>OU975460.1:579039-2979039 GCA_918857605.2 Philereme vetulata | reverse complement strand
ATATTTAGTGAACTCAGCGTATATTATAATTATTATTAAATTTTGTTCAGATTTTTATTTGTTTATTTAATTCAAATCGTATTTGAGCCATTCGGGGTCGAGACCCTGGGTCCATGGGGTACCAGGGCCCATCGCGTTTTCAAAATTCTTTGTGGGCGTCTCGTCGAATCCACGTGTAATCCCAGCGCTGTCGCATAACTGGATCAACGCATAAGCATTGCAATTCAGCGGGGCAGTGCAGCCAGTGTATTTGGGACACTTCCGCCTGGTAGCGATCTGGAGCAGTTGAGCTATCTATAGATCGTTTGCAATGGTCTTTAGATAGTTCAAGTTTTCTACTGTATTTTATACCTATACTAATATTATAAAGAGGAAAGATTTGTATTTTTGTGTTTATGTTTGTAATGAAAAAACTCAAAAACTACTGTGACGATTTCAAAAACTCTTTCACCATTGGAAAGCTACATTCACCTTGAGTGACATAAGTTATATTAATTGCTAGAAAAGATTAGGGATCCTTACTAAAACTTAAGTAACGTAACCCAAGGTGTAAAAAAGTGCCCTAAAACGTCTTTCGTCGCATGCGCTGCGGAAACTATTGACGATAGAACAAAAGTATGTTCTACAATATTAAAGAACATATCAATATCTAAAAAAACTTCGTCATCTTATAAAGGGAAAGATTTGTTTGTTTGTTTATTTGTATTGAATAGGCTCCGAAACAACTGGACCGATTTAAACAATTCTTTCACTGCTGGGAAGCTACACTATCTCCGGGTGACGCAGGCTACTTTTACCCAACTGCGGGGAAGGAGGGTAATGTTTTTAATAAAAAACTACGCATGCGAAGCTGGGGATTGGTCAGCTAGTTGTAAACAATTGTATATTTTTTCTGTTATTTATTAAACGCATTTTATAGTTGTATTCATATCTATTTTAGAGTTGCCCTTTTTACATAATCTTCTCAAAGATCGTGATAATGGATTTATAATAGGTTTATAAACGGGAATGGTTCCTAGTGCTATGATGTGTAGTGTATAATAATACAGTAAGTGACAAGTTCAAAAATTACCAAAAATCAGTAGTGTCAATGTAGCATTCAAAAAGCTAAATTATAAAAAAAAAACTCAGTGACTGAAATTCAGTTTAACGATTTTCCAATCATTGTTTGATCCAAAAAGGGACTAAAGAAAAACAAAAATTATGATTCTTAATTTTAATGTAAAAGTGTGTCACCAACTTTGAGGGTTATAGCGACAATATTTTATTTTGTGTGTATTTCTTACCAGAGAATCCGAAGAAGGAGAATATTCCAGAGTAAATATTTTATATTTTCGACCCAACCTAGTTACAGGCCCAGACAGACAGCTAGACGGACACCTTCTGGTATAAAAAGCTTGTTAGCTGGCAAAATGAAATCAGGATTTTGGCTTGAGTTTAGAGTATAAATTGTTATTAAACACTGCAGACCACAAAGCCGAACTGCTGCTGGTTTTATGACACTTTGAAGTTATGTAGGTACATTTTTGACATTTTGGCATAGATAAATAGATAGATAGATAACTCTTTATTGAATTACCACACAAACAGAAATAATACAAAAATAAGTACTGGGTTAAAATAAATAAGGCAATACAATGGGCGGCCTTATCGCTAAAAGCGATCTCTTCCAGGCAACCTTTAGATGGAGCGAAATTTAAAAAAAAATACGGAGTGCGGTGTACTTTAGAGGATACATTACATTTACACATAATATATTCTAAGATATAATAATAATATGAAGTTTTAATCCTAATACTTAATATAATTATAAAATATACTAATATATAGGTATATACATATAGCAAACTATACTAACAGATAAAATAAGTACATAAATAGTAAATAAATAACGCTAGGAAGATGACATCGTCAGGTAATGATGTTTCACCTTCAATTTGAAGGTGTGTAAGGACGATGACCGTCTTACTTCTTCGGGCAGAGCATTCCACAGCTGAACAGCCTGGACAGTAAAAGAAGCGCTGTAAAAGGAAGTGCTGTGCGAAGGAGTTCTGAGTACAACAAATTAAACATACGTTTATGAACTGCTTTTTCTCAAATTATGCTAGAAGTTATTAAAAATGTTGTATGCTACTCGTATTTTGCCATGGCAATGTTTTCCTTTTAACCTGGTAAAAGCGTCCCGTGTGATCTGGAGAGAGCTGGCGCATATCTGAGAAACACTTCCTCCCGGTAGTTATCTGGTGCAGTTGAGCTATCAATAGATAGTTTACTGCGGTCTTTAGAGGATTCAGCTGTTTATTTTGTATTTTTAGGATTCCGTACCTCAAAAGATAAAAAAGGAACCCTTATAAGATCACTCTCTTGTCCTCTCCGCCTTTCCGTCTGTCTATCCGTGTGTCACCACCGATTTTCTCAGGAACAGGTGGACCTAGCAAATTGAAATTTATAACAAATACTGAGGTTTATAGTCCCTATTAGATGTATAAAAATCAAGGTCCTGAGTCAACAAGATAAAAAGATATGGGTAAATTTAAATTTTCGCGAAAACTTGTAGGTACCAAAATTTACCTTAAATTTCAACATTTTTATTTTTCAAAATTTTCCATTTAATTTTGCTGTTTGCTTTTAACCAAAATTGATAATTCTAGGTCAACCGGAAGCACCCTATAGGTTTTGGGTCGAAAACCTATATGGTAGTTCTCGTTGAGTTAGAATCACAAAATTTGGCAAAAAGCAAGGTATTACAGCACAAATAAAGGAAAAATTACAAAAAATACCTAAAAGTTGAAAATTAAAGGGTGTCCCCATACATACATAGTTAGATAGTCCTCTGAGATGTATGGGCGCTCATACAATTTAAAGGACTAGCTTAATCGGCATCAACCTCAAATAAAGTGAATAAATAAAATTGTACAATAGAATAAAATAAATATTTAAGTGGAGCTCGCATACAACAGACATGATGTTTTTGGAACCCTACGTTCGCGAGTCCGACTCGCACATGGCCGGTTTTTTTATATATAGAGTAAATAATTAAATATTCTTTCTTTAAACGAAATCTTAAATGACTATTGATATCGTTTTCAAAGCATGAGCCACATTTTAGGATTAATATTATTACTTACAGTTCAGAATTAGGAGTATAGCCAGTCCAGGCAGCTTGCACTCGGTACCTGCGTTTATACTGTAAAATATTTTGTTAAAATAAAATATCTAGTGGTTCGCCCTGAGCCAAGATAACGCGAGTCTCCCATACAAAAATATATTATTCGTAATCTTTGATTATCAAAATACTGCCTCGAAATAAATAACCACCTTGACCACTTGACCGAAAGTTTCATTCAAATTACAGGAAACGGGAGTTCATGTTAACTAGTTACTTTTTTTTGGGGTACAAATTGCAGTTATTATGGACTTCAGATTTTTTCCTTTATTTATGTCACTTAAGCTACACGCATACCAAATTACAGCACTGTGGGGTCACTGGTGTACCCTGTGAATTTCGTCAAAGTTCAGTCTTTATTACGGCTAATAACTCAAAAACTACAAAAACTTTACTAGAAATAAAAACGGCGTCAAAATGCACTTATAAAGACCTTTTATTTAACGTCTCATTTGACCTAATAGTCTCATTTTAATTTTTTTTACCCCTCTTGAACCCCAATATCTCAACGACCCCCCAACATTTTTAGCTCATTTAGTCACATCAAAATTGTGCCATCACTACCTACCTATGTATCAAATTTCACGATGATCGGATCAACGTTCGAAAGTTATCCTCGGACAAACAAACATACATATTTTTATTTTATATATTCATACATACACATACATATATATTATATATTTGCGCAAGAAGGAGATCTCGCTTCGCTCGATCAATAATACATAAGATGCTATTGCCAACTTCATGGCTTTATTTGCACACCTTGAAGCACCCACTTTAAAGCCTCTTAGAGAAATTCAATAACAAAAGGTCGTAAAGCAACCGAAATTGATAGCGAAACTCTTAAATTATTACATTTAATAGTGACCCAATAAAGTGAATTCATGATAAAATGTCAAAGAAAGGAACAAGTCGGGGTAAGAAAAGAAAAGTTGGTCGGGTCAAGTTTTAATGAAAAAACGGACTTAATCGCTAATCTTGCCAGCTGTCTCGAACACTTGTTAGAATATTTCCAAAATATTTCTTTTTGTCTTCTACCTTTTATTCAGTTCTACCGACTGGAAAAGATCGTTAGAAACTTTTAATTCAAGAGAATGTAGACACGTAATTAATACGTTGGTTGAGCGTGTGATAGAAGGTTATACAACCTGTATACGCTGAGCTGAGTTTAATCTAAAGTGAGATATTTTTTTCTCTCGACAATATTTATACTAACCATTTTTTTTAAATATTATTTTCTGTGTTTACTAACAAAAACTATTGATCTCTGTCCGGTCTGAAATAAACGTATTTCTGAACATTTAACACAACGCTATCTAGCCCCAAACTAAGCAGAGCTTGTACTATGGGAATCAGATAACTGATAGAATACTTATATACTTTCTTCTTGTAAATACATACTTATAATACACAGATAAACAACCAGACCCGGAACAAATATCTGTAGATCATGCAAATATTTGTTCCGCGGCGGGAATCGAACCCGCTACCTCCTGCGCCTCAGCCGGCTATTCGTCCACTGCACCACGGAGGTCGTCAATTATATTTGTTATTCTTGTCAATATTATTTGTTATTGTGTTTCTGCTACATATAATTTTTATGTTATTGTTTATTATCAAGCCTATAACAATAGTAATTATTATACCTAGTTAGGTCATAAATTCTGTCACATGTTTAATATAAAATTATTGAAACAAGTTTATTCATATATAATGGTTACATAAACCATTTATATACCAAAATGAACTTAACAAAACATAGATTCTTATGACACTAAAGTTTATTCAAAATGACCTCCGTGATTTTGAATACAGGCCTTCAATCTGCGCGGCCAGTCGTCTATCGCAGCACGAACGAGGTCCATGTCAATATCGGCGGCTGCCTTAATCAAGGATGTCTTGAGTGACTCCAAATTGGGATGAGACTTTGACCACGCCTTTTCCTCCAAGTAATGCCATATCTTGTAATCTAACGGATTCAAATCTGGACTGGAGGAGGGCCAGTCTTCGTGCCGGATGAAGTCGATTTCACACGCCGCCAGCCAGTCTTGTGTGCTCTTCGCTCTATGAGCTGGCGCCGAATCTTGTTGGAATACCCAGTGCCTGTTATTGAACATGGTATGAGAAACAGGGTCCACAAGGTTTGTCAGGACTGTATTTTGATACACAACTGCATTCGTTTTTACACCTTTCTTACAAAAATGTACCTCTGTTAAGCCCCAATAAGAAACTCCCAACCATACTATGAGCGAGGATGGAAAATGACCTCGTTGGACACGCGGAATACGGTTGCTCGCTTCTTCACTACTGTGTGCGTACACCTTATCATTTTGTTTGTTGTACGGTTCTACGGTAAAATTTTTTTCATACGAAAAAAGAATTTCCCGATATTTTTTTTCCGCGTACCGCTTCAACAAAGCGCGGCATCTCTTCAGTCTCAGGTCCATTAGACGAGTATTCAAACGATGTCCTGTTTTTCTTCGATATGCCCGAAGCCCTAAGTCTTCATTTAACACCCTTTTCACCGTGGTTCTGCTTAACCCCATCTGAAGTGCCAACAATTTCTGCTTACGTTTGGGATTTCTTTGAATTCGCGCCTTCACAGCTTTTATCACTGCTGGAGTCCTAACAGACCGAGGGCGACCACTTCTTGACCAGTCATCTACACTAGAGTCTTCATTGTATCGTTTGATGGTGCGATAAACGAATCTTTTGGTTATATTCAAATTTTTCAGTATGTCAAAAATTTTAATTGGCGCGTAACCGCAACGATGCAACGCAATAACTGCAACACGGTCTTCTTTAAGCGTCCACTCCATATTTAAAAATGAGTAAAATTCTAAAAAGTATACATTTTTATTTTCATGAACAATTCGAAATTCGAATTCTATAAACTTGTTTGTGGCCAGCATTCTAAAAGAAAAGTTTTTACTGTGTGACAATACGTATGACCTGACTAGGTATTACATTTACATACATACATTATTACATTTACAATGTCACTTAATTATTATAATTTATATTTTATTATTACTCTTTTATTGTTGTTTTTATTAATTTATGTTTATTTTTTTAGTATAGGAGATTCTATTGTTGGGCAAAGGCCTCCTTACTACTTCTTCATGTTTCTTTGAACTTGTGAGAATTTAAACCTCCTTCGGTGACTATCCGTCGCGCGTCGTGGGAGCTGAGGTATGCAGTTTGCATGTAGATTGTTGGATTGGGCGCACTGGCGTGTTGTATTAGCTGCTTTTTTATGTTACCTACTGTTAAATAAAATACTATTTAATGTAATAAATAAGCTGTTTATTCAGATTTTACAAGTTCTGAAACTTAGGTACATTGGTAATTGTTAATTGTTAAAACTTCTGTGTGCCCTTTGGCATAGGCCTCCTCTACTTTCTTCCATTTCTCTCTACAATTTGTTGTTCTTGTCTATATATACATTACCTACTGTTAAAAGGATTTAAATATTTCTTGCGTACTGTAAAAAGGCGACATAGATATAGCTATAGATGGAAGTTGTACGTAGTACTAATAATTACCGCTGGACATTTCACACAGCGCTATCCAGCCCCAAACTAAGCAGAACTTGTACTATGGGAACCAGATAACTGATAGAATACTTATATACTTTTTTTATTAAATACTTATAATTTATAGAAACATATCCAGAGCCGAAACAAATATCTGTAGATCATGCAAACATTTGTTCCGCAGTGGGAATCGTACCCGCTAACTCCTGCGTCTTAGGCGGCTATTCGCCCACTGCGCCACGGAGGTCGAGGTATTGACTATACTAATATTATAGAGAGGAAAGATTTGTTTGTTTGTTTGTATTGAATAGGATCTGAAGTACTGAACCTACTTTAAAAAATTCTTTCATTGTTGGGAAGCTACACTATCCCCGGGTGACATAGGCTACTTTTTACCCAACTGCGCAGAAGGAGCGTAATGTTTTAATTGAAAAACTACGCGTGCGAAGCTGCGGATTAGTCAGCTAGTATAATATATTCCTATGTGATAGGATTAACAGAGTTACAATCCTTCAAACTTATCTGTTTGATTATTAACGGTTTAGCGATTTAACTAAAACCAATCATTATTTAATTTTGTTCATGATCCAATCTTTCCTAACTCATTCTGGTTTTTTATCCAATAACGTTTCATTCCGGCTGTGTAGTTAGTCGTGAAGTGAGGTACCAGCATTGATTTATCCTTGCTTCAGTGAGCACGTGCTCGAACCCGGAGATGTACACACGGCTACACATCAAGCTATACATTTCCAGTATAAGCTGACCTCGCATTATATTGTAGGCTTTTCGTAGAATGAGAGGTCAGCTTATAGTGGAAATATACTGGAGCTTGATGTGTAGCCGTGTATACCTTTTGGTAGAGACTGTGATCTACAATCGCACTAGTGGTTCGATCCGAACATAGATCTCGCGAGTTTCTGATTAAAAGAAAAAAATATTATTTGTAATCTTTGACTATCAAAATAGTGCCACGAAATAAATAACGAACTTATTACCTACAGTTTCATTCAAATTACAGCTAACGGAAGTTCATGTAAATTGGTTACTTTTTTTTGGGGTAAATTGCAATTATTTTGGATTTCAGACTTTTTCCTATTTTGGTGTTACTAAAGCTACACGCATACCAAATTTCAGCACTGTGGGGTCACTGGTGTACCCTGTGAATTTTGTCAAATTTCAGTTTTTATTATGACTCAAAAACTATAAAGAGTTTACAAAAAATAAAAACCGAGTCTAAATGTACTAATGAATACCTTTTATTTGACGTCCCATTTAACTAGTTAGCCTCATTTAATTTTTTTACCCCTCTTGAACCCCAATATCTCAACAACTAGGGAATGCAATCCCGATCCCGCGGGATCCAAATCTCGTGTAATTTTTCGGGATCAATCCCGACGCATCATATGACGAGATCCCGTTCGAGATTGACGGGATTGGGCGGCAGTGGTCAGTGACGCTACACACTTCCACTCGGGGCGCAAGCGGCGCGCTGACTGACGGCCGCGAGCGGCAGGAACGCCAAACAGCGTTAGAAAACTATTCCGACTATTTCCGAATATTAGCGACAGGTGACGATAATTATTTAGTTGGTAAGATTAAAGAATAAAGATTTTTATTTTCTTTCGAGTAATATGTTATTTTAGTTAACCTCACTATCACAAACAAGCAGTTATTAGCTTTTTCAGTCATCCGAATTTAACATTTTTTTTAAACTAGACGGGAACCCGAAAATTCCGGGATCTCGAATTTGTAATCTCGAGTCGGGATTGCATTCCCTATCAACAACCCCCCAACATGTAAGCTCATTAGTCACACCAAAATTGTGCCATCACTGCATACCTATGTATTAAATTTCACGATGATGGCAAAGCTTCGAATGTTATCCTCGGACAAACATACATATATATACAACGCCGATTTGCCCAAGTTGATTTAGAAATCTCGCTTCGCTCGATCAATTAAAATGTAAAATTAACTCGATGACGCTCATTTCATATTGAAAGTTGTTTGCAAGCAACCGGCGTGGTTACACGGGGGCCCGATAAAAGGGAAATTAGATCACGGCCTTTAGCGGTCATCATAATGCGAACCTTTGACTGTCGACTTCTAAAAGTGGGAAAACGGAAACGGGAAAAGGTAACCGATGATGACATGTGACATTTGAGTTTTTACTCGTGATAACGTGACCTACTGGCGAAGTTCCGAGATACAATGTGGGCCGTGGGGGTATTTATGCCCCCGTTTTGTACCTCGAAGTGTGCGGATCAGAAGCTTTCAAAGGATTAACTGGGGCGGACCTCCGCATGACCGTTTCATTAAAACTTCCTCTGCGTTTTAACTGCTCTAATTAAATTCGAAATAAAATCGTTCCGTGACTTCATTACATATGTTATGCGAATGTATAATTTTTGACGTATCTGAAATTCAACCCGTTTTTCCGTAATTGGAAATTCAGGTATAATTCCATCAGATTTCAATATCAAAACTTAAATTAACCGCAATGCTACTCGCAACGTGTGATACTGGTTTCGTTTACGTTACAAATTAATTTTGACGCGCTGCCGATTCGATTACCGCGGGTCGATCAAACCTAATTTCCTTTCAATTCATTGAACTCATTTTGTATTTTAATTTGTTTCAGATCCACCGGAGACACGAGCTGAATAAACAATTTCTAACAAAACAACAAACAAACGAAGCGCCTTCAATCGATACAATTACTGATAGTTAGCTTAATTTTCTAAAGTTAGTATAAGTGACGCAGCTTTATACACGGTGTTTATTTCACCGGCTGTGGTCTCGTGCGTGGTGTGTTGTCGATGCACGGGAGCGTGGGGGGCGGTGCGCAATATACTCGCGCGTCGTAAAACGGACGGTATCGACTCGCGCGGCTGCGCGTCGGTCCAGCAAGATTGAGGTGGTGGGGGGGTGCGGGTGGGGCAGGCGCGCGCGCGTGCGTCCGCTGCACGCGTTGGGCCGCGCGGCCGGCATGTTGGCCTCGCAGCGGTCGCAGTCGTGCAACGAGGAGGGCGCGTTCTTCGGCGCGCGCGCGCTGCGCCGGCCGCGCGGCAAGGGAAGCGGCAGTCCGCCCTGCTAGGGGTACGCCATGTCGCTGCGCAGCCTGCACCGGCGACTTTCCTCCGTCAATCACACGTAAGTTACATTTTATTCTATTTTTAAATGTTTGTAATGTTCATGTGAATAATAATAAAATAATGTACTTAAGATTAATGTACTCTTTACTTCAGACTACTAGGTCCTAGCAAGCACATACAAAAACAGAAAAATACACAGGTTTTACAGCAAGATAAAATAAAATACATACAGTTAAACTACAACAAAGTCATAAAAAGGAACACAAGACATATATAGGTACCTATATTATTAAAACAATCTAATTTTTTTTTCGCGTCGCACCGGGTAATCTTGTCAAGGTTGCGGGTTCAATTCCCGTCGGGTTTGGACAAAAATGTCTATCTTGAGTACGATAATTTTCGAAATACTGTTAGTGCTATTCCTTAAAATGTATACACAGTCGTTGTGATTACGGAAACCGTCACCTTGCATGGTCGTCATTTGCAAATTTTGGTTCAATTGAAACCTAAGCCGTGGTGGAACCTCCGTGACTAGCATATTAATGAACAAATCGACACTATTGTTTATAACCCAAACTTAACGCTTTGAAATGGGCCTAAACTAGGTTTTTTAGTGAAATTCACAAGGCGATCTAACCCACTTCGACAATCATCAAAATCAGTTTGTGACTAGGTGCGGGGAAGTGAATATTCAATTTCTGAACCTAAATCGAGAACTTTCCCTTTTGGTCTAGGCGAAAATACACCTTACGACTTGGGCGTTTGATGCATTTCAATCTAGAACGGCTATTTCGCCGTCGGTACAATTAGAGGTGGTTAATCGATGTTTAATGTATGTAAATTGACATCAGCATAGCCTTTTAGCGAATACGCAATAGCGGGAACTTTGTGATAAACTCAGCGAAATTTCCTATAGTGACCTTTCGCCGTTTTCGCGGTGTATTAATCATGTTGAGTGACAAGTTCGGTCGAGCGACAGTAGCCTTGAACAATGACAGATGTCAGTCGGTTATTGTTCTCCCCGAACATGCTTGGCAATGATTTTCAGCCCATCGTGTGCAATGGGTTGAAAATCGCATTAATATGCATCGTATGGTTGGAGTGTGGGAGTTATTAATGCGAATCTCGCATGTACGAGTATAATATGTACTACGAGTCTACTATAGTCCTACAGTTTATAGTCTCTTCAGATGAATCATATGAGTATTATACTAGCAGAAAATTTAGTTTGTACTGAAATAAGTAATTTGATATGCGATTAAACGTTCCCAACACTGCTGTGTTTAGTTTCTAGAGATAATGGAAAATTTGTATCATCATCATCATCATATCAGCCGTAGGACGTCCACTGCTGGACAAAGGCCTCCCTCATTGATCTCCAGGAACTGTGGTTGGAAGCGGCCTGCATCCAACGCCGACCTGTGGTTCTTACCAAGTCGTCTGCCCATCTTGTAGGTGGACGTCCTACGCTGCGCTTGCCGGTCCGTGGCTTCCATTCGAGAATTTTCCGGCCCCATCGGCCATCTGTTCTGCGCGCTATATGGCCTGCCTATTGCCACTTCAACGTGCTAATCCGTCGGGCTATGTCGATGACTTGAGTTCTCCTACGTATCTCCTCATTTCTGATTCGATCCCGTAGAGAAACCCCGAGCAAAGCCCTCTCCATATCTCGTTGAGCGACTCTGAGCTTATTCATAAGGCCATTCAAATTTGTATTAAGATTGTTTACTTATAATTTATTTTTAAGATGAGGTGATGGAAAAACTGCCCTTACGACCACTGCCTATAATTATATTGCCTCCCAGGTTACGTCCAATTAAGTCTTGGCCTACATGGCATTGCATTTCCCCGTCACCCCGAGACAGACTAGTTACAAGTCTCATGTGCCTGTATTTATACCCCGGGATAACTCGTGACTTTTGTGTTTACCGTTGTGTCGGGTTTTTATGAATAATAATAGTGTATTCCTTTATTAATTAATGCTTAATATGTCACAAACAATAAAAATGGAATTAAAATTAAATTAAAACATTATACAAGTGAATTAAAATAACAGCTTAAGATTGAAATTAGAATACTTAATAAATTAATTTAAATTACATACATATGTATAAGTAAAATAAAATCAGCCATCGGTATATACAAACACTGGAGCAACACACTAGACGAAGTGTGTTCATATAGGAGACGCACACCGCCCAGTTTGTAGGATGCTGTTGTGACTGACTCGCCTCCTGCTCATCAGAGATGTTGTTTTCTTCCGAATGATGGCGTGAAAGCCATCAGTTCGATTCTGAGCAAACATCTCTGAGGCACTACAAAAACGCGGGAGTTTCAACATCATCCTAACACGTTTACTTAGAAAACTTTCGTGATTGATTTCAATCATTATTATAAATACGGGATTTATCACGTACCGTCTTATCGGTGTTTCAACCGACCATGTTTCGGTTAAATTCGTGCGGATCGCACTCACCCTGATGAAGGTTCATGAATTGAACCGAAACATTGTCGGTCGAAACATCGATTAAACGATATGTGATAAATACTGTATTTATAATAATGATTAACTAATATATTGATTCATTACACTCATTTATATATGTAATCGCATTTATCAGCTTATCTTTATAAAACATATTGTTATATTAATTATGTATAATAATATGTATTTATTATATTCTATATGTGTATATACATATATATATATATTTAATGTAAGTACATATGTTCTATTTGTATTAGTATTTATTTATAAAATTTATTATCTATATTTTTTATTATGGTATTAGACGCACTCTCTTAATAAATAGTTTGGCCATAAATGTACACCCCCGACCATTATCTTTGTTATAACAAAATCCTCTCTATCCAAAGGTTGTCTGGAAGAGATCGCTTCTAAGCGATAAGACCGCCCATTGTACTATTTGCTTTATATTTTCTATTTTGTTTGTATTTTTTTTTTGTTTATACTGTGTACAATAAAGTGTTTTCATTCATTCATTCATTCATTAAAACTATTGTGATAAATGTCGTTTGCACACATTCAATCGCGATCGTGTATGTAAGTAATCCGTTCATTTCTTTTTATGGGACAATCTGGGACATTTATGAGGCTGCGTTTTTATAGCGGTTCTTAAAATGGTCCTCCACATTTGCATAAATAGTAATTTCGTACTCTTAAAACTTTAGGGCATAAAGCAAAAGTTTAGCGAACTACTAAAGATGTTTATAACAGGAAGCTCCGTCCTATTTATTGGTATCTCACGGAAGAAACTGTTTGTGAGTATTAACAGGAGATGCTTGGAATTTTGGAAGCTGCATAAGTGGTGTTATTGATGTGGTCGCAGGTGAGGCCAGATAAAACGCACTGATTGATTTTTTTACATTTCAAAGAGGCGCACATACGACGCCTTGCGTGGAACTTTTTCTTGACTTCTACCCTCATACATTTATTTCTATAACTACCGTGATAATATTAAGGTTTACCTATAGTACAAATGAGTAGACATGAGCGTCGCAAGTGGATTAACCTTAATAAAATAGCTAATTTTCTTTATTTTTATACAGATTGTGAGTTAGCTTTAAAATCAATTTATGTTTTATTAACTTTTATGAATAAATAAATAAAATCAATAAATAATGCTAGACATTTCACTACATTATCTAGTAATGACTGGTAGAGAGACTTTTTAGCAAGAGTTTCTCCACGTTTAGAGCAAAAAAATATAAACATTATACTCAGGTATCTATGAAAAATCTAATTGAAAATAGCATTCACCTAATTTCCTAGACGTCATAAGCTCAAGAAGATCTGATGACGATTAGGAAATCAGCTTAGTTAGAATAAAATAACAAGTAGGTAACGTTTTAACAAAAATATAACCGACTTCAGATAACAGTAAAAATCAAACTACTCTACCAATTTTGATGAAATTTCCATGGGATGAATCTAAAAGTATATCCTTTCACATAAAAACAAATTTTTCTAATCGGTTGATATATAACGGAGTTCTGAGCTAACAAATATAATATAACACAAAAATTAAACAAATTTAAGACTTATGGTTTTCTCGTGGATGCCATTATCAGAACTGGACCAAATGGAAATTGAACCACACGGGAAGCACCAGCTTCAAAACAAAAAAAAAAAGAATCATCAAAATCGGTTCACCCAGTAGAAAGTTCTGAGGTAACAAAAAAAAATTACAGTCGAATTGAGAACCTTTTTGAAGAGAAAAAAAACAAACTTGAACTTTCCGTGTTGTTAAAAGGAAAGAAACTCGTAAACTTTGCCAAATTACCCTTAACAGCCAAATATGTCCACCAAAATCTATACGTCCAAGAATTAACCTTTCAGTAATGTCGCAAAGGCAATCCAGCATACTGTGGTAGCGCTTAAGCGGTAGGCTTCAGGTCTCGAAGACAAATCACGTTGTTAGCATATTGATTCTTGCCACTATGATTAAACGGTTCATTTTAGCATAACTGGATGTATAAAAGCTAAGGTCTTTGCCCAGCGTCCAGCGCTGAGATCGGCAGCGAAGTGGGTTTGAAACAGTGCGGAATGTGTTTCCGGTCTCTCCTGCTTTACCTACTGCCATAAACGGGTATGCAAGTAAATGTGCTTAACCTAGTTAGCATTAAATACGGGCCCAGATCGGTTTTACGATTATGTCTTTGTTTGTACGTAATAAGTTTGAAGTGCTGTAAGTACGAGAGATACGTCATATTAGATTAGATTAGAAAATTCTTTATTGCACTAATAAAATAATACACAGGCGAACTTAATGCTAATTGGCATTTTCTTCCAGCTAACCTTTGTGTAGTGTGGAGAAAGTGGTAGTGTCAGAAAATGGAAATTTAATCAAACTTTAGCTTAGAAATAAACTTACAAAAATTCAAAATAACAATAATACTCATACATAAACGAAATACACAAATATATCTACATAAAGTGCTCAATTTTGTTGGGTATCTTGAAGAGAGATGAAGTGTTTAAAGAGTTTGGATTTGAAGATTCCCATAGAGGCGGCCTTGCGGATTTCCACTGGAAGAGAGTTCCACAAGCAGATAGCAGACACAGTGAAAGAGTAAGTGAAGAAAGAAGTTTTATGCTTAGGCGTCTTGAATAAAAGATGTTGAGAAGAACGAGAAGGACGATCAGGTGGAAAAAGAGGAGAAAAACGTTCTTTAAGATAGCAAGGGGACAGAGGATTTTGAAGGATGTTATAAAGAAGACAGAGTATATGAGTATCCCGACGAAACCGGATTTTGAGCCACTTTAACCGTGAGCGGTACTGTGAGATGTGGTCGTACTTACGTAACCCGTATATATAGAGTTATTATACATATCATTTTGTGACGGGTGCATATTTTAGGACAATGGGTTTGGTCAAGTACTTCAGTATCTTTTTAGTTTTTACCATGTGTTTTCAGGGTAAAATTTATTGGTGAATTATTCTTTGCAGGATTTTCTAACTTTTAACCGACTTCAAAAAGGGAGGAGGTTCTCAATTCGATTGTATTTTTATATTTATTACCTCAGAACTTCCGACTAGTTCTATTTTGATAATTTTTTTTTCTTTGAAAGCTGGTGCTTTCCGTATGGTCCCATTTCCATTTGGTCCAGTTCTGACAATGGCATCAATGAGAAAACCATTTAAGTGTTAAATTTATTTAATTTTTAGAATACCGTACCGAAAGAGTAAAACGGGAACATATTACTAAGACTTCGCTGTCTGTCTGTCTGTCCGTCTGCCACAAGGCTGTATCTCATGAACCGTGATAGTTAGACAGTTGAAATTTTCACAGATGTTGTATTTCTGTTGCCGCTATAACAAAAAAAATACTAAAAACAGAATAAAATAAATATTTAAGATGGGATCTCATACAACAAACGTGATTTTTTTGCTCGTTTTAGCTTGATATTGATAACGGCAACAGGTAGACGCTTGAAATATTCACAGAATATTTAGTTATATATTCACTTTAAAAATAAACAATTAAATTAAAATAAAACAAATATTTATTATTTAATTATTCTCATACAACAAACGTGATTTTTTGCCGTATTTATAGATTAGTACGGAACCCTTCGTGCGCGAGTCCGACTCGCACTTGACCGATTTTATTATGTTATGTTATGTTTGTTAGCTCAGAACTCTGTTATATATCAACCGATTTAGAAAATTCGATTTTTATTTGAAAAAATATACATTTAGATTGATCCCATGGAAATTTTATCAAATTGGTAGAGTAGCTTGGTTTTTACTGTTATCTGAAGTTGGTTATACCTAGTCAGGTCATAAATTCTGTCAAATGTTTAATATAAAATAATTGAAAAAAGTTTATTCCAAATAAGTTTATACCAAAATGAACTTAACAAAACATAGATTCTTATGACACTAAAGTTTATTCAAAATGACCTCCGTGATTTTGAATACAGGCCTTCAATCTGCGCGGCCAGTCGTCTATCGCAGCACGAACGAGGTCCATGTCAATATCGGCGGCTGCCTTAATCAAGGATGTCTTGAGTAACTCCAAATTGGGATGAGGCTTTGAGCACGCCTTTTCCTCCAAGTGTTGCCATATCTTGTAATCTAACGGATTCAAATCTGGACTGGAGGAGGGCCAGTCTTCGTGCCTGATGAAGTCGATTTCACGCGCCGCCAGCCAGTCTTGTGTGCTCTTCGCTCTATGAGCTGGCGCCGAATCTTGTTGGAATACCCAGTGCCTGTTATTGAACATGGTATGAGAAACAGGTTCCACAAGGTTCGTCAGGACTGTATCTTGATACACAACTGCATTCGTTTTTACACCTTTCTCACATTTCTTTGAATTCGCGCCTTCACAGCATTTATCACTGCTGGAGTCCTAACAGACCGAAGGCGACCACTTATTGACCTGTCATCTACACTAGAGTCTTCATTGTATCGTTTAATGGTGCGATAAACGAATCTTTTGGTTATATTCAAATTTTTCAGTATGCCATAAATTTGAATTTGCGCGTAACCGCAACGATGCAACGCAATAACTGCAACACGGTCTTCTTTAAGCGTCCACTCCATATTTAAAAATGAGTAAAATTCTAAAAAGTATACATTTTTATTTTCATGAACAATTCGAAATTCAAATTCTATAAACTTTTTTGTGGCCAGCATTCTAAAAGAAAAGTTTTTACTGTATGACAATACTTATGACCTGACTAGGTATATTTGTTAAAAAGTTACTTGTATGGTTTGAGAGCGGGGTTAATGGCGCTTTTCCACCCCAAAATAGTATCCATACTTAATCATCATATTTTTTACGAATCGTACGTTTTCTACTTATTAGACAAGTACTAAATTAAGTAGGTACTAAAGTATTCATATACAGGGTGTTTGGTAATATACAGACGATTTTCAAGTGACGGTTTCTCAAAACATAAAAAAAAAACTTGTAGAAAAAAAGCTACTAGTTATATTATCAAATTTAGAAGAAAATCGACTAAGTTTAGGTGATTAATTCGATATATAAAACTTACTGTACCGTACAGTAAGTTTTATATATAAAACTTACTGTACCGTACAGTAAGTTTTATATATCGTATAAAAATGAAGGTCGATTTGATATCTCTTTCGGAAATGTCTGCGGGTTTCGGGATAGAAAGGGACAACAAGAGGGTATCTCGAGACGTCACCAATATTTGTTATATTAATATTGTAAATTGGTTAAATTTGTTAGTTAGTTTGTTTAACAACTGAACTACTAGTCCGATTCTTATAACTATTTCACTTATAAGAGTTTACATTATCCTTAAGTGCTATATATAATTTTGATCCGTGTGTCCGTGCAAAGCCGGAGTGAGTCAGCTAGTATATAAACAACATTTATTTGTTCAAAATCATATACAAAGAAGCAATTCTCTGGAATCTTTATCATCCAAAACTCTAGACGTCGAAACGTGAACGGAATCAACGTAAATGGAGCAAGAGAAATGTTTTAATGGTAGAAATGGGCTCAGGTGGGCATAACCCCAAGTCGAAATGGCCGTAAGTGTGTGGAAGTACTTGATACACGAGCCAGATCTCAGCTGAGATGTTTGGATTTGGTCATATACTATACTATGAGTGCACTATGACCTCTTTTCTGCATTGACTAAATATTTAGAAGGACCCGGTATAGGCCAGCTACACTAAAGCTGCAAAACGGTAGGAATTATCGAATTCTAAATTTATTTATTTATAAGTTGTTTTGGACAAAGTCACAACATAAGGCTTCCGTTTGTACTATTTTGGTTCGAAACGAAGAATTATAAAAGGTAAAAAAAAATTGTCTTGACACCTGTCCATTGACAGTTATCCATTTTTTTTCATTTGTATATTTTTTCGTTCCGAACCAAAATGGTATGAATGTGAACTAAGTAAAACAAGGCCATTCACAGGTTGCTACAAAATGTATTATATTTTAACACCACGTGCTCGACAATGTCAAATTATAATTATGTCATGTAAACCTCACCGAAAGCAGGTAATTAAATCCCTGCGGCTGAGCCGGGAGTAAAGTTTTACTGAATTTAATTGATTGTTATGAGTGATTTCAATTTGGAACCTCATCTGTATTAAAAATTGAACCAAAGAGACCCACACAATAAGAACTTATTCGTAAATCGAACTAACTTCTGCACAGAATGCACCAACCTAGATGTGATTTTTATTGTCTCGCAGAAAGTGTGAAAAGTAAAGTGTTGTTTTCGTGGATAAAGCTGTCTACATCTTGGGCGTGCTTATATCCGTCTCTGCACTCAGGATTTTAGTAACTCCCTCGCTCCACTCGTGTGTAACTCTAGAATCCTTCGTAACGTTCGGGATCCAATATAGCGCCCGTGACGTAAGACAATGCTTTATCCCCACATTTAATAATCTACTATTGTAGCGCTGGTTTTAAGTGACGAGACGCTAAGTTTTTTAAATCTAAAATTCTTTGTGTTATGCAGACTTATGAAACACAGTTATTATTCTTTCCAGCAAGGTTATCTAAATGCCACGAAAAACCTATCTCTTATCTCTGGCTTTTATAATATTTATGAAAGGTACAATCAGAAGCTTAACCCGAGATGACATTACTGAGCCTTATCTGAGTTGGATCGCATTTATCTGTCATTTTCCTATTATATTTAGGCTCAACTTGGTGACAGCTATCGAGCTTGTATTTCGAATGAAATAGGTGTCAAATGGTTTTATACTTGCGGTTCGCCCCGAACTGAGATCTTGCGTACTCTTTGATTATCTAAATAGTGCTATGAAATGCAGAAATAACTTACTTGACCTACAGTTTCATTCAAATTACAGATAACGGTAGTTCATGTTTTTTGGTCCCTTTTTTGGGGTACAAATTGCAGTTATTCTATATTTCAAAATTTTTCCTATATTTGAGTGTAGTTAAAGCTACACGCGTGCCAAATTTCAAAATCTGCTAGGACTAAGCTAAAAATAAAAACGGGGTCGAAATATACTAATAAAAACCTTTAATTTGACGTCTTATTTGACCTAATAGTCTCATTTTAATTTATTTACCCCTTTTGTACCCCAATATCTCACCAATCCCCTCACATTTTTAACTCATTTAGTCACTCCAAAATTGTGCCATCTCTACGTACCTATGTATCATTTCACGATGATCGGATAAACGCTTCGAAAGTTATCATCGAACGAACAAACATACATACATACATACATCGTCGATGTGCCCAAGTTGATTTGGAGATCTCGCGTCACTCGATCAATAAATTCCAAAATATTCATTATATCACATTCATCACATTTCTATAGATAAAGTCGAAAAATTAGTCTCAGAATATGTTTTACCACAAAGTATTATCAAATAATTCTAATTATTACTATGAAAAGAAGCGACACTTCTTAAAAAGGTAATGATATTTGAAAATTTGTCTGAATACCTATATTAATCTTGAACTTGCACAAAATATTACCAAAAAAGACTACCGAGAGATAAGTTGCTTACTTAGCGTTGTCCCTGTTCTATTCAATTGGCTTAGCTCAGCCCTGTAGTAAATTCCCATACACACAAACCGCGTGCAGATAGGCCGCTGCGAATATAGATGTAATATTGATGTATTTAAATGTGTTCGTTTTAATGGAATATTATATTATTGCTTGGTTTTATTATATAGTAAAACGATCATTAAGCGATGGTAAACTTATGATCATTGATGTTAAATGACTTATGATTATAGAAAAATATAACCGACTTCAGATAACAGAAAAAACAAACAACTTAACTGATTTCGATGAAATTTCTATGGGACTAATCTGTAAACATCCATTAAAAAAGTCGAAAAAATTTCAAAATCGGTTGATAAATGACTGAGTTATGAAGTAACAAACATTAAAAAACAAATACTGTCAAATTGAGAACCTCCTCTTTTTTTAAGCGGTTAAAAAAAGAACCATCGAAATCGGTTGAAGTGATATTTAGTTATTCGTCCATTTGTCGCGCACATACTTAATGCAAAGAACTTATATGGTTTTCTCATGGATGCCATTGTCAGAACTAGACTAAATTCAAATGGGATCATACGAGAAGCACCAGCTTTCAAATAAAAAAAGGATCATCAAAATCAGTTCACCCAGTCGAAAGTTCTGAGGTAACAAACATAAAAAAATACAGTCTAATTGAGAACCTCCTCCTTTTTTGAAGTCGAATTTACATTGTTTATTGTAGTTATCATTTAAAGACGATATTTTGTATGAAAAATACAACTCTTCTTGAGTTGTATTTTTCATCATCTTAATCATCTATGGCAGGCCCACCGCTGAACATAGTTCTTATTCGTTAGTAAATAAACAGTCAAACATTCGAAATTGTGTAATATTATTGAGGATTCTACCTTATTAATAACATGGCGCGAATCCCCTGGGCAGTGTCCCAGATTTCTTTCGGTCAGAAAAAAATTTGATGACGTAGGTAGATACGAGTACTAATAATTTTAATTAATTACTTACATAAATTAAATCATAAATTCTTATAGAGAGAAGGAAAGAATGAAAAAAAATACATTTATTTGCAGACATAACAAAACAAAGACATACACAGTAACAAAAATAATACAACAGTAGGAGTAGCAATAAAATAAATAAAAAAAAATCTTCGTTCACTTTGTATCAAGATACAATCTAGAAAATCTAAAAAATTATTACCTACTTAAGTATTTTTGCCTAATTTGTATTAATAATTATTAATTACACTTGATATTTACTGAATTTTCAGTATAATTATTTTCTTAAGTTTTTACGGGAAAATAATGTAAAGTTTATTCACTTAACCCGCCGCAAAGTTTTTAAATTGATAAGTATTTTGTATCAATACAAAAAAAACCCGAGAGTTTTAAAATAATTTGGCTGTAGGGGTCTGCGGTATCAGTTCATTTTGGAAGAGGGGTCTCTTGCCCATAATAGTTTGGGAATCCCTGGTCTAGATTGTATCCTGATACAATGTATAATACTAATACAAATGTATATATTCTAGGTTACGAAATACAACGTCTGAAATTAATTGACGCAAAACCTGCTTTTAACCGCCTTCATAACTTTATAACAGGAGAAGGTTCTTAATTAGACTGTATTTTTTTTTGTTTTTTTAATGTTTTTTACCTCAGAACTTTCGACTGGGTGAACCGATTTTGATGATCTTTTTTTATTTGAAAGCTGGTGCTTCCCGTGTGGTCTCATTTCCATTTGTGTACCTACCACCACAGTATACCTACTATCTTATTAATAACATGACGCGAATCCCCTGGGCAGTGTCCCAGATTTATTTCGGCCAGAAATAAATTGATGACGTAGGTAGATACTAATAATTTTAATTAATTACTTATATAAATTACAACAAAAATTCTGTTAAAATCTTCGTTCACTTTGTATCAAGATGCAATCTAGATAATCTAAAAAATAATTACCTACTTAAGTATTTTTACGTAATTTGTATTAATAATTATTAAATACACTTGATATTTACTGAATTTTCAGAATAATTATTTTCTTAAATTTTTATGAGAAAATAATGTAAAATTTACTTACTTAACCCGCCGCAAATTTTTTAAATTGGTATGTATTTTGTATCAATAGGAAAAAAAAACTAGAGACAGAAGTTTTAAAGTAATTTGGCTATAGGGGTCTGCGGTATCAGTTCATTTTGGAAAAGGGGTCTCTTGCCCAAAATAGTTTGGGAATCCCTGGTATAATAATAATAAAAATGTATATATTCTAGGTTACCAAATACAACGTCTGAAATTAATTACCGCAAAACCTGTTTTTAACCGCCTACATAACAGGAGGAGGTTCTCAATTCGACTGTATTTTTTTTTGTTTTTTTTTTTAATGTTTGTTACCTCAGAACTTTCGACTGGGTGAACCGATTTTGTTCTTCTTTTTTTATTTGAAAGCTGGTGCTTCCCGCGTGGTCTCATTTCCATTGGTGTACCTACCACTACAGTGTACCTATTTACATGATGAATGAATACGATTTGTTTACAGGCTGTTTCATTGATATTTTAGAACTTGAAAAAAACCTTTTTTACAAGCACTAGTCTTGTTTTCATTTAATGTCGTACAACAAAACACGTGATGCAAGTTGATTTTATAAAGTTTTTCACACGCAATGTCAAAGAGTGGTTTTCTAGTATTACACATAGCTTTAAAGTTATATCGAGACCCGCGCTCCTAAGCTTCTAAAAGGTCTCGTGACGTCATCGGGCAACACTTTAAAATACTCTGCACTGGAAGGCGCAGTTACAAAAGAGGGATGTTTCTGACGTCATTTGTAGTGACGTCATATGCCCTTGACTTCAGTAAGTGCTATTTAATCTGTGCTTCAGCGCAACGCCGAATTGAATGAAACCTTGTAAATTATTCATGAAACAGATATTGTTTCTGCAAATAAAGTAATTTCGGATTGGTTTTAGATGATTGTTTGTTGTTATATGAATCTTGTGAGATTTCGAAGAAGTTGGGACTATTGTTTATGGAATTTCGAAGAAGTTGAAAGTTCATAAATTTTCAGTGCCTAGGTACTTATTAAAGGAAATACAGAGTGGGTTTAACAAGCCGAAAACGGTGAAAGGAACAAGTAATAATAAGTATTTTAAATAAAATTTTCCCCCTGGACAGATGGGCAACGATCGTCACGCAGTGGGTGCCTGAAGACGGGCGACGGCACCGAGGAAGGCCTAATAGACGCTGGCGTGACGATCTCGATGCCTTCGAGACAGATTGGTGGGATTTGGCCTTCGAGCGAAAGTCCTGGAAGACAGTGGGGGAGACCTATGCCCAGAAGTGGGATGACGTAGGTTGAAGAAAAATAAATTATTTTGATTGCCAAAGAGACCAAAATAATGGGGGTAAAAATACACAAAACTGGGTTAGGTATTAGATCTAATTTGGTATCAGCTAGTGATTATTAGCTGTGACAGACGGACGGACGCGGACGGACAGGCGGTCAAAGTAGCACCGGGTTCGTTTTTACCATTTTGGTTCAGAGCCCTAAAAAATGCTCTTATAGTTTTACTAGCTGGCTTGGTGGTTTGTTAATGAAAACATTACCCTCTTTCTGTGCAGTAAAAACTAGAGTGTTGAATGTCATAACCCCCATTAGATACCGTAATGTAACTTTTTTATAAACGCCGCCGTCAACATTTGTTCATACAGATCCTGCCCACCCAACGGTTACCTGGAAGAGATCGCTTAAACGATAAGGTCGACTATTGAATATTTTATTTAAACATAAAATTTTTGTTATTTTTGATTATTTATATGTAAATGGTGTGCAATAAAGATATTATCTTATCTAGTCTAATCCCGGTAATATTCAAATTTCATCAAGATCGGTAGTCATTTAGTCGTGAATACGCAACAAACAAACATACAGAGAGATAGTTACTTCTGAATTCATAATATTAGTAAGAATTTTAAGCGCATTATTGTAGATCTATATACAAAGGTATCATTTTGCACACCAGAGGACAAGTTGGATTGAAATATTATTATGACGTGGACGAATACGCATGAAGTTGTAGGGGATTCCGTTGTGGCACGATGATTTTCAAATATTTGTACTGGTATGGGTGTTGTGATTGATTGATCCCTCGACTCATTAGCGTCCTCGCTCGCTTCTGTTTTTTTTTGGAACGACGTTCCTTATCGCACGATACGAATATGACGGATGGCTAGGCGCAAAAAAGTGTGAGAGCTTTCCGTCACGAGTTTCTGCCACGACACTTTCTTTAGTGTAGGTAGACGGTTGTCCATAGCGCATATGCTTGATATTAAATTAATAGTTTGTATGAGTATTAAAATAATAATAATAAATTATACAATATTTCATAATATTTCACAGTCACACTAATATTATAAATGTGTAAGTTTGGATGTTTGTTTATTTATTTGTTTGTTTGTTACTCAATCACGTCGGCTGAACCGATTCCGATGAAATTTGGTATAAACGTAGATTATTACCTGGATTAACACATAGTCTACTTTTTATCCCATAAATCAGGTCCCGTGGGATAAAAATAGGGTGTCAAGTCAATTTGCAACAGCGAGTTTAGCTTTATTTCTAGGTTACCTACACATTTAGTAGTATAACGCGATCGAAGTCGCGGGCAACAGCTAGTGTTATATATATGTTTATATATATTTATTTTTTATTGATAATTGCTAAGCGCTTGACCACTACTTCACCGGGTGGTAAGTAATGGTGTGATCGAAGATGGAGCACGCTTTTATAGAAAGAAAGAAAGAAAAAAAAGAAAGAAAGAAAAGAAAAAAAAGAAAGAAAGAAAGAAAAGAAAGAAAAGAAAGAAAAGAAAGAAAAGAAAGAAAAGAAAGAAAAGAAAGAAAAGAAAGAAAAGAAAGAAAAGAAAGAAAAGAAAGAAAAGAAAGAAAAGAAAGAAAAGAAAGAAAAGAAAGAAAAGAAAGAAAAGAAAGAAAAGAAAGAAAAGAAAGAAAAGAAAGAAAAGAAAGAAAAGAAAGAAAAGAAAGAAAAGAAAGAAAAGAAAGAAAAGAAAGAAAAGAAAGAAAAGAAAGAAAAGAAAGAAAGAAAATAAAAAAAAAGAAAGAAAGAAAAGAAAGAAATCGGTTCAGCCGTTCCGTCGTGAAAGAGTAACAAACATCCATACATACAAACTTTCGCGTTTATAATATTAGTAGGATTTAATTTAGTATTACGTAAATATACTTTGTTCCAACTGAGTGTTCCAAGACAATCACGCATGTTTTTTTTTTTGTTTTTGCTTTCGCTCGCTCGTACGCCAAAATATCTTGGGTGCAATTGATCGCTTACGCCCCTTGTATATCAATGAATGAACGAATGAATGAAAATTCTTTATTATATCTTACAAGCTAGACACAACAGATATAAAGAAATGAACAAATAAATGTTCGCTTCAGTGTACTATTTAATGTTCCTTTTTCAATACATAACAATAGACTCTTATGGTTGTTTTAAAATAAAACAACCTTCAACCACGGATAAATAATACACCACGTAAAAGTACCTACACACAACTAATACCTTCGTCTCAAAAATATTAGATTTTGTACAAAAACTACAGCCATCACCGTAATGTCGATAGATATCCTTGTTTGCGTAGAATTTCGAGTGAGGGGTGACCCCGACCGACAAGTCGAAGCAAATATTGGGTGAGCATCCGGTACAGATTCAAAGGTCATGCATGACACGCCTACGTACTTACCTCTACGTTCAGTTTCATAAATACACCGAAAGTTCTGTAATCACCAAAACCAAACCAGCTGAAAACTGATGGAATACTTAATTACTGATTTAAACGGAATTATCGGGTATGTACCTACCTTTTTTATTTGTTAACTTGTCGTTTCGATTGTGTTGCAACGGCCGCGGTCGCGGGCAGGCTGATAGAATACTTATGTTATTTATTTTTGTAAATACATACTTACAGAATATAGAGAAACTCCCAGCCCCGAAACAAATATATGTTAATGTTATTTGTTCCGCGGCGGGAATCAAAACGGCAACCTCTTGCGTCTCAGCCGGCTATTTGCCCACTGCGCTACGTAGACGGTATTATAAAAAGTACTTTACCAAAACAGTCTTTAGCCTATATTTACGCTGACTTACAGTTATTATAAGTAATGAGTAAATTATAATTATTAAAGCTTTCTCGCCTACGTATTTAATTTATTTAAGCTGCCGTCCTTAAAAAAATACTTAGGCTTAGACCTTTCATTGTCACTTATGCGTAAACTCATCGACATGTGTATTCTACCCGTCCTTACCTATGATACCCAAACTTGACCGAATCCCAAAAGTCCAAACTCAAGGTTTGCCAAAAAGCCATGGATCCTGTCGATTCTCTTTACCCCTAATACGCAACGGTGTTAGGGGTAAAGAGAATCGACGGGATCCGCAATACCACACTGCGCGCGAAGACCGACATCGCAGATGTTGGGGACAAGACTGCCAGGCTGAAGTGGAACTAGGCGGGTCACGTCAGTCGTATGGTTGCAGACAAATGGGCAACAGTCGTTACACAATGGGTGCCTGCAGATGGACGTCGAAGCCGGGGCAGGCCGAGGAAGCGATGACGACCTCGATGCATTCCAAGATGTCTGTTAGAACGTGGCGAGTGATCATGAAATATGGAGGAACGTGGGGGAGACCTTTGCCCAGCAGAGGGAAAGTATAGGATAAGAAAAAAAAAAGCTACCATCCGATAACGTTCTCTTAAATTCAGTCCATGCAAAGGTTGTTTGGAAGAGAGCGTTAAGACGGTCTTTTTTATTTCCGCGTGTCTAAATTTGGTGCACAATTAAGTGTTTTCTACCTAATCTACATTTTCTTAATGAACATACTACTCGAACATAACTAACATTGTACTGTACCATAAGTTATGCAGTCTAACGTGGGGTTGAGTTCAACGCAAGGCAAAATAATTTAGTCAACAAATTTTAGCTGATTTAATGTTGCTTTATTTCTCTAACAATATCGCATACTGGAATGACATGGCTATCATTAAACTTAACACATAACAAGATGCCTCAGACAGACGGACTGGCACACACACGGACACACACACACAGGCAGACATCGGCGTCAAACGTCTAACACCCTCCATAAATGCCTAATTTAAATATATAAATTTTTTGGGTAATTTTAAATATATAATAATAAAATAAAAATATATATAAATTAATAATATAAATTTGAATCGCAAAATGTGTTGGTAAGCGCATAACTCAACAACGCCTGGACCAATTTGGCCAGTTCTTTTTTTGTTGTATTTCTTATTGTCAGGAGAAGGTTCTTATGAAAGAAAAAATTACGAAAATTGCGCGCAAAATTAGAAAACTTAAAAATACTTAACCTCCATATAAAATTATTTATAATCTAACCTTAGCGCTTTTATAATGTAACCTTATGACGTTTGACATAGAATTGACAGAATACGTGCTGCA
Source organism: Philereme vetulata (assembly GCA_918857605.2). NCBI lineage: Eukaryota > Metazoa > Arthropoda > Insecta > Lepidoptera > Geometridae > Philereme > Philereme vetulata. The sequence continues at coordinate 2,951,747 of OU975460.1, read as the reverse complement.
AATATCGTCAAAGAGGATGTAAAAAAATGAACAACGTTTGAAACAGATGCTTCGGTCGGAGTTATCTCGAGATATATTGTCTATATATATAAAAATTAATTGCTGTTCGTTAGTCTCGCTAAAACTCGAGAACGGGTGGAGCGATTTGGCTAATTTTGTTATTGAATTATTTGTGGAAGTCATTCATTTTCTCATACACAATGATGGTCGGGGACAACAATTGACAATTCTACCAGGGTGACTTATATTGACAGCCCGCGTTATACCTATGCATGTCAAGCCGATACGAAGTAGTTTGATATAAAAAAGGGATTTATCGCTGAGCGATTAAGGGTTAAAAATTTACTCTGTCTGTGACAGAAACCAAAAAAACCGGCCAAGAGCGAGTCGGATTCGCGCACGAAGGGTTCCGTACCATTATCTATAAAATGCCAGATAAAAAACACGTTTGTTGTATGGGAGCCCCCCTTAAACATTTGTTTTATTTTAATTTAATTATTTATTTTTAAAGTGAATACATAACTTAATATTTTGTGAATATTTCAAGCGTCTACATATTGTCGTTATCAATATCGAGCTAACAAATTCTCGACTAAAAAATCACGTTTGTTGTATAGGAGCCCCCCTTAAATATTTATTTTATTGTGTTTTTAGTTATTTTTTAGTTATTATTTGTTATTATAGCAGCAATAGAAATACATCTCCTGTGAAAATTTCAACTGTCCAGCTATCACGGTTCATGAGATACAGCCTGGTGACAGACGGACAGACAGACAGACAGACAGCGGAACCTCTGTAATAGGGTGCCGTTATACCCTTTGGGCTCGGAACCCTAAAAACACTCGAAAATTTCGTTATACTTGACAAAGAATATTATTTCAAGGTCAACCGAAATAGCCTTTTTACACCATTGAAGATTACAGCGCCTGGTGATAAATTCAACCCAAACGACAACAATTTGTCTCAATCTCGTTAGTTCAAAACTTCCAGCAACATTATCATAATATATCTAGTTACGTTTCACTGAAGATCCCACATCTAAAAGCCTTGAAGCCAATGAGCCAATGCTGTCATTGTGGTGACACTCTGCGACATATATTAAGCAAATCAAGCAATGTTTGAAGAAACCTTTTAAAATGCGGACGACCTACAGAATGACCTAAATGTTGGCCTGGCTCCTTGCCAAACATGTTATCTTCAACTATGAAGTGAAATACCCGTCCCCAATTTTCACTTTTTAATTATCGAGCACTTCAGTTTGATGTTTGACAACGCTGCATCATTTTTATTAAAAATTTTATCTGTAGCCACCCGCCCACTTGACCCACTTGTCTGATCAACTTTTTCAATCGTGGCTTTGTTAAAAAAGTTCTGCACTATGTTGTCATATTCACATTTTATTACGAGCGGTGTTTCAGAGTGCTTTCGCTAGAAAAATCGTTTCCAAGTAGGAATTTTGCGGGATTATAGTGAAGCGAATTATTCTTTTGTTTTATAGAGTTAGTGATTGGATAAATTTTGCTATTTCGTCTGATTCCTAAGGGGATTAAATAACAATCATAATGCAATATTCGATAGTTCAAATGCGATGCTTGTAATTTTATTAAAAGGATGCGGATATTTTCAAATGCATTCGTATTTCTAGATGAATAGCCGATCGGAGCAATACTTTTAATTGTGTGTATTATTTCTATATAACATTTCTGACCCGTATTTTATCATTTCTTTTCAAATATATTTTTAAGTTGCTTTTGTTGCGAATTTTTTTACTCATTCGAGGCTCTCTCTACCCGTCGAAACGTAAAGAATTAATTAGTAAACCTTCTATTTTCTTGGCTTTGGATCGAACATTTAAAATTAAACCATGTGTCCGAAGTCTCAAACAGTCTATTACCGACTCTCTAAGCCAAGACTGCCCCTATTTCGGTTGACATAATTGTTTTCCACTCCAAGTTTCTCGCTTCAACCAACTTGAAGCGAGAAACAGAGTTCTGCGTTGCAACTAGTTCGTGCGACTTGAAACAACACGGCTGGCAGCTGAATATCGATCTATGCTTATGCAACGGGCAGATGTCGACTCCTGAAACCAGATACAAGTATTAGCGGGGCTTTGCATACTTAGCGGACAAAAATACCGCTACTTTTCAACTTCAATCCAGCCCCCTAGACCGCATCATGAGCGGCACTTGAGTTTGATATAATTGTGAAGTTTTGTTTAATAAAACAGTTATCAACTAAAACATGTACTTGTATGTTAAATGGGTGTTGGGTCAGTGGAAACAATACGTTATAATCACTTTCACATTCTAAGAACATTCACAGGTTAATAATTTTCAAACTATGGTGTTAAAATTTAATAGTGTTCATAACCATGATAGTTTCAAAAGTTATATTGGAAAGTCTACCATTCAACTAATCTATATTTTATTTTAATAGTTCAGGAGAAGTTCAACCATGATTTTATTGTTTTCACACTAGTTGTAAATAGACCGCTAGTTGTACAAAACGGGCTATTTCCGAAGCTGTACGGAACAAACTTTGTTCAAATATTAGAACAAGCCGTTGTTACGATAAAGGTATCAATGAATTGTTAACGGTTCAACTTTACTGAATAAATATATCTGATATTACAATTCCTTTGTCGACAATGACAAAAATGGAATCCGTTTTCGGTTTGTTTATTTTATTTGATATTCATACTTGTGAATGTAAAGAGACGATGTTGCTCCGTTTTACCCATAAGTTCATCAACATAGTAGATTTCTGCTACTTGACTTGTAAGCTGCGCATATCACTACATAGTATAAACCGAAGTCACTTCCCGCTATCTGACTGTCCCTATGTATGCTTAGATCTTTAAAACTACGCGACGGATTTTGATGTAGTTCTTTTAATAGATACAATGATTCAAGAGGAAGGTTTATGTGTATAATACATGCATAATATAGTAGAGAAACACTGATAATTTTAGATGTTCCTAATGTGATGTCGTAAATATTTTTATTACTCTTTCAAAATACTCTTTCAAGAGTAACCTCTAAAGAAAACATGTTTGTATTGTCTAATGACAAAAAATCTGTGAACGTTGTATATAAAGACATTCTGTAGTATATTTAGTATCAGCATTGCACCCGTGCGAAGCCGGGGCGGGTCGCTAGTGAACTATAAATAAATATAAACTATTGGGCTAAAAAGTCGTAAATATTAATTCCACGATAGTTCTGGCAGATGCAAAAAGTTTGAATTTTTATCCAAAAGTTTTACTACTTGTAAAAGCTATTTCTATTATAACTGGTAGCCTGATCATAGCAGTGAAGTTTTTAGTTTAAAAAGCGGAATAAGACGTTTCTTTGTGTGCGAGATTGGATTGGAAAGATATAGGTTGTGGACGCTCGCTCGTAACTCAACTGATGGGAGCTAGATTTAAAATTAAGTGGCTGTGACTGAGTTTCTACGGTTTCTTAATGCTTAGTTTTTATACTGCTTGTGTGCTGAGCTTATGTAGGAGATTGATGTAGGTGATCGGTCTTTTACGATAAAATAAGGTTGTGTGACGCGGAATTTATGAAAACGAGCTCTACTGTTTTCCGTACTTGCAACTAACTGTATTATTTCTTTGAGATGCCACTTTTTTGTATCATATCTTTGTTTGACCACAACCTGAGCTGATAGTAAACGATGATGTGGTCTAAGATCACATTAATGTTATAAATGCGAAAGTTTGGATGTTTGTTTGTTTGTTACTCAATCACGCCGTAACGGCTGAACCGATGAAATTTGGTATATACGTAGATCATAACTTGGATCACCACATAGGCTACCATTTATCCCATAAATCAGTTCCCATGGGATAAAATGGGGTGTCAAGTTAAGTTGCAACAGCGAGTTTAGCTTTATTTCTAGGTTACCTACACATATAGTAGTGTAACGCGTACGAAGTCGCGGGCAACAGCTAGTATTATATAAAAGAGAGCTTTAGAAACAGCGAATATACTAAAGCCATACACCAAGTTAACTGCAAATAACAAGGGAATTCACTATGAAAAGGAACTAAGCATCTAGCAACAACGTGACTGTAGCCGCTTCTCGTTGGATCAAAGGAATCGAATACCGATAAGATTAGTTACAGTTTGATGTGAGCTTCGATACCACGAAACCTTTATGGAATTACAAACAAATAATGAACCCGTTTCTCAGATTATTATTATGTTCTACTGGGATTCTATCAGAAGATCGTAAAGTTAGTAAGTTCATTATAGACGACCTTCGAGGCGCAGTAGGACAGCCGGCTGAGACGCAGTAGGTAGTGGGTTCAATTACCGCTGCGGAACAAATGATTGCATAATCTACAGAAATTCGTTCCTTGTCTAGATGTTTCTCTATATATTTATAACTAGCTGACCAATCCGCAGGTTCGCACACGTAGTTCTTCAATAAAAACATTACCCTCCTTCTGTGCAGTTGGGTAAAAAGTAACATATGTCACTTAGAGTGAATGTAGCTTTCAAATGGGCAAAGAATTTTAGAAATCGGACCAGTAGTTTTTTAATTTATTCATTACAAACATACACACAAAAATACAAATATTTCCTCTTTATAATATTAGTATAGACTAGCTGACCAATCCGCAGCTTCGCACGCGTAGTTTTTCAATAAAAACATTACCCTCCTTTGCGCAGTTCTGTAAAAAGTAGCCTATGTTACTCAGGGTGAATGTAGCATTTTTATACATAGTTTTTATTCATTACAAACATACACACACAAATACAAAAATACAAATCTTTCCTCTATAATATTAGCATATATATAGATAAGTATTTATTAAAAAAAATGTATATTGTATGTATTCTATCAGTTATCTGGTTTTAATAGTATAAGAGTTGCTTAATTTGGGGCTAGATAGCACTGTGTGAAATATGTAATTGAGTATACATAACACATTTAATACAGTAATGAGAAGACAGCTTAGTATACTCTAAGTTAATTAAGATCCGATTTTAAGAGAAGTACTTAAATAATATCAACAATTGAACAAAAAATATTGCAGCAGATTTCCTGAAATATTATAAAACTTATTAGAAAAGGCGATGGAACAATTCAATTATACAAGTTACGGAATATTTTCATGCTCCAATAACTTTTCCGGTAAACTCGCTAACTGGGTTCTGTTTTGATAGGATTCGAAATAGCTTGAATCTAAAGTACTTAATTTTTTTTCTAACCTGTTATACATAAGGTAGTGTGAAAATTCGTGAAATACAAGTTCTTGAGATTTGATAGGAATGTCCTAGATAAAATAAATGAGACGTCACTATTAACATTTCATTATTATATTTTCTCAAAGCTAAGTTTAGAGTTGAGTGATGTCTTTAGACCAATCCTACTAATATTATAAACACGAAAGTTTGTATGTATGGATGTACGGATGTTTGTTTTTCTTTCACGCAAAAATTACCAAATGGATTTTAATGAAAGTTTGCAATAATATAGCTTATACATAAGAATAACACATAGGCTATAATTTTTAAAGATAGTGTGTGAATTGTGCAAAATATAAAGATAATTGTCAAGTCGGAAAAAAATCTGTCATCTGCGAGCTATTCTGGCGTTAGCTGCAACAACTGTAGAGTTTACACGCATATAATGTACATGCGAAATGTTTATCTTAATTAGTTCTACAAAAAAATTCCCGACAGCATAGCTTTTATGAGTAAGCCATTATCGCCATAACAGTAAAACATGAATCCAATAAAAATTGATAATATATTTGTAATGCACATTTGGTAGTAACAAATTGATTTTTATAAAGTAATCCGCAGAATCTATTTTGATACTCGAAGCTACTCGAAGTACTTACTAATCCTGCGCAGACGATGTCGCGGGTACCAACTCGTTGAACAATAAAAAAACATAACAAAAAATATATTAAGTACCGTCCCATGAACACTTTTTGAAAAATGGTGTAATTATCTACACATTACTTACGAGTACGTTACTATCATCATAACAATAGAAGTACGGGACGGGCCTCTGTGCTAGTTGACGCGGAATTGTCTGTTACAAACGTGTTCAACCTCCACAGATCGTGCGCGTCTCTTTGCTGTTTCCAAATGGGAGTCAGGACTTTGGCTGCAAGCTCTTCTTTCTCACAAAACTGGAACTATAATAGATCCCATAACTTTCCAGATTGTAACTTGTTTAGGTACGGTTGGGTGTGCGGTGTTGCGCCCTTCATCAGTGCCAGTGCGGTTCGGCAGTCGAAGAGCTTGGTCACCATGGATTATCGTGTTCCAGGGCCGCCGGTAGGATTTCCCGTCACGCTAGCCTTAATGATATCATCCGCCGGGCTTTTTGCAGCGTCAACGTTCCAGCCGTTCTCGAACCGAACGGTCTGATACGTGACGATGGTAAGAAGCCTGACGGTATGACTCTCTTATACCTGGGGAAAAGGGTAGGCCTTTGGTGGGGGACGCCACGTGTGTCGATACCCTTGCACCATCTCAACAGTCTGGTATAGCAGTTCGGGTCGGTGCGGCGGCAAATTCAGCCGAAGATCTCAAGCGGCGCAAATATGGAAGTCTCGACAGAGCTTACGTATTTGAGTCATATGGGGTCGAGACCCTGGGTCCATGGGGTGGCGGGGCCCAACGCGTTTTCAAAATTCTTTCTGGGCGTCTGGTCGAAGCGACGTGTGATCCGAGAGCTGGCGCTTATCTGGGTCAACGCATAAGCATTGCAATTCAGCGGGGCAATGCAGCCAGTGTCTTGGGGACACTTCCACCTGGTAGTGATCTGGAGCAGTTGAGCTATCTATAGATCGTTTGCAACGGTCTTTAGATGATTCAGCTGTTTCTTCTGTATTTTATTTTTAATAATTTTATCATATTTTTGTTTTTATATTTAATAAAATATAAATGATTATAATCGCATTAAAATATAGAAGTTAAAATAGTACATAAATATTTTAGCAGTCTTTGATTTTTAGGGTTTCTTCAAAAATGATATTGAGATTTTTAATAAAAAATTTTTAAACCGAATAGTTTGCACGAGAGACACTTCCAAAGTGGTAAAATACGTCCCCCCTGTAACTTCTAAAATAAGAAAATGATAAAACTAAAAAAAATATATGATGTACACATGCAAACTTTCACCCAAAATTGGTTTGAACGAGATCTAGGAAGTAGTTTTTTTTATTACGTCATAAATCGTAAGCAGCAATTTACTTTTCATTCAATCAACTCAAATATAAAAAAAGTTACAACGAACTACGTTACTTGCTGCTACGGAACCCTTCATGAGTGAGTCCGACTCGCACTTTGCCACTTTTTTTACTGTTAAAGCTGCTTTTGCCAAGACCTTTTTAAATGTTTGTCACAAAGCAAGCACTGCCCTTAGGGTGAGTGTATTACCACCAATGCCAACATAGGTTACATTCAACTTTGAACAGAACTATAGCGTATGCAACCCTGACATATTTGATACAACCTTGGTGCCATATTTTTACCGAGTGTTCTCGTTTGGCTAATAGGCGATGTGTGTCAACCAAATTCACTGATTAGAACATTAGTAGAGATAAAGAAAGATACTGTTTACTGAAAAAAAAACTTAGACAATTCATTAGAATAAAAAAATCGGCTTAGCATACGAATGTAAATAAAATGCATCATTTTGCAAATAAAGTCCACCTAAAAAGCCAATAAGTCTAAAACTGTTATTTTATCGACGACCTCCGTGGCGCAGTGGACAAATAGCCTGCTGAGACGCAGGTGGTAGCGGGTTCGATTCCCGCCGCGTAACACGTGTTCGCATGATCTTGAAATATTTGTTTCGGGTCTGGATGTTTTTCTATTTATTATAAGTATGTATTTACAAAAAAAAGTATATAGGTATTCTATCAGTTATCTGATTCCCGTAGTATACAAGCTCTGCTTAGTTTGGGGCTAGATAGCTCTGTGTGAAATATCCAGCAATATTTATTTATTGTATTTATTTGGGAAGATAAACAATCATAGGTACATTATAATGTTATTAATTAAACATAGTGCTAGTACTACATATGCAAATGGCCCACGACATCATCCACGGATTAATATGACGAAGTGAACATATTTTTGCACGCGATTTAAAAAGAATATGTGTAACCTACATTATACCCACTACCAGCCGCTCGAACGTCAATCCGCATGTGAAAATTAAATTAATAATATTCTTTTTTTTTTTTTTTTTTCGAATGGACTTATCTCGCTGTTGGCCTCTGAGGCCGTTGCAGCTTAACCGAGCTTTTGGCGAGCGCAGAAGGCGCTCAGCCCTATAATTTTATTTTTGATGAGGCAACTAGCGCAAGGGCACCACTTAGGTACGAACCTCGGCTTGGGCTGTTGCCGGGACGGGGATAGGAGAGAAACGCCCGGGTACGTGCTTGTACCTCGTGTAGGCGGCGACTAATGGGACTCGTCAACCTCGCCGGCGAGGTCGGTGTATTTGTGGAGTGTTTGCTCTGTCTAATGTGGATGACTCACCCGCATTAGCGGAAGTGATTTCGTCATCCGGGTCTCCGAGAACGTGTCTCGGACGACGGAGGGTTTTAATAATATTTTAGTAATATAAGTATACTAACTAGGACAAACAGTCCAATTAGGTAGGTCCAACTTCGAGAAAGAGGTCATTCGTCGAATCCAACTCGGATGGGCAGCGTTTGGGAAACTTCGCAACGTCATTTCGTCCAACATACCTCAGTGCCTTAAGACGAAAGTCTTCCATCAGTGTGTGTTACCAGTGATGACATATGCAAACGAGACGTGGTCCTTCACTATTGGCCTTATGAATAAGCTCAGAGTCGCTCAACGAGCTATGGAGAGGGCTATGCTCGGGGTTTCTCTACGGGATCGAATCAGAAATGAGGAGGTACGTAGGAGAACTCAAGTCACCGACATAGCCCGAAGGATTAGCACGTTGAAGTGGCAATGGGCAGGCCATATAGCGCGCAGAACAGATGGCCGATGGGGCCGGAAAGTTCTCGAATGGAGGCCACGGACCGGCAGGCGCAGCGTAGGACGTCCACCTACAAGATGGGCAGACGACTTGGTAAAAACCGCAGGTCGGCGTTGGATGCAGGTTGCTTCCAACCGCAGTTCTTGGAGATCAATGAGGGAGGCCTTTGTCCAGCAGTGGATGTCCTACGGCTGATATGATGATGATGATGATGAATATAAGTATTTGTTCTGTTAATTATTATTTGATTTACGCCGCTGTCCTCATTTGTTAACACAGATCCTGCCCATCCAAAGGTTGTCTGGACGAGATCGCTTTTAACGATAAGGCCGCCCATTGTACCTTTCATTTAATTATGTATTATCTTTTGTTTGTTTGTTTTATTTTTTAATAGTTTAAATATTATCTAATAGTTGGACAAGGAGTTTCATCTCGAGAGATGGAAATTATAGTTATGAAGATTTATGTTTATTATTAACTAGCTGTTGCCAGCGACTTCGCACGCGTGGTTTGCCAATAAAAGGTAGCCTATGTGTTAATCCAAGTTATATTCTACGTATATACCAAATTTCATCGCATTCGGTTCAGCCATTCCGGCGTGAAAGAGTAACAAACATCCATATATACAAACTTTCGCGTTTATAATATTAGTAGGATATCTAGTCAAATTCGTATGCGAACCAAAGTCACCGACATATCACAAAGGATAAGCAAGCTGAAGTGCCGGTGGTCAGGGCACATAGCTCGAAGAACTGACGGCCGTTGGGACAGAAAGGTTCTTGTAGTGGACGTCTTTTATCTGATATAATAATGATGATGGTGATCTAATCATCTTAGGATTTTTAGACCAGAAAGTTGCAGCTAGTATCAGTCTCTAATATAGAAACGAGTGCCTAACATAAATAAATAACATCGAAACCGGCTTAGTCCTGAAACCAACCCCCCACTAGGATTCCCTGTATCGTGGTGGGTATCAGAACAGGAACTACGAGTACCTTGGTACTAGACCTGGAGCCAAAATTAGCAGCGCATGCAAATATTTATTCCGCAGACTTTGTCATACTCGTTCTGTAGTAAAAAAACCGGACTAGTGCGAATCTGGCTCGCGCGCCGAGGGTTCCGTAAAAATATTTTATTAATGCGTTAAAACCAAAAATTAACGATTTTTGTGCTGTGAGACCTTGCGTCTTGTCAAATTGTATGATTCATGAAAGGAAGTATCCTAGGTTTTAAATTATTTGCGAGCAAAATATATGTAAGTAATCGCCGTATTGTTTTATTTTTTTCAGTTCCAAGAGACCGTAGTATTTGGTTATGATTTCAAATAATTCTTCTTGATAGTCGGACAGATAGACAAACATACAGAAATACAAACAACGAAGTAATCCTATAAGGGTTCCTTTTTTCCTCTTGAGATACGGAACCCTAAAACAAGACAAAATGAACTGTGCGAAACAAACATATTTAAATAACTATCATGTTGTTATTAAATCAGTTGACGCGCTCACTTAGATTGTCACATGACGTATCATTGTGCCGTATCTGGCACTATTTCAGTCAGAACTGTATTATTGCGTGATGAATAGGCTCCTACCATTCACGACACGTCATAACGGGCGTTAGTCGTTATTAGTCAGGAACCCAGAGGCTGACAAGCAATTAATCAATTATTTCACTTCATTAGTCGCTCCCGTCGTATCGTGGCTTTTAAATTATGAAATTTTCGGCTCTGCAGATTTGTACGTGTATTTTTAAGGGATTTGGATGTTATCGCAGGATGTGTTTTTACTGTTCAGATTATGAAATCAGGTTTTTAGAAAATATTATCTGATTTTATTTTTATTGACGACCTCGATGGCGCAGGGGGTGTATAGCCGGCTGAGACGCAAGAGGTAGCAGGGTCGATTCCCGCCGCGGAACAAATGTTTGCACGATCTACAGATGTTTGTTCCGGGTCTGGTTGTTTTTCTATATATTATAAGTATGTATTTACAAAAAAAAGTATACAAGTATTCTATCAATTATTTATCTGGTTCCTATAGCTCATTAGGGCTATAGATCATCATCGCTCTGCTTAGTTTGGGGCTAGATAGCGCTGTGTGAAATGTCCACCAATATTTATTTATTTATTTATTTGGATAGGATACATAGATGGTTTGTAAACTTTACCGTTTTACTAGAAACTCGCACTATCATTGGAATTTTTTTTTATACAACTTATATGGCAAACGAGCATGCAGTCCACCAGATGTTAAGTGGCTACTGCAGCCCATGGATATTCACATAGAATTCAAAACAAGCTGTTATGTTGTCTTGATCTCTATGTGGATACGTTGCCATACTATAGGACTTAGCTGGTAGTAACACTATGTTTTGTTTTAAGCATTGAGGTAGTTTTAATTTAAAGTTCTTTACCCAGCACATACCTACTCAAAGCGCTGAATCAAAGGACAGCAATAATCTATATTTAAATATGTACGTGAAGAGTCAACTTCGTACCCTTTTTTAGGCTTATGGTGCGCACGGAGGAATGTTAAATTTGGCATAGTTAGTTAATGTTTATACGGAGAAGGAGCGAATGCTTAAATTAAACTAAAAAAACCGACTGTGAAGAAATAGTGAGATGTTTTTATTGATAAGCTCCACCAAGGAATAAAGTTACCCAGCGTTTTGGATGTAAGGTGGCACCTATAGGTAGAGCTTGTGAACGTTATAAGGGCCTGACCTAGTTGGCAATTCCCTCAAAACCCCCTTTGAACCGCAGGCTATGTCATAACATTGTGGGAATCCAATCCCACAACTCAATTCCTTGAAGACCTTGTGGCCAGAAGTTATAATTGTTTCGCTATTACCTGTGTCAGTTTATTTACTAACACATTTCGCTGTTAATCAGTGCTAAGTGGTAATAATCATTAGTTAATTACAGTTAGTTAGTTAATTAATAAAATAATTTGTATCAATTGCAAATATTGATTTAATACATAACATAACAAGCTTTTATAGAACAACTGGGGTGCAGATCGCAATTACTGTGGTACTTGGGACAAGATATTAGATGGAGAGACATCTCTATACCACACTCTTAGCCTTTTCAGCCTCAATCACACATCACGCTAACTCGGACACCATTTTGTGACGTCGATAGCACTCTATAGACACTCTATTGAACTTGACGATACTTTTTAATTTCTGTATTTGTGTCTTGCTCTGTAGTCCTAATGTGACGTTACAAATAAAAAAAAACCTGCATTTTTTGTCTATCAGTCCTCACGAATAATTGATCAATGCGTTCAGAAATTACTAAATAAAGGTCTATCGATCTCGCAATCTAGGTCTCTCTATTATAAATAGGTGTCTAATCGATTTTTGCTCCATCTTAGACCACATCATCGCTTACATCAGGTGAGACTGCGGTGAAACTCAGATCTATCCTATAAGTGATACAAATAAAATGTTTTTGTTCAGCGTTTTTTTATATACACGTATAAATTTTTCGTAGTGGATATATCAAATTTAGAGTTATATATTACTCAATAGTGAATGCAGACAGGCTGTGGATAATGATGATGATACTAATACCTATAGCGATACTAAAGCTTTGACTTCCTTCACCTTTCCAGCTCTCGATCTTTACGTTCCTCTGAAACCCTTCAATTAAAAATTCCCTATCATACCTCAGTATTTTACAGTACCTCTTTTACTCTGCAGGCTACCAGACTCTGGAATGCCCTACCTGTCTCAATACGTCATGCAAAATCTCTCCCTATCTTTAAAAACATGGTCAGACAACACTTTCTGTCATCCATCGCTCACTAGGTCATTTATTTATTTATACATTTTTATAATTTATGTATGTAAGCATGACAATATATATTTTATATATCTTAATATTAATATTTATGTAATTTTATGATTATATTGGATTATTTAATTACTTAAGCATTTTATTTTTATATTATCTATATTTTTTATAAATTGTAAATATACTTGTTCTAGGGATTCTAATAATATCTAACGCCGCCGTCCTTATTCGTTCATATAGATCCTGTCCATCCAAAGGTTGCCTGGAAGAGATCGCTTTTAGCGATAAGGCCGCCCATTGTACCTATGATTTAAAAGTGTATTTTCTTTTATATGTTTGTAATTAATGGTGTGCAATAAAGAAATTATCTATCTATCTATCTATGTAAAGCGATCATTTTGTCTCGTTTTCCAGACAAAGCTAAAGTCAAATATCTTTTCTATCCTCTTGAATAAGTGCACAGTAGAGAGCGAATACTCGGTTAATGGAATTATTATCAGCTGAAGCGTAGGTGTCCGTACAAATAAACATATTCCTGTCTTGATCAAACCATCTAATGGGTAAGAGGGTAAAGTTGTTACGACCTATCATTATAATAAAATTGATGCGAAAGCTTAACTTTAAACATTAGCCCCCCCCCCCCCCCCCCCCACCACCCATAGGTTTCCAGAGTGATCTTGTACGGGCTTCCGGCAACCCTTATCAGGTTGTATTTCCATCTAGTGGGGGGTCGTCCAATCGAAGTCCACGCGTAGCTCGTACTTAAATAGATAGTGATTTTATTATCATTGTAAATAGATAAATAAATAAATAAAGCCTTTATTTACAACATGTCTTAGAATCTAAGTTTACGTGCTCTATTTCGTTTACTTTGGCACCCAATGTCGGGTGCAGGCCTCCTCCATACGGTTCCATTGTAATCGATCTTGTGCTAGACGAGTCCAAGTCCTTCCCACGAACGACATCGTATGTAAATAGATACAATAACATAAATAGTCCTGCCGGACTCAAGTTGATGGACGCAGGGTAGTGCATCGTAGGGCACATTTCTAAGGTGCGTGACCTACGAGGCAATTCTCTGTTAAACGGCGATGGCTACCACTAAATATCAGATGGGCCATAAGTTTGTTCTATCTCCAAATAGCATAAAAAAGGAAAGACACAGGGAATCCTAATTAAATGATTTATCATATTAAATAAATAAATCTTTATCTTATCTCTATCTTAATTTCATATTCCATATATTGATAAGATTATTAGAACTACGAGTAACTGCGTGCCACAACAACCGGAACCGGAACCAACATTTTCAGATAATGCAAACATTTATCTTGCCGTACGAAACGTTATAGAGTTGGTCAATCAAAATGGGCAAGAATTAAACACAGAGTTTGTATACCTTCTTATGCAATAAAAAGCAATGACGTGTGCATGATGCTTGATAACTTTGTCCCAGTCAGGATAGCTTCAGATGAGCCATCTAAATACCGTTGCACATAAGGGGGGGGGGGGGGGGATCTCTACTCTCGTAGGTAGAGCACGTTGGCGGCTACAAACTTCCAGTGAAGTGCAGCTTTAAAAGTTCAGCATTAGAAAAGTTCCAACACAATTTCAATTTTAGAAAATCGCAAAAATTTCTGGGCCATCAGCTAAACCCGCTGACAAATAAATGTACTACGAAGCATATTGTTGCTCCCCTCTTGTCAGCAATTTGTCACCGACATCATTGCGCCAGTAATTAAACCATTGGACGCGTTCGCCCAGTTTATGATCCCAGCATCGACACCGTATTACCAACATCGTAAACATAATTTTAACGAGTCTAGTGTTATTATGTTGGTAATACTTGGTAATGAGCATTTGTATACAGTTTGTGGTCGGCTATTGCTCTTTTAAGTGATTTCCTTCTATTTACATAAGTTCTGGTGATAAAACGGTTGAGTAAGCGTCGGAGACGATAAAGGAAAGAGTGCCTCATTACTAAGGATGTATGATAATTTAATTTAACTGGCAGTGGGCGGTTCGTCGTTATTGAGATTAGATAAATGGCCTGCTATTATGGGAGAGGGGAAGCTAGTTAGCAGAGCGTCTTGGTATGTATATTTAATATTATATTAGACAATAGTATTGTTACATAAACACTATAACTAACTTCAAAGTCTCACGAATAACAGTAAAAACTCAGAAATTATTGCACGCGTTTTTTCGAATAGCAAAATCCACTTGCGCACCAAATATTCAGATTGAATGTTGATTAATAGTTTTGTTTTTCATTTTTTCAAAAAAAGGATGTTCTCAATTCATCGGAATCTTATTTTATTATATATGTTCCCCGATTACTCGAAGACGCCTTGACCGATTTGAGAGATTATTTTTATTGTTTAAAAGGGTTTCCCAGGTGGTCCCATTGGCACCTAGTCAGGATCTAATGATGGGATGATGGTTGATCATGAGGTTTTATCATGTAGTTACCGTGTCACCTTCGTATAGAAAAGATACATAATTATATGATTAATTATATTAATAAGAATCACAATATACCCGGCAAAATATTTTAGTACTATTTAAGTATTTTTTAAGCATAATTTTGATAAATTTAGCCTATTTTGCCTTTCATAGCCTTTACTAGTTCAGGAGTAATTTGTGTAACAAGGGTCTTTAACATGTCAGAAGCATCACACCATTACCGAAATAGCCCCTAATTTGTAACTTCCATATCATGCTCAGTATACATAATATGTACAACTTCATTCTAACAATCCAATGAGCTTTTCAGATGGTTTCTTAGACCT
Organism: Philereme vetulata; assembly: GCA_918857605.2. Lineage (NCBI taxonomy): Eukaryota > Metazoa > Arthropoda > Insecta > Lepidoptera > Geometridae > Philereme > Philereme vetulata. Next base: position 2,936,162 of record OU975460.1, on the reverse strand, counting down.
AAATTTATACAATACATCTTATACATTTTATTGATACCGGAACTCTTTTGTCAACTTAGAACAAAATATATTAGTATTTGTTTTTATTCTGTTTTTTATTACTATTGAAAACTTTTAAATGTTTATAAAATTGTCGTGACATGTCTAATAGATTCTCATCATGTTGTCCTAGGCGCTGGACACAAAGCTACTCGTAGTGAGGCCAGATAATTGAGATGCCATCCTAATGCTGGTCGGTCGTTTTGTTAGTAAACGGATATCGTCACCAGGAGGTCTAATGTTTTAAGGTCACGAATAGCGGCCAATACCTCTCTTTATCTATGCGTCTACCTGTTGGCTAATACGATGGTCAATGTTCAGGCTAGGGTTTTAGTCAGTGTACTGACTTACTGATAATCCAATAGCTAAATATATCTTTCATAATCATCTTTTGGTTTCCGCAGAATTGCAAAATTCGCCTTTTTTTACCTCTTTTTATAAGGGCTTTGTCAACATTACCCCAGTTTTCTCGTGACTCTATATTATTCTTCACCGCACTAACTATACCCTCTGTGTCCCCGCTAACGAAGCTCTGCTAATAGGCATGTCCCAGTCTGCAACAAACGGGTCAAATTGCTGCAGCCGAGTCAAAGAAACGGACGAGATCTTAAGTTTAGTAATTCCAGTTGGAACGGAAAGGGCTGAGTTCTCTTGAATTGGGATTATTTTGCCTATATCTGGTTAGGGGAAAACAGTTTTTGTCAAGTCCTATCATCAGTCGTTGGATGCTAACTAATAAACATAGATCTAAAGATTTCCAGTGCAACCTGCACCCAACGATTCCTAGAACCCGTTTTAGGTCGTCTTACCTTCTAGTGGAGGGCCGTACTAGAACGCTGCGCTTTCTAAACTGGAGCACTTTTTGAGCTGGGTGTCCCGCCCACTGCCCCTTATGCTTTTTTTTGTAACAAGATTTTCTTTCATTGACCACAATCTTACCTGATGGTAAGCGATGATGTGGTCTAAGATTTAGCACGAAGATCTAGAAGAAACCTATTCACTCTTACCTTAAAGAGGCGAATCGTATTTATTAGGAAAAACAGACGACGGTAAATTGTTCTTTTCTTCTTTCCCTTAGCTGTACGCATCAAGAACGTAGAACCAAAACGGTGTGTGCGAATGGGTGGTATATCAACTGGGTACAGATGGTACTGAGCCGTGCGCTTGCTTGTCATTTGATGGAAGAGGAATGGTGGGATCAGATCGTATAGTTGCTGGGAACATTCCCCAAAATGTATTCTGTAAAAGATCGATAGGCTTGCAACTTTGCGGCGGTGTTCGAGACTTTGGTTCTTAGTCTCTGTCATATGTTGCTCACGTATAAGCCTAAAAGCCCTTTGTTCTATCGAGTCTAAGGTAGCGAGCTGGTATTTGGCCGAACCATCCCAAAGGTGGCAGCAGTACTCCATACCAGACCAGACTAGCTTGCTCATCCTCTACTCCCTACACTCTTGGCTATGTCAGTGAAATTGATTTGTCACTGCTACGCCGTAGGCCGTAGCTTGCTACGCTGTTTATTGCTATCTCGTAGATGGCTACGCCATCGTCATCTGACAAATAGATGACTCTCTTATACGATGTAAATTTACTACGCTGTTTACTATGTGTACAGGCTGCTTCAGAATATGTAAGTTAACCATAAAAGGAGTAATTGTACCCATTGTTATTAGCAGCTCAATTATAAAATCAATAGCACATTGATGGTTATCGGCCTTTTCCATCAAACGTCGATCTAATCGATCCCGTCATGTTACAAAAATATAAATTATTTACTTTGTGATTGTACGCAACGACCTGAGGCATTTAATTAATGAGTATCTTGTCTTAATTGGATTGCCGGTAAAATAATAACTGTCATCTTAACTTCTAATTATGCCGTTAAGTTAAATGCACACCAAAGGACAGTCTTGCTGTTATTATTTCGTGCTGTTTGTTTAAATCACGGTGGATAGAGGAAATTTAGGGAGGTCCATATCCAACTGTGGATGAAGGCTTTGGTTGGGTAACACTTCTATAACAGTTAGCTCTTTTGGGTGTGTAAAAGCTGATTTTAGAAAAATGTAATGCTTTCCTTATTCTAAAATGGCTGTATTAACTTTTTATCAACGATTCGTTGTTGCCAGCGGCTTCGCTCGTATTTTTCTAGGATGCAAAATACATATATAAACTTTGACATCCCATTTTTATCCCATGGGAACTGATTTATGGGATAAGTAGCCCATGTGGTGATCCAGGTTATAATCAACGTATATACCAAATTTCATTGAAATCGGTTCAGCTGTTGCGACGTGGTTGAGTAACAAACAAACAAACATCCAAACTTTCGCATTTATAATTAGTGTGATAGCTTAGACTCTAAGATATTACATTAATATTATAAATGCGCAGAGCAATATCACAAATACTAAATTTTCAACAAAAAAAAACGATATGCTCTTTGGTTTGAATCAATATACCCGTTTGGGAGCCACGATGCAATACACACATACAGACGGACAGAGAAACATATAACACAACACTTTTTGCAGCGACTAAAATATCCAGATATAAATGAGAGAGACATATCGCCAATATGTCGAAAATTGTATGCGGCGAACTTCCTCACCTATCAATTTGGCTGCGAAAAATCTCAAAACGTGACAAATTAATTCCATTTCCGTGAGATCACTTTCCGGCTAAGTAGACAAAGCGAAGTATACATAAATGATGGCACCCGCGCCGCGTCTCCGCGCCGTCTTTCCAACTAAATGAATGAATTATTAATTGGTTGAATAGCCAGACGTTTGATATTCACTTCTTTTATTTTCTGTTAGTCTAGGGCCAATTTTTCAATCCTCAGATAAACAACCTGATGGCATCTATTCGACGAATAGCAATATTTTTGGTTTTTCAATGGTCAGATAGTGGTGGCGATTCTGTTGTTTACACTAACTAAAATTGTGTAAAATACAAACGGTCTTATTTTGTTTACGCTAAAAATCAAATTAGAATGACATTTAAAGTGACATTTCTAAAATTAAGTATTTTTTACTAAGATGGCGTGATAGCAGGCTAGTTTTAATCAGCACCCATTTGACTGCTGACTAAAACTAGTCCAAAAACACGCCATCCTAGTAAAATATACTTAATTTTAGAAATGTCACTTTAAATGTCATTCTAATTTGATCTTTAGCGTAAAGAAAGTAAGACCGTTTGTATTTCACACAATTTTAGTTAGTGTAAACAACAGAATCGTCACCAGTAGTTAACTGTAAAATAAGGCCCCTAACCGAAGAATAAAGTTACCTGCTACTTGAAGGACCGGATAGGGTTTTATCTCCCCGATAAGTATAACGTTTTAGGTTATGTTTGTCAGTTTCGTAAGTTTTTTTTGTGTATTACGACCGTCGATTTGATATTATTAAGTAAGATCGGCGTCGGTTTTCTTATTTTCAATTACTGACCGATATTTGGTCACTAGTTCTGTCAGTAACGTCAAATGTCATATACAGTTTTGTTGCTATTCTTCTCTAACACGTTGAATACAGTATCTGTTCATCTCGCTTGCACACAGGTAGTGTGATGTTAGCTAGCATAAACCACTGATAGATAGTCTCTAATTTATAGATGATAAATAAAAAATAAATATTAATAATTAAGATAAAGATAATTTGTTCGCAAAATATAAGTTTAATTTAACACTGGTCTTAATGTATACAATTTAAGCTCAATTAATGTTCTACCAGATATTGTCCTGGTGTGAAAATATTAATAATAATTAAGAATTTAAATTAATGTCCATTCCATGTCAACAAAAATAAATTCTTTACCCATAATTATATATATGCACATAACATAGTATATATACACATAACATTTTGTTCTTACACTTATTACAAAAACGACAATTAAAGAAAGTCAATTAAGTACATGTCTACTTAGAATAAAAAATACACTATATAATATTTTAATTTGAGTCATTTGTAGTCAAGACCCTTGGGTGTACGGGGCACCGGAGCCCATCGCGTTTTCAAAATTCTTTCAGGGCGTCTGGTCGAAGTGACGTGTGATCCGAGAGCTGGCGCTTATTTGGGTCAACGCTTAAGCACTGCAATTCAGCGGAGCAATACAGCCAGGGAAGGGCGGGCAAGACGGATAGAGTGGGCAAGATGGATAGTCGAAATATCCCGAAGACGCAGCGAAATTTTACGATCTCTGCATAACAACAGCGTGCCTAGGCGCCGACCGTGACCGCGATGTTGTTATGCATAGATCGTAAAATTTTGCTGCGTCTTCGGGATATTTCGAGTATCCATCTTGCGCACTCTATCCGTCTTCACCGCCCTTCCCCTATCTTGAGGACTCTTCCGCCTGGTTTCTTGAACTTTTTAGTTGATAAAAGTTTCCGAGGATGGACTATAGTAGGTTTGTTATTGACGAGATAACAACTAAACATATTCCTTTTTTCATATTAAGATTTCATAGAGTACCATAGAAAAACTTTTTCTTGTTCTCCAAAGCGGTTCTATTCGACCTTTATTATGCGCACCGCCAAAGAGTGGAACGCCTTGCCAGAGTCTGTATTTCCTGATAGCTACAGCCTGGGTATCTTTAAGTCGCGAGTGAATAGGTTTCTTCTAGGCAAGCGTGTACCATCGTAGACTGCATCATCGCTTACCACCAGGCGGGATCGTGGTCCAACGCAAGCATTGTATAAAAAGAGTCAGAAATAACAATGAACTTATCATTATAACAAAAAGATTTATTTACGAAGTACAACCGGCGGTCTTATTGCTATGAACAATATTTTCTAGATAACCTTGGGAGTTTTCATGTTTGTTAACCTTTTTTAACCTTACGTTTTTAACCTTGACGACCTCCGTGGCGCAGTGGGCGAATAGCCGGCTGAGACGCAGGAGGTAGCCGGTTCGATTCTCACCGCGGAACAAATGTTTGCACGATCTACAGATATTTGTTTCGGGTCTGGTTGTTTCTCTATATATTATATGTATGTATTAAGTATTCTATCAGTTATCTGGTTCCCATAGTACAAGCTCTGCTTAGTTTGGGGCTAGATAGCGCTGTGTGAAATGTCCAGCAATATTTATTTATTTTTATTTTATTTTAAATCTAATAAGAAGTTTGTCTAATATTAACGTCTATTAGCTAAAGCTTACTTATCAATAACTAGCTGACTTGCCTGCGGCTTTGCACGCATGGTTTGTCAATACAAAACATTACCCTCCTTCTGCGCAGTCGGGTAAAAAGTAGCCTATGCTACTCAAAAATAATGTAGCACTCTAATGGTGAAATTATTGAAATCGGACATGTATTTTTTGAGTTTATTCGTTACAAACATACAATAATACAAATTTTGCCTGTATAAAATATTAGTATAGATTTATAACAAATAATTGAGAGCTGGCGCTTATCAACGCTTGACTTGGATCAACGCATAAGCACTGTAATTCAGCAGGACAATGCAGCCATTGGCTTGGGAACACTTCCACCTGTGTAGCACTGGAGCATTGGAGCAGGTAAACTATCTATCATCGACAATCGGTTTTCATCATAAATTCAAAAAAAAAAACCGTGTTTACCTCTTTTTGCGTTGGGGTTGAAAATAGCTAAGAATCACACCAGTAAAGCTAGACTTCTACTAAAAAAAACCGCATCTGAATCGGTCCACCCATCTGGGAACTACGATGCCACAGACAGATATACACAGACAGACAAACACAGGCATCAAACTTACAACACCACTCTTTTTGCGTCAGCGGTTAAAATTGTTTATAAAGTCTAGATGATTCAACTCTTTTGTATTTTATGAGGGAAATGTAAACGTCAGCCTACATTTATTAGTTGAAAGATATAGTACAAACGCTCTAGGCATGTAGGATGGCAGATTTATGGTTAAAGTTGCGGCGAGACGCAAGTTTGCACAAGGAAAGCATGCAAAGCATTCCGAAAGCGGAATTCGAAGATTCTCATCAATACCAATGTCGACGAATACCAGTCTTATCAACTAGGCTTAGCTACGTTTTGTGCAGTTTGTACTTGCATAGCCATGCAACCAAGGGTGACCAAGATCAGAATTATTTTTGAAGTCAAACTTCTATACGCAGGCTTGACTTGGGGAGTAAGCTGGTGAGCGCGTTACGAAAAGTGCGAACGGAAGTTGAGAGGGAGATATAAGTCAGTGAAGATAGAAAGAAAGAGAGTTATGTTTCGTATATTTTTAAATGTTAATGTGCGAGTGCGAGTTGGGTGTGTCCAGAATGAACATAGACTGATCGAGCTACAAACGTGTGGACAGCTCGTGGAAATTCATCTGCGGACGCATCTGCCAGAGTCCGCGGACGCATTTTTTGACGTGTAGAGGAGGCTTAAGACACAGTGCAGGCCTATTATCTGTATCACACTGTAGGAGCAAGAGAGAGCAGTGTGCGCGCACATTTTCTTTCTCTCTTCCTCTCATAGCCAGTGCATGAAATATATACATAAATATATATATATATATATATAGCCCCGTCAGTAGTTCGTTTGCGAGTTTGCTAGCGTTACGTGAACGGTGATGGCTTGATTATTTTTCGTAATTTCATTTCGTTCTTAAACAATTTTCTAAAATAATGTGTGGATGGAATAAGCATGTTGGTGAGGCCCATCGTGACGCCAGGCTTAAGTTTAAAATTTGGTTATTATATAACCGACCTGCTTCAGGACTGATTTATAAAGAAATGGTCGAGTCACGAAAAATTTTCAAAAGTCGCCTGAGTTGGTGTCAGAAAAACCAGGAGCAACTAAAGATGGACATTTTGGCTAAACACAGATCCGCAAATGACTTTAGTAAGTTTTGGAAAGCTATTGGAAAGCAGGAGATTAGGCCTGGCCTCCCGGTGAGTGTGGGTGGAATGAGTGAAGCTGTGGACATCTCTAATATGCTCATGGAGCACTTCAAAGTGTCCTCGCCGCTAGGACCCTCATCTGCCTCGATGGATGTATCTGGGTGTGCGGGCGATGAGCCGCTTGTTCTTTTTACTGCAGGACAGGTTAGGGAGGTCCTGAGGAAAATGAGCGGCGGCAAGTCTCCCGGGCATGACGGGCTCAGTGTTGAGCATTTGAGGCATGCGGGAGTACACGTTCCGAGCATTTTAGCCGTGTTCTTCACAATGTGCATTAGTCACTCTTACTTACCACCAGACTTAATGAAAACTATCGTAGTGCCCATTGTGAAGAACAGGACTGGGGATGTCGCAGACATTAAAAACTACCGCCCAATCTCGCTGGCAACTATAATTGCTAAAATACTGGACGGTTTGCTTGATTCTTGCTTAGAAAAACATTTAAATCTCCATGACGCCCAGTTCGGGTTTCGGACCGGACTTTCTACTGAAAGTGCGATTATAAGTCTCAAACATACCGTCCAGTATTATACAGACCGTAGGACGCCTATATACGCCTGCTTCCTTGACCTCTCCAAAGCCTTTGACCTTGTGTCTTATGATGTGCTCTGGAGAAAGTTGAGGGACTTGGGTATACCGGCTAAAATCCAAAATATATTTAAATTTTGGTATGACAATCAGACCAACTATGTGAGATGGACCAATTCTCTCTCAAATGCATATAGGTTGGAGAGCGGGGTGAGACAGGGGGGCTTGAGTTCTCCCAAGCTCTTCAATCTCTATGTAAACGACCTCATCGTCGGGCTGAGCAGCATGCGTGTCGGCTGCCGGATGAACGGCGTTAGCATCAACAACATTAGTTACGCCGATGACATGGTGCTGCTGAGCCCGACGGTGGGGGGTCTCAGGGAATTACTGAGGGTCTGTGAAGCCTATGCTGTTGAGCACGGGCTTATATATAATGCGAAGAAGAGCGAATACATGGTTTTTAAGGCCGCCGGTAAATGTCCCGGTTTTACACTGAATATAACCCTAAACGGCTTGAACTTAAATCGTGTTACGAAATTTAAATATCTGGGACATTTTCTTGCCGACGATCTTAAAGACGATGCAGATGTTGAGAGGGAGCGTAGAGCCTTGGCGGTCCGAGGTAACATGTTGGCCCGTAGATTTTCCCGTTGTACTGAACAAGTTAAAGTTACGCTTTTTAAAGCGTACTGTCAGAGCTTTTACACGGGAAGTCTGTGGGTCCGAAATACCAAAAGATCATTGGAGGACCTACGCATCCAATATAATAACATCTTCCGGATGATGTTGCGGTTGCCCCGATACTGCAGTGCATCGGGGATGTTTGCCTACTATCACACAGATGGCTTTCACGCCATCATGCGCAAAAAAACAGCATCGCTGATGAGCAGAATTCGGGGCAGTCGCAACAGCATCCTGAGGACAGTGGCTGAGTGCTGCACATCTCCGCTCTGGAAGTGTTTTGTGCGGAGGGTGATTAATGAAGGAAATAATTTCCCCAGTTAGTCACCCTTGGCACAAAATGGTGTTTTCTATTTTCACCCAGTGCCTATTTTTTATTTTTGTATATTTAGCTGTTCTTCTTTGTTGTTATATATATATATTTTTTGTGTGTATGTTAGTCTTAAGATATGGACTCTAGTTGTCTGAAATAAAATATTTTTATTTTATTTTATTTTATTTTTAATATTTTGAAAAAGAAGTTTTACTTCAGTCGTGTGGTCTAAAGCACACTCGTTTTTTTGTATTTTATGATCAAGCTCACTAATTTCCGAGCGGATCCATCTTAGCGCTTGAAAGAAGTGTCTGGAAGGAATGGGAGGAGGCCTTTGCCCAGCAGTGGGACACCGAGGGCTGATAAGCCTGATAATAATAATAATGATCAAGCAAATGGTCCACCTGATGTTAAGTGGTATCCATCGCTTACAACAAAGCATTGCTTCGTACTGTTATGCACCTTAGAAAATTGCCCTACGATGCTCTACTCTGCGTCCATCAACTTGAGGCAGACCATGTAAAGCCTCATGTGCCTGTAATTTCACCGGTTACCGAATACAAAAATTAAGATAATTTTCACTCTATTTTCAACTTCGTCAAAACAATCTTACCTAAATAACGAGAAACCCATTTTAAATATTGCAAATGGCTGCAGACTGTCAATCTACACTCTGAAAACGCCGGAGATATAATGCCACAAGACAAAATGACTCCATCAGTGACTTCCACTGAGTCTCAATTTGCAAAGAGGTGTAACTTTCTTCACCATTACGTTTTTTTGGGGTTCTGTATCTCATGTCACAAACATGGAAGTTTCTTAGGAAACATTTATATTTATGTATTTGTCCTTAAAAAATGATAGTTTGCTAGATGAACTCAACACAATTCAAAAAACCAACCAAGTGCGAGTCGGACTCGCGCACGAAGTGTTACGTATCTATAAAAACAGCAAAAAAATCACGTTTGTTCTATGGGAGCCCCCCTTAAATATTTGTTTTATTTTAATTAAATAAATAAATATTGCTGGATATTTCACACAGCGCTATCCAGTCCCAAACTAAGCAGAGCTTGTACTATGGGAATCAGATAACTGATAGAATACTTATATAATTTTTTTTTTGGTAAACACATACTTATAATAGATAGCGAAATAACCAGACCCGGAACAAATGTCTGTAGATCATGCAAACATTTGTTCCACGGCGGGAATCGAAACCGCTACCTCCTGCATCTCAGCCGGCTATTCGCCCACTGCACCACGGAGTTCGTCTATTAGATTAATAGTTTATTTTTAAAGTGAAAATATTACCAAATATTCTGTTAATATTTCAAGTCTACCTGTTGCCGTTATCAATATCAAGCTAAAACGAGCAATAAAATCACGTTTGTTGTATGGGAGCCCCCCTTAAATATTTATTTTATTCTGTTTTTAGTATTTGTTGTTATAGCGGCAACAGAAATACATCATCTGTGAAAACTTCAACTGTTTAACTATCACGGTTCATGAGATGGTGACAGACGGACAGACAGACAGACAACGGAGTCTTAGTAATAGAGTGCCGTTTAACGTTTTGGGTACACGGAACCCTAAAAACAAGATATTGAAAAACTAATAACAACAGAAATGTTTGACCACAATCTCACCTGTTGGTAAGCGATGATGTGGTCTAAGATGAAGCACGAATATCTAGAAGAAACCTATTCACTCTTACATTAAAGGGGCCCGGATTGTATCCTTTATGAAAAACAGACGACGGCAAAGCGTTCCATACCTTAGCGTTGCGCATCAAGAACGTAGACCCAAAACGATGTGTGCGAATGGGTGGTATATCAACTAGGTACGGATAGTATGGTATGGATGAGCCGTGCGCCTGCTTGTCCTTTGATGGAAAGGAGATGGCGATATCAGATATTAAAGTTCCTGGGCACATTCCCCGAAATGTATTCTGTAAAAGATCGAAAAGTTTGCAACTTTACGGCGGTGTTCAATACTTTGGGTCTTAGCCTCCTCCATATATTGCTCACCTATAAGCCTAAAAGCTCTACGTTCTATTGAGTCTAAGGTAGCGAGCTGGTATTTGGTCGTACCATCCCAAAGGTGGCAGCAGTACTCCATACCAGACCGGACTTGTGCTTTGTAAAGACTAAGAAGCTGTCCTGGTGTGAAGTATCTCCTGACATTGTTAAGGATGCCCAGCTTCATGGCAGCAGTTTTAGCCTTAGACTCGATGTATGAGCTGAAGTTGAGAGTAAGCGTTAGCGAAACCCCTAGAAGCTTGAGGTGGTCTTGTACATCTACCGGTACATCTCGGAAAATATGAACTTGGAGAAACTGACTCTTTTTCACCGAGAAAAGACATGCTTGCGTTTTTGAAGCATTGAATTTGACGAGATTGGCATCGCCCCAGTCAGAGACGGCCTTGAGTGTCAAATTCAACCGCTGCAGCATCTCATCTTTCTGCCTCTGAATTTCAGCCCTGCTGGCTCGAGCATTAGAAGTGTACCTCTCCACAACTGTACTGTCGTCTGCGTACCCAATAATACCGGGCATGAGCAGATCATTTATATGCAACAAAAACAGTGTAGCAGAGAGTACTGACCCCTGAGGTACCCTGGGGTTTATAGCCAATTGATTAGACGAGCGGCCATCAATGACTACCCGAATTGATCGTTCCCTCAGAAAGTCTGCAAGCCAAGAGCAGAGCTGAGCTGGAAGTCCGTATGAAGGAAGCCTGCCAATAGGGCTGGCGTGCCAAACCCTGATAGTATAGAAAAGACCTTATGAAAGACGGTGATGTCGTTGCATCATCATCTTCATTATTAACCTATAGCATTCTTAGTTCTACAATGCGCCCACTTTCGCGTCGTTTTCTTTGGCCAATGAGAATTCTAAGCTTGGGTGGTTTATACCTAGTGGCAAGTTGCAGCATTAAACAAAGATATTGAAAAAAGCCTTGTAATTTACTCTGTGCGACCAAAGAATTAGTCATAACTCCATAACAACAAGGGTCGCACAGGAGTGATTAAAGTGCTCTAAAGGGTAGAAAAAAATTGTGGTTAAGTAAAAAGATGTGCTGCCAAAAAAATTTAGTCTTATATTTAGCAGGGACCTTGTATTTGCTGATTATGATCCTTGAATTATTCACACGTGGTTTAACGTAATCAAGGATTACGATGGTAGTTGTGATCGAAAGAGACAGAACACACTGCAACTTTTCCAGAAACAACTCGAGTGTATTACGTGTGTTTAGTTAGAAAGAAAGAAAGTACATTTATTTGCAGACATAACAAAACAAAAACATACAGACTAACAACAATAATACGACAGTAGGAGTAGCAATATAACAAACACAAATAGAAAACATAAAATATACATAGGCAGTTAGTACTAGTGGTAGTTGAAGTTTGACTTCAGACTAGAATGCTATATTTCTGCAAATAACGGAACCCTCTTGGCGCGAGACTTGCTGGAACTTTCTCGTCTTTATTAACTTGTGGTAAAGTGACACGGGGTATAAGATAAATGTGAAAAATAAACGTTTGTAGCGTGGGCTTTGTGGGACGTGTAAATTGTTTTCGCGTTAATTAAAGGGACGACACAGCCGCAAAGTTTATAACATAACAGCTAACAGCTAGATACATAGCCTTGATCCCACACTATTCCATGTATCGTAGATATGAGAGCTGTGTCTCATGGTACCAACACACAAAAAGAGTGTATCTAGTCCAATCTAATTTCCAATTAATGCAATCATTTATTCTGTGGCGGGCATTGAACCCACAACATCCTGCGTCTCTGCCGGCTATTCGCTCACTGCACCACGCATTTTGTTCGGTGGGTCGTCACTTTGCAGTATGATTTGCTGTTTTAAATTAATTTGAATTCGTAAAATAGGTAGTTACCTCTTCATTGAATTACACAAACAGAAATAATATAAAAAAATCACTAAAAATAAAAAAAAATCTATGGAAAGTCAGTGGAGTTTATGACAGAGTTTATATCTGGAGTAATTGAGCTTCACTTGCAACAGTCTTTAGATGATTCAATTGTTACTTTTGTATTTATTTTAGAGAGATGCTGTTGTTGTTGTTCTTTCTGTTAACTAATGTATTACTAAGATGTTAAATAACATTCTAAATCTATATATATAAAACAAAGTCGGGTTTGTTACACCATTTATAACTCAAGAACGGCTAGTCCGATTTTCGATCTTTGATTTGTTGGATTTGTCTTTGCCCCGAATAGCAGATTAACTATTAAAATATGCAGACAATGATGGCCGATTGACAAATGCGCCGACGACGTACATTGGCAGCCCGCGTCATATGCATGTAAAGGCGGTACGAAGTTTTTCGGGTCAGCTAGTTAAATATAATTGCAATGTAAATAAGTTTTTTTTTTAAATTACTTTTTAAAACAAGCTTTTATAAAATTCATAATCGGAACCACACGCAGATTCAAATGAACACAAACACTAGTAGGTAACCTTCTATAATCAATTCAGAATTTTCTTTGTCCAGCATCCAGACCACCTCCATAGTACCATATTATTGCATTGTCACCGAAGTTACATATGCATTCCAAATTTCAGCTCAATCGGTTGAGGGGAACGGGTTTAAAATTCAGTTGCAAGATTTCACCCGGACAAACATACATACAATGCATGGTTAATAAAAAGCTTGTAAAATACGGTGCCCATATCGCTACGTCATCCCACTAATCGACGACTTTGTTGTACTAGTAGACTCGTATGAAAAGCGGTGCCCGTGTGAACACGGACGTAGGGCGACCTGCGCAACGTTGTCTAATCGTATTTAGTGCCTAAATATGTTTAAGAGTGTTGTCAAATCATACAAATACGTCAAATTTAAACATCTTTAATGCTAAATACATTTAGGTATTGTTGTGCAAGCCGGGCTTAGAACCCGAAAATAATATGACTTATGTTTACGCTAGGAATATAATATTGTCAAAAGTCATTTTCAACTTACTGAGGCATCATAAAAATCAGCGAAATTCAAGAAACACAGATTCAATAAATATGTTCAGCAGTAGATGCGAGATAGAATTGAACGAAACGGCCGCATTTATTATTTTTTGCCACTTTTGTGTCTGTACAGGCGGCCGCCATTTTAAATTTATTTGATACTATTATACTTTCTCAAAAAATATCATAATTATTTTAGGTGCTAGTTTGAATGATACGAAGCGATAAAAACCAAAACTCTTGCTTTGGTACTCGGCTAAAGTTACTAATGTAGCGGACTCACTTTACCTTATTGATACTAAGTCCTAAACAATAATTAAATTTGGTAACATTATCCTGCAATTTAAACTGCCTAAACCACACAAAACAAAACTACTTTTTCTGTGTAATAACGTGTGTTTTTTGTAGTCCTTACGTACTTAGTGGTATGTCTAGTGTGTGTCAAATTAAAAAAATTGTATGTCTTTTTTTTCCATAAACAAAAATGGATGAATGTTTTATCAAAGAGTGGGTAGATACCAGCTTTATGATGAAACCAGTGGACTACCACCGGAACCTCCTCTTGCTAGGAATTTATTCCTAGCAAGAGGAGGAGAAAGAGGGTAGATCGTTATATCTGCCAATAACCATCCACTCGCAAAGACTTCAGTTTGCCCGTGATCATGGCGCAAGCAACTCCGTCGAAATATCGGGATACTCAAAACTAACAAATCATGGTAAATATCATGGTAATAATATAACTATAAGTAGAAATAGTATTGAGAATGAAGTAATTCAAACATCATTTTAAGAGAAACTGAGCCATCAGGCTGCTAAGACATCACGCCTCTCATTTTTCTTCTCAATTCCTGAGACACTTCCAGAATCTGTATACCGGCATTTGGTATTCAGCGCACGTCGACATTGAGCGATGGTCCTCATGAAACACGCTGTAATATGCGCTTTAAAACAGGATATTGCAATTTATATGGGTACGGGAGGTTGGATGGGCAACGGCCTGTGAAAGATGTATGTATACTTCAGCTGTTTCGACTGACAAATCACAAATCCTGTCAGAAGCAATAATTCATCGTAATTTTGTAGGTATTACGGAATATATTAGTATCAGTCTCTTAACATTTTAAGGCAATATTTTAAGTTAAATGTGAGGATTAGGTAATTTAAGCGTATAGGTTGCAATACCATACCATAAAGACGAGCCTGGTTTACCCAAAAAGGTCGTAAAAATAGTCACCTATAAGGTTTTAACTCAAATTTAATTTACACATAAGTAAGCTACAGTGTTATATCAAATCAAATCATCTTTATTGCAAGAATGATGGATGTGGCAACTTTGTTGCAGTTTTTATTGATAACAACTTTTGAAAAAAAAACCGGCTAAGTGCGACTCGGACTCGCGCACGAAGGGTTCCGTACCATTAACTATAAAAACGGCAAAAAATAACGTTTGTTGTATGGGAGCCCCCCTTAAATATTTATTTTATTCTGTTTTTAGTATTTGCTGTTATAGCGGCAACAGAAATACATCATCTGTGAAAATTTCAACTGTCTAACTATCACGGTTTATGAGATACAGTCTGGTGACAGACGGACAGACAGCGGAGCCTTAGTAATAGGGTGCCGTTTTACACTATGGGTACGGAACCTAAAAAGTGCTAACCTTTTGCATTGATAGTTCTAATATTATATTTTATATGGCTAATCCTTGCTGACTAATCCGCAGCTTCGCACGCGCAGTTTTTCAATAAAAACCATACCCTCCTTCTTCGCAGTTGGGTAAAAAGTAGCCTAGTCACCCGGGGATAGTATAGCTTCTCAACAATTAAATATTTTTTTAAATCGGTCTAGTAGTTTTGGAGCCTATTCAATATAAACAAACAAATCTTTCCTCTCTATAATAACAATAAAGAAAACATCTGACCTAAATTATGCGTTTTAGTCCGTGTCAAGGAAACAAAGTTAGTATTACGTGGGCACGTGGGTATGCACATTGCTCTCTAAATACCAGGCAAAGGTCAATCCTCGTGGGAGCCACGGCAAGCGCCGGCATTTTTACCGCAATTGTTGCCTTATTTTAACCTAACAACGTATTATTTTTAGTTTAACTCGGTAATAGAAACATTTCGTTTATGCCTCTGGCTGAAAACTGTTTGATGTAATCTCCTAAAGTAATTTTATTATAAAACAGTTGTTTTAGGGTGATCGTTCCTTTCTTTGATGTTAATATAAAACCAATATTTATTGTGTAAAAGATATAATCTGATTTAGTTATAGTAATAACTTAGTTTATAAATATACCAAAATATTGAAACCAAATTGGATTTTCACATGAATAGAGCAGTGATTCGCTTAAAACCTGTCGCTTCGTGGACTATGGCCATAAAAAAAGCACTAAAAAGTGTAAGATAAATTTCATATTTTTCTGAACAAAACAGGTTGTAAAACCACAAACTTGATAAAACAATTTTGCGGACACATCTGGGGGGGACCTTTAAAACTTATTACGTTAGGGCTGCTAGTTTCTCCCTGTAAGCTTGATCTCTTCACACTTGCAAATAAGAAACTCGTTAGTATCTGTTAGCTTTTGTATTCTTCGCGGTAAAATACATCTTTGCATATTTATTCATCTTACAGGTTTTCCGTGAGAGTGAATTATTCTGGACGTATAACAAAATCGTAACCCGCTACGGGGTTAAAAGAAGAACCCATCATAACTACATCATTTTTCTATACTAATATTATACAGACGAAAGATGACCGCTTTAAAAAAAAATTTTACTGTTGGGAAGCTACACTATCCCCGGGTGACATAGGCTACTTTTTACCCAACTGCGCAGAAGGAGGGTAATGCTTTTTATTGAAAAACTACGCGTGCGAAGTTGCTGATTGGTCAGCTAGTGTTTTTTAACTATTTACAACCTAATAGTCCTGACACTACAGGTTTTCAGATTTTCATTAATTGAACCGTCCAGTTTTAGACAGCTATTAACCTAACTTGCCACTAAAGTCTTCAAAACTGTTTTTTTTATCGATCGAAGCGAGATCTTTGTATGTATGTTTGTTTGTCCGAGGATAACTTTCGAAGCGTTGATTCGATCATCGTGAAATTTGATACATAGGTAGGTAGAGATTGTACAATTTGGTGTGACTAAATGAGCTAAAAATGTTGGGGGGTTGTTGAGATATTGTGGTTTAAGCGGGGTAAAAAAGTTGAAAATGAGACTTAGATATTAGGTTAAATGGGACGTTAAATGAAAGATCTTCATTGGTACATTTCGGTTCTGTTTTTATTTTTAGTAAAGTAAATGTAGATTTTGAGTTATTAGCTATAATAAAAACTGAACTTTGACAAAATTCACAGGGTGCACCAGTGACCCCACAGTGCTGTAATTTGGTATACGTGTAGCTTAAGTGATACAAATATAGGAAAAAGTCTCAAATTCAGAATAACTGCAATTTGTACCCCAAAAAAAGGATAACCAATTTACATGAACTCCCGTTACTTGTAATTTGAATGAAACTGTAGGTTAAGTAATTTGGTTGTGTATTTCGCGGCAATATTTTAGTAGTAAAAGATTAAGGCCGGCTTGCACAACGATCCCTAATATTTCGTGGTACTATTTATTTAGTCAAAGATTACGATAAATATATTTTTGTTTTTATGGGAGACTCGCGAGATCTCAGTTCGGGGCGAACCACTAGTTATCATAGTTTTAACTAAATAAAGTAAAATTACGAAAAGGTAAATAAAATAGCTAACTACCTAAAACTATTGAACCAAATAGATTAGTTTAAACAGATCGATCACCACTCATCGTATTTGTCAAACATCGTTTGATCAGTCTCGTATCTGTACGCGGCTACAGAGCGCCGGCAATTAGAGTGCCACCAACATATCTGTTCAGGTGGACGGCATTAGAACTAAAGGTGACAAGTGTTAAACTGGAACTAAGCGCAGTTTAACGTAGATGCTAGCGACAATGTCAACTGAATTGATAAGTTGGTGGCTCTTTATTTGTTCGTGCTGACAGCCGGTTTGTGTCGACACCTGCTCCATGTGTGTAGGACTTTGTTTTGTTAAGAATCCATACTACCTCAGGTAGCTTCATAATAATCCTATATTATTACCAATAATACTGCGTCAATTAATTAGTAATAAATACATATTATATGGAAAAGTAGAGTATTATTAAATACACATTAAACTCCTCTTATTATTTATAAGCTACCGTCCTTTAACGTTTTCGTAAAATCCAGTCCATCCAACGGTTGTCTGGAAGAGATTGCTTTTAGCGATAAGACCACCAATTGTAAATATGATTTGTTGATGTAAGTGTGGTGTACGATAAATCGTTTTCTATTCTAATCTTGCATAGGCATGCCATATCACAGGTCTTCCTAGTTTGGGTGCCAATGTTTCTTTTGCAACTAGGTTTTAATATTTAACTAAAATACTGAATCTGATGTACCTACTCTACTGTTGTGAAGTTCGTTACTGAAAATAAATTATCTATATCTTATCTTTAATCTATTATAACTGATTTATAAGTACTGCGGAAAAAGAAATATTATATCTACTCGGGTTCACTATCGTACAATAACTTACTTATTACTTACTTACTTACTTTAGATATAAAACCTGTGAAACAGTATCTACATTCAAAACTTACTTTTTTTTTATATATTATAGGCTTGCGTTTGACCACGATCTCGTCTGATGGTAAGCGATGATGCAGTCTACGATGGTACACGCTTGCCTAGAAGAAACCTATTCACTCGCGACTTAAAGATACCCAGGTTATAGCTAACTGCAAACACAGACTCTGGCAAGTCGTTCCACTCTTTGGCGGTGCGCATAATAAAGGTCGAAGAGAACCGCTTTGTGCGAATGGAAGGTATTTCTACCATATAGCGGTGGCGCACTGCAGAGCGTCTGGTTGTCCGTTGATAGAAAGGAGATAGTGGGATCAGGTTGAAAAGTTCCGCTACACACTCCCCGAAATGTACTCGATAAAAAACCGAGAGGCTAGCAACCTTTCGTCGATAAAAATTAGCTAAAACTATATATGTATTTTTTTAATAAATTAGTTACCCTAGTAACTAATTTGTTTTAAATTATATTAAAAACAGTAACAAATATTCGTTAACCTGAGTACAATGTGAAGCGATAGCACTAATTATTAGAATTTTCTAGATAAAAATAATTCCAAAGCCATGTCCAGAACTTTCAATAAGCCCATATTATTAATCGTAATAATAACAATTCATTTGCAATTTATTCAATACTAGCGGCTCGTCTCGGCATCGACGATTGGACATTTATTTATTAAACATTTTTATGGCTAATATTTTTACACCTTGGGTTACATTATTGAAGTTTTAGTAGGGATCCATAATTTTTTCTAGAAATAAATATAGTCTATGTTACTCAAGAATAATTTAGCATTCTAATTTTGAAAGAATTTTTGAAATCAGACCAGTAGTTTTTTTAGTTTATTCGTTACAAACATATAAAGTACAAATCTTTCCTCTTTACAATATCACTAGCTGACCCGCCTAACTTCGTACCGCCTTGACATGCATATGACGCGGGCTGCCAATGTCGCCCCGGTATTGTCAATCGGCCATCATTAGCTGCAACTACTAGTATGTATAAAATGAATTTTCTTCGTTATTTTTATTCCGTTCATTTTACTTAAATTTTAATAGATATTCTGCTAATCGGCCCAGCTGTTATTGACTTATAAATGGTGTAACTAACTCGACTTTGTTTTATATATTTAAATTTATTCAATAAATACTATAAATGAAAGGGAGGCTATGGAAGAGGGACGCAATATAGTTGTGTCTGAGGTTGAACGCTCATTGGAACGGGTCTCAGTATGGGGACGACTAAATTTAGTCCAATTTAACCCCACAAAGACTCAAATCTGTGCGTTCACCTCTAAAAAAAGCCCATTTCGGCATAGCCAATAACCTCTCAATCCTGGGCGTCGACATCTCTAGCGAAGTGCAGTTTAGGTGTCACTTAGAAAGCAAAGCTCCTCTTGCGTCCAAGAAACTCTGTGTACTAAAGCAATCAAAGCGGCACATCACAGCGGGGCAGCGTCTTGTGCTCTACAAAGCGCAAATCCGGCCCCACATGGAGTACTGTTCTCACATCTGGAACGGTGCACCGAAATACCAATTGCAGCCCCTAGACTCCTTGCAACGCAAAGCCGTTCGTATCGTCGCCGACCCAGTAGTA
The DNA here is from genome assembly GCA_918857605.2 of Philereme vetulata. Classification (NCBI taxonomy): domain Eukaryota; kingdom Metazoa; phylum Arthropoda; class Insecta; order Lepidoptera; family Geometridae; genus Philereme; species Philereme vetulata. The sequence continues at coordinate 2,916,483 of OU975460.1, read as the reverse complement.
TCTAAGGATCTGTAGCCACTGAGTCTGCGTCGTGACATCGGAGCGCTCCGCGTTTTTTATAAACTATATAACGGCGAATATTCTGAAGAGCTGTTCAATTTAATCCCTGCTTCCCACTTCTACGATCGAATCTCCTGCAACCGGCAACGAGCTCATCCACATATTGTAGATGCGTGGAAGTCTCACACGGTGCGTTTCACCCGCTCGTGTCTTCCACGCACCTGCAAGATGTGGAATGACCTTCCTCCGGAGGTTTTTCCGGTGGGCTTCAAAATGAACGCCGTCAAGAGGTGTAAATAGGGTATTAAGTGCTAGGCAACGCGACTGCAGTACCACGAGTGCAGCAGGAGTTTAAGGAGTACAAGGTTTTCTAAATATATTTATGTCAAGCACGTGCAATAAATAAATAAATAATTCTGGACATTTCACACAGCGCTTTCTAGCCCCAAACTAAGCAGAGCTTTTACTATGGGGACCAGATAACTGATAGAATACTTATATACTTTTTTTTTGTAAATACATACTTATGATATATAGAAAAACAACCAGACCCGGAACAAATATCTGTAGATCATGCAAACATTTGTTCCGCGGCGGAAATCGAACCCACTACCTCCTGCGTCTCAGTTGGCAATGTATATTTTTTTATGTTACTTGTGCAGAAACAGGCTTACGGCACACTTGATGGTAAGCGGTCACCGTCTCCTATTGACACCGGCAACACCCGGGGTATTTTCGATGCTACTCCTATTTATTAGCTCATTCCACATCTTGCAAGTATGGGGTAGAAAAGATCGCGCGAAGCGTGTGTTGCGCGATGCCCAATTGTCGACGATGTGGATGAGCTTTATTACGTTGTCGAGAAGTGCGATGGTAAAACTGACGGGGTGAGATCAAATATCTCCTCAGAACATTCCCCATTATACAGGCGGTAGAATACACTGAGCGATCCGATGTCGCGGCGTTGACACAGCGGTTCCAGCCTGTCGGCGAGTTTGGGATCGCCGATGATTCTAATGTCTCTTCTTTGAAGGGAGTCAAAACGAAGCAATTGGTACTTTGGAGCTCCGTGCCTAAGATGGGAACAGTACCTATTCTACGTACGGCCGAACTTGCATTTTTACAGCAATTGCCGTGTGTTGTTTGCCGTAAAATACTGTTTGGCATAGTATGTATTATTTTGTATTGTTAAATTTGTTATTGTCTTGTGAATTTCCCTAATAAAATAAAATGACCCAATAAAACTGCAGTCGTCTCGGTTTTTTATTTTTTAAAACAAATTACTCATTATTATTTACCTTTAAATCTCTACTGTTTGTTCTTGTGAAGTAAACGACAAAAATAACAAACGCTTTATACCTGATGAGATTTTCTGCTGGAGACTCATGATAAAGTCTGGTGCCCTTAAAGAAATTCATTTTAATTTCATTTGCATATTTATCCGGTCAAGTATACGCTTGTTTTGTTTATTTTGTCCCAGACTGGGTGTTAAATTAGTGAAAGTAGCGTATGGGTCATTGACCTTGTTAACACGTATATTTTTAACCCCTGACGCAAAACTAGGTGTTACAATTTTAAAGCTAATGTCTTTCTGCTTGTATATCTGTTTGTCTATTTGTGTTAGTAGTATCCATAAGGTTTTTTCTTTATGAATATTTGTGTTTGCAAGTTGGTTCTTACTGTTAGACTGATAAAAATGCACACCGATTTAATGTTGTATGGTTTTTTCTATGAAAATCTCCAACCGCCCCCACGCCGCCTATGTTCAAAACATCGGAATGGCGACCCACTCCAATTTGATAGTTCTAGACTGTTCTAGAAAAATCACTATGGGAGCTATCAATCAGAATCCGGGTAATCATTACTTAGCTAAGTTTGTTTGAAATTGGCACAGCAGTTTCCACGGGTCTAAAGTTTTATCATTGTTCTTCTTTAATAAACTTGTAATATAAAAAGGCGTTGAAATAAACTTTAACCAGATAATCGAGAGATTGTTAATAACCGGGAATGTTTTTATTTATTATTTTATTTATTTGGGTAAACACACAGCGACACAATATAAAAGTGCTGGTTATGTGAGAACGTAGACCTCGTGAGCCCTTATATCCGTGCAATAACCGACTGCAATAATTTATTGAATAATTGATTGATAATAATAATTTGACGACCTCCGTGGTGCAGTGGGCGAATAGCCGGCTGAGAGTCAGGAGGTAGCGGATTCGAATCCCGCCGCAGAACAAATGTTTGCATGATCTGCAGTTATTTGTTCTGGGTCTGGGTGTTTTTCTATATGTTATAAGTATGTATTTACAAAAAAAATAGTATATAAGTATTCTATCAGTTCTCTGGTTCCCATAGTACAAGCTCTGTTTAATTTGGAGCTAGATAGCGCTATGTGAAATGTTCAGCAATATTTATTTATTTATTTATACTAACCGACACTTTCTCCTTTTCCCTGGCTTAGCAAAGCCATTTTAGAGTTTTGAAACTAACCTACCTATGTTGGAGAGAATGTAGAAAAATCCATCCTTACCACTCCTTACCTAACACCCATCCTTTACCCGCAACCCCCACCGTGGGTTATCCTATTCCCCTCCTTACCAAAACCTCCTAACCCGTGGTGGGTTCCCCTTCCTTCCCCCTTTTGGATTTTTTTCGCAACATCTTTTGTAGAATGAAGTCCTTAGAGTGCCTCTCAAATTTGATTTGAAATCCGTTGATAAATAACGCTACAGCAAACTTCCCCCCTTTTCCCACCCCAATCAAAAATCACGATAGACAAAAAAAAATAATTAAATCAAGAAACATCTGTGCCAAATTTTCGTCAAAATCGGTTGAAAAATGCGACCTGTAGGCGAGAACAGACAGACTGACAGACAAAAGCAGTGATTGGTCAATCTCGAAACTGAGACGCTTCGCTCGCTTCACATGCTCGATCAATTAAATAAATACATAATTAATTCTGGACATTTCACACAGTGCCATTTAGCCCCAAACTAAGAAAGGTTGTACTATGGGAACCAGATAACTGATAGAATACTTAGATGATTTTTTTTTGTACATACATACTTATAATATATAGAAAAACATCCAAACCAGGAAAAATATCTGTAGATCATGCAAACATTGTTCCGTGGTGGGAATCGAGCCCGCAAACCTCCGCGTCTCAGCCGGCTTCGCTCACTGCGCCACGGAGGTCGTCGATAATATAAATTGTATCTAAAGTATACACTTATAAATATATTATCTTTTTAGGCTCTGCAATGATAAGTAAATACACAGATACAATGATTTTTAAGGCGATATGTAAACAAATTTGAGCCGCTAAGTAACTGTCGTATTCAATAACTATAAATAGTACTGATTTCATATTTAAGCAATATTTACTTGAAGATTTAAACTACATAAATGAAAGTCAGAAACGCAATTGGTGAAACTTTTCTCGATACAATTATTTCTCAAAATCGGCTAAAACACTAACATCGTTTATTCTCCGACTCTAGAAAAGATTTAAAGTATTTTTTACATAGTTATGTAGGTAATTATGATACCTAATTTAATGGAGAAGCATTTTTTCTGTCATTTGTTGGTTCTCATGCAATTCGAGATTTTATCTTTTGTCACTTACGTCATTTACTCCCGCGACAATGTGACGCGGATATGGTACATGTTTTTCTCGTTCTTCACCTAAGCAAGTACCGCCCAATCGTCACCGAAATTAAATTTGTATATCGTCTTAAACTCACTGTCTAGGGTATTGAAGTTAGTGTTAACGCGCCGGCGAACCCTGAGCGCAACTTCAATTCGGCCGCGTCAAAAACTTCGGCCTGAATATCGCTATCCCTGTTTAGTGACGAAGTTTGGCCACGCAGAGCGACAGTGATAGCAATAGAACGATTCTAAATTTGATTAGATTTTAACCGTGTTCCGTAATACCAAAAATGATGACAGAAAACTTGTTATAATTTTCTCATTGTGTTGTTATTCTGTAACTAGACGATATAATCTATGTTCCCATGACTAGGATACGTAAGATGTTGTTGTTTTTAATACGAAACAATTAGGTTGAAAACAGGTCTTTTATGACGTAAAAACATGCAAATGCGATACGCTTCTATTTCATTTTAGGTAAGTATTTTAATCTAATATATAGTTGGGAACCTAGATAAATACTATTCAAATTAAAATAATAACTTATTAAGGTAGAAATATGCTCCAATTAGAAATGATCTTGGTAGTAAGTGTTGTATGGGCGATTGTCCCTCAGGTGTCCCCTTAAGAGAATCAACTATTCGAAATAAGGGCGAGCGTTTACCAGCATTGGTACGACACCGGGAATTGCAGAACAAAAGACAATGCGTTCTAGTAAGAATTCTAGGTATAATATGGTCTGTTATCGATAGCATAGTAATAGTACTCTGGTGAACCAAGCCGCGGGCATACACTCGTTTGAAAGTTATAAAATCAAAAGTTTTATAGTTTTCGGGACATTTCTAATAATCAAAATCCTTCTTCGCTAGAAATACGATGGTGGTAAAATGAGAAAAATCTTCGCAAAATATGTGCAAATGCTTCATATTTCTTAAGGCAAAAGTTATCACATAAATTTCTACTGGAAGTTTCAATAAAATCCATTTTACAATAGCCACAAACGCGAAACAGAATGAACCCTTAATTGGTCGCGCCTAAAAAGTTACGTAAAAGGTCGCGTGGGGTGTATGACACCCCAAATTTGATCATAGAAATAAAACAAAAAGTACATGCAAAATTGATCTTATAATGATTAGAATATTTCAACTTATGCATTATTTTACTATTAAACATCTTTTAAAGAGAAAAAAACAAATAGCATTTTCATAATAGGCACATATATAAACATCAGTTTTCTTCCTCACATTTTTGTAAGACAGCAATCATGTGGTTAGTGCAGACATGTTCTTGACATTTTTAACATGTTGTCTTTGATTTTCAGTCCTTGGTTCTTGGACACATATGCCACCTTTATATGATGGCAATCTACCACCTCCAGAAGAAGTATCTAGGTCCTCAACTTCCAGGTTGCGTTTTAGCCTTTTTTACAAAGGTCTACGAAGTGTTCGTATGCTGGATCTAGCTGCTTCAGAAACACCCTTCGCGATATTTTGGACTCCACTTTGGCTTTGTATAATGACATAAGAGTTGATACCAGTGACATTGAATTGATGAAAAAATAACCTAAAACAACAAGACGCAATCATTAAACTATTATAAATTTGATATAAAATATCTGTATCCGCTTATACAGGTGATATGACTATCGCGCTGCATAAAATAAAATAAACAAATATCTACGTTACTGAAATTTGAACAACGTAAACAGTCGCGTGGGGTGTTGCACACCCCAAACGCACTCTGCAGACACACCCACACACGATCGAGCGCCGCTCGCTACTAGAACATGCAGGTCAAGCTCTTTTACGAAGCTATCGGGAGAATCAGACCTGTAAATTAAAAGTTCTAAAAGTTCTAAGCCTCCAAACACGTTCTGGGGTGTATAACACCCCTCGCGACCAATTAAGGGTTGATAAAAACTACCATCGTAAAGTCTTTCTTCAAGTTGAGAACATACATGAGATAGCTAATTTATTTATTGCACACCATTAAATATAGACATATAAAAGAAAATACACTTTTAAATAATAGGTACAATGAGAGTTAGTTTCAATTATTAGTTTTTTCTAATTATTATGTCAAGGTTTACGAGTATATATTTATTCTTTCTCAATACATGAGAGTACCTACTTTTACTTATATAAATCTGGGGCAGCAAGCTATGGAACCTAAGGAGCTAACATTTATACCTAAAACTAAAAAAAAACGTTTAGGTATTTTTTAGTTTTAGGTACAAAGGTAATTCTACCATCGCGATTTATTGCTGTATTTACAGTTCCCATAGTACAAAACTTACTTAGTTTAGGGCTAATAGGTATGAAATGGCCGGCATTTTTTAAAGTTATTTTGTAATGTTATAATGTTTTGGTGTAACAACAAAGTATTATACATCAATTTATCCTGTCCCCTCTTTTCAAGTTTCAGAAAGTTTTGGGCATTGTTAAGTCTAAATCGATTGGCATTTTATCGTCATTTAAGCCCCAAATTGAGGGGCAGTTCAGCGCAATAAATAAAGATTTAGTGATAAAGTAACTCAGGCCCAAACTGAACCAAATAAACTAAAAATCTTTACGTTCGATATTCTATTTCCGTTGCTTTGACTATTTCTTTTCGATTGTGACATGCCCTCTGAGATACAGCCTGATTTAAAAATACTAGTAACACGTCCCAGAGGCCTGGCGGCTCAGATCAGTTACATAAACAAAAGATGGTGTGGCCGGGCGTCGAGTCTTTTTGTCTACGCCAAAATCAAGCCGATCTTTCTCTCCCATTTCTCTCTGTGTATGTGAACGTATTTGTGGCATGGTAGAAAAAGAAACAAATTATTTGACACACACTTGGGCAGATTGCTATGTAACAGATTACTCCCTCCCAGGAGGGGGCCAGAGGGGTCCGTTTAAGGCGGTCATTAACCGACAGGGCCGCGGTTGAATCCGATCGGGACCCCGTGACCTTCTCAGGTGCTAGTGCAGCATCGAACTGCTCATCTGATGGGCGGTTTGACGATGCACTGGCACTGAGGCGAATGAAGGAATATTGGTGGGTTTTTAGTCGGTATGCCGTTGGTTGATAGCCTACGGAGAGTCCGACAGACCCCTTCAGCTCTCCCCGAGTTGAAGGAAATGCAGAAAGCATTTTCCCATCTTAAAAAAAACAGATTACTATGTAAACTAAAAGACAATGGTACATAATAAATAATACATATCCGCAGTAATAAAGCTGACAAGCATCATACGGAAATCATATAGATGAACCAACCTCAACGAGTTATTTTGATTATGAGCTATCGTATTATTGTAGCCCTGAATATATTTTTTTTATATTACAATTCTTCTTCTTTCTGCCCTTTTTCCACGTTCAGTGGGATCGGGACAACATGTATTTCTCTTCCATATCTCTATATCAGCCGTCATCTTCGTTTTCACTTCTTTCTTACACATATCATTCCCATCAGACTTGCTAAATCTTTACCTATTTTTAAAAATGAGGTCTGCTAACTATACTTAGCGGCTTCTTTAGAGTAAACATTGTATTTCCTTGCGACATTTATTGTAAAATTATATGTATATATTTTATATTTATTTATGTTAGTATATGTAGGTATGTATATTTTAAGTTTAGGTATTTATTTATTTTTATCCTACATAAATAGGTATTTATTGTAACACCGCCTCCTCACGCGTCTTTTCAATCCAGTCCATCCAAAGGTTGCCTGGAAGAGATCGCTTTGAGCGATAAGGCCGCCCATTGTACCATCATGTATTAGTCTTTAAGTTTTCTAGGTTAAGTTATTTTAATTTGGTGTAACAATAAAGAATTATCTATCTATCTATCTATCTATCATTCTTCACACAGTCCATCCATCTCTTCTCCTACAATTTCAATACAACAATTATTAGTTTTTTGTCTAATTATTATGTCAAGAAGTTTTATATATTATACTAGCTGTTGCCAGCGGCTTCGAACGCGTGGTTTGGCAATAAAAAGTAGCCTATGTGTTAATCCAGATTATTATCTACGTACATACCAAATTTCATCGCAATCAGTTTAGCCGTTCCGGCGTGAAAGAGTAACAAACATCCATACATACAAACTTTCGCGTTTATAATGTTAGTAGGATTCTTTGTGAGTGGAGTTTATTGTTATCTGTGTTTCATAACTTATGTAGGTACCAATAAGTTAATATCTATTAGGCTAGCACGTCAACCTTTTTTGCTACCTCTGGGGTTGGCAGGTGGAAAATGCTTTTAGCACTAAACCCACCCTTTGTACATTTCATGTTTATATATGTGTGCAAATAAACTATTTAATCTATACTAATATTTAAAGAGGAAAGATTTTTGTTTGTTTGTTTGTATTGAATAGGCTCCCAAACTACTGGACCGATATAAAACAAATCCTTCACTGTTGGGAAGCTACACTATCTCCGGGTGACATAGGCTACTTTTTACGCAACTGCGTAGAAGGAGGGTAATGTTTTTATTGAAAAACTACGCGTGCGAAACTGCGGATTGGTCAGCTAGTAAAATAATAAATTATTAGTCAATCTAGGAGAAAAATCGCTAAAATCCTAGGCAATTTATATTGGACTGTTGATTGACGGCCTCTGTGGCGCCGACTACGATGTAAATGGTTGCGTTTGATTGCTGCTACCTAGCAAATATTTGCAAGATCTGCAAATATTGGTTTTAGGTATAGTATGGTTATACTATAGATACTCGTAATTCATACGAACCACGGCAGTAGAAAAGGATTAAGCTGTTATTTATAACTAGTCAAACACCTTTAACAGCTTACAGGTGTTAATTACATTTCACTTCTGTTTGTGGGTGAGCGGATTTAAAATGGAAGTGTTTTCTAAGTCCTTGCAAGTACAAGCGAGTGTAGATTTCCTTTGATCTTGGTCCTTTCCTCATAATTTTATTAAACTGCGGTGTCGATGCGAAATATGGGCTGCGAAATTTCAGTCTTTATGAAATATGTCCGACCACGTTAGGTCTACAGAGCGGTAGAAATTGTACACTTCCTAGTTTTTACGTCGCATGGGACAGAATAGCTTAAGAAGCTAGATGTATCTTTACTGCGAGAAATGAAATGCGTCCTCAATCCATACTGGGTAATATTATAACTTCTCTGTATCTCTCTGTCATATTGATTATGACTTGAATTGAGACAAAGGCAAATTTCTATTGACATACAATGCGGAAGTTTGTTTTGAAATAAAAATACTGCAAAGTTAACAATTTTGATACCAATTGTTTCGACGACCTCCGTGGCGCAGTGGGCGAACAGCCGGCTGAGACGCAGGGGGTAGCGGATTCGATTCCCGCCGCGGAACAAATGTTTGCATGATCTACATATACCTCTTCTAGGTCTGGATATATTCCAATATATTACAAGTATGTATTTACAAAAAAAACGTATATAAGTATTCTATCAGTTATCTGGTTTTCATAGTACAAGCTTTGCTTAGTTTGGGGCTAGATAGCGCTGTGTGAAATGTCCAAACAATATTTATTTATTAATTTTTTTTTATTCAATTCTGATATATGCCACTTTGCGCACTATCTATATATCTTATCTATGTTTTATACAATTAATTAAGCTTTTGCCACTCAACCAACAGTAATCTTATAGCTGCTAGCACGAGTGACGCCTAATTGTAAGCCCCGGAAATTAAACCAACGACATATTTTATATACTTTTTTTGTCCTTGTAATTTTGTTTGGTGTACAATAGTACATCTATCCATCTATTTTAATTCTACAATTTTTGTTATGCAGATACGGCGTAGACGAACAATATTCCCTGCAGTGCGCTTGCATTGGCTTGGCCTTTTTAATGAGGTCGTAGGGTATCGTTAGTCAAGGCATTTCACAGCCGCCGATACGATATCAATAAAATAGACTACAGTGAGCTTACTGTTATGATCTATAGAATAATGGTTCGAATCATGGCTGATGGATTTTTCGACCTGACAATTTAAATTGCACATTTTCAAAGCTGTCAAAGAAAATATAGTTACCCGACAAAAAAAAACCTGCGGCATAGTTAGCTGTGCACATATTGACTATGTCTTTTTTTTTCTATTTTCTTATTTCCTCATAGATGATAATGAGGAAACAAACAGTAGTACAGAACAACAGGAGTAGGAGACTTCCTTGTGAAAGGGCTCGCACGGAGAAGTGATACTATCATACCTATTTCTGCCGCCAAGCAGCATTACTGTATTTCAGTTTGAAGGGTATGGTTGCCGGTGAAACTACATGCATGAGACATGAACGCAGGGCAGTGCATCGTAGGGCACGTTCCCGAGGTGCGACATACGAAGCAATACTTTGTTGTAGGCGATGGTTGTTAACAGCTGGGCCGTAGGCATGTTCCATCTCCAGGTCGCATAAAACAGCCCGCTGCGCTGTGCTTTGCGTTGCTGCGCTTTTGTTTAAAACATCATAGCACAGCGCAGCACTCAACACAACGCACTATTGTTGTAAGTAATCACCAGGCTCTGTATATCGTCCTCCCTCCACACAGTTAGTTCTGTAAGTAATCACCAGGCTCCGTATATCGTCCTTCACACAGTTAGTTCTGTAAGTAATCACCAGACTCTGTATATCATCCTTCATACAGTTAGTTCTGTAAGTAATCACCAGGCTCTGCTTATTGTCCTCCACACAGTTAGTTTTGTGAGTAATCACCAGGCTCTGTATATCGTCCATCACACAGCTAGTGCTGTAAGTAATCACCAGGCTCTGTATATTGTCCTCCACACAGTTAGTTCTGTGACTAATCACCAGGCTCTGTTTAGCGTCCTCCCTACAGTTAGTTCTGTAAGTAATCACTAGGCTTTGTATATAGTCATCCACACAGTTAGTTTTGTAAGTAATCACCAGTCATTGTATACCGTTACCCGCACAGTTAGTTCCGTAAGTAACCCAGGCTCTGTATATCGTCCTTAACATAGCTAGTGCTGTAAGTAATCACCAGGCTCTGTATATTGTCCTCCACACAGTTAGTTCTGTGACTAATCACCAGGCTCTGTTTAGCGTCTTCCCCACAGTTAGTTCTGTAAGTAATCACCAGTCTTTGTATACCGTTCTCCACACAGTTAGTTCTGTAAGTAACCACCAGGCTTTGTATATCGTCCTTCGCACATCTAGTGCTGTAAGTAATCACTAGGTTCTGTATCTTCAATTGATATATGCAATGACAACAGTAACAGAACTTTGAAGGCTTTCCGAGAAACAATTTTAAACTTGAGTGAAGAAACTTCCTTTTGATTTTTGAGAAACTTCTAACCGTGAATTTAATATCAAACACCTTCAGCACAGTTAATTTTGAAAATGATACTGTGGGGAAACATTACAATTTCATTTTATTTTGTGTATTTAATCTAGGCTTAATATTACTATTGCTATGTTATGACATGTTTTATTTAAATCTTGTATTTATTGTACTGTATATTTTTCATGACATTTAGACTGCACTTACGAGTATTTTATTGTTTTTCTGATTTATTTGATATAATTGTAATTAGATTTTAACCCCCATCGCAAAAAGAGGGGTGTTATTATTGTTTAACGCCTATGTCGGTCTTTGTATCTATCTGTCTGTGGCATCGTAGTTCCCAAACGGATGAACCGATTACGCGGTAGCCGCAGGACGCGGTTTTTAGAATAGAAAGTAAGCTCAACTGAGATGGTTCTTAGATTCGTCAGTTTTACATGGTTTAAAGGGTGTTTTACGTGTCGGGGCTTCATACATTTTTATTTGTAATACCAATGTAATCGTATCGGCTTAAGCAGTCTTCAATATAAGTATCGGTGTCTCTCCTAAAGCCTCGTTTTTGCGCTCATTATTCTTTTTCGAGAGCTCTCAGAGGAAATAGCTTCGAAAAATCCGTTTCAGATCTATGAATATTTAGTATCTAAATGTGTTTGTTTTGTTACGAGATTGTTTTCGGATGTAGTATTAATGTGCCGTATTTGTTTTCAGGTAAGTTCTTGGATTGCCGTGAATTGCGTAAGTTATATAAGTTTTTACCATGACCTATTTCGCTGAAGGCATGATTAAACACATGTTAAACTAGTATAAAATATGTATTTAAATAAAATTCGATAATAGGTTTGCGGTATAATGATTTGCGTATTATGACACAATTATCTGAATTTACATTATTTACATAGTTTGATATAATAAAGCCTTTATTGATCGAGCCAATCGAGATTTTTAAATCAACTTGACCAAATCTGCGTTTTATGTATGTATGTTTGTCCGAGGATAACTTTCGTAACGTTGATCCGATCATCGTGTAATTTAATACATAGGTAGGCAGTGATGGCAAAATTTTGGTGTGACTAAATAAGCTAAAAACCTTGGGGGGTTGTTGAGATATTGAGGTTCAAGTTGGGTAAAAAAAAATGAAAATGTGAATATTAGGTCAAATGGGACGTCAAATGAAAGAAAGATCTTTGTTAGTACATTTCAACCCTATTTTTATTTTTAGTTTAATCCTTGTAGTTTTTGAGTTATTAGCCATGGCAAAAACTAAACCTTGACAAAATTCACAGGGTACACCAGTGACCCCACAATTCTGAAATTTTGTATTCGTGTAGCTTTAGTGACACAAATATAGGCAAAAGTCTGAAATCCAGAATGACTGCATTTTGTACCCTGCCCTGCTCCACTTGAGTCCCAATATTTGCTTGCTGACGTATAGGTTATAAGCGTTGGTTAATATAGGGGTAGGTGGTGTCTGTTGGATGGTTGGATTACATACAATCTTAAATCTAGGATTACTATCATTAGGTACAGCCAGCGTAGCGACTGCGCCACCTCTATCTCATATGTATCGCACATCCAAGAGATTACTTGATCAAACAGAGTTGATTAGGTACTCACTGACTTATGTATGTCCGATTGCTCAAGCTGGTAAGCTGTTTAAATGCCGTACATTTCTAGCAAATAGCTTTTCGTATATTACATTAGTATTTTTCAAACTTTGGCGAGCACTATACATAATAACTGATTAAAACGGGTATTGCCATAGCTTTTGCAACACAGTCGAAACGTCGGGATAACAAATAAAAAAGGCACATACGCAATAAATACCCGTTTTAATCAGTAATTATATACCGCCCGCGGTCTCGGACGCGTGGTTTGTCAATAAATTGGCTACGGTAATCGCTTACCACTAGTTGGTTTGCCAGTGGTATTAAAAAAACTCAAAATACTGATAAAATATGTTAATTTTATAGATAAGCCCATATGATAATCATAATAGCATAATTTAATATATACCTAGTCAGGTCATAAGTATTGTCACACAGTAAAAACTTTTCTTTTAGAATGCTGGCCACAAAAAAGTTTATATAATTCGAATTTCGAATCGTTCATGAAAATAAAAATGTATACTTTTTAAAACTTTACTCATTTTAAAATATGGAGTGGACGCTTAAAGAAGACCGTGTTGCAGTTATTGAGTTGCATCGTTGCGGTTACGCGCCAATTCAAATTTTTGACATACTGAAAAATTTTAATATAACCAAAAGATTCGTTTATCGCACCATCAAACGATACAATGAAGACTCTAGGTTAGACGACAGGTCAAGAAGTAGTCGCCCTCGGTCTGTTAGGACTCCAGCAGTGATAAAAGCTGTGAAGGCGCGAATTCAAAGAAATCCCAAACGTAAGCAGAAACTGTTGGCCCTTCAGATGGGGTTAAGCAGAACCACGGTGAAAAGGGTGTTAAATGAAGACTTAGGGCTTCGGGCATATCGAAGAAAAACAGGACATCGTTTGGAAGCTCGTCTAATGGACCTGAGACTGAAGAGATGCCGCGCTTTGTTGAAGCGGTACGCGGGAAAAAAATATTGGGAAATTCTTTTTTCGGATGAAAAAATTTTTACCGTAGAAGAGAGCTACGACAAACAAAATGATAAGGTGTACGCACACAGTAGTGAAGAAGCGAGCAACCGTATTCCGCGTGTCCAACGAGGTCATTTTCCACCCTCGCTCATGGTATGGTTGGGAGTTTCTTATTGGGGCTTAACAGAGGTACATTTTTGTGAGAAAGGTGTAAAAACGAATGCAGTTGTGTATCAAAATACAGTCCTGACGAACCTTGTGCAACCTGTTTCTCATACCATGTTCAATAACAGGCACTGGGTATTCCAACAAGATTCGGCGCCAGCTCATAGAGCGAAGATCACACAAGACTGGCTGGCGGCGCGTGAAATCGACTTCATCCGGCACGAAGACTTGCCCTCCTCCAGTCCAGATTTGAATCCGTTAGATTACAAGATATGGCAACACTTGGAGGAAAAGGCGTGCTCAAAGCCTCATCCCAATTTGGAGTCACTCAAGACATCCTTGATTAAGGCAGCCGCCGATATTGACATGGACATCGTTCGTGCTGCGATAGACGACTGGCCGCGCAGATTGAAGGCCTGTATTCAAAATCACGGAAGTCATTTTGAATAAACTTTAGTGGCATAAGAATCTATGTTTTGTAAAGTTCATTTTGGTATATAAATGGTTACATAATGAATAAATTTGTTTCAATTATTTTATATTAAACATGTGACAGAAATTATGACCTGACTAGGTATATAATGTGTTCCAATGTTAACAAATTATATTGAAGAAACGGTTTCTACATAAAACAATAACAAATAAATGTTTCGATAATATTTTCTTGTATTATTATCAAAATCTTGAAAAAATGCTGCTCGACTAAATGTTAGAGAACTAGCGTATTGCACATTGCCAAAGAATACTAAAAGTTACTAAGAGCCGTTCAACAACCCCGCTCGTTCAATAACCTCGCCCAGTCAATAGCCCGGCCCGGTCAATGTATGCATGTTTTTCTATATATTATAAGTAGGTTAGTATTTACAAAAAAGTATATATTCTATCAGTTATCTAGTTTCCATAGAACAAGCTCTGCTAGCTCTGAGGCTAAATAGCGCTGTATGAAATGTCCAGCAATATTTATTTATTTATTATTTTATTTATTTAGCATCACTAACAAAAGTACATGGCTCTTATTTGAAAATCTTGGATCGAATGTGATACACACTAAAAGAAGAAACTATTCACTCTCTAGACTTGAAGAGATTAATAAGTCCGAAAATACGGACGTAAGATGTAGTTTGTCTATCTCAAACCTTTTCCAAAACACAGCGCTCTAAGCATTTAAAAATTAAACAGCAAAACACGGCGGACTGATCAAGTACCCTGTAAACCGTCACCGGGAAATAAATGACCACGTGATTTGATAAACGGAAAGTGAAAACGTGTTTACCAGGCCGTCTGCGTATGTAGGTAGAACAATTATGTACACTATACACTCCTACGTATATGTATGAAGCGCGGGCCAATTTGGCGCCTGGCCAATGGGAACACGCTCTCGATAACTGAATATGCAAGTGGACAGTACCTACTAGGGCTGTGCGGTCCGCGAGAATGAAAAGGATTTTCAACCCCGATCGTGTGGATTAAATAAAACTCTTTTCTGTTGACAGATTTGTCCCTTCCTATCAAGAGTGAGTGTAGGTTCTACGCTTGGACCCATTTGAAATGGTTTAGTGTGGTTACTTTCACGGTTGCTATATTCACAGTGAGTTTATCTTAATGAAACGAAAACAAATATTTACAAAAGATATATGTACATACAACACAACAGAGACAGATAAGCTCACTGTTTATTTTATCGTATGCAGAAGGGATAGTTGTAAAATAGAATGTCCCTTAAACTTATGGGGAAAATTTACAAGACAATCATAAAACCTGTCGTAATGTATGGTTCTGAGTATTCGACCACGACAGGGACGGATGAAAGAAGATTGCACGCGGTGGAAATGCGAATGTTGAGATGGATGTGTGGGGTAACGAGAATAAGTATATTAGAGGAAGTTTAAAAGTAGCGCCAGTGATAGAAAAATTGAGGAGTAAGAGGCTAGCGTAGCATAGGCATGTCATTCGTAGGGAAGAAAATCATGTTTTTTTTTCAAAACATGATAGAACTTCGTTTGACCACAATCTCACCTGATGGTAAGCGATGATGTCTAAGATGTAGCACGATGATCTACAAGAAACATATTCACTCTTAACTTAAAGAGGCCCGGATCGTATTTATTAGGAAAAACAGACGACGGTAAAGTGTTCCATACCTTAGCTGTACGCATACGTAGAACCAAAACGTTGTGTGCGAATGGGTGGTATATCAACTAGGTACGGATGGTACTGAGCCATGCTCCTGCTTGTCCTTTGATGGAAGGGGAATGGCGGGATCAGATCGTATAGTTGCTGGGAACATTCAAAATGTATTCTGTAAAAGATCGATAGGCTTGCAACTTTACGGCGGTGTTCGAGACTTTGGGTCTTAGTCTCTGCCATATGTTGCTCACCTATAAGCCCAAAAGCCGAACCATCCCAAAGGTGGCAGAAGTACTAAAAATGTTACTAAAAGAGTGTTAGATATGAGTGTGGATGGATATAGAAGTAGAGAAAGGCCGAAGAAGAGATGGACGGACTGTGTGAAGATTGATATGGGTAGGAGGGAAGAGACAATGGAGATGACGGCTGATAGAGAGATGTGGAGGAGGATACATGTTGTGCCGTCCCCGCGTAATGTGGGAAAAAGGCAGGAAGAAGAAGAAGGGATAGTTGTGTATACTTTCTTTAAAAATAAATCAAATCAATTAATATTTTTTGGGATCATATAGGTAGGTACACAGGTGCATTCATATTGTTAAATTATCGTAGATAAATAATTAACATTATGCATACACATTCATGCACTCTCTTTTTTTAGTAATACATGTTAATAGATATTACTTATATAACCAATTACAAATATAATTCTTATACATTTTATCTTCTCTAAATACATGTTCCTTGTAGAAAGTGACCTAACATCGTAGGACTCTTTTACTCTTTGAAATTGAGTCTACTTACATGGAAGCTTCATATATCAATGTCTATGTTCTTGTCATTCGTGACAGCTGTAGAATAAACTACAAGAGTCACTGTCTTGAGAATACATTTTTATCTATTGAAAAAAGTGCGAGCTGTGGAATAAACTACAAGTGCTTGTCACAAATTACAAATCTTGAGAATAAATTTAATATGTCATTTTTATCTATTGAAAAAAGTTCTAAATGCCTTGCTTATATGGCCCAGACTTGTCGTTTGTCATTTTTATCTATTGAAAAAAGGTCCAACGCTTATATGGCCCAGTAACTGACCTGTCAGTGAAGGAAGGTTATTGTCACAGAACAAAAAGTTATCATTTCCAGGTGGCCACATATATCTAGATTTCAACTTAACCTCTTATCTCCGAAGTTAACGAAGTGATCAATCCTAAATTAATATGATTGATAGATATACATATATGCAAAAATGAAAAATTATAACAAATTCTTTATCTAGACCGTTTTTTTAGATATTTGTCTTAAAAGTTTTCTTGGTTTACCGGCTTATAACTAGATGGCGCTGCTTAATTAAAATAAATAAACTTACGTAGGTTCAGAATCCTCGGTTCGCGAGTCCTACTCGTACTTGGCCGATCTTTTGTGTTAATCTAATCGATAGATACAATTAAATATTTTAAACTGGGTAAAAGTATCTTTCTGTTGCTGACACATTGAATGAGTTTTTGAAATCAAACTTTTTGATTTCCTATGAATCTGCTGAAGACAAGGTTAAACAGATGAAGTTCGAAAGCGGAATGAAAGTTGATGTTGTTTTAAAAATGAGTTGCCAAGGTTCACAGACAGCGGCTTTTGGAGAAGAAATTTTTATTCACAGTTCAGCGAAAGCTGAAAAATGAATCATGGAATCATTATACTTACTTACTTCATTAGTATTTTACTCATAATTTTACATTGAAACTGAAATATTACCAAAATTTACCTATTCAGAGTACAAAGTTAAGTCATTATTATAAATACGGGATTTGTCACGTACCGTTTTATCGGTGTTTCGACCGACAATGTTTCGGTTCAATTCGTGAACCTTCATCAGGGTGAGTGCGATCGCAAGGCAGTGCGAGGCGAGACGTTGTTCGGAGCGGATCTTCACGCATCAAGAACTAAGAACCAAAACGGTGTGTGCGAATGGGTGGTATATCAACTAGGTACGGATGGTACTGAGCCATGCGCCTGCTTGTCCTTTGATGGAAAGGAGATGACGGAATTGGATCGTAAAATTCCTGGACACACCAGGCTTGCAACTTTACGGCGGTGCTCAAGACTTTGGGGTTTTAGTCTCCGCCATATGTTGCTCACCTATAAGCCTTAAAGCCCTTCGTTCTATCGAGTCTAAAGTAGCGAGCTAGTATTTGGCAGAACCATCCCAAAGATGGCAGCAGTACTCCATACCAGACCGGACTTGTGCTTTGTAAAGACTAAGAAGCTGTCCTGGTGTTTTCCCCCAGCGTATAAGAATAATGTGTATAAGAATATACAATGAGTTATCTAATCATCATCATCATATTAGCTAAATTACGTCCACTGCTAAACATAGGATTCCCCCATAGATTCCCAGAGCGACGCATCTTAAAACAAGGATACAGAGTATATTAAGAAAAAAGACACACACAACTATAACTTAAGGAATAAGGAGAAACTATATCAACCAAAAGTAAGACTAGCTAAAGTGCAAAAGCAGGGAGAATATAATAAAATATTAATGTACAATAAACTGCCAACAAAAATTGTAAATTTAGTATATATTTCAGATTTTAAACAAAAATCAAATGGTGTTTGAAAAGACATGCTTTTTATTGTTTAAATGAGTTTATGAATTTTAATTTATTAGAATCTTCCTTTGACGCAATTATTTGACATATTCTACCATTATAGTTTCTTTTATTTTAATTTAGTTTTGACATACCGTTTTGTAGGACGAAACGTCATTTCGTCCAACATACCTCAGTGCCTTAAGACGAAAGTCTTCAATCAATGTGTGTTACCAGTGATGACATATGGAACCGAGACGTGGTCCTTCACTATTGGCCTTATGAATAAGCTCAGAGTCTCTCAACGAGCTATGGAGAGGGCTATGCTCGGGGTTTCTCTACGGGATCGAATCAGAAATGAGGAGATACGTAGGAGAACTCAAGTCACCGACATAGCCCGACGGATTAGCACGTTGAAGTGGCAATGGGCAGGCCATATAGCGCGCAGAACAGATGGCCGATGGGGCCGGAAAGTTATCGAATGGAGGCCACGAACCGGCAAGCGCAGCGTAAGACGTCCACCTACAAGATGGGCAGACGGCTTTGTAAGAACCGCAGGTCGGCGTTGGATGCAGGCCGCTTCCAACCGCAGTTCCTGGAGATCAATGAGGGAGGCCTTTGTCCAGCAGTGGACGTTCTACGGCTGATATGATGATGATGAATTTATTAGAATCTTCCTTTGACGCAATTATTTGACATATTCTACCATTATATTCTCTTTTATTATAATTTAGATTTGACATACCGTTTTAGTTAGGATCTTATAATTTTGTTTTGTGTATCACTAAATCGACCTATGTACCTACCTATCTGTTTTGTTCTTAGTATTTTGTTATGACTTTATTTATATTTTTTTAATTTAATTATTATAAGTTTTAAAATGTAAAAATGTACATGCCTGTAACAACCAATATTATAATTAAGGTGAAATAAATAAATCTAAATCTCAAATCTAAATCTTGTGCAGCCTGCACCCAACGGCTCCTAGCAACCTATATCATGCCGTCTTACGAGTACGCTGTGCTTCCCAGTGCGTGGTCTCCACTCGAGAACCTTTCTGCCGCAACGGCCGTCAGTTCTTCGAGCTATGTGCCGTACCCACTGCCACTTCAGCTTGCTAATCCTTTGTGGTACGTCGGTGACCAGAGCCTGAAGACTAAAGTCTTCAACCAGTGTGTGTTGCCAGTGATGACCTATGGCACTGAAACGTGGTCCTTTACTCATGGCCTCATGACTAAGCTCAAGGTCGCTCAACGAGCTATGGAGAGGGCTATGCTCAGGGTGTTTTTGCGTGACAAAATCCGCAATGAGGAAATCTGCAAAAGAACTAAAGTTGCCGACATTGCTCTCAAAATTAGCAAGTTGAAGTGGTAATGGGCAGGCCACATCGCTCGTAGAACCGATAACCGTTGGAGAAGAAAGGTTCTCGAGTGGAGACCATGGACTGGAAGACGCAGCGTAGGCCGGCCCCCCACAAGGTGGACCGACGATCTAGTAAGAATCGCGGGGAGCCGTTGGGCGCAAACGGCTACCAACCGCTCGTTGTGGCGATCTAAGGGGAGGCCTATGTTCAGCAGTGGACGTTTTCCGGCTGATGATGATGATGTCGGTGACTTTGGCTCGTCTACCAACCTTCTGATAACGAATAGTTACCTAATGACATCACTCAATCAATTTAAATATAAATTATTCACATGTCTACTAAATCATTGCTTCTACTCTGTTAATGAATTATTGACATATTGTTTTGAAATTAATTGTTGGCTCATTGTAAAACTGACAGATCATTTCCATAAGCACTCTAATCATATTAAAATTATGACCTTATTTTGTAACGTTGTATCAGCAACGAATAAATGACTTATGTCAGCGTTATTATTATCAGCCCGTAGAGTCCCACTGCAAGTTTCCCTCTTTCTAGTTGGCTGATTGGGGCTACTCTTTATGATATGCATCCAGTTTACCCCTTCATCTCCGCGTGGGCCTACCTCGCGGCTGCCGCCCGTTCGGAACCCATTCTGCAGTTGTTTTCGCTAATAGTTTCTCTGGCATACGACAAACGCATCCAGCCAGTCCCACTTCACTTATCTTTCTTATATTTCTGCATTACGTAGTAAAATTCAATGTACAACTTATTCCAGTCCATAACTTCAAAATCAGCCTGTATTCTTTGGTCTGCATAATGTCTAGTTGAAACATCCACAAACTAGTTCAGTATCAAATATTCAGGCCGCAATACGTATAATTCTCTGATCTTATTTCGTAGCAGTCAAAGTTCTAATGCATTTACCTGCGGTAGCCTACTTTACAAACAGTATTTGAATGTATGTTTTAGTTTCATTGAATAGGGCTTAAATTGGTTTGTGCTTGTGAATAGAACACGTGCCTCTTGGTATCAATAAATTTTTGCATAAGGTTTATTTTCGGACTCCGGAAATACGACCACATCTCCGAATTTCGTAATAAACTCAAATGGCTCCCCATTCGACTTAGCCGGAATACTCACATCCTATCCCTCCTATTCAACATCCTTCGTAATCCTTCCACGCCTTGTTATCTGAAGGAACGCTTTGAATTCCTTTTTTGCACAAATTCCCAAACACTCCGATCCTCTGAAAACCTCCTTCTCAAAACCCCGATACATAGAACCAGTTTCTATGTAAACTCCTTTTCCGTCCAAGCTGTCCGATTATGGAACGCCTTGCCGGTCTCCATTAAGAAATCCCCCTCACCTTCCGTATTTAAAGCTAGACTCAAAAACTTTTATCTCCATGAAGAGTCATGATTCATCTGATCTCTAATATTATTATTGTAAGTATAAGTATGTAAGTACATATTTATTTATTTTATATATGATATTTATTTATTTATTTAAAGTTATTTATGTACCTAATATGTATGTATATAACTAATTTCTTTTTCTATTATTAAGTTTATTCTTTTTACACCTCGGCCAATCTTCCATTAAGCAATGATCCTCTCCATCCAAAGGTTGTCTGGAAGAGATCGCTTTGTTAAGCGATAAGACCGCCCATTATGCTTACTTTTATTTGTTTTTTTCTATAAATCTGTTGTGTCTAGACTGTAAGGTATAATAAAGAATTTTCATTCATTCATTCATTCATTCAATAACTAGGTGAGCTTGGGTGAACTGTTGTTTATTAATTCTTGAATGGGAACAAACTCGTGTATTTTGGAAGTAAACCTATTATAATTTAAGATCTTAAAGTCATCGCAAAAATTACTAGCTGGACGGGATTTGAATCCGCATCGTTTCTCTTCATACGAGAGGGCGGTTCCAATTTCGCCACTGGCTCAGGCGTGAAATTATTGGGATGTTGTTTAAGGCTTTATAGCGCTGTTAGCTCCATCTATAGAGAAACTATACAGTTTTTATCTGTTCAGTGGCCAGCGTTGCAGTTCAGTACAGTAATAAAATAAGGTAGGTATGCTATTTCATACCGACCATAGTAAATTAAATAGTATGAAGCATTCGTACGTCGAACTGGATTTCCAATAGTAGTTTCTGTTCGGAGCGATTGCAATTTTTAACTATTATTTCATAGCATTCTACTAATATTATAAATGGGAAAGTTTGGATGTTTGTTTATTTAATTATTTGTTTGTTACTCAATCACGCCCATTATGCTTACTTTTATTTGTTTTTTTTTTCTATAAATCTGTTGTGTCTAGACTGTAAGGTATAATAAAGAATTTTCATTCATTCATTCATTCATTCACGTCGTAACGGCTGAACTGATTTTGATGAAATTAAGTATGTACATAGATTATAACTTAGATTAACACATACGCTACTTTTTATCCCATAAATCAGGTTACAGGTGATAAAAATGGGGTGTCAAATCAAGTTGCAACTGCAAGTTTAGCTTTATGTTTAGTTTTCCTACACATTTAGTAGTATAACGCGTACGAAGTCGCAGGCAACAGCTAGTATTATAAATGCGAAAGTTTGGATGTTTGTTTATTTATTTGTTTGATCAATCACGTCGTAACGGCTGAATATATAATCTGGATTAACACATAGGCTACTTTAAATTGGCAAATCACGCGTACGAAGCTGCGGGCGGAAGCTAGTTGTAGGGAATTCCGCACTAGTGTTTGATAAAAAGGTGTTATTTATCACACAGGCGAAAGATAGACGACCACATTATATACACCAAATTCAAAATTAATAAAAATAACTTACTTTACTTGCGGAAATACAAGCGGTGGTTTTATAGCTGAAAGTGATGTCTTCTGACACCGACGATTGCATTTGATCGCCCGTTGATCGTGGATTTTACGTCTTGATTAAAAAACAAATAAACACGTTATATATTTAACAAGTTAATTTTTACAAATTTTGTAATATCCCCGAGCGCATCTATTTGCGGGGTTAAATATTTGTCACTGAACAAAAAAACGCTTCTAAACTTATTTACAAGACTATTAGACATAAGAAGCAGTTGAATCATCTAAAGACGGCTGCAAACAATCTATAGATAGCCCGACCGCTCCAGATCACTACCAGGCGGAAGTGTCCCCAAGGCACTGGCTGCACTGCCCCGCTGAATTGCAATGATTACGCAAAAAAACTGATTTTGAAGAAATTCTAGATAGGTTAGAAAAGGACCCACCATACTTTTATCAAGCGAAGCCGTTGACAGAAGTGAGTTACTCATAAAAATGGCCTCGCAACCTTAATACTACAATTGCAACTGGCAAGGGGAAATAAAACATTCAATATCCGTTTCATTGTTTTAATAAATGGAATAAAATAAAGCGAATGTTTTCACAGCAAGCTTAGCAAGTCAATCTTCGGATTTATTGTATTTACCCATTTTTTGATGGATGTTTTTGTGTTTTTTGTTGACAGTACGAAGCCTTCATCATCATCATACTAGCCATATGACGTCAGCCATAGGATTCTGACAATGCTTTTACTGACAGAAGGCTTCACTAACCATTAGGCCGGCTTTAATAGTGCTCGACCGACCGTCTGTCAGTGCGTACCATAGTCAAGTCAAAGTCAAAGTATTTTATTCATTAAAATCACAAAGATCACTTTGAAACGTCAATTTTACTGCCTGTTCCTTCGCGATCAAGCCAGGAAAGAAAGGCGTGAAACAATACTGGTTGTTTTTTTAAATGATCATTTTAGACTACATAACAATACAGGAAATAAATTACGTATAAATTGTAACATTTTGAACGAGTTGGAGCAATTTCAATCCCAAGCTTCTCTATCATCTAAATCATCATCATCATCATCCACAGTCTGATTTCACCCATTGTTGGGTATAGGCCTCCCCAAGTTTGTACCATTCATCACGATCCTGCACTAGTCTCACCCATTGACGGTCATTATGATGTCGTCCACCCATCTCGCTGTCGGTCGTCCTACCCTTCTATACCCGCTCTTCGGCCACCATTCAGTCACTGTCCTGCTCTATCTGTCATCACAACGTCTAGCTAAGTGTCCCGCCCAACACCATTTGAGCTCCATAACTCGAATCCCAACGTCATGAACCTTCGTTCGTCTACGGATCTCGACGTTTGGAACTCGATCTAATAGTCTGATGCCAAGCATGGTACGCTCCATGGCTCTTTGTGCAACTCTTAACCTGTACACAGCCTCCTGCGTGAGCGTCCACGTCTCGGCTACGTAGGTCAAGGTGGACAGAACACACTGGTTGAATAAACGGGTCTTCAGACACTGTGGAAATTTAGGAGACCTAAGAATGTCGTCTAACTTGCCGAATGCAGCCCATCCCAATTGGATCCTTTTAGAGATCTCCTTCTGCTGATGCTCTTTACCAAACGATAGAATATGTCCAAGATAAACATACTGGTCGACTGTCTCCAGCCTCTCATTTCCCACTTCTACAATGGGATTTGTGACACCAGAAACATTCGAGAACACCTTCGTCTTGGGCATATTCATCTTAAGGCCTACACTCAAAGAAGCATCAAAAAGATGTTGCAGCATTGTCTGGAGATCACTAAACTTTCATCTAAATGATCCGATAATTTAAGTTTTTAAATTTGTTAATTGTCAATTTTTGTACATCACTTGGGAGTTTGTTATAAAAGCGACCACCTTGCGCTTTAAACGATTTACTAACTTTGTGGAGTCTACAAATGACAACAGCGAGTTCCTGACGATACGCATAACCGATCGTCAGTTCGCTTCAGATTCGTAGTTTTTAAAGTTCAGTGCTCTCCTGACCAACCACACTGGCCGGACTGGTAGTCACAAACACGTACACCAATGATACACGATATCCGTACGGTCGCTCCACCGATCCGTGTAGCACTGAACGCGTTAATATGTTTCCATAGACGGTACTCATGCGGACGCGCTTAACCGACGGTCCTCGTATGCAGTGCGCAGAAATATACGCGTGCGTACGGTCGGTCGAGCACTGTCACGATTTGTGAATTTTCATACAAATGACAAGGTGACAGACGTACGCACCGACGGTCGGTCGAGCACTAAAACAGGCCTAAATCCTATAAATTATAAGATAAGATAAGATAACTCTTTATTGTACACCAAAGTAAAATACAGAACATAATTCTTACAAATAGATTTAGTACAATGGGCGGTCTTATCGCTAAAAGCGATCTCTTCCAGACAACCTTTGTATGGACAGGATCAAAATGTAACAAATGACGGCGGTGCATCTATATAAATTTAAGACATATCTACATACTATAAATTTATATTACCAGTAATAACACAAATTTAATTTAAATAAGCAACTCTAAAAGTGGTTATGATGAATTAACAAGCAGCTACAACTTCAACACAAGGACAGATAATGGCTGTGCACTTTTGTTTTAAAATTACTAATATACTTGGATGTTCTTATAGAGAGGGGCAAAGCGTTCCACAATCGTACGGCTGTTACAGTGAAGGATCGACTATAAAACTCTGTCGTATGGACAGGAGTTTTAAGTTGGAGGGAATCTGAAGAACGCAAATTGCGATCATTAGCCTGGTGGAGAAACTCAAAACGCTCCTTAAGATAGAAGGGAGAAGAAGGGTTAAAAAGGATGTTATACAAAAGGATGTTATGTTATAAATTATATTATGTTTTGATAAAAATCCTTGCGAAGTGAGTCGGGTCAGCTAGTCTTAAATACAAATCTTCCATATTTAGCGGCCCGTTATTTACTCGGTACGCCCGGATTGATAATTAAGAGTCATTACGAGGAACTTATGTTAACTCACACATACATTTATGTACTTGCCTACCCAAAAACAATACGTATACAGGTTGAATCGTAGCTTAACATACATAACCCGAAAAATGAAGGGCTTACCCATGAAAAGAAAAAAGATGCAAAGAATATAAAAATTATTACAAAATTTTTTACTTGTCCAGTCTCCATCCAGGTCATAATCTGCTTATACACCAAATTTTTACGAATATTATCCGAAAACCAAGTGTTTCTTTTAATTTCAATTGCAATTAAAACAATTGCTCATAACTGAGAAAAATGCACCGTATTTTCATTAAACGTACTACATATTCCTATTCACCTTGTACACTACGTTAAACGAGCAACATTAAACAAAGCATTATGCTCTGAATTACACAATCAACAAGCACTTGGTAGACAATGGGCGTACGGTCGCAAACCATTCCCGCTCCAATAATGCAAGTGTTGCAAAATGAACCACTTTACTTACCTATACAGGCTGTTTGGTAATATACTGACGATATTCAAGTGATGGTTTCTCAAAACATAAAAAATGACTTCTCAATAAAAATACTAGTTATAATATTATCAAATTTTAAAGAAAATCGACTAAGTTTAGGCGATTAATTCGATATAAAACTTACTGCCTACTCTTGCAATCGACATCCAAAAATAAAGGCCGTTTTGATATCTCTTTCGGAAATGCTGCGGGTTTTGACTTAGAAAGGGACAACAAGAGATATCTCGAGACGTCACCAATACAGTAACTATGGTTAGATGGCAAACATTATGCAATAGCACAACATACGTTTAATAAAATGTATGTTTTTGCATGTCAAAATAAATTTCACATTTCTATGGTAAACATTTCACAAATTTATTTAATAGGCTCATCAAAATAAACCCTTTCATTTTTATATGATCAAATACCCTATATGTATTTATAAACAAATAAACACGGGGTTTTACACGCGCGATTTGTCATTAAAAAGTAGCATTTGTCTCAACCCAAGTCTCGATCTGTATATATACCAAATTTCATCGAAACTGGTCCAGCCGTTATGACGTGATAACGTAACAAACTCACTTTCGCGTTCATATTTTAGTATAGTATGCATAAGTATTACTCAAAAAAACGTGACTGATGAAACACTTGCTCATTTTTTTTTTATTTAAGGAATTTTAAACTGTGTTTATGTCAGCCCTATAATGACAAAATCATATATTTAACAAACTTAAAAAAAAACAACTCCCTAGTTGAAATAAACATAACTTAGTTTACAGAGTGCGCAAAACAGATGCAAGCGCGCACCCTTCGATGTATCTATCGACAAGTACGCACCTGCATACATTCTACGCACCTACCGAATCAACAAAACTATAAATCAATTTGGCTTCTGTTGAGTTAGGACGCGATAAGATGCTGTGAAAAATTCCAACATTGACAATAGTTATACCCAACTCAACAAGAAGCATACGCCTTTCAGCTTGGTTCCGGATACACTCCATCAAAATATGGTGCACATCTTCTGGTGTATCACATTCTTCACAATTAGGCGAAGACACCTTTACACTTGCACATTTTGATAAAAGTAATTTTTATTTTACGTTTTTTAGTAGGTATTACTCATGCGCGATAACTCGGGACCTGCTAGGAATGCGACTCCCCGACCGCTTCCCCTGCACTTCCCCGATGGCGCCCGTATTGTATCGTTCGCATCACACTATTTTTTACTAGGGTTTTTAGTCTCGTACTGGCCAACGTCACGTAACGACGCGCTCTGGAATTCTTTTAGTTTTCGTTAGTGTTATTGTTTTGTTGTTTGGAAAAAAGAAGTCAACCATGTGGACAGGCTTCGACAAAAGTATTGGGACGATGACCTCTTACAAGAGACGAATGAATCGCAATTAATTGTAAATTTATCGGATACCTCTTCGTCAAGTGATTATAGTGAGACTGAGAACGAAGAACAACCTCTAAAAGGCATAAATCCACTAAGTAGTGACGAAGATGAGATAATGTAAATAATAGATAAAATACATGTGTAAACTTAAACATTGTATTTTTATTTTATTCAAATAGTGTAAAAAAGATTAGATAAAAAGCAGCGTCCTCCCTGAGTAACATAATAAATTAGGTTAAAAAAAACAAAGAGGAAGCCGCGGGCGGCTGCTTGTTATGTTCGCTTTTTTGCGGGCGGTACAAACACGCCAATATGACGTCACCGCGCTCAGGTCCCAACTTATCGCGCACGGGTAATACATTAACGATTAATATCTCACACACAAAGTTCACCAACATTTTTTTAATGCCATCTGCTACTTTTATCTACAGGTACATATATATTTGAAACAGTCTTATAAATACCATAATTTTGATACTATTCTATTAAATACAGGCTTTGATCATTTTTTGTTTTGCTGGAACTTTAGAATTTCCACTTTAAAATATTTTTTCTTCTACTTCTTATTAATAATCTATATTTTAAATTATTTATTATATTATTATTTAATATTTAACCTGTGCTGTCCCACTGCAGGGTAAAGACCTCACTCCCTTCTTACTTAGACGTTAGAAATGTTTAACTAAATAAACTCTTAAAATTTTCTAGTTCTTAAAAATTCTAAAAAGGTCGTTTTAAAAGCAAACTAAAAGTTTCATAATATTTTTCCCAAATTTCGAGGACCCGAACATAAACGTGGCAATAGACATTCTCCCATGAAAGCACTTGTCATGTATATTTTCCAAATGGCAAAATTGTGCATCTGAATAAGATTAAAGCACTTTAATAAGCCACCCGGGCTAAAATGCAGCGGCGAAGCTCTTTCCCGCAATCCAAACTAAGCCGAATTGTGACCGCATACTGAATAGAAAAGCACACCGCAGACTTGCGAGCTGGAAAACACGGGCGCTGTTAACCTTTTGCGTAATTATAACGTGCCGAATAACAACGGGGTACAAATAACAGAGCGAAACCTTGGAATAAAATCCGAAAATCGTACTCGCGCGCGTAGGGTTTCGTTTTTTTGTGGTATACTAATAAAATCTTACAAAGAGGGCAAGTATGTACTACTTTAATTCTAACATAAATAAAAAAGTTATTATAAAATATTTTCTATTTCTGCACGACTCTCGACGTCTTGCGTCGCATTCCTACTTAATCACAAAGATAAAATCAGGAAGTCATTAGATAATACCATTACAGAGATGACTCAACAAAATCGACGAAAAATTGCAATTTTTTTTAAATTATGTACAGAGGTTGGAACAATAATATCATATTTAAGATTATTTGGCTCTTGACAGGGCCAAGATATATCCCTGATATGCTTCTGTCCGACAGTAGTAGGTTTCTGTTAGCAACCTTTACAAACAGAACCCTAAAATACTCACTTCAAATGAACGACTGCTGCCCTCACAATACAATTTTTGCAAAATAATAGCACGCTGGCCGTGGATGAATAAGTGAAACGTGGCGGATTGTGGTTGCATAATAAAACCACGAAGCCGAAAAGCACGCGGAATTCGTTTCAATATTTTTTCGCAAATGAATGAGACGGATAACACCGTAGAGCAAGAGAGATAACTTAATCTACAGAATGGAGGCGCTTTACTTCGAGAGTCACTATTGCTGTCGCTTTTCAGTTTTGTGAAAAATTTGGGTGCGTCTCGTAAATATGCACTCAAATGTTTATGCACCGTAAGATAAAGCACGAGAACCTTTTAAATGTAATACCATATTATATTCCACCTGTGTACACAAACTAGTAAATGAAATATGAATTGATGCCTTTCATATATGATTAATAATATCGTCTCACTATAAAATCTGATTACCGCTATAAGACACTGTTTTGTTCTTCAACACATGGTATTTGTATTACAATGGTACTTATAAATTGAAAACACATTTCGGATACATTTCGGAGAGTGTGCTGCGGAGCTTTTTAACCTGATCTCGCAACACAACATCATGGTAGACATACCTTCCATACGCACAAAGTGGTACTCTTCCACCTTTATTATGGGCACCGCCAAGAAGTGGAACGCCTTGCCTGAGTCTGTGTTTCCTGATAACTACAACCTAGGGGTCTTCAAGTCGCGAGTGAATAGGTTTCTTCTAGGCAAGCGTGTATCGCTTACCATCAGACAAGATCGTGTTCAAACGCTGGCCCATAATTTATAAAAAAAAACAAATCATATTCCTTATCAGGCAAGTAGGTACCTGTTAAATTGACTAAGCGACATTGTCGCAAAGGCGCCGCCGATTTACATTAAAAACTGTTTATTGGAAATGTATCGATTATTGGATTTAAGCTACCGGTATTAAACCCACCTCTAAAATCAGATAATACAATTCCAGTGTATTTTAAATTAATGTCGTACATAATTACGACATGTATATGGGTCGTAGAATTATGTTTTAACATCTTGTACCTTTTGATGCAGTGTTACAGCAATAAAACATTATCCTGTGTATTTAGACTTTGTGCAATATCTAGTTACAATAATACAAATACAAAGAATCCAATTATTTCCCCGAACTAAGTATCTATCCGTTTTTCTTGTTTCTCGCTTCACCTGTCTCCCCACACTTCCAAAACCCGAATGACGTCAAGTTTATGACTAAACTCCTTAGACAAACTGTTTCATTACAAATTTCGTATTAAATACATTTTAGATAACGACTAAACTCCTTGGACGAATTTGTTAGAAACATGATTCATTGCAAATTTCCTATAAAATACTTTTTAGATATAAATGCAAACATAATTATTTCATTACTTACATAAATATCTTAAATTACCGAACACTTTCTATTGTTAACAACAATAAAAATATATTACTCTAATATGTAACAAAACAGGCTGTATAGTTTAAAACGGGCGAATGAATCGAAAGTAATCTACGTAGCAGTATTTGTAGATTCTGTCGTAGCGCGGTCGTAGCAAGATTATATCACTAAGAACGAATTATCGATTTTCAGTAGTAGCAGAACTCTTTCTGGAAGGACTCGTCCGGAGAAGTACATCCACCATATTGATGTTAAGGGCATAGTATGCCTCAAGTGTATGTTATAGATGCGTGAACTAAACACCTATATGCTTTGTTATCGGCGATGGTTACCACTTAACATCAGGTGAACTATTTGCTTACTCCATCTCAATCACACTAATATTACAAATGTGAAAGTTTGGATGTTTGTTTAATTATTTATTTGTTTGTTTGTTTCTCAATCACGTCGTAACGGCTGAACTATTCGATGAAATTTAGTATATACGTAGATTATAACCTGGATTACCACATAGGCTACCTTTTATCCCATAAATCAGTTCCCGGGGGATAAAAATGGGGTGTCAAGTTGCAACAGCGAGTTTAGCTTTCTTTTTAGGTTACCAACACATTTAGTGGTGTAACGCGTAAGAAGTCGCGGACAACAGCTAGTGTTGTATAAAACAAGATATGTTTTACAAAATTTAAAAACCTTATTTTAACCCCCGAAAAAAAGGGAGACTCTTTTTGTTACGGTGGTTAAAATCTGACATAGCTAAAAACTACCCTAGTTAAATTAGTTTACAATCGATCCAACAGTTTTTTAATTTTTTTTATTGATGACTAGCTTCCGCCAGCGGCTTCGCACGCGTTGTTTGTCAATAAAAAGTAGACTAATAACACACCAAATTTCATCAAAATCGGTTCAGCCATTACGACGTGATTGAGTAACAAATGCTTACCATCAAACGAGATCGTGGTCAAACGTTATCCTATTAATTATAAACACAAAACAAATAAACAAACATCCAAACTTTCACATTTAATATATTGATCGATCATTTATATATAGGTAACTAGCTGACCAATCCGCAGCTTCGCACGCGTTGTTTCTCAATAAAAACATTACCCTCCTTCTCCGCAGTAACAAGTTGCCTATGTCACCCGGGGATAGTG
Organism: Philereme vetulata; assembly: GCA_918857605.2. Classification (NCBI taxonomy): domain Eukaryota; kingdom Metazoa; phylum Arthropoda; class Insecta; order Lepidoptera; family Geometridae; genus Philereme; species Philereme vetulata. The sequence goes on along the minus strand of OU975460.1, from coordinate 2,884,930 downwards.
TAGCTTCCCAACAGTGAAAGAATTTTTAAATCGGTCCTGTAGTTTCGGAGCCTATTCAATACAAACAAACAAACAAATCTTTTCTGTTTATAATACCAGTATAGATTGTGAGACGTACATTTGTTAGGTATTGCTGTTTTTGTGTGTATGAATGTGTTCTCTTGTGTGTACCTTACTTGTGTGCTGTGTGTGTTATGTACCGTTACAAAGAAATGTCTTCTTTCTTTCTTTCACATCTATAATATTAGTGTAATTAGTTTGATAGCCAAACGCTTGACCACTACCTCGCCTGATGGTAGTGAGCTACTATGCTACCGACAGACAGACACACAATTTATAACACACATTTTTTGTGACAAGAGTTCAAAAAACATCTTTCGTCTCTATCTGAGCGTTGCGTAACACAGCTTATTGGATGACCCGAATACAATTGATATGGACGGGTCGCGGTGAATAAAGTGGTCGTCATTTTGGAGCGATCTGTTAGGGTATGCGTGGTTTGCGGTACACCCCAGGATATAAACTTTATCAGCTCAACTGTGAGTGGTAGCACCGGTTACGCATATTAAAGCGCATTGCTTGTAAAATAATAGTCGATGACATTGAATGTTTCTACCTATCTTAATACTAGTTGACCCGCCGAACTTCATACCGCCTTGACGCGATCATTTTACAACCGTACTTTACCATAGACAAAATTACGTTTAGCTGTCATTTCCGTTTTGTTATTCCATGTCAGATGCGTCTTTGATAAACCACGTTTTATAGTGATTTGTATTCTCTTTGACGTTTTATGCCACGTCACATGGGAACGCGGTTGAACGGGATAAGAAGTACCCTATGTCCGTCTCCTGGTTCTAAGCTACCTTCCCACCAATTTTCAGCCAAATTGGTTTAGCCGTCCTTGAGTTATAAATAGTGTTCCTAACACGACTTTCTTTTATATATATATATTTAATATAGAATATAGATATAAACCTAGCTGACAAATCCGCAGCTTTGTACGCGTAGTTTTTCAATAAAAGTAGCCTATGTCACCCGGGGATAGTGTAGCTTCCCAACAGTAAAAGAATTTTTTAATCGTTCCAGTAGTTTCGGAGCCTATTCAATACAAACAAACAAACAAATATGTCCTCATTATAATATTAGTGTAGACAAAGTCGGGTTTGTTCGAACACTTATAACTCGAGAACGGCTGGACCGATTTTCATGGTTTTTATTTCTTGTATTAGTCTCCGTCCCGAATAGCAGAATAACTATGAAAATATCGAAAAAAATAACACAAAAAGATATTACGAAGAAAAATCATTTTCTCATACATTGATGCAGATAATGATGGCCGACGTATATTGACAGCCCGCGTCATATGCATGTCAAGGCGGTACGAAGTTCGCCGGGTCAACTAGTTGTGAACAGTTTGTGATATTAATTGCCACTTTAACTAAGTAACGGTGGTTTCTCGTTTCTAGAAATTGTACGGTATAGTTTTTGTAATTTAATATGTAGGTATCATTTCGGTATCATTACGTTTTATAGATACATAGCGTAACGAAACGACTGTATCGAGATACGTAAACTTCTGACGCCACGGCTTATGTTTAATCAGTATTTTTACTTATCGTAGCGTAGTGGCGCAGTAGGCGGCAAGAAGTTGTGGGTCGGATTCCCGCCGCGGAACAAATGTTTCCATGACTACATACATTTATTTTGATTGCGGGAGTTTTTTCTATATGATACAATAATAGATTTTTTTTTTATTCAACGTATATTCGTTTTAATAAAGGTCTCAAAGTATGTACTTATTTACAAAAAAAAAGTTTAGAAGTGTTCTATTAGTACCACAGTAGAAATTTTGCTTATTTTGTGGCTAGATAGCGCCGTGTGAAATTTTCAGCATTATTAATTTAATTATTAAGTCATTTTTAGTCACATACTCAGCGTAAAGGCGATATGTAAAGAAATTGAGCCGATAAGTAACTGTCGTATTCAATAACTAACAGTAGTACTGATTTCATATTTAAGCAATATTTACTTGAAGATTTAAACTGTATAAATGAAAGTCAGAAACGCAATTGGTGAAACTTTTCTAGATACAATTATTTCTTAAAATCGGCTCTTCTAAAACACTAATATCGTTCATTCTCCGAGTCTAGAAAAGATTTCTAGTATATTTTTACATAGTTATGTAGGTAATTATGGTACCTAAATTAATGGATAAACATTTTGTTTCATATGTTGGTTCTCATGCAATTCGAGATTTTATCTTTTGTCACTTACGTCATTTACTCCCGCGACAATGTGACGCGGCTATGATACATGTTTGTCTCGTTCTTCACCTAAGCAAGTAAATAGCACTGTCACTGTTTTGCATTTCTGGATGCTCCGCCCAATCGTCACCGAAATTAAATTTGTATATCGTCTTAAAGAGAAGAAAAAAAACTATGTATTATTGAAGTTATCCTAGTGAGTCTTTTACATTTGGCCTCCATGATAATACCACTAGCAGAATCAAGTTTAAAGTACGTAGTTTTAAAGGTTATTGCTCTTAAGCTTTCCAATCTCTTCTCCGATTAGATGAACCACCTGAGAAAATAACGCGAATATCTCGGCAACGTGAACGCATTCCCCGCACCCACTGGCAGTCTCGAATAATGACTGCATTAGTGTCTTCTGCACGTGCCTTATTTTCCGATTTATAGTCTAAGCTGTGCTCTACATTTCTAAGAAATGCTACAACGATTTTACCATTTAAAATACCTAGCTAGAGTAGCTAGTGTCTATGAGGAACAAAAGCTGCACTCATATTTAAAGGTTCCAGGCCCATTTGAAAGAAAACGGTACCCTTATGGTGCATCATAACTAATTATCTCAGCAACTATCATAATTATATTATAAACTAGCTGTTGCCCGCGACTTCATACGCGTTACACTACTAAATGTGTAGGTAACAGAAATAAATCTAAACTCGCTGTTGCAACTTGACTCGACACCCCATTTTTATCCTATGGGAACTGATTTATGGGATAAAATGTAGCCTATGTGGTAATACAGGTTGTAATCTACGTACCTATATAACAAATTTCATCGAAATCGGTTCAGCCGTTACGACGTGATTGAGTAAGAAACAAACAAACAAGTAAATGAACAAATATCCAAACTTTCACATTTATAATATTAGTGTGATGAACTACATTTCAAAAAAATGCTACAATGATTTAACCATTTAAAACGAAAATACCTAGCCAGAGTAGCTGGTGTCTATGAGGACACAAAATCTGCACTCATATTTTAAGTGTTTCAGGCCCAATTGGGAAAAACGGTACCCCTATCGGCATCTTATCTAATTATCTCAGCAACTACGTACTTTGTAGCGTGTCATACAGGCCTTAGACCACAGAGAATAACTCGTGGTCGGCTCCCGGCAAGGTTTCTGAACGAATCTTATGAGTTGCAACGCCCACCGCTTGAGGAGTGGGGGGCGCTAGGATATAACGAGCAGTTGAACCAAACGGAGAGGAAATTCAGGGAGCTGACGGAGAAACACCGCCATCATAACATTTTTTTACATACTTCTAGATTTTATCGCCGGCAACGTGGTGCCATCCCATTGTAAAACGCTGCACATATACAAAGTAACAAACTAACACTGAGAACTCGTCTTTATTTGCTCAAACCCTAAGCTAGAACCAGCGAAAACTTATATTATAAATGCGTAAGTGAGATTTTTTTTTTTTATTCTTTGCTACTATTACTCTTTATTAAGCCTCATGATTTTTTTTTTATTTTATTTGTCATAATTTATGTAATTCTATTTGTTAAATTGTTTAATTGTTTGTTCTTTTTCAAACGGCTCAAATCCAACTTGAAGTGCCCTTACAGGGTACATGCACTTCCTAAGCTACTTACTATCTATACTAATAATATAAATATAAATAAATAAATATTGCTGGACATTTCACACAGGGCTATCTAGCCCCAAACTAAGCAGGGATTGTACTATGGGAAACAGTTAATTGCTAGAATACTTAAATACATTTTTTTGTAAATACATACTTATAATATATAGAGAAACAACCAGACCCGGAACAAATATCTGTAGATCATGCAAATATTTGTTCCGCAACGGGAATCGAATCCGTAGCGGGTTCGATTCCCGCTGCTCCTGCATCTCAGCCGGATATTCGCCCACTGCAACACGGAAGTCGTCATTATAAAGAGGAAAGCTTTGTATATTTGTATGTTTGTAACGAACTAACTCAAAAACTACTTGTCCGATTTCAAAAGAGCTTTCACCATTCGAATGCTACATTATCCTTGAGTAACATATGCTACTTTTTACCCAGCTGCACAGAAGGAGGGTGATGTTTTTTATTGATAAGCTACGCGTGCGAAGCTGCGGATTGGTCAGCTAGTATGCAATTTTACTTTTTAATCGACTTCAAAAAAGAAGGAGGCTCTCAATTCGACTGTATTTTTTATGTTTGTTTCCTCAGAACTTTTTTTCTGATGATTCATTTTTTATTTGAAAGCTGGTGCTTCCCTAACATTTTTAGCTCATTTAGTCACACCAAAATTGTGCCATCACTACCTATGTATGTAAATTTCACGATGATCGGGATCAACGCTTCGTAAGTTATCCTCGGACAAACAAACAAACATACATGCATACATACAATGCCGATTTGCCCAAGTTGATTTGGAGATCTCGCTTCACTCGATCAATTGTGACATAAATGAGTTTTTATGGACATGATATGAAATAATGATTAAACTATGACACCTTGTTTTATACCGTACTAGCTGACCAATCCGCAGCTTCGCACGCGTAATTTTTCAATAAAAACATTACCCTCCTTCTGCGCAGTTGGGTAAAAAGTCACCCTTAGTGTAGCTTCCCAACAATAAAATATTTTTTTAAATCGGTCCAGTAGTTTCGGAGCCTATTCAATACAAACAAACAAATCTTTCCTCTTTATAATATTAGTTTAGATTGACATGATAGAATTGCTTATTGACATTCTTATTTCTTTATATTGTATTTCTATATGAAATTGCAATTAATATAACTTCAAATACAATTTCGGGTCCTTTACTCATGGCCTCATGACCAAGCTCAAGGTCGCTCAACCAGCTATAGAGGGCTATGCTCGGGGTTTCTTTGCCTGACAAAATCCGCAATGAGGAAATCCGCAGAAGAACTAAAGTTGCCGACATAGCTCTCAAAATTAGCAAGTTGAAGTGGCAATGGGCAGGCCACATCGCTCGTAGAACCGATAACCGTTGAGGAAGAAAGGTTCTCGAGTGGAGACCACGGACTGGAAGACGCAGCGTAGGCCGGCCCCCCACAAGGTGGACCGACGATCTAGTAAGAATCGCGGGGAGCCGTTGGACGCAAACGGCTACCAACCGCTCGTTGTGGCGATCTAAGGGGGAGGCCTATGTTCAGCAGTGGACGTCTTCCGGCTGATGATGATGATGAAATACAATTTAAATTGTATGCTTAGCTTAAGCGAAATAAGTTGAACCTCAACTAAAATTCACATTTTGTAATTTACCCATATTTTATGCAATAAATTTCATTACAAATGTTTTAATTTTTTTGATCAGTTCCAAAAATTCGTAAAGAGGTTTTGCTTGTATTTTTTGTATTTTAGAACCATTTTCGATTGAATATGATTTCGTTCGCGGGCGCTCTCCGAAGCGAAGCAATTTTTGGGATGACAAATGTATGAATAAAACTTTATGCATTTAAATGTGCAGCAGTAGTACTTCTGATGTCCACATACTCAAACATGCAGTGTATTTTGATAGCAAAAGCTTTTAGAGTAATTTCCTGCAAATATTTCAGGCAGTCAAAGTCTTGCGTCTTTTGTTCTCGTAATAGTATTAGAAAGGTTTATCAATTTTATTTATATTTGTGATTTATTTCTCACAGTCTCACTCTTTTATCAACCTCATGAGACAGTCAATAAGCATTACTATTCATCTGATGCAACTCATACCTACGTTTCGTTGTTCAGTATAATGTTATGATATAGTCAAGGCATAATACAAAATTTGTCATTTCTGCACGATATGTTTTAAACAAAATGCGAGATGATTATTCAGAGACATTTATTTAATGAAACGCCCTATAACATTTAAACCAGTATTAAGTATATGGTCCATCTCTGCCGCGTGTCGGAGGAGTTATGGGCAAAATTCACCACCGAGTGGATCCCAAAAGACAGAAAACGAGCACGCGGCAAACCGCGACGCCGATGGAAAGACGAACTCGACTCGAATATGGAAGACTGGACCACACACGCGCATGATAGAGTAGAGTGGAAGCACAGGCTTTAAAACCATTAAATTAAATAAAAAGTATACAGACTTTAAATATACTTTAAATTTTAAAATTAACTACGCTAACATACCTATTTCTGCCGGCTGTGTTTCGGATTGAAGGGTATGGTTGCCGATGAAATTACAGGCACCTGAGGCTATACACGTTGTATATGTACATGTATGCCTCAAGTTGATGGACGCAGGGCAGTGCATCGTAGGGCACATTTTTAACGTTGACCTACGAGGCAGTTCTTTGTTATAAGCCATCGTTGCCACTTAACATCAGGTGGTACATAAGCTTGTTCCATCTCAATGTAGTATAACAAAATAAAAAATTGTTACTAAGCGAATCTTGCAGTTCTGCGCTCCAACACTATTTATCTCATTTATCCTTTTCGCCAGAAAAGCCGAGGTTATAGATTGAAGCGTATTTTTCTCTGTCTGCCGCACACCACTCCACACTTATCAACCTCATCATGGACTCGCTTACGTAACAGTACTGCTCAATAACGCTTTGTTTTTTAATGTACCAAATTTTTTAATATATAAATTTTTAATATATATATACTTCTACATATATACTAATATTATAAAGAGGAAAGATTTGTATTTTTGTGTGTATGTTTGTAATGAATAAACTCAAAAACTACTAAGCCGATTTCAAAAATTCTTTCACCATTGGAAAGCTACATTCACCCTGAGTGACATAGGCTATATTAATTGCTAGAAAAGATTAGGGATCCTTACTAAAACTCAAGTAACGTAACCCAAGGTGTAAAAAAGTGCTTTATGACGTCTTTCGTCGCATGCGCTGCGGAAACTATTGATGATAGAACAAAAGTATGTTCTACAATATTAAAGAACATATCAATATCTACACAAAATTTTGTAATATTATAATGAGGAAAGATTTGTTTGTTTGTTGGTATTGAATAGGCTCTGAAACTACTGGACCGATTTAAAAATTCTTTCACTGTTGGGAAGCTACACTATCTCTGGGTGACACAGGCTACTGTGGAGAAGAAGGATAATGTTTTTATTAAAAAACTACACGTGCGAAGCTGCGGATTGGTCAGCTAGTCTGTTACTATTTTACTACAATATGTTCTAGCTTATTGTTTTTATAAGTTGAAAGTATATATAACTAAGAATATCCAATTATTTTTTTAATCATTAAATACAATACAGATAACATAACATATAGCCAAGATCATGGCTCCAAAATTAATTGTTGTCCTAAAAGCAGTACTGCATTATATAATAACAGTCTTCTGTATGGCACCTAGGATATTCAATCACCTACCCAAATATATATTAGAAATTGACCAAATTCATAAGTTTAAATTAAAACCTAAAAATGTACTCTTACAGAAAGCTTACTACACTATAGATAGATGAATATTCAATGGACAAATTCCAATGACTTGACATATTGAGGTAAAACTTCTTTAAGCACGCTTGACTTGGGGAGTAAGCTGATGAATGCGTTACGAAAAGTGCGAACGGATGTTGAGAGGGAGATATAAAGTTAGTGAAGATAGAAAGAGAGAGAGTTACGTTTCGTATATTTTTAAACGTTAATGTGCGAATGCGAGTTGGGTCTGTCCAGAATGAACATAGACTGATCGACATACAGACGTGTGGACAATTTTGTAATTGAACATTTTTATAAATTAATATTTTGAATAGAAGTTTACTTCAGTCGTGTGGTCTAAAGCACACTCGTTTTTTTAATTTATTTATATTAAATTGATAATTAATGTATAATATCTGATAAATAATTTTGCATGCTTGTATGCTGGTCATGGCTGTACCTAGATTATTTTATTACCAACTGATGTAACCCATGTCATCATCATCATCTCAGCCCACATCCACCCACTGCTGGGTATAGGCCTCCTCATTATCATGCCATTCTCTCTGGTCCTGTGCCAAACGCATCCCTTGCCTTCCTGCAACTGATCGCGATGTCGTCTGACCATCTGGCTGGTGGTCTGCCAACTGGTCTGCGCCCTTGTTGCGGCCACCACTCGGTTGCTGCCCTCGTCCATCTTCCGTCTTTCCTCCTTGCCAAGGGTCCAGCCCATCTCCACTTCAGCTGGTTGATCCATCTACCCACATCCACGACTTTGGTTCTGCGTCGTATTTCAATGTTGGGTATATGGTCCAACAGCGAGATGCCTAACATGGCACGCTCCATTGCTCTCTGAGCAACTCTAACTTTGTGAACAAGTTCGTTCGTGAGCGGCCATGTAATCCATGTATTGCAAATAAATTAATCTTTATCATTATCTAAGCGTTAAACAAACCGTTGCAATCGATTTACGGATTACTAAATTGCATTAGATTACCAGGCGGAAATGTGTTTAAGACACAAGCTGCATTGCCCCGCTGAATTGCAATGCTTTTGCATCAACCCAGATTAGGGTCTCGGATCCATAAAAATCCATGAAGTCCATAAATCTATCCATAAAATTAGTAAATCGTTTTAAGAGCCAGGTGTTTGCTTATAACAAACTCCCAAATGATGTACAAAAATTGCCAATTAACATATTTAAAAACGCAATTAAACAAAATCTTTATAAAAAGCCTACTATTAAATATCGGATTATTTAGATGATAGAGAAGCTTGGGATTGAAATTGCTCCAACTCGTTCAAAATGTTACAATTTAGATGTTATTTATTTCCTGTATTGTTATGTATTCTAAAAGGATCATTAAATAAAAACAACCAGCCTTGTTTCTTGCCTTTCTTTCTTGGCTTGGTCGCGAAGGAACAGGCAGTAAAATTGACGTTTCAAAGTGATGCTTGTGATTTTAATGAATAAAAGATTTTGACTTTGAATCACACGTCACTTCTATTCCAGTCCAGATTGTTTTTTTTAGTTCAAATATTTTTTTTTATACAAACCGTACATGTTTTGAAATAAAAATGCTAAATAACATTTTTTGGAACAAAAACCTGTTATACATGATTTTTTGCAGAAGTTTAGAACTATTACATAAAAACTAACGTCATCCTCCAAACAATGATAGGCATATTACCAGCCCGAAATTATATGGCAAATTGACCTAGTTCCATCTGTTAAGTACACGACGTAAAACAGATTGTTATGTTCTCAAAGCTTACTTTAAAACAGTTCAACTTCAGTAGCGTTTTTCGAGATTTTTCAAGTCTTCGCTCTCGAGATAAGGGTACTTATGTTCCCCTTCACGGTTATAATAATAGACCCCTTGTTATAGAAATTCATGGAGACAATGCTCTAGATTAAAATTAGAAGTTACGCCTGTCTAAATGTGATAAGTAATTATTCGGGTTATATCCCTTCGGTTTAATCGAACATATCAGGTTGGAAGTTTTATTAAAATATTGTAATTTCAGATTCCAACTCAAAATACTATTTTCTGAGCTTAAATTACTTATTAATCGAGCGAAGCAAGATCTTTAAATCAACTTGGGCAAATCGGCGTTGTATGTATGTATGTATGTTTGTCCGAGGATAACTTTCGAAGAGTTGATCGCATCATTGTGAAATTAAATACATAGGTGGATAGTGATGGCACAATTTTGGTGTGACTAAATGTGATAAAAAGGTGGGGGGATTTTTGAGATATTGGGGTTCAAGAGGGGTAAAAAAATGAAAATGAGGCTAGGTAGTCAAATGGAACCTCAAATGAAAGGTATTCATTATTACATTTAGACTCTGTTTTTCTAAATTTTGACAAAATTTACAGGGTACACCAGTGACCCCACAGTTCTGTAATTTAGTATGCGTGTAGCTTAAGTGACACAAATATAGGCAAAAGTCTGAAATCCAGAATAACTGCAATTTATATCAACAAAAAAGAATAACCAAATCATGAACTCCCGTTACCTGTAATTTGAATGAAACTGTAGATCAAGTTAGTTGGTTATTTATTTCGTGACACTGTTTTGATAGTGAAAGATTACAAATAATATTTTTTTTTGTTTTAATCGGAGACTCGCGAGATCTCAGTTCGGGGAGAACCACTAGTTATTATTAAAAGAAATATTGCAATACAGTATAACGCAGCTATATTTGGATATCTATACTATAATTATTTTGGCATACGTTTACCGATTTTTGTAGAATAACATTAAAAAACTAGCTGACCCGCCGAACTTCATACCGTCTTAACATGCATATGACGCGGGCTGTCAATGTACGTCGCCCTGGTAGAACTGTCCATCGGCCATCTTTAGCTGCATATGTACATATGTATGAGAAAATGAATGTTCTTCATAATTTCTTTTTGCGTGAATTTTTACGATATTTTCATAGTTATTCTGCTATTCGGGGCGGAGAAAAATCTAACAAATTAAGGATCATCAAAATCTGTCCAGCCGTTCTTTAGTTATAAATGGTGGAAATAACCCGACTTTGTTTTATATATGCAGAAGATAAATACAATGTTAATACCTGTTATGTTATTTATGACATTATTTTAAAACACACATCCGGAATTGTATTTACAGATTTTTGAGGTGGGGTTAATACCGGTAGCTAGAATATTTATCCAGTAATCGATACATTTCCAATAACAAATAATATTTTTAAACATCAAATCGGCGATGCCTTTTCGACGACACCGCTTAGTCAGTTGAACAGGTACTTACTTACATGATGAATTAATATAATATGTTTACCTAATTTACAGGAGGTTTCATTGAAATATTTAGGACTTGTTATTAAGTTTGTTTGAAAGTCAAAACGTTTTTTTATTGTAACGAGTTAGAAAATAACTCGGTTAGCCCTACCCGTGTTTTCATTTAATGTCGAACACATAACACGGTGTATATCCTAACCCAATCTTTTGGAACCTCGAACCTAATCTAGAGTTTCTTGTATCGTGGGCATCAGGGGCTATTGTACCATTAGTCAGCTTCATTAATAAATAAATATTTCTGGACATTTCACACAGCGCTATCTAGCCCCAAACTAAGCAGAGCTTGTACTATGAGAACCAGACAACTGATAGAATACTTAAATACATTTTTTTTGGTAAATACATATTTATATTATATATAGAGAAACAACCAGACCCGGAATAAATATCTGTAGATCGTGCAAACATGTTCCGCGGCGGGAATCGAACCCGCTACCTCCTGCGTCTCAGCTGGCTATTCGCCCACTGCACCACGGAGGTCGATATAATAGTAAGAATTAACAAATAAGAATAGACATAATTATTGGACAGATTTAAAGATATACATAAATTTATATATATGTATATACATATATATATAATAAAATACAAATATAAATCATCACAAATACAGAAATATACTTGTACCTAATTAAAATAAGCATCTGTAATAAATGTAGATTTGTTATTAAGGCCTAGAAGAGATCTTATGTTTCTTGATACGTTAAGGAATTTAGCCAAAAGGGTATTGTACTTTTGCATTGATTGATCGAGCGAAACGAGATCTCCAAAGCAACTTGGGCAAATCTGTGTTTTATGTATGTATGTAAGTTTGTTTGTCCGAGGATAACTTACAAAGCGTGTATCCGATCATCATGTAATTTGGTATATAGATAGGTAGTGATTGCACAATGTTGGTGTGACCAAATGAGCTAAAAATGCACTGCAGTTATCTGATAACAACGAGAACCCTAAAGGCAACTCGATAGACGTATCTATAAATCCTTGTGACACGACATTTGGTTAATACACAAAGTATAAAAGAGACGGTTGAGCGGAATCTGAACCACCAAGGAAATCGAAAGGCTCTATGTACAGTTATATAACTCTGTTACCAGCCCGGCGAAAGACCCCAGAGCCAGGCTGACCCAACACTATACAACAAAAAACAAACAGCTTAAGAACATGGCGCCTGGTGCTGACGGAATCACGTCAGAGCTTCTGAAATCAGGTACTTAAAGTTCTCAGAACTGAGAAACTGTTTAATTGTGTTATCCTCCAGGGCAAAACGCCGGGAACATGGAACGGAAGCGTGGTGGCACTGTTTTTCAAGAAAGGTGATAAAACCTCATTGAAGAACTGCTGAGCCAACTTATTAAGTTGTGGGTCATCACGAATCGTCTTTGGCGCAGGTTTGCGGAGATCTTATATCTGTAAAACTGTTTGCTGCCGCTCTAGAGGACGCCTTCAAACTCTTTGAATGGCAAGGACTCGGCATCAATTTCAATGGCGATTACATAACTCACCTTTGATTTGCCGACGATATCGTGGTCATAGCAAAATCACTAGAAGACCTAGGCAAGATGCACGATGACCTCGATAGAGATTACCAACAGGTGGACCTTAATATGAACATGGACAAGACTAATATCATGTCGAATGTGGTGCCCACTCCGGTATCAGTTAGGAACTTTAATATCGAAGTTGTTGACGAGTACGGCTATCTAGGACAAACAGTCCAGTTAAGTTAGTAAGATCCAACTTCGAGAAAGAGGTCAGTCGACAAATCTAACTCGGCTGGGCAGCGTTCGAGAAACTGTGCGACGTTTTGTCGTCCGAAACAGTGTCGCTTATGGCACAGAAACGTGGTCCTTCACTATAGGTTTCATAAGGCTCAAGGTCGCTCAGCGTGTTATGGAGGGAGCTTGGTATTTCCCTACAAGATCAATTATCGATCGAGTTTCCTTATTGTCAAAAGTGATTTATATTTTAATGGTGAATGTTGGCACTAGTTACAAATTGTTTCTAGCTACGTTAATAACAATTATTTACGTTTTTAACGCTTTTCCCAAAATTATTCGAATTATCTATAATATCCGGATATCCGAATAGTAAAGTTCACTACTATCCGAATTATTCGGATACGAAAATCTTACGGATAATGCAAACCCTAATCCCAACCCATGTTTTTGTAAAACACAGTTCTTGTAAATAATGTCTCTAAAATATGTGTCATCGATACAAATTTTCACAACAAACTGTTTAGTAAACGAGCGATTAGGAGACACTACAGAGAGCCTGTAGCAACCGTAATGCTATTACCCAAAGGAGCCGTCTTGTACATTGTTATTGTAGAGTCTATTGTCTCCTCTTAGATCGTTCTTACGAAGCGATATTCTCTGTAAGATGCAGAATTATGCTCATGTTTATTGATCTACGTTGAAAACCTGGTGTTCTATGAAATTATTAGATAAAACATGTATAGAAAACACTTTGTTATACAGAATCGGAAAAATTATTGGGGATATGAGTTTACAGGCCAATTGATACTCAATCTTAAAATCCTTATTAACATTGTCTAATTACAGAATATTATATACTTAGTTAACTAGTTGACCCGCCGAACTTCGTACCGCCTTGATATGCATATAACGCGGGCTGTCAATATACGTCCCCCTGGTAGGGTTGTCAATTGTTGTTCCCGGCCATCATTTTACAACCATACTTAACCATAGACAAAATTACGTTTAGCTGTTATTTGCTGTTATTCCATATTATCAGATGCGTTTTTGTTATACCACGTTTTATAGTGACTTATATTCTCTTTGACGTTATATGGTCACGTCACACGGGAACGCGGTCGAACGGGATAAAAAATATTCTATGTCCTTCTCCTGGTCCTAAGCTACCTCCCCACAAATTTTCAGCTAAATCGGTTCAGTCGTTCTTGAGTTATAAATAGTGTAACTAACACGACTTTCTTTTATATATATAGATATAAATTTCACAATTATTTACCTATTGGTAATCATTAAGTTCGTGGCGGATGGCACAAACTTGGGGAGGCCTATACCCAGCAGTGGGTGAAGTCAGGATGTGGATGATGATGATGAAGTTGGATTTCAATATCATACATAAAACGTAACAATTATATATAGAACAAGGAAAATCTAGTTTATAATAAGCGATCTTATCGCTGATTACCGATTTGTACCACCTTGGTAGTTGATTTCATCAAGAAAAAATTACTATGTTAAAATGAAATTATTTTTGTACGTTCATTGTATTATGGGAGTTTGTTATAGATCTTTAGTAAAAAAGTGCAATAATACTTGTTACCACAAAAAAGTTAAACACTGTTTAACGCATGTTTAAAAATGTCCTCACCAATATTTGTTTAGGATTTAAGTTTTTTGTGATAAGACCCGATAAGACCCTATGTTTAGTAGGCCTCCTTTTCCTATAAACCTCTTAGGATAACTTTAACTCGCTCACTTTAGTACTCTCTACTAAATTATATGTAATTTCAACATTGCGTAGAAGCTCAAAGCTGGCTCACAGACTGCTCGACGCTTCGGCGACCGCTGCCGTCAGTTTGTGGCGAATACTACCATATCTCATCATGCTGACAGACAGCTGAGGCGATGACAGTTGTCATTGGCATGCACACAGTTGCTAGATCACAAGCACTAACGTTAGTTTTTCTACGTTTGTCAGCTGTACTCGGTGTCGATAGTTGTCATAACTGGCCTACTTAATTCGGGACTTATCAGATGCTTATCAAAATTTAACAAGATTCTAGCTACGCCACTTTTGCGGTAAATAATAAATAAATAAAAATTTGCTGGACATTTCACACATTGCTATCTAGCCCCAAACTAAGCAGAACTTGTACTATAGGAACCAGATAACTGATTGAATACTTATATACATTTTTTTTGTAAATACATACTTATAATATATAGAGAAACAACCAAACCCGGAACAAATATCTGTAGATCGTGCAAACATTTGTTCCGCGGCGGAAATCGAACCCGCTACCTCTTGCGTCTCAACCGGCTATTCGCCCACTGCGCCACGGAGGTCGTCAATATCTCCTAATAATCAATCAATCGCTAACAACCACTTATTTTTCCATATAAGTGAGATCATTCTACTTTCTTAACTGATTCTCATATAACCTTATTTAAAATAAAACATACATTTATACGCACGGATAACGTAACCATCCATAAAACGTTTTTAAAAGGCTCCCTCTAGTACAATTAGTTGAAAACTGTTGATTTTCTACTCCCAAATGAATGGTGGTTATGCTGAGCAAACGCAATGAAAGCCAACATTGGCATAGCGCGCATAAACTGCGTGAACAAGGCGTCACTGTCACGCGACGTGACGTGACAACCCCTACCACAGAATAATAAAGGCGTATAGGAAACGATCCGTAATCTGGCACAAGAGACACTGAAACAAATGAAAGCTGTCGCCAGATACGTAGGGTTAAAGTATCTCGCGAGAGAGATTTACGCCTGTTACAAACGCAGCAGGCGTAAATCTCGCGATCATTGCTGATATACGTCTACTATGCTTGATAGAATTGGTGGCGAGATTTATGCTCCGAACTCCATATAACGATCACGGTTAGCACTGCACTGATTCCAGAGTGCATTGTTGACGCAGCACAGCGGACAAGACACGGGTTAGGCGGAGTACGAAGAAGCGGCGATTTAGGTAGGCGTGTTTCTCACATAAAAAACTTACATAGATGCATACAAAACTCGGCAGGCGTGGTAACCGTAAACAAAGTTTTTGAAAATATCATAAAATTAATTGGCACGATTATGTCAATTCTAGTCACAGTAAGACCTTAAAGATATAAGCATATATACTAAAGGAAGCCGCCGTGCGAGCTGCTTCCGCCTTCAATCGTGTAAAACTCATCTTGTGCGCATGAGTTAGTTTTGTATGGCAAAGAAAGTATAATGGAGTTTAAACATGCCCTCAACAAATTGCTTCTAGAAAAAGCATATTATTCAGTCGACGAATTTTTAATACATCATTTTTTGTTTTGATATTGTACGTCCGATATGAATAAATTGTAAAAACGTGTGCCTAATATTTATGATATTTGATGTACAACAATAAAATATTTCTGTTTCTGTATTAGAAAAGCTTTAGTATTCGAAAATTCTAGATAAATTATCCGGTGACCAACGTTTGACACAAAGAATCACAGAACAAAAAAAAAATGATACTACAGAATGAATGAATAAAAATTAATACTACAGTGACAATGATTTCAAGAAGAATTGTCACTGGATTGGATGTTGACACGATTCCAGTTGCGCTGGAATGGTCACGCTGGATTGAAAAGAAGACCACCAATTCAGTTACTGAATCTCCGTGTGTTTTAGTTTATGTTGATATTATTCCAGTTGCAATCCAGCGCTGGTTTGGAGCTAGACTGGAGTATTACTTTTGTACATCAAATGTCATAAATATGACATTTGATGTACAACAGTTTAACAATAAAATATTTTTGTTTCTGATTCTGAAAGAAGTGAAGTGAGATTTAAGCGTGTTGCAAACCAGTAACGAGATAGTGATCAAGGAGCTGCTTGGTGTACGTACATGTATGTTAAATAGGAGTGTATAATTGGGATATGGCTTAGGGTCATTGTAAAGCCGAAACAGATATTTTATCGTGCGTTCCGAAAGCGCTGAGTTTTATATGCTGCTAGTGATAACTAAATCAATCTTATTAGTAATCGCGCGAAACATTCATTAACCTAATTTGTACAAAAAGGCTTAGCTACGACACGACCTTTTATGGAAAGCTTCTTTGATGTGCCAGACTAGAGAGCGTTACCTGTAGGCACTTGAGCTGCATTCACATCGTAAGTGAAAATTGGAGTAAGCGATAAATACAACTTAACGTAGTTGATTTTATGATTTGAAGCAGTTGAGTTAGATAGATAGTTCAACTGTTTCTTTTATGTATTCTTAATGTTTTTTAATTAACAAATACATGTTTATTTCTTTTTGTATTTTTTTACATTTATTTATTTTTATAAAACATATACTTATAAAATTATTACACATATTAAACCTTAGTAGGTTTGTCCTAAACGCAAATTCGACATTCCTCTTTAGTATATTTATAACTATTTGTATACATACACGAAATTTTTATACATATATATATATGTAAATGTATGTATGTTAATGTAATAAATGTAGTATTTTATGTAATAAAAAATAACAAAAGATTAGCTTAGCTTGCCTGATTGTGTTAACAGAACCCTTGAAATCAGCCGATAATGCGAAGTTCTAAAAGCCAAACGCAGCTCAAATAATCACGGGTAATTTAACTGATAGTGCGAGCTAAGCGAAAGCTGAAAATATTCGTTAGTTGTTTCAGGTCCGCAAATTGTATCCAAATAAATAATTGACGCTTATTACTGGAATCATTTCTTAGCTTAGCAAATACAGCGAAAACTTATAAATTTCAATTCACAATTAGTACTGGTATAACGCTCTTACAGCGCGCAACAATATGTCTGTATCACGCGAGGTATCGTGATAACGTCCACACTATAATATTAGGGTTTCATTTTAGAGGTATGTATACGTATACCATCGAAAATTATTCCTATGAAAACAACTTTTACAGTATATTACAGCTATTCTGTGTCTCGAAAATGGAAAAGTTGTAATACACAGATAAATACACCAGATAAAACATTAGGTACAGTAGAATACACATTAGGTACACAAAAGGTATCAACATCACTATTAGTAGGTATAGTAAAATCTCATAAAAAAACTCTAAACTATCTGATATAAAGTAAAAAGGATTCAATATGATTAGCAGTTTACAGGTTTACAGTATACAAAGTATGTTGCGCTGGCTGTGGCACCCACACTAGAACCAATCTGTATTATGGGTACCTATACGATAAACAAAAGCTTATGAACTCGGCTTTAGTATAAGAAAATTCTAGATAAATTATCCGGTGACCAACGTATGACAAGAAAAAGTTTATCAACTGCCCAAAGTTACTACAAAGAATCACAGAACAAAAAAAATGATACTACAGACCGAATGAATAAAAATTAATACTACAGTGACAATGATTTCAAGAAGAATTGCCACTGGATTGGATGTTGACACGATTCCAGTTGCGCTGGAATGGTCACGCTGGATTGAAAAGAATACCACCAATTCAGTTACTGAATCTCCGTGTGTTCATGTTGATATTATTCTAGTTGCAATCCAGTGCTGGTTTGACTAGACTGGAGTATAACTGGAATAGGCACAAGTTCCCTTTTTTTCATTCGTTCACAGAATATTTGCGGTAAAAACTTTTAAAATATGTACACATTTGGTCGGTGCTTTCAACTTAGCATTAGTTTTTACTACAGAATGTTTGCGTTTCCAGCCATAGTTTTTGCACAGTCATGAGACCGGTATACTGAGTCAAAATTTGCTATTAAGATATTTCTTTAGTGTACACAAGAAAATATATTACACACTAGATTCCGCCAGCAGCTTCGCACACGTTATTTGTCAACAAAAATTAATCTATGTGTTAATACAGGTTGTAATCTACGTACATATCAAATTTCATCGAAATCGATTCAGCCGTTACGACGTGATTGAGCAACAAACAAACATAAAACTTTGGCATTTATAAATATTAATGTTATTATAGAAAATGAGAACAAGCTTAACCCTGAGAAGAGTTTTCTTGCAGCAAACTTTTGAAGCTAAAGTGAGTGATGATTTTGAAGGTAGGTAAGGGTTCAAGAAAAATTTATATTTAAATATAAGTAACTTTTTACAAAAATATAATCGACTTAACCAAACAACTGAACTGATTTTGATGAAATTTCTATGAGACCAACATGAAAGTATATCCTTTCAAATAAGAAAATAATTTTCCAAATCGGTTCATAAATGACGGAGTTCTGAGGTTATAACAAGCATTAAACGTAAATATTGCGTCCCTATACAATTTGAGGGTTGCCCTCGATTTTTTTGGGATTCCATCATCAGATCCTGACTTTGTGTCAATGGGACGTCTTGGGAACTATACCCTTTTAAACCAAAAATAGTTACTCGAATCGGTCCAGGCGTCTTCGTGTAATCGGGGAACATAAATAAAAAAAAAACAGATTCTGACGAATTGAGAACCTCCTCATTTTCTTGAAGTCGGTTAAAAAATGGCCCCATTTTGATAGGTGATTAATTTGGTAGCCTAAATAGGTAGGTAATATGATACTTAGATGTTTCAGAATAAGCCCATGAATCTGACTATTGTGATGGTTGATACACACTTAGAAAGCTGATGCACTCAGCATAGAGAAGTTAAGCTATGATTTATGTGGTGCAACAATGAGATCAACAAATCTTTAAAGGTTGCCTGGAAGAAATCGCTTTTAGCGATAAGGCTGCCCATTGTACTATATTTAACATCAATTAGTTTTATTTTAAGTATTCCTGGTGTACATTAAAGAATTATTCTATTCTATTCTATTCTTTAAAAATAAAGTATGAATTGAATTGTACATTCAAAGTTTTTGAGTATATTGAAAGTTCATGAACGGCTAAGTACTGTATCAGTTATCTGGTTCCCATAGTACAAGCTCTGCTTAGTTTGGGTCTAGATAGCGCTGTGTGAAATGTCCATCCATAAAATAAAAAAAAAAGTGTTTGATTAATTTATGATGACCTCCATGGCGCAAAGTGAATAGCCGGCTGGCATGCTCTACAGATATAATGTTCCGGGTCTGGTTGTTTCTCTAATATTACAAGTATGTGCAAAATATATATGTATATATAAGTATTATATCAGTTATCTGGTTCCCATAGTACAAGATCTACTTAGTTTGGGGCTAGATAGCGCTGTGTGAAATGTCCATCCATAAAATAATAAAAAAAGTGTTTGATTTATTTATGATGACCTCCATGGCGCAAAGTGAATAGCCGGCTGGCATGCTCTACAGATATAATGTTCCGGGTCTGGTTGTTTCTCTAATATTACAAGTATGTGCAAAATATATATGTATATATAAGTATTATATCAGTTATCTGGTTCCTATAGTACAAGCTCTGCTTAGTTTGGGGCTAGATAGCGCTTTGTGAAATGTCCAGCCATAAAATAAAAATAAAAGTGTTTGATTTATTTATGATGACCTCCGTGGCGCAATGTGAATAGCCGGCTAGCATGATCTACAGATATAATATTCCGGGTCTGGTTGTTTCTCTAATATTACAAGTATGTGCAAAATATATATAAGTATTATATCAGTTATCTGGTTCTCATAGTACAAGCTCTGCTTAGTTTAGAGCTATTGTGAAATTTGCAGCATCATTTATTTATATATTGCGGGAAAATGCGCGTGTTCTTTCTATGAAAAAAGGAGCCCTTGCTCTTAACATAGGCCCCACTGATCTCACAACGAAATTAATTTACCATATCAATTTTGTATTTCACTAACTTAGGATTACCAATGTAAATCCCAGTTCTATGCAATTAGTTTAGTCGTGAAAAACTATTATGGGCTTGATTTTATTTATTGTGTTTCAAATTATTTATTAAGTTGCTGTTGGTTTTCAAAATAAATAAATTTAAATAGACATTTCTTTGCGAAGAAGCTTTTGTTAAGCCGCAGAGCTCGGATCGAAAACGTTGCGAAACTAGCGCATAAACCCTACCTAAATCATTCAGTATTGAGGATTTTAGGACGAGGTTATCGAAATCAGCGCGGATTGGCTCAAGTGAAACGAGGGTACAATGTCACCTGTAGCCGATAGGTACAGTCCACGGCAGAAATTATAGATAGATAGATAACTCTTTATTGAATTATAGTTTGACCAAAAGCGCTATACCGCTCCTTACGAAAGTGCGGCGAGGTGGGGGCCGAGGAAAAAAGAGCAAGACTACACATGAGATCGATACTGTCGGATATATCTTAGGATATCGTAAACGATATGGTTATTTTATATAACGATATGTTTATATTTTTTATAACTAAATTATCTACAGATATTCTGATTTTCTTTATAGCTTTCTCTGTCTGCTTTTCGTTTCTTAAAATATTCGGCCACTTTAAAAATGACGCTCTTGACATCACGAAATAGCGCTCGACCCATCTTTGGATATTTATCTCGTGTGCGTCTGACATAGACCGTCCGATACAAAAGCTACCTACCGCCGGGAGCGTTGACGGCAGACTGATAGATCGGAGCGGCCGACACTTCCCCCCGTCTCGCCGCGCGCATACCTCAGGAGCGGTATAGCGGTTTCGGTCAAACAATACCACACAAACAGAAATAATACAAAAATAAGTACTAGGCCAAAATAAATAAGGCAATAGAATAGGCGGCCTTATCGCTGAAAGCGATCTCTTCCAGGCAACCTTTGGATGGAGCGAAATTTACAAAGATACGGAGTGCGATGTAATTATTTTCAACTTAAGCGACAAAATCAACTCAAAATAACCAGCGCCATTGAGCACTGTAAGTTCATAATAAAGAGAGTGTTTCTATGTAATAATTCTCTAAACATTTCTATTTTATTTTAATTATTTTTATTTATCTTACTATTTTATTTCGTTAATGTTATCTACACAGAACTGCTCTAGAATTGTCATGCTGTGTGCACATGCATTGGTACACAATCTAGGTCTGAAAGTGGTTAATTATATTTATTATCTGTTAGATTGTATTTTGTTTTGTGTGCCTTAATAAATTAAAATCGTAAAAGCTAGTGGTAAACTCTGGTGTCACAGTTTTTTGACCGGGAATCCTCATGTACTGTTAACATTATATTTATGTTGCGCGCTCGTATCACTGACCAAATACTTGTGTTTTTGTTGGCAGCTGACGGAGGGATAAAGACTGATCGCATATTCCATAAAAGGTTGTTCTCGCTATAAAATTGAATTTAACCATTATTTTAAGACTATCTGTTCCCTGTATCTGCTACTGGTCTTCACGCAGAACCAATATTTTGGGCGTGCACCAAGCGTCCAAAAATAAATTACGATAACATTGTTACCCGCAATTAACAGAAGTATTAGTGTTACTGACGAGATTGCATTTCTCGGTTACGTATAGCATTGTAAATCCACTTAGAGAATTTTCGTGATTGATTTCAATCATTATCATAAATACGGGATTTATCACGTACCGTCTTATCGGTGTATCGACCGACAATGTGAGGCGAGACGTTATTCGGAACGGATTGCACTCACCCTGAAGGTTCACAAATTGAACCGACATATTGTCGGTCGATACACCGATAAGACGGTACGTGATAAATCCCGTACTTGTAATAACGATTGTAAATTTAATTTTGACTCTTTTAAGCGTTTTAGGTACTGAGTTTTCAAAATAAATATGTAGATTCAAGAGTATTTTTTCTGATAACTGTACATGAAAGCTGTAGCTGAAAGGTTTCCGCAGAAAGGTTGGATGAATAGGCTCCTGTTTCTACTCTATTTGTTTGGCTACTGATTTATTTGAGGGTTAAATCGTTTGCCTGATTGGAGGTAGTTACCATTCCTTCCATTAAGAATGGCATACTTCGTTAGAAAAATAATTGGTACATATTATTATTAAGTAACTGTTCCCACGATACAGTACCTGAGCCTAGTGTCGAGGCCATTGCAAATAACCGACCTCTATGACAATTATTGTCTTCTATCTGTACTCAGTTTTTAATTGTATTTATGTGTTTTAATCAAATTAATAAATGGAATGATCAAGTAGGTTTATGTATTTATTCAAACTGTAATCGGAGTTTATTGTTATTTGTGTTTCTTATGTTTTTTTTAATAAACATTAATATTGTTAAAAGTTAGCACGCCAACCTTTTTTGTTACCTCTGAGGTTGGCAGGTAGAAAATGCTATTAGCATTAAGCCCACCTTTTGTACATGTAATTTGTATTTTTGTGCAATAAAGTATTAAATAAATAAATAAATAAATGACTGAATGAATGAATGAATGAAAACCCTTTACTGTACACCATAAAAAATAAAAATTACAAACAAAACAGAAGACTTAAAAGCAAATATTAAAATGTCCGGTCTTTGTATTGGCCAACTGTACTCTATATAAATCCTAATATAAACATATATTAATCTATTTATTCATATATAAAATTTTTAAATTTATATATTAGAACTAGCGAAGTGATTTGCCTGATAGGTTAGCGCAAACATGATGAAGACCGCCTCAATCTCATTTTATCTAATAACCTCATAAATTTAGTTGTGACGTCTTTGAATTAATTTCAATAATATTTGCTAAATCTTTAAGGTTTTTTTCTAGAATTAGTCAAATGAACTTCCCTTGTGCCTGATTGGAAAGTTTAATTAGGATCTATTGGTCTAATTCGATATCTATTTCTGTTAAAACTTAACTACCTATTTGGGAGCGATATTAAAACACGACTAGCTATAGCGAGTCTATCACTAAACACTATATTAAACTAGGTCCAAGTTCCGAATGAACCACTAGTTATGGACACCAGAAACAAAACTACCAAAACTACGTTGTAATATTTACAACAAGAAATTTCGTAGCACTACGAAATTTCGACTACGAAGCTCTACGATATTTATTTTTACGTAGACAGACATAATAATCTCGTAGCACCCTTTTGCGAAGGTCTACGAGATAATGTCCAGCCGTAGAGCAGGCTCGATGAAGCAGAAACATCGAAAGGCGGATGTCCCTGTACCAACATCCTACCCTGTCCTACTTATGGACCTTCGAACCGATCAACTTCGGGGAAATATGGTAATTGAAGATTTAGGTACTGGAAGTTTCTTTGATATTTTTACTATACTTCGTTGATCAATACGAGCTTTGTGCACAATCGTACAAGGAATAAATGTGAATAAAGTTTTAAAGTAAGGACTTAGGTAGAAGGAGAGTATTAACGAATAGGGATGAATTCTTACTAATGAGATCGTTGGATGGTTCAAATCAAATACATTATAACTACTCCAGTTCTAAATCACAAAAAAAAAACATTTTAAATGGTCAATGACGACCAACTCTAGGAGAGTCAGACACCAGACTAGCTTCTTTAGAATGATCAATTTACTAAAGTTTAATGTTGTGGCATCATAAAAAACAATAATTGTATCATCACGACATTAATAATTCCCATAATGGATATCCTCAAATCTTTTAGTTTAGATTAGATTAGATAATTATTTGTTGCACACCATAAACCAGTACCGACACCAAAGAACAACATAAGTCTGGATACGAATGGCAATCTTATCGCTAAATGGGTTCGGTCGCAAAAAATTGTACATCAGCTTTTTTTTTGCTTGTCTCGACTTTATTTTATCATATCATCAAGGCTATTTAATTTTCGAGATTATGTTGTATATTGTTCTGAATAATACTTCTCTGTTGTCTAGATAATACCATTAAATCTTGACTACCCTTTCAAATTTTTATATTTTTTGTTTTTTTTCTGATTGGCACTACTTTTACTCCATACAAAAATAGTTTGTCCAACTAATACACTACTATCGAAAACATGATAATACTTAACAAAACTATTGTGCTATATTACGTTTTTAAGTTGGATTCGAGTTCCGTGTTACTTTTTCGACATGTGTTTGTAAAAGGTTACCATTCTTTTAAGATTAAAATAAATTTATTCAACTTCGAAAAAGTGTCCATTTTTGTTGCGTGTGTAACGTCATGACTATAACGACCTATCAACTCCTATTCTTGCCATTCTATATATAATTATTAGACCGCTTTTGACTTTTATTAATTGGCAACACCATTGAATAGGTAGCAACATTCAGAAAACAAAAACGGCCATGTTTGTTTGGAGGTAAAAGTGATATTGTCTGTCCACGAGTGAATTGTCGCTAAAAATGTATTGTCTTCTGTTTGATTGCAGGGTCAGTATTATACATATTCTTTCAAACTATTACACGTGTTAATACAGGTTTGACATCGCATAAAACAATGAAACTACTTCTCAGTCCTTAATTATTAGCAGTACAGAGATATTTTTATTTGAAGTTATGTCGTACGCTTTTTTCTGTCATGATTGTAACATATGTAACGAAATGTGTATCGTTACGGTCATGATCGATTGTAAGGCGGAGACTACACATGTCATGTTCTAACATTTTATCTCCATGCTCATAATGTAGGATTAGTAGGGTGGGGATTAGGGATATTTTATTATATACTATACTATTACCCGAAGCTTCCTTGGTTTATTATTGAGATAAAAGAGACTTTTAATAAAGTATATGAAATAAAGAATGTTCGATAAAGTAAATCTTTAAAAAAAAAGTCTAGTGCATTATGAATCATCATAATTTATGATTGTGAACTAAGCTCTATGTTGATCATAAATGTAACATTGAGTCATGTATGTAACGTTTGTTACGATGTCATGAATGTAACTGTACATTTTTTTACGACCTAACCCAAATAGCGATCTCCACCATACAAACTTTGGATGGAATGGACTGTGTGGACATTACCTGGGCCCGTAGCCAAGTTACATTCGCTTCGAATCGATTCGATTTATAATTTTTTTTTATTGATGATAGCCAAGCACTTGACCTCACCTGATGGTAAGTGAAGATGTGATCGAAGATGGAGCACGATTGCCTAGAAAGAACCTATTTACTCTGGACTTGAAGACTCCAAGATTATACTGGTTTGGAAAAACATACGCCGGAAGTGAGTTCCACTCCTAACTTGTGCTAACGAGATAACATAGGTAACATAATATAACTTAAAATTATATAAATATAAATAATATATTATATTATATTAAATATATAATTTTAACATAGGTTTGTTGTTGATATATCACGTGATATCTTTTTTTTTATACTACTTATAAGGCAAACGAGCATGCAGTCCACCAGATGTTAAGTGGCTACTGCAGCCCATGGATATCTACATAGAATTCAAAACAAGCTATTATGTTGTCCTGATCTCTATGTGGATACGTTGTCATACTATAGGACTTAACTGTTATGCCTATGTGCCAGTAATTACAGGAACATACCATTACCATCTAACCGGAACACAGCAGCACAAGTACTGCTATTTGGCAGCAGATAAAGGTAAGGCGGTGGTGCCCACTTCCTCGAGCCCGTCCACAAAAGCTCTTTCACCAGTAAATATATAATATATAAAAGATATTTCCATATCATGTGTCAAATCCCATACATTTCCGGACTTATCGAGAAGCGTCACCGCTAATCGAATGTAACTTGGCTAAACCCTCTGTGGTGTAATGGTGTAATAAATGTACAACTAATACTAATGATTTAAAAATAAAATAAATAAAAATTACATAAGTGAATGAATCCTAATAATAACTAAGTACTCATAACAAATTACATATACGTACTTATACTTATTTAAGAAACATATATTAATTAATAATAAGTGGATAGATATTTAGCGACAAATACTTAGTGTTATCTGACTGTACGTTTAAAAACCGGTCAAGTGCGAGTCGGACTCGCGCACGAAGGGTTCCGTGCCATTATCTATAATAACACCAAAAAAATTACGTTTGTTGTACGGGGACCCCCTTAAAAATTTGTTTTATTATAATTTATTTCTAAAGTGAATATTTAACTAAATATATAAGAGGAGGGGGAGTATCAGGTCGAGTGAAACTACCGTTATCATCCATAGTGGCTTATATTTTCAAAACCTGAAAATCAACAATAATTAAACGGACTCAAAATAATCATTTATAATTTTACAAAGCAATCAACCGACATTAAGATTACTTGTCTTAGAATAACATGCACAATAAGACAACAGTATTCGTCCTGAAACGAACGTGCCAATAGAAGAGTATTCGTTCTGAAAAGAACGTGCCAATAGAAACAGTATTCGTTCTGGAAAGAACGTGCCAATAGAAACAGTATTCGTTCTGAAAAGAACGCGGGACGAACGTTGTTTGATGACTCCAGGAGTTTACTCCCTCATTGCCGACGATCGAATGGCTTCAGACCGCAGCTGGGTCGCCTTTTAAGGCGATGTTGCGTCGACCACTGTCGACGATCGAATGCGCGCCACTCGTAGTTGTTGCACCTTTTTTTACTCGATGTTGACTCGACCGCTGCCGGAGACTGAATGCGTACCGCCGTGTCTTCTATCGCTCTCACACACCGGCGCAGCTGGTGTGGGGCAGCAGTACCGGGCTTTTTTTTGCCCTTTCCTGCAGAGTTCTTTCCGCCCCCCGTTTCTACGGGGGGGTCATCGGGGCGGCTCGCGGAGCCTCAGGTGACTTACTCACGCGTTGCTGGCCGCCCGACGGTCTCTCCGCAGGACGGAGTGATTTGCGGTCGGCTGCTTGACGCCAATCTAGGTTGGGTGGTAAGAGGGGTGGGGGTGGGGAGGGATGGAGGGATGTCAGAGTCTGTCGACGTCTGGTCGTTATCTGTTACCAGTTCCCGTGAATATGGCTTACTCTTTGGGGGTTTGTCTGTGAGAGGAGCTAGTTCTCGTAAGTGAGAGTAAGCAGAGTTGCCCAGGCGCGCAAACATCCTGGTTGCTAGGCGGCCTATAAATTGGTCTATGCTCTCAATTTCTAGGTCCTGTTGGATTGTGCTGTTTCAGACGTACCGTGGCGCATCTACGATGGTCCTGAGGCAGAGGCTTTGCTGACTTCGCAGTATCTTTCTGTGGCCTTTGGCTAACAAAGCATACCATGCGGGGGTCGCGTATGTATGACGCGGACGGACATAGGTCTTGTATAGTTCAACCTTCATTCGAAGCGGTAGGTTGGACTGCAGGACGGGCTTGAGTAGTGCTCGGGTTATACTCGCCAGGCCACG
Organism: Philereme vetulata; assembly: GCA_918857605.2. Taxonomy (NCBI): domain Eukaryota; kingdom Metazoa; phylum Arthropoda; class Insecta; order Lepidoptera; family Geometridae; genus Philereme; species Philereme vetulata. The sequence continues at coordinate 2,857,067 of OU975460.1, read as the reverse complement.
GACGTTCCTTGCGTGTTTCCTCATCGTTAAGTTGCGGTCTAATGTTACCCCCAGGTATTTGGCCGTGTGTGACCAGGCCACCGGCTGTTCCTCCAGGGTGAGTTTGGGTGGTAGGGTGAGCTTCCTCGAAAATGCGACGGCCTGTGTCTTACTCTATTTGACACTCAGTCTCCATTTTGTCAGCCAGCTGCTCTGTTAGTACCCTTTGCATCTTGGTGGTGGCGTGGTTCAAGTTCATTGATTTGGTAATGTATGCGGCGTCGTCCGCGTATAGGGCTAACAGAGCTTCTTCTGTTTTAGGTTTGTCGTCGGTGTAATGTGAGTAACACACTGGGGAGAGGCAGCTGCCTTGGGGGACTCCGGCCCCGATTGGTCTTCTGGAGGAGGTTGCTTGCTCCACGCGCACTGAGAAGCTGCGGCCTTGGAGGAACGAAGCTATTACCTTCACAACCTTCTGTGGTATTGGTGAGGTAGCCATCTTGTAGAGGAGTCCCGCGTGCCAGACTCGGTCAAACGCTTTTTCCATATCAAGAAATACTGCGACAGAGTGTTCGCGCCTGTTGTGGGCGGTGGTGAAGTGATGCAGTACTCTACACAGTTGAAGCGTCGTGCTGTGTTCAGACCGGAATCCGTACTGTTCTGGACGCGGGGGGATGTGAGGATTGATGTGGGTGATGAGGAGCTTTTCAAATAATTTTGATAGGCTAGGAAGAAGGGTGATAGGGCGATTACTCTCCGGGAGAAGGATGTTTTTGCCGGGTTTCGGGATCATGATAACCCGGCCGGATTTCCATGAAGTAGGGAAGTGACCGCTCCATATAATCCCGTTGAAGAGCCGAGTTACGAAAGCGATCATTTTGTAGGGGAAGTGACGGATGGCAGCGTTCGTGATATTGTCCTCGCCGGGTGCCTTCCTTCGCTTTGTCCGACGTATGGCCCGTTGGACTTGCCCGGGAGAGAAGAAAATACCTTCTGCGGTGTCTGCCTCCTGGGTGTCAGCCTTGAGGTAGTTTTGGACAAAGGTTTCCACTTCTACTGTGTGTGCCGGGTCTTTGACTGGATTGGGCTTGAACTGATCCTCAAGGCTGTGTGCAAAGATCTCCGCTCTGTCTTCAGCTCGGTATCTAGGGTTACCATCTTGAAGTCTTAGAGGTCGAATGGGTGTTGCGGTGCTCCTCAGCTGTCGACAGAGTTTGTGGAGTGACGCCCAGTCTTCTGTGGCGTCTTCAATCCTTCTCTCCCATTGTCGGGCGTTGTCAGCCTGTAGCTCTGCCTTCACCTCATCGCAGAGGGCGTTCATTTTGGTCTTCAGACGTGGGTCCCGTGTTCTCTGCCATTGTTTCCTCAGCCTACGCTTCTCTGAGAGGAGTCTGGTCAGGTGTGCTGGTGCTCTGGTCAGTCTGTTTTGCCGAGGTAGTTTTGAGGCTTCAGAGAGTGCCCCTTGTATTGCGCTCGTGATCTCCCCGGCCAGTTGGTCCACATCTGCGGGGTTTTCCACTGGTCTCGTGGAGGCTGTGTTCTGCAGGGCCTTCGAGAACAGGGTCCAGTCGATTCCAGGTCTAGGTGGCGGTGGTTTGAGGACGGCCGGGCTGGTTTCCAGTATCAGCAGAACTGGCTGGTGGTCGGACTGTACTTCGTCGAGTAGTACCTCCAGCTTGGGATAATTCGGTAGGTGTGTGTGGACTGCGAGGTCGATGACATCTGGTGCGTGGTTCTCATTGTCAGGATAGTGTGTAGGTGTCTCAGTGCCTGCGACCTCGTAGTCGTGGGTTTCTGCGTACCGCTGGAGGATACCACCGTCTCTGTTCCTCCTGAGTGAGTTCCAGTTCTTGTGCTTGCAATTCCAGTCACCGGCCGCTATAATCGGGCCTATCGGAGGGGTAGGGAGCAGTTTTCGGAGGTCCGCTGGTGCCAGTGGCGTACTTTCTGGGGGATGGTAAATGGCGTGTATTTGGATGGGGTTGCCGTCAATGCAGATCTCAACCCCCAGTGCCTTCATAGACACCAAGTCCAGGTCTGGTAGAGGTTGGTGGACCAGTCTTCTCTTCACCAGGACCATTAGACCCCTGATGCACCTTCCGTGCGCGCTCTGGTCGTCCCTACGGTAGATGTGGTAGCCTGGGAACTTGGGCTTGTCGGAACTTTTAAGTAGGGTCTCGTTTATGAGAGCCCCGTCTATGTTCTGCTCTTTCAGGAGGGGCCTCAGAAGTAAAACTTTGTTCCCTCTATCTTTACTTGTGAGGCCCCGAGCGTTCCAGAACATGACTCTCAATTCCCTACCTTGAAGAGCTTCCCGATCCCGCTGAGTACAATTGGGATCGGGTCTCCCCCCGTTCCAGGGTTTGGAGGACCTCCTGCAAGATTTGGAGCGCCGTGTCCAGCAACTCCAGTCGGTCGCTGTCGTAGCGGTGAGTGGTGGTCTTCTTGGGCGGTGGGGGTGCGGTTCTGTGCGTTTTCCCCCCCTTGTGCTTGGGTTGAGGTGGTGGCATTGCTTGCGGTTGTTGGTGGTGGTCCTCCTCCTGGGGGGCGGGGGCCGGGGCAGCTCCTGGGCGGGGAGTATGTCTTCCGATCGCCGCCAGCTGAGTGACCCTAGGGGGCTGCGGGGGGCGTGAGGTGAGGGCATCCGAGTCTGACGAGTCCTCCTCCGTGACTCGCACCCGCTTGATCTTTTTCCGCTTCCTTCTGGACGCCGTCTTTCCAGTCTGCGGGTTGTTGGCGGGGGCCATCAGCGACTGACCAGCAATCTCTTGTACCGTCGTGGTGTGTAGGGGTGTAGAGCCCTGGGGTAGTGCGAGGGTTTGAGCTCTGCTGGTCGTAGCGGAGCGGGAGCGTTCTCTTCTTCCTCCTCCCTCTTATAAACCGGGCACGATTTATTTCTGGCTGTGTGTGCCCCCTCACAGTTGGCACACGTTGCAGGCATATCGCGCGGCCTTGGACAGTCGCCCGCGAAGTGTGGACCTCCGCACCGTACGCAGGCTAGGGGGCGATGGCAGTTATGACTGCTATGCCGGAAGGCTTGGCAGCGGTGGCATTGGGCGGGGCCCTTTTTCCCCTTCCAACTTTCTATTATGACCCCGGGCATACACAGCAGCTCTGTTACGTTATAAATGTCCGGGGTGAGGTTGGGGGTTTTCTTGAGTATGGCGAAAAAGATGCACCCTAGTCTGCCCTTCGATGGTCGGACGGCCCGGATGGCCTCTGGTTCGAACCCTAGTCGGCGTAGGTCTTCGTCGATTTCATCGGTGGGGGTGTCGGCGGGGAGGCCGCATATGGCCACCTTAGGGCTCAGCTCCTCGGGGAGAGCGTACGAAAACCAGACGACCTTTTCCGTGCGCTCTAGTGTCGTCAGGTAGCTTTGTATGGTGCGGTACTCCTCGCCGGTGGCTGGCGAAAAGCGAACTCCTTTTCCGTACGGGCGTGCGTTTGGTGGGTGGCCTAGGCGCTCTTTTAACGTTTTAAAATGTGAGGCCCAGTTGGGCAGTACTTCAACTACCAGTGGGGGATACCTGACTGTTGGTTTATCAGACTTGGGTGGTGGGGGGGGTGGTGGTGTTTGGTGTGGGTAATAAAGGTGAGAGTGACTGTACCTTATGGGTGGGGGTAGATCCTGCAGCCGCCGAAGCGTAAGAGAAAGCCTTGGAGGTCGAGGGCTGTTGTACGTCCATCGGTGGTGGTGGTGGTGGTGGTGGTGGTGGTAGGAGCGAGCGTGCGGGCTTAGGCACGCGCTGCGGGAGTGGCGTGAGGTGGGGTTTGGCGCACCGGCGCTTTACCTCCTCCTCCGACGGGCTGTCATCGTCCCGTTTCCGACGTATACCTGGAATCGGGACATCAGGTATTTCCAGAGTTTTGTGCCTCTCTACTATGGCAACTTCCTCTGGTGTGGGCGTCACTGGGGCCGAAAGGTTTTTTTCGTACTCCTCAAGTGCATTTTTTAATACCCCTAGGTATTTTGGTGGTAGGCATTTAGCCTCGATCAGTCGTTGCAGGATGATATAGCTCCTGTCAATCTCCGACTTCGGTGACAGTGGCTTGTCTGGCTGCGGTTTGGGTGATGGGGCGGAGGCATCTTGTCCGCTGTGGTGGGGTGGGGGGGGGGGCGGTCCCTTACGCGGGGCGGCGGTGGCGGTATTCGAAGCTCGCTTCCTCTCTAGGAAGCGGTCGATCACTTGGCCCGCTAGGATCGCCTGCTTGCGCGAGAGCGACCTTTCGCGGCCCGAGCTGGAGGCTCTGCTGGTGGGCAGCGAGGAGTCCGAAGATTCGGACCCTACCGAATCCTTCCGCGAACTCCGACCGTCACGGGCGGATCCGCCGGAAGACGCGTTTGTGTCCGACATCGCGCACACAGCACAACACAAAACACAAAAACACTGAGTTTATAAATAGAAATAGGACTACACACACGTAGTCGGGGCGATCTCCTTCGCGCGACCGGGGACCGGGAGGCGACGCCGGTACCGTGATGCTAAAGCCGTTCGGGTCTCGCGGTTCACGGCACTGGGTACTACTTGCCTCGCAGTCCGGAGCTCAAGGGGGGAAGGCGATCCCCGCACACTTTACAACACAAAGCGGGCCGGGCTCGGTAGACGTTTTCAACAGAAAACGCTGCCGAGATCGTAACGGAGCGAGTGGGGTCCGTGCGCGCGCGAGACGTGTGAACGCGGCAGGAGACGGAGCCGGTCCTATCCTTTTTATCTAACTAGGGCCTTTTTACATCATAGAAATACGAGAACTCTTTGCTTTACACAAATCACATGACACGGAAAAAACAAAATCTTTATTGTCACTTCATAATTAAAACTACAATATTGATGTTCTATATTCCGTTTTTTATTAGAAGATTTTTAGAATTATTTTATATAAATCTTTTCAGAAAATTACACTAGGTAAAGTCTATTAACGCCTACATAAGAATAAAGTCCTACAGGAATCAGTGAATTATGTGTATCTAAGTAATTGGATATTGTTTTCAGCCAAACATGGTCCCAGCTATTCTGTCTTGCCAGGATACACGAAAGCTCGTTATATCAGCTATTATTAAGCTGAGGTCCAATACTGGTTGGACTTCACGCACAATCATCAATTTCATGAAGGTGAAATACGGTCTTGGCAGCTCTATAACTACCAGAAAAATTACCAGGTAATGTACAAACTTGAGGGAAGTGTTCGCTAGATCATAATGTAAGGTTTGGATGTCTTATTGAGCTAAAGTCTAGGTTCATCATCTGACAATCCACATCTCAACATCCGCGCTTGTTTAATAAATGTAAATTGCATTCGTCGATGTTTTTTATTTTTAATTATTCTGAGTATTAAAACGTAATGAATGCTCCTGCATTCATTACGTTTTAATACTCAGAAGTGGTTAAATAATGGTGGTTTTTTAGAGCACTGAAACATGGAGTGAAAGTTGGGCATTTAAAAATGACGCAAGGGCGGTACCGGCTGATCGACCAGTCTCAAGTGTTACTAGCAAAAGTGCGCCCGGCTCTGACGCTGAAGCGCAACAAGGCGCAACGACGCCGATGTCCGTCATACTCCTAGGACTTGGTCATTGAAAAATTACAAGCGTAATCGATTATATGAGTATGAATTAAAAATAAATTGCACGTGTTTATTCTACAATTTGAGTTTCTCTTTTTTATACTTGAAATAAAATATAAAATTATCTGGCTAGTAAGTAGGTGTATAAAGGTAGACTTTCAGTACCAAAATTAAAACCTGTCATGATAATATCAAAGTTGTACTAGTGTTACATTATGTTGGCAAACTTAATAGGTGTTTTTGTATAGTCACTAGTGATATATGAAATCTTCCTAATCCTTCTGCCAGAGCAGTTTTTTTTTTATTTTAAACTTATTTTAAGCCCAGACTTTCAATACATTGCATGTGCCTGCACGGAACTGGACTTTACAACTGTAACTGTTTTTATAACAATTTTTTATATTGTGTCAAGAGTGAATGGTTTCCAATTAATGATTGGGGTAGATTAGGTACCACGTTATTATACATTCGCCAATTTCCATTCAGACTCATAATGATAGTGATATCACTAAACTATAGGAAAATTAAGTAATAATACCTTTACAGCTTGTATAACGATGTCATGTAAAATCTGGGTAGGGTTAGAGTTTCATGAAAATGAATACAACACAGTATGGCACAATCAAGCGGAAACCCAGCCAGCCGGGTCCCTGCTTGAACGCGCGGGCGCGAGTAGGTGAGATCGCATGCCGTCCGCAACGACTTGAATGTATTATGACCAATATTTAATATAACCGCAATATCAGCATGGTAGGTTTGTCTACCTAAAAATATTTAGGGCTATTACTTGTAAACAGGTAGATTAAGCTTGATTTCTTGATCTTAAAAACGCGCGCTATACAAAGTGCTCATAGCAACTTTTTAATAAGTACTTCTGCAAAAATTTTGATTACATAAAATTAAGAAAACTGATGTACAAAGTGTAACTCTCATAAATACTAATTTTATCATAAAACTTATAAAGGTGCCTTAAACTTATACCCTGCTGAGTTATTCTCATTTAAGATAGTATTATACTAAACTGTGTTTAGTTGTAATACGCTGCTGTAAACATTTATGTTCAATAAAGATCTTTTAAAAACAAAAACGAAACAGTATGGGCAGCGAGGAGTCCGAAGATTCGGACCCTACCGAATCCTTCCGCGAACTCCGACCGTTACGGGCGGATCCGCCGGAAGGCGCGTTTGTGTCCGACATCGCGCACACAGCACAACACAAAACACAAAAACACTGAGTTTATAAATAGAAATAGGACTACACACACGTAGTCGGGGCGATCTCCTTCGCGCGACCGGGGACCGGGAGGCGACGCCGGTACCGTGATGCTAAACCCGTTCGGGTCTCGCGGTTCACGGCACTGGGTACTAATTGCATCGCAGTACGGAGCTCAAGGGGGGAAGGCGATCCCCGCACACTTTATAACACAAAGCGGGCCGGGCTCGGCAGACGTTTTCAACAGAAAACGCTGCGTTCGTACCGGAGCGAGTGGGGTCCGTGCGCGCGCGAAACGTGTGAACGCGGCAGGAGACGGAGCCGGTCCGCTGATGCGTACCGCTTGCCGTTGCACCGCCTTTTATAGTTTTTAGTTACTTCACTTTTTATCACAAGTTAATTTATATTCTATTTAATCGCTTTTAATCACATCACTATTTATTTATCGCAAGTTTATTTTTATTTTATTTAATTTAAGTACTATTTGTTATCTGCGCCGATAAATATACTGTGAATATTTCAAGCTATAGCTATATGTTGCCATTATCAATATCGAGCAAAAACGAGCAAAAAATCACGTTTGTTGTATGGGAGCCCCCTTAAATATTGATTATATTCTGTTTTAATTATTTATTGTTATAGAGGCAACAGAAATACATCATCTGTGAAAATTTCAACTCCCTGACTAACACGGTTCATGAGACAGCCTGGTGACAGACGGACAGGCAGACAGCGGAGTCTTAGTAATAGGATTCCGTTTTACCCTTTGCGTACGGAACCCTAAAAATGGCAAGTGACTTGGCACATCTGATAGCCACCGGCAGCGCGTTCCATAATCGAATAGCCTGCACTGTAAAATACTCATCTAAGTGTACTGTATGACATTCCGTTTGTCAATACATCTATGAAAATCGGATGTATGTTCACAAAAATATTATTATTTTTAAGAAAAATAGCGATAATCATAATTTTATTACTAGAAATAAAGATAAACTCGCTGTTGCCACTTGTAGACTCCATAAAGTTAGTAGATCATTTAAAGGGCAAGGTGTTCGCTTTTATAACAAACTCCCAAGTGATGTACAAAAATGACAATTAACAAAAACGTAATTAAACAAAATCTTTATAAAAAAGTCTATAATATATCGGATTATTTAGATGATAGAGAAGCTTGGGATTGAAATTGCTACAGCTAGTTTGAAATGTTACAATTTAGACGTAATTTATTTCCTGTATTGTTACGTATTCTAAAAGGATCATTAAAAAAAACAACCAGCCTTGTTTCTTACCTTTCTTTCTTGGCTTGGTCGCGAAGGAACAGGCAGTAAAATTGACGTTTCAATGGGATCCTTGTGATTTTAACGAATAAAATATTTTGACTTTGACTACTTTGATAGGTCTTTTTACTCAGTACGCAGAGTGGTGAAGATATCTCGATCTTAATTGTCCCAAAATAACCTATCCTGTCCTTTCTGATACACATTATTTCTTCGATAAGTTTCATTAAGATCGGTCCAGCTGTAAATTTGTGAAAACGTACAGATGAACGTACAGTTGCACAAACAGATATAAAGAGGTACAGAGGTCCTCAGTGGCACAGTGGGTGAATAGCCGGCTGACACGCAGGAGGTGGCGGGTTCGATTCCCACCGCGGAATAAAATGTTTTCATGATTTACAGATATTTGTTCCGCGTCTGGTTGTTTCTCTATGTATTATGAGTATGTATTTAATAAAAATGTATATAAGTATTCTATCAGTTATCTGGTTCCCATAGTACAAGCTCTGCTTATTTTGGGGCTAGATAGCGCTGTGTGATGTCCAGCAATATTTATTTATTTATAATTTTAGTATAGAAACAAATGTAAATTAGCCACCTACGATGTAAGCTCTCCAATCCCTAACTTTTTTAATTCGCACCCTATTTCACCTTCACACTTTCATCATAAAGCGGAGTGCACCATTGTGGAGAGATAGCGAGATGTATGCAAATTAAGTAGAAAGGGGACTGCAGACGCAAAGCCTCACTTCGCTACAGGGCTCTTGGGTGGAGAGGTCGCCTTATTAGTGTGCCGGCTAGCGACGAAAATAACATTTAGTACTTTTGTGCAATTTTCAATCCACGCAAAAAGTGGGTAACTTTGAAGCTTTATGCTAGGGTAGTTATGTTATTCCGACTTTTAATCCGGAGGTTGTAGGTTCGAATCCATTGCACGACCGGGACAATGGAATTATACTCAAAAATATGAGCGTATTTCCATGTGTGTTTTTAAATGAAGAATCGGTTTTAATTTTTGGTGGAAAATTTCTGCAAAGTGCTACTTTTAGTGTACTATTTTCGACGTTCTAAAATTTTTGGTTATATGATTTTTTCTGTTCCAATTTGGAGAAATATAGTTAATGTGCCTCTGGTGTCTTATAAGGACTTATAAGTATGTCAACTAGCGACAAAAATAACATTTAGCAATTGCGAAGTTTTATTTTTTTGACGGAACTGCTAAGGGAACTTACTTTTGAGCATTGTGTTAAAATTATGTAAAAACTATATTTTAAGGACTGAATAGGAATGACTTTTTTAATGTTCATGATGAAGATCCGAAGACCTTCAACTTTTTACAAGCATTTATATAACTTTTAGAAATAAATAGATCTCTTTCTACACAGGCCAGTTAAGATTATGAGGTTGTCAGAGGGAAGTCTTACATTTAAATAATAAATAAATAAATCTTTATTCATTTTTCATATTCCTTAGATTAACATTAGGGATTAATATCTACTTATAGGTAAGATACTATGCATTGCCTGAACGAGGAAAACCTGTTTCTCAGTCGAAAAAGGCTGGACTAGGGTAACTTATAAATACTTAAAATAACAAAACTTAGAATCTATTTACATAATGAAAAAAAAATAACTAAATAAACTAAGTGCAAACATGGCAGGTATGAATTTACGTACACAACCTTTAAAATCTTACTTTATTACGGTTAGTAGCTCCTCAGTTTCCTCGTAAGATATATTGGATAGAGCAGACTGTAAGGCTCTTTTACAGTTTGAGAAGTTCATTGAGTGGATGATGCTCAATTTATGATTTAGCCTGTTGTACAGGAATGATAGAAATCTGGATGCAAAAGCATGCTTTACAGGGGTGTGGTTAGTGCGGACGATATCTTTTCGTCTTTTAGTAGTACTTTCACTGCTATAGGGAAGTGCTCTGTGTTGTCTTAAAACTATGTTTAGTAAAACTTTTGGTACAGGCTTGCTTTTTAGATGGTTAGTTGGCATTCATTACGTACCGGTTGGCTTTTTAATATATTTTTTTTTATATTAATATGGAAACTAGCTTACGGCCCACCTGATGGTAAGTGGTCATCGTCGCCTATTGAAACCAGCAACATCCGAGGTATTGTCGATGCGTTCCCTACCATATACATTGTACTCTTTGTTTTTTTTCTTGAAACGTACCATATCGTAGCCTAACGGATGGTAGTTGATTCCACAACTTGCAAGTATGCGTTAAAAAAGATTGCTTAATAGTAGTTGATCTAATTCTTAAGACGTTTTAGGATATTGTTTAAGCCCAGACTATATACAGTTATCCAGGTTTGATGGTTTCTTTATCATCTCGTATTGACAGCATTTCGCTGTACTTGTATAAGCAAAACGTCGTAAAATACCAAAGCTCTTTTCCTTCTTATCGGGAAATGGTAATGCGCGTTACCGGTGCACGACGGAAAGAAGATGGTTTCATCCCATAAATTCCGGACCAATAAAAATGGCGGCCGTATAAAATACCACCTGGAAATGTGTAGATTTCCACGCAATTTCACTTGGATTTTATTGTTCACATATTGAATGAAATCTGTATAGTCTGTACAATAAAAGCGTTCCCACTCTGCTGAAATACCGAGTTATAATTGATTCCCGCCCGTTCGTTTAGGTTTTATTTCTTTTTGTTGCACTTCATCTATCTTTTCACTCAGTGAGTGGTTGCCTGTGTGAGAGAAAGAATTCCGTTAGGGTTAGATATTCCGATTAAACCAACACAGCAAAATGATTAAGTTTTTTAAGTAGTCTACATATATAATTAATTTCTGCACGTGTAGAAGTTAAATTTAAATTAATTGCTTTAATTTCTAATATATCTAGACACGTGGCAGCGTGTCAAGTTTTAAGTTAAAGCCTAAGTTCTAGCTCAACAGAGCTGGCGAGGAACATCGTGTGTAATAATACACGAACCATTTGGAGCCACTTTTGATCACATCATAACTCAAAAGTTATTTCACATAAACATGTCAATTTTGGCTCAATGAGACTTGCGAGATACATATTATGTGCTCCAAATTTTATAAATACACCTTAAAGATATTAATGTCTAAATATCGTCATTTTTATCACTGACTGACTGACTGACTGACCAAAACTTTATTTATATTTATTTATTTATAATATTAGGAACACTTACTTATAGTGCCTGTTATTTAAGAATCATCAATCAAAATTGATTGCTGATAGAAAATAATAACACGAAAAAGACAAACCCCGTAATCGTAGAAAAATACAGTAGTTAACAAAACCCATTTGGTATTAATTGTATTATAAATATATACTTTATTAATACCTACTAATAATTTCTGTACAAAAAATAATGATATCCCATCAAAAACATAAATGTGAAATGAGAGCCAAGTTTAATATTATGATATATGCCTTGGTTGTTGACTTCAACGACAAAAGAAATGAGATCCAAATGGGTGCCAAGTCAATGGTCAATGTTAATGGTCAGTCCTGAAATTTATTTATAACAGCATAAAATATTTTTTTATCATATTAAAATAATATTTCTTCTTATAACTTAGGTTAATATATTGAAGCATAAGGTCTGATTTGGTTAGTTTTCATATACAAATTATATTATAACCTTCGTAAGTTCTAAAGCCATAAGTTCTCATTTTATTCTTCCGAAAATTTGACTTGCTGGTAGAAACTAGCCATCGAACATAGGGCTCTACCATGACTGTTTTAGTAGGCATGACTGTCTTAATAATAATTCGTATATGAGAACTAGCAAATTCAGACATTAGGCTTCAATATATTATCCTTAGTTATAAGAAGAAATGATATTTTAAGTTGTTATAAAATATTTTATGCTGTTATAAATAAATTTCAGGACTGACCATTGAACTTATTACATTTAGATCTCACTTCTTTTATCGTTGAAGTCAAAAACCTAGGCATATATCATAATATTGAACTTAGCTCTCATTTCACATTTATGTTTTTGATGGGATTCAGATTATTCAAAAGTGTGGGGTAATTTTTTGCACGCGCAAACACCAGACAATTTTATGTAGATAGAGCCGGGAGTCCTTTAGTATTCTGTATCTTGATAATCGTCGGGTGATCATCGTAACGCGCTAATCAACTGCGCGAGCTATGAAGAAATATCAAGAGATTTTGAGGATAGAGTATAAGAGGGTTGGTTTTGTGAAAAAGATACGTTTTGAAGACTAAACGCCACAGCAACATTAAAAAAACATTTCACGCAAGTTCCGATGACTTCTCTTTTCTGAGCTTTAACTAGAAAAATCTGCGTCAGTCGTTTAGTGTCTAGATAATGATGTAACAAGGTCAATTTCGGGAAAATAAGCTCGGTGAGACTATTCAAAAGCCAAAAACAATCGTATTTTCTTATCGTACGAGCAGTTGAGAATTGTAAAGCTAGAAAGAGAACACATTGTTAATTGCAATTCAGTGGGGCAACACAGTCAGTTTCTCTTCCACTTTGTTGTATCTGTAGATCGTTTGTCGTCTTTAAAAGACTTGACTGTTCGTTTCTAATTTTTAAAGAGGTATTTAGGAACTGTTCAATCTATAATATAAAAATGAATCGCAAAATGTGTTGGTAAGCGCATAACTCAACAACGCCTCGACCAATTTTGCCAATTCTTTTTTTGTTATATTTCTTATTGTCAGGAGAAGGTTCTTATGAAAGAAAAAATTAAGAAAATTGCGCGCACAATTAGAAAATTTAAGAATACCATATAAAATTATTTATAATCTAACCTTAGCGCTTTTATAATGTAACCTTATGACGTTTGACATAGAATTGACAGAATGCGTGCTGCAAATATCGTCAAAGAGGATGTAAAAAAATTGAGTATCTTTTGAAACAGATGCTTCGGTAGGAGTTATCCCGAGATATATTATCTATATATATAAAAATTAATTGCTGTTCGTTAGTCTCGCTAAAACTCGAGAACGGGTGGAGCGATTTGTCTAATTTTGGTATTGAATTATTTGTAGAAATCATTCATTTTCTCATACATAATGATGACTGGGGACAACAATTGACAATTCTACCAGGGTGACTTATATTGACAGCCCGCGTCATACCTATGCATGTCAAGCCGATACAAAGTTCGGCGGGACCACTAGTTTAATATAAGTATAAGACTGCGCTGTAAGCAGCGAGGCTGCGGCAGAAAAAAATGAATACATCATCGATTGAGACGTTTAAATATAACGACCTTTAAATATAAATAAGACGATTTCTTACCCTAAACTCTTTGTCTTATGCCGCGGCCACATTATGGGAATTTGGCGAATGTTCGTGGTGTCTCTATGTTCCATGTGACAAACAGATTGATAAAGAGAGATATACAACGTGAATCTTCGCCAAATCCCGATAAGTAGCCACGGTATAAAACTGTAGTTAGATAATGTGGCGGCGTTATTTGGAGCGCATAATGACTTAAAGAATCAAAAATATGTATTTGGGATCCGTCATTGTAGAATATACTTTGCTTCCCGGTTTTGACGGAAGGAAAATAAACTAGGCTTGTTGTGCTTGCTAACTATACATATTTCTAGTTCAGTATCTAGACCCAGCCCGAGTTTAGTTCTGTAGAAATGAGTCACATGACTCACAGAAAATGACATCCGTATGACATCACCACAAGGATCTATCTAAATACCCTGTTTCTCCACCTCCCATTCTCGTCAATCATTTCATCTCAAAGCCTTTTTGCCTCCATTGTTTTCACGAAAAGACTAAATTGATGGCGTTTACGCGAACTAAAGGAAGGGTGATCAATTGTTATTTTATCTTATATTATTTCATTATGTACGTAGCCATTTTCATTTAAGAAAAGTGTGCTTTTATTAATTCTGTAAGCTTTTATCGCGATGATTAAAAAAAATATTTTCTAGGTAAATTTGTCTGAGCTAGTAGCCAAGTGAAGTTTATAGGCAACTCGAAAGCGTTTTATCATGGCTTCACTACTTTTTATTGGCAGGACTGACATCTCAACATGCCCTACAAAGCGCAGCAGTATTCATTTCTAAATACTTTAAACGGTCATTCATCCAAGTGATAATAAAACCGGTCAATTGCGAGTCGGACTCGCGCACGAAGGGTTCCATACCATTATCTATAAAAACGGCAAAAAAATCACGTTTGTTGTATGGGAGCCACCCTTAAATATATGTTTTATTTTAATTTAATTATTTATTTCTAAAATGAATATATTACTAAATATTCTGTGAATATTTCAAGCATCTACCTAATGCCGTTATCAATATCGAGCTAAAACGAGCAAAAATCACGTTTGGTGTATTTTATTCTGTTTTTAGTATTGTTTGTTATAGCGGCAACAGAAATACAACTACAAAACATTTCAACAGTCTAACTATCACGGTTCATAAGCGGTTCATACAGCCTGGTGATAGACTGACGGACAGAGAAATCTTAGTAATAGGATCCCGTTTTACCCTTTCGGTACGGAACCTTAAAAACCAGCGAATAGCCCGCCCATTTTATTGCATTTTTTAATTTTTTACTAATTCATCGTAACAACCACTGCTGAGCATATGCCTCTCCCATACAGTTCGAGACGACTAATTGCGGCCTGCATCCAACGGCTCCCAGCAACCTTTATCAAGTCATTTCATCTAGCCGGGGAGGTCGTCCTACGCTGCGCTTTCCAGTGAGTGGTCTCCACTCGAAAGTCTTTTGACCCCAGCATACTTGTTAATTCAATAAAGAGTTATCCATCCAATAATGGATCGTGAGACAGAATTTTGTTTTGGCATCGCACGGCTTAGGGAAGGGAATACTAATTATAGGTAAAATTAGGTAAACAGAATAGACTAAACCCCGGGATATATCTAAAGGGATATAAAGGAAAGGGATCAGGCTCTCCTGATCCCTTTCCTTTAGTGTAGATAAAAAAAGTCTCTAAAAGGAATACTCCAGATAGATTTAACAACTAATCTAACGCTATGATTGTTACTTTTATATTTTTCTGCTTCTATTGACCGAGCAAATGATGCGTCTCAGTTTCGTGATTGGCCAAAAATGCTTTTGTCCGGCTGTCTGTCTGTTCTCGCCTACAGGTCGCATTTTTCAACCGATTTTGACGAAAAATGACACACAATTTCCTTGATTTATTTAATTTTAGTAGTCTATCGCGTTTTTTTGATTGGGAGGAAAATAGGAGAGAAAGGGGGAAGTTTCTGTAGCGTTATTTATCGAAGGATTTCAATCAAATTTGAGAGGCACGCTAAGGACTTCATTCTACGCAAATTTTGCAAAAAAAAACAAAAGGGGGAAGTGGAGGGGGAAGTGGAGGGGTAGAAAGGGGGGGGGGTTAGATGTAACGTTATATACGGACGAATATTAATTTATGATTTTTTTTGTAAAAAATATTCCTACTTATACCAATCATATTACGCAGTCCTATCCGCCTTCACGAAGAAAACCCGTAGAAACCAGATTAGACCTTATAGGACCAAGGGCACGCGAGTAATCGCTAAAACTTATATCAATATTTTGCTCAAAAGTCTACATAGGTAAGCATGTTGGATAAGTCAAGCAGATGAAATTTGATTTAAAATTGGATTTTCTTGGTTAATTTTATTGCGCAAATAACTTTTTCAACTTAGGTCGTGAGGTCTAATGTTCTCACTAGTATTTAATATCATAACCAGTGTGTTAATTGTGTTCTAATATGTGGTACCATTAAAAATTATAATGTGTAATATTCATACAAAATAAATTGTATAAAATATGTATATATGATATAATAAATATATGATTTCTACAAACAACTAAGTAATCCACGTGCCTCCGTATGAACGACCTAGATATCGCAAAGCATTGCCAAAAATACCTATCCATTGTTTTACTAGAACGCGCCTCAAGGGGGATTCGCTTTATAACTTCCTGGAGGCGACTCTGGCTTTCCAGGCGAGTGGTCGGCAAGCTACCCTCGTTCGATTAGCGGAAATGTTAGCACGACCAGTAAATCTCATTCCAGATCTAGGTATTGTGTAAGCATAGTACTCGGGAAACGTGAATATATCACTTATTACGTTTTATTCCTAGTTTTGCTTTCTTTTGTTTCATTTTTATTTGCTTTCGCGTCATAATAGTACACACGGCTACACATCAAGCTATACAGTTCCAGTATAAGCTGACCTCGCATTGTGAAGGCTTTTCGTAGACTGAGAGGTCAGCTTATACTGGAATTGTATAGCTTGACGTGTAGCCGTGTGTACCTAAATGGTGACGGGAGGAGGGAGGCGCCACTTCACTGCTCCTGAATAATTAATAAATGAGGTAATGCCTTTAAGCACCGAATTAAAAAGGGATGGATCATTTTAGAAATACTTAATCTTGTCCGTTTTGAAGCGAAAATACTTTAGCATGTTGTTTTGAAAGGGTGTTTTTATTAAGCGGCATTTATTCCGCTATATATCTGAGAGGTATAAAAGTGTAGTTTAGACTGACACTTGATCGGAATAAGTGGATTGAACAATGAGGCCTATGCCCAACAGTGGCTACGACACCACACGGGTTCTTTTATCGCCGATTAAGGGTAAATCATTGGGTACCGAAAAGTATGCCATCTTTACCATATTTTTATGAGAAAATACCTATATTGCGTATTTGTTTTACTAGGGGGGGTTTAATATTCAGTTGTTATGTAATTAAGCAGTCCTTCCCTTTAGTTCTATTCATAATTTGTGTTCCTAAACCTCATAGTTACGGCACTACCACGAAAAATCACAACCAGGTAAATAAGACACAATTTTGGCAACTTTACTAGTATTCTCTCCTTGGATCCAGCTCTAAGCAAATTAGGTAAAGATAGTATTCGTTGATGTGTTGCCAACATGGCCTGTTAGTTAAATTACCGTTATTTTTCAAACAATCTTCATGATTTTGACAACTGTCTATGTTACCAGCTTGAAAAAAGTATTCGGATACCAGTTATTCATTAGAAAGCTACTAAAATATTAATACAAATTCTACCCTATTACCATTTTGTATAATTTGAGTTTTTATTATGCAAGATGACCCAGTTGACCGGTATAGATAGATAGATATATACATTCATTTCGACACAAGTAACAAACACACAGAAACTACATACAGTGGATAATTTAAGACAGACAATTAAATACACACAATCAAAAACACACATTACACTGCTAAATGAATAAAAATAATAAATCAACAGTCATTCAGTAGTACGGTTTAAGTTAGACACCTCGTCAAATTCGTCTATCATCGGAAATACGGAATGTATCGGAATCTATACACCTACTTCCAAATACTGGTACCGCGCGTGTCACCTTTGAAGCTCGCTGGTAAACGAATGAGCCATCACGAGGCGCGGGACAGCCGGTCATTGGTTGCATAATCTTACTAGATAGATAGATAATTCTTAATCGTTACACCAAATTACAATAACTTAACCTAGAAAACGTAGACTAATGGTGGTACAATGGGCGGCCTTATCGCTCAAAGCGATCTCTTCCAGGCAACCTTTGGATGGACTGGATTGAAAAACATGTGAGGAGGAGGTGTTACAATAAATACTTATTTATGTAGGACACAAATAATTACCAAATAATAAAAAAAAAAAACTACGTACTAATTCGGTAACGAATGTTGTCGGGGCGTCTAACTAAAATTGTAGTACTGTATATATTTCTGATCCCATACTACGATTTATACGCGTATGTATGTAGTAGATACACCCCAGGTAATATTCATAGTCCGTTCTATCCCAAGATGGTCTGATGGAGACTATTTAGCGATAAAAAATGGCCAATGGTATCACATAGATTTACATTGTTCTTGCTTGTTTGCTTTATGGTGCACAATAATATTAGATTATTAAACGAGGGGATAAAGCAGTGTTTTACGTCACGGGCGCTATATTGAATCCCGAACGTAACAAAGGATTTTAAAGTTAACTCACGAGCGGAGCGAGGGAATTACTCGAATTCTGAGTGCAGAGTGGGGTATAAGCACGCCCAAGGTGCAGACAGTTTTATCCACGAAGAGAATACTCGTACTTTCTGCATGACAATGAAAACCAAATACAAGTTGGTGCATTCTGAGCCGAGGTTAGTTTGATTTACGAGTAAGTTCTTATTGTGTGGATCTCTTTGCTACAAATTTTAATACAGATGAAGTTCCAAATTCAAAGCACTACAATTTAACTCTCAAATTCAAATTCAGTACAACTTTTTCCCCGGCTCAGCCGTAGGGATTTAATCGCCTGCTTTCGGAAAGATTATATGATATATAATTTAACATTGTCGAGCAGGTGGTGTGAAAAGTATTTTCTTTTTTATTCTACGACCAATACCAGGAACTATAAATATGTCACCACGTCCAATTTAAAATAACACTAAATTTATTGAAATTTCATTAGCTCCATATCTAATCTTCCGATGAAATTACGTTTTAATAACAGCCTATAGATTATTCCCTACAGATAAAAATGAAATAGTGTTCGTTGGTAAGCGCATCACTTGAAAACGGCGGGACATATTTAACAATTTTGTTTATAGTTTTCGTTATGGTAATAGTCCGAATTAGGTTTTTATGGAAAAATAATTTCAAAAGTTACCCCGAAAATTTGGAAATTCGAGAATAGTGAAAGTACTTTGTACTATAAAAAGTTTTGTATGTACTCAATACCATGTAGGCTATTTATATTTTCTAATCCGTGCGAAACCGGGGCGGGTCAGTTCGTCTTTAATAAAAGTATCGATAACCAAGCCTCTGTTATAGAGCGCTCGTGCGTATCGCAGGCAGAGGCTAGATTTTTATCGCGGCATAGTGATCGATAGATACCTGCGTGATCAATGCTGTCTGTCTAATATAAATTGGATTAGCTGAATCCTCAGTGCAGATGTGTGGAAGTAATATAAGTCTTAGCGAGGATCTGTAACATATTCTTTTTTTTCTTGAACGGTTATATTTATGCTGCATGTCTATGTACATAGAATGTTTAAAAGCATGAGGTGTCAATTTTTTAAGGATAAATATTTACAACAAATATCTATCGATCTATAATTATATCTATCTATATAATGTAATGTATCCGCTAAAGTACACCGCACTCCGTAATTTTTACCTGGTTGCCTGGAAGAGATCGCTTTTAGCGATAAGGCCGCCCATTGTATTGCCTTATTTATTTTAACCCAGTACTTTTTTTTTTATTATTTCTGTTTGTGTGGTAATTCAATAAAGAGTTATCTATCTATCGTACCCTTCGTACCTTCGACCTTCGTACCGTCGACCCTTCGTAGTCGGGTATTTTACAGGCGGAGCTATTTCGTTTCATACTTCTTGTGAACGAACACCTGCACAAGTGAAGATTTGAACACGGCTACTCCAAAGACCATTAATACAGCCAAGTACCTACCTAATAAAATATAAACAGTAAACTTTAGTAGCACTCGTTTGAAGAGTTAGTGACAGGATATGAACAATGTATGAAAAATAATTCTTTAATATATACTTTACAAGCTAGATACAATATAATGAGAAACAAGAAAATGGGCGCTCTTATCGCTAAAAAGTGCAAGCTAATTTTTACAACATTTTTAAAACCCCCCAGTCCCATTTTCGCCGTGGGCTAAAACCTGACATAGCTTAAAACCACCCAGTTATACAAACCTTTAAAAAAACGCATCTGAATCGGCCCATCAGTTTGGGAGCTACAATGCCACAGTTAGACAAACACACACACAGAGACATTATTATTATTTAATCTATATTTTCCCACTGCTGGGCAAAGGTCTCCCCCCTGTTCCTCCACATCTCACGATCACTCGCCACGTCCCACCAGCCATCTTGGCATGCATCGAGGTCGTCACGCCAACGCTTCCTCGGCCTGCCCCGGCTTTGACGCCCATCTGCAGGCACCTATTGTGTGACGACTATTGCCAATTTGTCTGTGACCATACGACTGACGTGACCCACCCAGTCCCACTTCAGCCTGGCAGTCTTGTCACCAACATCTGCGATGCCGGTCTTCGCGCGCAGTCTGGTATTGCGGATCCTGTCGATTCTCTTTACCCCTAACACGCTGCGTTCGATGGCTCTTTGGCTAACCTTGAGTTTGGACTTTTGAGATTCTGTCAATGACCAAGTTTGGGCACCATAGGTAAAGACTGGCAGAATACACATGTCGATGAGTTTACGCTTAAGTGACAATGGAAGGTCTCCCTTCATTAGCGTCTTCATGGACCAGAAGCTCCTCCAGGCATTTTCGACGCGGCGATCAACCTCTTTATCTTGCCTGTTTTCGAAGGAATTAAATGTACTCATCGATGTAGACACAGACATAAGTATACGTATGTAAGTACATATTTATTTATTTTATATATGATATTTATTTATTTAAAGTTATTTATGTACCTAATATGTATGTGTATAACTAATTTCTTTTTCTATTATTAAGTTTATTCTGTTTACACCTCGGCCAATCTTCCATTAAGCAATGATCCTCTTCATCCAAAGTTTGTCTGGAAGAGATCGCTTTGTTAAGCGATAAGACCGCCCATTATGCTTACTTTTATTTGTTTTTTTCTTTAAATCTGTTGTGTCTAGCTTGTAAGGTATAATAATGAATTTTCATTCATTCATTCATATGCGTCAAATTTATAACACCACGCTTTTTGTGTTGGGGGGGTTAAAAAGAGAGACAGTATGCATACTATGCGTTTTATGAAAACAGAAGACGTCGATGACGTTTATTTTAAAATTTAAAATCTAAAGCTAACAAATCGACGAGTCGCGTTACAGTTTTTAGGTTTATTGACCCCGGGCAGCACGAATAACTATGAGTTTATGAAACGATAAATCAAGCAACAGCAATAACATCAGAACACGGCACTTACTCCTGTTACATGCACCGTAAACATGCGCTATAAAATTTTAAACTATTTTCACAGTAAATCTGAAACCCACAAAATCGGAAACAAGTGGAAAAAACTCGAGTAATATTTATACTGGGCACCTATCAAAACTGCAGGGATTCCTGAACTTCATGCGTAAGCAAAGATTTTTGTTTTATTTTTCCTTTTTTTTATACATTATAGGCTTGAGTTTGATACGTCTATTTGTATTAGTATTTATTGATAAAATTTATTACCTAGTTATATTTTTTATTATGGTATTAGACGCACTCTCTTAATAAATAGTTTGGCCATAAATGTACACCCCCGACCATTATCTTTGTTATAACAAAATCCTCTCCATCCAAAGGTTGTCTGGAAGAGATCGCTTCTAAGCGATAAGACCGCCCATTTTACTATTTGCTTTATATTTTGTTTGTATTTTTTTTTTGTTTATACTGTGTACAATAAAGTGTTTCCATTCATTCATTCATTCACGATCTCGCCTAATGGTAAGCGATGATGCAGTCTACGATGTTACACGCTTGCCTGGAAGAAACCTATTCACTCGCGACTTAAAGATACCCAGGTTGTAGCGATCAGGGAACACAGACTCTGGCAAGGCGTTCCACTCTTTGGCAGTGCGCATAATAAAGGTCGAAGTGAACCGCTTTGATTTA
This sequence comes from Philereme vetulata, assembly GCA_918857605.2. Taxonomy (NCBI): domain Eukaryota; kingdom Metazoa; phylum Arthropoda; class Insecta; order Lepidoptera; family Geometridae; genus Philereme; species Philereme vetulata. The sequence goes on along the minus strand of OU975460.1, from coordinate 2,835,431 downwards.
TACGATGACTTGACGACACAAGACCTTAAGTGCCTTAAGACGAAAGTCTACAATCAGTGTGTGTTACCAGTGATGACATATGGAACCGAGACGTGGTCCTTCACTATTGGCCTTATGAATAAGCTCAGAGTCGCTCAACGAGCTATGGAGAGGGCTATGCTCGGGGTTTCTCTACGGGATCGAATCAGAAATGAGGAGATACGTAGGAGAACTCAAGTCACCGACATAGCCCGACGGATTAGCACGTTGAAGTGGCAATGGGCAGGCCATATAGCGCGCAGAACAGATGGCCGATGGGGCCGAAAGGTTCTCGAGTGGAGGCCACGGACCGGCAAGCGCAGCGTAGGACGTCCACCCACAAGATGGGCAGACGACTTGGTAAGAACCGCAGGTCGGCGTTGGATGCAGGCCGCTTCCAACCGCAGTTCCTGGAGATCAATGAGGGAGGCCTTTGTCCAGCAGTGGACGTCCTACGGCTGATATGGTGATGATGATGATGATGACGACACAAGCCTATGGTCCACCCGATACCTTCGTCCAAATAAGACTTGGTCTACATGTCATTTCATTTTGCTCGTCACCCTGTGTATGTGTATTTTCACCGGCGCCCATTCCTTTCAAACCAAAATACACGCTTCGAGCATTACTGTTAGGCGGCAGAAATACTCACGGCTTTATTAGCAATGAATAGAGCAGCAGTTGTTATAAATTATGACATTTTTATTTATAAAATGATAATTTATTATCTAACTATGAAATCCATAAATATGTATTCGAATAGTTGGTTTTATTATAAAGCGCGCTCTTATGGCTTGCTCTACGTGCTCTGAGGAAAAAGCTTTCAAATTTATTTTTTTAACAAACACGACAAACGTTATATTTTGTAATAAAATTCCAACGAGTTGACAGTATTATTAGGCTCTACAAGGTATAATATTTAGATGTTTATATCCCGCCAAAAACGTGCCCCTGAAACTGTATGATGAAACCAATTTTATTAAAAAGATAAACGTAAGTACATAATTGAAACTCGTATGTACTTGATATTCTGAAGAGTTATTTACGATCATGCCTACGCAAAAGTATTATAGGGATCTTTACCGCGAAATAAGAGTACAGCGCCATCTAGTGTCGAGTAGCGATGTAAAGTTGAAAAAGCTTAAATGAGCTTTGAGTTATTTTAGTTTATTTTATTCAAAGTATTAGATTATTATTAAAATAATTTGACTTTTATAAGATTTAGACTGTTCATAATAAGTAGGTAATATATTATTACTTTGAATAAAATATAAATCTTAATTTTCCAACTTACAAATCAAGATGGCTATAATACAAGCTTGACTGAGTTTGGGGCTAGATGGCGCTGGCTGTGTGAAATTTCCAGCATTATTTATTTATAATAGCCAAAAGCGACATAAGTACATAGTTCTGTCCTGGGCCAAGAATTACCTGTATTGTGGAACAACGAGTACATGATAACACTGTACCTATATTAATAATGAATATAGTAAAATTATTATACTTACTATAAAAAAAACGAAAGTGACTCAGCTCTCTGTCTGTTTGTTACGTTTTGACAACTAAACGGCTGGACCGTTTTTAATCAAATTTAGTACATGGATAGATTATGATTGGGTTAAAGGCATACGCTACTTTTAACCTGACTGCGCAGAAGGAGGGTAATGTTTTTATTTATTGACAAACCTAGCGTGCGATGCCGCGGGCGGCTCAGCTAGTTTTCGCTATAATTCAGATTTCAGTGACAGTACTGAAAACAATCGTCCACTCAAATACCTACAACGTAATTACCTTCTAGATTGTCCTTGCCACATTTAAAAGCCTCTTGACGTCGTTGACACACGTACCTACGACGTATACAAAAATATAGGTAGAGATAATGCTACAAAGAACACTTTCTTTTGTCCCCGCCACAAAGGGCAGTGGCCAAGGTCAGGTCGAACGAAGGCTGTAGGCGTCCGATATTGCAGATTAGCCAGTTTGATAACCTAACCTACCTGCTACCAGTTCGATACAGATATAATACAAAGGTAAAGCTACCTTTTGCTAAGGTGCCGCTAGTCGCCGCTAGATGGCGCTATTTTAGAACTTGCATAGTGTATAGTGAAACGAAGCTTAAAATGGCGGAACTTTTGTTGTATGTAAATGTTCGTAATTTAATATTGCAACAATTCTCTCCAGAACTGAAATTAATGTTCCTTTTCACTTGCGTATTGAATAAATAAATAAATAAACTTTTTTATGATACCAAAATAAATTAAAAATTAAAAAGGTTATTTACAATTCACATTTTTATTGTTTTAAGTTCCGTATTGTGTTTTGTATTTGGTATTATGATAATAAAAAGTGAATCTATCTCTCATCAGAAGCAATTCTAATCCTGCCCTCACACTAAGATTCCCCGTATTGGGGGTATCAGGAATTAACACGTTCGCTGCAGTATGAGGCTTATAGGCGTTATGCATGAATTTGCAGTCAGTGTGGAGCGCATATACATCGTTCTCCTTCTGATGTGAAGACTATAACTTAAAGATTTCTTGATGAATAATGAAGACAAATATACATTTCAGATAGTCTCTTAAACGGCTACTCATTTGAATAATATTATTTGTGTAATGTCTTTAGATCTCATACCGCACTGATAGAAATTGTCATTCCTTGCAAATACAACGCCCATAGACGCCTATAGGTCTTATGCAAAGCCGCAAGCTTATGAACCTAACATCGCACTGATTGTAGAGTCAAAATAAATTTGTGATATGTTGAAAACTCTTCCGGGCGCATGTGCAGTGTGAGTGTGAAAAATACATAAATTTAAACATTGTAGAAAATATGCTGGAGCTATTTTTTGCCAATTAACAAAAAGTGATAAATGACGATGAGAATAACTGTTACGCTGTTATGTTAAAGCGAAGAATCACACCTTCACAACCAACAGATTAAAAAGAAGAAACTGTGTGGACTGTTACAAATAGTGTTAATAATAGTATTACCTTGCATAGACAAGAAAAAAAAACTATAAAAAAAATCTTATAGTGCTGAATGTAAATGAAACATATTGTACTAAGTATTTTATCGAAAATCATTAATTGTAACTTGTAAGACAGATTAAAGTTAAATATGATATTATAGTTGATTAGCTTTTATGTTCTGTTTTTAAATTTTTCCCATCCCTAAAACTATTATCATTGTAATAGGTCGATACACCTTATGTTTTCTTTCCCGTTTTTCTTTAAATCGGAGGAGTTTGCAACTCTATAGTCGCAAACGACGTGTCTATACACGTCCACATATTTACAATAGCCTAGTTAACATTTTTTCGATTTAAAACGTTTTCGCCTAGATATTGGAGTTTGAAGACACCCGTGTCTTTAAGGTTTATTGACCTATTAACGCACCTGTGGAAAAATTAACTTTAAGGCCTAATGATCTTGTAACGCACCAGGGGGATATTGTTTCAAATATTTGCCGCAGCGAGCGTGTTAAGAATACCTGTTAGCACCATCTAAACCCGGAACAAATATATGCATATTTCTACAATGGATATCGAACCATGTGTATCGGTTAGCTACTCGCCCACCGCCTTATAGAGATAGCCGAAAGCATAATTTGCGGGAATATAACGTCATTTACATTATCTAATGCTATAACTTCTAATAGAAGTGACTAATGTAATGACCAGCAAGTCTCAACCCTTGTCATAATCACGGGCACATATCACTGTGAAACAAACTTTAAGGTCAAAGATAAGCTTAATGGAGCAACTCTAGACCTTTGTAATACCATGACTTCAACAAGTTAAAATTAACCCTGTAACAAATATTTAGCAAGCCACTTTTTCGCGTCAGTCTAACCCTGCAGCCACATTATCGACCTCCGTGGCGCAGTGGGCGCGTAGCCGGCTAAGACACAGGAGGTAGCGAGTTCGATTCCCGCCGCGGAACAAATGTCTGCGCAAAATACTGTAAGTTTATTTACATACTAACTGACCAATCCGCAGCTTCGCACGCGTAGTTTTTCAATAAAAACATTACCCTCCTTCTGAGTAGTTGGGTAAAAAGTAACCTATGTCACCGGGAGTGTAGCTTCACATCAGTGAAAGAATTTTTTTAATCGGTCCAGTAGTTACGGAGCCTATTCAATACAAACAAACAAACAATCTTTCCTCTTTATAATATCAGTATAGATAAATGTGATCATTCTACATTGTAAAAAGTGAACATAGTAATTGTGGCTAAACGCTACAAATCCCAGAATACCGACCCAGACCGCATTATATACGAACGATCCTCTAAAAGACTACCAAACCAAATGCGGAGTAACCCATCTTATAAGGTCGGGGTTGAGATATGTAGGTGAGTAGGTAACCTTACTGAAACTGAAGTAGGGTAGTGAAAGGTTATGGTGAACGTGCCAAATCTTCAATTTCTATTTATTTTGGCTTATCTTCCGGTCCCGACACACATGGAAATATCTCCGTAACATGAATGTCAAAGTGTGTAAGTCTTTGTGTTAAAATTGTAGAGAATAACTAATACAGAGTTAGGCAATAAATACATTTAACTTTTCCGCTGTCTGTCCGTCTGTCACCAGACTGTATCTCATGAACCGTGATAGTTAGACAGTTGAAATTTCCACAGATGATGTATTTCTGTTGCCGCTATAACAACAAATACTAACAACAGAATAAAATAAATATTTATATTAAATATTTGTCATTTTTATGCTCGTTTTTGATCGATATTGATAACAGCAGCAGGTAAACGCTTTAAATATGTATTTATATATTCTCTTTAAAAATAAATAATGAAATTAAAATAAAACAAATATTTCGTTTGTTGTATGGGGTTTTTCCATACAACAAACGTGATTTTTTTGCCATTTTTATAGATAATGGTACGGAACCTTTCGTGCGCGAGTCCGACTCGCTCTTGGCCGGTTTTATTTTTGATTTATTTAAAAAAAATAGCTAAAAGCAACTAAATAGGTCGAACGTTACTATTTCTCAGTGGAAAAACCTCGCTCGTTTTATTTCTACTAAGTCAAATGTGTGTTAACTGGGCCATGGGCTAGAGGTCAGTGGTCGATTAAGCTAAAGAACCACAATGTGATAAAATGTAGTAAATAGTAAGGTATTCAGTCTTTTCCATTCTAAAGTCTAAATAGTTTCAATTCGATCCCACCATCCACATTCTATCATCGGATAACCTCGGTACGCTACCGCTACATGGTAGACACACCTCCCATACGCACAAAGCGGTACTCTTCCGCCTTTATTATGCGCACCGCCAAGGAGTGGAACGCCTCGCATGAGTCTGTGTTTCCTGATAACTACAACCTAGGGGTATTCAAGTCGCAAGTGATTAGATTTCTTCTAGGCAAGCGTGTACCACCGCACACTGCATCATCGCTTACCATTAGGCGAGATCGTGGTCAAACGCTGGCCTACAATATATTAAAAATTAAAAAGTTACGATATACCGCTCTGTTATCTCTGCAACTTCAATAATAAATCAAATGCGCGTAGGTTGAAAGCAGTTATCCAAGTAAGCCCCGTCTTTATCGTTCCATTGCCTCCTAGACGGCTCCTGGGAGACTAGTCTAACTAGCTTAGCCGGACTCTAATGCACAAATGTCAAGTATGTCGCGGGGTCACGCGGGGTGAGGGGAGTGGGGTGGGGTGGGGGGGGGGGGGGTAGTCGGCGCACAGTCCCGGCGCGACAGTACTCGGCTGACTTTTCCGCGCGCATGTCCTTCCTTCCCTACCTCTCCAAACAGCGCGGCTCCGTTACATAACTGAAAGTTTCAACCGGGCAATAGTGATAGAATATAAGGCTTATTTCTGTGATCGATAAATTTTTTGCACGTATACAATCATTAGGTTATTACGTAATACGTCACCGTCCATAAAGCTTGCTTGCCACTGCTTGTGATATTCGGTTGTGATATTCGTTTAGGCTAAGCTTTTGCAAGTAGCGTAGGTGGTTATTGTAACTAAAATTTTGTAACTTGTGAAACGAATCCGTAACGGAGCCCGACACGTCCGAGCCGCCGTCGACGTGGTCCTTCCCCCTCACTTGTTGATACCTGGTTCCTCTAATCCTATTCCCTTTTTCTGTTAATCCTATTCTTGTAATCCTGTCTCCTGGTCGCCGAGTCTCGCGACTTGTTGAGCGTAGAATGCGCGCTTAGCCCCGAGTGTGGCTCGTCACGGTTTCGCGCGGCTGGTGGCGGCGCGCCATGCCATCTGGCGGCTGCGGCGCTCAGGCTCGCAGCCCGCGCAAGGCTCCAATGAAAATGAACAAACGAATCATCTGTACGTCTTCCTCTTTTCTATCACTGTTTGTCTTGCTTCTGTCTGCCCTTCACTAAAAAAGTTTGCCGGTGCGTACATGAACCTACATGCAGTACTTATACTAAGTACAATATGTCAGTTCGTACCAGTAGGCACCGGTAGACAGTTAGTGGCAACCTGCTTTAATCGTGAATACGCCCATATCATTAACCCTTCTTCAATGTTCTCAGCTTTCTTTCTACGCCAACATTCATTTCTTCTCACTTTCAAAAGCTAATTCAAAGTTGAGGCAATATTTGCTATGAAAAGTCTGAAGTTACGAAACACAAAACAGACGACTAAACTAAGTGGCGAAAATAAACTGAGCTTCTGCGCAAAGAGTCCAGACCAATCTATTCTCGACGTCGCCCTTTCATATTAAAGTGCACTGGCCACTGAAGCGTCTATAAACAGAGGCGCGTGTTCTTGACATTTTGAGTTTGATTGTTGCTTCCATTGCCGCTTGGATAAACGTAACGTTCACCGATTCTTATGCAGTCTTTATGGTGATGTCAGTTGAAACGGCGTTTTTATGAGAGCAACAGCCAGACGTGCCTACCGCAAGCGTGAACCGCGCATGCGTGGCACCTATCCAGTGGAAAGTGTACCGTAGTTTGTTTTCCCGGCGTCTGCCAGCTGCTCACCACTTTTCATTTCCAGTATTCATGTTTCTCTTTCACATCGGGACAAGTTGTATGCATCGTCGACCATAAACGCTTGCAATAAATGTTACCCTCACGATAACCGTTGTTTTATTCCACATTTGAGCTACCCTGTATGAATGTGTATGAAACGTGTGCTTGTAGTTGATCGATGTTTAGTTAAGGAATTAATATGCACATATTTATGAGTCAATATACCTATATAATATATATATATATTGTGTATAATTTTAACATGAAAATAGGTAAACATAGATGGATAATACATTTAGTAATATAAGTACCCTGTATTTATCTGTTCATTACATTTGATTCCAATGCTTCAAACCATTTCTTGATAATGTAATGGCGCCAACACAGGGCTGATTTGAGGCGTTTTTGTCTGACTTGGTGGCTGAACTCGTCGAGAATTCGTGAAGGCAAATACGAGTATATTGTATACTACCTGGAACAACAGTTTCTCTGCAACATGGACTTTAAAATATAGGATGACAGATAAGTAAGTACTCGTATGTTACTGATGTAGTTTCTACTATTTACAGATAAACTGATCTAATATGTTGATTCGAAACATCTATTAAGACGATTATTTCTGCACTGAAAAACCGAATAGGTTGAACTACGTATATTATTCATTATACGTGTATTATTCATTTATTTCTACAAAAATAAAATTGTTAAAAATTAAAAGGTTAAACCAACCACTAAAAGAGGTTCATCATCATCATCATCATCATATCAGCCGTAGGACGTCCACTGCTGGACAAAGGCCTCCCTCATTGATCTCCAGGAACTGCGGTTGGAAGCGGCCTGCATCCAACGCCGACCTGCGGTTCTTACCAAGTCGTCTGCCCATCTTGTGGGTGGACGTCCTACGCTGCGCTTGCCGGTCCGTGGCCTCCACTCGAGAACCTTTTGGCCCCATCGGCCATCTGTTCTGCGCGCTATATGGCCTGCCCATTGCCACTTCAACGTGCTAATCCGTCGGGCTATGTCGGTGACTTGAGTTCTCCTACGTATCTCCTCATTTCTGATTCGATCCCGTAGAGAAACCCCGAGCATAGCCCTCTCCATAGCTCGTTGAGCGAGTCTGTGCTTATTCATAAGGCCAATAGTGAAGGACCACGTCTCGGTTCCATATGTCATCACTGGTAACACACACTGATTGTAGACTTTAAAAGAGGTTATTACAACACAATATTTTTGGTATAATTGAATCTAAGTAGTATAGTAAGTAGTAGTAAGTCTAACTGATAATTTAGTAAAGCCAACATTTTTACGAAGTAGAGTCAACAAAATAACCAAGGTAAATATATATATTTAGGTTAAATTTACCTTTATAGTTCAATTATTTTAATTTTTTTAATTCCACAAATCGGGTCGGTAGGTGCTATATTAACCTAAAATATCGGTTGAAAAAAAGTTAAAACTGTCGGTAGGTGTTATATCAATCTAAATTCGGTTTTTCAGTGTGATTTAACCTATTCTCAACCCCAAAACTTTCGCTTGTTTTCGAGTTACCCGTAAAGCGCTTTACCGTCTTTTGATATCGTAATTACAACTCAAGTATCCCATGTGTACACACGGCTACACATCAAGCTATAATTTTCCAGTATAAGCTGCCCTCTCATTCTATGTAAAGCCTACACAATGCAAGGTCAGCTTATACTGGAATTGTATAGCTTGATGTGTAGCCGTGTGTACAAACCGCGTGCTAACATGCAATATGCATCGAACGATTTTCGGCTCGTCCGATCTACGTCTACGTCCTTGTCCTGTCCTTGGCCGGGTTTCGTATCAGTTCGGGAAATCCACTAACATTGATGTATTGCGAATTGTATGATGAATATTATAATAACTAGGCGTTTTAGTAAATCAGTTTTATTGAACACTGAATGAATATAGCTTTTATTTTCATTTAGAAAGTTGTATCATGCTTATTGCGCTAGTCTGTTGCGGTTTTTTTTTTTTTTTCTTTGCTGGACATTACACACAGCGCTATTTAGCCACAAACTAAGCATAGCTTGTACTATGGGAACCAGATTACTGATAGAATACTTATATACTTTTTTTTTGTAAATACATATTTATAATACATAGAGAAACAACCAGACCAGAGACAAATATCTGTAGATCATGCAAACATTTGTTCCGCAGCGGAAATCGAACCCGCTACCTTCTGCGTCTCAGCCGGCTATTCGCCCACTGCGCCACGGAGGTCGTTTACTGAAGCAGTGTAATCAATAACTCACAAGTAACTTTTTAACAAAAATATAACCGACTTCAGATAACAGTAAAAACTAAACTACTCTACCAATTTTGATAAAATGTCCATATGGTTCAATTTAAAAATATATGCTTTCAAATAAAAAACTATTTTTTTAAATCGGTTGATATATAACGGAGTTCTGAGCTAACAAACACAACATTACATAAAATTAAACAAATTTAAGACTTGTAAGGTTTTCTCATGGATGCCATTGTCAGAACTGGACCAAATGGAAATGGGACCACACGAGAAGCACCAGCTTTCAAATAAAAAAAAAATCAACAAAATTGGCTCTCCCAGTCGAAAGTTCTGAGGTAACAAACATAGAAAAACCTTTTTTGAAGTCGGTTGAAAATTGCAATAGTTCTTCGATTTTGTTCAGTCAGCATCTCTAAAATGTTATTATCTACAAAAAAAAAATACAGTCGAATTGAGAATCTCCTCGTTTTTTGAAGTGGGTTAGAAGGAAGTAATGACATCGTTTTGTTTGCCTTTGAGTTTTACGTACATGTGTACAAGTAAGGAAAAGTAAACACTCGATCAACGTCTGCCTATAAACTATGAGTGAATACGTAACTTATCTTTATGCTCCATCTTTGAACACATCATTGCTTACTTTCAGTTAAAATTGTGGATAAATAAAAATCTATCACCATTCTTTTCTACAACGGCCGTCAGTTCTCCAAGCTATGTGACCCACAAATTGGCCAGTCTAATCAATGAAAAACAATAAATCATCGTATTGTTTCAAAGTCGCTAAGCTTTTAGTAATTTATGTAAGGGTTTCTAAGACTATTAAATTTTCTGCATACTTGCTTGACTTGATCTTCCAACCTTGATAACAAAAGTGTGACTCTGAACTTTGGTTTAATTGACTCTCTTCTTTCAAATTTTTCTATATGATTAAGAAAAACACGAGTATGGCTAATGGCTAATATTGTTGTAAAATGGTTTTTTTTTTTATTTTCAAACACCCTATCAAGTCTAAAAAATCAATGAAACAGCCTATATAAAAAAGGTAAACTAATCATGTAAGTAGGTACTTGTTAAACTGACTAATCGGCATCGTCGCAAAGGTGCCGCCAATTTACTGGTATTATTTTTATTGGAAATGTATCGATTACTGGATAAATATTCAAGCTACCGGTATTAAATCCACCTTAAAATCAGTTAATACGATAATGTGTGTTTTAAATTAATATAGTATATAACATAACAGGTTGTATAACGTACTGGTGAAACCAGCTCATTCGAAGATTTTTTGAAAGAGATCGCTTTCCGCACGATCATACATACTTATAAATAATTCAGAAAAAGAACAGTATAGCAGCGCTGCACTTCGGTTGAAAAACAAGCGTAAATCATTATCATTATTTCACCATAAGTCGTCCAGTGCTAAACGCAGGCCTCCCACACAGATTTCTAGACTAGCCAGTCTTATGCAACCTGCCAACTAGGTCGTTTTCCAACTAGCCAGGGCCGAGCGCTTTCCAGTGCGTGAATATCTGCGTAGGACTTTCCCCATGAGCCTCGTCCAATTTCCACGAAGTATGGTAAGTGGTGACCTTTATAGCTCATAATCCGAAGGGCATGAAATTATTATGGCTTCGTGGGAAATGCGACGACTAGCAAGTAATTTTCGACGTATTCAATCAAGATTTGTTTGATATGTATTGATTTTGCTCACTTATATAGAGGTAATGTTTGTACCAGTGAAAATGTAAATAAAAATATTAAATGTAATAAATGTTGTGATGTTGTTTGAGTACGGTGTTTGTTTGGATGAGTAATCTCAGGAACTACTGATCCAATTCTCAAAACTCTTTTCATAATTGGAGCTGCATTATCCCTGAATACCGGGACGAGTCAGGTCGTACTAGTAAACTAAAAGCAAAGGTGGAGATTCATGTTGAGACCGATAGAGGAGACAAAGACGTGAACCATGACCGCAACTTGACTGAAAAGCTTTCGCATTCAGTTCAGGCAGTGGGTAGAAAAGTTATCAAGGGATAAATCAATGGAAAACTAAACTTACGTTTTACTCTTTTCATCCGGAGAGAAAAACTTTTCTTAGGCGGACATGCTAATTTGGTTGACATGACTAGATTTGGCTCTTGGGTAGGAGAACTCAAGTCACCGACATAGCCCGACGGATTAGCACGTTGAAGTGGCAATGGGCAGGCCATATAGCGCGCAGAACAGATGGCCGATGGGGCAGGAAAGTTATCGAATGGAGGCCACGGACCGGCAAGCGCAGCGTAGGACGTCCACCTACAAGATGGGCAGACGACTTGGTAAGAATCGCAGGTCGGCGTTGGATGCAGGCCGCTTCCAACCGCAGTTCCTGGAGATCAATGAGGGAGGCATTTGTCCAGCAGTGGACGTCCTACGGCTGATATGATGAAGATGATGACTAGATTTTATTATATGAATTTGCCTTCTGTTAATTACAAGATACTTACATTCATGAACCAAGATAATGAATCCAATAAACACCCTAGGAAGTCTATTACTCTGCCTACCGCGACCACATAACACCAACGACTGATGAGTCATTCGCTCAAACATGTTGTCGTGAGCTCCCAACCGAGATGTTTATTGCGATATTACTCATGATATAATAAGGCTGTATAAATAAAATGAGGTCAAGAGTGTTGGAATGTAGTGAGAGTTCCGTACAAAGCTGTGGGCTAATAGGCTGCACTGTATTGTTGAGCTAAATGCATGAAGTGCAAAGAATTTGTTGATAATATCTGTAAGCATTTGGACTTAATTTGACCATACTGTTCAAATATAATCGTCATATACAAAACGGAGATAGAGAGTAACCTAGTTAATGAACGTATTAACTATGACTTCTTTTTTATGGATTAGGTTAGGTTAGAGGATTTCCTGACCTTTTCCCACATTACGCGGTGTCGACCCAACATGCATTTTTCTTTCATATCTCTCTGTCAGCCGCCATCTCCGTTGTCACTTCCTTCATACACATATCATTCTTAACACAGTCCATCCATCTCTTCTTCGGCCTTCCTCTTACACTTCCTTCTATATCCATCCATAATCGTATGTCATATGTAAGAAACAACGACTTCCATGGAATAATATTATTTATTTTTTAATATATAACCTCAATATTGTTATACATAAGTTTAATACATAATCAATAATTTTATACACAGATAAAAACAGCATAAACACAATAGCTATCGTATTTGAATTTACTTACATGTGTACAGCATGGCTGTCGGTAATCGACTGAACCGCTACTTACAGCCAACTTTGCGTTTATGCCGTTAAACGCAATGTCAGCGCCTACTTAAAAACTATTAAAGGCTTCTATTTAAAAACGAATAACATAATTATAAACATTTCTATAATATAATAAATAACATTTACAAATAATCGCTAACACATAGGATATAAATAATATACTTACGGGTAACAATAACCAAATACCAACATCCTTTTTTAATTATTTTTATACTTTATTCCACAAAATACAAATGAATTGTACATAAGGTGGGCTTAAAAGCATTTTTTTACCTGCCAACCTCAAACAAACAAAGATAGGTTGGCGTGCTTACTTAAAAATATTGGTATAATTATAACCTACAAATCGTCAATATTTGCTGTAAAAACGAATAAAATGTTAAATTATTAGGTGCCACTGAAGTCTAATGTACTTTTTTCGAAGAAAAACAAAACAATTTACTAATTTCCCTGTCATTACTCGAGTCTCAGAAAAACATTTCAACATCGATCATATCGAGATAATAAACGTATTACTCAGAAACTTGAAACAAGCAAAATATTTCCATAATCATACACTCGTAAAGCTTATTCAAAGAAACAATATCCTCCAAAGAGTTCCCGTTATTCATAATTCAGAAAGTGCCGACATAATTCTCTAAAATGCGCTCATACTGTCTGGGGAACAATCCATTTCGACTGAGACTCGTATGAATTTATTACCGTCTTTAGTATTTACGTGCAAACCCTAAAATTATTTTAGGCGGGGGCGTAGCAATCGAGGGTGGAAAGGGGGACAAAAAGGGAGGTTGGGGGCCAATCTGCAGGCAGTTCACGTAGGCAGTACGGGACTTGTAGACATCGACTTCTAGTTAGAAGCTCTGGGAAACTTATATTTTTCCTGTGAAGTAACGGAATAAACAAGTTTTTGCAATACTTCTTTACTTGTCATAAACGTATCAGCTCCCAGTAATTAACAGAGTCTTATTATTATTGTCTCTAGTTTCTTTTTGGTGTCGAATTAAAACAATTGAGAAAACAATGTCAAAGAGCAACTTTGATCTCCGAGTTGCGGCAACAGGCAACTTTCAACTAACTGTTTAATACACGATTTACATATAATTTGAAAAACTACGCACGCAACATTAGTTGAGAGTTTATATAATATCAAATAGTTTAATAGATTGCTAAACATTGATAGTTGCTTCAACAAAAGTTGCTACATATGCACAGCGCCTAAAAAGGTAAATAAAATGTTGATCTCTCTCAATTGAAAAACCCTGAATTAAACCATTTCCGTTTTGATTTCGCTGGGCAACAGATCAGGATTCAATATTCTACGTGCTATCTAGATAGGGAATGAGTAGACATTATTTTAGCTTTAGTTTCCTATGAAAGATATAAAGAGGTTTGAAATTAGTGGTAAATATCTTTCTGTGCTCAAATTTGGTCGCGATCCACTACACTTTAGGGTAAAGTCTGCGCGTGACCACGATTGTTTTGTTGCATCAAAACGTCAGGATAAAAAATGTGAAGGTAATATAAAAAAAATAAAAAAAAAATGTAGTAAAAATACCAGTTTAGTATTAGTTATTATAAATTACTTATGTAATAGGGCAAGTAAAAACTAGTGAGGCTTGTTATCTTTTTTTCTGCATTAGTCTCGAGGAATATTTATATTCAGATCAGATTTTTTTCAGGTAAGTTAAAACAACCTATAAATTGGACAATATAGAATACGTTCTCTAAAATACTCTTAAACGTACTCTTAATTATTCTTGAAGATTTGTTGGAGCCTGGCGGGAAAGTGTCTGAGGAAACGTTATTCTAAATCTTGCAGGAAAAATACAACAATTTTTATTTATATAAATTTTTATGAATCTCTACGCTAACAAAATCACCAGCGTTGTACCATGCAGCAAACTCAATGAATAGTCTTCAAAGAAATTCTATATTCCTGAAATAGGACTTGTAAAATTAGAATCTTTAGATAGGTTGTCCTACGGAGTGCTACGCCACTTCGTAGGTAGCTACGTGATCCGCCTACGCGCTACGTGCTCGTAGCACGCTCGTAGCCTAGAACGATTTAACTACTGGAGGGAAATTTTATGCTGTCAATATTTAAAGGTCAAATTACAATGCCCGTGGTGTTACTTGCTTAGTTACTCGTATTAGATCTTCTCTTCTGATCTGCAACGTTCTGCACGGTTATTTCTAACAAGTTTAGTAGCTTCCCTGCTTCGGACGCCACATAATGATAAAGATAAAATAAGATAAAGATAATTTATTTTCGGTAAAGAACTTCACAACACACGTCTACACATCAAGCTATACATTTCCAGTATAAGCTGACCTCGCATTGTATAGGCTTTTCGTAGAATGAGAGGTCAGCTTATACTGGAAACTTATAGCTTGATGTGTAGCCGTGTGTACATCAGATTCAGTATTTTAGTTAAATATTAAAACCTAGTTGCAAAAGAAACATAGGCACCCAAACTAGGAAGACCTGTGATATGGCATGCCTATGCCTCCCGCCGGAATTACACCTGTACTGAAGAAGATTAACTCTTGTTACACTTACAAACTTGTAAATATATATATATATATATATATATATATATATATATATATATATATATATAGGTATGTAGTATGTATATATATAAAGGTATATATATATATATATATACAATATTTTATCAATACTAATTTTATCAAAAAACTTATAAAGGTGCTGTTTAGTAAGTTGGTATTAGGTAAGGGTCAACCCTAGTGTCGGAGCGTTTAGGCCACCCGAAGGCTTCTAAAATGTCTGGGCGACTTTTTAGCCGAGACTGACATCACATAATTATTCATCCTATGTAAATATATATATGACATCACATAATTATTCATCCTATGTGAATATATATATATTTAAACGCTCCGACACTAGGGTTGACCCTTACCTAATACCAACTTACTAAACACGCAAGTTTAAAAAAAAAATTGTTTTGAACTTTTGGTGACCTATTACCGTTACAAAGTTATAATAAAAATTGTAACAACGCCTTTGGATTATGCTAGAAGATTAATAATAACTTCATCATCATCATCACCGCCATCCTCCATGCCTCCTACATTTTGTGCCACGTAGTCCTATACTGGGATAATAATTAGTTATATAGATACAAAAAATCTCTGAAATTTGCTCTGTCCTTTTCTATTTAAAATCAGTAGACGAAACCTATTACATATTTTGATTACGTATAGTGGTTTTTGTTTTTATAAGGTTTTTATTGAGCATACATGTTTACAGTGTATTACAACTAAACACAGTTTAGCATACGAGTAATAGTATCTTAAATAAGAATAACTCAGCAGGCTATAGCGCCTTTATAAGTTTTTTGATAAAATTAGTATTTATGAGAGTTACACTTTGTAAATCAGTTTTCATCATTTTATATAGCCAAAGTTTTTCCAGAAGTACTTATTAAAAAAGTTGCTATGAGCACTTTGTATAGCGCGCGTTTTTAAGGTCAAAAGTACAGTGGTGTCCCTGTCTATCTAGATTGGCTTACCTCACTCCTACAGTAAATTTCCACACATAGAAACCACATGCGAACAGGCGCCTGATGAAATAAGTATTTGATTACCTATTTCTTTTTTCAAGTTGCAAGTTCATTTTTATGGATTCTCACGGGCCTGGTTACGTTATTTCTGCTATCATTAATGGATTGGTTTCCATATAACAAAGTAGGGCACTGAAAGTTCCGTGGTTGGAAGCTCCAGTAGCTTCGCTCGCAGCATTTCAATTTTCTACTGGAACTCGCGTGAGGCATTTTTTATTAAGCTTTTTCTCGCAAATATGTTTGGTAGGTTTTCAATAGAGGCTGCATTTAAACACGTTTATAAAGTTACGGGGGATTGAATTGAAAATGACAATGCCAGAAACTCTATAGAGCTTTGACCCATCAAATAAAAGTTGGTTTACAAGCAAGCTAAATATAGCATTCTATTGCTGCTTTATTATTGATAATTAAAAACATAGTTAAATGCCTTTAGAACTTGCGGTTTCTGTTTAAATCTAAGAACAATTGTTACATTTTGGTTAGGTACCTTAAGTTGATGATCAGAATCCGTAGCAAGTAGCACAGTCGGCGAGTAGGCGAGATCAAGTCCGTGTCCAAAAGCAAAAATCGTCGTGATACTATAACAGTAATACGATCAAAGAGAGATTATGGAGCTTAAAAAACCTACAGCAATGCAAACAGAACAGAGCGAATGTCAATGAATGAATGACTTTTTAACATA
Source organism: Philereme vetulata (assembly GCA_918857605.2). NCBI lineage: Eukaryota > Metazoa > Arthropoda > Insecta > Lepidoptera > Geometridae > Philereme > Philereme vetulata. The sequence goes on along the minus strand of OU975460.1, from coordinate 2,818,603 downwards.
ACTATAATATTAGCGCGTCGCGTCAGAGACGTTTCGTTACCCTATCACCTAATCACTAACGCTCAAATGCGAAATAAGTATTGATTAGAATATACATTCATAATAATATATATTAAAACAATATTTTCATTAATTGTGTATATTTCAATCAAATACATATTAAAATCCGTACATAATTTATTAATAGATGTCATTTTTTCTTTTTAAATGAATAGTTTTGTTCCGCGTGTATGCGTACTAAGTAACGCAGATGTCCGCGATAAAAACAGGAAATAGGACTTGGGTTTTTAAATTCCTTTTATCTTTATCTTTTTATCCGCAAGTGTAACAGAATAACAGTTATGTAACCAAGGGTCCTAATTTCATTGCATAATTTTGATTAATTTACATTTTTTGTAAATTATGAAAGGGTGGGGCAGGATCTGGCATTGTCCTTTGAGTAAGTTAATATTTTAAAACATTAAGGGTGTGGGGATTTCATATTGTCATTTCTTTAAAAAACAAAATAAGACTCATCATGGAGAACAAAATATACTAAGGTTTTTATGCTTATACTAGCTGTTGCATGCGATTACGTACGTGTTACACTACTAAATGTATAGGTAATCTTGAAATAAAGCTCAACTCGCTGTTGCAACTTGACTTGACACCCCATTTTATCCCATGGGACCTGATTTATGGTATAAAAAGTAGCCTGTGTTAATCCAGGTTATAATCTACGAACATACAAAATTTCATCTATATTGGTTCAGCCGTTACGACGTGATGGAGTAACAAACAAACAAATAAATAAACAAACATCCAAACTTTCGCATTTATAATTAGTGTTGATTAAGAACGGTCGATTTCCCCGTTTTCAGACGCTGGTAGTCAGTTGTATCGTGAAAACGTCTCGCATAAACAATTTAATAGAACCCAATCAACTGTTATTACAAGAATTTAATTAACTTGCAATGTATGCATGTTTGTCCGGGTGGAATCTAGCGGCTGAATTATAAACCCGCCCGTTCCCCTCAACCGATTGAGCTGAAATTTGGAATACATATGTTACTTCGGTTAGTGGTTTAGGCTTTGTAGTTTCTATATGCCAGTCAGGACAAAGACTTTTATATAATAGACTAGCTGATCCGCCCGCGGCTTCGCATACGTATTTTCTTAAAACATTACCCTCCTGCGCAGTCAGGTAATCGATCTTTTTAAGATATACAATTCCGTAACGTTACGGTTTAGCCAGCGTTTGCGATTAAAGCGCACAAAAATATATTTTTCCGCTTTTTTGTTCTATAATATGTATGTATTATACATATAAACCTTCCTCTTAAATCAATCTATCTATTGCTGAAACAACATTAAAATACGTTGAGTAGATTAAAAAATCTAAACGAACATACAGCGGCAGCGACTTCATTTTATACTATGTAATGAGATAAAGATTATGTTAATGATAGTAAGTATCCTTTAATAATACTATGGAGTACCGCTACCATCTACGAGATGAGTTGGCAAAGTACCAGCCTAAAACCCATGATTTAATGGTTCAACGTGGACCGTTTCCCAAAGATACTCGTAGGAAAAGAGAGAATGAGCTAAATATCAATTAAAAAATATGCGAAATTTATAAAAATTGAAAGTTGATCTTATTAATGAGTTTACTCCAAAGTTTTTGGAAGAAATCTTTTTGCACTAGGTATACAAATTAATAATTGTTACTTATATCTTTATTTTGCCAGTCAAAAGTGAGATAATGGCAGCCACCTCGGTATAGGTCTTTATAACCAGGAAGGAGATCTCTTTATTCATCCTGACGCTTACTTTATTACAAGCTTTTTATTGACTTGCAACGTATGTATGTTTATCCGGGTGGAATCTTGCAACTGATTTTTAAACCTGTTCCCCTCAACCGAATGAGCTGAAATTTGAAATACATATGTAACTTCGGTAGCTATGCAATAATATGGTACCATGGAGGTGGTCTCATGATGGAGACGGATGCTAAACAACGGAAATTCGGAATGGATTATAGTAGGATACTAGTGTTTGGGCTCATTTGAATCTGCTTGCGGTACCAATTATGAATTTTATAAAAGCTTGTTTTGAAAAAGTATTTTTTCAACAAAAAACTTACTTATAGATACTTATAGCTCACGAACAAAGTAAACAAAACACGTCAATTAAAGGTTCTTGACTTTCTGATATAATATTCCCATGAGGTGTTTATATCGATTTAGCAATGAACTCATGAAAAAACACACGAGCACACTCACGCAATCAAACAAATTAATTCGTTCGCCCCGAACTCAGAAGTCGCGAGTCTCCGATTAAAACAAAAAATATTATTTGTAATCTTTGACTATCAAAATAGTGCCACGAACTAAATAACCAACATACTTAACCTACAGTTTCATAACATTACAGGTAAAGGGAGTTCATGTTATGTGGTTACATTTTTTTTGGGGTACAGATTGCAGTTATTCCTGGATTTCAGACTTTTGCCTAAATTTGTGTCATTTAAGATACATGCATACCAAATTACAGCACTGTGGGGTTACTGGTGTAACCTGGGAATTTTTTCAAAGTAAAGTTTTTTATTATGGCTAATAACTCGAAAAATATAAAAACTTTACTAAAAATAAAAACCTAGTCTAAATTTACTAATAAATACCTTTCATTTGACGTCCCATTTGACCTAATAGTCTCATTTCATTTTTATTACCCCTCTTGAACCCCAATATCTCAACAACCCCTCAACATTTTTAGCTCATTTAGTCACACCAAAATTGTGTCATCACTACCTAACTATGTATCAAATTTCACAATGACCGGATCAACGCTTCGAAAGTCATCCTCGGACAAACAAACATACGTATATACAACGCAGATTTGCTCAAATTGATTTAGAAATCTCGCTTCGCTCGATTAAATATCAATTTAAGTGTTTATTTCTAATAAGGATGTGTCGTTTGTATTCATTTTCGAATGCTTATACCTATAGAGGTGCCTAAAATGATTTGTGATAAATTTCCACTGCGATTATGCTAGGTGTTTATTTACGAGATTTAATCAGAAATACGGAGATCCGTGGACAAACCAAGGTCACAGACATAGCCAAGAGGATTAGCGAGCTGAAGTGGCAGTGCGTGGGATACAGCTCGAAGAACTTACGACCGTTGCGGCAAAAAGGTTCTACTAAACTAAATTGGTATGCATAGTACTGAGCCGTGTGTCTGCTTGTCCTTTGATGGAATCGAGATGGCGGGATCAGATCACGTTACTACCGGACACATTCACTAAAATGTTTTGTATAAACACTTTTTATTATGAAATAGATAGAGGTAGTGGTATATAAAGGTGACACCAGACGGTGCGGCGAATAGCCCTCAATATTGACCCGTCTATATTTAGCCTTTTGCGGTACATTTCTGCGAAGCCTTGGGTATAGTAGCACAAAATAGAAATAGTATCCATTTGGAAAGTCTCAGTTCTTGAACACTAACTTGATTGGATGAACTCTGTGAGCGAGTATTATTCGCTCATTAAATAGAAATATGATCTGTTAAGGGTTGTTAAGAGCGCAGATCGCAAAACACAAGAAGCACAGGCACGATTGGATGGAAATCTATGGCCTATTCAGCAGTGGACGTATCATGACTTATGACGATAATGAAATGTTCAAATTGAATAGCTAATTTTAAATTAATTTTGCAATTGATATAGGCATGTAGGTACTTTCAGTGGTTTTACCGTGATTCAAGGGCTTGCTGATGACGTGACTACGCGGTGCCCGACGTCGCGCCACGCTGGCTGGATAGTTTTGGTGTTAGTCTTATCTAGTTTCGGACAAGCTAGAGGTGCAAGAAATTTATTTTGATTGTATTTTATCAAGAATAATTAAGATTTCATATTGCCATCATGTCACTTATCTGCTAGGCAAGGCATAGACTTCTCTGTTTGTGTATCTCTGTAAAAAAAGAAGAATGAGTTAAGATCCTAAGCGCTACACTAAATTAAACAATAACTTTCCTTCGTTTATCTCCACACATTTAAAAATCAAAAGCGACCTGAATCAGTAAGTTTGCAGGTATTGGATGTAGTGATTCACCCCAATTCACAAACGCGCTGTTCCCAATTCTGGCCCAAACATCTATTTTTAGACCCAAAACAGACACAGCTGATACCTTTTTAGAACGGACGGTGCGACCTAATCAGAACTTTCAGTTTCAGATTGCTTAGGCCTCCTACATAACGGGCCATTACGTAGGCAGGGCCTGTAATTGGGCAGCTTTGTTACCTCTTAGCTGGTTTATGATACGTTTTATGTGAATCCCGGCCGTTCGCTTAAAATACGGCGGTAATACAAATTGCTTTAGCGAAATTCGTGATACTTATATTTGAGGAGTCGTTCATTGTTTAAAGAGTGAGGAGCTAGACCCCGCTCGAACGCGCGGGCGCGGGTAGGTACTCTATGTTTAAGAAAATAATGTTGTTTTTGTTGTATTATGGCCAAGTTTTAATATATGTAACCGCAATATCAGCATGGTAGGTTTGTCTACCTAAAAATATTTAGGGCTATTACTTGTAAACAGGCCGATTAAGCTTGATTTCTTGACCTTAAAAATGCGCGCTATACAAAGTGATCATAGCAACTTTTTAATAAGTATTTCTGGAAAAATTAATTAAGATAACTGATTTACAAAGTGTCATCATCATCATCATCATATCAGCAGTAGGACGTCCACTGCTGGACAAAGGCCTCCCTCATTGATCTCCAGGAACTGCAGTTGGAAGCGGCCTGCATCCAACGCCGACCTGCGGTTCTTACCAAGTCGTCTGCCCATCTTGTGGGTGGACGTCTTACGCTGCGCTTGCCGATCCGTGGCCTCCACTCGAGAACCTTTCAGCCCCATCGGCCATCTGTTCTGCGCGCTACATGGCCTGCCTATTGCCACTTCAACGTGCTAATCCGTCGGGCTATGTCGGTGACTTGAGTTCTCCTACGTATCTCCTCATTTCTGATTCGAGTGAGATTACAAAGTGTATCTTTTATAAATACTATTTTTATCAAAAACTTATGAATGTGCTATAGCCTGCTGAGTTATTCTAACTTAAGATAGTATTCTACTAAACTGTGTTTAGTTGTAATACGCTGTAAATATTTATGTTCATTAAAGACTTTTTAAAAACAAAAAATCTAGACCCTTGTGTCCGCTCATCCACTACGTCATCACTTCATTTTCTCAATTTTTCTATTTCTAGGCAAAGGTCTCCCCCAGATCTTTCAAAGCGTAGTCATAGTTTGTCATCATTAAAACATTGAACTCAGGCAACATTTAAATACTTACAGGATGGTAATTATCTTATTCTACGGCCCATAACGATTATCTTGTTAATTGTTATCTTGATATGTAACGTCATAAATAGATTAGTTTAATTTATATAATGGCAATATTTATTTATTATTATATACTCGTTCGTCCACACTTACGTCATGTCAGAAAACCAGCGCTGCATCATACACAACAAGGTCCGAAGCAGTCCACAAAATGGTCTCGGGGCCATTTTGTCTCCACGCAACACCACCATTGTCTGTGTTATTGTATTATTACGACCTCTGTGATAGACGACCTCCGTGGTGCAGTGGGCTAAGGGTTCGATTCCCGCCGTGGAACAAATGTTTGCATGATTTACAGATATGTGTTCTTGGGCTGGTTGTTTCTCTATATATTTAAAAAAAAAATTGCTGGACATTTCACACAGCGCTATCTAACTAAGCGCTAGCCCCAAACTAAGCAGAGCTTGTATTATGGGAACCAGATAACTGATAGAATACTTATATACATTTTTTTTTGTTAATACATACTTATAATATATAGAGAAACAACCAGACCCGGAACAAATATCTGTAGGTCATGCAAACATTTGTTCCGCGGCGGGGATCGAACCCGCTACCTCCTGCGTCTCAGCCGGCTATTCGCCCACTACACCACGGAGGTATTATAAGTATGTATTTACAAAAAAAAATTATAATTATAATTATTCTATCAGTTATCTGGTGCCCATAGTACAAGCTCTGCTTAGTTTAGGGCTGGATAGCGCTGTGTGAAATGTCCAGCAGTATTTATTTTATTTATTTATTGTACACTTTCTGTGGGAGCAAATAAATGTATTTTCTTTCTTTCTTTCTATCCTAGCCTTATATACATATTATAATACAACTTTTATTTATTTCCTATATAACAAGGCAATTTTGGGCGTGAGTTTTCGTTTTAGGTACCCATTTTCCAAAACGAAGAGTACGAGACTCTTCGGCCAAAAGTCTTCCTTCATGAAGGTCTTTGTTCCATTCCACCGTCTTTATAAATTTCAAAAATGAATATACTATGCCTCAAATGATGTAATCAATACAAATTGAATAAGATTCGATATCCCTTGTTTTTTAAATCTAGAGATTTGGAATAGAATTAAACTCTTGAATAAATTCTTTCTTAGGCAATCGTGAATGAATATATGAATGAAAATTCTGTAATCACAATATATCAATATAATCAATATACAATATAATCTGTAATTACAAGCTACACACAACAGTTCAAAATAAATAAAAAACTAATAAATGTAAGCCTGATGGGCGGTCTTATCGCTTAACAAAGCGATCTCTTCCAGACAACTTTTGGATGAAGAGCCTTCATCTTTAACCACTCTGTTACTATCAGGCAAAAAAGTGGTCAAACGTTTATTTAAAAACAATAAAACAACAGTACGAATTGTGGTCAAACAAAGGACAAAAAATTCAAAAGAAATTGCTGTATTTCCGTCGGACTTCGTACCGCCTTGACATGCATAATATGACGGTAGAATTGTAAATCGGCCATCATTGTATGAGAAAATGAATTTTTATCATAATTTTTTTGCGTGAATTTTTAAAATATGTTAATAGTTATTCTGTATTATGTATAAATCCGACGTCGCACATAGGTTGTGGACGTGGGTATGAGGATCGTAGGTCTGAAGTGGAGATGGGCTGGACACTTGGCTAGGAGGGATGACGGGTGTTGGACGAAGTCGATTACAGAGTGGTGGCCAAGGGATGCTCGTAGACCAAGAGGCAGACCACCCGCCCGATGGTCGAATGATATTGAAAGCGTAGCTGGGTGTCAATGGATGAGACTCGCAAGGGACCGGAAAGAATGGCGTAATAAAGAGGAGGTTTATACCCAACAGTGGGTGCAGACGGGCTGAGATGATGATAATAGTTATTCTGCTATTCGGGGTGAAGACAAATCTAACAAATCAAAAATCATCGTAATCGGTCCAGCCGTTCTTTAGTTACAAATGGTGTAACTAACCCGACTTTGTTTTATATATTTAAAGAAGATTTTATAAAATCAAACTGTGCCAAACTTATTTTCTCTGTAAATATCCTAGTTCACAAACACAATGTATATAACACAATGTAACTTTCAAAGTTACTTATCTGCTGCATAAATCGCTGTTATAATCACACTATAAATTATATTATAAATGCGAAAGTTTGGCTGTTTGTTTATTTGTTTCAATCACGCCGTAACGACTAAACTGACTTTTATAAAATTTGGTATTTAAATAGATTAGACCCTGGATTGAAACAAAGGCTACTTTTTATTGACAAACAAGGCAAGCAAACCGCGGGCGGAAACTAGTTAAAAATAATCTCAGGGGAGGTTTAAATTTGGTGAGAGAAAGTAAACATGCTATGGCGGAAAACTCTCTAAAAAGTTGTATAAAATGTTCGCTACTGTAGCGCCGCGTTGTTGGTTTTCATACAATGAAATTCAGTACTTGTAGTGTTGGCTAACTGGCATAGATGGCGCACTAAGCCTTGTTTCTGCCGGTCGTTGATAGATGGCAGCAGTAAAAGTTTCTTAGAACAACACATTTTACTATGTTACCAGGCAGCAGCGTCGTTAGCTGATAACCCCCTGAACGTTGAAAGATTGAAATACAAACTTTTAGAAGGTAAACTTCGAAAAAGTTTGTTTAAAAATATAGATTTTTCTAAACACATGACGTGTTATATTTTTTTTTTGGAATTCATTCTTCTACGAATTTTTACTTAAATGTTTACACCTGTTAGTGACGCAGAACGTACATATTAATAATAATAAACTAGGTACATACATACCTACACTTATTTTAGATGTTGATAATTATCGAAGCCTCTACAAAGCCATACTTTTCTTAGGTAAACTTATAAATCTATTATCGATAAAACAAAGTCGGGTTAGTAACAAAATGTATAACTCAAGAATGGCTGGACCGATTTTTAATGATCTTAAATTTGTTGGATTTGTCTCCGCCCCAAATAGCAGAATAACTATTAAAATATTTGAAACATTCACGCAAAAAAAATGAATGATGAAAATTCATTTTCTCATACATAGATGTAGCTAATGATGACTGATTGACAACTCTACCGTCATATGCATGTCAAGGCAGTACGAAGTTCGTTGGGTCAGTTAGTATAGAATACAATTGCTGCATGTACACACAGCTACACATCAAGCTATACATTTCCAGTATAAGCTGGCCTCGCATTGTGTAGGCTTTTCGTAGAATGAGAGGCCAGCTTATACTGGATATATATAGCTTGATGTGTAGCCATGTGTACGAGTATGAAAGATCAATCACTTGATTTTTTTTATGTTGTGTACATAATTTTTAGGACAATGTTTGTATGAAAGAAAGTTGCTCAGAAATTTTTAAAAATTGCACGGATAATTTGAAACTTCTGGAAAAACTGAAAGTGCTTTTTTCTATGGGATTTTTGTATGATTGATTTCAATCATTATTATAAATGCGGGATTTATCACATACCGTCTTATCGGTGTTTCGACCGACAATGTTTCGGTTCAATTCGTGAACCTTCATCAGGGTGCGTGCGATCCGTTCCGAATAACGTCTCGCCTCGCACTACGAACTACCCTGATGAACGTTCATTGAACCGAAACATTGTCGGTCGAAACACCGATAAGACGGTATGTGATAAATCCCGTATTTATAATAATGATTTTTGTATGAACTCAAGACCTACATTTAGGCTACATTTTATTTAGAAATCACTGTGCATCCGGTTATTAATAAAAAAGGAAGGTACACCTTCAGTTCTTGCTAATTACCTTAGCCTTCAAAAACCATACCGATCTGATTCAAAGCGCTGACGTACGTAAACAGGGGTGTTTGCAAAACTCATCGATGCAAGATATGCTATACAGTATACAGGCCCTTCGCCACGCGAGGTCGCGTGCCCACCTGAACGCCGAGAGTTGGCCCAATAGATACGGGCTTAATACAGGCTGATTCTTTTCAACACTAGAATTTAGAGACAGGTATATTCAATTTTTATTTATAAAATAAACTAAAATCAATCAGAAATCTGCTTAAGTTGCTACCACTCATGTTATTTAAGAATATTATTATCTACAACTTGGCTAATCTACCCAAAGCGCGTTTAATGTATTTTATTTTATTATAAATCTGTGTATTACTGATTGAAAATCCTTAACAACTAGTGGTTCTCGCGAGTCTAACAAAACACAAAAAAAATATTCTTAGGGCGACTCTCGCAATGCCTAAACGTATTTAGTGGGTAAATATGATTTAAGGAGTTGTCAAATCATAGAAATACGTAAAATTTAAACATGTTTAATCGCTAAACACGTTTAGGGATCATTGTGCAAGCCGGAATTAGTCTTTGACTAATAAAATAGTGCCACGAAATGAAAAACCATCTAACATGACCTACAGCGTCATTCAAATTACAGGTAACGGGGGTTCATGTATTTTCGTTACCCTTTTTTGGGGTACAAATTACAGTTATTCTGGATTTCAGACTTTTGCCTATATTTGTGTCACTTAAGCTACACGCATACCAAATTACATCACTGTGGGTCTCTGTGAATTTTGTCAAAGTTTAGTTTTTATTATGGCTAATAACTCGAAAACTGCCTAAAAACTTAACTAAAAATAAAAACGGTGTCTAAATGTACTAATGAAGATTTTTCGTTTGACGTCCCACTTAATAGTCTCTATTTCATCATTTTTTTACCAACGTTTCTCGCCTGCCTCACTTTTGTTGGCCTGTTCTCAGTTTCAAACATCCATTCACAAGATTGCTGTTTTTTTCGGGTTTAAAACAATAAATCCAAGTTTCGTCTCCTGTGACAATGTCATAAACAGCATTAGAGTGTCCGTGGTCGTACTTCAGTAGCATCTGTGAGCACCATTCCACCCGAGCCCGCTTCTGCTCCGCTGTCAGTTCATGAGGGATCCAATGACAACAAAGTTTCCGAACTTTCAATTCTTCGTGTAAAATTTTCTGGATTTGGCTCATACCAATCCCCAATAGTCCTCGAATTGTCTCATAGGTAATCCGCGGGTTTTCTTCAATTAGCCACTTTATTTTCGTTGACGGCAGTTGAAGGCCACCCTTCACGAAATTCGTCATGTAAAGAAACCCGACCTCTCTCAAATTCAGCAAACCATCGCCTTACGGTGCTCAAACAAAGTGCTTCTCTCCCAAAAGCATTTTGAAGACGAGTGGCACAGTCTTGCAGAGAGAGAGAGAGAACTCTTAAAATCATAAAAAATCATCGCTCTAAAATCTTTTCGACTTAATTCCATTTTCATTGCGTACGTAGACCTTTGATGTGTGATAAAAAACAATTGACAAATGATTTCCCGCATATTTTTTTTTATATAGAAGGTTGCATCGTTTAAAAAAATATAACATTCGAAATTCAAATAGTTCCGATTAGCGAGAAGTGCAAAACTTTTAGTGTGCCCCATGTACATCAGTTGGTTTTAGTCCATGAGTTAAGCACATGTATGTTCTACATTAATAAGACAGGCAAATGTTCAAATTATATACAAAATAATTGAATCCCACTAATAGTATAAACGCGAAAGTTTATATGGATGTAGTGTGGATGTTTGTTACTCATTCACTTCCTAACGGCTGAAGTGATTTCGATGAAATTTAATACCTAGTCAGGTCATAAGTATTGTCACACAGTAAAAACTTTTCTTTTGGAATGCTGGCCACAAAAAAGTTTATTGAATTCGAATTTCGAATTGTTCATGGAAATAAAAATGTATACTTTTTAGAATTTTACTCATTTTTAAATATGCAGTGGACGCTTAAAGAAGACCGTGTTGCAGTTATTGCGTTGCATCGTTGCGGTTACGCGCCAATTCAAATTTTTGACATACTGAAAAATTTGAATATAACCAAAAGGTTCGCTTATCGCACCATCAAACGATACAATGAAGACTCTAGTGTAGATGACAGGTCAATAAGTGGTCGCCCTCAGTCTGTTAGGACTCCAGCAGTGATAAAAGCTGTGAAGGCGCGAATTCAAAGAAATCCCAAAGTTAAGCAGAAACTTTTGGCCCTTCAGATGGGGTTAAGCAGAACCACGGTGAAAAGGGTGTTAAATGAAGACTTAGGGCTTCGGGCATATCGAAGAAAAACAGGACATCGTTTGAATGCTCGTCTAATGGACCTGAGACTGAAGAGATGCCGCGCTTTGTTGAAGCGGTACGAGGGAAAAAAATATCGGGAAATTCTTTTTTCGGATGAAAATTTCTTTACCGTAGAAGAGAACTACAACAAACAAAATGATAAGGTGTACGCACACAGTAGTGAAGAAGCGAGCAACCGTATTCCGCGTGTCCAACGAGGTCATTTTCCATCCTCGCTCATGGTATGGTTGGGAGTTTCTTATTGGGGCTTAACAGAGGTACATTTTTGTGAGAAAGGTGTAAAAACGAATGCAGTTGTGTATCAAAATACAGTCCTGACGAACCTTGTGGAACCTTTTTCTCATACCATGTTCAATAACAGGCACTGGGTATTCCAACAAGATTCGGCGCCAGCTCATAGAGCGAAGAGCACACAAGACTGGCTGGCAGCGCGTGAAATCGACTTCATCCGGCACGAAGACTGGCCCTCCTCCAGTCCAGATTTGAATCCGTTAGATTACAAGATATGGCAATACTTGGAAGAAAAGGCGTGCTCAAAGCCTCATCTCAATTTGGAGTCACTCAAGACATCCTTGATTAAGGCAGCCGCCGATATTGACATGGACCTCGTTCGTGCTGCGATAGACGACTGGCCGCGCAGATTGAAGGCCTGTATTCAAAATCACGGAGGTCATTTTGCATAAACTTTAGTGTCATAAGAATTTATGTTTTGTTAAGTTCATTTTGGTATATAAATGGTTACATAATGAATAAACTTGTTTCAATTATTTTATATTAAACATGTGACAGAATTTATGACCTGACTAGGTATATAAGTAGATTGTAATCTGAATTAATACATAGGCTACTTTTTCTTGACTAACCACGCGTGCGAAGCCGCTGGTGGAAGCAAGCGTAAAATAAATTAGATAATTTGATTTGTTTTTTTGTTACTCAATCACGTCGTAATGACTGAACCGATTTCGATTAAAGTTGGTGTGTAGATAGATTATGAAATGAATTCAAATAAATAAATGCTACTTTTTGTTGACTAACGACGCGAGCGAAACCACTGGCGGAAGCTAGTTTTAGATACATCAAAGTTAATAATTCCACAGCCGTAGCTATGCACTCACCCTGTAGTTCGTTAGATAAGTAATAGATAGGTTTAAAGGTGCCTGGTATGGGTGGAGGGTAGATTAAGGCTCCGCCTACTAGATTCAATCGCACGGTAGCAGCTTTCACTAGACCTTGAATAAAAATCTGTTTTGCTACCGAAGTTTGGCGTATTTTTAGTATTTTTCGTTAAATCATTTCGGCTGTTTTGAAACACTGAACTGAAACGTTAGGCTTATAGATAAACTAGCTACCACATGCAGCTTTGCACGCGTGGTTTGCCAATAAAAAGTAGCCTATGTGTTAAGCCTATGTGTTGAGAAGAATGCTTGGGGTATCATGGACAGAATTCCGTACCAACCCGTCCATATTCCAAGAACTCGTCAAGCAGCGTCTTTCTTCTACTGTGCAATCTCGCATCCTCACGTTCTTCGGGCACGTGTCGCGGCGTGGAGAGATGTCCATTAAGCGCCTTATAGTGCAGGGGAAAGTTGGGAAGTAGATCACGAATGATATGGACGGACCAAATCAAAGTAGCTCTTGACGGTCCCCTACACGAGTGCACCAGAGAACCAGCAATACGAGAGGAGCGGCGAAGGATTGTCAAGCGCGCCACCACCCACGAAGTGACGAACACGACCACTCTGGCAAGAGTGTAACGACTGAGAAGAAGATGTGTTAATCCAGGTTATCTACGTAAATATTAAATTTCATCGAAATCGGTGAGCTATTACGATGTGATTGAGTAACAAACAAACAAGCAAATAAATAAATAAACATCCATACTTTTGCATTTATAATATTAGTGTAACAAGTTTTGTGTCTAAATCAACATCTTAATACATACTTACAAATCCGCACAACGTGATAATTATAGGACCTGATTTTTGGACCTTCTCTTTTCATTTTAGAATCGAATGCTTTCATCATCTACATCTTTATATCAGCCACTGCCAAATATAGATTGCTAGAGCGACCGATCTTGTACGGAGTCCACCCAACGGCTCCCAGGCACTTTCATCTAGTTCGCTTTCCAGCGCATGGTCTCCAAGAAGCTATCTAGACAGCATAATAGGTGGCGATATATGATTAAGTATAACGATTACGTGACGATGTGACGATTAAAATGACGCAACAGTGCGTATGAAGGACCGCAACTGTGACACTCGCTTTCCACACCTTAAATTTTAAATAGAACGAAACAACTAGTACTGCACAGAGAAAGATAATAAACAAATTATGTCAAAAACTTACGTTACATGAAAACTAATACTAATCTGCCTTGGCCAGTTTGGAAGTCAATGAACAGACTCCGGACCCAAATTGTCCGCTGCAGACAAATCCTGTGTAAATGGAGTATATGAGAATCTTTCCGTACTGAATGCGACTGTGGAGCACTGATTCAGTCCATGTCTCGTCTGGTCTCATGTCACTTGTGCCCAATGCCACGCCCAACGCAATAGAAGTGGCAGAGTACTACTCTTATATAGTTCACATTGACAGAAAAGAAGAAGAACACGCTGTGGGACAATGTGCAGTGGAAAACATCATTACACCATGAACATCACATGAAATATTACTCGTGCGCGATAACTTGGGACCTGCTAGGAATGTGACTCCCCGACCGCTTCCCCTGCACTTGCCCGATGGCGCCCGTATTGTACCGTTCGCATCACTATTTTTTACTAGGGTTTTTAGTCTCGTACTGGCCTACGTCACGTAACGACACGCTCTGGAATTCTTTTAGTTTTCGTTTGTGTTATTGTTTTGTTGTTGTAGTTTTTGTTGTTATAGTTTGTAAAAAGTTTGTCGACAAAAGTATTGGGACGATGACCGTCTTACAAGAGACGAATAAATCGCAATTAATTGTAAATTTATCGGATACCTCTTCGCCAAGTGATTATAGTGAGACTGAGGACGAAGAACAACCTCTAAAAGGCATAAATCCACTAAGTAGTGACGAAGATGAGATAATGTAAATATGTAATAGATAAAATAAATGTATAAACTTAAACATTGTATTTTTATTTTATTCAAATAGTGTAAAAAAGATTAGATAAAAAGCAGCGTCCTCCCTGAGTAACATAATAAATTAGGCTGCTTGTTATGTTCGCTTTGCGGGCGGTACAAACACGCCAATATGACGTCACTGCGCTCAGGTCCCAACTTATCGCGCACGGGTAATACAAGCGATAACTGTGAATGTGTAATTTTCACTCTTTATAATGTGGCACAATTTTGGGCCTGTCATAATTCTGCAGGATTCATCTAACCTTAGTTCAGTGTTTGAAATACTTCATAGACATTATTACCTCTACCTGATTGATTGACACTGTATAATATCTCAGAAAGATGATACTTAAACATCTGCTAGTTAGAAATGGTCTTTGGACGAGACCTGAAGTATAATTAAGAATCAAACTAACTTACCTAGTGCTGGTTGATTCCAATTATGCGTAGGTCTCGTCCGAAGACCGTTACGATCCCATCCATCCCTTCATTTACCCTTCATGGGGTTATGAAAAGGTAAAGATTATGGAACGCCTTGCTGCTCTTCATTAGGAAATCCCCCTCACCTTCGGAAAACTTTTATCTCCATGAAGAGTCGTGATTCTTTCATCTGATCTGTAATATTAATAATATATGTACATATATGTATGTAAGTACCTACATATTTATTTATTTTATATATGATATTTACAATTAATTATATACCTAATATGTAAGTAAATAACTATGTATATAACGTTAAGTAGTTTTTCTTTTTCTATTATTAAGTGTATTCTTTTACACCTCGGCCAATCTTTCATTAAGCAATGATCCTCGCCACCCAAAGGTAGTCTGGAATAGATCGCTTTGTTAAGCGATAAGACCACCCATTTTGCTTACATTTATTTGTTTTCTTGTTATTTTTGTATCTGTTGTATTTAGGTTGTAAGGTATAACAAAGAATTGTCATTCATTTATTCATTAAATCACATGTAAAAGTAAGCAGCTCAGGCAGGGTTTCTCTAAAGTAAGGACAGGTTGCAGGCATACCAGAGATAAGGCCAGCAACTGACGCCGAGCGGAAGAGTAAGACGGGAGATGAGTTTTATTGTATTTTAGCAATTCGGGTCTGAAGTGTGACAGTGACAGTACCATAACTCGGTAATGCTGCTAGTAAGAAATGGTCTTCGGACGAGAGATTCGCTTAATTGGAATCAAACAGAACTAGGTAAGTCGTTTGATTCTTAATTAAGCCGTTTTTGTAGGCTGACACTGGTATTTTAATGTACTTAACATCAAAAGGTTACTACTAAATTAATTATCAAATCACTGTTAAACATTAGAGCAACCGCATTCGTTTCTGCATTTTTCTCCTATTAAAACATTTTATTTTCGGATTTAAGTATGGTACATATAAAATCATTTCATCCACAGATTTTAAATTCGACTGCAAAAATATTCACTTATTTTTGTGTTAAAATAAATGGGGCCTAATGGACACCTTTATAACGGAAAGAGTCTATTGGCAACGATTCTAAATTATATAAACAAATTAGACTGAAAAATAAATTGCGATGTATGTTTTTTTTTAATATCACAAAAGTGGCAAACAACCTTATAGCCCACCTGATGGTAGGGTAACATTTGTAACACTAACGGTAATACATACAGGTGAAAAGTGTGACGTGCCTGTAATTTCATGTTATATTTTATACAATCATTTCTAACGGAGTTACAGTCGTCTGTTTTGAAAAGATAATTTGATTTCACTCGTGTTTCTCCCAAAGCGCCATTACGTTTTTAGTTTAATTCATTTAGCTCACAGCAAACAGGATTCGTACTGTTTTTGCCGAAGGTAGCTTTGGGGTGCATCAGGTAGAGTTAAGAAATACTATGCAAAACATACCTAACGATGATTGGTCAAGAGATGTCCGTGTTGTAAGAATCTTTGTGCCGATCATTTCTGGTGATAGAAAAAGTATATATGAACTTGTAATAAAATCTCTTTGGCTATACTATTTGTATCTGGCTGGTTTTGGTATCATTCAAAGTTTAAATTTTAAAGAAGATAATTCTAAATTCATATTAGGAAAATGTGTGATTTTTATTTGTTTTTCTTACTGTAAAGATGAGTGAATCTAATGAAGAAATTCGATACATTTTAAAATTTTACTACAAAAAAGGTAAACATTCAACGCAAGCCGCGAAAAATTTTTGCGATGTTTATAGACCTAGTGCAGTGTCTGTGAGAGTAGCACAAATTTGGTTTAAGCGTTTTCAATCCGGAAATTTTGATGTCAAAGATGCACGTCGCTCTAGTTACGGATAAAATTGATGCCATTTTTGAAAAAGTGGAGCAAGATCGGCATGTCAGTAGTTACGACGTAGCTGAAGAACTGGGAATTGACCACAAAACAGTTTTGGCGCATTTGAAAATAACTGAGTACACAAAAAGCTCGATATTTGGGTACCCCACGAGCTCACTGAAAGAAACCTAATGAACCGTGTACTCATTTGTGATTCTTTATTACGACGTAATGAAACCGAACCATTTTTGAAGAAGCTGATAACTGGTGATGAAAAGTGGATCACGTACGATAAGAACATGTGAAAAAGGTCGTGGTCAAAGGCCGGTCAGGCTTCACCGACTGTGGCGAAACCCGGGTTAACTCGCAACAAGGTGATGCTGTGTGTGTGGTGGGATTGGAAGGGCATTATTCATTATGAGCTGTTACCACCAGGCAGGACCATCGATTCTGAAGTCTACTGCGAACAACTGATGAGATTAAAGCAAGAAGTTGAGAGAAAGCGGCTGGAATTAATCAACAGAAGGGGTGTGGTTTTTCATCATGATAACGCTAGACCTCACACATCTTTAGCCACTCAGCAAAAATTAAGAGAGTTTGGCTGGGAGGTGTTAATGCATCCGCCGTATAGTCCTGACCTTGCACCTTCAGATTTCCACCTGTTTCGGTCTCTTCAGAATTCTTTAGGCAGTGTCAGGTTAACATCACGAGAGGACTGCCAAAACTACTTGTCGCGGTATTTTGATCAGAAGCCCCAAAATTTATATAGCAATGGGAGTATGTCCCTACTACAAGATAGCAAAAAGTTATCGAACAAAATGGTACCTACATACTTTAGTTAAACGTAAATAAACTATGTCAAAAAATGCTTTGAATTTTCTTAAAAAATGCGAAGACACTTTCTCCCCAACCTAATATTATGTACGTATTATATAACAGTCTAAACTAAAGTATTTTGAATTATATTGTAAAATCGCCTTGACTCTATCTTAGTTCCAAGCGACCCGCACATTTAAACACAAATAGTATGAATATTTCTTTACCAAGGTACTACCTATCATAATTAAATATCCCGGAGTTTATTTCCTGTCATAAATATATATTGGTCCTATTTTGTTTCCTAGTAACAGAACTTCTCTAGGCTACACTTACGTAAAAAACTCGAATAGCGAATGGCAAGAAACAGTACCTAAGAAGGAAAAAAGAATTGCTCATTATATATTGAACAAGCTATATAAATAAGTTTATGTACATGTCAAAAATGTTTATGTCAAAACCATAACTATTCTTTTTGCTTGCCTATGTCACCCGGACCATAATAACGAATCGATTGACACCTCATTCATTAAAATCGGATTAGTTTAGACGCTACGGTGGAACATAACTTACCATACAAACATAGATACATAGACAGCTACAAACATAACCCTTCCTTTTAGATTGGCCGAAGTTGGATAAAAATAAAAGTTCAAAGCAGAAAAGACACTTGATAAGTGCATGTAGGTGTATATCTGAATTTGTAATATAACCGTCGTCAAATTAAAAAAAACGCCTCTACACGTGATCCTCGACGAGGTTTCTTCAATCCATTTCTTCTGTTTCTTTAAACTGGAATTTAATTTCTACCGATCTTGAGAAATTCTATTTTAAGTTCTCTAAGAAATAAATACAGATTTTTGTAGTGGATTACAGGCAGAATCTAAATATATAAAACAAATTCGGGTTAGTTACACCATTTATAACTCATTTTAAATATTTATTTGATTTGTTGGATTCGTCTTCGCCCCAAACAGCAGAAAAATTATTAAAATTCGGAAAAAGTCACGCAAAAAAAATTATGAAGAAAATTCAGTTTTTCGTACATAGATGCAGCTAATGATGGCCGATTGACAATGTACATTGGCAGCCTACGTCGTATGCATGTGAAGGCGGTACGAAGTTCGGCCGGTCAGCTAGTTGTGGTTTAAAGTAGATCAACTACCTGTATATGGCAACCATTTTTGCCATTGGACACATAACTCTTTTTAAGGCCATATAACTCAAGCTGTTCTTTAGACGAGCAAGTCACGAAGAATAAGTACCAGCAAGTTGATACGATGAGTAGTCGGCGCTTGCAAACAGCTTTCTATGTAAAAGCTATGATCTATGCTTAGAACGTAAGCTATATCTACCTTTATCAAATGTATGTCACGTTCGTGGTTTACCGGTAGGTAATTAATTCTTCATGTTATATGCAAATGTGATTACTATTTCCTATTTGACCCACCCTAGGTACATTTGTAACCTTAGTTACCTACTACTTAATAGTCATACATGCTATATCGTTTGTTAACATATTTTTGAAGTAAAACTTCTTTACACGCTTGACTTGGGGAGTAAGCTGGTGAAGCGTTACGAAAAGTGTGATCGGGTGAGGTGAACGGAAATTGAGAGGGAGTTAAAATTAGTGAAGATAGAAAGAGAGGTGCGAGCACACATTTTCTTTCTCTCATGGACATTTACGTTTCGTATATCTAAGACACAGTGCAGGATTAATGTCTGTATCACACTGTAAGAGCAAGAGAGGGCAATGCGCGCGCACATTTTCATTCTTCGTTTGCTAGTTTGCTGGCGTTACGCGAACGGTGTTTTCTTTACGATTTTTCGTAATTTAATTTCTTTCTTGAACAATTTTATAAATTAATATTATGAAAAAGAAGTTTTACTTCAATCGTGTGGTCTAAAGCACACTCGTTATTTTTACAGTAAATTTGGCTTGTTCTTAAGAAAAGTAATCCAACAAACGAACATTGAATGAAATTGAAAGTAAAACAACTGTTAATTGTTAAATAAACAACAGAAAATTACAAAAGAAACAAGATGATCTATCTAATAGGTTGAGAAAAAGTCTTTTCGCATTATAGTATGTATGAACTTGTAATAAAATTTCTTTGGCTATTTGTATCTGGCTGGTTTTGGTATCATTCAAAGTTTAAATTTTAAAGAAGATAATTCTAAATTCATATTTGGAAAATGTGTGATTTTTATTTGTTTTTCTTACTGTAAAGATGAGTGAATCTAATGAAGAAATTCGATACATTTTAAAATTTTACTACAAAAAAGGTAAACATTCAACGCAAGCCGCGAAAAATTTTTGCGATGTTTATAGACCTAGTGCAGTGTCTGTGAGAGTAGCACAAATTTGGTTTAAGCGTTTTCAATCCGGAAATTTTGATGTCTAAGATGCACGTCGCTCTGGTCGCCCTATTACGGATAAAATTGATGGCATTTTTGAAAAAGTGGAGCAAGATCGGCATATCAGTAGTTACGACGTAGCTGAAGAACTGGGAATTGACCACAAAACAGTTTTGGCGCATTTGAAAAAAACTAGGTACACAAAAAAGCTCGATATTTGGGTACCACACGACCTCACTGAAAGAAACCTAATGAACCGTGTACTCATTTGTGATTCTTTATTACGACGTAATGAAACCGAACCATTTTTGAAGAAGCTCATAACTAGTGATAAAAAATGAATCACGTACGACAAGAACGTGCGAAAAAGCTCGTGGTCAAAGGCCGCTCAGGCTTCACAGACTGTCGCAAAACTTGGGTTAACTCGCAACAAGGTGATGCTGTGTGTGTGGTGGGATTGGAAGGGCATTATTCATTATGAGCTGTTACCACCAGGCAGGACCATCGATTCTGAACTCTACTACGAACAACTAATGAGATTAAAGCAAGAAGTTGAGAGAAAGCGGCCGGAATTAATCAACAGAAGGGGTGTGGTTTTTCATCATGATAACGCTAGACCTCACACATCTTTAGCCACTCAGCAAAAATTAAGAGAGTTTGGCTGGGAGGTGTTAATGCATCCGCCGTATAGTCCTGACCTTGCACCTTCAGATTTCCACCTGTTTCGGTCTCTTCAGAATTCTTTAGGCAGTGTCAGGTTAACATCACGAGAGGAATGCCAAAACTACTTGTCGCGGTATTTTGATCAGAAGCCCCAAAATTTATATAGCAATAGGATTATGTCCCTACCTACAAGATGGCAATGTAAATAAACTATATTAAAAAATGTTTTGAGTTTTCTTAAAAAATGCGAAGATACTTTTTCTCCAACCTAATAAAAACCGTTAATAGCTCAACTGTTCCAGATCACTGTACATGGAAGTGTCCCCAAGACAATATAATTAAATCGTCGCCTGCGGATGTTTGCGTTTTTTACAGTTTTGAACATAGATTAGTTTAAAATAACCATAGTTAGAGAGCTCATCATGATCAGTCTCCTCACCTTACTCCCACTTTGTGTTTTTTGTTGGGTAGATGCTTTAGCATAACATCAGTTTCAGCAAGTTTACTGTTGAACATAGACCCCCATTGATTTCTAGAGCGATCGTTCTTGTGCGGCCTACTTATAATTGTTCCCAACAACTTTAATTATTATACGTGTTTTATTATTTTTAATGCGGGATTTATCACGTTCCGTTTTATCGTTTCATCCCGTATTTATATTACTGAACTTTAAATTACGTCTTTTTTTATTTTAATCTGGAGCTGTCGTGTGTTGCGTTACCTAGTGTGTGGTCTATACCTCAACAACTTTCAGTTCTTCAAGCTATATTACCACTGACACTGGCTAATCGGTTAGGTTACTTGATTATTGCTAGGTACTAGAAACAACAACAATATAATTATTGTTTAATGATACAAGCTCAATGTTGGTATTAATGGCACCTACACATTTTCAATTAAAACGAAACAATAAAAACAATGTCAGTGCCGCAGTTTCAGTCTGCAAACATATTATACAATTTATGTAAACGTCCATTTGGCCCGGCCAATGGAATTTGGCCTCCGGTAGTCGATTAGATTCGGGTGTCTGTACGGGAAATGAGTTGGTTGCGCGCTCAGGTTATGTTGGAGATGTGCTCCCGTTTTCTGTATCAAGCCTCCCTCGTTCAGGGATTCATATTAGACGGAACGGGTTCGACACGTACCAAACAGAAAGGTCAACATCAATCTAAATCCGTTGAAAATACAAGATAGTAAACAAAATCACTTCAATCAAGAGCTTCAATAGAGATGGAAATTAAAAACGTTTATTTTATACTAGATGACCCGCCCGCGTCTTCGCACGCATGGTTTGTCCATAAAAACATTACCCTCCTTCTGCGCAGTCGGATAAAAAGCAGCCTATGTTTCAATCCCGATCATAATCTATCTGCACGGTGTCCTTTAAATCACTGTTCTCCCAGAACAAACATTGCTCATACCATGGTCTAATAACTGTTTATATCATCAAATAAGAGAATAAAAAAAATCTAGACCTTCTCAAATAAGTCTAATAACTTTTTACATTTTTCAAAGACCGATTTCGTTTTGTTTTTAATTTGATGTTATAAACTGCTAGTAGACCATGGTCTGAACAACGTTTGCTCTGGGAAAACAAAGATTTTTAAAGGACACCGTGTATATACCAAATTTCATAGAAATCTGTCCAGCGGTTCTTGAGTTACAAATAGTGTAACTAATCCGACTTAGTTTTATATATTTAGATTTATACATGATGTCATATATCACATTAAAGGTCATTGGGCATTTTGTTCGGACATATGACCCACGGCGCACAAAAACGAAACAGGGCTAGGTATGTAGTTAAATGTATATGTTACTTAATGGTATGGGTCGCATTATTGCAGGATATGGGAGAACCGCAAAAAAAATTTTTTTAATTAATATTATAGCATTTTTAAAATAATTATTATAGCATTTTTATAATGAACTAAGTAAAAACTATTGGCCTGACTGTAAAAATACTTTGTAAAACAGTTGTTTTGAACAATTTCCAGGAATACGAAAATAAAATCCATTTTGCGGTAATAATATTTTTATTCTGCATTATCAAAATCTATAGTTAATTCATCTAAAAAGGCTGCAGGCGCGTCTATCACGTCTTGATGCCTGGCCCATGACAGAAAGTATACGACGCTTACAACATGTGCACAGCTTCCGACAGTGCGACGGCCGTGTATACACGAGCAGTAATACTGTTGGATGCTATTTCTTCCAATATGGGTAGGATCTACTAAAATATAGGTGTAGTACTGCTTTGCACGGACGTGTCGTGACTGTATTCTGCCTCTTATCAATATCTTATTTTCAATCATTTCTTGGTGCCGGTATAGTTCGATAGTGTATACACCATCCTCACGCATGTGCTCGTGGCAATACGATCTTGCGATTCTCAAGTGGTATGATCCCAACGTAAACAATATTAATTCGTCAAATGTAAGCCGAGGAAAGTCATCAAAATCCGGATCATTGCCATCGAGTCGCACAAACGCTACTCTCTGCCTGTTTAAATTATGGTTAATCACATATTCTGCCATCTCATTGGGTTCATTCATTCGTTCATTTATAATTCTTATG
Organism: Philereme vetulata; assembly: GCA_918857605.2. NCBI lineage: Eukaryota > Metazoa > Arthropoda > Insecta > Lepidoptera > Geometridae > Philereme > Philereme vetulata. Next base: position 2,795,282 of record OU975460.1, on the reverse strand, counting down.
AATTGTTCCGCATACATATGGTCCTCATATGGATGGCGAGTAGCATTAATTATGGCCGCAGTTATTTTGAAGTCGACCATCATGTTTCTCATGGCAACGTTAAAATATACATGGCGGAAGATTTTAAAATCTTTCTTGAATCTGCCGTTAATGGTTTCCACTACCCACCGGATCATTGTTATTAATCTAGATTTATTAGCATCTAGTGTCGTCAGTTGTTCTCCTCTTACTCTTGTAGGCGGCATGTGAGGATTATACCCGCATTCCTCAATTTTATCAATCGAATCCCGAAATCCACGATCCAATATAAAAACATCATTAACTCTCAAGAACCCATGAATCGGAGAATCTTCTTGCATCAGGTCACGCATAATGCTTGCGTCCGAAGTAGTCGCAGTGTAAGGCCCCGTAACATCTACTATGTAGCCGTCGGTACATACTATAAGGAAGGGTTTTACTAAGTTCCGAAACTTATGAAGACTGTAAGTTTTGCGCTGGAAAAGGAAATTCGAACTCTTTTGTAGATAAATATATGTTCCATCACATACGAGAATGGCCGCCGGTTCATTATAGTTACCACCAAAAAAATGGCTTGGAATTGCAAGATTCTTGGCCACCACATCTTCCCTAGTAATATGATTTAAGCCCAAATGCTGTGGAACAAAATCATTACTTAAGCATTCTCTTGCTATCGCCAACTTCCTTTCTAGGGTTCTCCTCGACATATTGAATTTAGTGGCTAATCGCTCATCTGGTTCACCGGTTCTTATTTTTGTTAAAAAAATTCCAAGAACTGTGGCAAGATGAACTGATCGATCACCCAGTGAAGGCGTTTGGTTCAAAATAACATTAAATTGATATTTAGTTAGTCCCGTCCAAAAGTGAAATTCATTGTCCTCTATTTCTTCAATATTTTCGAAATCAAGGTTGCTTCTTTGTTCGATACCCCATTTATATAAATTCATCATACCAACAACATGAGTACTGTCAAAGTTTTCGTGGGATGTAGTGTTGAGCAAGTCTACCCAATCATTCCTCATAAAATGAGCATTGCAAACCCGAGCTAATTCTGGTATATAAAAATTGTGATTGTGTAAGAGTTGGAACTTAGCATATAGTGGAACATTATGGGCCACTACATTTCTACAGTTTGTAAAAATACAATGTCTCGCTGTATTCGATGCTCGCTTATATCCTCTAGGCGTAACAAAACTAGGCTGCAATTGTACTTGATCTTGCACTGGTTGCTCTTCAACTGGCTGATCTTGTACTGGTATATTTTGTACTTGTTCATTTTGTACGGGTTGATTCCGTAAACGACGATCTAACCTTGACCAACAAGCATGGCACATGGCCCGTGAGCCATTAAAAGTAATCTGAAACAATTGAAAAAAAAAATATATATTCCTCCATTTATCAAGAAGTAAAATGAGCCATTACATTGAGCAAAGCAACATTTGTACAATCAAGAGCACGCGACGAGTCATACACATACGATGACAGTGTAGTGTACTTACCTCACGTGGTATTATTTCTTGCAATAATAAATCTACAAGATCCCTTTGTCTTTCCAAAAAGAGAACTGTCAATATGTGTTTTCGTCGACGTAAAACAGATCGATTACACGACACGCAACTATTTTGTCTTTCCATGTTAATGTAAACCAATCGTCAAGCAAAATCAGGGGTCCATAAAACACGCTCAAGTAATCAATAAAATGCAAAAATCGGAAACACGAGTTTAAACGCACAGATCGAAACGAAGGATGACGTACGACTGCGGGGCGGTCAGAGCGGGTGGGGCGCAGGCGGCGCGTCGCACGCGCACTTCGATACCTTACTGTTATTTTCTACCTGTCGAAAGTGCGAGCGAGAGAGACATACAATCTGTTATGCGATACAAACATTTTTCTTATGCTTGTACATACATTTTCACAATGCTGACAGTAAAATCTTTAGTTTTTAGTCTAATAGAATTATAGTTAGACTCACATACATACTGTTACATAACATTTTTCCTCCAGCAGATACATAAAAAAAATTTACATATTTAGAAAAGTGGAATTGAATACTTTACTTTAAAAGTGATTTGAACACTGCGCGAAAAAAAAAAGTGGGTCAAAACCGCCCAATGATCTTTATCTAAATGTTCCCGTTTTACATTTCCCGGGTATTTTTCACCGGTGTCCGTACCTTTTTCGTTCCGTATTACGTAAATGGATGGCAGCGAGTGGGTACTATACGTCATGTAAGTGTGACAAGGCATCCCGCAGGAATGCAGTGGAAACATCAGCTAATCTGACTGCCCTTGGAATGAACTCAAGCTTTCGATTCCCCTTTGGGATGTTGATTTGAGAAGTTTGGTTCTGGATTTGGATTAAATGATATTGTTTATGCCAGTCACCTAAATAATAGATAGGAATATAAGGGTAATAATGAATAATTAGGGATTCAATTTCATCTCCCTCATTTCATCTCCCTCATCCTCTATCTTTCTCATCTGATTCAAATCCTTCATCATCGGGCACCAACAAGGAAAATAGTAAGAGATAGGACAAGCATCATTTATGCATTTTCTAACTATTTAGATTTTTTATATATTATAGGCTTGCGTTTCACCACGATCTTGCCTGATGGTAAGCGATCATGCAATCTACGATGGATCACGCTTGCCTAGAAGAAATCTGTTCACTCAATATTTTTTCCAAAAAAAAGGTTTAATTACGTAGCCAGTCTTAGTAATACACAGTTAGGGATAATATTTACTAATAACTAGTTGTTGCCAGCGGCTTCGCTCGCGTTGTTCTGGCGTGCAAAATACATATAAAAATCAACTTTGACATCCCATTTTTATCCCATAGGAACTGATTTGTTGTTTAAATGGTAGCCTATGTAGTGATCCAGGTATATAATATACGTGTATATCAAATTTCATCGAAATCGGTTCAGCCGTTACGGCTTGATTTAGTAAAAAAAAACAAATATCCAAACTTTCGCATTTATAATATTAATGTGATAATAATGCTCGTCATTTCATACAGCGCTGTGTAGTCCCAACTAAGCAAAAAACCTGAACAAATATTTGTAGATCATGCAAACATTTGATCCGCGGCGGGGAATCGAACCATTGCAGTCGATCACTGTGCACTGACAACAAGTTGAATTAAAACCGCAAGTAAAGGAGATAGAATCATGGGTAATGTGTTTCAACTTTTCACTTTCAGTAAAGCATAAGTAAACTTCTGGCAAGCGATAACTTAATCCAATTATAACTGAGCATTCATGATAACTTCCATGTAGAATCGTTCTTTTCCATTGCCTCGAAGCTCTATTACAAACTTTCGATTGGCATTGAACAAATTATTGCTGCTGAAAAGTTCTACTTGCAATTGGTGGGTTAAGTTCAGCTAGATCGGTGGCACAGGCATTTATAGTATCAGCTAGGTCACTACATGCAGCGCTTTGACCAAATTCTCTTTAACTATGTCCCCAAATAGTTATGTGAGCACACAATAAATAATATTTTGAGAATTTAAAATAGTAATAATAGCAGTAGTAACTTTTATTTTAGGATTAATTATTATCAATAGATCCTAAATGGTTCAAGGTCACTAGGCAGTCAGGCCTTATGATTCTGAGCCCATGTAAATATATCGAAAGTCAAAGTCAAAATCTTTTATTCATTAAAATCACAAGGATCACTTTGAAACGTCAATTTTACTGCCTGTTCCTTCGCGACCAAACCAGGAAAGAAAGGCAAGAAACAAGGCTGGTTGTTTTTTTAATGATCTTTTTAGAATACAGAAAATAAATTACGCCTAAATTGTAACATTTTGAACGAGTTGGAGCAATTTCAATCCCAAGCTTCTCTATCAATGACCATGAGTGGTCCTGCAAAAATAAGAACTTTGTGTTATTAGAACTTAAACATATATCGATGTAAGATACAGCGTCGTATGCTACGTTGCAGTGGTAACAGTTAGTATTCTTTGGTACTCAGGTGAAGGGCGCAGCTGCTAGTGCCTCTAGCCGGTAATGCCTGAGATAGTCATAAGCTATTGTTGGAGTATGCTAGACAAGCTGAGTCAATGGTACTGGCTATATTTTAATTGACATGGCAAAATACCTTTAACAACAAAAAAAATATTGGAGTATTTTATTTACAACAAAATACTGAAGAAACAGTTGAATCATTAAAAGACCGTTGCAAATGATCTATAGATAGCTCAACTGCCCCAGATGACTACCATGCGGAAGTGTCTCCAAGACACTGGCTGCACTGCCCCGCTGAATTGCAATGATTATGCGTTGATCCAAATAAACGCCAGCTCTCGGATCACAGGTTGCTTCAAGCCGACGCCCAGAAAGAATTTTGAAAACGCGATGGGCCCCGGTACCCCATGGACCCAGGGCTCAGCCCCAAATGGTTCAAAAGCCTTCAAGACATCCATATTTGAGCCGCTTGAGATCTTCGGTTGAATTTGCCGCCGCTATACCAGTCAGATGATACGATATGGTATCGACGCAATTGGCGTGCCACACCAAAGGCCTACCCTTCTCCCAAGGTACAAGAGTCAGGTGCTATAGATATTAGCTTATAGTAATTATAACCGTAATAAAAACTTTATTTATTTTCTCTCACAAAGGTAAGGGTTAAACAATTTTTAGGGACACACCAGCACCGCATACCTATTCTGTAAGAGACCGATGCCTGAGATAGGTTTGCCACCTTTAAAGGTCACCCACCAGTGCCCCAATCTACGGATATTGCAATATAGGATAAGTTACTAATGTCTAGAAGCATTTACAGTCTTACTTATATGATGTGTTTCGGCTGTTCTCATTTTAAGCTGCACCAAGCTCAAGTTCTCCCCAGTGAGTTTTTAGTGTTCGTCACGTAAGCTAGTCTTAGCATGAATAATGCTTGCTACGGCCCGTGCAGCCAAATGTATGCTTTATAGCCTAGAAAACCGTTTTATAACGAGAAAGTATTTCCTTGGCGAAACAAAGTACTACTTAGTATTCTGAATATAGGTCGGAAGAGTTCTAAGAAAATCGATTCATCTCTCGACTGCGATTTCGCTACAACAATGCTACTTTCGGATTTTGTCACGCAAAGAAACCCCGAGCATAGCCCTCTCCATAGCTCGTTGAGCGACCTTGAGCTTGCTCATGAGGCCATGAGTAAAGGACCACGTTTCAGTGCCATAGGTCATCACTGGCAACACACACTGGTTGAAGACTTTAGTCTTCAGGCTCTGGGGAATTTTGGACGAGAAGATATCGCGAAGTTTCCCGAACGCTGCTCAGCCGAGTTGGATTCTTCGTGCGACCTCTTTGTCGAAGTTGGACTTACCTAATTGGACAGTTTGTCCTAGGTATACATATTCGTCGACAACTTCGAGAGTATCGCCCCCAACAACTACCGGTACGGGCGCAACATGGATATTTGACATGATTTTCGTCTTATCCATGTTCATTTTAAGACCCACCTGTTGGGAGTCCCTACTGAGGTCGTTGAGCATGGTACCGAGTTCCTCGAGCGATTCGGCCATAATGACTATATCATCGGCAAAACGAAGGTGAGTGATGTATTCGCCATTGATATTGATGCCAAGTCTGTCCCAGACCAAGAGTTTGAAAACGTCCTCCAATGCGTTCGTGAACATTTTCGGAGAAATTACGTCTCCCTGTCTCACGCCTTTCTGCAATTGGATTGGTTCCGTACTCTGGTCCTGTAGACGGACTGAAATAGTGGCGTTACTATACAAACACTTCAACACTTCGATATACCTATAGTCGATTTGGCATCGCTGAAGAGACTGCAGTACCGCCCAGGTCTCGATTGAATCGAAGGCTTTTTCTTAGTCCACAAACGCTAGACATAACGGCCGATTATACTCCTCGGTCTTCTGTATAATCTGGCGTAGCGTGTGGATGTGGTCTATGGTACTAAAGCCTTTTCGGAAACCGGCTTGTTCGGGAGGCTGGAAGTCATCGAACCTGCGTGCGAGACGGTTCGTAATCACTCTCGAAAACAGCTTGTAAACGTGGCTCAAGAGCGAGATGGGCCTGTAGTTCTTTAATAAGGTTTTATCACCTTTTTTAAAGAAAATCCGCAATGAGGAAATCCGCAGAAGAACTAAAGTTGCCGACATAGCTCTCAAAATTAGCAAGTTGAAGTGGCAATGGGCAGGCCACATCGCTCGTAGAACCGATAACCGTTGGGGAAGAAAGGTTCTCGAGTGGAGACCACGGACTGGAAGACGCAGCGTAGGCCGGCCCCCCACAAGGTGGACCGACGATCTAGTAAGAATCGCGGGGAGCCGTTGGGCGCAAACGGCTACCAACCGCTCGTTGTGGCGATCTAAGGGGGAGGCCTATGTTCAGCAGTGGGCTTCTTCCGGCTGATGATGATGATGATGATGCTACTTTTGGATTTGGATAATCAAGACAATCATTTTATATGTATTTTTTGTTTTGTGCTCGAATGATTCTAATGGAACTCCGATGTTTGTCTGACCATCTGTGTATCTATCTGTCAATCACAGAGAGGATACCAATTGAAATATTAATATAATTATATGATTTAAAAAAAATCCATTCACCCAAGTGCTGCATTAAAAATTTTTTATGAATATTCAGGTTTTGTAGTTTGAAAACTTCGGTGAGTATATTTTTCGGAGTTATCTTAATATATCGGACGGAACGTACTTACGAGTATGTACCGTGCAGTTTACTCGTAGTAAATAATATATAAGAATCAAAGTTGTAACTGCCTGATCACACTAATATTATAAGTGTGAATGTTTGGATGTTTGTTTGTTTGTTACTCAATCACGTGTACTTTGAAAACATAGGCTAATTTTTGTTGACAAACTACGCGTGCGAAGCCGCTGGCGGAAGCTAGTTTATTATAAAAGCTTAGGTAAACCGCTGGTCTTAGATACTTAAAATGTGGAGGATTTATAGAGATTTATTCGCGCTTAAGCTTAACAAGTAACTTTTTAACAAAAATATAATCGACTTAACCAAACTTCTCAAATGATTTTGATCAAATTACTTATAAACCAATATGAAAGAATATCCTTTTAAATAAAAAAGAATTTTCCAAATCGGTTGATAAATGACGGAGTTCTGAGGTAAAAACATAAAACATTTATGCGTCCTTATAAAATTTGAGGGTTGCCCTCGATTTACCTGGGAAGTATACCCTTTTAAATAAAAAAAGAATTTCTCGAATGAGTCCAGGCACGTTCAAGTAACCGGGGAACATACATAAGAAAATAAAAAAAAAAGATTCCGATGAATCGATTCCAGAGTCGGGTAAAAAAGGCCGTCCCCGTAAGAACGCTCAACGTCATCGTCAATAGGGGGAGTGTGGAGGAAGTACGGCTGAGTACGGCTATCTCATCACACTAATTGATTACACGTCCGTATAATCGATCGATTATCGTAAAGGCGATGGCACGTCACTACACGCGTTCCTAGACCGCCGCCGGCGCCGGTCTGAACCCAGACGTCCGCAGTCCAGCGCAGGACGCCGGCAGTTATATTTGGGTACTTGAGCGGTTCGCACGCTGCTCTCTGCACTGGTTCTATAGAATATATAGAGAGATAGTATAGGTTCTATATAGATATCTGTAGACCAGCTGAAACAGCTAGTCTTAGAGACTTAAGACGTACACTATTTCACCTTTTAGGGCTGCGTACCCAAAGGGTCAAACGGGACCCTATTACTAAGACTCCGCTGACTGTCTGTCTGTCCGTCTGTCACCAGACTGTATCTCATGAACCGTTATAGTAAGGCAGTTGAAATTTTCAAAGATGATATATTTTTGTTGCTGCTAAAATAAAAAATACTAAAAACAGAACAAAATAAACATTTAAGGGGGGCTGCCGTACAACAAACGTGATTTTTTTGCTCGTTTTTGCTTGATATTGATAACGGCAACATGTAGATACTTGAAATATTCACAGAATATTTAGTTATGTATTCACTCTAAAAATAAATAATTAAATTAAAATAAAAGAAATATTGAAGGGGGGCTCCCATACAACAAACGTGATTTTTTTGTTCGTTTTTGCTCGATATTGATAGGTAGACGCTTGAAATATTAACAGAATGTTTAGTTATATTATTCACTTTAATAATATATAATTAAATTAAAATAAAATTAATATTTACGAGCTCCCATACAACAAACAGGACTTTATTGCCTTTTTATAGATAATGGTACGGAACCGTTCGTGCGCGAGTCCGATACGCACTTGGTCAGTTTTTTTTTATTGATCAACAACAAAATCTACAGCTGTTAAAAGTTTGAAATGCTTATGTGTCTATCCTACAGCCAATAACGGATTTACGACACAATCGACGACGACAATCATGATGACTATGGATATGCCAAAATATCTCCCCTAAGAGTATCAAAGAGGCTGGGAAAATCTGTAGTCCTTGAGTTTATAAACCTGAAACTTGTCAAAAATAACCTAGAAAAGTCACGTTTGAGTTCTATGATAAATACTATGATAACGGTTTTTTCCAAGAGCACCTCTTTTTAAAAATTAGTCAAAAACTTCGGCTACACGTTTAGTAGTTTTACGCTACTGTCGAACTATACCGCTAGTTTAGAATAAATCTCAAAACGCTAAAAGAACAGCTTTCAAGATATAGGTAAACAACGTATACTTTTGTAAAGACGTATTCCTCGGTTTTCCTGTGGTCATTAAGTGCCAAGTAGTTTACACCCGTAACCACAACATTACCTTATGTAAGTATCAATTATGTAAGTTAGGTATGCAGAAGGGTATTCACAATTCCCACCTGTACGCATCATCACACTCAAACCAGCGTACTATGTATAGAGATCGATCGAAGGTGTACCCGTAGATACCTTAAACATTAGATACCTACCACAAGCATGATAATAGATACATATCTACTTATATCATATGAGAGCCTGGCTTGCACAGCGATCCCTAAACGTATTTAGCTTCTATGTTGAAATTTGACGTATTTATGTGATTTGACAACTCCTTAAATCATATTTAGCCACTAAATACGTTTAGGCATCGTTGCGCAAATCGCCCTTAGTAGGTAAAATGTTATTTCTGTCTTATAATTCTCTAATATATAAAAATTTCGTGTCACGGTAACCACCGTGAGTCGAACTCCTCCGAAACGAGTAGACCGATTTTAATGATTTTTTTGTACATATATTTGGTAGGTATGAGACTAGGTCGTATAATGTTTTTCACCCTCCTCCTCCCCCCACCTTCCCCCATTTTTTAATCACGATTTTAGTATTTTGTATATCTATATCCAATCCTACTAATATTATAAACGCGAAAGTTTGTATGTATGGATGTTACTTTTTCACGCCGGAACGGCAGAACCGATTGCGATGAAATTTGGTATGTAGGTAGATCATAACCTGGATTAACACATAGGCTACTTTTTATTGGCAAACTACGCGTGCGAAACCGCTAGCAACAGCTAGTATCCATATAATTTAACCGTCTGTTTGACGTGAAGTCATTTACATGAGTGTCGCGTCACTTTGACAAGAGTGTGTTAGGTATATAGTTTTTATCCCGAAGTTCCAACGGGAACGGGAAATTTCAAGCGTGCGAAGCCGCGGGCGGGTCAGCTAGTAATACAATAAAATACAAGTCTTTGAGAAAGCGGACATAAAAAAAACAATTAGTTACATCTACCAATTGTTAGCTGTTAGGTGTTCATAACTTCAAGAAGTTAAGTATAAATTCATAGTATTATGACGGTACATCACTTAGCACTATTTTTCATTCAAATTAGTTTCAGTCTTGTTTTTATAATAAGTACTCCAAGCCAGAGCTAAACAAAGATGTATTCTGTAAGGTCTAGCTTTGAATTTGCATGTTTCGTTACGGCAATTAGCTTCAGCGGATTATTTCATAATACTGTCTAAATTCTGTACGTCAACCTATGAGAGAGACCACTTTTAGTTTTTCACCACATTTTCACTTTTGACCTTAATCAATTTCGTCGAAAAATGTCAGTGAAATGGCACACGAGGCTTTACACCTGTATGCCTCAAGTTTATTGACGCAGGGCAGTGTATCGTAGGGCACGTTTCAAAGATGTGTGACCTACTAGGCAATACTTTGGCGATGGTACCTTACCTACTAGGCGATGGTTACCACTTAACATCGGGTGGGCCATAAACTTGTTCCGTCTTCAGATGGTAAAAAAATATTCAAATCCAATTAAAATGATTTATTGCGTACATGTTGCTTTGCATAGATTTAGTTGTTTCAGTTTCAAACTTTAACTCTGCAAGGGGACTGCAATTTTCCGCTAGATGGTGTAGTGTCTAACTTGGGTAGTACCGCATGAAACAGCTACCAGTTATTATACGCTGGTTTTCCATCATACTCGTATAAAAAAACTCAGTAAAAATCTGTGCAAAAGCAGTTTTTGAAGTAAAACTTCTTTACGCACGGTTGACTTGTGGAGTAAGCTGGTGAATGCGTTACGAAAAGTGTGAACGGAAGTTGAGAGGGAGATATAAGATAGTGAAGATAGAAAGAAAGAGAGTTTCGTATATTACTGTAGGAGCAAGAGAGAGACGTGCGCGCGCACATTTTCTTTCTCTCTTTCTCTCATAGTCAGATGATTTGTCATATCAAATTCAAATTCGTTTATTACTCCAGAAATAACATAACAGTTTACAAAAACCAAAGCGTTATTACTAGTACATAAAACAGTAAAAACAAAATTACAAAATATAAAATTAAAGTTATAAGCACACAACAGAAATAAAAAGTAAGTTTTATACAAAATTAATTGGATCGAGGATCAATTATAGGATTAGCTCTAATCTAATCTATCGCAGTATTCTAGACATACTTGCGCCAACTTCGGTATAAGATCCGCAATCTCCTATTGTCGCATATCTCCTATCCCAAATTAGCCTAAATTATACAAACTGCAAAAACAAGACACTCCTTCATGCTGTATAATATAGTTCATTTTGTTATAGATAAAATAAAGTATTTACGACGTTTCATATTTTGAATATACCAGCTTCGATTTACGAAAAAGTTCAGCTATTCCAGAACAGATGACAGGCAGCAGCAGAAGTTTTACATCAGTCGTGTGATCTAAAGCACACTCGTTTTTTTACATAAGACCTACCTACAAGCATAAAGTTTATTAAACTCAACTGCAGTACTCTTCAGTGAACAATCGTTTACTAGATTATATTTCGATGATTCTATTCGAAAATACTAATGGAGTTCAATCAAGTCAGTCTTCACTACTCTCTCAAAGATGGCCAAGCATTTACGGACTCCAAAGGATGTTATACCTCTGCAGATGCCTGGTGTTTATAAGATAGACTGTAGCTGTGGCCGCTCTTACATCGGGCAAACCAAACGTGCCATAGCCGAGCGTGTCAAAGAGCATATCACAGCTGTCAAAAATCGCCAGGTAAACAAGTCAGCGATAGCAGAGCATCTGGTAGACTCGGGACCGAATCATAAGAATAAGAATAAATTTATTTGTCTTCTTATAAAACAGTAGTATACCTACCTACTTGATTTTCTTAATAAGTAAACTATAAATAATGTAACAATCTTAAGTAAATCTACTAAACAATGAGGGTAGTTAGGTAAGTATACATCATTGGATTGAACTTCATGACCCTAAGGTCTAGTGAACGCTATTACTACAAGAGAATAGTTCGTGAAGCGATTGAAATCATGAAATTTCCAAATTTCAATCGGGAAGATGGCTATACTCTCAGCGTCCTGGAACCCGGTGATTGCTAGGTGTGCGCGTCGTGATCGGTCGTCTCAGATACGGTTAGTGTAGTGTGTCGTAATATGAACGAGGACATTTCTAATTCTGAAGGCCAAGTGAGGGTAGTTGCTGCAGCTACCCACACTTCCCGACGGTAGCTCCAAGTACTCCAGTCAACCCGAGACCATGACTGTTGCAACACAGCCGAAACGTCGGGATAAACAAATAAAAAAGGTACATACGCGAAAAATCAATTATTATGTTAGTTTTAATCAATAATTATGTACAGTGATCGCGAAAGTTTAAAAAACACTACTAATGGAGTGTTTTACGGCACCCAGTTGGACATATATTTGCATTCGTAAGACGTTCTCGAATTTTTAGAGCTTTATTTTAACGACTCGAAGCGGAAATGCAAGAACAGTTAGGGATAGTTTTATTAGGTCGTAATATAATTTATCTTCGTAGTTTTCTTATTTTAATTACCGATGCAGAAAAGATTTGTTATGAGGTAAAACATGAGTAAACACGAGTACGAAATTCAACATTTGCGCAAAAATCAGCTGTTGATTATACATTTTAATACATACATTTTAAATTTCAATAATTTAATATCATCTCCAATATTGCGAGCCGAACGGGGCTTGAACACGCGGGGATGCGATGTCAATTTCACTACGGAATTCTACTCAGGCGCGAAATTATTGTTATGTTTGTATTGTTTTCATAAAGCAATTTTAAACCCTAATTACTATTATATTAATTCATATTAAATACTAACCTCTCTAAAACACAGCCGTTTTGGTGAACATTTTGTAGTTTTTGTAGACACGTAGATAAGCATATATTCTAGAACTCACTCAAGCGTACATTTTTGACAGCTACCAATGTTAAAACTGTCAAAAATGTTTGCTTGAGTCTCGATTTAGTTTTGAGCTAAGCGCTTTTAGGTTCAACATCATCATCATTTTCAACCCGTGTCGACCCACTGCAGGGCATAGGCCTCTCTTTGTTTTTACCATTCTTCCCGATCATGTGCCAGTCTGAACCACGTACGACCCACGGTCTTATGGATATCGTCGACCCGTCTCGCTGGTGGACGTCCCCTATTTCGATGGCCAGTTCTCGGCCTCTACTCTGTTAGTGCCTTAGTTCACTTGTTGTCACTACGTCTGGCCAAGTATCCTGCCCAACTTCACTTGAACCCCAATATTCGCTTGATGCCGTCTTGTACTTTAGTCTGCTTGCGAATTTTGGTATCGGGAACTAAGAGTGTGATGCCGAGCATGGCACGCTCGTGGCTCTCTGGTAGGTAACTTATGTTAAAAAAATTAAGGGTAAGGATATGACGTGGGACGCCACGTCTGTCTGAGATAACAGTTTGGGCCGGTGCGGCTGCAATTTCAGCCAAATACCAAGTGGTGCAAGTAGGGATGTCTCGATAAAACCGTACGTATTTGAGCCATTTTTATGTTGGGGTCGAGTCAAGACCCTGTCTTCATGGGTTACACGGGATTCTTTCTGGACGTCTGGTCAAAGCGACGCTGACGTGTGATCCGAGAGCTATCGGTAATCTGGGTCAACGTTACTTTTGTATTTTATAAAGAAAAATGTAGGTAGTTGTAAACACTTACCGTTATGAAACATATGTTAATAACAGAAACAGACGATTTAAGCGAAATCTCATAAATTAAGTGAGTAACTTTAGTCCTTAACATGTTTTTTTTACTTGTAATCGTTGTTGCTTATTTTCATGGATTGAATCAACCCCTTCGGTCATACATACATAATTCGGTCATAATTTTTTCGCTACAAAAACTGAATCGTCCAGTTTTTCAGATTCATTAGCAATGAGCTACAAAAAAGAAGGATGTTACTTAGTTATATCTTACATCAACTTAGTTTTAGATATTTTTAGTTTTATTCTGCACAACCTAAAAGATGGCTGAGTGAGTATAGTGATTCTGATATACTTATCTTAACTCTTACGTAAAAAAGAGGTGTTATCAGTTTGAAGCCTTCGTCTTCCTAGACATATGTCTATCTGTAGCTCCTAAACGGACCCATTTCAATACGGTTTTATTTAATACTAGCTGACCAATCCACAGCTTCGCACGTGTAGTTTTTCAATAAAAACATTACCCTCCTTCTGCGTAGTTGGGTAAAAAGTAGCAAATGTCACCCCGGGATAGTGTAGATTCCCAACAGTGAAATATTTTTTTAAATCGGTCCAGTAGTTTCGGAGCCTATTCAATACAAACAACCAAACAAATCTTTCCTCTTTATAATATTAGTATAGAAAAAAGCTGATTTATGTGATATATATATATATATATATATATATTTAACTAATATTGGTGAAAAATCGGTTAAGGATTGTCGTCTGTCAAAAAATCATGTTTTTATATCTAAAATAAACATATATACGCAAGATAAGAAACAATTAATAATACAATAGCTCCGAACTCTAGAACTTCGCTCTTTCGTGAATCGAGGCTCAAGCGTAGATTAGACAGTGGTCTTAATTCAGTTTTTTGTTAGTTCTGGAATACCAAGGTGTTTAAGTATAACTTGTTGGAATCGAGTAGGAAAAGATGTTTCAAGTAACTTATTTTCGTCTTAGATTTGTCTTCTATAAACTTCAACTTCAGAGGGCTCAACTTCTTAGGCTGTCTCCAGGTGTGACTTCGTTCTACAGTTTTAGGGCGCATTTGCGTAATAAGCAGGTTGCTACCGGTGCTTAGTAGGTACGCAGATTTATATCTGCGTACTACTTGTGAAAATGTATTTCAGAGGTGGCACGTTGACCACAGTGTACATTTTCAAATTAAAGTTTAATATAAAAATTCATTAACATCACAAGGATCATTATAATAACCGTCAATTTTACCGCCTGTTTCTCCGTGACCAAGCCAGACAAGAAACAAAGCTGATTATTCTTTAAATGTTCATACATGTAAACTATTCCAATAGGTCCAAGTAGGTGATTCTATACAATAAATAGAATATTTACTTTATAATTTATTTTCTATTAAAAAAAACTATGTAATAATTGGAATGGGCAGCATTCGGCAAGTTAGACGACATCCTTAAGTCGCCTAAAACTCCACAGTGGCTTAAGACCCGCTTATTGGACCAATTTTTTCTACCCACCATGACCGACGGTGCCGAGACATGGACGCTCACATAGTCAGGAGGCTGTGTACAGGTTAAGAGTTGCACAGAGAGCCATGGAGCGTACCATGCTCGGCATCAGACTGTTAGATCGAGTTCCAAACGTCGAGATCCGTAGACGAACGAAGGTTCATGATGTTGGATTTTGAGTTATGGAGCTCAAATGGTCTTGGGCGGGACACTTGGCTAGACATGGTGATGATAGATGGAGCAGGACAGTGACTGAATGGTAGCCGAGGAGCGGGTATAGAAGGACAGGACATCCAGCAGTGAGATGGGTGGACGACATCGTAAAGGTCGCGGGCCGTCAGTGGGTGAGACTAGCGCAGGATCGTGGTGGATGGCACAAACTTGGAAAGGCCTATAACCAACAATGGGTGAAGTCAGGCTGTGGATGATGATGTTGATGATGTAATAATTTTAGAGCCTATTGATATTAGTCTTATCTTTTGCTCAAAGAGCCAGTAGTCTATCTTACCTCAACTTGTTACTAACTACTGTATGTTTACTAACTACAGTAGATTCTAGCAAGTGTTTCTTTAATTTAAAAGATCAGAAGTATCTACGGTTAGATGCATAAAACCAGCTTTCTATGTAAATAAGGCCTACAGCACCAATTTACTACGTGCTCAGCACAGTCAGAATACTAACGACAGGACAGAACGGCATGGTGGTAAATCTTCCATAATCTCTTGTTTTTAGAGTGATTGTGCTATAGATTCATAACGCCCCCTTTTTATGACAAAGATCTTGAACGTATGCAAGTGTTGAGACAAAATAATGTTTTCTGCCATCTGTACCCTTCGTAGGAGTTAACAGTTTTCCCTGTTTTTAGCACTGTTCAACAGGAAAATTTAATGTTTTTCACGTGGGACTTAACTTTGTGTAGCGAAAGTAAACTATAAGTAACTAAAACGATAAAGAGTAGGTAAATAAGTCTTCATCTTCCATTACAAATACTCATCTCCATCAAAAAGTTGTCAGGAAGGGATTTATTTATTCAATTTACTGGAAATGCATTTGCATTGACAGTGTACTTAATTACTCCAAGAATAGCACAGATTTATTACGAGTTCATTCATTGTACTCATCCAAGTTTGGATACCTACTATAAGTTTTCCATCCATTTTATAATCCAGTGAAACATTAGTTATTATTTTTTGAAAATTTAAATGAGTTCATATTCACGGGAAAAATGTTTTTTTAATATAAATATTATCAACACATTAACTATTAAAGGGTAGTGCAGCATGCATTGCTCCATCCATCCACTTAATAGTAAACTCCAAGTAGAATAGAGTGTGGCAATACTGGCAAGACATGTTATAATACTTACCTACTAGATTTCCCACAATAAACATGCAAGTCTCTGGACATTACACTTTACATTGATAGTCTAACAGACCGTACTATTTCCCACGGACTAAACAACACACTGGAAAAGCAATCTCCACTAAGTATCGGAACAACTGTCGCTGCTTTTTACATAACGTTCACCAACACACAAAAAAACTCCGAATTTGTGTAGTTTTACGTATGCTTTGAGAAATATGTTAACAAAAAGCGTTTAAGGCCCTTTTGCACCGGCAATGTGAGCCGAGACATAACTACTGGGATTTTTTTCTGATTAGTATTGTGACTGAAACCCTACTACGATTCATCGAAATCGGATGAGTAGTTTAGGCGCTACGATGGAACATACTACATCCATAGACTGCTAAAACATAACCCTTTTGCCGTAATCCGGTAAAAGTTTAGCCTATGTCACCCGAAATATAATAACGAATCGATTGACACCTCATTCATTAAAATCGGACGAGTAGTTTAAGCGCTACGGTGGAACATTGTAAAAAACAAACATACATACATACATAGAGTGCTAAAACCATAACCCTTTCTTTGTCTTTGCCGTAGTCGAGCAAAAAGCACACCCAAGCACCAGAGCTAGTGGGATTTCTCTCACTGTATAAGAATGTTCCGTCATTGTTTCTGTCTTTAAATTGTATCTTAAAGAGGATGTTCTTTCCAGATGCGAGGATGGTGGAGGCGGCGCGGCGACAGGTACCGGGGCGCGCACGGCCTCGCTCCGGCTCGCCAACGGGCGGGTCACGACGCAGTCAGCGGAGCAGCTGCCCCACTCGCCGGCGGATTGCGCCTCCGTGCGCATTTCCATCGACAATACCAACACCTGCTGCACTGACTCCCTCGTCACTGCGCTGGATGACGAGACTCTGCTGCTGGGTGAGTGGCGTGAGTATCTTTTTGAAGCTATTTATTTTTCACTAGCTGTTAGCGCTGCTTCACATTCGTGGTTCCTAATAAAAGGTAGCCTATGTCTCAATCCAGGCCATTATCTATCTATGTACCTAATTTCATCGAAATTTCATCCGTTACAAAGTGGAAAGGTAGCGCAGGCCGCGTCACGCCCCGCGTCTTCGTAAACAAGGCAACATGTCGCCGTAGGTTTGTATTTGCGCGTATGACGCCACGAGCACTGTCCTAAAAATCGCCACGATTCATGCAGAAATCTTTAATCGTACTTTCAGCCTAAAACAGATCTAGTTTTTATCACGTCAAACTGACTATTAATTTCATCATCATCATCAACCTATAACAGTCCACAGTTAGACGTAGGTCTCTTCCAGGGTGCGCCTTTGAGCCCGATCCTCATCTCTTCTTATCCAATCCTTGCCAGCCACAGCGCGCAAATCGTCACTCCATCTAGCCGGAGGGCGCCACACTTCGCTTGCCTAGACGTGATCTCCACTCCAGAACACGTTTACCCCACCGGTTATCGGTAACTTAGTTAATTTCATAGATAACACTAATCAAACCATGATAGAAGAACGTGATCAATGTACCTATAATTAATATGACCAACAGGTAAAAGCATTTGTATTGTAATCATGCTTCGGAGAACACTATTTCCTTAGAAATCGGTATATAAAAATACCCAGCGGTCGCTATTCTTTTTAAACCCCGACCCAAAAATTGCGGTGTTATTAGTTTTGTCTGTCTATTCGTATATCTGTGTGTCTGAGTCATCGCAATTTCCAAACGAATGGACCGATTAGGACGCGGTTTTTTTTAATAGAAAGCTAGTTTAACTGGGGTGGTACTATGTCGGTTTTACGGGTTATGAATGAATGAATGATATTATTTCTGAAAAGCTTCGTAAAATGAAACACAAGTAAATATATAATGGGTGGTCTCATCTATAAATAAAGTGATATTTTCCAGACAACCAGTTATTGGAGAGGATTTTTATGGGTTGTTTTTTTTATTTTACTTGTTATCTGGTGCAAGTAGGAGGCAATAAGCAGAAAAAATATTGAAAGCCACCGTACCACAAACATACTCTTTTCATAGTAGAGCGTGAATCACACGCCGTCTCATTTCAAAATGATGACTCATCAACGAATTATACAGTTGTATTTTTAAACGTAATTAAGCTTCGGTGCTATTTTTCGGCAGAAGTGACGGAAGGTCTTCTTATTTCTAATCTAAGAACTGACAATGATAATAATGATGATAATTAGCTGGAGTGAAATAAATAAAATCTCATATTTTATCACAGTTTAAACAAGATAAAGTTATATATGAAATTATGAAAACTGCTGACACACAAAAAGCCCGTAAAACTGACAGGCGGGTATTCTG
This sequence comes from Philereme vetulata, assembly GCA_918857605.2. Taxonomy (NCBI): domain Eukaryota; kingdom Metazoa; phylum Arthropoda; class Insecta; order Lepidoptera; family Geometridae; genus Philereme; species Philereme vetulata. The sequence goes on along the minus strand of OU975460.1, from coordinate 2,776,661 downwards.
CAACTACTACCAATAGTGGGTACGTTCACGAGCATGGAACGCTCCACGGCTCCATGTTCGCGGACGTAACCACTATCGAGAGCAGTTGCGGGAGCGCGACTTAAGGGGAGACCGGAGGGGAATCCGCCCATACAACACGTACTACCAAGATCATTTCTAATTGGACCATATTTCTACCTTAATAAGGTATTATTTTAATTTGAATAGTATTTATCTAGGTTCCCAACCATATATATTGTCCAATACTTACCTAAAATGAAATAGAAGCGTATCGCATTCTGCATGTTTTTACGTCATAAAAGACCTGTTTTCAACCTAATTGTTTCGTATTAAAAACAACAACATCTTACGTATCCTAGTCATGGGAACATAGATTATATCGTTTAGTTACAGAATAACAAGACAATGGGAAAAATACAACAAGTTTTCAGTGATCATTTTTGGTATTACGGAACACGGTCAAAATCTTATCAAATTTAGAATCGTTCATATGCTATCACTGTCGCTCTGCGTGGCTAAACTTCGCCACTAAACAGGGATAGCGATATTCAGGCCGAAGTTTTTGAGCGGCCGAATTGAAGTTGCACTCGGGGTTCGCCGGCTTCTTAATGGATACCCACCAGAAAATGTTAGATATAATAGTTAAAAGCAAGATGAAAAATATTATATATTCTGAATCGGTTACAACATGCGTGTATATTAAAAAATAAAAAAAAAATATAATCAGCAATTTTTCACTCGGATATTTGAATAGTGAACGATTCAGTAATCAATCAATTATTATTAATTTCTATTCTGGAGTTAGTTGAGTATTTTATATACAGTGTAAACTCTATGTAACGTCACTCGTTTTAACGACAAACTCTCTAAAGCGTCGAAATCATTCGGCTTTGGTTGGTTTAGCTTGTCTTGTATACAATGGTACACTCTGTATAGCATTACACCCACTCTCAATAACGACAACAATTTGTAATAAAAAGTTCTTTTTAAGTTGCCAAATTAGTAAAAACTGCGCAGCTGTGTATATCTTTTTGTCGTTTTATTATCCTAGACCATAATAAACTTTACTTTTTTTTTCTACACACCAAACTTTCTAAGAAATCCGTTCTTTTGTTTACAAAATGGGATTGCTTGCACGTGTAGCTGCAGACTGTTATTAGTAGAAGTGATGGATTTTATCTATACGTTGTCATATTCTTAGTAGCTCACAAACTTTCAAATTGTAAACATGGCTAGTAAGAGAAAATCACTGTGTATTGACGAAAAAGTTTTGATGATACGCGCGATAGAGGCGGGAGAGAAAATTAAAACAGATTTTTATTGTAGGTACTATTTAACAAGACAAATCAGAAATAAACGTTTTCTTTTTCTAATACAGATTTTACTTCTCTCCATTTAACGACAACTCTCTATAACGTCAAAATATGCTCAGTCCCTTGAGTGTCGTTATATATAGAGTTTACACTGTACTAGAATATCGAGGAGAAATAGGCTGGTACTTACAACATGGCCGGGGCCTAGGGCGGCCAACACTGCAAATCCGCCACTGACCAGAACTGAGGAGATTCGGATAAACTAAGATCACTGACATAGCTCAGAGAATACGCAAGCTTAAGTGGCAATGGGCGGGGCATGTAGCTCGAAGAACTGACTGCCGTTAAAGCAGAAAGGACCTCGAGTGGAGGACGACCACGCAATGGACAGCGCAGCGTAGTATGCCCCCCCACCCCTAGATGGAAAGATGACCTGACAAAGGTCGTTGAATAGAAATATATGGGGGGATGCTTATATTCAGCAGTGGACTTATATGTCTGATATAATGATGGTGAAGAGATGCAGTAAGTACTTTACGAAAACTCATAACTCAGAGTAGAGTTGAGCTAAATATTGATCTGATTTTAGACCTTATTTCAAGCTAATACAGCCCACAAGTATTTGAAGTTTCTTTACCTTTGCGTAGGTAGACGCTACCCCGTTTATGTATTTAAATATTTTAACAGTTTTGCTATCTCACTTCATCTCAAGGAAATAGAAAGAGAGAGAGAGAGAATCGGTAAATATCCAGGTGTAATTACTGATATTAATATTTTGTAAAAATCGTTTATTAGGCACAGCTTTATAGGGTTAAAAGAACGAATAAAAAGTATTTCAAAAGTAATGAAAACTGGGATACAGAAAATCTAGTCCAGTTTTTGACGCACCATTATACTGATAATTACTTAGGTTATTATATACTTTAGGTACTTATTTTCTGATTTGTTATAGATTTGTATATAATTATTCGTACCCCCAGTGTCTAGTAACAAATTGGCTACCTGTATATATATGTTACCTTTGTATTTACTCTTATGTAAACCAATAAATCATTTTTCATTTTCATTTTTCATTGCATTTTCTAACTCTGCACTCGATAAATACTTAGATTACATAATCTTCCGTAAATTTAAGATATGTTTATGAATGTTATTCTTATAAATTATAATTTATGATGTTACGTTTCGTTGGTCTTTATAATATTCTACAATCTAGATAGTGTGCAAATATAATTAAGGACATTAATTATATTTGAATTATTAAAGCTAGTTTTTTTTATAAAATTTTGTTTGTTTGTGGGGGTTAATCTAAGAAATTATTGAACCAAATCAGAAAATCCCTGAGTGTTGTAGGCAATTTTTTATAAAGTGTGTAACCGAATGGATTAGCTAGTTATTAATATGCCCGTCCTTTTCACCCTGCTTTGACCTTTTATACCATGTATATGATATCCTAAGTTCACAATATTATTAAATTAATATTCGATCTATTAGATAGGCAAATACCTATAATTTGGTCTCCTTGATAACTTCCGTCGGTCCGGATGTAATCTTGATCTCGTCGAGAATTTAAATGAATGGTTATTAGTATCTGCCAATAAAATAGGCAATACATAAGACCAAGGTCGCTCAGCGTGCTATAGAGTGGGCTGCTTGGTGTTTCTCCACGAGATCGAATCATGTCACATGTCACAGGTTTAATTTAAGTTTTTATCTAAAAAATATGTATCTTTGACATTTGAGAATTTAATAAATGAATTGAATCAGATATGAGTAGATTCGTAGACGAACTAAGATCACCGATATAGCATAAAGAATTACCAAGCTGAAGTAGCAGTGGTTAGGGCACATAGCTCGAAGAACTGACGGCTGTTGGACAGAAAGGTTTTCTGTGTAATAATATCAATAAAATTCAATATATTTTATTGATATAAATAAATTCTTTAAAAGACACAAGACACCGTCGATTCATCTAAAGATCGTTGCATAAAAAAATCATTAGACAAGGGAATATCGTCTTCTAACTTATTCTTAATTACAGACCCAACAAGCGGAAATATTCTAACAAATGTCTAAGTATCTACAAATAAAACCAAAAACTATTATATGGCTTATAAAAACCATTATACCGTAACAAAAGATCATTGACCCAATGACCTACTCGTTCCTCCAATCTAATGCAACTATCTGGTTCCACCTTAAAAACACTCTGTAAAAACTACAAAGGAATTTTTCCAATTTGGTATTGACAAAAATAGTGCACTCAGAAGCTACCGCCTTTATAATATTCTATTTTTGTTCTTCATTTAATATTGTAAAAAAAAACAAAAGAACTAATGAAATAAAAATAAATTGCGTAATGGAGATGACTTCCTCAATACACTAATTTTGTTGCCATTCCACCGAGACCTTGCTCATTTTCCAATTTAAAACTATTCATTGAGAAAATTGCTGATGGAACTCGAATTATTAGGACGCTTAAAATGAACGGCTGACCTTGCTAAGTATTCAGCTACGAGTACGCAAACAGACATACTATGACGTTGAAAAAGGCAATTGCCAAATTTAAAAAGTATTGAATCGTAACAATACTGTCACTTGCAATTTCCCAAAAACCAGGAACTTTATGCTCGTCGAATAGATAAATCAATTAAATTCGAGTTGTTCAAATGGCACGTATACTTCGATCCAATTGACCATCTAGATGATAGATAAGCTTAGGTGAAGAAGTGCCAGTCCGCGCATGGCCCGCTTCCGCTGTCTTGGAGCGAGTGAGCCGCCTCCATGGCTCCATGCAGTCATAAACCGCGCGCCCGAGCGATGCCACGCACCGCGCCACCCTTCACATAAGCTCAACGCGAAGCTCACGGCCCGTACTAACTAAAAAAAGTGCAGTGATAAGTTATTCAACCACACCAAAGAAAAGTTTTTTTTTTCAGTGTTTTTGACAGCCAAAACATGCCAAGAAAAGGATTCTGTCACGTTCGTAAATTTCAGTGTCAAAGCTTATAAATGTTGTATATGTTTGTATGCGGGTTGCAACGTCTAGCTTCGGGTCTAACAATGCATTGTTTTTGAAGCTTCCAGGAAATTGATTAGGTAATTTATTTATAATCGATATTTTAGCGATGTTTGAACGTAGCAATATTCTCAGTCCATTTGAAAACCCTAGCCAATGAATATCAAATGCTATCGTCCGATGCAGAATATTAAAATAAGCAATCTGTTTTTTTTTTATAAAATTTAAATATTACTTTGAAATAGTGGTATGATGTTATCGCATGTTTCAATTACTTTAGATGTTGGACTTGTAAATCTAACTAACTTATTGTGTAACAATAGCTTCAGTAATGTATAGTTTAGTGAATGTTTCATATTTAGTTACTAACCATAGCCATAACTATATAAAGTTAGCATACAAATTGTAAAAACTAAAACGCCGATCAATACTTTCAGTTAGTATATAATATTATAAATACTTTCCGTTTTAAAAATATTCTTTTGTTTTACGGCCCTGAAATCACTGGCGAGTTGATTCTAAAATCATCGTGTGGTATTAAATTTTGGTTGTTGTGTGTTGCTAAAACACGTAGGGATCTTTATATTTCAGTGCTACAAAATTATTAAGATTATCTTTTTTAATTTTTTACCACTACGTACATTATGTTGGGAAATTCTCTAACCAAAATGCAACTATACATATTTATTAGGTAACTATGACTATTATCTTGAATTTAACTACATTTCTTCGTATGTTTATCGTTGCATTTAGAACCATAACGTTCCGGAAATGTATATTGTATTTTTAATTATTACGTAGGTATGTAAAACACTGATATAAAATAGTATATGTATGAAAATACATTCGTCATAATCGATCTAAAGTGGGTGATAGACGTACGAACTTAAAGTACGCGGTTTTTAAGATCGCGAACTTACTCGGCTCGACGTTAGTGACACACGTGACGCTTACTCACTCTGTATTGCGATGTCGTCGACAGAAGATGCTTTGTGTTATTTAGGAATTATATCGTACTAGCTGCCGCCAGCGGCTTCGCTCGCAATGTTTGTCAATAAAAAGTAGCCTATGTGTTAATCCAGCTTATATCTACATTTATACAAAATTTCATCACAATCGGATTAGCCGTTCGGGCGTGAAAGAGTAACAAACATCCATACAAACTTTCGCGTTTATAATATTAGTAGGATTACATTTTAAACGCTTGAAGCTACATATTTTTGTTTTTGTAATCGTTGCTTGTAATTTTCTAAAGACAAGGGTTATTTCGGAAAGCTTCTATAAATTCGGTTAACAGTTCATGCTAATAACTTCGGAAATCACTCGTATTGAGAAATTTCTGAATCAAAAATAACAAAAATTGCTATAATCTCTAAACACGACACGCGTGCGCGTCCACGAACTAGCGAACAAAATGGCGGCTCGCGGCTCGCAGTGCTGCCACACGTACGAGCCAAGACGAGCTACGAGCAAGATTTCAAGCCGGTTGGATCGCCGACGATTTTGCGCGGTGGTTTTAAAGTACGCGTACTTATGGTGACACACAAGCGAGAAAGGTGGTCGAGCCATAAGTACGCGTACTTGCTCGTACGTCTATCACCCACTTTACATTTACCTACTTTGCGATACGAGCTAAATCTCCATATTTAAATGATATTTGAATTTGATAATACAATCATGGAGAGTTTAACTTTCCAATAAATCACAAATATAAAAAAGGGAAATCTAAGAAATCTGATTTGACGTCTGACACACACAAACACACACACCTGGGTACTACTGTAATACTCATGCTTCTTAGCAGACTGTTGCTCCAGGATCACTCACACACTACACAATAAATGTACAATCTAAATTTAACGTACATAATTACAGGATAATTACATACTTTAACTTATCATAAACAGGAATAATTTAATCATTATTATAAATACGGGATTTATCACGTACCGTCTTATCGGTGTTTCGACCGACAATGTTGTGCGAGGCGAGACGTTATTCGGAGCGGATCGCACTCACCCTGATGAAGGTTCACGAACTGAACCGAAACATTGTCGGTCGAAACACCGATAAGACGGTACGTGATAAATCCCGTATTTATAATAATGATTGAAATCAATCACGAAAGTTTTCTAAGTAATAATTTAACTTAACCTACATTAACTTAATTTTATTTAACTTTAATTCTTTTATTGTTCAATATTGATATTTATTTATCAATATCAATATTTATTTGTAATACATATCGAGCGAGACCCTTTAAACACAGGTATTTTATACTTAAAAGAGGGTCCCAACCCCATGAAATGTATATAAATTAAGTTTACTGAAATGAATATATTTGATTTGATTTAACGTCTATCATTTTGCACACCGTGATAACTTTGTACGAACGTCTACATTTGGTATCATTGGTATCATTTCGTTTACTGTTTGTTGGTAGTAATACACCTGCCAAATCCGACTTATTTGATTTTCACGCGTATAAATTCCTTAGACGTATTATTTTTTCTAAGTAGATACAGGTGTGTTACTAATCCTTACTTCTCAGCATGTCAATGAACAATCCGACCTAAAAATAACACAGTTCTTTAGAAAAGGCTTTAATAAAAAGCTATATAAAGGTTATATAACTATAATTACAGTTAATTATAGTTAAAATATCTTAAAATAGTATTTCGGAGCGGATCGCACTCACCCTGACGAAGGTTGACGAATTGAACCGAACCATTGTCGCTCGAAACACCGATAAAACGGTACGTGATAAATCCCGTATTTATAATAATGATTGAAATAAATAACGAAAGTGTTCATAGTAAAATATCATAAAATATACCTATGTATTAAAAAATATATATAAGTAAGTCTAGTATAAGTACTATTAAACAGGATGGATTTTTGAAACAGAGCGGTAAAGGCAGCTTAGCTGCAACAGTAAATTGTGCTTAGGAGACTGACAGACTGTCCTTAACTTTTGAAGATATTTTGACCTGCATTAACAGATTTTGAAAAAAAATTACATTCAGCGCTAAAATGGGCAATTGACACACAAACTTTTTTAGGCCTTATCCAGTTTCATCGCTTTAAGACTCGAATTGCACCAACAGTGCAGACAGTGAGAGTAACAGAAATGTCAGAAATCGCATAAAACTCTGCTTAAACATTTCATAGAAAAACATCTTGTCGTCGATAAGTCGATAACTTGTACAACTTGACGACCTCCGTGCCGCAGTGGGCGAATAGCCGGCTGAGACGCAGGTGGTAGCTGGGTTCGATTCCCGCTGCTAAACAAAATAAAATGTTTGCATGATCTACGGATATTTGGTCCGGGTCTGGATGTTTTCTATATATTATATGTATGTATTTACAAAAAAAGTAGATAAGTATTATATATCAGTTATCTGGTTCCCGTAGTACACACGGCTACACATCAAGCTATACATTCCAGTATAAGCTGACCTCCTCATTCTTCGAAAAGCCTACACAATGCGAGGTCAGCTTATAATGGAAATGTGTAGCCGTGTGTACAAGCTCTGATTAGTTTGGGGGTAGATAATAGCGCTGTGTGAAATGTCCAGCAATATTTATATATATATATTTTATTTAACTGCATATTTGCATTACCGTTTATTTCCCAAACAAAAAATAAATAACAAATACTTTTGTAACAAAAAAATCAACTTCAAAAATAACTCAGTATCGCCTTAGAAAGGACTTTAATACGAAGCAATATATAGGTTGTAATGTAACTGATCCATACCTAGGCTTGAGCCAGGTGCGCCCTCTCAACTGATATAATCCACGATTTTACTGCCCGTATAGGTACGTATATTGCTTGAATACGCTTGATTTCTCGCGTTATTGAACTGTTTTTTGACTTGATATTAAAAAAAGTTGATATGACTTTCGATATTACCTATTAGAATTGTCTTCTGAAAAACATCTGTAAACAGATAAACAATTTTATTGGTATAAAAAAAAAATTCTGGGCATCTGGTCGAAGCGACATGTCATCCGAGAGCTGGCGCTTATCTAGGTCAACGCATAAGCATTGCAATTCAGCGGGGCAATGCTGCCAGTGGCTAGGGGACAGTTTCGCCTGGTAGCTATCTATAGATCGTTTGCAATGGTCTTTAGATGATTCAACTACATTTTATATTCTTTATGTTAATTAATACATTTTGCCCCGGGCAATAATATTATAAATATACTTAAAAATATTACGTTTACTAGTAATATTCATCAACGACTACATAAAATTAGCAGTTATAATTATGTAATAGGCTACCCATTCGCTACCGCGGGAATACTCATATCCTCACTCTTTTGTACAGTATTTTGTTCAATCCTTCTAGTCCTTCTTATCTTAGAGAACGCTTTGAATATCTCCATCTATCTAATCCTCGTCCGTTGCGCTCTTCTAAGTCCTTGAAACTTAAAATTCCTATCCACTCTTCTAACTTTTATGACAACTCCTTTACTGTACAAGCTATCCGTTTATGGAACTCTCTTCCTTCTTTTATTAGATCTGCCAAATCCCTTCCTATCTTTAAAACGATATTGTTTAAGCACTATTTGTCTGCATCAGAGAGCTGAGTAATTTTATTTTGTTATCATATATGTCGTTGTTACTGTTTGTATTACAGCTGCTTCATATTTTATTTATTGTTAGTATATTTAATATCATAGAATGTTTATGTATAATATTTATGCTAATATTACCTACCCTGGTATCTATTTCTTCTGTTTTGCTTATGTAAGTATACCTACAGTTAAATAAAAAGCTTATGTTATAAAGCTACCGTCCTTTACCGTTCTCGTAAAATCCAGTCCATCCAAAGGTTGTCTGGAAGAGATCGCTTTTAGCGATAAGACCGCCAATTGTACTATCGCGTGTCTAATTTTAAGTCTTTTAATTATGATTTGTTAATTTAAGTGTGGTATACAATAAAGCGTTTTCTATCTTCTATCTATCCATTAGTATTAAATAAAAATGAAGCTAATGATTTGTTGGTGAAATAACTGCGGTAGATTTGATGCAGGTTTTTTTCCGTAAGATTTGTGAAAACTTTGTTTGTCTTACGTTTCATTTATGAATGTTAAATTCGTTTGAACATATGTTGTAGTGAAATGTGCTTGGTATCCGCTTCTACTCATTAGAACTGGAATTCATTTGCGAAAGTCTTAAAATAAAAAAGTTCATATTAATTTTGGGTATATGTATTTCATTTATGTTTTTGTACACTCATCTACATTTAAAATCATCTCTCTCTCTGTCCTCAAAGGTTTGCGGGCAGAAAACTCTTCTTAGGGTTAAGCTCGCTCGCCTTTGTACATGACCTCTATTTTCTGTATTTTTACATGTATTTTCTTGTGTGCAATAAAGAATATAGAAAAATAAATTGCTGGACGTTGCACACGGTGCTATCCGGCCCCAAACTATGGAAAGCTTGTACTTAATTAGCACGATACTTTTAGTTGTAATAATTAGATATGAAACTTTAAGGTGTTGGTAAATCAATTTGTAAGATATTATGATTGGTAGTTTATTTTGATATACAACAAAGAGTCTAATTTAAGCAACTGTATCGTTTTTTTTTATCAACCTATATTGTCCCAATGCTGGGCAAAGGTCTCCCCCAAGCCTCTCCATCTATCTCTGGCCTGTGCGACATTCCACCACTCCTGCTCGAGGGCAACAAGATCGTCTCGCCAACGCTTTCTTGGCCGACCCCAACCGCTTCTTCCAGGGCTCCAGGTTGTGGCTAAATTAGCCCACCTATCGGGGTGCATTCTACTAATGTGTCCCAATCCCATTTGAGCCTAGCTGTCTTTTCTCCAACATCGGCCATGCCTGTCAACGAACGCAGCGTAGTGTTTCTCACTCCATCAATCCGTTTGAATCCGAGAACGCTGCGTTCCATTGCCCTCTGGCAAATCTAGAGTTTGGACTTCTGTGACTCGGTCAGCGACCATGTCTGCGCACCGTAGGTTAGGACGGGCAGGATAAACATGTCGATGTACTGGCGCTTAAGTGTAAGAAGAAGCTGTATCGTTAATCGTTTGATTTTTTATTCCAAAGCTCTCATTTCGCCTAGAATGCTGATCGACATAATGTAGATAGAATCTGTCAGTAACAAGCATAACTGACATAATCCGTATATATGTACATAGACGCGTATTGTTTACATCCACTTGAGTTTTGACATCACGATATTGTTCACCATTCCGCGATCACGTGGCGACTACAATTAATTCATGTTTATGATATAAATTAAAGATAGTGTGGCAATATATGAGGAATCTAGTAGGCTGTACCGATTAGCATCGATGCGAGAGTGAAGCTTTTATTACAAGCTTTTTATTAACTTACAGTTAGGGCGTGCATTATCCGTTAGATTTTGGTATCCAAATAATTCGGATAGTAGTGAACTTTACTATTCGGATATCCGAATATTACGGATAATTCGAATAATTTTGGGAAAAGCGTTAAAAACAAAAATAATTGTTATTAAAGTAGCTATAAACAATGTTTAAGTTATTCCAACATTCACCATTAAAATATAAATCACTTTTGGCAATAAGGAACCTCGATAGGTATACTTTAGATCACGTTTTCTGTCACAAAACTTAAGCAATAAGTAAGCAACTTGTCAGTCACGTCTTTCTAAATGTTTTATAATGCGACAAATGTTATAAATAAAGGATAAACAGTGTTTTAAATTCAGATTACTTATTAGATACATGTACTTACTACTGCACATAATTATGAAATTATGGTTTTTATGTAGTTAATTTCATGTTCAAATCGTGATTTTTTGATGAATTTTACTATTCGTTTTATTCGAATTATCCGAATATATTGATCGTCACTATCAGGATAGTAAAACCACACGGATATCCGAATAATACGGATTTTCGGATATCCGAATTGCAAGCCCTACTTACAATGTATGTATGTTTGTGCGGGTGGAATCTTGCAAATGAATTTAAACCCGTTCCTCTCGACCGATTGAGCTGAAATTTGGAATACATATGTAACTTCGGTTATAATGCAATAATATGGTACCATGGAGGTGTTCTTATAATGGAGACGGATGCTAGACAACGGAACTTCTGAATTAATTACAGTAGGATACTAGTGTGTGCGCTCATTTGAATCTGCTCGCGGTTCTGATTAAGAATTTTATAAAAGCTTGTTATGAAAAGTAATTTTTCAACAAAAAAACTTCTTTTTAATTAGCTTCCGTGGCTTAGCACGCGTGGTATGTCAATTAAAAGTTGTCTATGTCTCAATCCAGGTCGTAATCCATATATATAAACCAAATTTCATCGTAAACGGTCCAGCCGTTTAGTCTTGAAAACGTAACAAACTGACAGAGAGACAGGGTTACTTTCGAATTGATAACATTCGTGCAAATCTCTAGATTATTATCCAAAATAGGGTTCCAATTAAGTCGAAAATTTAATAAAATGCGGGATGTTAGTTAAATTCTTATACCCCCTGTTTTAGTATTTTATATTTAGAATTAAAAATAAAATACGACTTAAAAATAATAATTGTAATTTATTTAAGGTAATTTATTTTACAATTTATTCTGGGTACTAAATAATAAACATCACCATCTTCGGCAGTAGGGCAAAATGTTTGTATAAACTAGTGGCTAGTGATGGGCAGTTATTTTAAGTCCGTGCTGTATATTGAATAATTGTAAATGGCACTAGTGGTCACCCATCCAAGCACCAAGTGGTTTAGTTTCTATACGTACAACTAGGCAAGGTAAGCACTAAAATAATCAATGTAAAACTAATAAGTGCATACGTAAGGTACGCTGTGAGTGCTAAAATAATCAATGTAAAACTAATAAGTGCATACGTAAGGTACGCTGTGAGTGCTAAAATAATCAATGTAAAACTAATAAGTGCATACGTAAGGTACGCTGTGAGTGCTAAAATAATCAATGTAAAACTAATAAATGCATACGTAAGGTACGCTGTGAGTGCTAAAATAATCAATGTAAAACTAATAAGTGCATACGTAAGGTACGCTGTGAGTGCTAAAATAACCAATGTAAAACTAATAAGTGCATACGTAAGGTACGCTGTGAGTGCTAAAATAATCGATGTAAAACTAACTTGTTTGAAGGGCAGGATCGATAGTATCAGATTTCACTGTTACTATAACATCTCAGGGTGAACGCAATGCGATTTAGGTCATGCTTTAGTACTATTATTGAACTTACCCTTACTCCAATCAGCGGTAGTTTATGTCATCACCTAATCCTACATCTATCAATTTAATTAAAGCCCGCCCGCGGCTTTGTCTACGTGGTTTGTCAATTTGTCAATTTTCAAAGGTGTCTATGTCTCAATCTAGGTCATATTATATCTAATAGTATTTTATTTGTATAGTTTTCTCAGAACACTTACGGAAAATTTCAAGATTTCTAAAACCATCTCAAAAACTTTCAAGCCAAGACGGGATTATTGCAAATGGCGGGACATATTCTATCTAGGAATATACCAAATTTTATCAAAATCAGTCTAGCCGTTTAGTCATGAAAACGTAACAAAGTGAAAGTAAAGACAAAGTCAAAATCTTATATTAATTAAAATCACAAGGATCACTTTGGAAAATCAATTTTAGTGCCTGTTCCTTCGCGACCAAGCCAGGAAAGAAAGGCAAGAAAACAAACAAAGCTGGTTGTTTTTTTAATGATCTTTTTAGAATACCAATACAGAAAATAAATAACGTCTAAATTGTAACATTTTGAACGAGTTAAAGCATTTTCAATCCCAAGCTCTAAATAATCCGATATTTTATAGTAGGTTTTTTTTATAAATATTTTATTTAATAACGTTTTTAAATTTATTAATTGTCAATTTTTGTACATCATTTGGGAGTTTGTTATAAAAGCGAACACCTTGCCATTTAAACGATTTACTAACTTTATGGAGTCTACAAGTGAGAACAGCGAGAACAGAGAGAGACAGCATCATTATTATTACAAACTAGCTGACCAATCCGCAGCTTTGCACGCGTAGTTTTTTAATAAAACATTACCCTCCTTCTCCGCAGTTAGGTAAAAAGTAGCCTGTGTCACCCGGAGATAGTGTAGCTTCCCAACAGTGAAAGAATTTTTTTAATCGGTTCAGTAGTTTCGGAGCCTATTCAATACAAACAAACAAACAAACAAACAATCTTTCCCTTTATAATATTACAAAGTTTTTTGTAGATATTGATATGTTCTTTAATATTGTAGAACATACTTTTGTTCTATCATCAATATGTTTCCACAGCGCATGCGACGAAAGACGTTTTAGGGCACTTTTTTACACCTTGGGTTACGTTACTTAAGTTTTAGTAAAGATGCCTAATCTTTTCTAGCAATAAATATAGCCTATGTCACTCAAAGTGAATGTAGCTTTCTAATGGTGAAAGAATTTTTGAAATCGGACCAGTAGTTTTTGAGTTTATTCATTACAAACATACACACAAAAATACAAATCTTTCCTCTTTATAATAATATTTGTTTATTATACATTACAAAAGCCTTCACAGAGTATTTAACTTAACTTTAGTTTTATCTATACTAGTACACGGTTTATTAAACCTACTTACCTAGTCGGAAGATATGGTACTTAATTGATTGACACTTTTATTGCTCCTAATAACACCTTTCGAATTATTATCCTTGTGTTTATTATTTCATTGAGTTTCTAAGTACCCGTATCTCATATAAGAAGGAACACTGACGGTCTGTAATTTTAAAATAAAATTTTCCAATCTTCATCGTCATCATGACGACCGTCCGGGCCCAGTAGGCGTATAGCCGGCTGAGACGCAGTAGGTAGCGGGTTCGATTCCCGCCACTGAACAAATGTTTGCATGATCTATAGATATTTGTTCCGTGTCTGGGTGTTTTTCTATATATTAGAGGTATGTATTTACAACAAAAAAGTATATAAGTATTCTATCAGTTATCTGGTTCCTATATGGCTGTGTGAATTGTCCAGCAATATTTATTTATCTAATTTATTTATCATAACAGCTATAGGACGTCCACTGCTGAGAACAGACCTCCCCTTAATCGCTTTTAGCGATACGGCCGCCCATTGTACCTATGATTGATCGAGCGAAGCGAGATCTCTTAATCAACTTGGGTAAAACGGCGTTGTAATGTATGTATGTTTGTCCGAGGATAACTTTCGAAGCGTTGATCCGATCATCGTGAAATTTAATAGATAGGTAGGTAGTTATGGCACAATTTTGATGTGACTAAATGAGCTAAAAATGTTGGGGGGTTGTTGAGATATTGGGGTTCAATAGGGGTAAAAAAATGAAAGGCTAACTGGTCCAGCGGGACGTCAAATGAAAATGAAAATGAAAAAAAAATGAAAAATGATTTATTGGTTTATAAGAGTAAATACAAAGGTAACATATGTATATACAGGTAGCCAATTTGTTACTAGACACTGGGGTACGAATAATTATATACAAATCTATAACAAATCAGAAAATAAGTACCTAAAGTATATAATAACCTAAGTAATTATCAGTATAATGGTGCGTCAAAAACTGGACTAGATTTTCTGTATCTCAGTTTTTGACGTCTTCCATTGGACAAACGAGGGTGATCTTATAGTATTTATCTTAGACTAATGTTAAGTTATGGCATAAATTTAAATTTATTTATAAAGCTAGGAATTTTAATTATTATTTTTGTATTATTAGTAAATCCTCCGTTTCATGGTATGATAATTTCTGAAGCCAGGATTTTACAGTGTGCTTGCAATTATGTACATTTAAAGTCAGTATATGTAGGATTTTATTAATTTTGTTATGGAGATGATTTGACTTAAAGATAAATTGGTGTTGCATGAAGGTGGTTCTGCAAGCAATATTGAGTTTGTGATGACCCCTTCTTTTTCGTGTGTGTAAGGGATGCATTGGAATTTTAGTGTGGATTCTAAGGATGATATTAAGTATGTATAGTTGACGGATTGTTAATAATTTATACATAGTTATATATAATATATTATAATATATAATATATTATAATTTATACATAAGTTATATACATTTGTGGATGTGATAGAGAATGTGATAAATTGAGTTTTGTCTATATTTAAAGTAAGTAGGTTTGTATTAAGCCAAGAAATAATTCTCGCCAAACCTTTTTCCGCTGAGTTAAAAGCCGCTTGCCAAGAATCTTCCTGAAATATAATGGCTGTATCGTCAGCATAAGCAAATATTTTTGAGTTAGGTATCTTCATTTTACATAGGTCGTTTATATATATCAGGAAAAGACTTGGGCCCAAGATACTTCCCTGCGGAACGCCATATGTGATTGGGGCCTCAGAGCTTTGGAAATCGCCAATTAAGGTAATATAGTATAAAAGGTAGTATAGTATAGTAGTATATAGTACATTTAGACTCCGTAAATTCTTTATAGTTTTTGAGTTTTTTTCCATAATAAAAACTAAACTTTGACAAAATTCACAGGTTGTATTCACCCTGTGAATTTTGTGACATTTTGTGTCCAGTGACCCCATAGCGCTGTAATTTAGTAAGCGTAATTTTGTAGCTTAAGAGACACAAATATAGGAAAAAGTCTTAAATCCAAAATAACTGCAATTTGTACCCCAAAAACGTATAACCACATAATATGAACTACCGTTACCTGTAATTTGAATGAAACTGTAGGTCAACTTAGTTCGTTATTTATTTCGTGATACTATTTTGATAGTCATAGATTACAAATAATATTTTTCTGTGTTAATCGGTGACTCGCGAGTTCTCGGTTCGGGGCGAACCACTAGTTTAAAAGTGTATTTTCTTCTATTTTGTTTTTTAATGGTGTGTAATAATGACATTATTTATCTCCCCATAGATTTCCAGTGCGAACATTGTGAGGCTTGCAACTGTCTTATAATTATAGTCCTTCCATCTTGTGGGGGGCGTCCCACGCTGCGGTTCGTGGTCTTCACTTGAGAAACTCTTTTGCCTCAACTGCTGACAGTTATATTTGGGAATAGTTACGTAGGGTTTTTTTAACAATATCTTTAATTTTTATTCAAATACCCAATATCAGGATTATCAGGAGTGGAGACCACGCACTGATAAATTCAGCGTGGGACTGCCCCGTTAGAAGAAAGGATTTAATTAACGTTGACGGTGCAGGCTGCACTAAATCGACAACCTCTCCGGCTGAGACGCAGGAGGTAGTGGGTTCGATTCCCACCGTGGAACAAATGTTTGCATGATCTACAGATATTTGTTCCGGGTCTGGTTGTTTCTCTATATATTATAAGTATGTATTTACAAAAAAAAAGTTTTATAAATATTATATCAGTTATCTGGTTCCCATAGTACAAACTCTTAGTTTTAACACTTAGTTTGGGGCTAGATAGCGCTGTGTGAAATGTCCAGCAATACTTATACTTAACTCTGAAAATATATAGTGGATTATTATTATCAGCAATGGGCTTCCTATAGTTCTTATATATATTGAAAATAAGTATAAATAAAAATTTACAAAACCCATGAAACATAAAACCGGTAATAAATTTCCATTTTACAGCCGAGATTTCAAAACGGAAAAGTGTTGATAATCTTCGGATCTGCTGGCCTGGTCTTCTTCACACATAGCTTAGAACCACCCCAATTAAACTAGCTTTCTATTAAAAAAAACGAGTGTGCTTTAGACCACACGACTGAAGTAAAACTTCTGCTACTGCCTGCCATCTGTTGTGGAATAGCTGAACTTTTATGTTAATCAATCTGTTAAATTCAAAATACAAAACGTCGTAAATGCTTATTTTTATCTTTAACAAAATGAACTATATTATACAGCACGAAGGAGTGTTTTCTTTTTGCCGTTTGTATAATTTAGGCTAATTTGGGATAGGAGATATGCGACAAATCATCTGACTATGAGAGAAAGTGAGAAAGAAAATGTGCGCGCGCACGTCTCTCTCTTGCTCCTACAGTAATATACGAAACGTAACTCTCTCTCTTTCTATCTTCACTAACTTATATCTCCCTCTCAACTTCCGTTCACACTTTTCATAACGCATTCGCCAGCTTACACCCCAAGACAAGCGTGCGTTATAAAGTTTTACTTCAAAAACGCATCCGAATCAATCCATCGTTTGGGAACTAACGCCACAGATGGACAGACACAAGACAGACTTAACTAATAACACGTCTATTTTTGCGTCGGGGCTTATAAACGATAAATATAACCCTGATAGACAGACGGAAAAACACTTTAAAATCCACGTTTATTAGAGCCGTGAAGATGTATTATCCAAATGTCATTTTAACTTGACTAGCCGTCAAACTGTTTAGCATGCCAATATGAACTAACGCGGAACAAGCAAGTCTGTCTTACTCCAAATCAGCGTTTAAAGTAAAATAAGTTCTATACCACCGAAATTAGATTCAATATGCGAGTAGTTTATATCGACCGGGTAACGTCTTGATTTTTCACGATGACTGTACAGTACTACAAATTTAACTGGCTCAGTGATGACGTCGCTAGTGTAGTTAAAATTTTGTCCACGGGTCCAGTTTAATGGTTCGCCCGAACTGAGAGCTCGTTTTAAAAATAATTTTAAACAGCAACACTGGTTATCGAATACTTCGTCATGATCGTTTACAGCCCTGACTTCAACTACCGAGTTTATTAGGCCTCTACATGCCTGTGTCATTGGCATATCACTGTGTGGCATACATACTCGTTGTTTATTTGGAGTGATGCTTCTGTACGACATTACTTATATTTCTTCTGTGGAACGGTTAGGTATTCGGCATTTGCAAACACCGTAGCGAGGTAGAGTATTCAATGAGGTTTCGCGGTGGCACTAATTCGTGAAATGACAGACATCCTCATAAGTGCTACACAGTGAGAACATCTACCGCTTAGGCATATTTAGCAAGGAATTTTTTTTAGTTAGATCAAATGGTGGTTATAAAAATGTTATGTTTTGATTCACATTTAATTGTTGACATTATTAAATTCATATCTTGTTGTCATAATTCTATTGTCTCAAGTGGGATTGGGCCAGACACGTAAGCCGAATGCTTCCGGAGAAATGGGCCAATACCATAACACCTTGGGTACCGGAGGATGGACAACGAGGTCGGGGTCGGCCGCGAAAGCGTTGGCGCGACGACATCAGCGGATTCGAGAAGGAATGGTGGGAATCTGCCAAGGATCGTGATAGGTGGAAGGAGTTGGGAGAGGTGTTTGCCCAGCAGTGGGAAAATGTAGGCTAGATAAGAAAATCTATTATTGACCTAAAACATAATGTAATCAATCTTTTAAATCAAACATTGCACGTTCTAGTCGGTAGAGTACATTGAAACTATATAACAGCTATGTACATGTATTTCATGCAATAAATATAATTTTCACACCACTATGTCGAATTATATGTCATGTAAACCTCACCGAAAGCAGGTGAATAAATCCCTGCGGCTGAGCTGTGAGTAAAGTTGTATTGAATTTCATTATGCCCTCTCGGCAATAATGTGATTTGAATTCGAAACCTCATCTGTATTAAACTTTGATCCAAAGAGACTCATACAACTCGACAATCAAACTAAGCTCTGCACAGAATGCACCAACCTAGATTTGGTTTTTATTGTCTCGCAGAAAGTATAAAAAGTAGAGTATTTTCTTCGTGGATAAAGCTGTCTGCACTGCACCATAGGCGTGCCCTCTCTGCACTCAAGATTCTAGAAACTGCCTTGCTCCGCGCGTGAGTTAACTCTAGAATCCTTCGTTACGTTCGGGATTCAATATAGCGCCCGTGACGCAAGACACTGCTTTATCCCTTCGTTTAATAATCTATTATTGATTTTCATTTCACTCAAAGCAAATAAAGAAAATAATAATATGGCATTTGAACATAATTTTTTTATAGGATATGTACCATCCAAGTAATACTTCCAAAAACTTCACAAAGAAAGTACCAGTCACAAAGAAAATACCAGTCAGTGCAAATATATGTCCAATACGAAAGTTCAATAGCAAATTAGTTTTTTTATATATAAAATATAATTACTGTTTGACCACGATTTCGTCTGATAGCGATGATGTAGTCTACGATGGTAGACGTTTGCCTAGAAGATACATATTCACTCGCGTTAGTTCCATATTAAAAGTTGAGTAATTACTTTCAACTCATTAAAATTTCAGGAGTAGCCGGTACATCCGGTATTTTACCGGACGTCAAAATTAACTATTAAAAACATATTTTAATTTTTTTTTTATGAAATTAGGATATGCTACTGTTTATGCATTTAGTAAAATGCTATCAACACTGGGCCCTATGAGTTGCGTCATTCTGTATTTAATAAGTGTATTGCTGCTTTTACGAGTACTGAGACGATATTATTTGCAGCTGTTAACTTGTACAGGGCCAATGGTGATTGTAGCAAATTGTCTCATGGCTAATAGTTTTAATGATAGGTGAATTGATGGGCTAGTTTGCCTTTAGTATACAACTCTACCGAAAACTCGAATTATTACCGTCTGGCCGCACGTAACGTAACATGCGGAGGCAGACGGTAATACTTACGGTTACGCCCGCGAGGGTTGTTGACCATCATCATCATCATCCACAGCCCGACTTCACCCACTACTGGGTATAGGGCTCCCCAAGTTTGTGCCATCTGCCACGATCCTGCGCTAGTCTCACCCATTGCCGGCCCGTGAATTTAACGATTTCGTCCAGCCATCACGCTGCCGGACGTCCTACTCTTTTATAGCCATTCCTCGGCCACCATTCAGTCGCTACCCTGCTCCACCTGTCATCACCCCGTCTTGCTAAGTGTCCCGCACAAGACTATTTGACCATAGTGATTCAAAATTGATTACCGTCTACTCCTAGTATCAGTAAGACCGTCATGCCCACTGCCACATTACTTATCTCCTTATTTCCAAAGTAAAGGTCACTCCGGCCGTTGGGCCAGAAAGGTTGTTGAGTGGTGACCACGCGCTGGAAAGCGCAGTATAGGACGGCCCTGACTAGATGGAAAGACCACTGTTAAAGGTTGCTGGAATCCGTTGCCTGTTGTCGAACCGACAAGATCGGACGCTCTGGAAATCTTTGTGGGAGGCCTATGTTCATCTGTGGACGTCCTGTGGCTGATATAATGATGATGGTTATGAAAGTTTTCGTGGGTAGTCAACGACTTTAAATTAAAAGCAGATAGGTATTTGTACAATATTTGTCTGCAGTGCCGTAACTAGGGCAGTGCCGGCGGTGCCCAGGCACAGGGCGCAGACCCTGGAGGGGCGCAGAAATGACCAGACCAGGGCCACTAACAATACCTGTTATTTATTTATACGTGTCACCTAATTTATAAACGCAATTTATTTGAACTTCCTTATTCAAAATATCAAGTACTTAAAATTAAGTTTAGTAAAACTTAGTTTTTGGATGATAGATTTATTTTTCCCAGTCTATTTTATTGTCAGAACCGGTTATGATTAGAAAATATTTCAAGGGCGCGGCTATAGCAGCTCGCACCGGGCGCATAAAAGGCTAATTACGGCACTGTTTGTCTGCATCAGAAAGCTGAGTCATCTTATTTTGTTAATATATCTGTCGTTGTTATTGTTTGTATTACAGCTGTTACATAATTGTATTTTTTATTTCTTAATAGTATTTTTATATTATAGAATGTTTATGATGTTAATTTTGACATTTATATTAATTTTACCTACCCTGGTATCTATTTATTTTATTTTATTTTAAGTATTATAATTCATTGATGTAATTACACATTAAAATAAAACGCTTATGTTATAAAGCTACCGTCCAGTAATGTTTTCGTATAATCCAGTCCATCCAAAGGTTATCTGGAAGAGATAGCTTTTAGCGATAAGACCGCCAATTGTACTATCGCGTGACTGGTTTTAAGTGTTTTAAATATGATTTGTTAATTATACAATAAAGCGTTTTCTACTCTATTCTATTCTATGTGTGATTAATATGTGTCGTAACATAATATTTACGTAGATACTATCGATATACTCAGCATCATTTTGTTTCTTAATAGATATATAAAAATCTCGTGTGTTACTGACCGCACTCCTCTGAAACGGGTCGACAGATTTTAATATTTTTTTGTATATTTGGTAGCGATATATGAGAATAGGTCGTAAAGTATTTTTCACCCTCCTACCCCCATCCCCATTTTTAATCGCGATTCTAGTATTTTAGTATGAACAATATCCATATAATTTAACCGTGAAGTCATTACATGAAGTGTCGCGTCACTTTGACTAGAGTGTTTTATATAGTTATTATTTATCCCGAAGTTCCCACAGGAACGAAAAATTTCAAGCGTTCGAAGCCGCGGGTGGGTCAGCTAGTATACAACACAATTCTAATTTGATATAATGTATTTATAAAATTTTAACCTGCAGATTTTAATTGTCATTTTCATTTACTTATTTAACCGACACAAATTTGGACAAAATGGCCTTGTTTTGGCCTAAATCTATTTTAAAACAGAAATTGTTTATGACAGACTTCATTGTAAAGAGTTCGTCCGAGGAAGTACTACCACCGTACTTATTTCTGCAGCTAAGCAGCAATGCTCGGATTGATGTGTCCCGATTTGCGGGGTACGGTTGAAATTACAGGCACTTGAGTTTTTTTACTTGTATGTCACAGGGTGACGGGCGTAATGCAATGCTTTCCTATATACGCCAAGTTTTGTTGGACGTTATCTGTGACTCTAATTGTTATGGATAGTGGGACCTCTAAAAAAATTCTTACACCCTATCTGGAAATACCCCACGTAGGTATATGTCCTGAATTTTTTGCATGTTTTTATTTATGTTTTTGGCCAGAACGTTTAAATCTTTTTTTAAGAATAGAATAATCAAAATTGAACTTTCAAGTATAAAATAATAATAATATATAAATAAATATTGCTAGACATTTCACACAGCGCTATCTAGCCCCAAACTAAGCAGAGCTTGTACTATGGGAACCAGATAACTAATAGAATACCTATATACATTTTTTTTGGAAAATACATACCTACTTATAATATATAGAGAAACAACCAGACCCGGAACAAATATCTGTAGATCATGCAAACATTTGTTCCGCGGCAAGAATCGAACCCGCTACCTTCTGCGTCTCAGCCGGCTATTCGCCCACTGCACCACGGAGGTGGTCATAGCTTAATAACATTAGTGCAAGTT
Source organism: Philereme vetulata (assembly GCA_918857605.2). Classification (NCBI taxonomy): domain Eukaryota; kingdom Metazoa; phylum Arthropoda; class Insecta; order Lepidoptera; family Geometridae; genus Philereme; species Philereme vetulata. The sequence continues at coordinate 2,754,093 of OU975460.1, read as the reverse complement.
ACTAAAATTTATATTTAACTAGGTAACTTAGAAATAAAGCTAAGCTCGCTGTTGCATCTTGACAAAAAGGGTTGGGATAAAAAGTGCCTAGTGTTAATGCAGGTATAATCTACGTGCATACTAAATTTCATTGAAATCGATTCAGCCGTTACTTTTTCATTGAGTAACAAACAAACAAACAAAAAAATAAACAAACATCCAAACTTTCACATTTACAATATTAGTGTGATGTCTGGAACATCCTATACATTATATCGCTGACTGTACTTATTTCTTACGCCACGTGCCCAATGACTCCACTCGTACTAATACCTACTATTTTAAAATATTCATTAATAAAACAAAGATACTGATGGTATTACCATTTAAAAGACTAGTATGGTACATACGTTCGATCTTACATGCCGTGTTTTAAGAATTGTATAGAAACAATCCTAATGTTCGGTGTTTTATATAGATTTTATGTGTGTTGCTGGAAAACAGTGCCTGATTGATAAATATGGATACTTTAAAACGTGGTATTTGTGCTACCTTCGCGATGAAGAGGACCATAACGATAACGATCTTGGTGAAAGAATCAGACGAAATTTTTACAAGTAAGATTTGTCTATTTTGAGAGGATGGATGAAAAAAAGATAATACGTAATAGATATCTGTCCATAAAGAACTTATTTTTTTAATACAATGAAAACCACTTATTATTTTTTCCCGTCCTATGCGATTATATGTACATAATTGATCAGGACTCAGAAGAGCAGAAAATCAGGTCATGTTAAAGTCATAATTGAAGAATCATTCCCCAGATAACATCCCCCAGATGCATATTTAATTTTATCTAAGATATATCTTCTGGGTGAAAATAAACCAAAAAATTATTACGCTATAGTGTGACCATTAGTGCTGTGCACTCCCTGAGGTATGCGCGCGGCGAGACGGGGGGGAGAATCGGCTGCTGCGCTCTGTCAGTACGCCGTCAACGCTCGTGGCGGCAGGTAGTGTTATTTGTATCGGACTGTCTATGACAGAGCCACGAGCGTTGACGGCGTACTGACAGAGCGCAGCAGCCGATTCTCCCCCCCGTCTCGCCGCGCGCATACCTCAGGGAGTGCACAGCACTAATGGTCACACTATAACATATCTTATGTTTTTATGGAAATGAGTCCAGAAAAAACAATAGACTCATCTTGTTTTAATTATGGGCGAACGATGAAGCTAAGATTAGTACGAAGAAATAATCAAGTGCTCGTAGCCTAGCGAATCAAATATTCAAACTCGCATTTTAGGTTTTGATTTTTTGGAGATTGTTTGACTTTGGATTTATAAGATAAGATAAGATAACTCTTTATTGTACACCAAAGTAAAATACAGAACATAATTCTTACAAATAGATTTAGTACAATGGGCGGTATTATCGCTAAAAGCGAATATTTTTAAGCAGTTTGGACATAAATTTCCCCATAAACTCAACTTTCTACGCTGAAAAACCGAATAGGTTGAACTCTTTAATGTTAATTCTATTTAAGTTGCGTTATTATGTTTAATAACTATTATATTACATATTTCTACACTAGCTGACCAATCCGCAGCTTCGCACGCGTAGTTTTTCATTAAAAACATTACCCTCCTTCTGCGCAGTTGGGTAAAAAGTAGCATATGTCACCCGGGGATAGTGTAGCTTCCCAACAGTGAAAGATTTTTTAAATCCGTCCCAGTAGTTTCGGAGCCTATTCAATACAAACAAACAAATCTTGCCTCTTTATAATATTAGTATATAGAAAAATTTAATTGTTTAAAATTAATAGGATTAAACCAAGCACTAAAAGAGGTTATTACAACACAACATTTTTGGTATGAACCTAAATAAGTCTAACTGATAATTTAGTAAAGTCAATATGTTAACGAAGTAGAGTCAACAAAATTATAGTTAAATATATATAATCAGGTCAAATTTACATCTATAGTTCAACTATTTTTATTTTGTTAATTCAACAAATCATGTCGGTAAGTGCTATATTACCTAACCTAACATATAGGTTGAAAAAAGGTTATAACAAACTAAGTATTCGATTTTTCAGTGTAGCTTCAGATCTTAGACATACAGGCAGGCGAACCATGTCTCCGTTTTTTAGCAAAATTTAGCACGAAGTACGACAAAAAGTAGATTTTAGTTAACAAAATCTAGAGCCGGTTTGAGTTTTTGGCAGATGAGTCGTTTATAAGACAGTAGGTAATATTTTTTAAGTAAATTAATTTTTTAAATAGAAAAAAAAAATAATGAGAATTATTTTACGGAATGTTTTACTACACTCAGCAAAAATATTCTAGCACGTTTGGGCTTACACCTTATTGAGACCATTGCACCACAAATTCATTTCCCACTGTCATATTCTTGTAGTTTTAGGAAGAGCCTCTACACTAAACGTACGTTCATGCTATTTGACACCGTAGCGCAGTGGGCGTACAGCAGGTTGAGATGCAGGAGGTAGCGGGCTCGATTCCCGCCACGGAACAAATGTTTGCATGATCTACAGATATTTGTTCAATGTCTGGGTGTTTTTCTATATATTATAAGTATGTATTTACAAGAAAAAAAAGTATTTAAGTATTCTATTAGTTATCTGGTTCTCATAGTACAAGCTCTGCATAGTTTGGGGATAGATAGCGCTGTGTGAAATGTCCAGCAATATTTACAATATATTTAATATTTTATACAATTATAATCAAGCATATCGGTTCGACTTCGCACAATAACTTTTAGATTTTGTCGGTCTATACGTTCGCCCTTGTTCGATTGGACGCAAAAACATTCACCACAAGCCCCCACGTGCACATGTGTGCATTCTTCTTATCTTACCATTAGAATTTTAGTTAAAATAATCATCTTGCCCTAACAAAACAAAATGGCACATCGATAAATGGCATGTCATTCGAAAACAAACGCCAATAAGAAGTTACAGATGTTTGGGAGCGGCAAAAACGGGATTGCTTTCTCTCATCGCGTTATTGTTTGTTTTGGACCAATGTGCTAGTGTTTTTGCTGTCTTGCTTGACATATGATAGCCGGTACAAAGGCAATTTTAATCAAGTTTAAATACCTACTGAAGAAGAGATAAATTAATTAATTATTATTTTAATGTTCCGGTTGTTAAGAGAAACTAAGGTAGAACTCGAAATTTTACTGTTTGATGAAGTTAGGCAGACTTTTGTGTACAGTTTAACTAAATTTGTTTAAATAAACTGATTTTCGGAAAACCTTTTTTTATGTGAAAAATCAATCGAAATCCTGTAATAATTTTCCTGCATGTCGTGGTTTTAAATAAAAAAATATATATGATAAAATAATCTGTAATGCAATTGCCTATAGATCCGTTATCTATACTAATGATAAATAATATTTTATAGAGAGAAAGATTTGTTTTTTGTATATATTTTACTCAAAAACTGATTTCAAATATTATTTTATTTGAATACATTATCCCTGAGTAACATAGGCTATATATATATTACTGTAAAACATTTGGGATCCCTACTAAACTTCAATAATGTAACCCATTGTGCATAAAATAGCCATAAAAATGTTTAAACAAGTAACTTTCTAACAAAAATATAACCGACTTCGGGTAACTGAAAAAACAAAGTACTGAACCGATTTCCATGAATGTTTTATGGGACTAACCTTAAAGTATATCCTTTCATAATAAAAAAAATCCAAATCTGTTTTTAAATGACGGAGTTATGAGATAACAAACATAACATAACATAAAAATTAAACAAATTTAAGACTTATATAGTTTTCTCATAGATGCCATTGTCAGAACTGGACCATGTTGAAATGGAACCAGACGGGAAGCACCGGCTTTCAAATAAAAAAAATATCATCAAAATCGGTCACCCGGTCGAAAGTTCTGAGGCAACAAACATAAAAAATACAGTCGAATTCAGAACCTCCTCCTTTTTTGAAATCGGTTAAAAGTCCACCCATAAATGTCCACGCGTGCGAAACTGGGACGGGCCGCTAGTTAGTAATAATTTGATAAATCAAGATGTTTGCTATTGGCACGGGCATTCAATTTACAATTTGTTTATAAGCCATCTTGACAAGTAGATAATTATTTTAGTATTATGCAAAATACATTTTCAATAAGCTAATGACGTTGTGCTTATGAGTGATGCATCTAATGATTGATGGTTATAACATAACACAATGGTGTTTAGATGAGCAGACTATTCATAGGATTATTTGGGTCAAGATAAGGAAGGATATGTTCATTAACTAGTATTATTTGTCAGGTAAAGGTGCACAATACGAAGAATCGTGATGAAAAATGTGAAATATAACAGTATCAGACGTTTCTATTATCTCATTGTAGTTTTAAAACAAACGGCTTCATGAAACATAATACAACAGGTTGACATAATAGCTACTTTAAATACTTGTTTCACAAATCCATAAGGTTTAATTCGAGGACGATGAAGTTGAAATATTTACCTTCTAAATATTAAATGTTACTATTCTGAATACCTTTTTTGAAGTAAAACTTCTTTACGCAGCACGCGTAGAGGGCGAGGTGAACGGAAGTTGAGAGGGAGATATAACTTAGTGAAGATAGAAAGAGAGAGTTACGTTTCGTATATTACTGTAGGGGTAAGAGACAAAGGTGCGAGCACACATTTTCTTTCTCTTTGTCTCATAGCCAGTACATGAAGTATATATATATCAGTCAGTAGTTAGTTTGCGAGTTTGCTAGCGTTACGCGAACGGTGATTTCTTGATTATTTATTTCATTCTTGAACAATTTTATAAATTAATATTTTGAAAGGGAAGTTTTACTTCAGTTGTGGTCTAAAGCACACTCGGTTTTTTTCATGCATGGCCAAGTAGTTCGTTCTTTTGTTTTTTCATCGTTTACTAAACCAAAACCGCTCTTGTGATATTCCTTTCAAAACCTGCTGATTCCAAGTACCCGCTGAATTAGCAGTTTACATCCGTTTTCATTAGACCTGCTTTCGCAGATTAGCATCGCGCAAACAGAGCTTTGGCCCCGATTCATTCGGGTTGACTGTTTTCACAATCATTAGCGATATACAGAGAAACGCGTATGCGGTAGCTACGAGCTCTTATATTGTGTCTACGAGTTTCCGAAGCACGAGCTTAGTTTTAAACAGTTTTGATAGCCAGTTGTAGTAATCAGAGTTTGTTATCGAAATACGTTATAGTTGGTTTGATAACTATACTTAAATAGACACACCTGTTTTGCAACTTCACCCACATAAATGGGGATATTCTAAGCGTAGTGTCATGCATAACATTTCTGAAACCTCTTATCAGGTCATCAAAATGGTATTATGTAGGAACTATAAAACAGACTTCGGAAAATCGAGCTTCAATGGATATACATGTTTGATAATATACTGACGATATAAGTGACGGTTTCTCAAAACATAAAAAATGAATTCTCGAAAAAAATCGACTACTACTGCAGTTATATTATCAAGTTTTAAAGAAATTAAACTAAGTTTAGGTGATTCATTCGATATAACACTTACTGCCTACTCTTGCAATCGAAATTTAAAAATAAAAGCCGATTTGATATCTCTTCTGAAATAATTTATAATTTTATAATTTATTTATTCAAAATATATATAACACATGTGTACAAAACAAGGTATAAAAAAGGTATAAAAACACAAAAAAAATGTATAAAACTTAAAATACGTGATATACACATGGGTGCAAATTTTGTATTGCACTTACCTCCACTCTAGGTAAATACCTGTGTTGTGGAGATAAGTTCTCTTCCGTTCAGCAATGGTACATCTAGATGATATAAATGTAAGTGTGTTTTTGTATGACACGGTTAAAGTGTGAGTGATGGTGATAGTTTGCGGGTGTATGAGTGTGATCGTGTCTTGTGTTGTGTGTGGTTGAGAATGCATGTTTGAGCATGTGTTTATTATGTGAGGGGGGTGAGAGTATATATATGTGTGTATTTGTGTGTATTAATCTACGTCTTTCGACCTGTACACTAGAGCCTGCTTGGATGTGACAAATTATAGATCTGTGCGTATTTTCTATGTGAGGGCAAATGGGATGATTCATGTAAAAAGCAATGGCTGCGGATTTTGGATTAGAAAGGGACAACAAGATATCTCGAGATTATGCAATAGCACAACATAAGATTAAATAAGTGTTTGTTTTTACATTCTAAAATAAATTTCACATTTGTATGATAAACATTTAACAAATTTATTTATTATGCTCATCAAAATAACCTATTTCATTTTTGCGCGTAGATTATCAAACCTCTTATAGACGTGTTTTATCTGATAAGCTTAGCGCCAATGATTCGCAATCACGTTGACGTAGGAACCGACCCTGCTTGGAACCAGAGTTGTTATCACAACCATTGAAATTGTTTGATAAACTCGTAAAATAATAACAAAATATGGTATTTGCAGAAAGGTTCAAAGAACAAAGAACACATCAGGTGTGTAGAAAAGTTTAAGATTAGTAAGGTACCGCGCGGTCACTACATAAATGGGTGACCGCTAGTGTTCAGCTAAAAGGCACGATTAGGGAATTTTGGTTCCGGCTGTAAAGGTATGTCATAGAAATGACTGGCCAGACATTTTGACACCAGAGTTGACCATACTTACTGATTTTCATGTTTTTTCAATTGATCGAGCGAAGCGAGATCTTCAAATCAAATTGGGCAAATCGGCGTTGTAGTATGTATAAATGTATGTATGTTTGTTTGTCAGAGGATGACTTTCGAAGCGATTTTCCGATCATCGTGAGATTTGGTATACAGGTGATGGCACAATTTTAGTGTAACTAAACGAACTAAAAATATGGGGGGGGGGGTATGTTGAGATATTGGGGTTCAAGAGGGGTAGAAAAAAACCAAAATGGGACTGTCCGGTCAAGTAGCACGTCTAATAAAAGGTTTTGTAAGTACATTTCGACCCCGTGTTTATTTTTAGTGTTAACCTTATAGTTTTTCAGTTATTAGCCATAACACAAACAGAACTTTGACAAAATTCACAGGGTACACCAGTGAAATTTGCTGAGCTGAAATTTGGTATGCATGTAAATTTAGTGGCACAAATATAGGCAAAAGTCTGAAATCCAGAATAACTGCAATTTCCACCCCAAAAACAACTAACCAATTTACATTAACTCACGTTACCTGTAATTTGAATGAACCTGTAGGTTAGTTCGTTATGCATTTCGTGGCACTATTTTGATAGTCAAAGATTAGGTACAAATATATTTTTTTTTTGTTTTTGTGGAAGACTCGCGAGATCTCACTTCGGGGCGAACCACTGGTCTAGTCTTATTTCCTAAATCAAATTCATCTAAGTACACATTCTTAGAACCACATTCCATTCATCGACTCACATAAGTAACCTTGACCTGGTACTCTAAATTACCGTCTGCAAAGTTAGTACTCGCCTAAAGTTATTATGCAACTTAGTGATCGTAAGGTCTAAGTTCAATTTGGATAATAAAATCTGCTAGACTTTATTATCCACCCTTAACTCAAGTAGTTAGTGCCTAAACAAGCATTTCTATGAAATTTTATGAACGTCTTTATAGTTTTCTTTTTAGTCAACTCAGGCCAAACATTTACTGAAAATCCACAATGTATTTTAATGACATTTTTCACAAAAAAAAACACTACTAAGTTTTTTTTTTAACTATAAAATCTTTCTTATTTTATGGATTATCTTATAAAAATAGGTAGGTAATCGAAAATAATTATAGATAGGTAAACTCATTATTGTACTTACACCGACAACAATAATATAATCTACTAGCTGACCCGCCCACGGCTTCGCACACGTTTTTTCGTAAAACATTACCCTCCTGCGCAGTTAAGTAATCGATCTTTTCAAGATTCCGTAGTACATTATTTGGATCTATCTCTTAAGGTTTAGCCAGCGATTAAAGCGCACAAAAATATATTTTTCGGCTTTTCTGTACTATAATATGTATATGTATTATGCATATAAATCTTCCTCTTGAATCACTCGATCTATTGCTGAAAATTGCATTAAAATTCGTTGAGTATTTAAAAGATCTAAGCGAACAGACAGCGGAAGCGACTTCATTTTATACTATGTAAGGATGTTAGCTATGAGAGACGGATGAACGAACAAAGTCGGTTCCATTTTTAACATTTTGATTCGTAATACCTAAACTCAGTTACCATAGTATTTTTATTTTTAAGTAACTTCTTTCCTTGTTACCACAAAAAAGTTAAACAACTGCTTAACGCGTGTTTTAAAAAATCCTTATCAATTTTGTATAGGATTGTTTTAAGGACGCGCAAGTCAATGATTATTTAATTTTTGTGATAATACGCTTGCAATTACAAAATAAAGAAATGTTATTTGATAGGACAAGGCTAGCATTCCGGATGGCGTCACATCTGTCATGTTACAAATGGTCTGACAGACGTGGCGAATTTGACAGATGCTTACGTTCCACAGTGTTGACGTAACTCGCCAACTGCTTTTTGTTATGATGCACATTACAATAGTAATTCACACATAAGTGAACTTATTTACATTGTATAACTGAAAATTAATGTTACTACAAGTGTTCAAAATTAACCTGTACAGTCTAATAAACTCTCAATAACGTAGGACTAAAGTCTAACTTTTTATTAGCTGCAGTAAAATGACGTTTTGTGGGTTGCCGGTTTTTGAAGAAAAATAAATAGGGATGTAGCTAAATGAGTGAATCATAAATGAATAATCAGTTTGGTTTTTTTTTGAGATTTAATATTAAGTTGTAATGTATTTTTTTAACCAATTATTATTACTATACTAGAGGATTGATCTTTTTTAGTGGAAGTATAGGGAGGTACATTCAAAATGAAACAAAAACGTCATAATAATGTTATTTAATTAATTTTTGTGAACTGAATCACATCCCTATTGAGATTAGGCTGGCAACATTATTTTACGAAATGACATTTAGAAACGTCATTTTACTGCAGCTAATAAAAAGTTAGACTATAGGACATCCTGATAGTTATGTCTTAGTAACCGAATTAAAAAAATGAAGAAGTTCTCAACAACTTCGTTTTTGAAATGTATTTTCAGTTATAACTCTTTTCCACGTAGTTCCATTTTTATGATTATTATTTTGTTCGAAAAAGGTTACCTCAGGTATAGTCTCATATAAATTTGGTCAATATCTGATGATGAGATTCATGATAAAATCATCAAGCTCTTCAATTTGCAAAGTCATCTGCAAATTTTCCGAGTTCCTGTTTTTTGAAATCGGTTATATTTTTGTTAAAATGTTATTTAAGTCGGGCATTCTGAAATCCGATCAAAGGAGAGGTAGCACGGGGTAATTATTCCAAGGTATAGACGAGTTTATTAGTAGTACGTACATAATTTTTATTTTATCTCGATAGAGCTTACGTGTTTGAGCCATTCGGGGTCGAGACCCAGGGTCCATGGGCTACCGGGGCCCATCGCATTTTCAAATTTCTTTTCGGGTGTCTGGTCAAAGCGACGTGTGATCCGAGAGCTGGCGCTTATCTGGGGCAACGCATAAGCATTGCAATTCAGCGGGGCAATGCAGCCAGTGTCCTGGGGACACTTCCGCCTGGTAGTGATCTGGAGCAGTTGAGCTATCTACAGATCGGTCGTTTGCAACGGTCTTTTGATGATTCAACTGTTTCTTCTGTATTTTAGTCATGTAAATATGTATTGTTATTAAAGGCATTTTGCTCGTGCAATAAAAAATTATATGGTAATTGATAAACTTGAAACAGGAACCTTATTCGCCGGATTTCCTAACGACAAAGATACTAACTTTTAATAGCCTTTTATCGCCTAAATTCATTTATTTTGTGATCAACTTAGTTTTATTTTTATGTTGCTTAACTTATTTGAACCATATTAAGTGGTCAATTACCCATAGACGTAGCTAGGTTTTAGTAACGGGGGTGTTCAAGAAAAAAAAAACAAAATGAAAAGAAAAGAAATTAAAAATTTTAAAAAATAACAGTAGGTCGATTGTCGGTCATAAACCTTAGCAAGCGATAAAAAGGTCAGTATAAATGATTAATGTAATAATAAATACTCGGGGTTTCTTTGCGTGACAAAATCCGCAATGAGGAAATCCGCAGAAGAACTAAAGTTGCCGACATAGCTCTCAAAATTAGCAAGTTGAAGTGACAATGGGCAGGCCACATCGCTCGTAGAACCGATAACTGTTGGGGAAGAAAGGTTCTTGAGTGGAGACAACGGACCGGAAGACGCAGCGTAGGCCGGCCCCTCACAAGGTGGACCGACGATCTAGTAAGAATCACGGGGAGCCGTTGGGCGCAAACGGCTACCAACCGCTCGTTGTGGCGATCTAAGGGGGAGCCCTATGTTCAGCAGTGGACGTCTCCCGGCTGATGATGATGATGAATAAATACTCCTCGCCTCTCCTTATTTCAACACTAGCTTTCGCCAGCGGCTTCGCACGCGTTGTTTGGCAACAAAAAGTAGCTTATGTGTTAATCCAGGTTATAATTTAAATACGTACCAAATTTCATCGAAATCGGTTCAGCCGTTACGATGTGATTGAGTAACAAACAAACATCCAAACTTTCGCATTTATAATATAAGTGTGATCATAATTAATTTACTACTTTGAATATTTTAGGGAGGTTGATGTTCAACCATGGTTTTTCGACTTACCTCGGTTTAGGTGAAAAGTTGACTTAGCTAGGCTGTGGCACAACACTATTTGCCAGCAAACCGCAACGGGGAAGGTCGCAGTCAGCCCATAACTTTCGTACAAGAAAGTATTGATCTTACAGTCGCAGTCGTTGGAGCAAAACTGAAAACTAGAGCTCAAACACACTCATGAGATTTGAGCTACAGAATATTTAGCCTGAACATTAAATGGCCTGAAAAGTATGTTTTCCATGAAATACATGCTCAGACTTTCATAATGCATTATGCAGTTATGTTTTACCTAAATCCATACTAATATTATAAATCCGAAAGTCTGTTTTTTACGTTTTCTTGACTTCGCGGCTGGACCCATTTCGATGAAATTTGTTATATAGCGGATATAACAGATTATCCGTAGGTATAAACGGTAAGTCCTGCTTCTTTATTTAAAAAAATATATGTAATGTTTAATTATCTAAATGCTTTTGTTAAATTAATTATGTTTCTAGTTTTAGCCTGGCTTGCATAACGATCCCTAAATTTAATTAAAGAATCATCATGATCATTTTCAGGCCGTGTCGAGCCACTGCTGGGCATAGTCCTCTCTTTGTTTCTGCCATTCTTCCCGATCCTGTGCCAGTCCAAACCACGTACGACCCACGGTTTTATGGATATCGTCGACCCATCTCGCTTTCGATGCCCAGTTCTCGGCATCCACTCTGTTAGGGCCTTAGTCAACCTGTCGTCACTACGTCTGGCTAAGTGTACTGCCCAACTCCACTTGAGCCCCAATATTCGCTTTAAACAATAAACATGTTTATATTTGGCGTATTTGTATGATTCGACAACTCTTTTAATCATATTTAGGCACTAAGTTATATGATGCATCGTTGCGCAAGTCGCCTTTAGGGTAATTTAACTTCAATGGATGCAACACTTTTTTTATTGTAGTCAAATTATTTGATTACAATTTCGATCAAAATTGTATGTTTAGTTTAATTAGTGCTAAGGGAATTATAATCATTCCTAAGGTGCAAGAACTACGACGCGATACTTTGTTATAGGCGATGGTTACCACATAACAGAAGGTAAGCTATATGCATGTTCCATATCCAGGTTATATAAAAAAACTGTTTTTCGATTAATAAATAAAATAAAATATAGGTAGACAAATATACTCTTTGAAATAGAGCTTTGATTAGATGACCGGATTGGGACGCATTTTTAAAAGCTTTTCAATAACTTGCAATATATGCATGTTTGTCCGGGTGGAATCTTGCAACTGAATTTTAAACCCGTTCCCCTCAAACGATTGAGCTGAAATTTGGAATACATATGTAACTTCGGTTACAATGCAATAATATGGTACCATGGAGTCTCATGATGGAGACAGATGTCTAGACAGTGGAACTTCTGAATGGATAATGGTAGGCTACTAGTGTTTGGGCTCATTTGAATCTGCTTGCGGTTCCGATAATGAATTTTATAAAAGCTTTTTTTGAAAAATAATTAAAATATAAAACTTATTATTGACAAACCACGGGTGTGAATCTGCGGGCGGAAGTAATAACACACGTAACATACATAAGTTCAAATATAACTATAATGCATACATATAATGTTATTATAGTTCTTGTTTTATGATATATTTTTATTATTTACTAGCTGACCCGGCAAACGTTGTTTTGCCATATAAATAATTGCTATTAAAAAATAAGAGTTGATCGTAGAAGGGTGAAAATTGAGGATTGTATGTATTTTTGTATGTTGTATCATAAAAAAATAAAAATTAAAAATGATGTCTAAAAATAAAAATAAAAATTTAGGGGTGGACTACCCCTATTATTTAGGGGGATGAAAAATAGATGTTGGCCGATTCTCATAGATACCGGATAAGCACAAAAAATTTCATTAAAATCGGTCAAGCCGTTTCGGAGGAGTATGGCAACGAAAACTGTGACACGAGAATTTTATATATTAGATATTACCTATATATATTTCTATAGGTACTTATGCTTTCTTATAATAATTCAAATACTTACATATGGTTTTCTTTGTGTATTATTATTATTTTGAAGTAAAACTTCTTTACGCACGCTTGTCTTAGGGAGTAAGCTGGCGAATGCGTTACGATAAGTGCGAATGGAAGTTGAGAAGGAGATATAAGTTAGTGAAGATAGAAAGAGAGTTTCGTTTTGTAGATTATTGTAAAACACTCCTTCACGCTGTATAATAGAGTTCAGTTTTCTATTGATAAATAAAAGTATTTACGACGTTTCGTATTTTGAATCAACCAGCTTCGATTTACGAAAAAGTTCAGCTATTCCACAACAGATGGCAGGCAGCAGCAGAAAATAACTTATGTACTTACTGTATGCGCCTCGAAATAAGGTTGACATTTCCTTAAACATTATTTTATACATATACATAGATGGTGCTAAAGAAGTTTTACTTCAGTCGTGTCCAAAGCACACTCGTTTTTTACTTTTGTTAAAACATCTGTAAAATTATATTTAATAATTGGTAAAATCTTGTGATGTCCGAGGTCACCAATCAATAATGCCAATCCATCTGTCTGGTATTCACGATACAGGCTTGCCTAGTGTGAAGGCCGCTGCGTAAACTATGGTCGTAGGTTCACCTTCTGCCTCAAACTTTGTTCATTCATGTTTATTACTATAGTACCGCATCTTAGGTTAATTACAAAAATCGTTTTCAGTATAATCTTATTGTTAAGTTTTTGGCTGCAAATAAATATTTTTTCATTTGATTTTTCAATAAATTTGTCGACGGTAGTGAAGTTAAAAATAAGGTAATCTGCACATAAAAGCAACATTTTAGTAGAGTAACTTTTCAGTATTTATTTCACTCATATGCGGTCGTAGCATATATTAACCAGTACGTAATAATCAAGGCAATACTTTGTTAGAGGCGATGGGTTACTTAACATCAGGTGGGTCATATAATTATTCCATCTCCACGTAGTATAAAAAAAACTACTTGACCGTATGGCATCTGAGAATAAGTACAATTTTGTTTAAAACTATCACGTAGCGACTGTAAACTAACAACACCAGCACAACTTTACGACACGGATTAACTTCACAAATTCTCCAATGTAAACCTATCGTAAGTTACTCCGTAACTCCTTAAGCTAAATTAAGTTTTTTGTTGGATAATAACTTTTTCAAAAAAAGCTTTTCTAAATTTCATAATCAGAACCGCAAGCAGATTCAAATGAGCTCAAACACTAGTAGCCTACTATAACCCATTCAGAAGTTCCGTTATCTAGCATCCGTCACCATCATGAGGTGGTCTCATGATGGTGACGGATGCTCCATGGTACTATATTATTATATTGTCACCGAAGTTACATATGTATTCCAAATTTCAGCTCAATCGGTTGAGAGGAACGTGTTTAAAATTCAGTTGCAAGATTCCACCCGGACAAACATATATACGTTGCAATTTAATAAAAAGCTTGTAATTAATAAGTAATCACAGTGATATACTTCATATTCAGTAAAAAGGCAATGTTATTTTTACAGCTTCATGAAAACTTACAGCAATGTCAATGAAAAGATAAACGACAAATTATGAAACTCTTCGAGGAAGGTTACCTAATAATTATGCTAAGGGCCAATTAAAAGTTTCTACAGATAAAATCAATTTCTTTTTAACTGGATAGATCTTCGTTTGACCACAATCTCACCTGATGGTAAGTGATGATGTTGTCTCAGATGAAGCACGAGGATCTAGAAGAATCCTATTCACTCTTACTTTAAAGAGACCCGGATTGTATTCATTAGGAAAAACTGACGGCGGCAAAGTGTTCCATACCTTAGCTGTACATCAAGAGCGTAGAACCAAAACGGTGTGTGCGAATGGGTGGTATATCAACTAGGTACGGATGGTACTGAGCCGTGCGCCTGCTTGTCCTTTGATGGAAGGGAGATGGCGGGATCAGATCGTTTAGTTCCTGGGCACATTCCCCGAAATGTATTCTGTAAAAGATCGATACGCTTGCAACTTTACGGCGGTGTTCGAGACTTTGTGATAATTATAGAACTAAACAGTAACAGTACAAATAAGCAATAAAACCGGCCAAGTGCGTGTCGGACACGTGCACGAAGGGTTCCGTACCATTATCTATAAAAACGGCAAAAAATCACGTTTGTTGTATGTATGGGAGCCCCCTCTGAAATATTTGTTTATTTTAATTTAAATATTTATTTTTGAAGTGAATATATAAATAAATATTCTGTAAATATTTCAAGCATCTACCTGTTGCCGTTATCAATATCGAGCTAAAACGAGGAAAAAAATCACGTTTGTTGTATGGAATTCCCCTTAAATATTTATTTTATTCTGTCTTTAGTATTTGTTGTTATAGCGGCAATAGAAATACATCATCTGTGACAATTTCAACTGTCTTACTATCACGGTACATGAGATACTGCCTGGTGATAGACGGACAGACAGACAGACAGCGGAGCCTTAGTAATAGGGTGCCGTTTTACCCTTTGGGTATGGAACCCTAAAAATAACAATAACTAAATAACATAAATATTTATGCTACAGAATTTGTCGCTTAGTAAGAGTCTAAATCGTAAACAAATTACCACTAATTAGTTGACTTGAAACCACCCGGCTACGTTTTAGAAACAGCCGTAAATCTCTGTCGTGCCGGCAACGTTTATCGTAAACGGCCATAATACGGTATGTGACGCAGACCATAACAGTGCATTGCTTTCATAACAGAACGAAACCATACTCAGAGTGATTTCAAGCTAAATGTAGCTTGAGCTTCCTTTTAAATTTTTTTTTAATAAAAATATTGTTCTAAAGACCTGTTTTGTTTATTTTAGCTAAATGCAATATTTTGTTCAGTCAGCAACATAAGGTTAAGTATTTAAAGTTTTGAGATATATGTAATTAATTATCTACGTTTTGATAACTTAACTACAAACTCAATGTGAATCTTTAGTCAGATTATTTCAAAGTCAAAGTCAAAATCTTTTGTTCATTAAAATCACAAGGATCACTTTGAAACGTCAATTTTACTACCTGTTCCTTCGCGACCAAGCCAGGAAAGAAAGGCAAGAAACAAGGCTGGTTGTTTTTTTTTAATGATCCTTTTACTATACATAACAATACAGGAAATAAATTACATCTAAATTGTAACATTTTGAACGAGTTGAAGCAATTTTAATCCCAAGCTTCTGTATCATCTAAATCATCCGATATTTTATAGTAGGTTTTTATAAAAAGATTTTGAAATTATGATTATCAATATATTTGGGGTTCAGGAACCTTGAATTGTAAATTTATATCGTTAATCCACAACCAAGTTATAATATAAATAATATACAATTATTTACAATAAAATACAAAAGAAACAGTTGAATAATCTAAAAACCGTTGCAAACGATCTATAAATAGCTCAACTGCTCCTGATCACTAGCAGGCGGAAGTATCCCCAAGACTCAGGCCGCATTGCCCCGCTGAATTGCAATGCTTATGCGTTGACCCAGATAAGCAAAAGCTCTCTGATCACACGTCGCTTCGACCAGATGCCCAGAAATAATTATGAAAACGCGATAGGCCCTGGTATCCCGTGGACCCAGGGTCTCGACCCCAAATGTCTCAAATACGTAAGCCCTGGCTTCCATATTTGCGTCGCTTGAAAAGAAGGAGTTAGAAAACACTTTTTGAATTAATGCTTTTCGGTTGTTAGGTGGCATATTCTGATTCATTCATACTTGCGATGTCTAGTCTACGTGAGATTTATAATGATGCCTCTACACGTGTGTTCACGCTCGATGAGCAAGTATTATCAAAAATCGGTTTGGACGTTTTGTGAGCATTTCAGTTTTATCGTTCGATCTTGTTCGATTGGACGCAAAAGTCGAGCATATACGCACGTGGGGACTTACCATAACAACGTCAAAAGTCATTAGTCTTGTTTTAGGTTCATTTTTTTAACCTATATTTTCCCACTGCTGGGCAAAGGTCTCCCCCCTATTCCTCCACATCTCGTCACGCCAACGCTTCCTCGGCCTGCCCCAGCTTCGACGCCCATCTGCAGGCACCCATTGTGTGACGACTGTTGCCCATTTGTCTGTGACCATACGACTGATGTTACCCACCCAGTCCCACTTCAGCCTGGCAGTCTTGTCACCAACATCTGCGGTGCCGGTCTTCGCGCGCAATGTGGTATTGCGGATCCTGTCGATTCACTTTACCCCCAACACGCTGCGTTCCATGGCTCTTTGGCAAACCTTGAGTTTGGACTTTTGAGATTCTGTCAATGACCAAGTTTGGGCACCATAGGTAAGGACGGGCAAAATACACATGTCGATGAGTTTACTCTTAAGTGACAATGGAAGGTCTCTCTACATTAGCATTTGCATGGACCAGAAGGTCCTCCAGGCATTTTCGACGCGGCGGTCGACCTCTTTATCTTGCCTGTTTTTGAAGGAGACAATCTGGCCCAAGTAAATGTATTTAGGTTCATACCTACGTTTATTCTGTTCGCGCAGTATAGCTTGCTCTACCTCTCTGAAACCCATCTATTGTTCAGTGATTAAACCAATTACAATGTGGCCACAAATAGTTATTGCGATTCCCTTCGATTAGACGTGTATGGTGGTTCCGAAGGTCGCTATAATGTTCGTTAGTTGCTAAACATTATCTCGGACATTTTCAACCACTTTGCAATGGCTTGTTTAAAATACAGAGTTTTGGTATTAGATGTTTAGAATTAATTATGTGTCTTATATTATCTTTTGATGCTTGGAGCTTTTGTGACTATTTTGATAAAAGATTGGCCTATACCCCGATTATCGAAATTTTAATGGCATTAGTAATTTTTCAGTCGCACTACCAATGACAATGAGCGTTATTAAAGTATTTCCATTTCTTTATTTTCTCAATGACAGTTCTAATTTGATAGTTGTAATTTTATGATCAAATAAGTAATGATATCGATCGCGACAGCGACTATTCATCAGATTTTGATTAAAATAAATAAATAAAGATTACCTGTCGTTATAATTATTTCGTTTCATTGTCGAGTACCTACCTATACCTACTTATTTTACAAAAGCTTCAAAAATTTTAAAGACGTTGTCATTATCAATTAAGAAATAATACGTGTAACATCTTATAATGAAATATAATATTAGTTAATAAATTTGTACAAAAGTCTCCGGCAGTAGTTTAGCTTCTTACATTTTGTAAAAAAATATCGGGTCTGTTATCGTGTTACGTTTATCGATAGCTCCATCTCTATCAGTTTCTCCGACTCTGGTATAACCTTGTACGTGCGTAAGCGTCATATTTTTATAAAATAATGCATACATAATGTAAAAAAGACGCTCGTTCAAGTTTTCACAGGAGCTGTCATCGAGAAAATAAAGAAATGGAAATAGTATAATAAAATTAATACATCTACGAGTATTTTAGCTAGTACGTCGTAGAAACTAGAATTTGACTAGATACGGAAAGTCATTAAAATAAATAACAAATAAATCAATAACTAATGCTGGATACTTCACACAGCGCTATCTAGCCCCAAACTAAGCAAAGCTCGTACTATGGGAACCAGATAACTGATAGAACACTTATATAAGTTTTTTTTTAAATAGGTACATACATAAAATATAATATACTTATTGAGATGCAGTTTAAAAACTATTCAATACATCAGTAAAAATTAAGGAAAAACCAGTTTTGTAATAAATAGATTATGGTAGCTCATCCTGATCTTTTCAGTAATAACGTCCGACTTTCCTACTAGAAGGGCATCTCTACTAGCGAGCCGTATCCTCATCAAGTGGTGGTAAACAAATGGGATTACTACGTCGGATTGCGCAAGAAATGTGGCCCATTTTTTACCACTTCACGGGATTATATCTTTGGTATAGACACAGACACAGCTACAAATACGGTGTTTAGGTTTATTGAATTAAATTAGTACCCTATTATTCAAAATTTTTAAATTAATTGTATAAAAGGTTTCAGGATTAAGCGTACTGATACAAATAAGTAATAATCCACCGTGTGGATACTATTTATAACAGGTGTGAACCAATTTTTAACCCCCGAGCCTATGTCTGTCTGTGGCATCGTAGTTCCCAAGCAGAGGGACCGATTCGGACGAGGTTTTTCTAGTGTAACAGTGGTAATCAGGTTAACTGATCTGAAGATTATCAGCACTTTCCTTGCGACTGCCACCAGGCGCTTTATAAATTATCTATACTAATACATATTATAAAGAGGAAAGATTTGTATTGTTGTGTGTATGTTTGTAATGAATAAACTCAAAAACGACTGGTCCGATTTCAAAAACTTTTTCAACATTAGAAAGCTACATTCATTTTTAGTAACATAGGCTACTTTTTACTCAACTGCGCAAAGGAGTGCGAAGCTGCGGATTGGTCAGCTAGTCACTAATAAAGTTAATGTTTTTTTGAAGTGAAAACTATTTTAGGCGCGTTGAGCATTTTTTGAGACAGGAAAAAACAATTTAACTTGCGACACTGTTACCGTTACCATTACCGACCCCTCTGTAGATGAAGGGAAAACTTTTTTAGGCGCTTTGGGCATTTTTTGAGATGGAAAAAAACCATTTAACTCGCGCCACTATTACCGTTACCGACACCTCTGTATATAAGTACCTCGTAATTGTTCAAGTTATCACTTCTCTCGGCACTCCCGGAGTGCCACTTTTTTTTCTAATATAAACGTAAATTACACAACAACTAACATTAGTCTCAGCATTCAAATGTCCTCGAAAATAGCGAGTCTGTCGAAGATAATCTTGTGAGTTATTGCCCTCTCATATAGGTAGGTAATTATCTGTAACCTAAATATAAGTCGACCTTCGTAGTAAATTAAACTGGATACAGTTGGTATAGGCAGAGTAAAGACGGTTGATTACTAAATCAAACTCTAAAATAAACTGAAAGAACTTATACGAAATGTATGAAACATATGTATGAACTGTTCATAAAAAAGATTAATTAATTTTATATGCATTAAATATGTAAATAAGATTGGTACAATCATTATGTATGTCAAATCTATTTTCTGCTATTTATCGATAGCATGCAAAAGTTTGGATTTCAAATTAGCTAATCTAATTTTCACTATCTGATCACCCTTTGATATTTTCTATTCATCTAGTATTCATACATTTTAGTTGAGTAGGAGATATTTAATACTTGTATGGGATTACTTATTTTTTGCGCGCATAATATGCTTGTTCATAGTAAAAGTTATTTAATACTAGCTGCTACCCGCGACTTCGCACGCGTTACACTACTAAATGTGTAGGTAACCTAGAAATAAAGCTAAACTCGCTGTTGCAACTTGACTTGATATCCCATTTTTATCCCATGGGACCTGATTTATGGGATTAAAGGTAGTCTGTGTGTTAATCCAGGTTATAATCGACGTACATACTAAATGTCATCGAAATCGGTTCAGCCGTTACGACGTGATTGAGTAACAAACAAATAAACAAACATTCAAACTTTCGCATTTATAATATTGGTGTGAGTGTGAGTATTGAGTGATCTCGAACCCCGAACTAATCGCAAGTAGTTTTACAAGCGACGTTACATGCATTTACTAACCTTGATTCCGTTTAGTCTGCTCGTCGTTGATTGATAGCCCTATTAGTACTGAATGTGTCTCAAACTCTCAAGTTCTCGTAATCTTTGACACTATTAGGAAAACTAAGGGTTGAGAGCTACTTAATTAAGTGACGGATTGGACGTGATCAATCTATACTAATATTATAAAGAGGAAAGATTTGTATTAGGTTGGGGAAAAAGTTTCTTTGCATTTTTTATGAAAATTCAAAACATTTTTAATATAATTTATTTACATTTAACTAAAGTATGTAAGTACCATTTTGTTCGATAACTTTTTGCCATCTTGTAGGTAGGGACATGATTCCATTGCTATAGAAATTTTGGGGCTTCTGATCAAAATACCGCGACAAGTAGTTTTGGCAGTCCTCTCGTGATGTTAACCTGACACTGGCTAAAGAATTTTGAAGAGACCGAAACAGGTAGAAATCTGAAGGTGCAAGATCAGGACTACACGGCGGATGCATTAACACCTCCCAGCTAAACTCTCTTAATTTTTGCTGAGTGGCTAAAGATGTGTGAGTTCTAGCGTTATCATGATGAAAAACCACACCCCTTCTGTTGATTAATTCCGGCCACTTTCTCTCAACTTCTTGCTTTAATCTCATCAGTTGTTCGCAGTAAAGTTCAGAATCGATGGTCCTGCCTGGTGGTAACAGCTCATAATGAATAATGCCCTTCCAATCCCACCACACACACACAGCATCACCTTGTTGCAAGTTAACCCGGGTTACGCCACAGTCTGTGAAGCCTGACCGGCCTTTGACCACGACCTTTTTCGCACGTTCTTGTCGTACGTGATCCACTTTTCATCACCAGTTATCAGCTTCTTCAAAAATGCTTCGGTTTCATTACGTCGTAATAAAGAATCACAAATGAGTACACGGTTCATTAGGTTTCCTTCAGTGAGCTCGTGGGGTACCCAAATATCGAGCTTTTTTGTGTACCCAGTTTTTTTCAAATGCGCCAAAACTGTTTTATGGTCAATTCCCAGTTCTTCAGCTACGTCGTAACAACTGATATGCCGATCTTGCTCCACTTTTTAAAAAATGGCATCAATTTTAACCGTAATAGGGCGACCAGAGCGACGTGCATCTTTGACATCAAAATTTCCGGATTGAGAACGCTTAAACCAAATTTGTGCTACTCTCACTGACACTGCACTAGGTCCATAAACATCGCAAATTTTACCTTTTTTGTAGTAAAATTTTAAAATGAATCTAATTTCTTCATTAGATTCACTCATCTTTACAGTACGAAAAACAAATAAAAATCACACATTTTCCTAATTTGAATTTGGAATTATCTTCTTTAAAATTTAAACTTTGAATGATACCAAAACCAGCTAGATACAAATAGTATAGCCAAAGAGATTTAATTACAAGTTCATACATAATTTAATGCGAAAAGACTTTTTCCCCAACCTATTATTTTAGTGTGTATGTTTGTAATGAATAAACTCAAAAACTACTGGTCCGATTTCAAAAATTATTTCACCATTGGAAAGCTACATTCACCCTGAGTAACATAAGTTACATTTTATCTAACTGCGCAGAAGGGGGGTAATGTTTTTATTGAAAAACTACGCATGCGAAGCTGCAGATTGGTCAGCTAGTTATTCTTAAGAGCGTTTAGTGGACTCTACTTTGCATTTTGTTATTTTTCGAAGTGTTATGGTTTATAGAACTGCATAGAAATGGTATAATATTATTAAGCATTGCAGATTTTATGTTGTTTTTTGCATCTCTGTCTGTATCTAATGTATTAATAACACTAATATTATAAATGCGAAAGTTTGGATGTTTGTTTGTATGTTTGTTACTGAATCACGCTGTAACGGCTGAACGGATTTCGATGAAATTTGGTACATACGTAGATTATAACCTGGATCACCATATAGGCTACCATTTATCTCATCATTCGGTTCTCATGGGATAATAATGGGGTGTCAAGTCAAGTTGCAACAGCGAGTTTAGCTTTATTTCTAGGTTACCTACATATTTAGTAGTGTAACAGCTAGTAGTCGAAGTCGCGGGCAACGGCTAGTATTTAATATAAATTAAAGAGTTTTCTTTCATTGAGGTAAAAGTTCCCTTTCCTTTTGTTAAGTATTATTAACTATTTAGGGTTGTAACTATGTAGTTTTTGGTAACCTACTAACGCCTATAGCTCTCAGAGTGAACGTCATGGTCAATTCCCAACTATTATCTTAATAGCTCTTCTCTCTTTTACGTTTACACTTATCAAAATCATAGTCAACAAATCCTTTGTCTCCTTCTGATTTAACAAAAATATAACTATCATTTGAAAGTATTAAAACTTTAATTCTTCTTTGTAACAAAGGTTGAGAGGGCGGTCATTCACAAGCTCACAATATGTCTCGACTAAAGGCCAGGGTCAGACAGCGCGGCGCGTGCGCAAGGTTCCTTCCTTCCGGTTCGAGATTTCGACTTTGAAATTTACTTATGACTTCGTACAATATATGTAGTAATATAATTTTTGTGGGATATAAGTATTCAAAATTAGGTCAAGTAGCCGACTAAGACGTAAGAACGGGATATTTACCATGGTTTGTGAGTTATTGAGTATACCGATATTTCGACGCAGTTGCATGCGCCAGGATCACGGGTAAACTGAAGTCTTGATACTTAGGTGTGTCTTAACCATGATAGTTTTAAAAGTTAAGACGTAAGAGGTTGCGGGTTCGATTCTCGCTGTTGACTACACAAATGTTCTAGATCGGAATCTAAGTTACTATGTAGTAACGCCTTATTTTTTTATCTGCATCCACTTTCAAAGAACTATCCGTTTTGTTTTTTTTTGGTAGACAACCCTAATAGTTCGGATAAAAAATCTGGCAGGATGATGGACTTTTTTTGAAATAATGGGAATTAACGTCATTATTAAAACGAAAGAGAATATACGGATTTTGAAATTATTTTAAAAATCGATTGTCAGGATTTTGTAAAGAACCGAGATTACAGTAAGAAGAAAGGACAAGACTAGTAAAAAATATCCAAAAACACACCATACTATGATTTGCTTCCGTGGCAACAGTTACACGATAATATATAGGGAAAGATAAAGTCCTTTACGTAAATCCCGGATCAAAGTTTAACAACAACACCAAAGGTCACGATAATCGTCTTATTTACTCTGTTTTGCGGTACCAACGTGCCTGTCACCAGTTGCAGCCAGTTTGGCATCGTTAATACCGGAATGTCATAAAACAAATTTATGTGCTTAGGCATAATTACGTTTAGCGCTCAATTGTTTATGAAACGATATAACACCAACGCGACTACTGGAGCATTTTACACACTTTTGGAATGTTCAGGCGCTAACCGTAGCCGATGACCTTGAGCGAATGGGCGTAGCTATTGTTACGGCCCCGCACCTTCCGCCACACGCATCTAATCTACCTGCAAAAAGGTGAGCGCGAGGCAGACGAGCACAACCCTCCCGTACGACAGTCAGTGGTACACAGCCGCCCATCGCCCGCGCAACCACCTTCTAAGGGTACGCCCGCTAATTATTGAAAATAATTAATTGCCACGTGAAAGACCGTCGCAGCACAGAGTCAGTTGTTCAACTTGAAGGTATAGTCTTTGCCCACATTTAAGTGAAAGAAAAATTACAAAACCTTACGTCGTTTAGAGGTTAAATCAAATTGAAAGTCGAAAACAGCTTCATTTTGTTATTATTTTTTCTCATAGTAAATAAACAGGTAGAACTTTTTTGTACATTCAGTTTGCAGATAAAAGGTCAATGAATGACATATATTTTTTTGAGCACATAAAACTGATTCCTCCCTGAAGAGAAAGCCTCCAAATAAGGTTTTTCACGCACGTTATACAGAAAAAAGATAAATTTACTTGCTTGAACATAATCCCACTAATATTATAAACGCAAAAATTTGTATGGATGTATGTATGGATGTTTGTTACTCTTTCACGTCGTAACGGCTGAACCGATTTCGATGAAATTAGGTGTGTATGTAGATTTTAACCTGTTAATCCAGGTTAAAATCTACATACATACCTAATTTCATCGAAATCGGTTCATGAAATTAGGTATGTATGTAGATTTTAACCTGTTAATCCAGGTTAAAATCTACATACATACCTAATTTCATCGAAATCGGTTCAGCCGTTACGACGTGAAAGAGTAACAAACATCCATACATACATCCATACAAATTTTTGCGTTTATAATATTAGTGGGATTATGTTCAAGCAAGTAAATTTATCTTTTTTCTGTATAACGTGCGTGAAAAATCTTATTTGGAGGCTTTCTCTTCAGGGAGGAATCAGTTTTATGTGCTCAAAAAAATATATGTCATTCATTGACCTTAGGCTACTTTTTGTTGACATACCACGCGTGCGAAGCCGCTCGCGGAAGCATGTGTTATTAAAAAGGTCTTAGGTAAGTAGGTAAGAGTCAATTATGTTCTACCTTATCAAATTACAACAATTCTATGGAAAATTATAAATTTAAAGGTGATAATTAAAGATACAATAATCATAATATTAATTTACTAGCTGACCCATCCGCAGCTTCGCACGCGTAGTTTTTCAATAAAAACATTACCCTCCTTCTGCGCAGTTGGGTAAAAAGTAGCTTATGTCACCCGGGGATAGTGTAACTTCCTAACAGTGAAAGAATTTTTTAAATCGGTTCAGTAGTTTCGGAGCCTATCCAATACAAACAAACAAATCTTTTCTCTTTATAATATTATGGTATAGATTAATAGGACTCGTAGTGCATATTTATTTATTCGTTGTGTGTTCCAAACGATTGTCTGGATTTTTGTTATTCGCAGCGTCTTTTCGTCCAACATACCTCAGTGGCTTAAGACGAAAGTCTTCAATCAGTGTGTGTTACCAGTGATGACATATGGAACCGAGACGTGGTCCTTCACTATTAACCTTATGAATAAGCTCAGAGTCGCTCAACGAGCTATGGAGAGGGCTATGCTCGGGGTTTCTCTACGGGATCGAATCAGAAATGAGGAGATACGTAGGAGAACTCAAGTCACCGACATAGCCCGACGGATTAGCACGTTGAAGTGGCAATGGGCAGGCCATGTAGCGCGCAGAACAGATGGCTGATGGGGCCGGAAAGTTCTCGAATGGAGGCCACGGACTGGCAAGCGCAGCGTAGGACGTCCACCTACAAGATGGGCAGACGACTTGGTAAGAACCGCAGGTCGGCGTTGGATGCAGGCCGCTTCCAACCACAGTTCCTGGAGATCAATGAGGGAGGCCTTTGTCCAGCAGTGGACGTCCTACGACTGATATGATGATGATGATGTTATTAATTAGGGTGAAAAAATAATCGTTCCATGATACAATTTTGTCTCGCATAAGATGTTTTTCATTCAAACAGCTAAAAGCCTTAGCTGTTTGAGACTAAGATATGAGACGATTACAAAAAGGTTTAGAATAAATAAGATTCAATGAACTACTTGTTTAAGTTATAACAAAAGGTACCTAGGTAGGTATTTTCCTCTTTTATTTGAAGGTCACATATCACCCTTGCAGTGAGATATGGCATTTATTATGAAGGATAGAGTTAGGTACAACTCCTTGACTCGCGTGAAAGAATTAATGTATCGTAACCAAACTCATATTTGAAATTTGAGCAAATGTTTGAGCAAATCCAAAAGAAACATGTAAGAACTCGTAGGACATTGATTTCTTTTATGAACTTTGTGTAGGATTTCACTGCGAGACGATCACTGTTTGATTTTTCTTCAAATATTGGTTTTTGGTCTGGATGTTGTAATATCCATATCATATACATATACATATAATATCCATCCATCCATCACATATCACTCGTTATTCCCAAGATAAAGAAAATACTGCTCCGGTTGATGTAAGCAACCTTGTATTAGATATTATTTATTTAAAGTTACTTACTGTACGAAAAAACTATCAAAACCTTTCTGACAAAGACAGTACATTTTTTAGAACTTTTTATATATTCGCGAACTATACTCATGTTTTTAAGACGAAACGGGTCTTTTCGCGCACAGATTTATATCAAAATTATTAATCTGTGCGTGAAAACACCCGTTTTGTCTTAAAAACATAAGTAAATTTTTTCTCCAATATTTAATAAATTTGTTATATGTGTCTTTGTGATTCTTTACTGTATTCTGCAGTCTGACTGAACAATGTGCAACTTTGTTAGAACAAATTGGATTTGAGAATAGAATAGTAGAAAACACAGTTACAGAGTTCCAATGCTTTTACATTTGCCTGAAATGCTTGTTAAACTCAGAGTGCATAGGTGTATTGCTCTCGGATGTTGCAGTGGCATATACAGCTCGTCAAATTTAACAAAGTTTTGTATAGCGTATATATGGCACAACACAAGTTTATTGGGTTACCCTCATATATAAAAATCTCATGTGTTTGTAGTCGCACTCCTCCGAAACGGGTCGACCGATTTTAATGATATATTTTTTGTATATTTGTTAGGTAAGAGACCTCCTACCACCACTCCCATTTTTTTTCGCGATTTTAGTAGTTTTGTATCAACAATATCCATACAATTTAACCGTTGTACATTGACGTGAAGTCATTTACATGAAGTGTCGCATTCACAAGAGTGTTTTATGAAGTTCCCCCGGGAATGGGAAATTTCAAGCGTGCGAAGCCGCGGGCGGGTCAGCTAGTATGCTATATGACATTTATCTTAACCATGGCACTGTAATACCAAATTATATGATAGGTACGTTAAATCCACGGTAAATATAATTCAATTATTTTAAAGGGACAGCTGGAAGGACGAAATAGGTTAGGAAAAAAAAGAACATTTAAACTATGGTTTACGCACAGTTTAAATAAATAGAACTAAGTTTTGACTTACTTAACTTAATGCTTACAACTAACCCTACCCCCCGTGACAGGGATAGTTCCTATGCAATGTGACCGTTCAGTTATAAGTCAAAACACGACATATTGTCTGCAGAGGTAAATGTGTAAGTTTGTATGTTTTTAGGAGTACGAGAGTTGTACGATTCCGAAAAATTTTCACTGATGAAAAGATACACTATTCCTATTATTTTACTTCTTGTACTCTTCAAAACTTTCGTGATTGATTTAAATCAATATTATAAATACGGGATTTATCACGTACCGTTTAGACTATATTTTATTTTGATTAAAATCAGTGCGAATATCCACGTTCAGCTTGTATATATAGGTATATTACAGAAAAAGAGACCATACCACTAAACTCTAAGCAAGAGTACTGTTTTTTTCAATAACCAGCTGTATAAATGGTTATATTTCTAATTTTTATATTTCTGTAGTAATATAGCTATCAATTCTACGAACTTTCGTTTATAATTATTTCCAAAATAACCCAAAATACTATATCTATACTCTATACTAATATTATAAAAAGGAAAGATTTGTATTTTTGTGTAGATGTTTGTAATGAATAAACTCAATAACTACTTTGCCTATTTCAAAAATTATTTCACCATTGGAAAGCTACATTCACCTTGAGTGACATAGGCTATATTTATTGCTAGAAAAGATTAGGGATCCTTACTAAAACTTATGTAACGTAACCCAAGGTGTAAAAAAGTGCCCTAAAACGTCTTTCGTCGCATGCGCTGCGGAAACTATTGATGATAGAACAAAAGTACGTTCTACAATATTAAAGAACATATCAATATCTACAAAAACTTCGTTCAATTATAAAGAGCAAAGATTTGTTTGTTTGTTGGTATTAAATAGGCTCCGAAACTACTGGACCGATTTAAAAAAATTCTTTCACTGTTGGGAAGCTACACTATCTCCGGGTGACACAGGCTACTTTTTACCCAACTGTGGAAAAGGAGGGTAATGTTTATATTAAAAAACTACGCGTGCGAAGCTGCGGATTGGTCAGCTAGTTATCTATAAATATAAGCAAACGAGCAGCGGTCGAACGAACGTTGATTACTTTGAATCTTCGTACGCAAGTTTTTTTACAACATACCTACATTTTTGTTATTATTTTAGTATATTTAGTGCACGTTTGTATATGTTCGTGTATTGTGTTATAGTGTACAAGACCTGGAAATTATATCAGATTTTTGTGGTGTATTCTTATGTAAGTGAATTTATTCTTTGTGAGTAAACAAACAATCGTAAACCTGAAATACCCGTGCAGAACAGCCTCTTAGCTCTATTTACCCATCTGTATAATATGTGCCACAGTAGCAACAGCTAGCTGTAGATCAGACGAAAGGATTGGCGCATCGCCCAACATCAGAAGATATAGGTATTGCTAACTTTATCTTGTCTAGTCGTACACACGGCTACACATCAAGCTATACGTATCCAGTATAAGCTGACCTCGCACTGTGTAGGCTTTTCGTAGAATGAGAGGTCAGCTTATACTGGATGTGTATAGCTTGATGTGTAGCCGTGTGTAGAACCATTCGATAACATCTTACGTCAACGTTAGGAACTAGGAGTGTTCTGAATTACCACCAAAATGTAGAATGTTGATGTTGTATAGTTTGGAAACCTTTTAGTTGGGTTGGTGGCTTTTGCAAGGGACTTTGTTTGTTTGGGACAGTTTTCACGCTACAGGGATATTGCTTAGAAAAGTCCTGCAAGCTTAGGCGATTCTGTGTCTTCTTCCGAGAGTAGAGATATTTTTTTTCATTAACATAATTTGACATCAAATGTTAAAAAACTTTTGTAATACTTTTAGTCTATTTTTAAAAACAATATTTGGTCTTTATTTAAATTAGTCTCATGTTATACCGGCTCAAGACTTTCATCATAAAAATGATCCTCCACAACCTGTATTCTCGCAGTGCTGAGGGTTGTACACACGGCTACACATCAAGCTATATTTCCAGTATAACCTGACCTCGCATTGTGTAGACTTTTCGTAAAATGAGAGGTCAGCTTATACTGAAAATGTAAAACGTGATGTGTAGCCGTGTGTACTATCCTATGCTAGTTTTACCCACAGATTGGAGATTTTACATTAACATTAACTAAGTCGTCCATGTTCTCTATAATCTATACTAATATTATAAAGAGAAAAGATTTGTATTTTTGTGTGTATGTTTGTAACGAATAAACTGAAAAACTACTGTGCCGATTTCAAAACTTATTTCACCATTGGAAAGCTACATCCACCGTGAGTGGTATAGGCTATATTTATTGCTAGAAAAAATTAGGGATCCTTACTAAAACTTAAGTAACGTAACCCAAGGTGTAAAAAAGTGCCCTAAAACGTCTTTCGTCGCATGCACTGCGGAAACTATTGATGATAGAACAAAAGTACGTTCTACAATATTAAAGAACATATCAATATCTACAAAAATATAATATTATAAGGAGGAAAGATTTGTTTGTTACCATTGAATAGGCTCCGAAACTACTGGACCGATTTAAATAATATTTCACCGTTGGGAAGCTACACTATAAAGTTTACTATGAAATATAGGATTATTTAGATGATAGAGAAGCTAGGGATTGAAATTGCTCCAACTCGTTCAAATATGTTACAATTTAGAGGTAATTTTTATTCTATATTTTTATGTATTCTAAAAGGATCATTAAAAAACAACCAGCCTTATTTTCTTGCCTTTTTTTTCCTGGCTTGGTAGCAAAGGAACAGGCAGTAAAATTGACATTTCAAAGTGATCCTTGTGATTTTAATAAATAAATTATTTTGACTTTGACTTTATATTTAGCCACTAAATACGTTTAGACGTCGTTGCGCCAGTGGCCCAAAACCTATGCAATAAAAAGTTTTATCAGCGCCACTCAAACCGTTCAGCTAACAAAACTATCTACGCGACTATCAGTTATAAAACAAAAAATAGCTTAGACTTGACTTCTGCAAAGACTTTTATAAAATATAAAACATGTTGAATCTCGAAAGTAACGGATGACTTTTCCTGACATATAGTGTTTTTTTTAACTGTAACAGTACGGCAGCACCCATAACCAGAGGAGATACAGATGCAGTTTCTTTTAAAACATCAGCTCGTTTTCGAAGAAAAACATTTTGGCATTAAAATTTTTTTGGTCTAGTGTGAGTAGCGCCTTAAAATGAATCAAATTGATAAATTTTTTTCTGATGCCGATTGATGCAGTCCTTTATAAGGATCATTTTATTGTATCGGATGAAAAAAATCTGAACAGCGGAAGTTAGTGAAATTTCATAAAAAGCATTCTAATAGAACAGGACAAACAAAATTCCTTCTACAAACATTTTATTAGATTCTAATTGCACATTAAAGAAATATTAATACTGTTGCGATTAAGAAGTTTAGGAACTCAATGCTCTCATTAGCAATTCAAAAACATTTCGTATTTCAGAACAATTTTGAATATCGAACATGGTTCTTGCATCTGTCGGACTTTTATATCAGTCATTGCATCATCTTATTTGTCTTATCATGGCATTGTCAAATACGCAAAAAGTAGACTTAATTGAAGCATACTTCCTTAACCGACGAAGCCCAACTAATGCGCTGAAGTAGTATCAGGAACGCCACCCAGACCGCGATTGAGGAAGTATGCTTCAATTAAGTCTACTTTTTGCGTATTTGACAATGCCATGATAGGACAAATAAGATGATGCAATGACTGATATAAAAGTCCGACAGGTGCAAGATCCATGGTCAAAATTCAAAATTGTTCTGAAATACGAAATGTTTTTGAATTGCTCATAAGAGCATGAAGTTCCTAAACTTCTTAATCGCTACAGCATTAATACTTATTTAATGTGCAATTAGATTCTAATAAAATGTTTGTAGAAGGAGTTTTGTTTGTCCTGTTGTATGAGAATACTTTTTATCAAATTTGGCTAACTTCCGCTGTTCAGATTTTTTATATCTTTATAAAGGACTGCATCAATCGACATCAAAAAAAATTTACCAACTTGATTCATTTTAAGGCGCTACTCACACTTGACCAAAAAAATTTTATGCCAAAATGTTTTTCTTCGAAAACGAGCTGATGTTTTAAAAGAAACTTCACCTGTATCTCCTCTGGTTATGGGTGCTGCCGTACTGTTACAGTTAAAAAAAACACTATAACTTTGAAACCCAAGAAAAATCAGTATCTGATCCACGATAAAACGTACCGGCGCTGCTCAAATCATTCATATTCTACTAAATTGTTTTATTTAGAGGTAAAATATGCGTCTATCAGTCATAAAACAAACAATAGCTTAGACTGGACAAGTCTTCTGCAATATTGTACTAGTGCCAATCTATTGAGTTAGATGTACCGTGCAAAACAGTGTCTGCTTTTAAATGACCACAGTGGTGACGCCCGAAACGAATCCTAACTATACAGTCATTTTAAATATACGCTCATTCGTATTAAAATTTTCTAAATATATTCAATTCCCTTTTCATAAATTTGTCCATGGGATTTCAATGTTAACAAAATTTTATTTTTGGATAACATAATGATTTAGCGGTTGATATTATTTAGATTTATATTATGCTGAACTAGGTAAGGGTAAACTGATTAATTAAATAAAAAGCGGTCAAGTGCGAGTCGGACTCGCCCATGAAGGGTTCCGTAGCAGCAAGTAACATAATATAAAAGTTCTTGTAGTTCGTTGTAACTTTTTTTATATTTGAGTTGGTTGAATGAAAGGTAAATTGCGGTTTACGATTATGACGTATTAAAAACTACCTACTAGATCTCATTCAAATCAATTTTCGGTGGAAGTTTGCATGGTAATGTACATTATATATTTTTTTTAGTTTTATCATTCTCTTATTTTAGAAGTTACAGGGAGGGACACACATTTTACCACTTTGGAAGTGTCTCTCGCGCAAACTATTCGGTTTAGAAAAAAAATATATTAGAAACCTCAATATCATTTTTGAAGATCTATCCATATATACCCCACACGCATGGGTTTGATGAAAAAAAAGTTTGAGTTTCAGTGCTAAGTATGGGAACCCCCAAAAATTAATTGATTATTTTTTCTATTTTTGTGTGAAATCTTAATGCGGTTCACAGAATACATCTACTTACCAAGTTTCAACAGTATAGTTATTATAGTTTCAGAAAAAAGTTGCTGTGACATACGGACGGACAGACAGACAGACATGACGAATCCATAAGGGTTCCGTTTTTCGGCATTTGGCTACGGAACCCTAAAAACACGATGATATTCTATCCGAACAAACTGTCTGAGCGCAAATGAAGTGCACTAAACTCAAATGTTTGACTATTTAAAGTTGTAGTCATGAGTATTTCTTGTGTCATGGCATACGGTTTGTGTGTACGCATACGGCATACGGTGTGTTTGTACGGATGGCCCCTCTTGGCTTCAGATCCCGGGCTGTTGCCCAAGATCTCTTGGTATAAACCAAGGTACTGCAAGTATCCAATTAATACCAGATTTAGCTGAAGCTTCCTGGTTTCAAGATACGGTATCTCCTTACATGAGCAGACGCGGTTCTCGAAGATAACATTTATAAATAACAAGTAGATTTATTAAATTGTTTACTTAATATCGTTTTTTATGCTAATTGAATGAATTATGTTTAAATGATTTAATTAATCTTTGCTGGCACTGAACTACTGATTATGTGTCTAGGGAGATAATTAGATATATATAGATCTAGGGGAATAATTTTTGTTGTCATGCAAGGTGGGAGTCTCCGCTCCTACTTTTATGATCACTCCGATTGTAACTATTAGTAACACAAACCTTTTCCTAGCCAATATTTATTTTTATCATATATTTTATTATTTTGATATGGAAAGTGGAAGTGGGCGGTATACATTTGGGTATAAAGCTACGTAGTAGGTATATAATTTATCTGTTAGTGGTGGTCAAGTATTATTAATCCCATCAAACACATAAGTGTGAAATGAGAGCCAAGTTCAATATTATGATATATGCCTTGGTTGTTGACTTCAACGATAAAAGAAGTGAGATCTAAATGGATGCCAAGATCAATGGTCAGTCCTGAAATTTATTTATAACAGCATAAAATATTTTATAACCACTTATAATATCATTTCTCCTTATAACTTAAGATAATATATTGAAGCCTAAAATCTGACTTGGCTAGTTCTCATATACGAATTATTATTAAGTGCCAACTAAAACAGTCATGGAAGAGCCCTATGTTCGATGGCTAGTTTCTACCAGCAAGTCAAATTTACTGAAGAATAAAATGAGAACTTACAGCTTTAGAACTTGCGAAAGTTATAATATAATTCGTATATGAAAGCTAGCCACGCTTAGGTTTCAATATATTATCCTAAGTTATAAGAAGAAATGATATTTCAGGACAAACCATTGAACTTGACACCATTTAGATCTCACTTCTAATGTTGTTGAAGTCAACAACCAAGGCATATATTGAACTTGGCTCTCATTTCACATTTATGTTTTTGATGGGATATCATTACTTTTTGTACAGAAATTATTAGTAGGTACTTATTCATAGTAAAATTAATACCAAATGGTTTTTGTTATTGTACTGTATTTTCTTACGTTTACGGGATATAATTGTCTTTTTCGTGTTATTTTTTATCAGCCATCAATTTTGATTGCTAATTCTTAAGTTACAGGCACTATAAGTAAGAGTTCCTAATAGAATCAATTAATTTAAAAATTACAATAAAATGATAAAAATGTATTAGTTTCTGATTGATTCCTTTGTATTCACCCAACTACCTATCTGGATGCAAAATTTGAATTTTCTAGGTCATCTGAAACTGGACTAGAGTTTTAATCTATAGGTCAGTCAGTGAGTCAGTCAGTGATAAAAATTACGATTTTTAGACGTTAAAATCTAAATAACCGTTTGAGGTGTGTTATGAAATTTGGAGCACATATGTATCTTGCAAGTCTCAATATATGAGCCAAATTTGGCATGTTTATGTAAAATAGTTTTTGAGTTATGAGGTGGTCAAAAGTGGCTCCAAATGGTTCGTGTAATATTACACACGGTGCTGCTCGCCAGTTCTGTTGAGCTTGAACTTGGCTTGACACGCTGCCGCGTATCTAGATTACTAATTCTAGTTAAAATTTCAAGTCAATAGCTTCATTTCATTTTACTAATAGCATAGAAAATCAACTGTGACAAACGGACGGCGAGACGGATAAAGTCGCACCACAAGAGTTCTGTTTATACCATTTTGGTCAGACACCTTAAAAACGATCACTGACTTAACGCTTGGCGACAAACCAGCGCACAAAGTACAAGCAACAGATTATTCTGTACTTTACGCCTCTCACAGTCTCAGGGGTGTCAAGTGTAATCTCAAGTGTGTCTCCAATCGTCCGTACCACCTACAAGCTATAGTATAGTGCTACGGTAGATTTAACATCATAATTTTCTGTAGGATTAAATAGTTCATCCAATGACGAAGGAAACCTTTTAAGACAATTAAGATAAAGAAAATTGTGAAGACAGAAGGACCTTCAACTAATAGGCATAAAGTTTTTTATAGCTTACATTACATGTATATAAACACGTCATATTTAAAAATTTTTAGTCACTAAATACGTTCAGGGATCGTTGTGCAAGTCGCCCATATCAAAACATTTGTCAAAAAGCTTTAGTTATGCGTTGAACTGCTTGCTTTTGCGTGATCTTGAACCTAAGTTTATCACTAGGTAGAAGGTATAATGCTTCGCAAATATGTCATTGGAATTCGATCCCAGCGATTCCAATCCATGTTTTGAATTATCAGTGATGAACTATCGAATGAATCATCTTGCAATTCGATAGTAGATACCTATACAACTTTATAGTGCATGGATAGAAGTCATCTTCTCAGATTAAACCGGGTTAGGTCAAAGTAGTCAAAGCAGCTAATATTTAAAACAAATTCAATTGACTCAGTGACATCTTTTGATGAGCTAATCTTCTAATAATCTGAATACAAACATTGCTATTGCTCTGTTGGTTCCGAAAAGACATATCTATGCCAAATCTCACACTCCTCCGTGCGGGCAATAAGCATATAGAGGGTTACAAGTTACAAAGGGCAGGTTTATATATTAATACATATAGAGAGCTTCAGGTATAAATTATTATATTTTTATTTTATTAATTACAGAATCAACAGCACTTGATATCAATGTAAACAAACTCTTATAGCTTATGCCAGATTCTCATTTTATAGACATAACTTTTAAGAAATTAGTCATCCAGAGTGAATCATTAAAAACAATATAATCTATAGGTACTAATATTATAAAGAGGAACATTTTGTATGTTTGTAACGAATATTTCACCATTAGAATGCTACATTATCCATATACCTAGTCAGGTCATAAGTATTGTCACACAGTAAAAACTTTTCTTTTAGAATGCTGGCCACAAAAAAGTTTATAGAATTCGAATTTCGAATTGTTAATGAAAATAAAAATAAAACTTTTTAGAATTTTACTCATTTTTAAATATGGAGTGGACGCTTAAAAAAGACCGTGTTGCAGTTATTGCGTTGCATCGTTGCGGTTACGCGCTAATTCAAATTTTTGACATACTGAAAAATTTTAATATAACCAAAAGATTCGTTTATCGCACCATCAAACGATACAATGAAGACTCTAGTGTAGATGACAGGTCAAGAAGTGGTCGCCCTCGGTCTGTTAGGACTCCAGCAGTGATAAAAGCTGTGAAGGCGCGAATTCAAAGAAATCCCAATAGTAAGCAGAAACTGTTGGCCCTTCAGATGGGGTTAAGCAGAACCACGGTGAAAAGGGTGTTAAATGAAGACTTAGGGCTTCAGGCATATCGAAGAAAAACAGGACATCGTTTGAATGCTCATCTAATGAGACTAAAGAGATGCCGCGCTTTGTTGAAGCGGTACGCGGGAAAAAAATATCGGGAAATTCTTTTTTCGGATGAAAAAACTTTTACCGTAGAAGAGAGCTACAACAAACAAAATGATAAGGTGTACGCACACAGTAGTGAAGAAGCGAGCAACCGTATTCCGCGTGTCCAACGAGGTCATTTTCCATCCTCGCTCATGGTATGGTTGGGAGTTTCTTATTGGGGCTTAACAGAGGCACATTTTTGTGAGAAAGGTGTAAAAACGAATGCAGTTGTGTATCAAAATACAGTCCTGATGAACCTTGTGGAACCTGTTTCTCATACCATGTTCAATAACAGGCACTGGGTATTCCAACAAGATTCGGCGCCAGCTCATAGAGCGAAGAGCACACAAGACTGGCTGGAGGCGCGTGAAATCGACTTCATCCGGCACGAAGACTAGCCCTCCTCCAGTCCAGATTTGAATCAGTTAGATTACAAGATATGGCAACACTTGGAGGAAAAGGCGTGCTCAAAGCCTCATCCCAATTTGGGGTCACTCAAGACATCCTTGATTAAGGCAGCCGCCGATATTGACATGGACCTCGTTCGTGCTGCGATAGACAACTGGCCGCGCAGATTGAAGGCCTGTATTCAAAATCACGGAGGTCATTTTGAATAAACTTTAGTGTCATAAGAATCTATGTTTTGTTGAGTTCATTTTGGTATATAAATGGTTACATAATGAATAAACTTGTTTTATTTTATATTAAACATGTGACAGAATTTAGGACCTGACTATATACAGATATCGGTCACAGATGTAAAAAAATTGCTTAAAGGCTTAGATTGTTCTAAGGGCGCTGGTTGTGACGGAAAACCCTTATTCTTTTATGCAAAATGTGTAGAATCGCTAGCAGCCCCTATAAGAGTTATCTTTAACAGATGTTTCCTTGAAGGATATTTTCCCAAAATTTGGAAAACTGCAAATATTGTGCCCGTACATAAAAAAGGTACTAAGACTGCTATTTCTAATTATAGACCTATATCAATCCTCAATGTTCTAAGTAAATTAATGGAAAGGGTTGTTTACAGGCATATTTACCCACTCATCTTTCGCCACATTCCATCGAAACAACATGGTTTTGTGCAAGATTGCTCAACTAATACTAATCTCTCAATTTTTGCCAACGACGTTCTTCGTGGAATGTATGAAGGTTTTCAGATCGACGTAATATATACTGATTTCGAGAAGGCGTTTGATCGCGTTGATCACATAATCCTTCTTCGTAAGCTCCAAGAGCTAGGAATTCGTGGTAACCTTCTCAGGTGGACAGAGTCATATCTACGAAATCGTTCACAGGCTGTAGTTGTTGCTGGACACCGTTCTGATCTTGTATATGTTCCCTCTGGAGTCCCTCAAGGCTCTATTTTGGGACCCATGTTTTACGCTGCCTACCTGTATGATGTGGGTAGTTGTTTTCAGTTAGCCAAATTTCTGATGTACGCTGATGATACCAAAATCTACGCTTTTATAAAGACTGAAGCAGACTCTCAGAAGCTACAAAATGATATTAAACGGCTACGTAACTACTATCGCGGTAATAAAATTGGAGTAAATGCATCAAAATGTTTCTAAATTTCCTTCACTCGTAAAATTAAAAAGTCACTTATCAATATGAATTAGACAATATACCTTTGGAACGCAAAAACGCAACACGAGACCTTGGAGTAATCTTTGACTCAAAAATGTTAATATCTGATCAAGTCGCGGCAGTGGTTGCAAAAGCTTACAGAAATCTAGGGTTTGTCTTACGTGTTAGTCGGCAGTTCTCCGACGCTGAATGTATTAAAGTACTTTACTATTCTTATGTCTTTCTTGGAATACTGTTGCACTATGTGGAACCCACAATACATAATATATGAGCAAGATATTGAGCGCATTCAATCCAAATTCATTAAAACGTTAAACTATCGCGCCCATTGTAATAGAAGCATGACTTACGACGAATTGTGTGGGTTTCATAAACTCATGCCGTTAAAGGATCGGCGCTCTTTGCTGCAGATGTTGTTTTTACACGAAGTTTGCAGTAATAGAATTGATAGCACCGAATTGGCGTCTCTCGTTCTTCAATTCAATACTCCTTTTAAACGTACGAGACACACAACCCTCTTTCATATTCCTTTCAGTCGTACCAACTACTAAAAATTCTGTCATCTGTCGCACGCTAGATAGCTACAACAAGGATTTTTCGTCAATAGACATCTTCTCTAATAGCAAAGCATCTTTTAAGAAACAAATTATATTTGTTCTTAGTCATATATAGCGCGTTCTATAAAATATTCAGAAATTCACTCAACACACACTACACTCTCTCCCAAGTACACACATTTACACAGCATCCCTACCTCTCTTTTGTTCTTCAAATGCGTACCTACTAAATTACTAAAATCCTTGAAAATTTAATTAATATACTATGTATTTTAATCTCTTTCTCTAGGTGACTAATTTCATAAAAGATAAGTCTATAAATTGAGAATATGTTATTGGCATTAAGCATTAGTTATAAGGATTGTTTACATTGTTAACAAGTGCTGTTGATTCTGTAATAAATAATAAAAAATAAAAAAATCCCTACCTATAACATAGGCTACATTTTACCCAACTGCGCAGAAGGAGGGTAATGTCTTTATTGAAAAACTACGCGTGCGAAGCTGCGGATTTGTCCGCTAGTATTTAATGTTATACACCTGTCCCTTATTCATGTGTCCAAATTATTTGACATTTTGTTGATAAACGCTTTACTTGTCATATCATCGGGTGATTTTAGAGCGAGAAAGAGGAGAGAATAGAGGAACCAGTCAGTCCCTAATATTACTTGAAAATAGGTAGTCTTCACGTAATATGGAGCAGGGCCTGTTATGTGCAGGACGATAACTATAATGAATGAGAGTCTACAATCCCCTTGAATTTTACAATCTAATAGAGCCAGCGGCGTAGCGTTGGTGTCAGCCGCCCGGGGCGGAAGAAAATTTTGCCGCCCTCTTATTTAGGTAATTCTATTTAATAGACTATAATAAATTCTATCTTTAACTAAAACTTTAATCGTTTACTTTTTTTAGGAGCAGATTCTTTTATTGCACTAGCAATGTCTATAGCATCACACACCTCTTGCTCAATAGACACGATAGCCAGATTGGT
Source organism: Philereme vetulata (assembly GCA_918857605.2). Lineage (NCBI taxonomy): Eukaryota > Metazoa > Arthropoda > Insecta > Lepidoptera > Geometridae > Philereme > Philereme vetulata. The sequence goes on along the minus strand of OU975460.1, from coordinate 2,714,759 downwards.
TAGCCTTAAAATATCTACTCATTCATCTTAAATAGTTTTTAATCAGTTTTAATTTTGATGTATTTCTCTGACAGCATTCCATTGCTTGAGTGACAAAAATATGTAATGGTCTAAATATTTATAAGATATTATTATTCTTTATTGTTAAATTTTGCCGCCCCTAAAGGTGCCGCCCGGGGCGGGCCGGCCCTGCCGCCCATACTACGCTACGCCACTGAATAGAGCCCTAATTTACACGCCAAATTGCAAGAACGTTGCGACAAAATAAAACTTAATGTACGATGATGGACTAATTAAACTGTACTATTAGAGCAAAGCGTTTGATTACCAACCAATTAGCGCAATTAATTATGATCTGTCGGCCGAGAGTGCTGACGATCTATCTCGCTGAATTAATAGTAAATGACAGATGCACTTGAATTTATCTAAAGAGGTAAATATTCTGATAAGTAATTCTGAGACCCTTAGTTCGTCACAGGCGCGCTAGGAAAAATAACTACTCAGGCGTTTGAAATCTTTCGTATTTGCATTAACATTTTTTGAATAGTTTAGTAATGATGGATTTTATCTGAGATAATAAATTAATAATACAGTTAATATTATTAATTATTTTATATATGTACTTTATCTGTTCTTGAAATCAAATCGGCGCAAAACTTGATGCATACCTAAGTATTTGTTACCTTACAAAGTTACGGGGCGAAAAGGATGGTCAAAACTGTTTAGGTGACGTGACGATTTAGGTGTTATTTAGGGGTAGGGGAAGGTGTAAGAAGTGGTTAAACAAATACCAACTTTGATTTCGAATATACAGAAAAGTATGGTATAATATCTTTTTTATTTCAGAAAACTAGGTCCATAGCACACACAACAATACACAGGGTTTACAGCAAAATTAAATACAGTACATACAGATATAACTACAACAAAGACTCAACGTAAGGAACACTAGACATATCACAATAACAAACAAAGGTAACATTACCTATATATTTAAGATCAAAAAATATTTATTACTAATATTGATAATTATTAATAGACATCAGTATTATAAATACGGGATTTTTATCACGTACCGTTTATTACCGTTATTAGTAGAAATACTAAATTATTAGCCCAATCCAATGCGCAAGAATAGGACAGACTAATGTGTGCATCAAAATTGTTCTAGACTGGTGGTTCGCCCTGAACTGAGATCTCGCGAGTCTCCCATAACACAAAAAAAATATTCTTAGGGCGACTCGCGCAGCTATGCCTAAACGTATTTAGTGGCTAAATATGATTTAGGGAGTTGTCAAATCATACAAATACATACAATTTAAACATTGTTAGTAGCTAAATACGTTTACGGACCGCTGTGCAAGCCAGCCTTATTTTTGAGCAATAAAATAGTGCCACGAAATGTACAGTTTCATTCAAATTACTGGTAATGGGAGTTTATGTAAGGTGGTAGCTTTTATTAGGGCACAAATGGCAGTTATTCTGAATTTCTGACTTTTGCCTGTATTTGTGTCACTTATGCTACACGCATGCTAAATTAAAGTACTATGGGGTCACTGGTGTACCCTGTGAATCTTGCCAAAGTTCAGTTTTTATTATGGCTAATAAATCAAAAACTATAAATAATTTACTAAAAATAAAAACGGAATCAAAATGTACTAATCAAGACCTTTCATTTGATTCCTATTTGACCTAATAGTCTCATTTTCATTTATTTTCTACCCCTCTTTTTACCCCCCTATATTACAACAACCACCCAACATTTTTAGCTCATTTAGTTACACCAAAATCGTGCCATCACTACCTACCTATGCATCAAATTGTACGATGATCGGATCAACGCTTCGAAAGTTATCCGCGGACAAACAAACTTACATACATACTTACATACAATGATGATTTGCCCAATGATTTGCTCGCTTCGCTCCATCGATAAAGCAAATAGTGAGCATCTACATTTTGTATTGTAAGAGAAACTCACAGTAATGGAAATCGTACGTAATGAAGCGGATTAGTTAATGAGTCTGCTTTCATTGCAAAACCAAATGGAACAGATCACGCAATAATGAGTCATAAGTACATGATAATTCATATTGATGTTGCAAAGAGATCAACTGTAGGTATTTTGAACAAGTTAAACTTAAGTTCCGTTTAAAATAAAGCTGGCGTATAAACAGTATATTACAACCACACATCGCATGTCAATATTAAATTAACAACTTGCCAAGAACGTATCGGATCACGTGGCCACGCGGGTTTTATAGTTTCCATTTTCCCTCTTTAACTTGGTAGGCGTTCATTAAAATATAATAAAATAAATATATTTCCAATATAGAAATCCAACGTCGCACAAAGGTTGTGGACGTGGGTATGAGGATCGCACGGCTGAAGGGGAGATGAGCTGGACACTTAGCTAGGAGGGATGACGGGCGTTGGACGAAGGCGATTACAGAGAAGTGGCCCAGGGATGCTCGTAGACCAAGAGGCAGACCACCCGCCCGATGGTCGAATGACATTGAAAGCTGGGTGTCAATGGATGAGAGTCGCAAGAAACCGGAAATAATGGCGTAATAAAAAGGAGGCCTATACCCAACAGTGGGTGCAGACGGGCTGAGATGATGATGATGATGAAATATATTTCTATAAATGATGATGATGAATTGGTTCAGTAATTACAAGGACTGTTTGTTTATAACTTTGTGTAATACCAAGGAATATGAACTATTACAAATCATATTAAATTTAATCATCTTACTATAAATTATTCCCAGTTTAAAGCTAGTACATAAGAATTACTGGCAATGTCTGCAAATAGACTGATGTACGGAGAGTACTTAGGAGTTTCTGCTCGAAAAACAGAACCCTAAAAACAATAAATTTGTTAAGTCATAAATTAAACAAATCAGTTTCGCGATTCAACAAAAAAATTCAGAGTCAACGTTGAACTCGTAAACTATCGGCCTATAAAACTATAAACAAGCAATATTGAATGAGAAACACCAGCGCTACTGGTTTCGTCAGTCATTGACATTAATTGGTCTCTGGTAATGAAAAAAAAAAACATAGTCAGTGCATGTCGGAGTGTGGTGTCGGCCACCCGCGTATATGAAGCTTTGTGTATATTTTGGGGGCGCTCCCAATTGCTCGTAGCCCTGCAGTGTTTGAGTAGTATAGTATGTGCGCCGATCAGTTGCGCTCGTCTCGCCACCCGCGCGCTTCATCCTCAAAAATGACAATAATACACTGACGTTCACAAAAACGGTCACCATGTGCTGTGCCAGGTTCACCAACTACCTGTTTCGGAGTGTTGTGAAATACACATGTGGTCTCGCCAGCCGCGAAAGTGCGAGTAAGTCTTGATTCTTGATACAGTTCGTACCCTCGTGATCCCAGTTCTATATTTAACTATACCGTTACAGTAGGTACTCGTATTATGACTACCGCTTGTGGCTTATCAATGTTAAAGGAAAAAATATAAATAATAACAGTACATATGTGATACTTAGTAAAACATATTGACAGCTGTATAAATGAAGGAGCAATCACCATTCGTCCTCAAAACAACTTTCTAGAATGTTTCCGAGAACTTTGTACGACTTAGTATCTACTTACCTATTACTATGTTCACATGCATAATCAATCGTCAGTGGTTTTGTTTTGCAAATCTTACACGCACAGCTGATTAGAAAAAATACATAGAGATTTGCGATAAGAAACGATTGCCTAATGAACTTTCGTTGAGCTGGAGATGGCACAATATTATCGAAATTGCTAATGTTAGTCGTTATTACTTTGAAAATGATTTGTGTAAGTAATTATTTCGTAAACTTCCTGAGAAAATTATTATTTATCCTACACATTGACATTACGAACAAGTTTCAATTTAAAAAGCTCATGTTTTATTATTCTGTCAACTAATGAAAGATAACGACTTCCAAGCAGTAAATATCAGACATAAGTACTTGTTATATATTTTCTTTTCGCCACCCCCTATCATCTTTAGCCCATGTTAATGATATTAGACGAAGTAGTGGTGTGTTCTCTTCAAATTTAGCACTAAGCTCATCTTCGACTCTTGTCATCAACTTGAATCTAAAAGTTTGTATTGAGAATTTGAGAGCGACTAACCCATATCGCTAAGTTTTTGGGCAATTCATTGAATTTGATGGAAATATACGTTTTCTAAATAATTTACTATGTAGGAGAATCTGTTTATAAATGAGCCATTTATATCAAGGTCCACAGCCTTATCTTTTAGTTAATCAACAAAATTGCCATTTGATTGTGAATACTGTTAATGTGTGAAAAATCTCATGCTCTGTCAAACCTATTATTATTTTAAGATTATAAGCCAAGGCCCTATTCACAATGAAATGCATTTACATACCTAAGTAGCATGGAGTGAAATAGATAGAGTTAGCACTTTACACGAAAACTGACAAGAAGTCTATCTCACTGCCTTTTTTCTTGAGCTGCAATCATCATATATCAAATCATAGTTAATGAATTGCTTCATAAGGATCGATTGCTGATTTTCAGTCGTTTCTTCTAAGAGCTACATCTATTCATACTTACCAACTTCTTACTGAGATGTATCGATCTGTTATTACTATTAGCACATATTGTCCCATTGTTGGGCAAAGGCCTCCTCGCATTTCCGCCACTCACAACGGTCCAGTGCCACCGTATGCCAGTCCCTCTCAAAGGCGTCGAGCTCGTCCTGCCACCTCCGGCGTGGTCTGCCGCGGCACCGCTTTGCTGTCTCAGGGATCCACTTCGTGTTAATTTTGACCCACAGCTCGTCAGGCCTGCGACAGACGTGATCGGCCCAGTCTTACTTCAGCCTGGCGGCGTTCTCCCCCTACATCGGTGATTTGGGTTTTGGAGCGCTGTATGGTGCTACGGACGCGATCAGTTATTTTAACTCTATGAATATTATGATTCATCGCAATCGATCTGATATCGAACCATTTTCACCTACTGCTGAATATACCCTTATCTAGCCTTTTTAGGGTGCTGGACCAAAATGGTAAAACCGGAACTCAGATGGTGCAACTTTGTCCGTCCGTCCGTCTGTCACAGCTGATTATCTCAGCAAATACATATAGAACTTATTCGCTTGAAATTTGGAATAGTCATAAGTAATTATTGACTTTTCTCTATTGCAAGTAAAAACATTCAAACGTATTTTCGTTTTGTTGGTCCAAATAGCCAAAACGGTGTGGGTGAAACGTTCAAAATATGGTTACTAGGTCAAGTGGGATATGAGATTGATTTACCTATACTAAAACCATTTTTTTAACGTTGTCTAGTTTTTAATGTATGGTGAAATGTAAAATTTTGAAATTAATATGATTGATAGATATTTAAGCAAAGATTACAGGAAAATTATAACGAAGCCTCATTCTAGAACAGTTTTTAGATATAAGATGATGTCTTAAAAGTTATCGTAATTTTCTTGAGTTAAATATGGTCCTTAGAGCATTGCTCTAAGAGATGGTCACATGATTAGATGGCGCTGCTTAATTAAAATAAATAATTTGTGGTAATTGAGTGCTGCTCACACTTGACCGGTCTTGTTTTATCTAGAGAGCTATTATTTCGAACAATTAAAATCATATCCATTGAAATTAAACCACACTCACATTCACAGGCTGACCACAAGAAGGTTGAGTTACAACCTTCTTGTGTCCCTTATTGATGTACAAATATAAATCATGTTCTCTTATAAAATTTGCCTTTTTTGATTGAAATCTGTTCTTATAGTATTTTTGTTTATAGTGTTATCCGAACACATGCGGAAAATTCCAAGATTTTTAAAATCATCTCAAAAATTCCAAGCCTAGACGGGACTTGAACCCGCGACCTTCCTCTTGATACGAGGAATCCTCGTCAAAATCTTGAAATCTGTTCTTGACCCTTGAGTATTACAATTTGTAATGCCTATTAATGCAACGAATAAAATAATCAATGTCTCGAATAAAGATTATCATGATAACAGGTCAGCGGTATTACCAGAGGTGCAATTCGTAAAGTGCAAATTGCCTTAGAATAGAACAGAAGACGTCCCGCAATTACCGACCAATTGAGACAAAAGGATAATGTTTGGCCGCGGTGTCAAGGTCAGCTTAACCCAGGCCGACTCAGGCTCAAATGGTAATAAAAATTGACACGCTTGATTTATTATTTTTTTATGAAAACCTAAACGGTGAAGTAAACATAATTTAAAACAACGCAGAATAATCTAGTTCACTTCAACGATGTACCGTTGAGGTAAGGAGTGGAAAAGTCGGTACCTGTAATGCAAGTAATAATTACTAGGTTATGTGAGAATAGAAGACCTCGCGTCCCAAGTCCAAAAAGTAATTTGCGCAACAAAATTAACGAAGAAAGTCGAATTTTAAATCGACGAATTTCAGGTGCTTCAATTTTCCAATAGGCTCACCTATGTAGAATTTAGAGCTATTTGTATAAGTTTTAGCGGTTACTCGCATTCATTTGGTCCTTGGAGGTCTAATCTGGTGTCTACGGGTTCGTCTCCTGAAGGCGGAGATGACTGTATAATCTGATTGGTATAAGTAGGTATAAATTTTCCAAAAAAAAAATAAGTTTGTATATAATATATATAACATTACAGCAAACTTCCTCCCTGTTCACCGCCTCCACTTTTCCTTTTGGAAAAAAATTCACAACATCTTGTGTAGAATAAAGTACTTAGTGTGCCTCTCAAATTTGATTGAAACTCGTCGATAAATAACGCTATAGCAAACTTCCCCACCTTTCCCCCCTTTTTCCCCTTCAATTAAAATCGCGATGGACAAAAAATTTGAATAACTAAGGAACTTGTGTGCCAATTTTCATCAATATCAGTTCAAAAATGCGACCTGTAGGCGAGAACAGACAGACAGCTGGACAAAAGCATTTTTCGCCAATCTCGAATCTGAGACGTACCGAGAAGTACCACCCTGGTCAGCATACCACCTTGCCGTACGAAACGATTTGCTTCAACTTTTCTTGTCAGCACAAGTAAGGAGTGGAACTCGCTTCCGGCGTATGTTTTTCCATACCAGTATAATCTCGGAGACTTCAAGTCCAGAGTACATAGGTTCTTGCTAGGCAAGCGTGCTCTATCTTCGATCACACCATCACTTGCCACCAACCAGACGCTCTGCGGTGCGCCACCGCTATATGGTAGAAATACATCCCATTCGCACAAAGCAGTTCTCTTCCACCTTTATTATGCGCACCGCCAAAGAGTGGAACGCCTTGCCAGAGTCTGTGTTTCCAGATAGCTACAGCCTGGGTATCTTTAAGTCGCGAGTGAATAGGTTTCTTCTAGGCAAGCGTGTACCATCGTAGACTGCATCATCGCTTACCATCAGGCGAGAGCGTGGTCAAACGCTAGCCTATAATGTATAAAAAAAAGGAGAGGTAGTGGTCAAGCGCATGGCTATCATCAATAAAAAAGGAAACGCTTCGCTCGCTCTATTAATTAATAGAAAGGTACACGGGATAAATTTACTTCAGTTTTCACGGAGGCGAATTAGCTTCTTAGGTAAAATCCAAAATTCATTGAAAAATCAATTGAGTCGCGAAATCTTAAAAAGTTCAAATCCAAAATTGCTTCTGATTCAAAAATTGTGACAATAACTAAACTCCTTGAATAAAAGTAAGTCTTTAAATTAACATATGAACTCGATAACTTCATACCAATTAATAATTAACCGGCTAGAAGATTTGTGAATCACTTATGTACATAATAATGAATTTACCTATTTACCTATGTACATGAAACGATAAATTATGTATTCTTTTATTTTTCAGCCAAACCAAAGGCCAAAACCCAATTAGCCAATTAGTAGGTAACGGGAAAAGCTACTCGTATCATAGTTGAAATAAATAACGTCACTATAGTAAAATGTAGTCACCCTAGATTAGAAGCAAAGTAACATAGTGGTAGTAAAAAGCTCAAGATAGTAACATAGTCAACAGTGTAACATATTAGTGAAAACTTAAAAAGTTGGAATATAGTGGCATGTGTGTAAATATTAAAAATAAATGGGGGATAAGTTGTTCTGTCAATAGTGTGTAACATACTAGTGAATAGCAATAAATTTGGTTACATACATATTCGATGGCGTATAGTGGCCAATCTAGACAGTAGTGGGTATCTTAAAGACAGTGTGCAACTTGTGTTCGTGAAATTGTGCCATGACTTTGTGTTGTCCAAGATCTATAATGTGACGTGTATCTGCATGTAATCACGTGTTTGGCGTGTTTGTCATTATAACCACTAACCACAAAGGCCACTTGGGGATCTTAGAACATGCCTAAAGGTAAGTCTTGCTGGTGAGTCATGGCATTCTTGACCGATTTCAGAAAAGGTTGACGACGATTTTTGTAACCTTTCAAAAGTTAACTAAAAAGTAATAGTTAACTTATAGTGTGAATAAATAGGTCGTGGAACCTTATTTCAATTATTTTTATCTAGTGATTTTGGTATCATTACTACAATGGACTCTGACAAACAGGTTGAAGTCGTGTTTACCGATTTCTCAAAAGCATTCGACAAAATAAACTATATTTTACTTATTTAGCAGCTTGAGAGTAGCATAGTACACATTATAGCCTTTTAGGTATAATAGGTCAATCGTAAACAACATTTATGTAGTAATTTTTGAACGCCCTTTGTATTTTGTTTGTGCCAAAATGCAAATAAAATACTTCATCTATGTACCAATTGAAGATGATCTATACAGCAGCGCCTGGTAGCGGACGCAAACGTTGCGCTGTAGTGAATATGTGAAGGCATGATAAAAGATTAATTTCTATATGTATAGCTCAATTGACGACCTCCGTGGCGCAGTGGGCGAATAGCCGGCTGAGACGCAGGAGGTAGCGGGTTCGATTCCCGCCGCGGAACAAATGTTTTCATGATCTACAGATATTTGTTCCGGGTCTGGTTGTTTTTCTGTATATTATAAGTATGTATTTACAAAAAAAAAGTATGTAAGTATTCTATCAGTTATCTGGTTCCCATAATACAAGCTCTGCTTAGTTTGGGGCTAGATAGCGTTGTGTGAATTGTCCAGCAATATTTATTTATTTATTTTAATTGACATGGAGTAGGTATACACATTTTCAGTCCTCTCCACTTTGGTAGACATCAGGCCTTAGGGTTAATCAGTCGGCTAACACATTCCGGTTATATTGAAGTAGTTCATCATAATTCATAATCCAATTAGTGACCGGTCACGTGTCAATATGTCGTGACAGCGCTATGGTCAATCTCAAGGTTGACAATAATCAGCGCACACATCAAATTACCATAAAAACATAATCAATCACATGCCTGATCCGCTACGAACTGCACTTAACGTAACCGTCTATTCAGCAACGAATCGAAACGAGCGAAATCAGAGAACATTCCTTACGGATGCATTCCTGTTATACAAATCAACCTAGTGTCTCACTAAACTAGGCATACAAAATTGTGAAACATTGTTGGTACGTCAGATTTGCCGCAAAAAGAGAAAGGGTGCCTTCAAAACGATAGTAAAACCCTATTGGTTAAAATGATAATAATAAATGAATAATGCTGGACATTTCACACAGTGCTATCTAGCCCCAAACTAAGCAAAGCTTGTACTATGAGAACCATTTAACTAATAGACAACATATTAATATTTTTTTTGTAAATGCATGCTTATAATGTCTTACATTTGTAGACATTGCAAACATTTATCCCGCAGTGGTAATCAAAGCCGCAACCTCCTGCGTCCCAGCCGGTTATTCGTCCACTGCACCACAGAGGTCGTCCGCATAGAATTAATAATACACCCACATCATTGGGTGGATGTTAAAAACTAGATTCATCACTAGATCAGACAAATGGTTGCGTTTTGATTCAATTCAATCCATCATACTCAGTAGACGTGAACGTTTAATTTAATAGTTTCCACGGATTTGAATCATTGAAATGCATCTCATGCACCTGCTCTTGAAATAATTTCAAAGCGGATCTCGAATCTCGACGTTTAATTAAAGCTTTAACTATATACTATATAGATCTTAATGCATTGGAAGTTTCTGGAAACTTTACAATGTTGCAGACAAGTATGTTCGCTGGCGATGACAAATTACTTTATGAAAGTATTTCTTTTAGTCTCTGTGTAGTGTTAGATCTTAAAACTTTCAGTTCTTCTTCTTGAAACAGGTTTTCAACGGTGGTTCTGGGCACCACAATAATCCTTTTTCTACCCTGTTATTACTAATCTACTCTGTTATTAATTAAAATTGAAAATAAAATATAATTTAGATAATTACAATTTATCATAGTTACTATTCATGTTATTATATATTTGTAATCGTATCCTACACTCGATACTATTAATTTGTCCTGTTTAGCATTAAATTAACTTTGGTCTTTCTTTAACTTAGCTTCTCTTTTAGTCTAAATATTGAACTCTTTATTTGTTAAGGTATAGGGAGGAGGCCTGCGACACAGTATTTTTTACTCCAGCAGGTATCACCGTTTTCATTTTGTTCCTGTTCGCTGTTTTATGTACCAAATAAAGACATTTAGATTTTTGATTTTGATTTATTTCCGACGACAAAGTCAGTGCTTTTATTATGTTTGATACTTAGAAAAAACCTATGATCTTTTCTAAGGACTACGCGAGTGTACTAGCAGTTCAATCACGCAGTTAGTTTTGTTGCCATCAAGTTTTTCATATATGTATGGTTCTTTACTTCAAATTAGAAAAAAGGCACCCTTATAGGATCACTCCGTTGTCCGTATGTCTGTCTCTCAGTATGTTTGTTTGTCTCTCTGTCAAGACCCTTTTTCTCAGCGTGGAGGTGTCAAGTTGAAATCAATATCAAAGTCTACGGTCCCTTGGAGGTGTAAAAAATCAAGCTTCTAATTGAACAAAATTAATTAATACGACGTAATTATTTGAGACTCGCAAATAAATCATAACCTAAGGGGTAGGTACTACGTGTCTAGTTATTTGTTTTAATATCGTTTGTTAATTTCAGTTTGAAGTACAAAAAAGCGATATCTACATCCCGTTGCCCACTAAATTTGGCAAGAAGCAGTCTCATAACACAAGTAAAAGAAAAAAATCCGAAAATCATTAATTTGTAGTTATATATCACAAAAAAATATATTTACGGAACCCTCGATACACGAGTCAGACTCGAACTAGTCCGGTTTTTTATACCACAGAAACGTGCCCTACGATGCACTGCCCTGCGTTCATCAATTGAGGCATATATTTTTTTAATTAATTCAACTTACGTTTACATAGGTGTAAAGCCTCATGTGCTTGTAATTTCATGGGCACTATCTTCCCATCATCATCATCATCCCGACTTCGCCCACTGCTGGGTATAGGCCTCCCCAAGTTTCTGCCATCCGCCACGATCACCCATTGACGGCCCGCGACTCTAACGATGTCGTCCACCCATCTCGCCCGAATATCTTCTATGTTTTAAAATAAATACCCATACCTTTCCAACCGATACACAGGAAGGCTGCTTGGTGGCAGAAATAGATATGGTTTTATATCCTTATTGGTTAACGAATCTACAAACTAGGTATAGGTAATCTTCAGCGAGTAATTTCCTCAATTAATTTGGAAACCGATAAGTCAATCTAGGCTCCTTGTTTCCTGACGATCAGTGCAAAGTTGCGCATGACGCTGCTCGTCTGATTGGCGGTCTCCAGTTACACGACGCCACTTGAATCAATGAGGTGCCATTGGCTCATTGTTTAATCGTGTTTTATCAGCTGTAATGAACACAAGACACTACATGAGACTCATTAGACATTGTTTCATGCGAGTACGTGTCATGTTTTTGTGTCTATTTCTAACACGGCTTTATGTAATCGTATAAAATCTTAACAAACGTTTATAAAAGTTGTAGATATTTGCATCCTAATTCTAAAAACTCATACTAAGACTTATAGTAGGTACCTCAGCACTTAAAATGAGTTACATCTCATGCTCGAGAAATGCACTAAAGTTTACAAACCCAGCAAAATGTTTAACATCAGCTCAGCTGTATACGTAAAGGAACAATAACATTGTCGATGTGCTGCCGTTCCGGCAACCATTGTGTTTCACTATTGACACTGAATAAACAGTAGTTGTATAGATTTTGGAACAATTGAGCTGGTCTAGTGAGCTGACCCTGGTTTATTGAAGTTCGTGAACTATGATTGAAGGTTTAGCCGAGTCTATTAAGCGAGATTGTTGTCTGAGAGATTGCCTAATTTGTAGGTCTCCTCTGGACTTCAGGTCTTCATAAAATTTAAATTACTTTGAATATCAACTGTAAGCTGATAAATATAATGCAGGAGCTTAGTCTTGCTTTCTCCATATCTATATTCTGCTCCGGTCTACCCTTAGTAAGCAGGCTTAGATGCCTATTGTATACCAGTAGCTTAAATCAGGCAAACACATCTGTTCTTGTAGCACATGGTGAATACTTTAGCCTTTCAAAGGACAACCAGAATGAGCATTTCTTATTGTTGACTGCATGCAATAGGCACGACAATTTGTTCAATCTGTAGCCACACGGTATAGCTATCCATGTCATTGGAAGATATTGTGATGTAAACGTTTCGTATTTCGGTCGGCCTACATCTAAAATGAATCTCTGAGTGGTTTAGGCATGCGAGCATCTGGCGTTCGTAATATTCTGGGGTTTTAGTGTTAATTTAGTACTGCATCCTAAACATTTATGTGAGCTCCATCGATATATTTACGTAATGGTTTCATCGTAATTTACTGAATTTAATAAGCTTTAATCATTCATAATTATCTACTGGTAGTAGAAAATCCAAAAGATTTTCATTAGAAAAAAATAATAAAAAAATTTTATTCAATACCACACAGTTAAAAACGATAAATAGAACACAACAACAACATCTCACTTAAGTACTAACAAACTTTTAAAATCTCTGTGTGGAGATGAATAGAGGTACTCAGCTCAGCGTGATGCTACGGTATGTTACTATGCCGCAGCGCTGGTCTTTCGCTGAGCCCAGTTTAGATTACCTCACGTATATCTTGATCAAGGGTACCCACAATGAAAAATAAAAACCGGCCAAGTGCGAGTCGGATTCGCGCACGAAGGGTTCCGTACCATTAAAAACGTATCTATAAAAACGGCAAAAAAAATCACGTTTGTTGGATGGGAGCCCCCCTTAAATGTTTGTTTCGTTTTATTTTATTATATTAATTTAATTTTAATGTGAATATACAATTAAAGATTCTGTGAATATTTCAAGCGTCTACCTGTTATCGTTATCAATATCGAGCAAAAAAATAAAGTTTGTTGTATGTGAGCCCCCCTTATATATTTATTTTATTCTGTTTTTAATATTTGTTGTTATAGCAGTATCAGAAATACATCATCTGTGAAAATTTCAACTGTCTAACTATCACGGTTCATGAGATACAGCCTGGTGACAGACGGACAGACAGACAGACAGCAAAGTCTTAGTATTAGGGTCCCGTTTGACCCTTTGGGTATTGAACCCTAAAAACACAACGCCTATCACGTTAGCTGGCAAGTTTTTAATTATAAGACTTCATCCCTACCATTAGTTAGCCATGTATATAAAATTTCAAATTGCTACACACCGGAAGTTCATTAACATCAACTAAATAGCCATACAAAGCCAAACTCTTTTGTTGCATTTCCATTCCTCTCGCTAACCAAAGCATTTTATTGTGACACAAAACAGGGAGTGTTCTAGAGTTTCTTAGTACAGTACAGATGATCTGCCATGGTCTATTGTGTGTATTGACCAAAACACGTTTTGTTGCAGGCGACGCCGACATGTCGCTGAAGCAGGGCAGCGGCACCGGCAAGGTCCACTTCGGTGGCTTGGACGATGTCTCCTTGTACGGCACGCCAGTGGAACCCGCCCCTCCCGCGCCGGACGCGAAGTCAGGCTTCCTCCGCAACCAGCTGCAGGCCCTCTTCCAGCCCACGGACAACAAGCTCGCTATGAAGCTATTCGGCTCGAAGAAGGCGCTGATGAAGGAGCGGATCCGGCAGAAGGCGGCGGGGCACTGGGTTATACATCCGTGCAGTAGTTTCAGGTGAGTTTAGATTGGAAATATCCCCCATTATTTGTGCATATTATTCAAATTTTATCTGCATTCGTTTTGCTGTTACGATGTTTACAAACAAACATCCCTGCATTCAAACTTTCGCATATAATAGGATAGTTTTTGGATGAGTAAATACATACACTTCTGTCCCGCATAGGAACAGTTGACTATAGTTTTAAAGACTTTTCAAAAACATTTATATTTAGAAGAGAAATGACAGCTATAGCTTTCTTGAGTGCGATAACAAACTGAGTTCTCAGTTCTTATCTCATTCAGTGACCTTCATGGTATGTTGGTCGCAGATTGTTTTGGTAGGATCATACTTTAGTACGAATTCCTTGAATCATAAGATCTTTCGTCTATTAGTTGTAGTTCAAATAAGTAAGCGAACAAGGTTTTGAGTAATCAAAAGTTAGATAAACTGTAGAACATGTAGGCAATCATAAATTGATGCAATAACGCAAAATTTTTCTTTCGCATTCTTTTAAAGACAGACCACGCGGTAATAATTGTAATTTATGCAAAATTATTTGAAGTTAGTTATGGCGACAAAGTAAACTATGGATCCACCTGCATTAGACATACTCATTGCGAGATATGTACCTAGGCAGCATTGACGTAACAGTTTATTATGATAAGAAAAATTTACCGTTCTCGGAGATATTCAATTGTCCAGACTCAGAACGCTTGTATTCTAAAACTACCTAATTCAAACTATGATTTAAGAAGTACGATTCATAATTATAAATAGAATTGAGGAAAATATGGAGGTATAATGCTGATAATAACCTGCTGGTCTAGAAGCTTGTGAAACTTATGTGTTTCGAAATATGTATCGAGAAAAATACTAGTAATTATTGAGTGTGGAAACAAGTCTTTGATACATAGAGTTATAAAATCAATCAATAACGTTCGTCACCAATTAAAACATATTGAATAATAGTAAATAGATTCTACTTTTGCTGTAGATAAAAAGGAAAAATTTAAACTTCAATATACTAAACACAAACGTTAGGTTGATAAATATAAACGCTTTCTTTCGTGGTTAAATAGGACTATTTAGGAACGACAGTCACCAATACGTCTCACACCTTTCTCACATTATTTAACCAAAATTAATAAAAACCGGCCAAGTGCAAGTCGGACTCGCGCACGAAGGGTTCCGTACCATTATCTTTAAAAAGGTAAACTGCGGTTTACGATTTATGACATATTAAAAAAAATTAGGTACTTACTAGATCTCGTTCAAAACAATTTTCGGTGGAAGTTTGCATGGTAGTGTACATCATATTTTTTTTTTTAGTTTCATCATTCTCTTATCTTAGAAGTTACAGGGGGGGGGGGGGGGCACACATTTTACCATTTTGGAAGTGTCTCTTGTGCAAACTATTCTGTTTAGAAAAAAATGATATTAGAAACCTTAATATTAGTTTTGAAGACCTATCCATTGATACCCCACACGTATGGGTTCGATGAAAAAAAAAATTTGTGTTTAAGTTCTAAGTATGGGAACCCCCAAAATTTATTGTTTTTTTTCTATTTTTGTGTGAAAATCTTAATATCTACTTACCAAGTTTCAACAGTATAGTTCTTATAGTTTCGGAAAAAAATGGCTGTGACATACGGACGGACAGACAGACAGACAGACATGACGAATCCATAAGGGTTCCGTTTTTTGCTATTTAGCTACGGAACCCTAAAAACAGCTGAGTGAGTCCGTTAACAATCCCGCACTGTAGGTATTTTAGGTACATTTTGCTGTAGGTGTCAAATTCATTCATATTTATAAGACATAATATTTTATTTAAGATATAAATATGAATGAATCTAGTGAGCTAAGTGGCTGTCTGAGTGAGCTACGTCACTCACACTCATGTTTATGTAATTTTTTTCACCAAAATAACTTTACTACAGTTTTGTTTACTGTTCCCATACATTTGTGTTCAACGTATGTTAGTTATTACAATGAGGGTATTTTTAGATGTTACTTCGTGACTTTCGATTATAGGTTTTAATTTAAACTTAATTTACATTCTTTGAGTTCGATTTTAAGTTTCTATGATTCAGTGTGATTCAAAATAGACATCTAACAATGCATTCAACTGTACCTAAGTAAACTAGGCTAACGAATGCTGTTGCCATAGGGAACTCCCGTAAGCTTCTACGAGTATATTCCGTACGCTTCCTATCCAATTGCAATGCTTTTTAAATACATATGGTTCAATGTTTTTGAAGTAAAACTTCTTTACGCACGCTTTACTTGGGGAGTAAGCTGCTGAATGCGTTACTAAAAGTGCGAACGGAAGTTGAGAGGGAGATATAAGTTAGTGAAGATAGAAAGAGTGTTATGTTTCGTATATTACTGTAGGGGCAACAGAGATAGGTGCGAGTACACATTTTCTTCCTTTCTTTCTCTCATAGCCAGTTGATTTGTCGCATATCTCTTATCCCAAATTAGGCTAAATTATACAAACTGCAAATATATATATACATACGTATCTAGATGGAGCTAATGAAGGTTTACTTCAGCCGTGTGGTCTAAAACACACTTTAAATGGGTTTACGAGTTCCTTTACATTTATAGATACAAGTATAAATTATTTCAGTAATTTAAGCTCAATGTTTTCAATAGCAAAGGTATATTCACAAAAATATTTTCGTGATTCGTTTCCTTTCTAACTCAAATCTTCTATTTCTTGAAATTAATTAGATCATTCATTCGTCTTTTAAATAATAAGGAACTTTGAAATGTCCGTACGGTACGCAATATTGTTCAAACTTTTGATTCATTTGTTCATTTATCAAAAAGCCAATATTACCTTTGTTTATAGAAGGTATGAATTAGCTCAGAGTCGCTCAACGAGCTATGGAGAGGGCTATGCTCGGGGTTTCTCTACGGGATCGAATCAGAAATGAGGAGATACGTAGGAGAACTCAAGTCACCGACATAGCCCGACGGATTAGCACGTTGAAGTGGCAATGGGCAGGCCATATAGCGCGCAGAACAGATGGTCGATGGGGCCGGAAGGTTCTCGAGTGGAGGCCACGGACCGGCAAGCGCAGCGTAGGACGTCCACCTACAAGATGGGCAGACGACTTGGTAAGAACCGCAGGTCAGCGTTGGATGCAGGCCGCTTCCAACCCCAGTTCCTGGAGATCAATGAGGGAGGCCTTTGTCCACCAGTGGACGTCCTACTGCTGATATGATGATGATGATGATAGAAGGTATTCTATAGTTTCTCCTTCGTTTCTACTTGACAGGATTTTAATTAGTTTTATTACCGTAAGTAGTTGTAATTCCAGTGCCACATTCATTGCTTACGCGTAGCGAGATAATTATTTACGATACACATATAAATAAATCAGTAAGTTAAGTTAAGGTTATATGAAATAGCGCTGTTAACTGAAAACAATAAAATTTCATTGGCTTGCACTAAATGTGCATCTGCCTTCCATCTTGTAAGTTTGGGTATTTTCTGGCCTTTTCTGGTATTTAGTTTCTCTTTTCTTACCACCTTAGTCTAAACGATTATGTTATTTGTAGGGAAACAGGCTTGATGGTAAGCGGTCACCGTCGCCTATTGACACCTGCAACACCCGGGGTATTGTCGATGCGTTCCCTACACTGTAGAAACCTCTTTACATTTCTCTTGAAGCGTGCCATGTCGTAGCCTAATGGGAAAACCTCGGATGGTAGCTCATTCCACATCTTGCAAGTACGGGGTAGAAAAGATCGCGTGAAGCGTATGGTGCGCGATACCCAATTGTCGATGATATGTGGATGAGCTTTATTACGTTGTCGAGAAGTGCGGTGGTAAAATTTCGACGACGGGATGAGATCAAATAGCTCCTCAGAACATTCCCCATTATACAGGCGGTAGAATACACTGAGCGATCCGATGTCACGGCGTTGACTCAGCGGTTCCACCCTGTAGGCGAGTTTGGGATCACCGATGATTCGAACTGATGATTAAATTTAAAATAGGAATGCCCTACCTCGTCATATTTTCCATCATTTTCAAAATTGCTTTAAATGGCTTTAAAAATTGTTGTTGAATATAGAATACTTCATTCGTATTACTCATTTGTCGATAATACTGTTCACCGAAGCATGTACAGAGTGTTGAATGTATGTATAATGTGTAATTATTGGTTTGGAGCTCATTATCAGTATGTCAGCGTTTTGCACTAATCACTGGTTACTGAGTATGACGGGGGATAGAGCGATACCTACACCTGTCAAACACAACTTGTACCATTCTCGTACATCATAACCCATCTTATAACAGGCTGTTTAAATGTCATCTTTCTTCAGTAAACTCTTCGAATTTGACATGACTTTGAGGTGTAAATTACCCAATAAAGAAGGGATACTTGCCAAGCTAACTAACATGCGCGCCACGACAAAATTTTGTCCACTGTTTTGTCTCGCACTTTCGCGTGCGAATACGAGACAAATGCACGATACAACCGACGACGATATAACTCGGTTGGAATGCATAACAACTACTGTGTGTCCTTCCCCTGAAGCTATACTAAAATTCTATAGAATGTTCAATGATACCGCGGTTAATTTATATCAGTAACCAAAATCAATTCTTTATCATTAACCTAGAGCAGTCCACTGGGCATAGGTCTTTCCCAGGTGCGCCACTGAGCCCGATCTTCGGCTCTTTTCATTCAGTTTCTGTCAGGTACGACGCGCAGATCGTCGCTTCGCTACTCTTGCCTAGGCGTCGTATCTCTTCTTTCTTATCCAATCAAACACAACGATTAAAACACACTGAGTTTTCAATTGTTATGGCTCGATATCGAGTCAGCTGAGAGTTCTGAGGTAAACTTTCATCCCTTCACTAAAAGCACTCTCTTAATATCATAAAATGAACATCCTCTGACTACAAATTATGTGTTCCATAGATAAACCGGCTGTAGTTCCAAGTAATTTCCGTAAAACAGAAATTTATTTATGAATTCCAAAATTAACATGAGCCGCCTGTCTGACCTTAACCCGACTGCTTCAATCGTTCTTTGACCAAGCAGATTAGAATTTATTTATGCAACACTGAAAACATAAAAATGTGAATCATAACTAATAAATATTAAGACTACCGTTTGTATGGTAAGCAAATTTTTATTCTGTGCTACTATGCTAGTATTTTAAGTAGCACGAAACAAGGTTTAAGCACTCCTTCGGTATCTACTTACCTATTTCTAATTTAAGCCAGAAGTTTTTTGCATTCAGCTTATTGTATTTCAATTAATCTTATATTGTCAAATAAATGTTTGCATTTTTTATTATTTTATTATCCCTCTGGCAAAGATACAAAGATGTTCTGTATTCAATGCTAGCGCGACGGAATTTTTAAAAGAAGAAATATACTCTGGCTCCGTAGTCCGTGTCAGCTAAATTCATCACATACCGCAAACAAAACTTGCAGCTTTACTCTACATAGCGGAACAGCATTATGACATGGCCAAGCAAATAAATTAGCTGAGCTTAATACAATACTGGCTGCAACCCCGGCTAGCCTAAAGCTAATTTTGGCATAGAAAATGAAACCCGCAGATTCAAAGGCAGCATTGTTACCGTAATTTAACCTCAAACAATTAGTTCAATTAGTTTTTCATCGTGAAATCTTAACAGAAAACGCTGCTTAGGCCGGGGTATACGGACAGATCCAATTGAATACTAAATAATTTAGTTCATGAAACAATGGTCGCTGTTAACTGTCGTTCAAGGTCCATTGGCAAAGTACCGTCCAACCGTTAGAACTTATTCTAGCGTCTTGGTTCGAATCATACCTCAAACAATTAGTTTAATTAGTTTTTCATCGTGAAATCTTAACAGAAAACGCTGATTAGGCCGGGGTATACGGACAGATCCAATTGAATACTAAATAATTAAGTTCATGAAACAATGGTCGCTGTTAACTGTCGTTCAAGGTCCATTGGCAAAGTACCGTCCAACCGTTAGAACTTATTCTAGCGTCTTGGTTCGAATCATACCTCAAACAATTAGTTTAATTAGTTTTTCATCGTGAAATCTTAACAGAAAACGCTGATTTTATCGTCTAAGCTCGAATCTTACGGTGTAAGAGGTAATATTTTAGAATTGATCAAATCATATTTGAGAAATAGATGGCAAGCTACAGAAATAACACGTAAGTGCCTTAAATTAAAAAAAGAAAAGATATTTAAATAACAATATCGAGAAACTAGATATGGGGTACCCCAGGGAAGTGTTTTAGGGCCACTTCTTTTTATTATTTATATAAATGATCTCCCCAAAGCTGTTTCCGAGCAAATGGTACTATTTGCAGATGATAGCACAGTGATGTTTTCTGAGACGCATAAAACCCATTTAGAGGCGAAAATCAGCTTAACCTTGGACAAAATTACAGAATGGTTAAAACAGAATAATTTAGTAATAAATCTTGACAAAACTCAGCTTATGACATTCTCTAATAATAATAGCAACAATTCTGACATTAATATTCAATATTTAGGACATAAAATCAATAATGTTGACACTATTAAATTTTTAGGATTGAATCTCGACCGTAATTTAAATTGGAAATCGCACGCTGACACTATATGTAAAAAACTTAGTAAATGTTCATACGCATTGTACATGCTCGGTAAAAATGTTAACATGTCTGCCGTAATTACTGCCTATCACGGGTATGCCGAATCCATTTTAAGGTACGGGATTGTATTTTGGGGTAATTCTACGTTAATAGATAGGATATTTATTGCTCAAAAAAATGCATCAGAGCGATATGTAAAATTCGTAAAACTGATAGCTGTAGACCATTTTTTGCTGAGATGAAAATACTGACGATGGCCAGTCTCTATATTTATGAGCTGGCGACCTTTGTAGTAACAAATATGGACCTTTTTATGAAACGTAACAGCAAACGCCACAATAATAAAATTTGTTTTCCTCGTAATAGGACTGCTCTTTATAACAAAAGTGTTATCTGTATGGCTGCCAGGATATATAACAAACTTCCAAAGTCTGTATTAGATGCTTCAAGTCTGAATGTATTCAAGGCAAATCTGAAAAAAATGCTTGTAGGAAAAGCTTATTATAGTTGTAAGGAATATTTAAATGACAAGGATATTGTTTAATAATAATTAAGTATGGATAACTAATTTAATAATTTTGACATTGTTATTAAGTACAATTATAATGGAACCTAATAATTAAGCTCGACATTGCATGCGTAAATCGCTGAATATGGCTGCACTACTATGTAACACTAAACACCTTGTACCTACCCATATTACGCAATAAACTGATTTGATTTGATTTGATTAGGCCGGGGTATACGGACAGATCCAATTGAATACGAAATAATTAAGTTCATGAAATAATGGTCGCTGTTAACAGTCGTTCAAGGTCCATTGGCAAAGTACCGTCCAACCGTTAGAACTTATTCTAGCGTCTTGGTTCGAATCATACCTCAAACAATTAGTTTAATTAGTTTTTCATCGTGAAATCTTAACAGAAAACGCTGATTAGGCCGGGGTATACGGACAGATCCAATTGAATACTAAATAATTAAGTTCATGAAACAATGGTCACTGTTAACAGTCGTTCAAGGTCCATTGGCAAAGTACCGTCCAACCGTTAGAACTTATTCTAGCGTCTTGGTTCGAATCATACCTCAAACAATTAGTTTAATTAGTTTTTCATCGTGAAATCTTAACAGAAAACGCTGATTAGGCCGGGGTATACGGACAGATCCAATTGAATACTAAATAATTAAGTTCATGAAATAATGGTCGCTGTTAACAGTCGTTCAAGGTCCATTGGCAAAGTACCGTCCAACCGTTAGAACTTATTCTAGCGTCTTGGTTCGAATCATACCTCAAACAATTAGTTTAATTAGTTTTTCATCGTGAAATCTTAACAGAAAACGCTGCTTAGGCCGGGGTACACGGACAGATCCAATTGAATACTAAATAATTAAGTTCATGAAACAATGGTCGCTGTTAACAGTCGTTCAAGGTCCATTGGCAAAGTACCGTCCAACCGTTAGAACTTATTCTAGCGTCTTGGTTCGAATCATACCTCAAACAATTAGTTTAATTCGTTTTTCACTGTGAAATTTTATCAGAAAACGCTGCTTAAGCCGGGGTATACGGACAGATCCAATTGAATACTTAATAATTAAGTTCATGAATCGTTCAATGGTCGCTGTTCACGGTCGTTCAAGGTCCAGTGGCAAAGTACCGTCCAACCGTTAGAACTTATTCTAGCGTAGCGTTCATACTATTGCAAAATATTCAATCAATGAATACTTATCGTTCACTACGTGTTGTAATTTAGAGGCAACCAAACCTTTGATATGACCTATATATTTGTACTTTTAAAGTTATTCATGCAGTTGCTGTTACAAGATAACTATTCCCGTCCTTTGCAGAATAATTAAATCTGTTAACGAGCTTAGTGAAAATTTAAATCCGTCTTGTTAGGCAGAGCTCTGGTGCTCGAAGTCTTTGTTGGTTAATACATTATTTAAGACCCTGTTTACTTATTAAAGTTTAATTTGGCAAACAGTGGACCAGGAACTTTTGTTGGTAGCCGGCCTCACTCTTGTCTAAAACATGAAAGGCCTTAAGCGGTGTTAATATTAAAAAAAACACGAACCATTCAAAACAGGTAGATTTTTTGTAAAGTTGTTTTTATTCGATAAACTTTTATGAAAATACGCGTTTCGTAAAGCATTTAAACGAATACAACAGTAATTTATAACAGAGAAGTTTATTTCGAAATTGTATTATCATTATTATAATGCCTGTATAATGGGGAATGCTCTGAGGAGCTTTTTGATCTAATCGCGTCGTCGAGATTTTACCACCCCACTTCTCGACAACGTAATAAAGCTCATCCACATATCATCGACAATTGGGTATCGCGCACCACACGCTTCACGCGATCTTTTCTACCCCATACTTGCAAGATGTGGAATGAGCTACCATCTGAGGTTACCCCATTAGACTATGACATGGCACGCTTCAATGTAAAGAGGTTTTTACATTGTAGAGAACGCATCGACAATACCCCGGGTGTTGCCGGTGTCAATAGGCGACGGTGACCGCTTACCATCAGGTGGGCCGTAAGCCTGTTTCCATACAAAAAACATAAAAAAAAGAAAAATAAGCTTTTACGCTGGCCAGTGATGATATAACACCAGTAATCCGAACTACAAAGTTGATCAAATAATGCCTACTCAATTCACTATCGATGAGTTCCATTTTACCTTTCTTATTAATAGATAAAATTCATAAAATCATTAAATATAGTGTAAATATAGTGCAGTCCATTGCCTGTCGCACATAGCTTTGTCGATAGTGTCCGGCTGACGGCTTCCTCTCGACTTACTCGATTAGATACTGTCCGTCCGATCAACTGATTTGGTAGACGACTTTGTCTGAAAATCCACTGTATTTATAAAATGTGATGCCTGTAAGATCGCGTTCTACTAGATGGATTTTAATGTGATTATGGATTTTCACTGACGGTTAAATATTTTATCGAGATCGGATTTTCATTTTTTTTCTTTGTTGGTAAAAATTTTCTGGCCTACTCGAATCGGAATCTTCTTTTTCGGAATCTTCTTTTATTCATTAAGAGAGCAACCTTTATTGATAGCCGCCATAAGAATTCATTGGAAACCTCTGTAAACTTGAAGTAGTCGCAGTGTAAGGGCGTAAATTTTTACCTTGGTATACCTATGTTTACGATGAAACAGAAACAGGGTCCGTAGCCAAATTATATTCGCTTTAAATCGATTCGATTTCTACATAGGTTTGTTGTCGATATATCACGTGATATCTAGTGTAACGTGTCAAGTGTCAAGTCCCATACATTTTTGGACTTATCAACTAGCGTCATCGCTAATCGAATGTAACTTTGCTAAGCCCTTAGTACCTACTCTGGATATCAATACTCTAGTTACCAAGAGAAAAATACGCCACAATATGAGTTTTGTCTTCTTCAAGCTGTGTACTCTCAAATATGTCTGGTATTCAGTGTATTTGTTCAAACAACTAGATTAGTATGTTAGCGCTGCTAGTCTATAGAATTTTTGCATACGAATTCTGTATTTTGGTTGAATGAACACACTCCTAATCCATTTGAACGAGAAGTCATGCGAAATAGGAAAGTCAGTGTTCAACAAGATTAACTGATAACAGTTTAGACTTTATATTTAACCAATGTTAAAACCTACTAATTTTGAAACCGTTTTGGCCATTACTTCCTATTTGAAATATTCAAAAATCTACACCATACATTTTTAAAATCTATACTAATATTATACTCGTAAAGAGGAAAGATTTGTGTTTTTGTGTGTATGTTTGTAATGAATAAACTCAAAAACTACTGGTCCGATTTAAAAAAAATTTTCACCATTGGAAAGCTACATTTACCCTGAGTAACATAGGCTACTTTTTACCCAACTGAGCAAAGGAGGGTAATGTTGTTATTGAATAACTACGCGTGCGAAGCTGCGGATTGGTCAGCTAGTCATAGATAAACTAAGTGAAAAGTACAGTTTTACTGCTTAGTCAACTTATAGACTGTAAGTAGAGTAAATAATTCAAATATCTAAGTGTGTTGTAGTTAGATAACTGGGACCTGTGTGGTGAAAAACACGAATCACAAGTATCAGCAATTTGGAACAAAACTGAATCTTCACCGAAGTAACTAAATCTAGTTAATCGTGCATTCAAAACAATATGAAGATATCTGAAATTCATAATTGGCCAAACAATGACTACGAAAATACCCTTACGTTTCCACACACCATCGATACAGACAAAATCACTCGCCTTTAGAACCCCACAAACGGCACGAGCTAAGAATAGCATTCAGTCAGCGAACACCTCCATTAATAAAATCAACAAAGTAACAATGTTCATCAAAAGCTATTGCAGCCATTGACGGAACAATAGTCCGTCCGTCCGTCCGTCGGGCCGTAATCACCATACAATGCGCACTGTAGCTATCTAGACTAGGGGTGGTATAATGTTGACGACTGTGGAATGGAGCATTTAACTAAATGCTTTTTTACAATTTAATTACCACACCGGCAACTGTGATTGTGATCGATAACACGATAATAGGATATTAGGACAGGGGATGGTACACTGCTGTATGTTTTTTGGGAATATTCAAGCTCTCTAGAAATCACTAGGAGTTATGGTGTGATCGAAGATGAAACGCGTGCATGGAAATCACCTGTTCTTTCTTGACTTAAAGACTCCAAAAATATAAGTACCAGATGCCTGTACCGAGTTCCACTCTTACATATATCAAATAAAAACTTAACAATTTTTTCAGAAGATGTGAGTACAGAACACACTATATCTAGAATGCAAATCTTTGTTATTTTATTGGTATGTACTAACTAAAAAAAATTAAGTTAATCTTACGGCAGGGTGGGCAGTCGATCGGTACTGTTTAATAATTATTGATCGAGCGAAGTGAGATCTCTTATGGCGGGTTCCTATATCCATTGGTAACCGACTACGCCTCGCATCTCCTTGAAAAAGTGTCAAACTAGTGTCAAACTTTTGACAGGTTTTCAAGAAGAAACGAGTCGTAGCTGGATACCGACGGATATAGGAACCCGCCATTAATCAACATGGGCAAATCGGCGTCGTATGTATGTAAGTTTGTTTGTCCGAGGATAACTTTCGAAGCGTTGATCCGATCGTCGTGAAATTTGATACATAGCTAGGTAGTGATGGCACAGTTTTTGGTGTTACTAAATGAGCTAAAAATGTTGGGGAGTTTTTGAGATATTGGGGTTCAAGAGGGGTAAAAAAAAATGAAAATGAGACTATTAGATCAAATGGGATGTCAAATAAAAGGTATTAGTACATTTAAACTCTTTTTTTATTTTTCGTAAACTCTTTATACCTTTTGAGTTATTGGCCATAATAAAAAATAACTTTGACAAAATTCACAGGGTACACCAGTGACCCCACAGTGCTGTAATTTGGTACGCGTGTAGCTTAAGTGACGCAAATATAGGCAAAAGTCTGAAATCCAGAATAACTGTAATTTGTACCCCAAAAAAATTAACCACATTACATGAACTCCCATTACCTGTAATCTGAATGAAACTGTAGGTTAAGTAACTTGGTTATTATTTCGTGTCACTATTTTGATAGTCAAAGATTACAAATAATATTTTATGTTTTAATTGGAAACTCGCGAGACCTCAGTTCGGGGCGAACCACTGGTTATAAATATGACCAACGCCATTCTTTCCGATCTTATGCATCTGTGTATCATCCATTGATTTCTTTGATCTTAACTTGCGCCCTAGGGCCTCTTGGCCGTCCATCGTAGACCACTCGTCGAATAAACGGTAAACTTCATCTCCTGAAATTGATACAAATTATTGCGAACATTTGAATAATAATGGACATTTGTACTTAAAACAGTCTGCATTTCGTGAATTCATTGTTGAAAGCTTCCCATAGACTAGTTATTATTCGTACGAAGGTAGAACACAACGAAATTGTAAGAAACACCGAGCACTGAGCAGTAGCGATACAAGAACATAGTATACAAATTATAAATATCAAACATTGAAATCATTTATGTGACCGCATTCTCGTATACGTATTCAAAGATTGGGAACATTAAATTGAGAACAAATCAACATGCTAAATGCATAGAATAAAATCACGGAGGTTATTCATTCCGTTAACTTTTAATTAATATATTATTTCCCATCAGTCGCATATCGTGCTCACATAGGATTCCGTGATGCGGTTATCAGGAACTAAGACGAGTAACATGTCACAATAATTATTGTGCCATCTTGCACTTTACACCAGCCATAATCATCAGTTCTTCAGTTCGCGTTTGGTCATCAATCAAACAACGCAACTTATTATCATATCATTTATATATCAATCAATATATCAGTTATAATGTAACTCTAGTTTTACTGTTATTACTATTGTCTCTTACCAGGGTGTGCGGACCATACATCCAGACACTGAGCGGGAATCGGACCCCCAACTTCTTTTCTCAGTTGGTTTGCCAAAAACGCTACAGAGGTTTCTTTGAATTTGTCTATAAATAGAATAATAAAATATATCTATTTAAAAAGAATACAGTTGTTAAGATCGCCAAAAGTGATCTCTTCCAGGTAACCTTTGGATGGATACTTAAAGTCAATGTGCATTTATTATTGATCGAGCGAAGCGAGATCTCTAAATCAACTTGGGCAAATCGCCATTGTATGTATGTATGTATGTTTGTTTGTACGAGGATAACTTTCATAACGTTGATCCGGTCATCGTGAAATTTAATACATTGATATTGATGGCACAATTTTAGTGTGACAAAATGAGCTAAAAATGTTGTGGGGTTGTTGAGATATTGGGGTTCAAGACAGGTAAAAAAAATTATAATGAGACTATCAGGTCAAATGTGACGTCAAATAAAAGGTATTCAGTACATTTAGACTCTGTTTTTATTTTTCGTAAATTCTTTATACTTTTTGAGTTATTGGCCATGATATAAACTAAACATTGACAAACAAAACACAGGGTACACCAGTGACCCCACAGTGCTGTAATTTGGTATGCGTGTAGCTTAAGTGACGCAAATATAGGCAAAAGTCTGAAATCCAGAATAACTGTAATTTGTACCCCAAAAAAATGAACCACAGTACATGAACTACCGTAACCTGTAATTTGAATGAAACTGTAGGTCAAATAATGTGGTTTGTTTTTCGTTTAACTATTTTGATAGTAAACGAGTACAAATAATATTTTTTGTTTTAATCGGAGACTCGCGAGATCTTAGTTTGGGGCGTAGCTTGTAGTATAAATTCACAACCACTTACCTACATTGGTAGTTCGATGAGTGGACTATTTCCCTACCTGGCATAATATTGAAATTACTTACGTCAGGTACTAAGTTGAACTTAATCTGACAGCACGCCTCTCGTCCCAGGAAATGATAATTTCCTAGGTGGTAGATTGAAAGGAGATTTAACTAGTATCGCTCTAGGCAAATCTCTCAATGCCAAGGGTCGTTAGAATTGCCATTAACATCCAATTGGTCTGGTTACCTAGATGCCGGCTCCAACTAGTGTTCCCTGATTAGGTTTATTATCACTTGACAGAATTTTTAACAGCTTTGTATGTTTATAGAAAGCTTATGAGTGTTTCAAATCTATACTTAATATTATAAAGAGGAAAGATTTGTATTTTTGTGTGTATGTTTGTAATGAATAAACACAAAAACTATTGGTCCGATTTCAAAAATTCTTTCACCATTGGAAAGCTGCATTCACCTTGAGTAACATAAGTTACTTTTTACTCAACTGCGCAGAAGGAGGGTAATGTTTTTATTGAAAAACTACGCGTGCGAAGCTGCGGATTTGTCAGCTAGTCATACATAAATATAAAAATTGTTTATTTCAAGTCTTTGACTCATTCATGTTTAAAATCAAATTAAATTAAAATATACATAATTATTTTTATTTTAACGATTTGATTTTGACGACCCCCGTGACGCAGTGGGCGTATAGCCGGCTGAGTCCCAGGAGGTAGTGGGTTCGATTCCCACCACGGAACAAATGTTTGCATGATCTATAAATATTTGTTCCGGGTCTGGATGTTTTTTTTTATATATTGTAAGTGTGTATTTACAAAAAAAATGGTATATACATAAGTATTCTATCAATTATCTGGTTCCCATAGCACAAGCTCTGCTTAGTTTGGGACTAGATAGTGTTGTGTGAAATGTCCATCAATATTTATAGTTATTTATTTATATATAATTAAAATTGTACAATGAAATTATAATTAAAACAATAACATACAGAGAGACATACATACATACACGTACGCGGCCACGAGGGGCTATCAGAGACCGGGGCAACGTCCCTCAAATCCGTCAAATCGTCAATACAAAAAAGTTATGGAGTTCATCGAAGCTTAAAACAGGTAACGTGGTATAGAATTGTGCATTCATGTCACTCTACTGAAATCGATTTCGTATCGTATGCACGTCAATTTGAAGGCACTTCTGAGTTTCCTGGTATTGATTTAAGGAGTTTTTTAAAGTACTGAAGCTGATTTTTATCCATACTAAATAATCATTGACTTGACTAAGGTGATTGGTTTGCGATAAAAAATTGGTTGTCAGTAAAGTTGGTTTACGGACGATAATTTTACGTGATAACGAGTAGAAGAGAGATAGATGCGTCACAAGCCGAACGCTTAGGCCGATGGTGCCTCTCTATCGCTTGTTCCGCGCTCTCGCTTGCACGCTCGGCTCAGGCGGAAGGTGACACTTTTGCGCGCGTGCAGCCGGCTTTCATCGATTTATTTATCATATAACATTATTGTTATTTTTTTATAACATTTGATTGCGGTATTAAAAAGCGCATCTCCGTAGGTTCATGAGTTCGATTTCCGCTTGATCTGTATGTTTCGGGAAGATTTAATAACAATATACTATATAATACTTATGATGTCGATACTTGTAGTTAAAAAGTTAGATAGCTTTACATTAAAATTTTTTGTAGCCTTGATTATTTTGTACTTAAAACATTAATTATCATCAAAACTAATATTCATTGAACAAGGGAAATCCATTAAATTCTAATGACTGCAAAGTTGGTTTGAAACCCTTTGTAACCTCTATAATAAATTCAGATTTTCACATTCGCAGACACTGGTTGCACCAATACTATTGATAGTTCAATATTTAACGTGCCAACGTGCCTAAAAAGGGTGTATTTGGCTAAAATTACATTCTCATCCGAAAATTGTATTATGCTGTTCTTCTTAGACAACAACAAATTCGATGGCCAAGTGCCAGTCAGACTCGCATCTATAAAAACGACAAAAAAATCATGTCTGTTGTATGGGAGCCCCACTTAAATATTTATTTTATTCAATAGCAGAATTTTATTTATTTACCTTATTTGAGGTTAGTGCCGATTAAGCTAGTCCTCTAAATTGTATGAGCGCTCATACAACTCAGAGGACTATCTCAATTGGCGTCAACTATATATGTATGGGGACACCCTTTAATTTCAACCTTTTTTATTTTTTGGAATGTGTTCTTTATTTGTGCTGTAAGACCTTGCTTTTTGCCAAATTTCGTGATTCTAGGTCAACGGAAACTACCATATAGGTTTTCGACCCAAAACATACAGGGTACATCCGGTTGGCCTAGAATTGTCAATTTTGGTTAAAAGCATTGTCTTACAGCACAAGTAAAGAGAAAATTTCGAAAAATTAAAAAATTATGGTAAATTTTGATACTTACAAGTTTCCACGAAAATCTAAATTTGCCCATATCTTTTTATCGTGTTGACTGAGGACCTTGATTTTTATACACCTAATAGGAACTATAGACCTCAGTCTGGTATAAATTTCAACTTGCTAGGTCCACCCGTTCCTAATAAAATCGGTGGTGACACACGGACAGACGACCAGACGGACAAGAGAGTGATCTTATAAGGGTTCCTTTTTTACCTTTTAAGGTACGGAACCCTAAAAAGCTGGATTTGGCGTTTTAATCGTGTTAACGATTTCGATAATTAATCGTTATTAAACAATCTGATATATTTGATATTTTCGGTTCAATTTAAAAACGTACAATGGGTAAATTTCAGCGACTTTTACATACACAAATAAATTCTGATTCTAAATCTAAATTATTTAAGAAATCTAAAAAAAAGTATGTTTACAAGTCAGGGTGGTCGTCAGCAGTGTGTACATCACTATCAATCACTACATAGTCTAAAACAAAGTCGCTTCCCGTTGTCTGTCCCTATGTATGCTTAGATTTATAAAACTACGCAACTGATTTTGATGCGGTTTTTTTAATAGATTCGAGAGGAAGAGGATTCAAGAGGAAGGTTTATATGTATAATATTAAATACTCTTTCAAAAGTAACCTCTAAAGAAAACATGTTTGTATTGTCTAATGACAAAAAAGCTGTGAACGTTGGTTATAATGGCATTCTGTAGTATATTTATCATCAGCATTGCACCCGTGCGAAGCCGGGGCGGGTCGCTAGTAGATAATATATAAAGAGATATATAAAACGCCTTGCCCGTGTCTGTGTTTCCTAAAAATTAAAACCTATCTTCGAGTCGCGAGTGAACAGGTATCTTCTATAATTATTGAATAAAACGGGTATTTATCGCGTATGTACCTTTTTTATTTGTTATCCCGACGTTAACCATGGTCCCGGGAGTCAGCCCGAGACCATGACTGTTGCAACACAGCCGAAACGTCGGGATAACAAATAAAAATGTACATACGCGATAAATACCCGTTTTAATCAATAATTATGTACAGTGATCGCGAAAGTTTGAAAAAGGTATCTTCTAGGCAAGCGTGTTCCAACGTAGTCTGGATCATCGGTTACCATCAGACGTCATCGTAGCCAAACGCTAGCCTACAATTTAATAAAAAAAAGGTATACCTTATTTTATTAAATTGTACCCTAATATTATTTAGTAAAGTTTCCAAACGCATGCACGTCGTCTATATCTATAGTAATATTATAAAGAGATATGATTTGTATTTTTGTGTGTATGTAATGAATAAACTCAAAAACTATTTTGCTTATTTCAAAAAATTGTTTCACCATTGGAATACTACATTCACCCTGAATGACATAGGCTATATTTATTACTAGAAAAGATTAGGGATCCTTACTAAAACTTAAGTAACGTAACCCAAGGTGTAAAAAAGTGCCCTAAAACGTATTTCGTCGCATGCGCTGTGGAAACTATTGATGATAGAATAAAAATAAGTTCTACAATATTAAAGAACATATCATTGTCTACAAAAAACTTCGGGATATCATATTACTTAATATTGTAAAGAGGAAAGATTTGTTTTTTTGTAACGAATAGGCTCCGCAAACTACTGGACCGATTTATAAAATTATTTCACTGTTGGGAAGCTTCACTATCCCCGGGTGACATAGGCTACTGTTTTACCCAACTGCGCAGAAGGCGGGTAATTAATTTATTGTAAAACTGCGCGTGCGAAGCTGCGGATTGGTCAGCTAGTCAAGAATAAATTATAAACACATTTACACTTGATTTATTTACAACATTGGAACTTGTGAGCTATTACTTAACTTCATTTAGTAACATAATTTACATAATTTTTCCACGATATAGTTGAACACGAACAGAAATTTAATTAAAAACAACGATCTCAAACAGCTGGTATTATCTTTTTTTTGCAATATCAGTACACCAGTAATGACATATGGAACCGAGACGTGGTCCTTCACTATTGGCCTTATGAATAAGCTCAGAGTCACTCAACGAGCTATGGAGAGGGCTATGCTCGGGGTTTCTCTACGGGATCGAATCAGAAATGAGGTGATACGTAGGAGAACTCAAGTCACCGACATAGCCCGACGGATTAGCACGTTGAAGTGGCAATGGGCAGGCCATATAGCGCGCAGAACAGATGGCCGATGGGGCCGAAAGGTTCTCGAGTGGAGGCCACGGACCGGCAAGCGCAGCGTAGGACGTCCACCCACAAGATGGGCAGACGACTTGGTAAGAACCGCAGGTCGGCGTTGGATGCAGGCCGCTTCGAACCGCAGTTCCTGGAGATCAATGAGGGACGTCCTACGGCTGATATGATGATGATGATGATCAGTACACTTTTTCTTTTGTTTTACAATTGATTTTATTAGGATAAGATCATTAAAATGAATAACCAGACTTGTTTCTTGCCTGATTATTTCCTGGCTATTCTGTTTTTATTCTGTGGTTTTTCTATTATCGCCCATAGGTAATTACAATGGGGTTTCATATAATTACCATTTCAACATGTATCGAGACAATGTAAATTGTATTTTGCATACAAGTATGAAACGAGGACGTTAACAATTAACTTTACAAATGGTGCAAGAAATGCTTTATACCATTATTTCTTGTTACTAAACCAAACAACTGCCTATTTATTTGTTTACCTATTTATGAAGGTATTATCATCATTATAACTAACCTATCTCAGGCACCAGTCCCTCACAAAACAGGTTTTCTAATTAGACTCACCCAACTATATATGAAATTAATAAGGCAACTAAATCCTACCTACTGAAACTTACTTATATATTTTTAGTAAAACCTATTTGTGATGGGAAAATAAACGTTTTATTTCCTTCTTCTATTGATATGTATGTTTTTTTATTTGTTATTGGTATAGTTTAGTCTATGATATAAAGTATTTAAGCGGTATGTACCTATGCCATTTTTATTAGTCCTGTGCAAATTTTTCATTAGTTCCCTTTCCTGTGCACTACCTACACATCTTTATCTACAATACACAAAGGTTATCTGGAAGAGAACGCTCTTTAGCATTAATTTCGCCTTTGTACTAATTTTATAAGTGGAATAAAGTGTTTTCAATCAATTTATTTATTACTAGCTGACCAATCCGCAGCTTCGCACGCGTAGTTTTTTAATAAAAACATTAGCCTCCTTCTCCGCAGTTGGTTAAAAAGTAACCTATGTCACCCGGAGTGTAGCTTCCCAACAGTGAAAGAATTTTTTAAATAGGTTCAGTAGTTTCGGAGCCTATTCAATACAAACAAACAAACAAATCCTTCCTCTTTATAATATTACAAAGTTTTTTGTAAATATTGATATGTTCTTTAATATTGTAGAACATACTTTTGTTCTATCATCAATAGTTTCTGCAGCGCATGCGACGAAAGAAGTTTTAGGGCACTTTTTTACACCTTGGGGTACGTTGCTTAAGTTTTAGTAAGGATCCCTAATCTTTTCTAGCAATAAATATAACTTATGTCACTCAGGGTGAATCTAGCTTTCCAATGGTGAAAGAGTTTTTGAAATCGGCACAGTAGTTTTTGAGTTTATTCGTTACAAAGATACACACACGCAAAAATACAAATCTTTCCTCTTTATAATATTAGTATAGATTATTTCAGCCATAGGAAGTCTACTACTGAATATAGACCTCCCCCTTAGATTTTCAGAACTGATCTTCACCAAACGGCTCCCAGCAACCCTTATCCGGGGCGGTCCTGCACTGCATTTCCCAGTGCGTGGTCTCCACTCTATAAGCACAGATATAAGTCACTATACCTCTATTAATTTAACACATTATTGGAGCGTTGAATGCCTACATTAGCTGTACAAATTATTTTACGCATTTTATGCTTTTAGAGACAAAGAAGGAACTAGTGGTTCGCCCCGAACTGATACCTCGCGAGTCTCCCATAAAAACCAAAATATATTATTAATAATATTTGATTATCAAAGGAGTGCCACGAAATTCATAACCAACTTAATTACCTATAGTTTCATTCAAATTACAGGTAACGGCAGTTCATGTTATCTGGTACTGTTTTTTGGGGTAGATATTGCAGTTATTCTGGATTTCTTATCTGTTTTGATTATTCTGTATATTTGTGTCACTAAAGCTACACGCATACCAAATTTCACCACTGTGGTACCTGCTTACATCACTGGTGTACCCTGTGAATTTGTTTTAAGAAGTTCCGTTTTTATTATAGATAATAACTTAAAAACTATAAAATTGAAACTAAAAATAAAAAAGTTACTCACGAAGACCTTCTATTAGACGTGCCGATTGACCGGATAGTTCCATTTTGTTTTTGTTTTACCCCTCTTAAACCCCAGTGTCTCAATAACCCCCCCCCCCCCCACCCGCCCCACATTTTTAGGTACACAACTACATATATGCTAAATTTCACGATAATTGGATAAACCCTTCGAAAGTAATCCTTGGACAAACAAACATACATACTCTACATAGGTAGCTACATCTCGCTTCGCTCGATCAAATAGTAATAGCATAATTTTGGACGATATTTTTGGACACCTTAGGACTTTTTTTGGTATATTCTCGAAATACTCACCGCTACGTCCCCACCGTTGCAAAGAGGACTCGTTAAGGTGGCCTTTCGAACTGAGCGTCTATAGCGTCAGTGTCGCCGCGACTGTGACGCCGCGACAGAGCGACAGATAGATATTCTATGCAAATGTATGAAATTCTAGGGAACGGCTTTCGAGCGCAGCGATACTGACGCGGTGTCAGTGACGTCACAGTGCCGCTGTGACCGCGTCATCAGACGCCCGCGTCAGTCGCTCGGCCGCGCTTGCAGTGTCGCTGCATTTTGAGGTTACTTTTACAAAAATGGCATCTGTTGAGAATTTTAACGCAGAAGAAGATGAGATTTTAATTACATTGGTGTCTCAGCACCCACTGCTTTATGATTTAAGCTGCTTTATGATTTAGGTGTCGTTGTATTAAGATCTTGAAGTAACCTTCTTCATTTCGGAATTGGAACATCAAATTAGTAGAGGATCTTTCCAAACTAAGGTAGTATTGAATTAAAAGATCATCATATTCTTCCTCTTCTAGCAAAACGAGTTGCAAATCCATGTTTTATAAAGACTGCTTTATAGATCAATCCGGTCGGGGCGGCGCGCGGCGAAAGTGTGATGCGACTGTGCGTGGGTATCCAAAGTCACCAAAGCGTCTCTGTCGCGGCGTTAGTGACGCGGCGTTGGTGACGCTATAGACGCTGCGACTGTGACGCTTAGTTCAAAAGGCTACCTTTACCAGACTATTACTATAAACATACATGCTTTAACACAGAAATTTAGTTTTAAATAATTTGATAAGAACTTGCAACATCTTGTTTGTAGTACCTAATTGGTTACAATGCCTCTATGCACCGGTGGGGACGTAGCAGTTGGGATTTCGGGAATATACCCCTTTTTATACCACCTGGATTTGGACAAGCAAATGGTTCACGTGATGTTGATGTTAAGTGGTTACCATCGCTTTTATCAAAGCATCGCCCGTGACATGCCCTACGCTATGATGCATTGCCTTACGTTCATCAAATTGAGGCATAACAGGTGTCGCCTCATGCCTATAATTTCACCACCGAAACACACCCTCTATTTATTCGTAAAATAAGATTGACTTCGGGTTATGTGTAACGGCCAAACAGATTACCGAAAATTACTAAGTTGTTCTGCATCGAATTTTAAAATACTTTTTGTGTAAGGACGATGTTCCCTATTGATTTATTTGGTAGCATCCTTTTGGTTAGTTTACAAACGAATTAAGCTTAGTAATGATAAAATGGCCAAAATCTATTTTCTAATCAGGTAGCTAATTTTAAGAATTTTCCACCTCGCCGTCTTTGAATTCCGATTTTAGTACGTAAGTAGTCCTTAAGTAGTACGTTTTTTTTAATGATTATGAAAGTTGAGAGTTTGGAAAATTATTAAAACTTATTTTCAGAATTAGAAATCTCTTGTTAAGATTTTTAATTTAAAGTTGAAAATTTAAGTCATAATTCACCGAATGTAATTTTTTGACTTTACACCAACATTTTCATAGTTTTCATCAAAGTCACGTAGCTGATTATTTTATGCATAAAATAACGACTCATAAAACTTCAGTAGCAAAAAAAAATTCAAGAAAGTTTTGTTCTTTTTTTAAAAACTTTTTAAGTTGTTCAAGTCGAAAATTTTCAAAAATTCAAAAATAAATTCATAACTCGAAAACTATATAAAATCGCGGAACATACATGGGGCTGATTCGGGTACCCCAAGAGGTGTTCTATCTCTGGACTTTCGCTTGACACTATTTTTTGGGACAGCCTGTATCGTTATCGATCGTTTTTTGTTGGTGAACTTGAGCCTGAAAACTATTTGTGACACTGATTGTAGCTTCTATTAAACGAGTAGAATAGGAAAGTACATGTAGGTATGCAAGTGAAGCAAGGGCAACGCAATCAGTTCTAGGAAGTGAGGAAATTTTAATGTCTTGATAACGTCACAATCGTATCGGGTGGTATCGATGTTTATAAACATTTTCCACCATGTTTAGGTACAAACATGGCTTACTGAAGGCGTAGAATCAAATTACTGTGTTAGTGTAACCTTTGTTTCAGTTTTTCCCTTTTTTACCCAAAAAAAGGGGCAAGTAAGTAGTTGGTACTTATTTTGGTATAAGTTTGTAGCCCTTTCTGTATGTCGGTATGTTTTATTTTAGTAAGCGGATGGATTATCTATGCGGTTTGCATTTAAAAAGTGCTTCCAAGAGTTGGTCTTAGCTAAGTTTTATGGAAGATGGTACATAAAGTATAATGAATGAATGAAAACACAATGGAAAACACAATCGCGATCGATTTTAAAATTTTATAAATATTTAACTTGGTTAGGTTATCTTTTTCTGTATTAAAATTTGATGAAGATAATGATGACGTGCAAGTTTTCCAGGTAATACAATTTTCCTTAGAAAATCACGATGCATGACTTACGACTATGTATCAATTTAATTCATAATCCATGTATGTGTCGCAGCCAACTAGCTTAATTAGCCGTTCGATCTACAGCCTAGCCTCTTTACTAAACAGCGCCGTTCAACTAGCTGCCTGAATGATATTCAGCCGTAGCGTTTGTTACAACATTTAAATTCTAGTTGGGGGGGTTGTTCTCTCTGAGTTTTCATACATAATAAGGTGCCTAATACATAATTATTTTCTATTTATTAAAATAAAAACCTAACAACCGACTGCCATATGGTGTGTCTGTGTATTAAGTACCTCAAACCTTGTTTGAGGAATCTAGTTGAACGACGCTGTTTAGTAAAAAGGCTAGGTTGTTGATGGAACGGCTAATTAAGCTACTTAGTTGGCTGCAACATTTTTTTTATTAAACAAGTTATATGGTCAACGTGCATGCAGTCCCCCAGATGTTAAGTGGCTACTGTAGCCCGTGGATACCCACATAGAATTTAAAACAAGGTATTGTGTTGTCTTGATCTCTATGTGGATACGTTGCCATAATATAGGACTTAGCTGTTATGCCTATGTGCCAGTAATTACAGTAATATACCATTACCATTTAACCGGAACACAACAGCACAAGTACTGCTATATACAACATATTTACAAAGTATCATCAAAATCTGTCAAACCTATGAAACTTGTCGTGAAAACGGAATAAACAGACAGCGAGTCAAAATTACTTTTGAATTTATAATACCAGTATGACCACACCATCACACATAATGATAGGTGATAGTGTGGTTGAATCGATTACTATAGTTAAAAAGGAGCATTAATAGCCCTTAAAATGCAATTAACGGTCGCCCATTCAAGTGTAGACCATGATAAACGTTTCCCAACCACAAGCGCTTGTTCAAGGCACAAACAGATATATTTGTACAGTTCAACGTCCGTCTACTGTTACGTTATCACACGTAATGTAATGTTGAAATGTAATATTGGTAAATAGTGTCTTGTGATTTACATTGTGAACTTTGTGGAAAATTATTAATGCATGTAGAGAATCCGCAGAGGACAATCAAAATGACATTCTGAGAACGAGCGCGATACATATACGAGTAGAAGATATAGACATGTGTTGTCTTTTATAGCCAGATATGGTTATGCCTTGTAATATTGACATAGTCAATTCCAACAAAAGTTTCACTGGTAGAGATCGCTATTAAGCGATAAAACCGCCAATTGTACACCATATATTTGCATTATTCTAGTTTATTTGTTTATTTTATTGTGTGTTCGTTATACAGTATTTTCTATTCTATTCTACCTGCGATATTATGACATACTAGCTGTCCAATCCGTAGCTTCGCACGCGTAGTTTTTTAATAAAAAATTACCCTCTTTCTGCGCAGTTGGATAAAAAGTACCCTATGCCTATGTGACCCGGGGATAGTGTAGCTTCACAACAGTGATAGAATTTTTTAAATCGGTCCAGTAGTATCGGAGCCTATTCAATACAAACAGACAAATCTTTCCTCTTTATAATATACTAGCTGACCAATCCGCGGCATCGCACGCGTGGTTTGCCAATAAAAAGTATCCTATGTGTTAATTCAGGTTATGATCTACGTACATACCAAATTTCATCGCAATCGGTTCAGCCGTTCCGGCGTGAAAGAGTAACAAACAACCATACATACATACTTTTGCGTTTATAATTTTAGTAGGATAATATTAGTATAGATTACTTACTGTGTTAAAAACCTGGCAAATGCAAGTCTGGCTTGCGCACCGTGGTTTCCGTAAAAAAATATTTTTTTCTGTTCTATAACTACAAATTAACCCTTTTCGGATGTTTTCTTTAGTTGTGAATCGAGATTCAAGGGTAGAATTAAACTGTCAAAAATCTGTACTTAAGTATTGGTTTAGTTTCGAATTTAGTTCTAAATTACGGCCCTCTTAATCTCTAGCTCAAACAATGTTTTATGTGATTGCAGTTCATTCTACTCGTAAGTCACCAGATGTTCTGAGTTGTCTCAGTCGGTTCTTGATCCCCGGAGTTACGGGTTGATGGGTATTATATCTTAGTTAAACTAGTGGTTTGCCCCGAACTGAGATCTCGCGTGTCTCCCAAAACACAAAAATAAATATTCTTAGCGTGACTCGCGCAACGATGCCTAAACGTATTTAGTGGCTAAATTTGATTTAAGGAGTTGTCAAATCATACAAATACGTAAAATTTAAACATGTTTAGTCGCTAAATACGTTTAGGGATCATTGTGCAAGCCAACCTTAATCTTTGACCCCTAAAATAGTGCCACGAAATGATTAACCACTTCTTGACCTACTGTTTCATTTAAATTACAGGTAACGGGAGTTCATGTACTCTGGTTATATTTTTTTGGGTACAAATTGCAGTTATTGTAGATTTCAAACTTTTGCCTATATCTGTGTCTACACGCATACCAAATTACAGTACTGTGGGGTCACTGGTGTACCCTATGAATTTTGTCAAAGTTCAGATTGTATTATGGCGAATAACTCAAAAACTATAAAGAATTTACTAAAAATAAAAACGGGGTCGAAATTTACTAATCAAGACCTTTCATTTGACGTCCTTTTTGACCTAATAATCTCATTTTCATTTTTTTTTACCCCTCTTGAACCCCAATATCTCAACAACCCCCCCCCCCCCCCCCACATTTTTAACTCATTTAGTCACACCAAAATTGTGCCATCGCTACCTATCTATGTCTCAAATTTCACGATGATCGGATCAACGCTTTGAAAGTTATCCTCGGACAAACAAACAAACATACATACATACAATGCTGATATACAATGCTCTCAGAATGTTAGGCTTATCTCTAAGCGTATTACCACTTAGAACTTCTTAGAAGCGTCTTAGAACTTGTAACCTAAATAATGCAAGACCTCACCGTATGAACTCTATTCGCTTTGTTCTAGATATCGGTCGGTAAATGCTAACAAAGTAACGTTATAAAAAGTTAATAATGCTTCCTGAAGAAAGGAGTTTGCATCCACAGATCAGAATAATAAAACTTTGGTGTGGGTTTTGGAAGAACTTTGAAGAATTGAAGCATATGAAGACACTTGTAAAGAGTATTTACCCCAACGCATAAGTATGGGTGCTATGTGTTTGACGCCTTCCTCAGTCTGTGTGTATGCCTGCCTGTATATGGCATTGTACTTCCCAACGAATGGACCGATTCGGACGTGATTTTTTTTAATAGAAAGCTAGTTTTAGTGTTGTTTTCATTTAATTTTGTAAAAGTTTATTCCGAAAATCAAAAGATAACTAATATATTTCATTTATTTTGTAGAACCATTGTGTTGCAGAGATTAGTCAGCCTAGGCCACTGCGTTACCGTGACCTAGCTGCTTCCAGAATGCGTCGCGGGGAGGCTCTCTGATTTATTTAAAGATACACTAACAGTACACATATTTTATCACTTTATAGCTAGTTACCAGATTTATGACGATAGTCATAAACGCATTTCTGATACGTGCACCAATTACAGGTGTACACAACATGCGCCAACGACGGTGAAAATATAATTGAATTTTTACATATACATAATTAAATTAATAAACTGATATTAACTAATAAGTGTTCCGATGTTGTTTCGGAACACGAGTGCATCAATATAAGATAACTTAATATTAAAAAGTTAACGATTAACTGAAACAAAAAGATGTTAGGTATGATTTACTAAAACGAAAATGAATGTTTATGTAGAGTAGGTAAGAAGTTAAGGTATGGTAAATTTATGTAAAAATATGGACTTGGTTACCTATTTTGTATAAATATCATTGCCAGATGTTTCAACAACGGCGAGCACGAAAGAAATGAAACAGCGGAGATGCACTGTTTGATTCGCGTTACAACAAACGGTCTCTTGATCTATTTCTGATATAGCGGGATGAAGATAAATTAATAAAATGCCCACGCTCTACCAAAGCTGATATAGATAGTTT
The DNA here is from genome assembly GCA_918857605.2 of Philereme vetulata. Taxonomy (NCBI): domain Eukaryota; kingdom Metazoa; phylum Arthropoda; class Insecta; order Lepidoptera; family Geometridae; genus Philereme; species Philereme vetulata. The sequence goes on along the minus strand of OU975460.1, from coordinate 2,673,289 downwards.
TGTCCCCCCCCCCCCCCCCCTCGATAAAAAAGAGAAGTGTTATAACTTTAGTTATCTGTCTTTGTGTATCTTACAAATGAATGGACCGATTTGTCCAATTAAGTTCAACTTCAGAGTGGGAAACGAGATACTACTAATTTTTGTCTACAAAAATTACCTCTGAAGTCATGACTAGCTGTTGCCCGCGACTCCATACGCATTAGGGCGCCTTTAAATTTGCCGCAAAGTGCCGCGCTGCCGTCGCTACGTTCGAGAATCGTAGTGTTGTATTACCCGTGCGCTATAAGTTGGGACCTGACCGCGTTGACGTCATATTGGCGTGTTTGTACCGCCCGCAAAAAAGCGAACATAACAAGCAGCCGCCCGCGGCTTCGTCTTTGTTTTTTTTTAACCTAATTTATTATGTTACTCAGGAGACGCTGCTTTCTATCTAATCTTTTTTACACTATTTGAATAAAAGAAAAATACAATGTTTAAGTTAATACATTTATTTTATCTATTATTTACATTATCTCATCTTCGTCACTACTTAGTGGATTTATGCCTTCTAGAGGTTGTTCTTCGTCCTCAGTCTCACTATAATCACTTGACGAAGAGGTATCTGATAAATTTACAACATTTACTATAACAGCAAAAACTACAACAACAAAACAATGACACAAACTATAACAACAAAAACTACGACAACAAAACTATAACACAAACGAAAACTAAAAGAATTCCAGAGCGCGTCGTTACGTGACGTAGGCCAGTACGAGACTAAAAACCCTAGTAAAAAATAGTGATGCGAACGGTACAATACGGCCGCCATCGGGGAAGTGCAGGGAAAGCGGTCGGGGAGTCGCATTCCTAGCAGGTCCCAATCGCGCACGAGTAATACTTATGCACAAAGTATAGTTGCAAAATGGACCTTAACTCAGCATGTGCTGGTTGCAACCAGCACTGGTCTTCCGTTAAGACCATTTCACTAGTTGCGGACATGTTTAAGGGGACACCGGAGGGACAATCGCCCATACAACATGTACTACCAAGATCATTTCTAATTGGAGCATATTTCTACCTTAATAAGGTGTTATTTTAATTTGAATAGTATTTATCTAGGTTTCCAAACATATATTAGATCAAAATACTTACCTAAAATGAAATAGAAGCGTATCGCATTCTACATGTTTTTACGTCATAAAAGACCTGTTTTCAACCTAATTGTTTCGTATTAAAAACAACAACATCTTACGTATCCTAGTCATGGGAACATAGATTATATCGTCTAGTTACAGATTAACAACACAATGAGAAAAATACAACAAGTTTTCAGTCATCATTTTTGGTATTAGGGAACACGGTCAAAATCTAATCAAATTTAGAATCGTTCTATTGCTATCACTGTCGCTCTGCGTGGCCAAACTTCGTCACTAAACAGGGATAGAGATATTCAGGCCGAAGTTTTTGACGCGGCCGAATCGAAGTTGCGCTCAGGATTCGCCGGCGCGTTAACAAAATAAGACATAAAAGTGTGAAAGAAATTTACATAAAAAAACAACGATTAAATTAAACTGAAGGCGCCCTTACACTACTAAATGTGTAGATAACCTAGAAATAAACCGCTGTTCCATCTTGACAACCCATCGTTATCCCATGGGACCTGATCACCTGATTTATGAGATTAAAAGTAGCCTATATGTTAATCCAGGTTATAATCTACATACATACCAAATTTCATTGAAATCGGTTCAGCCTTTACGACGTAATTGACTAACAAATAAATGAAAAAAACATCCAAACTTTCGCATTTATAACATTAGTGTGATGTGATAGAACTAAATTTTTTAATCAACAAAATCTTCCAGAATTACTTACAGACTTACACTTGCACAAAATACAGACAGTACACACGGCTACACATCAAGCTATACTTTTCCAGTATAATCAGACCTCTCTTTCTACGGAAAGCCTACACAATGCGAGGTCAGCTTATACTGGAAATGTTTAGCTTGATGTGTAGCCGTGTGTACATTAAACCTATTCCTATAAACAATACGACAAGTAACAGTAGTAAAGAAGGCAAATGTAGCGGACACGGCTCCATTGTATCACATAATAGGAGACAAGGAAACTTTTAATTAAATACGACCAGTGCAGATTATCTCCTTCAGCGCGAATTCGCTACTTGGTCGGCAACTTGGAGATTGGGAACTTACAGAGGTTGTTTTCTGATCGGGTATCTGCCGAATATCTGTTTCACATGGAATAATATTGTTGATTTCAATGATTTTAATAAAACGGTTGATTGCATTCTTATGATGCTTGCATTGATTTACGGTTAGACTGGCTACTTGAGTGAATTAATCAATAATAAATAATAAAAAAAATATTAGATGCATAATAGGCGGTTTTACCGCTGAAAAGCAATCTCTCGGGCGCTATTGAGAGAGATAATGATACTCAATACTCAATCGTTTATTCCATTCCACAATGTTATTTTATTTATTTTATAAATATTCTCATTTTTCAACGCGTCAGGTTAGAACTATTGATTAAAACGGGTATTTATCGCGGATGGACCTTTTTTATTCGTTATCCCGACGTTTCGGCTGTATTGCAATAGTCGTGGTCATGGGTTGACTGAAGTACTTGGAGTTACCGTCGGGAAGTGTGGGTAGCCGCAGCAACTACCCTCACTTGGTCATCAGAATTAGAAATTTTCTCGTTCGTATTACGATACACTACACTAACCGTATCTACGCACTGAGACGACCGATTACGACGCGCACACCTAGCAATCACCGGGTTCCAGGACTCTGAGAGTCTATAGCCATCTTCCCGATTGAAATTTGGAAATTTCTTGTTTTCAATCGCTTCACGAACCACCTTAGGATCATGAAGTTCAATCCAATGATTCGATCCCGAGTCTACCAGATGCTCTGCTATCGCTGACTTGTTTACCTGGCGATTTTTGACAGCTGCTCGTTGACTTGCTCGGCTATGGTACGTTTGGTTTACCCGATGTAAGAGCGGTCACAGCTACAGTCTATCTTATAAACACCAGGCATCTGCAGAGGTATAACATCCTTTGGAGTCCGTAAATGCTTGGCCATCTTTGAGAGAGGAGTGAAGACCGACTTTATTGAAAACCTCTTCAACACATTTTCAATTTTATCTGTCACCCCTTTCAAGTATGACAAAAACATTGGCTTTTTACAGGCCTCCGTTGGTTTTTCTATAATACCCATTTTAATCAATAATTATGTACAGTGATCGCGACAGTTTGAAACATATCATTGTTTAATATTTTGATCGGCATTGTGTAAGGGCTTGAAGAGTGTAGTTTGAGTCGGGAAGCTTGTTCATAAGCTTGTTTTTGTATAGTAATGAGCGTGATCATAAAATAGAAGATCAATGAACCTAGAATACTTAATACAAAAATGGTTGATAAATGTTTTCATGCATTTCATGTCACGATATGTTTTGTCTGAGTAGACTTTTCGAACATCTAGCAAATTAAGATACAATCGCATGTTCCTTGCTAAAACCACTAGCCCTGTGATAAAAATTGGTTGTCTGTAATGTCGGTTAACGGACAATAATTTTACGTGATAACGAATCGAAGAGAGATAGATGCGTTACAAGCCGAACGCTTAGGCCAATCGTGCCTCTATATCGCTTGTTCCGCGCTCTCGCTTGCAGGCTCGGCTCAGGCGGAACTTGACACTTTTTTGTGCGTGCGGCCGGCGTTCATCGATTTATAAGACGTTATCACGTTAAAAACGTTCAGTCATGTAGGACATCATTTATAACAGTGGGACGGCAATGGTCTACTGAATGGACAGTAGTCTCCAGTAAAAACACGTTTATTTGCCCAGTGAATACCAAGAGGCATGCTAGGTGAGATTCTATGCTGTAACACCTTCTAAAAACCTATTCTTACTTAAGCTTACATAGGTGAATGTCTATCCTACCTACACCAACTCAGGAATAGTTAATTTGAGACCTACCCTCGACTCCAGGGAGCAGACGTCGAGCCGTCTTGTTACAAGATAATGTAACATGCCGATCGATCCTAATCGAGAACACTGTTGAGAATTCAGCCTTCGTTGAAACACTGATTTTGAACTTAGCTGGCATGTTGAAAAAGGAAATCTCTGGAACACTCCCTCCGCTCAGTTTGTAGGAGGATTTATTTATTTATTAGGTTTACCAACAGTTAAGCACATGATTGCTTACAAAAAAAAACTTATTATCTAAATGCTTTATGCTACATGTGAAACCAGTAACAGGCAAACACAACATGCTCAGTAATCTAACATTTTAGTTAGGTAAACATACACGTAGGTATCGTAACTAGGTAAGAAGGTAAAATATTAATAGTACAATAGGTGGCCACTTCAAGCCAGAGATTAATTTGATTGTCTAGTAAACAAACAAAAACGGGGCCTGCACAACGACCCCCAAACGCACTAAGCAACTATACATGTTCAAATGATTAAAAATATACGTATCTGTGTTATTCGATAACGCATTAAATCATATTTAGCCACCAAAATACGTCTAGGCTTCGCTGTGGAAGTCACCCTCAGTAGGTTAATAAACCTATAACTTAAATAATCAGATATCAAGGTTACGTTAATGAGTAAACTAGTAAAACTGACAGAACGAGACGCAGACGCCTTCAAGCTAGGTACATTCGAGAGAACAATACTTTAATCATATTGCAATGCTCTTTTAAAAGTAATGGCGTAAGAGGATAATGAGATACGAAGCACGTTATCTGCTTGTTTTGAACAAATAAAAATTAAATTAAATACATTATATAAAATGTAAATCCTTTATTGGCTGTAAGTTTTAGCATAAGATATACCTGGTATATACTAAGCGCTGTGGAGTTTGTTCAAAATAAAATAATATTATAAAATTATTGTACAACACAACAGAATCTTGATTTATAAAAACAGAGTCTTATGTACAATAGGCCGTATTATAACTTGTTTTGTTCAAAATTATTGATGGTTACAATGTGCACCCCCCCCCCCCCCCCATCATCATCATATCAGCCGTAGGACGTCCACTGCTGGACAAAGGCTTCCCTCATTGATCTCCAGGAACTGCGGTTGGAAGCGGCCTGCATCCAACGCCGACCTGCGGTTCTTACCAAGTCGTCTGCCCATCTTGTGGGTGGACGTCCTACGCTGCGCTTGCCGGTCCGTGGCATCCACTCGAGAACCTTTCGGCCCCATCGGCCATCTGTTCTGCGCGATATATGGCCTGCCCATATTATAATTTAAATAATATATATATTATTTGTATGTATATAAGTTTATTAGTATAATTAATTTTTTATTTTGTTGGTTCTGTTTATGTCTGTACCGTAGGTACACTTACACCGCCGTCTTTTGATTGTGTTCTTCCTGTCCATCCAAAGGTTGTCTGGAAGTGATCGCTTTTAGCGATAAGACTGCCCATTGTACCTTTATTTATTGTATATTTCCATTATTACTGTATTTTTGTTTGGTGTGCAATAAACAGTATTTCATTCATTCATTCATTCATAACGTAAATAAATGAAAAGATCAGCCACGCTACTTCTCAGCCTCACCTTTTGTATGCTGTAGCGAATATAAGGATAGTATCTATTTGGGGTAGTCAAAAGCAATTTATCGACTAAATGCATTGCTTGCTTCTGACTGCCCCATGGAATTTTTCCACGGGTCTGAAATTACAGGATATCCCTCTTCATGGAAAATTAATCTTTATTCTATACATTGATGTTGGACAAAAGCCAATAAAAAGTGCTGTAAACCTTCGCACAAGATCAGAGGATGCGGATTCAAACAGCTACCAATGAATAGATGCCGCATCAAGATGAAAATATCAAAAGAAAATCAAGCGAGCTAAATTTTATCACTAAATTACCTTCTCGTTTGATTTATTATTCGAGATTTGATGTTCATGTTTTCCGGGCTGGTAAACTTACCAGTTCAATAACTACAGGTAGAATGTGTGAGACAGTGATAGGTTCTCTGAAAACGAATGAATATTCTCTGAAATACATAGGTGAATTTAATGCTATCTAGTGTTAAGTCGTACAGATTATTTTGATTTGTACAATTAAGAATTTTGATTCATTTTTCTTTAGTTTTGCCTTGTTTTCTTGTATTTTGTTTATTCCACGTAGGCTAACATACACATAGATTTTGTTATGCTTTTTAGTCTGAGCGTACGAAGCTTAATGTGAGGAAAATCCAGCGAAGAATTAGTATCTATTCTTTCACTATAGAGAAGACCAACAAAATTTAGAAACGTATTCAGCCGAATGGCTTTTTCGTCATGAATCCGGCTTCAAGGACCCATGAAAAAGCGCTACGAAGTAATTTTATTTTTCCTATCACATTAACTCTCTCAGCTGTACCGTTAATCGCATCAATACACTACTTATTCAAAAGTAAACGTAATCCATCCAAAGCCATGAATGATATATGAGGAAATGCTCAATGGGAAGAGGGCAAAGGTCATATCTGCCTTCACACCCGCGGGACGGCAGCCGACGGGCTTAAATATTGACACAGCAATTTGCCTTTGAAAGACTCTTCCTACGCATTAGCGTTAGCTTCTAGTCTTTGCTGTGAACTTTTCCATTTTGCAGAACATTCGTGTTTTAAGAAATTTTCTGCAGTCAGATGAGTGTTTGTGGATCTGATATTCGCATAACGTTTTAAGTTCTATTAAAAGTTAATGTATAGTTCCTACCCAGGCTTCAAATGAAAAGCTCGGAATTCAGCAGAATGGAATGTATTTATTCCTTCTTATGTTCTAAGGTTTACAATATGAAGGCGCGCACATGATGATCACAATTTTGTATGAAATTTGCGCTAGACCAGGTTCCCGGGCGCCTAACGCGTAAAGCGTATTTTACAATTTTAGTCATATTCACAAATCTAAAGGCTACGGTAACCGTTTACCATCAGGTGGGCATTGCTAGTCCAAGTGACCGTAAAATGCTTAACAGAGACATGTAAACTATACGACCAGCTATCTCGTTCTTGACCGTCCGTCACAGTTAGGTTAGTTGGTTGGTTTGTGATGACCTGTATTATAAAAAATAAAGCCTGTATAATATACGAGTACTTTATGTTTTACCTATAGTATTTAAACCAATAGGGTATCTGAAGTATCTTCATTGGTATGTTGGTTGATATAATTCGTCCCGACTTTACCTAGGGTTTAATAGACACAAAAGTATAATGCCAGTAATAATAATACTTCACAACAGGTTTCTGTCTATGTCGGTGACTTGAGTTCTCCTATGAGGAGATACGTAGGAGAACTCAAGTCACCGACATAGCCTGACGGATTAGCACGTTGAAGTAGCAATGAGCAGGCCATATAGCGCGCAGAACAGATGGCCGATGGGGCCGGAAAGTTATCGAATGGAGGCCACGGACCAGCAAGCGTAGCGTAGGACGTCCACCTACAAGATGGGCAGACGACTTGGTAAGAACCGCAGGTCGGCGTTGGATGCAGGCCGCTTCCAACCGCAGTTCCTGGAGATCAATGAGGCCTTTGTCCAGCAGTGGACGTCCTACGGCTGATATGACAACAGGTTTCATAAACTTTCTTTTTGTTTTTATGAAAAATTACTATATATAAGAAATAAAACTGCATTAACAAAGTGGAGAAAAAAAAAAAAAAATGCCAGAATACATCACAACCGTTTCCCTAACTTTCTCTTTGTTTTCATGAAAAATTACAACAAAATTGCATTAACAAAGTGCAGAGACAGAACAACGCTAAACAAAGCTCGTTCATAAATTGTAGGTAAACTAACAGGTTACTGCTATAGTTTCCTGGTAGAATGTTCTACAAAGTTGCTAGTTTTTCAAACCTGTGCCTTTGTTGTGGCAAAAGTTTTTATGAAAAAAATCACGAATGGAATCTATTTTAAGGTCAGTTATGTATTAAATGTAGGGTTTAAGTAATATTATAGTTTATACATATTCTGTAGAGTTTTCAAACAGGAACGCAATGAATATTAAAATTTTACTTAAGCTCGAACTCAAAAGTTCATTGAAAAATCATTTTCATCGGTTTGAAAGGTCAGTTTACGTGTTTATCGCGACTAAACCTCCCGGACGACTTATACAACAGACTCAGCTGGTTAACAAAGGTTGTAAGCGCGCTCGCGGCGCTTGCTTTTAGCCGCCCGCGGTTCGCACCGACACTGCACTTTATGCACCAACTGCACAAGCACTCACATTACTCAGTTAAATAATTGTATACTCAAACACATGAGGTAAATATATTATTTTACACAAATGTTCATACATTCATTCATTCATGTAATATGTATTTTCTATTGAAATATAAATAAGTCTAGGTCTAGGTCATGGAACGTTTTAGCATAGGCTGTAAGTTTGTGGGCATCTAAAGGTAAATAAATTAATGTCTATAATACTGTCTGTAATGTATAATTGTATGTCAATATGTTATCTACAGACCCATGCATCGATCAATCTCAATTCGGTTATTAAACTCATTGCTCACCGAAATCCATGTGAAGAGATTTTCATTTCGTCCAAAAACGCATAATTGGTATTCATTTTTCATTGCATCGTTTTTCCATCGAACCCGCTGTATTCTGTCTTTGTTGTGGGAATTGCAAACTGATCGAAAATAAATCGTCCGTGTAACGACGGCTAGACGCCGATAATAAACGATTCCGTGCTCACTGAAACCAACTCGAATGTAAACGGATTATGGAGTATGAAGTAGTCTGTTTAATAGTAGATTATTAACCAAGGGGATAAAGCAGTGTCTTCTGTCGCGGGTGACGACTAAAATCGTGAGCGTAACGAAGGACTCGAGGTTTACTCCTGAGTGTAGCGAGGGATTTAAGTTCACCCAAGACTAAGACAGCTTTATCACCGAGGAAAATACTCTACTTTTCGTACCATTTGCGAAAAAATTAACACAATAATAATATGAGATAAGCATTTATTAAAAATAATGACAATTAAAATAAACTTAACGTTTATGTATTTGAAGAAAACAAAAACGCCTCAAATTCCTAGACTAATATTTTTTTTTCGGAAAAGCAAGCGAAGTTTTCGTACCACTTGCTCAAAAAAGTGACATTCTATGCCACAAAAAGCGAACATAACAAAATACTCACTAAATACTCACGATTACAATAAATTACGATTTGTAAGTTATAAGGATCACCAAACTCGGCCAGGCATTTGGCTCTTAATATCTATTGTGTGCGGCCCCAACAAAGCAATAAGGCTTTTATGATATATAACATGTGGTATCACGGTACCACCCAGTGCTCGCTAGGAATCTACCAACACAGATTCGTGCACTGAATCTAAAACATAATAGACGTACGTAGAAAAATGCCGACAAAACACGTAAGTTTTCAGAGACGTTCTGAATTTGGAATTGCGTTTTTATTTGTGCAATGCCAATTGCGTATACTCTACTATTGTCTATGATCGATTCATTTTGAATTTAGAGCACGATTTTAGATGGAGTGAAATTTTGTTGTATGGAAAGTCCCGGGATGATGTGTAGATATGCGCCTACGCAGCTTTGCTACGCCATGCTACGCTACAGCGGGTTACCACATTTCTGCCATTACCTAGTAACTTTATTATTATTGGTTATGCCGTGAAATATCTATTGGCGCGAGTGTTGCTAAAGTGTGCATCAAACTATGCATTTTACGAGCCAATCGGCCCAGTCGTCGTACGTCATTTTCAAGTTAGTTGTACCTGTCTGTCCATATTTTGGAAGTGAAAACTTCTGTAGGCGCGTTGGGCATTTTTGGAGATGGGAAAAACCATTGAACTCGCGACACTGTTAACGTTACCGACACCTCTGTATATGAAGTAAAAACTTCTTTAGGCGCGTTGGGCATTGTTTAAGATGGGAAAAACCATTGAACTCGCGACACTGTTACCGTTACCGACACCTCTGTATATGAAGTGAAAACTTCTTTAGGCGCGTTGGGCATTTTTTAAGATGGGAAAAATCATTGAACTCGCGACACTGTTACCGTTACCGACACCTCTGTATATGAAGTGAAAACTTCTTTAGGTGCGTTGGGCATTTTTTGAGATGGGAAAAACCATTGAACTCGCGATACTGTTACCGTTACCGACACCTCTGTATATGAAGTGGAAACGTCTTTAAACGCGTTGGGCATTTTTTGAGATGGGAAAAAAACCATTGAACTCGCGACACTGTTCCCGTTACCGTTACCGACACCTCTGTACATAAGTATCCCGTAATTGTTCAAGTTTTCACTTCTGTCGGCACTCCTGGAGTGCCACTTTTTTTATTCATGAAAGTTATGCCATTGTTGGGTTAACACTTTCGATTAATTATATCGTTGATAGTTATCGATCGATTTTACGATCACTGGGTATGATAGTATTATTTTATGGCTCCGGAATATTTGTGGGCTACGTATTTCGAATGCTGATGCGTTTCCGCTTACCAAGTGGAATAAACCACATTTTATTCGATCGTAAGCAGATTTATTACAATTATTTACCCCCCCCCCCCCCCCCCGTCAGCAAAAGTATGCAAAGCTCTTATCCCCCCTCCCTCCCATGATGACGTAAACATTGGTATATGCATTTTTCTTTTAATGTAAGTATTGTTTTTTATTGATGCATGAGCAGCAGTTATAATTCTAGAAAGAAGAAAATAAGCTATGAATAAGCACATGATATTCATTTAAACAAACTTTATTGACACGGCATTCAACATAGAGTAAGAAACAAATATTATAATTTTAACTTGCTTTGCTTTGCCTACAACACGTCAACTCGTACCGAAACAAAACAATAGATTGACGGAAGAAATTTAGACATGCGAATAGCACGCGGTAATTCCCCTACTCGGTTCTAAGCGAGTACACTTAAACGTATTCATTATTTGTGGGAATCCCCGACTAACCGTTACGTTTTCAAGCATAGACAATGTGTGGGTTGCCATATGTGTAAAAAAGTAAATAATTACTGCTGACGTAATCACCATCTAGACCCCCCCACCCCTCCATCCCCCACCTTATAGTGCTTACGTAATACTTGAACGGTCCCTGGCTGAAACACATTAGGTATCCAGGATTTTATTCAGACCTAACATTTGGTTATTATGAGTTGTATTCAAGCCAGGTGTCATGTAACTTTCGACTGTTCTAATGGTAGTATGTCACCCTATCTCAATGATGTACAATAATATTGCAGCCAAACTGATACCTCGTTAGGTATATAGGTATTTATTTGTAGGTGACTAACTAACATTACCTATAAGCCTGATTTCGAGGTATTTGATCTTTATTTAGTTTCGTGTGATTTAAGTCAACAAATACAGACAGCTTGGCATATTTCAATTATTTTGTATCTATGGCATTTAACAAGTTCCTGCCAAAGACGAAATCACGACTTCTCCGATAAAACGCGACAATATTTACAAAACTGTGACAAATCTCTTTGTACTTTCTCAATTATCGTGTTATTATTACATTACCGAATAACTGAGCATATTTTTTCCGCCAGGAAGCTTTTAAATCGTTTATCGTAGAGTAATTGCTAAAACTTTTAGCAATGAAGTTCAAATTGTGATTGAATATGTTGTAGTTTAGAAATACACGCGTGCCTAGTACGTAAATATTTATTTTATCTATGGGTTTTTACAAAACTTACAGCCTAAGCCGTTTCACGAACTAGGTTAACAGTTAAAAGTTTTTATTAATTTACTTAGCTTAAAAAACATAAACACTAAAAAAATAATTAAATACATTTGCATAAAGTATGAGACTTGTACCCTACAAAAAGCGAACTTTTCCGTAAACACTATCGGATCGGAAATCTATAAGAAACAAATTGACCTTTCCCGAAGCATAAACGTAAAATCACAAAGCGTAGAGTGTCCAACAATGGTTCTACAATCCCCAGGTTTAAAAAGGCGGGTGGGCACGTTCGTCCCCACCTGACACGAGGGGCCTCGGAGCCACTTGCCTCGCTTGAGGCCCTTCAGTCCCTGCCGACGTCGACGTCTAAATTTCTCCCCCCACTCAATACTCAAGGTGAGATTATTGGCAGTGTCATCTTGAGCTGACAGTACGGAAATATTCGGTACCTGTGTTAGAATACTGACATATGAACCTTCGTAACTTATTGATACGATATTACCCTTATAGCTACGTTAAGTTGCGTTCTCTTCTTTCGATTCTCGGCTGTTGGCGATATCCTGCGTGACACTTTGCAACTAGATATATATAATGCTAGAAATCTAGATTAATCTGTGTGGCAACAAAACAATTAGGTACTTAATTAAACATTGTGAATCTGATGCCTCATTTCTACTTCAGTCTTTGATGTTCTAAATTCAAATTCAATCATTTATTTGCATAAAAGGTCTTAAATTGGCAATACATGCAAACCTGCATGCAGGCGTGCAAATATTTCTCAGTGCCTATTTATTTAACAATGTCAATGTCATAAATTAAAATTCAAGTTTTTTGTTGAAATACTTTACTTTTATAAAATAAGCTTTTATAAAATTCTTAATTAGAACCGCAAGCAGATTCAAATGAGACCAAACCCTAATAACCCACTACAATCTATTCAGTAGTTCCGTTGTCTAGCATCCGTCTCCATCATGAGATCACCTCCATGGTACTATATTATTGCATTATCACCAAAGTTAAATATGTATTCTAAATTTAAATGCGTATACAATGTTTCATGTCTGTGCTGTTGACGGTTTAGGAGTTCCTTCTTGGAAGCCAACCCTGAGTGCAGCAGACATGTGATGGTGGAACTTAGAACAGGATATTATAATTAAATGCGTACACAAAATTTCGTGTCTGTGCTGTTGAACGTTGAGGAGCTCCTTCTTCGGAAGCCAACTCTGAGTGCAGCAGCCATGACATAGTGGAACTTAAAACGGGCTATCATAATTAAATGCGTATACTAAATTTCGTATCTGTGCTGTTGACCGTTGAAGAGTTCCTTCATCTGGGGCCAATCCAGGGAGTAGAATCATGTCATGCTTACTATAAATATGCATTGTTCTCTAAAATAAGCGTGTATACCAAATTTTAGTTCCATGAGTTAAAGATAACTGATTGAAAATTCAGTTGCAAAATTCCACCCGGACAAACATACATACATTGCAAGTTTGTAAAGCTTGTAATCAAATCATTAATTCTATAAAAACAATTGCCTAAAAGCCACAGCGTCAGATTTTCTTAAAGACATTTCCTTGCAACACCTTCTGTTCATCAGGTATTTTATTGAATATTTTTATGGACTTTAGTAGACATTTTTCTTATAAATATCCTTAAGGGCGCACTATACCTGGGGAGACGTTAAATCGCTTATTTAGAAACAATGTTTTGTTCAACAAATTGTGTGCTTTCAATCTGTATTTCATATATGTTATAGTTAAGGATACGTGATAGAGCGCCTGTATTGTGAAAACACGATTCCGTAAAATTTTCTCGATGGAAAAAAAATCCAAAGACGACTCCAAATTTATCTTAAAACCGTTCTTATGGGATGAATACTACAATTTAGATCTTGACACTTTATAAAGTTATTCTACACAACATAAATAAGGGCACCTGTGTTTTAAATTTTCAAAATACTTTTTGATTTTACCATAAAATGAAAAAATCTAAGTTTTGCACTAATGAAACCATTCGCTCCGGACGCCCGTTCCGTGATTCAGTCTGGCCTCGGCTTTCAGACGGGGTACCTGTGACGCTTGTCGCTCCAAACGAACACGTAATTCTTAGGTAGAATTTATATTTAGTTGGTTTTTATAAAGACGCAGTAATGAGAAATAAACACAACAAGATAATGAAGGGACTGAATGATAAAAAACCGGCAAACATATGAACTACGGCCAGATAGGACGTGCAGCGGCGCGCGGAGAAGCGGGGGTGAAATTTGAGTTTGGGCTGAGGTATAGTCAACTCTTAAGGTATGGAGGTTAGTATAATAGATTCATAAACTTAGCCCTTATTTGTCTGGTTATAACAGCACTAAGTTTCTTGAAGTTAGGATAGGCTTGAACAAAAACACTAACCTGTATCTGGCTATTTAACTTTCTTAAAAAACTAATTTATACAATCTATAGACGAGCGGTGGGTCGAGGACATAAAGAAAGTCGCGGGCAACTCCTGGATGCGCGCAGCAACGGACCGGGAAGGATGGCGTTTACAAAGGGAGGCCTACACCCAGCAGTGGGTACTTATGGGCTGTGGATGATGATATGTATTATTTTATAGAGTTATATGCAAACATGTTTTTTTTATGTTTGGAACGTTAAAATTTGACCGTTGTTGGGTTATAGATAGTACCTATAATCCAATATAAAACTAATAAGACCGTGATAACAATACATTTTAAACGCAAAATCTGGGCTTGGTCTAACCCTAAAATCTAGTTCCGTGATTTTAGAGGATTTCTACAGATTCGATAGAAAGCTCACACCTACCAGACACGTCTCCAAACCCCTCGAACCCCTTTAACAATTCCATTCGAAGTTTCCGGAACTTGTTCGATAGTTTGCGAGATGAAATTGTATTTCAGAAACTTATCTCGAAGTTTTCTTGCGGTGATCCCGATACAATGGCCACTTTAGTATAATATTAATAAAAATCATCAAATTTATTCTAGAATTCTTGAATTTAATTTTATATTTTATATTGTAATATTGAATTTAATTTAAAAGGAAAGTAAAATAAGGTGATGATATTTTTCTTTCTACATCTAGTAAGAAACCCAGAGTAATCCAAAGTTAATCAATCTTATAAAATTCCCCACAACAAAGCGAAAAACTGTAGTAGAAAAATTGAGAGGCTTTGATCTTGCAAAGCCAGCACTTTCATTGAGTAACAGGCTTGTAGCAGCCTCTCCAAATCCTGATAGAGGTACCTTAAAATAAGTATGTACTAACTTCTGAACCTTACCACTCTGCCATAAGAACCAAACCTTCAGATGTATCGGGGATCGGTAAGTGTAAGCTTTTCGAAGTGTTCATCAGAATCAAAGAGAATTCTTCATGTAAATTGTTTCCAACTTGGCCATATAAAGTATTTTTATGGCACTTTTCATATTCAGACCAGCGCAGGTTCTAACGTCCTGCAGACGCTGAGTGGAGACTTTTTGCAACCAATTTGTGTACGTAGCTCTAAGTCTTATGTTGTTGTATATTAATACACTATTCTTTTTGTAGTTAGCTTTGTATAATGTGTTGCAAATAAAAGATTTGATTTTGATTTGATTTTAAGTACACCTCTAGTCAAAGAAAGCTTATGTATATTCAAAATTCAAAAGGCCATTGATCGGGACTTTGAGCCTAAGATTTAACAACATGCTGTGTCCAGTTTTGGCACGTACTCCTATTATGAAAGTATTATTTTGACATCCTTACTTATTAATAAACTCTTTACTTTCAAGCGTATTTAATTCACCATGTTGCAAGATAGATGAATACCTATAGGCATTTCGGTGTAACCAAGACTGTCACTTTTGTGTTTCTTCTCTTTTAATTCAAGGACGGCGGGCATAAAACTGAATAAGTAACGCGGGAGTAGGTATCTACCTAAATAATGGAATAGGACGAGGTCGTCTCTAGTTTTAGTGAACTGAGCTTTTGCTGAGTTAACGATTATAAACATACATTTGAGTGCATTGCTGTTATGCAAATGAAGGTTACTACGCAAACAACTCTGTTGATATACTCGCCTTTTAGATGCGCCAGTTTCTTCATCATACTCGTAGCTATTTCTTTGTAAGATTATCCATAATTTCTCCAAACGGTTTTCCTGTCATTCCAACTTAAACGCCTTTGAAAATGCAATCAGAAACTTCGGGATCAAAGTTACACTTTAGAAAGAGTAAACCTCTGTATAGGAAATGTCAGTGAGGGATTATCCTATTATGCAGAAACGGCCGGCTAAAGTAACTCAATTTCAACTGAACTACATTCCATCCCTCTCACTCAATCGTGGTCTTATCGCAACTGCAAAGGATAGAGTTCGTTCAAAATGCGGTATCTCGACATGATGCAAATTCGGATGCAGAATACAAAGGATTTATTAGGTATCTTGGTACTTGTCCTATTTCTTTTAGTTTATTATGCAGTCGCAAACGGAAATGAGATCGGTTTTACTATGTTTTATTTCGGTACGGATTATACACTTTTTGCCTCAAGTTTGCATTCGATTTGCTCAACGAATTTCTTATTTCAAAAATGGAACTCTATTATATTTTAAACTGCAATCCAGTTTAATAAGGTTTATGCTTTCTGTTTTGGTAAATTCAGCTTATACATTATATTATTATTTATTTATTTAGTTGAAAGCAACATCTCTCGGTTTTTTTTTTAATTTGTTTTCCTTCTGGTTATCTTTATCAAAAGTCCTCGGAAGAAAGGAACTATCTTACTCGTATATAAAACAGAACACCTATATTGATATTTTCTTGTTTCAATCTACTCGCATTGCTATATTAATCGTGGTTTCGATAGAACTGGTTCTATACAATCCATCAAAGCTTCCATACAGCGAAAAATCAAAGTAACTTTATATAGAATACAATTTGTCAACATTTGCATATTTTCGAGGGCAATATTGGGGACAGAATAAAGGTCAGTGTTTCCTTGACTTTCTGGCAATGTACTACCTACTGTAAATTATTCTGTGACTTTCGATCCCTAAATGTGAGAGACGAATATTGAATACTCTTATTATTTTACGGGTTTGCAACAAACTGAATGACGACCTTTGTCAAATATCAGCCTCTATTTTTACGTTGGTGTAGGCACAGAAGTAATATACTAGGTATAGAATGATGTAGAGACGATCGTTCTGAATATTAAAGTTTCTTTTAATAAACTTTGTTATTGAATATTGTACTGGTAATTCCGCAACGGATTCAATGGCGTGCTCAACTTTGTTACTGTTTTCTTTGTTCTTCTGTTTTTTTATCTATTTCCGTTCAACTATTTTTAATTCTTATCTTATCCGTCCTCGTGGAACACTAGACAAGAGCGCACACTTCGCACGTCTAGTGTCTCCACAGTCCAATGTCGACCTGGCTGTCGACCTGGTTCCGTACCCAAAGGGTAAAACGGGACCTTATTACTAAGACTCCTCTGTCTGTCCGTCTGTCACCATGCTGTATCTCATGAAACGCGGTCGTTGGACAATTAAAATTTTCACAGATGATTCTGTTGCCGCTATAACAACAAATACTAAAAACAGAATAAAATAAATATTTAAGGGGGGCTACAACAAACGAGATTTTTTGCTCGTTTTTGCTCGATATTGATAACGGCAACAGTTAGACGATTGAAACATTCACAAAATATTTAGTTATATATTCACTTTAATAATAAATAATTAAATTAAAATAAAACAAATATTTAAGTGGGGCTCCCATACAACAGACATGATTTTTTTGTCGTTTTTATAGATACGGAACCCATCGTGCGCTAGTCCGACTCGCACTTGGCCGGTTTTTTAAAATAATATGATATACACAATATCATATTATTATTGTTATTTACTAATTTTTTAGTATATTGTTGTATTGTACTTAATATGGACTAGGCCTTGTATGTTAGTGCTAGTCTGAAATTAAGATATTGAATTGAATTATCTCCCAATCGTTTATCTTTAAAAAAAAAAGGTTGGCTGGAAGAGATCACTTTTAGCGATAAAGCCGCCCATGGTACCTATGATTTAAAAGTGTATTTTTTATATGTTTGTATTTAATGGTGTGTAATTTCTTTATTAAAATACAACAATATACTATAAAATTAATAAATAACAAAAATAATATGATATACACATAAAAAACCGGCACACACATTTACTCATGGCCTCATGACCAAGCTCAAGGTCGCTCAACGAGCTATGGAGAGGGCTATGCTCGGGGTTTCTTTGCGTGACAAAATCCGCAATGAGGAAATCCGCAGAAGAACTAAAGTTGCCGACATAGCTCTCAAAATTAGCAAGTTGAAGTGGCAATGGGCAGGCCGCATCGCTCGTAGAACCGATAACCGTTGGGGAAGAAAGGTTCTCGAGTGGACACCACGGACTGGAAGACGCAGCGTAGGCCGGCCCCCCACAAGGTGGACCGACGATCTAGTAAGAATCGCGGGGAGCCGTTAGGCGCAAACGGCTACTAACCGCTCGTTGTGGCGATCTAAGGGGGAGCCTATGTTCAGCAGTGGACGTCTTGCGGCTGATGATGATGATTATGAATAAAGAAATTATCTATTTATCTATTATTTATCACAACTGAAGTTCTAGTGCTCACATTAAAAATTATTTGCATTGTAAATCCGTTTTTGGCTGTAGGATAGACACATAAGCATTGTAAACTTTTATTTTTAAGAGCTGTGTTTTTTTTGATAAATAAATAAAATAAAATTATTTGTAAGCACTTTCGTTTACAAAATTGTATTTGCCGCTATCAAAAAAAAGGTAGCTTCTTCCATTTCATAAATTTCAGTGTTCGTTTACTCATTCTGCTTTAAATAAATATTTTAGAGAGGTCCGGTCTCTGTTCGATAAAATATCGTGGAAACGGACAATGTGAAAACTGCCAAATAACATTACAAAAATACTGGCATAGTATCTCGTATTTATCCTTTTCTATCGGCTACCCAAAAATGGAATATTAAATTTTTTCATCTTGGCATTAAATATAAATAAATAAATAAATATTGCTGAACATTTCACACAGCGCTATCTAGCCCCAAACTAATCAGAGCGTGTACTATGGGAACCAGATAACTGACAGAATACCCATATACATTTTTTTTGTAAACACATACTTATAATATAAAGAAAAACAACCAGACCCGGAACAAATATCTGTAGATCAAGCAAACATTTTATCCGCGGCGGGAATCGAAGCCGCTACCTCCTGCGTCTCAGCCGGCTATTCGACCACTGTACCACGGAGGTTGTCATTGTCTTCAGAGTTTGATTTTCTATTCATGCTTTTTAAATTGAGATTAAAAAGTAGTAGGTTTGTAAGTAGCTTGCTAAATAAATTTTAAATACGTCAATTTTAATTGGCTATTTGGGTGGGCCGTTAGATAATTAGTTGGTGCTATTGGTAGTATCAGATTGCAGTAGGTACATTCCAGACGCATCTTAGCGTTATCAGACAGTCTATAGTCTAACTTTTTATTAGCTGCAGTAAAATGACGTTTTGTGGGTTGCCGGTTTTTGAAGAAAAATAAATAGGGATGTAGTTAAATGAGTGAATCATAAATGAATAATCAGTTTGGTTTTTTTTTTGTGATTTAATATTAAGTTGTAATGTATTTTTTTAACCTATTATTATTACTATACTAGAGGATTGATCTTTTTTAGTGGAAGTATAGGGAGGTACATTCAAAATGAAACAAAAACGTCATAATAATGTTATTTAATTAATTTTTGTGAACTGAATCACATCCCTATTGAGATTAGGCTGGCAACATTATTTTACGGAATGACATTTAGAAACGTCATTTTACTGCAGCTAATAAAAAGTTAGACTATAGACATCCGAGTGGCGTGGAATCGTGATACTATTTGTGCTGTTATTGTAAAAAAGAGCTAGAATTACTTTTATTTCGAAAGAGATATTATATATAACAATTTGTTAAGGTATTCTAGTTAAGTATTTTAATTTGACCCTCTTAAGTTATCCGTCATAATCTTTGCATGGAATTCAAAGTCGAAATCAACTAATTTACTATAGTCTAACTTTTTATTAGCTGCAGTAAAATTACGTTTTGTGGGTTGCCGTTTTTTGAAGAAAAATAAATAGGGATGTAGCTAAATGAGTGAATCATAAATGAATAATCAGTTTGGTTTTTTTTTGAGATTTAATATTAAGTTGTAATGTATTTTTTTAACCTATTATTATTACTATACTAGAGGATTGATCTTTTTTAGTGGAAGTATAGGGAGGTACATTCAAAATGAAACAAAAACGTCATAATAATGTTATTTAATTAATTTTTGTGAACTGAATCACATCCCTATTGAGATTAGGCTGGCAACATTATTTTACGGAATGACATTTAGAAACGTCATTTTACTGCATCTAATAAAAAGTTAGACTATAAGGTACTTCTGTGCTTCGGTATATCAATAACAAATACGAAAACATGTTTTTTTATTCACAAAACAAAAGTAGATTTCAAATACTTGCAGAAGTTGTTGAGAGATTACGTGCACGAGATGAATCTATCACCATTCTCTATAATATAAACAAACCAAAGTCGGGTTAGTTACACCATTTACCTATAACTCAAGAACGGCTGGACCGATTTTGATTATCTTTAATTTGTTGGATTTGTCTCCGCCCCGAATAGCAGAATAACTATTAAAATATCAAAAAAAATTCACGCAAAAAGAAAGAATGCAGAAAATTAATTTTCTTATACATAGATGAAGCGGGTGACGTACTGTGGCAGCCCGCGTCATATGCATGTCAAGACGGTACTAAGTTCGGCGGGTCAGCTAGTTATAGATAGATTGTTGGTAGATAACTCTTTATTGTTACACTAAATTACAAATAATAAATCAAGAAAACTAAGACTAATAAACGGTGGTACTGATTAAGCATTTTGACACAACGGATAAGAATTTCATTGATTTCCGTCCTGAGCTATAAGATGAGGAATGCTTTGTGGTTTAAACTTGTAGGTCTCACAGTAACTGTAGAGAAGGATTTAGTCATGAGTCATTTTTCTGAACATAGAAGACACTTGTCGCCCGTCTCGAGCACGGCGATTGCGAGAGTAAACGGGAAGAAACATTGTCGACACTTCCTCGATAGTAGTCTACAACGCCGGGCACGATAGCCATCATTTTCCTTTGACATTTAAAGATGTCTTCTTCTGAAATTGTCCAGGTCTTGCAATGCCTAGAGAGCACTGTCTACTCTAGGTGTCTCTTTCGCACACTTTTGAGAAGTGAGCGAAAGAGACACCTAGAGACGCGCGCTTGCCAAAAATTTTTGATTAGATATTTAATTAATTATTTAAACAACGTACGTTGCTATAGACAGAGTATCCTTCTCTTGTCTAGGAAAAAAAAAACTTATTGAGCCTGCTCGGAGCAAAGACAATTTCGGAAAAATAGACCGGACAGCGAATGGAATAGAATAACGCTTTATTGTACATCACACTCAAATTTAAAAACAAATAACAATACACGCAGAAATACAAGTTGCGGTCAGAGCCTTGTTGTCTCTTCGAAGAGTAGACAAGGAAATCGCTGTGTCGCTGCTGGAGATGCAACGAGCATAATGGGCCACCTGATGTTAAGTGATAAACATCGCATGTAGCAAAGTATTGCATCGTAAGTAACGCAGCTTATAAACGTGCCCTACGATGCACTGCCTTGCGTCCATCAACTTGAGGCATACAGGTGTAATCATGTGCCTGTAATTTCTCCGACAACCATACCCTTCAATCCGAAACGCATCAGTGCTGCTTGGCGGCAAAAATAGGTATGGTGGAAGTACTGCCCCAGGCGAGCCCTTTCACAAGAATTTCTACTATTCATAATAACTATTTAAAATTAGGAATGACTGGTACTTTGTGCTTCAGAATTAATAATTGATCGAGCAAAGCGAGATCTCTAAATCAACGTGGGCACATCGGCATTGTATGTATGTATGTTTGTTTGCCCGAGGATAACTTTCGAAGCGTCGATCCGATCATCGTGAAATTTGATAAATAGGTAGGTAGTGATGGCACAATTTTGGTGTGAGTAAATGAGCTAAAAATGTTGAGGGGTTGTTGAGATATTGGGGTTCAAGAGGGGTAAAAAAAAAGAAAATGAGACTATTAGGTCAAGTGAGACCTCAAATGAAAGGTCTGTATTAGTATTAGGGTCCGTTTTTGTTTTTAGTAATTTTTTATAGTTTTCGAGTTATTACCCATAATAAAAACAGAACTTTGACAAAATTCACAGGGTAAACCAGTGACCCCACAGTGCTGTAATTTGGTATGCGTGCAGCTTATGTGACACAAATATAGGCAAAAGTCTGAAATTCAGAATAACTGCAATTTGTACCCCAAACAAGTCAACCACAATACATGAACTCCCGTTAACTGTAATTCGAATGAAACTGTAGGTCACGTAATTTGGTTATCATTTCGTGGCACTATTTTATTGGTCAAAGATTAAGGCCGGCTGGCACAACGATCCCTAAACGTATTTAGCGACTAAAACTATTTGTTTGATTTAACAACTCCTTAAATCATGTTTAGCCACTAAATACGTTTAGGCATCGTTGCGCGGGTCGCCATAAGAATATTTTCTTTTGTGTTTTGGGAGACTCGCGAGATCTCAGTTCGGGGCGAACCACTAGTTAGTTGTTTAGCGTGCCTCATTAAGCAGGTGTGATGATATGTTAAGGTATGATAGCGTAAATTTATTTTCAGCATTTATTTTCAAACATTAACTTAACATAATCTCGTTATCTTACCATTTAAAATCGCACGTGTAAGCCTACATTTGAATAATATTTGCAATATATGTAAATTTTGTGTACGAGTGTACTACTAGATAGTTCTCGAGGGACTTAACAATGTCAAAGTCACTTGTTGAAGTTGTTAAGTTTTTAAAAATTTAATTTATTGATGTGTTTATGTGATTATTTGTTTTTTATATATTGTAATATGGATTGTAACTATCTGAAATAAAATGAATTTGAATTTGAATTTAAGTCACTTGAGTAGATATTATAATTTAAACAGAGATATGATATCATTATAATACACTTGAGTTGTGATGATGAAAGCTTCAAAGCATTATTTGAAGACGAGATATTGATCTATTCAAAAGATTATTAAAACCATCTCAAAATATGTCAAGCCGGACGGGACTTGAACCCGCAACCTTCCTCTTGATACGAGGATGTTTTTCAGATGGTTTTAAATATCTTTGAATTTTCCGTAAGTGTACGGATAACACTATAAATATATATAATAATATATGTATATATATATATATATTTATATAAAATAACTATTTGATGTATTCAATACTATAGTTTACTCTATATATCTAGTCTCAAGTTTATTTTAAACAGTATCTTTTATTTAAATCTTCTTATAAGTGGTCATAATAAATACATAATATTTTGTTCTGCGAAACATAGGTAATAAAAAGATGACAAAAGGTATGTAGTCGAGTACAGTCATGTTCTATTTTATAGCATGCAAAATGTAACAAAACTAACAAATATAAAAATGTCAACAGTGATTATAAAATATTTAAAAATAATATAGATTAAATGTCAAAAATTACCAAAAAAATATATTATTAGCTACCATTGACTAAAAAAGACTGAATTAAAACTTCTTTTTCATAATATTAATTTATAAAACTGTTCAAGAACGAAATGAAATTACAAAAAATAATCGAGAAATCACCGTTCACGTAACGCTAGCAAACTTGCAAACGAACTACTGACTGAGATTTATATATATGCACTGGCTATGAGAGGAAGAGGGAAAGAAAATGTGCGCGCGCACTGCTGTCTCTAGCTCCTACAGTGTGATACGGACAATAGGCCTGCGCTGTGTCTTAGAAACACGAAACGTAACTGCACCGGCTATGAGAGAAAGAGAGTGTGCTCGCACCACTCTCTCTGGTCCCTACAGTAATATACGAAACGTAACTCTCTCTCTTTCTATCTTCACTAACTTATATCTCCCTTTCAGCTTGCGTTCGCCGCGCCTGATCACACTTTTCGTAACGCTCTCGTCACGCATTTACCAGCTTACTCCCTAAGTGAAGCGTGCGTAAAGAAGTATTACTTCAGAAATGCCAGATAAATATTCGTCTACGTTCTATAAATAAGGGCTACATTTTCAAATATCTGTGAAAAGTTGCTTTGTACCTACTTTGTTATGTTTGAAAAATTTGGCTAGCTATAGCTATGTATTTATATCGTATTTTAATATCTTCTTATATATTGGATTGTTTATTAACGATTTTCGAATATAAAAGCAAATGAAACGATAGATTTTACTATAAAATAGAAAGAAAAATTTGCAAATATTGTTCATTCGTAAGAAAACATTTTGCAATACCATCATCTTACAATAGATTTCCTTCTATTATCCAGTAGTCGTAAAAATAGCAACGATCGCGGTAATTTCCCAGGGTGCGGCGCCTTCAATAATACGGAACTACCTTCAAGACCATCAATTTCATTTATCAAGTGCGTTATTCTTTATAAAGCTGGGCACTGGTTCATATTTTCAAATAATGGTCAGAATATTATTTCGTGCAAAATTCCGCCCTCGGTTTCGCGTTGTTTTGTAAAATATAGACATAGACATAGGCAGATATTTATTTGCTACCACAGCACACACAAGTTCACACAATACAATCAAAAGGTACAACATCAAAGAGTAAGCACAAGTAAGAGAAAACAGAAAATTACATTCAACAAACATAGGAACAATAGAATGAAATAATAAATTTACAATGTAGTCAGGGAAAAATTCAAAAGAGGCAAGTAGGTGTGTATGTGCTACTGCAGCAAATGGGTTCCAGCTCAGCAATATGCCTCGCCACCGATCGACAGCTCGGCGCTGTTATTCCGCAGAAACCTTTTTTAGGCAAGTCATTAGAACTCGTAAGAACGAATGTGTTTGCATACAATTATGATAGGCTTAATTAGATAATTATGATAAGTAGATAGAAGAAATAAATATATTATGTAAGGAATAATGATAAGAAATGTTAGAGTGTAAATATATTATACTATATACTAGGAACTTTACCCTCGCGTCAGCAAGTGAACGGTGGACTGTAACAATTTGTACCAGACAACCCAGTGCTTTGTTTTTCTATTAAATGTTTCTTATAAAGTCACCTATGCCATAAACCTGATCATAACCTATTTATATACCAAATTTTATCCGCCAATCATTTAATAAACAGTCAGAGACCGATTTACTTTCGAATTTTTAATATTAGTGTAGATGATGGTAACAATTTTACCGTTTCAATTGCTATTCATCCCTCGATGACTATTCCAATCTGCATTTACTTTAAGTTTATTTCGTCTTCACCATCAGGTTGACCCACAAAAGTCCCTTTTACCTTTAATGGGCCTACGAAAGCAAAATTCCCGCAACCATTCAAATGCAAAAAACCTATTGTGTATTTCTCAAATTAATGATTCATTCTCCAGGTCCTTTTTATGCTGGTACCATAATAAATCAATTCAGAATTGACTCAAGTTAATTATACAGTCTTGTGTATTATTGTAACACTCTTTACAAAAACAATCCTGTTGTTTTCATTATCATCTGTGAATGGCTTGAAGTCATTATTTACGTTATTTTAACCCCGATGCAAAAAGAGGGGTGCTATAAGTTCGACGTCTATGTATGTCTGTGTGTTTGGCTGTATTTGTGGCAGCATAGTCCCCAAACGGATGGACCGATTCGGATTCGGTTTTATTTAATAGAAAGCTAGTTTAACTGAGATGGTTCTTAGCTAAGTGTGATGACAATCAGGTTAACTGGCCGAAGAATATCAGCACTGTCCTTTTTTGTAAAGAGGTAGGTATCAGCTGTAAAATGGAAATTTATTAGAGGTTATTATGTGTCGGTGGATTGTTAAATTTTGTAAAAATTAACTTCGTCTATTAAAACAGTTTTTATAGTTTAAAGGAGTTTTGTAACGTCCCAAGTCGAACAATTAAACGACTGTATTTACGTATAGAAGACTGTATTATGAATATGTTGCAAAGGTAAAAATATCGCTAGGAAAACATAAATATGCTAATCAGCTAATTCTTGTACCGGTAAAAGAGCGCGCGTGTGAGGCAGGTGAATTGACATTTACATGTCTACTTCTGTAACCGCTAGGGATGCTCCTACGCACTAGTGATGTACCTCTCTACTAATTACAATAATAGTTAGAGGCTGATCTAAGATCGCCACATATTAACCAGTTAAGTATCACGCCAATACATTTTTGTATGGCTATGAGGCCTGAGCGCGACTTCGTTCGCCAATTTCTGGATCATCTGGTTCTCGACAACAATGCCAACTACCGGATCCAGCTAAGAATCATTCGGTAACCCCATAAGTATAAAACAAAATCATCCATATCGGTCAAGACGATTAGAAGGAGATGAATTACGAACAGTTGAACACCGGAATTTTATATATAAAAATTGCATATAACCCAACCTAAAATCACACAACTAATGTTATAAATGAGAAAGATTGAATGTTTGTTTATTACTCAATCACGCTGTTAGGCTGAACCGATTTTGATGAAATTTGGAGTATAAATATGTATTGAAAAAAAGGATATTTTTACTGAAACTTTACTTTTACCAGTTTTACAAAACACTCGTGCGATGCGAAGCCGCGGACGTAAAAGAAAAGAAAGACCTTTTCTTAAGGTGCATTTAGAAAATTTAATTTACCAGGGTAAAATTTGACTATAGTTTCATATTGATTAGTTACCTATTTATAGTCATATTCATTTATTGCCAATATATTCAGTCATTGCAGCTTATCAGTCCTTACATGCACCATGCAGGGCGCTGATATTGTAGTCGGTGTTATATATAATTGTAGATATTTATAATTGACCCTTGTTATACTATGTTTCATTTGCGGTTGATTCAAAAGAAATAAATATTTTTAATGCACGCGTACAACAACATAAACGCATCGCCTACCACAATTTAACGGAATGAATCAAATATATCGATACAATGACCCACGATGACGCGGTGTGACATAATTAGCAATATTCCAATTTGTACGGGTCAATGAAGTCGGTATCTCTACACGCTTGTTTGAACCTAATTCGACGGATGCATTGAATTATGATGACTAATTAACTGTAAATATCATTTTGAAAATAATGCTTAAATTAATAGGCTAATATAATAACTGAATAGTGTAGGAACTAAAATACTGCCTTGATGTACACTAATATCTTACGTTCGAGTTATTTTTTTTTTACGTATTTACGAAATCATCGAAATACCAATTAAGAAGTATTACATCAAGTATTTATTAAATAAATAATATCATGCATCAGGGTGTATTGTTCTACTTGTTCAGTTTCCTATTTTGCTTCATAGTTACAATATTGAAGGCTTCTTTTAAATCGACGCATGAAACAGCATAAAATTACGTTTCATTTCTCTTAATTGTTGCTTATTTTTTTCAATAGTTTGCGTTTTTTAGCAATTTTTACCTACACCGGTGTATCATATTTAATAATTAACTGTTGGAAAAATCACACTCAGTGTTCTAAAACTACAGTTAAGAGCAAGAGACTGATTGAAAGGAATGAAATCGAGTAACAAGCAGTAGGTAATTCCAGGCTGAAATCGTGAAATGATGATACAAACTTTGTGTCTCACAGATCATTTAAACACAATGATGCAGGGTATTGCGGTGTGACATAATTAACAAATCCCAATTCACCCGGTTCACTGGAGCCGATATATTGTTATTCTATGCGGTATCTCTACCCGCCCGCCTGGCTGAATCTAATGCGACGGATGTGCATGAATCCGCCTAATTAATTGTTAATCTGACACTTTCATATGCGGGTAAAGCGGATTGCACTAATTGATATTCAGTTATTCTAATCAATAATATTCGAATCATCAGTAAACCAGAGATAAACAATTCAAATTAAATCGATCAAACATTGCAGATACTCTATTAGGTAATCATATTATTAACCATTAAAACATTATGGTAATGTGAGGCAATTCTTTTTGATTGAGTTTGATTGATCCATTTCCAAGTAGTAAGATAAAGTTTGGATAAGAAGATATCCTACAAGTTGATTCATCGGATTGATCATTCGGATGAATCAACAGCCTACAGGTCTTGACTTATTAATTTCATATTATTTTAAATTACATTAAAATCAATTTCATACCACTTTTTAGGATTCCATACTGCAAAAGGTAAAACAGGAACCCTTATAAGATCACTCTCTTGTCCGCCTGTCCGTCTGTCTGTCCGTGTGTCACCACCAATTTTCTCAGGAACGGTTGGACCTAGCAAGTTTAAATTTATACCAGATTCTGAGGTATACAGTCCCTATTAGGTGTATAAAAGTCAAGGCCCTGAGTCAACACGATAAAAAGATATGCGCAAATTTAGATTTTCGCGAAAACTTGTAAGTACCAAATTTAAACTTATTTTTTAACTGGTTTTATTTTTCAAAATTTTCCCATTACTTGTGCTGTAAGACCTTACTTTTAACCAAAATTGTCAATTCTAGGTCAACCAGAAGTACCCTATAGGTTTTGGGTCGAAAACCTATATGGTAGTTCCCGTTGACCTACAATCACGAAATTTGGCAAAAAGCAAGGTGTTCAGCACAAATAAAGAAAAATTTCCAAAAAATTACAAAGTTGAAAATTAAAGGGTGTCATAAATTACATGCATAGTTGACGCCAATTAAGATAGTCCTCTTAGTTGTATGGGCGCTCATACAATTTAGAGGACTGGTTTAATCGGCACCAACCTCAAATAAGGTGAATTAATAAAATTGTGCTATTGAATAAAATAAATATTTTAGTGGGGCTCCCATACAACAGACATGATTTTTTTACCGTTTTTATAAATAATGGTACGGACGGAACCCTTTATGCGCGAGTCCGACTTGCACTTGGCCAGTTTTATTTTCTGAATATTATATTTTTCATTTAAACAAGTAAGGCACAAGGTTAAACTGGAGTTACTAAAGTGTCTCGCTGTCGGCTTACGGTTTCATAAAATGCATAGCACAATATCTCAGCACTTAGGTAGGTACAAACCTAACTCAAATTTAATAACCAGCTCATCATACGTTTATAACCATAATATGGTAATACAGTTAGTAAACATTACTCATTACCTTAACACATCCTCAACTTTAGAGCTTTGCAATGTAAACACAACAACAATACCTACATAGCTTTTTTACCCAATAAATAGACTTCAAGGATTACTAACACACAAATAAGATACTCTGTTTATGGATGCCATTACTTGATGGGTCGTTTCTCATAATGACCTCTTAAACAGCTTCAGACCATAAATATGGAATTTAGAGTGTAAGCCAGAATAGCTTTTTTACTCTGATTAATGTGGGCTTACGAGTTATGGAAGGCTGTCAACTTTTCATCGGTTTTTTTGCTAACAAACCTACACGTAACTTATTATTCTTTTAGGATTAAAGACATTAGAATTAAAACTGCATTTGACCATTTAATTAGGCCTTGTTTATCTTTCATTTGATAAGAAGCGTACCAATGTTTTCATAATTAACCTTTGGTTACAAACATGCTACAAACTGTCTGGAGTACGATAATGCAGCTGTAAAATCTGAAACAGTCATTTAGGCACGCGATTGCGTTCATGGACTACAATAGGTGAATGCATCGAATTAAGGTTAATTATAGCAATGAGTATTTATGTTCGAATGTGCATTACTATTATACATCTTTATTTTAATAGTAACAGCGAACCTGCGGAAGCAAAACCAACACAATTCACATCACATTAGGGAATGCAATCCCGACTCGAGATTGCAAATTCGAGATCCCGCGGGATTAGAAATATCAATCCCACGGGATCCCGGAGTTTTCGGGATCCCGTCTAGTTTAAAAAAAATGTTAAATTCGGATAACTGGATAAGCTAATAACTGCTTGTTTGTGATAGTGAGGTTAACTAAAATAACATATTACTCGAAAGAAAATAAAAATCTTTATCCTTTAATTTTACCAACTAAATAATAATCGTCACCTGTCGCTAATATTCGGAAATAGTCGGAATAGTTTTCTAACGCTGTTTGGCGTTCCTGCCGCTCGCAGCCGTCAGTCAACGCGCCGC
This sequence comes from Philereme vetulata, assembly GCA_918857605.2. Classification (NCBI taxonomy): domain Eukaryota; kingdom Metazoa; phylum Arthropoda; class Insecta; order Lepidoptera; family Geometridae; genus Philereme; species Philereme vetulata. The sequence continues at coordinate 2,643,360 of OU975460.1, read as the reverse complement.
TTGCGCCCCGAGTGGACGTGTGTAGCGTCGCTGACCACTGTCGCCCAATCCCGTCAATCTCGAACGGGATCTCGTCATATGATGCGTCGGGATTGATCCCGAAAAATTACACGAGATCGGGATCGGGATTACATTCCCTACATCACATATGAATTAATAGCACCGTAATGGCTTTCCGTAAAATCCTTGTTTGTTATTTTTCTGCCCATAAATCACACACTTTAACTATACTGTAACAGCTGTGAGATAATTATTGCTTTCATATTTCATCATTTTCAGAGAAAGTTTTTATATTCATAAAATAAATAACTCAACCCGCCCGCGGCTTCTTTTTTTTTCTCTTTATTTAAGGACTTTTAAACTATGTTTATGTCAGCTCTATAATGACAAAATCATATATTTAACAAACTTAAAAAAACAACTCCCTAGTTGAAATAAACATAACTTAGTTTAGACAGTGCGCAAAACAGATGCAAGCGCGCACCCTTCGATGTATCTATCGACAAGTACGCACCTGCATACATTCTACGCACCTACCGAATCAACAAAACTATAAATCAATTTGGCTTCTGTTGAGTTAGGACGCGATAAGATGCTGTGAAAAATTCCAACATTGACAATAGTTATACCCAACTCAACAAGAAGCATACGCCTTTCAGCTTGGTTCCGGACAGCCCGCGGCTTCGCAAGCGTGGTTTTTCAATAAGAATAGAATAAAATAATCATTTATTTGGCACACAAAATGACACATGAAATAATTTAAAGGAACAGTAGATACAATTGAATCCAATAAAACAAGTTCGACTCATGTGTCTGCGTACCAAAATGGCGTTCAGCTCAGCATAATGTTGGATGTTAAGCACCCAACGCTGATTTTCAGCTGAAACCAGAAGCAAAAGGTAGTGCAGCAGCTACGTAGAAAAATAAAAAAATAAATAAAGAAGTGATTAAATAAAAGGGGTGTAGAGATTTATTTAAATGTAAATATAAATTTTATAAACATACTTTACTAAAATAATATTATATACCTATATATATAAACATATAACTTATGAACTTACTTACGAATTCTAAGATTATGGTAAATGGTTATATATATAAATAAATATGGGTAACTATTTAAAATATATTGATTTAGTTAAACTTATGTAAGAAGAGTTATTGGATGACTAAAAACATTACCCTCCTATTACCTAGGTAAAAAGTAGCCTATGTCCGAATACTGCTCATAATCTATCTGTGTACTAAATTTCATCGAAATCGATCCCGCCGTTTAGTCATGGCAGACAGAGATACAGAGTTACTGGAACTTTCGAATTTAAATCACACTAATATTATAAATGCGAAAGTTTGGATGTTGGTTTATTTATTTATTTGTTTGTGACTTAATCACGTCGGTTGAACAGATTTCGATGAAATTTAGTATGCACGTAGGTTATAACCTGGATTGCCACATACATATGTAGGCTACTTTTTATGCCCATAAATCAGGTCCCATAGGATAAAAATAGAGTGGCAAGTCAAGTAGCTACAGCGAGTTTAGCTGTATTTCTAGGTTACCTACATTTAGTAGTGTAACACGTATGAAGTCGCGGACAACAGCTAGTACAACATAAAATAAATATTGCTGGGCATTTCATACAGCGCTATCTAGCCTTAAACTAAGCAGAGTATGGATAATATTAGTATGTATTAAATGAATGTACCTATGTTCCGTATCGGAATTGATTAGTAATATATCACACAATTTGGAGGGTACATTAATCCTCATTTTTCTTGATATACCTACCCGCATTGGCTGAGCGAAGTGACATACCAAGGTGACTGTCAACGCGTCCCTACGGGCCGACCAGTTCTCACGCGCCACTCTAAGTGCAAGCACCTACCAAATATCAAATAGTGTACAGCGCCGGCTGGCGGCTAAGTGGTAGTTTTCGCGCGTGTTACATCCCTCAAGAAGACGACATACAAGGTGGGCCAAAAGAAATCACCCTATTGGAAGATGCTCTCATTTTAGCAAATGGCCGCCAATGTCAAATCTGTTTTGACATTTGTGGACTAGACATATGCAGAAAACAAGTGAACAAGCCATGGAGCGATACACTCCCCAAGAACGCGGAATAATCGTGTCTATTTTTTTTGCGTAACAATTCGTCTGTGGTGTTGGCGCAGCGCGAATTCCGTCGCCGATTCCCCGGCCGTCCGACACCGACTGCGCGAACACTGCGCCGTTTGGCCACCAATCTTGAAAAGACCACACGAGACGCTGCCAAGAGTGGCCGGCCCCGGAGCGCCCGTTCTGCTGAGAATATCGCTGCTGTTGCCGAAGATGTCGAGCTGTCGCCGGAAACATCGACCAGACGCCGTGCCACGCAATTAGCCATCAGCCGGACGTCCCTAAGGCGAATTTTGGTCAAAGACCTGCGCATGTTCCCGTACAAAGTCCAGTCCGTGCATCAGCTGCTGCCTGCCGACCGCCAAACACGCGTAACCTACGCCTAAGCCATCCTCAATCTCGAGGAAGAAGTGGACGATTTTTCGAACAAAATCATAATGAGCGATGAGGCTCATTTCCACCCCTCAGCGGGTACGTGAACAAGCAAAACTATCGCTTCTGGGGCACCAAAAATCCACGAGTGCTGCACGAGAAGTCATTACACCGCTCAATGTGACTGCATGGTGCGCTGTTCACGCTAGAGGAGTCTCGGGCCATTTTTTTCGAGAATCATGCTGGCCAAACGACAACAGTGGACGGTGCGCGCTATAGGGCCATGTTGACCGAGTTTTTTCTGCCGCAATTGGACGAGTTAGGACTGAGGGACATGTGGTTCTAACAGGACAGAGCAACGGCACACACTGCGTGAGCCACAACCAATATTTTGAAGACAGCGTTCCCGAGTTGCCTCATCTTTCGTTTTGGCGATTTGCACTGGCCCGCAAGATCGCCCGATTTAAGCGTTCCAGACTTTTTTGTGGCGATTTTTGAAGTCCCGTGTTTATGTGAACAAGCCCGAGATTCTGGAAGCTCTCAAGGACAACATTCGACACGAGTGCGAGAATCTGTCGCTCGAAGTTCTCGCCGAAGTGATGAAAATTCCATAAAACGAGCCCGTATGGCAATCAATTGTGAAGGCGTTTTGGCCGATATAATCTTCTCGACTTGACCAATAAAATTCTAAAGGTTCAAATAAACATAATCAAAAAACAGAATCGAAGTTTTTCATTTAGAAAAAAAAGAGAGCCAAACAACATCGGGTGACTTCTTTTGGCCCACCTTGTACATCTACCATCAACCACAGCAGCCTATGGATAGAGGAATTGAGGAGTTCCTATAAGGGCATGTGGAACGCAAGACGGAGTAAACCAAGGTTAGTCGCTTTCGCATCGGCTTTAATTGAATTCCCGTACAATGTACACACGGCTACACATCAAGCTATACATTTCCAGTATAAGCTGACTTCTCATTCTACGAAAAGCCTACACAATGCGAGGGCAGCTTTTACTGGAAATGTATAGCTTGATGTGTAGCCGTGTGTACGAAAGCTGAAGGCTAATATTCTAGTTAATTTTCAACTAAAACGTTTTGTTCATGTGTTTTGTAAGCTGAACAAAGAGGTAACAGAGGATAATGCTTCTGAAACGGTGGATATAGCGCGAAGAAAGCCTACGTGCCTAAGTGTACACGTGAACATACAATTTATCACTAGAGAACACGTATTGTTATCGCCTGTGGTAAGCTTTATGTTTATGAAGATAAATTTAAAGTGGACTACGGTAGTTTGAAAATTGAAAGTTGAAAAGAATTAGTGAAACTGATCGTAAAGCGTTGGGAATTACCAAGGTAAAATTAGTAAAACTAGTTGTTAAACTGTTACGCTAAAAAATATCATCTACACAAATTGAAAAATAACAAAACTGTAAAGGATAAATAAAAACCGGCCAAGTGCGAGTCGGACTCGCGCACGAAGGGTTCCGTACCATTATCTATAAAAACGGCAATAATTCATGTCTGTTGTATGGGAGCCCCCCTTAAATATTAATTTTATTTTAATTTAATTATTCAGTTTTAAAGAGAATAATGAAACTCAATATTCTGTGAATATTTCAAGCGTTGCCGTTATCAATATTGAGCAAAAACTATAGTCTAACTTTTTATTAGCTGCAGTAAAATGACGTTTCTAAATGTCATTCCGTAAAATAATGTTGCCAGCCTAATCTCAATAGGGATGTGATTCAGTTCACAAAAATTAATTAAATAACATTATTATGACGTTTTTGTTTCATTTTGAATGTACCTCCCTATACTTCCACTAAAAAAGATCAATCCTCTAGTATAGTAATAATAATAGGTTAAAAAAATACATTACAACTTAATATTAAATCTCAAAAAAAAAAACCAAACTGATTATTCATTTATGATTCACTCATTTAGCTACATCCCTATTTATTTTTCTTCAAAAACCGGCAACCCACAAAACGTCATTTTACTGCAGCTAATAAAAAGTTAGACTATAGTTAATTTTATTCTATTTTTAGTATTTGTTGTTATAGCGGCAACAGAAATACATCATCTGTGAAAATTTCAACTGTCTAACTATCACGGTTCATGAGATACAGCCTGGTGACAGACGGACAGACAGACAGCGGAGCCTTAGTAATAGGGTCCCGTTTTACCCTTTGGTTACGGAACCCTAAAAACAAACAAAATAATGCCGGATCTATGAACATCATAGTTTATTAAACCACATAAAAATACTATAAAATGTGGTATAACAAAACTGAAATTCTCACAACGAAATAATAAAACTTTTTATAGTTTTGATATTCAGAATTTCCACGAAAGACTAGAAATTCCTATATTTACAAATGTCGGGATTTATTTCTGGTTGATCAAAGTAAAAAAACACAATAAAACACATATAAAAAAGTACCAAGGCGAGTTTAATAATAAAGAGCATTCTCTTCCAGATAACCTTTGTGTATTGCGGATTAAGATGTGTCAGTAGTGAACAGAAACGGATCTAATGAAAATCGGTTGAGTAGTTTGTTTTTTAAATCATAATAACGGTAAAAATATGTCATCCAAAATGGCATCTTTTGCTTGCCTGTTACTTTTTATCGATTCCTTTTTCTAAAGTCGGTTATTTTTTTGAGCCGACTTTAAAAAAAGGAGGAGACTTTCAATTCAAATAAATAAATTATGCAGGACATTTCACACAGCGCCATCTAGCCCCAAACTAAGCAAAGCTTGTAATAAGGGAACCAGATAACTGATAGAATATTACCTATATACATTTTTTTGTAAATACATACGAGTATGTAGAATATACGAGCTATGGAGAGGGCTATGCTCGGGGTTTCTCTACGGGATCGAATCAGAAATGAGGAGATACGTAGGAGAACTCAAGTCACTGACATAGCCCGAAGGATTAGCACGTTGAAGTGGCAATGGGCAGGCCATATAGCGCGCAGAACAGATGGCCGATGGGGCCGAAAGGTTCTCGAGTGGAGGCCACGGACCGGCAAGCGCAGCGTAGGACGTCCACCCACAAGATGGGCAGACGACTTGGTAAGAACCGCAGGTCGGCGTTGGATGCAGGCCGCTTCCAACCGCAGTTCCTGGAGATCAATGAGGGAGGCCTTTGTCCAGCAGTGGACGTCCTACGGCTGATATGATGATGATGATGTAGAAAATATAGAGAAACAACCAGACCCGGAACAGATATCTGTAGGTTGTGCAAACATTTGTTCTGGACATGGGAATCGAACCCGCAACCTCCTGCGTTTCAGGCAATTATTCCCCCACTGCGCCACGGAGGTCGTCAGTTCTTTTTTTTAATGTTTGTTTTTTAATTTGTTACACAGATTGTCTAGAATCTGAGAAAGGACATAGGCTACTTTTAATGCGAAAAAACGGCTGTAAGGGGTTGAAAGGGGGAGAGGAGGGATAAAAAGTTGTATGGAAGTATCGTCATTTTTAGAGCTGGAAGCTTGAAACTTATTTTTTAGGCTGTTGCTTCGATATAAATAATTATGACATTCAAAGTTTGTAAACGTTTTACCCTCAAGGGTGTAAAATAGCAATAGGGAATAGGGGATGAAAGCTTGTATGGAAATATGTAAGGTTTATGTGAATGGTTTATAAGTTTGCGACAAGAGACAAAATATTAGAGCTATTCTGATGTAACATTTACGGCGTCATTACAAAATGTGAAACTGAAGTTAACGCGAGTAAGAAACTTGCCAAGCATCGCGCCGTACACAATGAGCAGCCGCGCAGGGAGGGTCTTATTTGTACAATAATTAGCCTAAATAATTAAAAATGCTACCCAAAGACACTATTCCACGCGGATGAAGTCGCGGGCACAGCTAGTAAAACATAATCTCGACAAAGCAGTTTCCCAAATGCTTCACATTTCGTCGACGCCGGCGTATTGTGAAGATTTTTCTGGCTTATTATCGGGAATTACAGTCATTTACCTCTTTATGTTCCCACATCGAGTAAAGCACTAGGTGGATGTAGGATTTTGAGTTAATAATGCCACTGGCTCTTGGGTGAGGTACCCTTATGTCACTGGATGGAGAACTCTCCTACCTCCTTCAGTTTATTAATGCACGCGCATGATTTTATGTTTAAAACAAGTTGATGAAAACAAAAGTGCCAATTAGGTGCTATTTATACAACATAAATTATTGTTGCATTGTGGTTAGAACACAACAAAATACCAAATGAATCACTACTTAGATATTAGCTTTTTGCTAAAATCAGAATTGGCCTTAGTAAATTAAATATGCTGGTCATTTCACACAGATATGTTGTCCAAACTAAACAAATCTTACATTCTTAAATTCGAATGGTGTAGGCTTTTCGTAGAATGAGAGGTCAGCTAATAATGGAAATGTATAGCTTGATGTGTAGCCGTGTGTACTATGTAAATCCGATAACTGATACATAATTTTTTTTTGTATACACTTGCTTATAATACTTAGAAAACACCGAGACCCGGAACAAATAGGTATCTGTCTAATCTAATCTAAAGAGCCCACTGGATCCCACTGCTGGGCAAAGGCTTACCTTCCCTTCTTCCAATCACCCTGGTCTAGGGTTTCTGTCGACCAGTTGGCACTATGCGCGTCAAGTCCCGCCATCTCCGCCAGGGCCGGGCACGCGGTCTCGCGCCTTGTGGGACCCACTCGGTGGGTATCTTAGCCTACAAGCCATCGCGCATTCAACATACATACGTGTCCTGCCCTGTCCTTCAATTTAGCTGTCTTTTGATTGACATCGGCGATTTTTATCTGCGATCGTGGTGTTTTTATGCGGTCTGTAAGTCTAACTCCCAATATATTAACTAGTTTGTAGATATCGAGTAAAAATGCTTGATTGGGGTCGAATATATTGGTGTGTTCTAAATTCAAACACCGAAACAGTGATTAAAGGTGCTTTTTATTCACTGTTTTCAGTGAATAAAATAAGCTTTTTAGAGAGGGAATGGTATAAAAGTTTTTTTTTTGTGTTTTATTATTATGTTATCTAGTCAATCTTGTTACCTGTGAGGATTAAAATACTCCATAAAACAAAGTGAGGTTTCATCATCCATCATCATCATATCAGCCGTAGGACGTCCACTGCTGGACAAAGGCCTCCCTCATTGATCTCCAGGAACTGCGGTTGGAAGCGGCCTGCATCCAACGCCGACCTGCGGTTCTTACCAAGTCGTCTGCCCATCTTGTAGGTGGACGTATTACGCTGCGCTGAGGTTTAAGCGTGAGATAATAAAAGTTAGCAAAAATCTGCTGAAATTAACATGAGGTGCTAAGACACAATATAGTTAGTTGATTATGCGTAAAACAATGCCTTTTGTTATTAGAGTTGTTTACCACGTAATAATCAAAACCCGCTTAATTATTATTTTCAGACGATAAAATTCACTCACTGCTTTACTGGTTTAAAAATAAGCCAGAAGTGGCGGCAATCGAAATAAATCATTACTTGGTTTTCGAGTAAATGTTAGCGTTTCGCTTTTCATCCAACTTTACAATAATCAGCGTATTATGTAATATGATAAGTATGTAGGTATTTACAAAAAAAAAAGTTTTTTTTTATAGGTATTATAGGCTTGCGTTTGACCACGGTCTCGCCTGATAGTAAGCGATGATGCATTCTACGATGGTACACGCTTGCCTAGAAGAAACCTATTTTCAAAGTATATAAGTATTCCATCAGTTATTAGTGATTAAAGGACGGATTTAAAGCGAGGGCCATAGATGAATCCTGAGCGACGCGAGTGCGCCCTCGATTCATCATTGAATACAACGGATTCATATCCGTTGTATTCAAGAGTTGCATACTACACATAATACCATGATTACGAGAAACAGAAAGATTTAAGCGAAAATAGACTTCCAATGAAAAAAAAGGTAGGTTAAATTAATCAAAATTGAAACAATCACTAAAATTAAGTTTTTCTATTTATAAGACTCATCGTAGACTTTGATATAAACCAGCCGTGAACAACAAATAAAATAAAATAAAATCACGGCTGGTTTATATGATGTGATTTGTTGGGTAGCGAGTTTACTACAATATCGGCCGCCCTCTCTTTCATAAACTCAGGTGTTAACACATCTACATCATTTGAATGCATTTTCAATCGATTTATTAATAATAAACACTAAACTTTGTATTCGTACAACTTACAGTATTTATTCAAAATAGCGCCAATTACTAATGACAGCAAAGAACACAAAACAGTTTTTAATCTAATGCTAAACTCTTTGTCGAAAATGTCGACCAATCAAATCTCGACGAGTTATTTGCACAAGGAGTTTGTATCGGGTAAAAATGCTTAATGGAGGTCGAATATATTGGTGTGTTCTAAATTCAAACACCAAAATATTAAAAGTTCTTTTAATTTACTGTTTTCAGTGAATAAAATAAGCTTTTTAGAGGGGGAATAGTATAAAAGATTTTTTTTGTGTTTTATTATTATGATAACTAGTCAATCTTGTTCCCTGCGAGGATTATAATACTCCATAGGACAAAGTGAAGTTTATGTGTGAGAAAATTAAATAACAATAAATATATCCGTTTTACTAGTGTAAGGAGTCGGATTGATTCGTATGTTGAAATGTTGTTAAATTCTCTCTCTGAAATAGGCCGCCTTTGATTCGGGAAAATAACACTGTAAACTTCCCGCGTTGCATCACTTAGCTACACAATGCAATTTGATATAAGGTCACAAGTGAATTAATTCACAACAACTTCCGGAATCACAAGGCAGGTGCGGTCAGCAAATGAGATCACTTACGAACAATTCCTGGCAACTCTATTGGGTAATTGTGCCTACGACACAATATGTCCTGTACCCACAATTACCGCATTACTGATGAGAATACACGCCTGTGCTGGAAACTGCAATCACGTGCTTTCGAAATACATTATAGGTCTCCCACGGACTTTAGAATGAAACAGATAATATACATGGTGAAATTGGTATCACCGTTTTTGCAGAACCAACGTTGTTCAGACCATGTTCTACTATCCACCGTTCTGTATAATCACATTATGTTATTAAAAAACTTATTTTTTTTCAAATAAGTTTCAAATGAGTTCCTTATTCAACAAGTAAGTACAAATAAGTAGCATAAAGTTCACTTTATAATGTACTAGCTGACCAATCCGCAGCTTCGCACGCGTTTTTCAATTAAAACATTACTCTCCTTCTGCGCAGTTGGGTAAAATGTAGCCTATGTCACCCGGGGATAGTGTAGCTTCCCAACAGTGAATGATTTTTTTAAATCGGTCCAGTAGTTTCGGAGCCTATTCAATACAAACAAACAAACAAATCTTTCCTCTGTATATATATTAGTGCCTATAGATAATTTGTTTATGTCTATTTGTATTTTACAAAGTATTTAGGTATTAGTCGCACTCTTTTCATCCATATATATCTTAGTCTTAAAAGTACACCCCCGACCATATCTTTGACATATCGAAATCCTCTCCATCCAAAGGTTTTCTGGAAGAAATCGCTTCAAAGCGATAAGAACGCCCATTGTACTATTTGCTTTGCGTCTTCTATTTAGACTGTAATTTTTATTTTTTAAGGTGTAAGTAGGTACAATAAAGTGTTTTCATTCATTCATTCATTCAAAGTTCACTCACCGCAGTAGTAGGTACTATTAATAAAAATAAAAAAACGTCTTTTTTTGATGTTGCTTATGAACCGGTCATACACCATGGTCGAACATTTGTTCTGGAAAACAGTAATTTATATTTCACCATGCCTAGGTACTTTAATGAACACAAAGAAAACATATTTAGGCGCTTTATTTGTATGATTTGAAAACTCATACAAATATGTCAAAATTTAAACATGTTTAGACACTAAATACGTTCAGGAATCGTTGTGCAAGTCGCCCTTAATCAAACTGCAGTTATGAAAACTCCCCGTAAATGAATAGCTGAGTTTCGTAACACCAGTTTTTGCATACTTTGGAGTACTTAGCGCGAAGTTTGCTCTGCGAGTTAACTATGAATAACAGGACCTTGTAAACTACTTAAATTGGCGTGGCGTGTCGCCTAAACTTTCTGAAAGTTTAAAGCTATTCTCTTTATTACAAATGCCTCAAATTCCTGTTACACATATTTATTACAAACTTGCCTAATAGGAATACAAATAAATGGCAAATGAGAATGACAACAACGATTGGAGTTGTAATGATCTCAGAAATCGATACAACAAATAGCTGTAAAACAAGAGAACATCTAGAGCGGAAAATGTTTGTTCAGCGGTTGTTTGGAGGTCTACCATAAATTCGCATCCCACGGGGTATACACCTTTCTTGTTTACTAAAATAACTCGGCAGGTTCCGAATTCGTACACTTTGATTAATAATAAACACGGTTAGAATATTCTCTAAACGTGTACCAGTGGTTCCTGTTTACTAAATGCTGACCATGTACCTTGACCTATTTGCTATTGATTTCATTGTTGTAATCTATTTCGGACACAAGCGGATTAACTAACCGACTTGTCTTAGAGGCTTACTGATGCGTTGCGGTTTTTGTTATGCCTCTCCCGGCCTTCACTTTTGCTATAAACAAATGAATCATATCAGCTGTAGGACGTCCACTGCTGGACAAAGCCCTCCCTCATTGATCTCCAGGAACTGCGGATGGAAGCGGCCTGCATCCAACGCCGACCTGCGATTCTTACCAAGTCGTCTGCCCATCTTGTAGGTGGACGTCCTACGCTGCGCTTGCCGGTCCGTGGCCTCCATTCGAGAACTTTCCGGCCCCATCGGCCATCTGTTCTGCGCGCTATATGGCCTGCCCATTGCCACTTCAACGTGCTAATCCGTCGGGCTATGTCGGTGACTTTAGTTCTCCTACGTATCTCCTCATTTCTGATTCGATCCCGTAGAGAAACCCCGAGCATAGCCCTCTCCATAGCTCGTTGAGCGACTCTGAGCTTATTCATAAGGCCAATAGTGAAGGACCACGTCTCGGTTCCATATGTCATCACTGGTAACACACACTGATTGAAGACTTTCGTCTTAAGGCACTGAGGTATGTTGGACGAAAAGACGCTGCGAAGTTTCCCAAACGCTGCCCATCCGAGTTGGATTCGACGATTGACCTCTTTCTCGAAGTTGGACCTACCTAATTGGACTGTTTGTCCTAGGTATACATACGCGTCGACAACTTCAAGAGCCGAGTTCTCAACCATAACTAGGGCAGGCACGACATGGACATTCGACATAATTTTCGTCTTGTCCATGTTCAAAATGTTCAAACAAATGAATGAGTTCTTGAATTTGCAGGATTATTTCTTCTTGTTCATTCTTTATAATCTATTTCGAAGTATTAATGACCAAATGAGTTGTTTTAGAGGTTCAATCTAAGTTCAACTGAACCTAAAGATGCCAGTCTTAAATAAATAATGCTGGACATTTCACACAACGCCATCTAGCACCAAAATAATCAAGCTTTGGGAACCGGATAACTGATAGAATAATTTTTATTTTACACATTTTACCTACTCTTAATATATAGAGAAAAAACCAGGCCCGGAACAAATATCTGTAGATCAGTCAAGGTAGAAGAACAAATGAGAAGCTTTTCAAAAGTTCTTTCACACTATCTCTATGACTGTAATATTATAATTATCTTTTGTTGATTTTTAGGGTTCCGTACCGAAAGGTTAAAACGAGACCCTATTACTAAGATTTTGCTGTCTGTCTGTCCGTCTGTCACCAGGATGTATCTCATGAACCGTAATAGTTAGACCATTTAAATTTTCACAGATGATGTATTTTTGTTGCCGCTATAACAACAAATACTAAAAACAGAATTTAAGGGGGGGCTCCCATACGACAAACGTGATTTTTTTGCTCGTTTTAGCTCGATATTGATAACGGCAACAGGTAGACGCTTGAAATATTCACAGAATATTTAGTTATATATTCACTTTTAAAATAAATAATTAAATTAAAATAAAACAATTATTTTGGGAGCCCCCCATAGAACAAACGTGATTTTTTTGCCGTTTTTATAGAAGGTACGGTACGGAACCCTTCGAGCGCGAGTCCGACTCGCACGTGGCCGGTTTTTTAATCTAGCTTTCTTCACAAGATTATCTTGAATTATAATTACAAATACGGGATTTATCACGTACCGTCTTATCGGTATTTCGACCGACAATGTTTCCGTTCAATTCGTGAACCTTCATCAGGGTGAGTGCGATCCGCTCCGAATAACGTCTCGCCTCGCACTGATGAAGGTTCACGAATTGAACGGAAACATTGTCGGTCGAAACACCGTTAAGACGGTACGTGATAAATCCCGTATTTGTAATAATGATTGAAATCAATCACGAAAGTTTTCTAAGTAAGATTATCTCAAGTTGATTTTGATTTAGTAAAAACTCTTTTATATTATTTTATTTACCTCCAACGGAAAAAGAGAGGTATTATAAGATTAATTAATATGTCTTGTGTCTGTATCTGTGGCATAGTAGCTCCCAAACGGAAGGATCGATTTGGACGCGGTTTTCTGATAGAAATCTAGTTTAACTATAGCGGTTCTTAGCTATTTCAGTTTTTAACCCCTACCAAAAATGTTGTAAAGGGATTTTTTAAATGTTGTAAAATTAACTTGCATTATTAATTTGCGTGTTTCGTTGTTTCAGATTCTATTGGGACCTCTGCATGTTATTACTGCTAGTAGCCAACCTCATCATCCTGCCAGTCGCCATATCCTTCTTCAATGATGACCTCAGCACGCGTTGGATTGCCTTCAATTGTCTATCGGACACCATATTTCTTATAGATATCGTTGTTAATTTTAGAACAGGTGAGCTTCTTATACTTCATTCGTTATTATTCCTTTACAAACAGTCACTTTGACATACGTAGCAACGAAGAGACATCTCTAATATATTAAAATAAACTGTTTTATGAGTGATTAAAATTGTAATATTACATAATTTATATATTAACGTCTATCTTAAGCATAATTAGGTACATTAATTACTAGCTGACCCACCCGCGGCTTTGCACGCTTCAAATTTCCCGTTCCCGTGGGAATTTTGGCTCAAAAACTATATAAAACACTCTTGTCAAAGTGACGCGACACTTTATGTAAGTGACTTCACGTCAATGAACGACGGTTAAATTATATGGATGTTGTTTATAAAAAAATCTAAAATCGCGATAAAAAAATGGGGCGTGGGGGTAGGAGGGGGCAATATAGTTTATGACCTATTCTCATACCCACCAAATATAAAAAAAAAACATTAAAATCAGTCTACACGTTTCGGACGAGTGCGACCACAAAAACCGTGACACGAAATTTATTTAATAGAATAATAACTACGTGTTTTGTTATGTACGACATTCAATGAAAACACGGTGAGGACTAATGGCTTGTGTCATATACGGAGATTTATAATCTATGGTCACTGTTCTACTTTGTTGGTTTCATAATAAAGATGTATGATATATATTGTTATGACATCTTTACTTTGCACACAGCTCGCTAGCTGAATAAGCGATTCATATCGCAATAATGTGCATCTATTGCTAATGTGAACATAGTTACTAGAATTGTCGTATAATAGTTTTTTTTTCTTCAAATTTATTACCATGGAATTTTTTGAATTTTCCAACAACCTTAATTTCAAGTCCTAAAATATCAATGCGACAGGTAAACAAATCATATTCATTCATTCTGTAAATACCTGTTACACTGACTAAGGCATCGTCGCAAAGGCGCCACCGATTTACGTTAAAAATTGTTTATTAGAAATGTATCGATTACTGGATAAATATTCAATCAACCGGTATTAACCTCTAAAATCAGTTAATACGATTCCGGATGTGTGTTTTAAATTAATTAATATCGTATGTAACAAAACAGGTTCTTTAAATTTAATCATTAGTTTTCTCTTCGTTAATTCAAAATTGTTTAATCAATCATTTATTATTTATTTATAAAAGCTACCATCCTTGTCAAATCCACTCTTTCCAAAGGTTGGCTGGAAGAGGAAGAGATCGCTTTTAGCGATAAACCGCCACTTGTATTAACACGTGTGTAGTTATTTGGGTCATTATGTTTGTTAATTTTATTGTAGTGTACACCGACTAAGAGCGAGTCGGACTCGCGCACGAAGGGTTCCGTACCATTATCTAAAAAAATCATGTTTCAAATATTAATTTTTATTTGAATTTAATTATTTACTTTTAAAGTAAATAATATAACTCAATATTCATTTCATTTCATTTATTTGTTCATAAAACAATTAACCAATTGTATTTGAAACTATACTATACATTAAACTATACTAACTATACATTTAATAACCAAAATAATCATCATTAAATACAAAAATAATCAATAAAGCCAACACAATTCAAAATACAAACCATGATAAAAAAAACAGCACTTAGATTAAAAAGTCAGAGATAAAAAAAATGTCATAAATTAATTGAATAATTAAATAATTTTGAATCGCATTGTAACTTGAAATCATTCACTAAATAAAAACACCCTACCAGCAAAAGCTTTTTTAGCCTAGTCTTAAATATAATTGGACTATCAATAAGTTTCATGCCAATGGGGAGAGAGTTGTATAAATTAACTGCTTGATACCTAGAGCCATGCATCGCTACATTTAATTTTGGACATTCTGTGAATATTTCAAGCGTTTACCTGTTGCCGTTATCAATATCGAGTAAAAACTATCAAAAAATCACGTTTGTTGTATGGAAGCCCCCCTTAAATATTTGTTTTATTTTAATGTAATTATTTATTGTAAAGTGAATATATAACTAAATATTCTGTGAATATTTCAAGCGTCTACCTGTTGCCGTTATCAATATCGAGCAAAAACGAGCAAAAAAATCACGTTTGTTGAATGGGAGACCCCTTAAATATTTATTTTATTCTGTTTTTAGTATTTGTTGTTATAGCGGCAACACAAATACATCAAATGTGAAAATTCATGAGGTTCATGAGATACAGCTTGGTCGCAGACGGACAGACAGACAGACAGACAGCGAAGTCTTAGTAGTAATAGAGTCCCGTTTGACCCTTTGGGTACGGAACCCTAAAAATTGGTTTCTATATATGTCTATCTACTATGAATATTTTTATTATTTATAAAAGAAAGTTGAAATAGTACCAATGTGTTATTTATTTATTTATTTATTTAATACTTTATTGCACAAAAATACAAATTACATGTACAAAAGGTGGGCTTAATGCTAATAGCATTTTCTACCTGCCAACCTCAGAGGTAACAAAAAAGGTTGGCGTGCTAACTTTTAACAATATTAATGTTTATTAAAAAAAACAAAAGAAACACAAATAACAATAAACTCCGATTACAGTTAGAATAAATACATAAACCTACTTGATATAACAATAATAATACATAGAATATATATATATGAGAAATATAACAAATATATATATATATATATATATATATTTATAGATATAAAACAAAAAATACTATTACATACAACACACATAGGTACTACGTTTTCATATATTTTAACAGCCAGTGGAGGACTGCAAGAAATGACTATAGACTAGTCGTCTGAAAACCGGTTTACTAGGCGCCTTTTTAATATGAGTAGGGAGAGAGTTCCATAGACCGACAGCTACCACCTCAAAAGAGTTGCCACGGAAGGCGGTTGAGTGTTTCGAGTGTTATTCCGAGGCCTAAATATATATGTCAATATATATGTTTAGGTTTTCACGATAAAGACTTGGCTTAGTGTGGAATCCGTTAACTTTCAACACTCTACGCTGTTATTCTACATTTTCAGTCATTCGCCTAGTTGTAGATTTACTTCGGTACTACGCTGCCGACTGATTATGCATAAATTCATAGTTAATATTAATTAATCTGTGAAAACGCGTCGGCAACTTTGTATCACTTTCTGCAGTTGAAGTCAGCAGCGTAGCTCGGAATGTATCTTTAAAATGTCTATATCAGTTTTAGGAATATTTTTACGATTCTACAATTATACAAAAATACCCTTCTCATCATAGATCTCAGATCGTGATATCGAAACGTGACAAATACTTATAGTCTAACTTTTTATTAGCTGCAGTAAAATGACGTTTTGTGGGTTGCCGGTTTTTGAAGAAAAATAAATAGGGATGTAGCTAAATGAGTGAATCATAAATGAAAAATCAGTTTGGTTTTTTTTTTGAGATTTAATATTAAGTTGTAATGTATTTTCATAACCTATTATTATTACTATACTAGAGGATTGATCTTTTTTAGTGGAAGTATAGGGAGGTACATTCAAAATAAAACAAAAACGTCATAATAATGTTATTTAATTAATTTTTGTGAACTGAATCACATCCCTATTGAGATTAGGCTGGCAACATTATTTTACGGAATGACATTTAGAAACGTCATTTTACTGCAGCTAATAAAAAGTTAGACTATATATGCACTCCGCAAAATTAAGTATTTGGCACAAATACCTCTCTGCATAAAGAATTCAATTACCGGATTAAGTAGAAAACTCCTTTTAACTTCACACAGCCAGATTACGAAGGAATTAAAAACATTTTGTTTTCCTTTCCAGGAATAATGCAGCAAGATAACGCAGAACAAGTGATATTAGATCCCAAGTTAATAGCGAAGCACTATTTGAGGACATGGTTCTTCCTAGACCTCATCTCTAGCATACCACTAGATTATATATTTTTGATCTTCAACCAGGTAAACGTACGTTGCAATTTGGCCGTGTTGTTCTTAATACTAGTTTAATCTGTCTTTTATGTTGTTGATATTCTGTTTCAGCTTGGGTGTTCATTTGTTTTAGAATTTTGTTATTGTTAGATTTCGGTTTTGTTTTTCATTGTGAACTCTTGTTGAAATTCTACGAGAGCCTCTACGTTATCTACGATTTTAATAGGGTCAAAAAAGTGAGAAGGTTTGATAGCACTAGTACATTCTTCATCTATTTTGTATAATTTAGTTATAATTTTTGCACAAATTTCCCTTTATTGCACGTATCAGTAAGTAGATCATTAATGTCTCTTCAGTGGTTCCTACTTTCTCAGTCCTGTATTCTATCACCGAAAGGCCGCTATATCTTATGGAATATTTTGTCTGTTTGGGAAAAACTTATTAATGAGCACTTTTTAACTCTGAGCACCAGCTGTTCTGAAATACTTTCACGAAATTGCACTTTAATCCTACTTCTACTATCGCCGATGTTTTAAGCTGAACTCTACAATTTGATTAAATGCACGTCGTCGTTAATTTTCTTTCTTATATTTTCGAATTTCCTGTCTTTTTCTTTTGGCCGGATATAGCATGGTCTTTTCTATGCTTTCCGCAGTTCAGTTGTATTATGTTTTGTACCTACCCATCTCAGTAAACAGCACATTGAACAGATATTTTGTTTATATATAATTTTTATTATTTTTAAAGTTATAAGTAACGCAACACGACCAAATTGTATATTATTATAATCAATTATGCTATTACAGAATACACTAAAAGGCAAATATAGTGCAGATACATTCTTTATAAATTATTTTACTTATGCTCAATTTTTGCATTGGCTTTTTTGAAACATGTACAAAAAGCTAACAATTATTATAGGCAATGTCTACTGAGCTTTCACAAATAGTGATTTCCACTGGATATTACTCAAATGTAAATTGCCAAAACATAATTATAACATGTTCGTAACGCTTCAGCACTTTTCTTTGGCTGAAAACTTTCGGATGCAGTTTGCATGCCCTTAACACTTTCTTTGTAAAGACAAATCCTTCGTTCAGATGTTCTGGTGACTAGGGCGGTAGCCCTGGTGATTTTAGGGCATCGCGTTGTTCCTTTAGGATTGCCTAAGATGTTTTGTTTGTGTTGGCAGGATTTTAGTGAAAGCTTTCAAATTCTCCACGCGGGGCGCGCGCTCAGGATACTTCGGCTAGCGAAGCTGCTGTCTTTAGTCCGGTTGCTGCGACTGTCCAGACTCGTCAGATACGTCTCACAATGGGAGGAAGTATATGTAAGCCATCATCCCTTCTAACCCACACGAAATTTTGGGTTACATTACTAGACTACCTAACTCATTCACTAACACTGCCCTAACTACATTGCGCTCACATTTACTAACACGACAAACTAACGCTGAGACTAAACAGTATGGACAACTAGTTAATAATTGGATAATAATTATAAATATCATAGAATGAAGAAATAGCACAATTGGCAAGTGAATTTTAAAAATGAAGTGTTTATAATAATGAATTTACTGTTTTAGCAAGTAGTGATCCTTAACTACGTGGAATTTTGTTGTAATCCTGTATTATACCATAATCCCACCCACTGAATGTGAGCCCCACGTCCCGCTCTGCACTTCTCTACTGCTTCTCTGCAAGCTTCTTTCTGCCTGAGCACGCTCTCACTCGTGACGTCTGTCTTACTTCTGTGCGTCCGCGCCGCGACCTACCGCTCGACCGCGTCTGACACGAACAGTGCCAGCCAACATCGCTCGAACACTCAATATTATTTGCAAATTACCAATATTATGTTGCAGCTTTTTCGAAGCCTTTAGTGAAGATGCGCTGACGCCAAAAAGCGGAGAAACATTACTTTCTCCTTTCATGCAATACAAATACACAAAAACAAATTGCAGACGCCACTCTACTCGAAGTTACGACATCGAGTCATTAACTCTCTAGAAAGTGAGCACATAGCACATACCTACCTATCATAATAAAAAAGTTATTATTAAGTCGTTAGACTAAAAACCAGACTTGTAATTCCCTTACCAATCAATTAAAATAGAGAATCAAATCAATTGTTTCATTGCATCATTTGAGTGAAGTAGAAAGTTAAATAGTTCCCGAGATGGTAGTGTCTCGAGGCGGTCGTTTTCCTCTATGCGGAGAGTCAGTGAGAAGTGGAGCACAGAGGGCGGTGGTGGCGACAACGCAGTGACGGTGTTGTGTGCAGATGAGCCCCGCACCGAAGCCGCGCGGCGAGCCGGGCGACGCCGACGGCGGCGGATCGCGCGACCTCGCCTCGCAGGTGCCGCATGCCGCGCACAGCGCTGTAGGCGTAGGGGCCTAGCCCGCTCCGCTCGGTGTTAGTGCATCCTGTGTGTGTCCGCAGCCCGCATCCGCACGCCACCCGCCCCACGCCCGCACGACCGTGACTCTGCCCGCTATCCGGCCCGCGTCTCGGGCGCGCCTAGCTCTCTTCCTACTATCTCGTGTTTCTCGCTTGTTTTCTAGATCTTGCAGAATCTTCAAAAAAAGCGCACGGAACGGAGGGGACGTCTGGGCACCGAAGTCCAAAAAAAGAAGGGTGCTACCAAAAGCAATCTGATCTTCAAGGTAACCAGGGTCGGCACGAGCCGGCGCGCATGTGCTCGTTCGCCCGCTTCGCATGTTGCCGGCGACGCCGTCCGGCACCTTTAGACCGCAGCGTTTGCTTCGCTTCTTCTCGTTTTGCGTTTCTGTTTCCGACCCTCGTCCCGCCGGCGGGCGCGCGGCCGGCGCGGGACTGACGCGGGTCGCGCGGCCGTGCGGCTGCCTCGACCGCGCGATTCTCGTTTGTACCCACCACGCATGTTCGCTCGATGACTCGATTCACGCGTTCACATTTTTTTCCTCACTTCTTTACGAATTTCATCGGTAGAGAATCATCGCGATGCTTGAACTCGAGCGTCCTTGTCGCGCAGTCCGCACGGCTTCCTTTAGAGGCGACGCTCCAACGTGTTCCGATGTGGACTGACTATATGACTGTCTTTTCAGTTCCTGAACATGGCCTCCGTGTTCATGCGGATATTCAATTTGATCTGCATGATGCTGCTCATCGGTCACTGGTCTGGTTGTCTGCAGTTCCTCGTTCCTATGTTGCAAGGGTTCCCTCCGAACTCTTGGGTAGCAATAAATGAATTACAGGTACGTAGTTTTTAGTTTAGTAGCTAGTATTCGTTTTGAAATAGAATTTGACCCAGATTAATCGTAAATATACCTATATAATATATCTAATTTTATATAATCTGCTATTTCAAACGTCACATATGGTTCCTCAGACCAATGTATTGTAAATCCAGAAAGTGAATGCCCTTTGGATTACGTGCAACAAAGCATAATGAAATCATAATTTGTTAACTTTACCATTCCAGGAAGCATTCTGGCTGGAGCAGTATTCGTGGGCGTTATTCAAAGCCATGTCCCACATGCTGTGCATCGGATACGGCAGGTTTCCACCGCAGTCCCTTACGGACATGTGGCTCACGATGCTCTCAATGATATCGGGTGCTACATGTTACGCTCTCTTCCTCGGTCACGCAACTAATCTCATCCAGTCTCTCGACTCTTCCCGAAGACAGTACCGTGAAAAGGTAAATCATAATCACCGCCACCACATCAATTTATTTATCTTAGTACATTCGTGTTTAACGATGACGGTTTTTGTAAAACTTATGATTACACTCGCAACGAACATCAGTGTTTCTAAAACTATTTCAATTCAATACTTAGGGATATAATTATCATCTTCTATTGGATCCAATCCATCAGATTTAATCCTTCATAATTGGTAAACACCTCAGCCAATAACCCAGATTACTCAACAGGCGGTTTTATGCTGTATTATTACTCCACTTCTGGGTTTGTAAATTGTTATGAACACCTGACTATAGAGAACTAGGAGAAAGTTCATAAACAGAACAGAACCTTTACGTATGCCACTCGCAAATTGCATTTTGAAAACTGCACAAGAAACTTATTTCCACTAAAACTCCATTGCCTGTTTCAGAGATTAGACGTGAGTACAGAGCGAATGTTTGTCCTTAGTGTTTTCACTGTTTGATAGATTGTACAAAATATCATCCGCACCAATTTTCATGTGTTCACATAACAAATGCCATAAAATAGTGGGTGTTCATAACAGTTTACTATCCATTTTAGCACTAACTTTGATGGGAGTAGGACGTGTGCCGTTTTAGGGTTGTATTCGTAGATAGCAAGCCAATTCTTTTCACTTACTTCTTTATGATATACTGTGTACTGTGCATGGTCTGTTTTAGCACAAGTGTGTTCGCTGAAGTCGCTGTACACGTCTAAATGTGTAAAATAGTTCGGAGATGAGATTGAAACTTGTTTTGGTTACATCAAATCTGCAAAATTTATAATAAGTAACCAAAATCATACATTTTAACAAAAGCTGTTCTTCCGGGTGAAACATTATCTTCCCGCAAGATATTGATATAGATGCTTTTAAATTCCAGGTAAAACAAGTAGAAGAATACATGGCGTATCGCAAGCTGCCCCGGGAGATGCGGCAACGTATCACAGAGTACTTCGAGCATCGATACCAGGGCAAGTTCTTCGACGAGGAGCTGATCCTGGGAGAGCTCAGCGAAAAGCTGAGAGAAGACGTCATCAACTACAACTGCAGATCACTCGTCGCGTCGGTGCCATTCTTCGCGAACGCAGACTCCAACTTCGTTTCTGATGTCGTCACTAAGCTGCGATATGAAGTCTTCCAACCTGGTAAGTTACGCAGCTTTTACCTGAGTTTGAATCAAAATATGATTTTATTTACCTTAAATGTTTTTGTTTGTTTAGGTACTTACCTATTTCACGTTTGTGACAACGAGTACCTATATACATGTATTTTTTCTCAATTTCAGGTGATATCATCATAAAGGAAGGTACCATCGGAAGCAAAATGTACTTCATCCAAGAAGGTATCGTGGACATCGTCATGGCGAACGGTGAGGTCGCGACCAGTCTCTCGGACGGCTCCTACTTCGGCGAGATCTGCCTTCTGACCAACGCTCGCCGTGTGGCGTCAGTCCGAGCCGAGACTTACTGCAACCTGTTCTCACTTTCCGTGGACCACTTTAACGCTGTGCTCGACCAGTACCCGCTGATGCGACGCACCATGGAAAGCGTGGCCGCTGAGCGGCTCAACAAGATCGGGAAGAATCCGAACCTGGTGGCGCATCGCGAAGACGATACAACATCAGAGGGGAACACGATCAACGCGGTGGTGAATGCGCTCGCGGCGGAAGCGGAGCATGTCAGCTTGTCAGACGACAGCGTGGCGCGGCTGTCGGAGCGATCGCTGGGGCTGGCGCTGCAGCCCCTACAGGCGGCGTCCTGCCGCATGGCGGGCGTGGCGCTGCCTGGGCTGGGCGTGGCGGCCGCCGCGCTGCCGCGTCCCAAGTCCGAGCACGACTTCAGCTCCGCCGCGGCGCAGGCGGCGCCGTTGTCCTCCGCGGGTGCCGCCTTTCACAAGTCGGACGCGGGCATTGCACCCTGACGGCGCTCCGTCTGGTAGCCGGCGCTGGCGCCCCGGCTGAGCCCGCGACACATAGCAATACTAGGCTTAGTGCGAGGGGCCCCCGCCCCCCGGCCGCTCGCTAGTGGTAGCGTAGACACGAGTATTATAGCTGCGACTTCGCCGGGCGTGCCCCGCACCGCCCGATGAATCTCATTTTGTGATCTTATACTTAATTCTCCTGTGTTATAATTTAGGTTAAATTTTATATCATTGACGCTGTGAGGAATCGGATACGTGACGTATTCCGAATGTATAGATATACCTGTTATATATTGAAGAATACTATTGAATCTTTATAGAGATACCTTGCCATTAAAGAAAAAAATAATTATATAGACTAGACTGAATTGTAAAGATATCACTATTTTATGCTTTGTTGGCGTATCAAATAGACCTCTATTGTTGAAGCGGAATATTCGATCACGGTATATTCGAAATATATAAACGTTCCTGATAATCACGATTCCGAGATATTACATATTCGACGTTCTTTATATAAAATGTTTATAAATGTTGGATCGTGGGGGAGTTTAGAGCGAAGCTCTCGGCGCCCGCGCCCGCGCACTGCAGCGACCGCGAGAGCGCTCGTCGAACAGACTGAACCTGTTCAATTGGCAATATGCATTAGGCGTGGAGTAGGGTATTAGAGAGAGAGAGAGAGGACAGCGGACAGGCCGGATCCAGGCAGACGCAGCAGTGGGCTGGCGCCGCCGCGTCCCGCGCTTAGGACTGCACAAGCGACGCACAACTGACAAGCCTCACACGCGACTCCAATACCACACGGTTGCTTTCGTTTTAATTATAAGTAGTCATACTAACTACCGATAAATCGGCATTAGCGCAAACAATTCTCTCGGTTTCCTATGTAGAGATGGATCAGTAGCGCTTCGAATCGTTTCTGTAAATATTGTACCTAATAGTTCGAGGATTCGCGTATCTCGGAGTGGTAGCGGGCGCTCGTTGAAGCGATCCAGTCAATTACCCGTGCTGACGGGCGTTCGGTTCAAGATGCACACTACACTTCATACTTTGATTTTAATTGTAGGAGAAAATAATTTATTATCTATAGTGATCATTTCGTAGAAGTAAGTAGGCCAGAGCGTTAACAAATTCGGACGAATTACGTTTTGTGATAGCAGCGGCTGGCGCTCGGCCGTCGGCTCGGTGGCTTTCGTTATAGAACGATTAGGTAGACTTATATAATTTATGCTTGATTTTACATGCTTTCGCTCTTTGTCTTTCGACTTTCCTTTAATTTCGATTATTTTGACGTTAGCCACTTTGATTGGGTCTGTTGGCTTTGCAACCGCTTGTTGAGTATAGCAGTAATTAGGTAACAAGGTGCGACATATCTTAGCGAGGATGAGATTAGCCGCTGCCGAGCCGGTTGCCTCGCCAGCTGCAAAGGTACGATTGTCGTTGACTATTCTTAAAGTGTCATGACTTTGTAAAGGTTTTGAAAATGTTGACTTTTTAGCCAAAATATAGGTAATGAATGACGAACCAATACGCAGTAGCTTATTTGTAGATGAACGCAGCCTAGTTCTCAGTTCGGCGACTAACACCAATAGTAGATACTAAAATCGATATTTATATTTACAATAAAATTGGTCTTAGCAGAATGACTATCTGTCAATTTATCTACAAAGAGATTACATTATATTATAATTACGTTTCATTCCCAGAAGCATTTAGATCTGTTGTTATTTTAACACCTATCATAACTCATAGGTACCGCTTTTGTAAATTATATAAATTTTATAGAAGAGATCTATTTTTATTGTACAATCGTAAGTAAAATACCTTTACGAAATTATTATTCGTTTTAATCAGAACTGTTATTTATTACATTATAGTATATTTGACTTATTTCTGGTATCTATTTTCACCAAAAGTGCTCATCGCTGTCAAGAAAATTAGAGAAAATGCATTAAAAGAATGAAGAAAACGATGACTTTGTTTCTTTTCTACCACCATAAAATTTTAATAACATCCTACAGCCACTGGAGTCCTGACCCCACACTGGAGTCGTATGATACAACAACACCCAAATATTTGCAAATCATGTAAAGATTTGTTCCGCAGCGGAACTTGACGCGCCCACCACGCCACAGAGGTCGTCATTTGGAAATAGCTTTACAAGTTCCAGTTTAAAATATTTTATAAAACTATGAAAAAAATAAATTTCTATTATTTTCGAAAGTTACTTATTTTGTATCATGTATGAAATCCTATGCATCGAACCCAACATTCAACAATAATGAGTGGTTGCCCAAAGGCTTCTTTTTAGGACCCATATTGTTTCTTGCTTAATTAGATACCAAAAAAGGAAACGCACAGTGTTCTTCTGTGTGTGATACAGAATTAATGCAAAAATATAGTAGTAAAGAATTATTATTATAGTGGTAAGTTATTTTATGAGAACCAGCTTTTTTTTGGAAGTCGTATGTTATTTCTCTAAGCTACAACCAAATCCAAGTGAAAATGATACAAGTAGTGACATCTGTTCGGACCTAGTCTATACTCAATCTAAAATGAATGTATGGGATTGACATTAAGGCGAATATAGTAGCTGATTGGTTTTATTTGGAGGTTTTCTCCTCAGAGAGGAATCAGTTCGAAGTGCTTAAAAAATTATATGCCATTCATTGACCTTTTATCTGCAAAGTGAACATATCTAAAAGTTCTACCTGTTTATTTAATATGAGAAAAATAATGTAGCTGTTTTCGACTTTCAATTTGATTCAACCTCTAAACGACATAACATTTTGTAATTTTTCTTTCACCTAAATGTGGGCAAAGACTTTACCTTCAAGTTGAACATATGATTCTGTGCTGCGACGGCCTTTCACGTGGCAATTAATTATTTTCGAGTCCTAGGCCAGAGTAGGCGGTACGATCCAAGGACTCTATAGCTTGTCCGAAAGGGTTCTTTTTTGATTTTACTAAATGTGATATCATGTTTCAGATACTCAAATACCATGATTGTAGTTACATTCACAGGCGGCAGTGGCGTCCATAAATATTGAGTATTTCGCGTAGCACTAAGTTTGGTAGCAAGTAGCGTCGTAGCATCGCGTAGCAGACAAGGAGCGTAGCGAACTGTTTACTTCCGTTTACGCCTTAACATCCGCCGCCTATGTATATGTGGAATAATTATAGTTACAGATAGGTAGGTACCTATCTATACCTAATAATTAATATAATTTTAGCTATTTACAAAATATGAATTACCAAAACTACTACATATGCTGCGTTCGGAACAACTCGAAACTGAGTTGAAAATATATGTTTTCGTACCCTGTAGCATTCCTAGCGTGGACGTCGCCATCGGTCAATGTGTGCCCTGACTTGAAAAGATTATTAAAAAGATTTATGTAAGTAATTAAAAGTGACGGTCAAAATAAAAAGCTAAAACTTTTTAGTCTATCGTCACTAAATCACTTTGCTGCCACTGTCAAATTAATGCATGTGTCAAGCTATTTGACATTGATTGGTATACTCTAGCTAGAGTGAC
Source organism: Philereme vetulata (assembly GCA_918857605.2). Classification (NCBI taxonomy): domain Eukaryota; kingdom Metazoa; phylum Arthropoda; class Insecta; order Lepidoptera; family Geometridae; genus Philereme; species Philereme vetulata. Next base: position 2,616,990 of record OU975460.1, on the reverse strand, counting down.
CACTTCCTGATGGTTTGCCCTGACGTGTGGAAAATTTACTAAACTAAAGCCCCTTTTAACTAGCGATTTGATGTAAATATATTTTGTTCCGCAAACGATACCAATTTATTTACCGTATTAAATGGTTTTATTTCTAACTAGCTGCTGCCAGCGGCTTTGTCCGCGTTGTTCTGGGGTGCAAAATACATATTTAAAATTTGACATCCCATTTGTATCCCATTGCAACTGATTTAGGGGATAAAAAGTAGTCTATGTGGTAATCCAGGTTATAATCTACGTAATTTCATCTAAATCGGTTCAAAAGTTTTTAAGTGATTGAGTAACAAACAAACATCCAAACTTTCGCATTTAAAATATTAGTGTGATGTATTCACACTCACATTCTAAATATAATAAATAAATAAATATTGCTGGATATTTCACACAGCGCTATCTAGCCCCCAAATTAAGCAGAGCTTGTACTACGGGAACCAGATAACTGATAGAATACTTATACATTTTATTCCAAATATGTACATACTTTTAATATATAGAAAAATACCCAGACCCATAACAAATATCTGCAGATCATGCAAACATTTATTCCGCGGCGGGAATCGAACCCGCTACCTTCTGCGTCTCATCCGGCTATTCGCCCACTGCGCCACGAAGGTCGTCAAATATGAATAATATTAGCGTGGTGTATGTACTCAAACTAATATTAAAAATGTAAAAGTTTGGGTGTTTGTTTATTTGCTTGTTTGTTACTCAATCACGCCATAAAACCATAAAACTTACACATATGTGTTAGATTTATGGTCATAAAACTTACACATAAATATGTGTTAGTTTTATGGACTGCTTTTTAAAAGCTATGGGCATGGAAAAAATCACGCCTTTATTGACCAAATAATCAGAGTAAAAAAAGAGAACAGGAACATTGTAGGCTTATTCGTTCGTTCTCAGCGTTGCCAGAACTCTCCAAAAGGTATGGCTAAATCATTAGACGATCATAAGCCGGCGACACACATTTCCAAAACATTTGATTAAGTGTACAAATAGGTAATGCAAAAAGCGTAGGTACTTTTGAAGTAAAGCTTCTTTACGCACGCTTGACTTAGGGAGTAAGCTGGTGAATGCATTACGAAAAGTGTGAATGAAAGTTGAGAGGGAGATATAAGTTAGTGAAGATAGAAAGAGAGAGAGTTACGTTTCGTATATTACTGTAGGAGTAAGAGAGAGACATGCGCGAGCACATTCTCTTTCTCTCTTCCTCTCATAGCCAGTGCATGAAATATATATATATATAGTTCGTTTTAACAATTTTATAAATAATTTTTTTATAAAAGAAGTTTTATTTCAGTCGTGTGGTTTAATGCACACTCGTTTTTTTTTGGGAATCCAATGGTACTTTATCGGAAACTTCGGAAAGACGGAACCTTAAGCTGGCAACACTGTAATCGTTGTGTTTCTGTACCACCAGCCACCACGCACGGTTTTTGATTTTCTGCAATTACAAAGAAATCAATAACTTCGACTTCAAAATGCATTCGTCCGTGGTGGCTAAGTTTGTGGAATTGTGATTTTTCATACCTAGATTTCCTTGTTTTTGCATAAAATCAATATAATAAGAATCTACATGATTAAGCTACACGGAAATAGGCGTGCTCTTTAATCCTTCGTATTTTTTTTAAGTTTAATGAATCAAGGTTTTGTTGCATTGGAATCCACGTTGCAAGAAACATAAATTATGTCGACTAGACGAGCCCGAATAAAAGCGGTTGCAGCTTTACCGCCGAGAAGAAAAAATGTAGATAATGTTGATAATAAGAAAAAGCAGGAAGAGAAGACTGCAGACGTATCTGAAATCAAACCTGCTATAGAGCCGTCGACCGACAAAACTCCCAAAGACCATGTGACTGACAGCACTGCTCTGGAACATGTGAAGAAAGGTCATCAATCACCGACGAAGCGCCGAATATCCGTGGATAAATCGGGCCAGGAACAGACAAAAAGTCTTCAATCACCGACAAAGCGTCGTTTGTCCGTAGACAAATCGAAAGGGGTCGACGATGAGCCCAAGACTCCAAGAGCTTGTCGGTCTTCCACACTCGAATCTCCAAGAATACGACAATCCGCCGATAAAACACCAAAACAAAGCATATCTGTTGATAAAAAATTATCTTGCAATGAAATTATTGCCGAGAAAGAACAACCATCTCATAAAGTCCACAAAACAGCTTCAGTTGAAAATTCGGACACTGAAGTTATTCCAAATACAGATTCGCCCAGCAAAACTGCTAAAGAGACTAATGTCGGCAATCAAATACTGAAAGGACTTTTAAATGCAGCTGAAAGACCTCCCAGAAATGTTCAGCTACATTTCTCACATAACAGAACGTTATCCCATATATCTTTAGCTAGAGATCAAGATGAAAAATTATCAAGTAAAAGTAGTCAAAGTGACAGTGATATAGAAACAAAAGAACCAAGTGCAGTACCCTTCTTTGCATCCCCAAAAGGTAGAGCTAGTCCACGACGACCATCGCCTATTGTAAGAACTCCAATAATAGAAGTTGACTTGGTCGCTGAAAAGTGGATCGCCCCACACAAAGGCCCGAATTCTGTCAGTGAGGAAAACTACATGCAAAAACATGCACGAGATGTCAATAAAAAGTTTGCTAATAAAGAGGTTGAAGTGATCATTGAAAAAATTATTGATACTGAAGAATTTAAGAAGATTAATGTTCCAAAGAATAATGCTGGTGAGTGTGTTGTAGTTTTTATAGCTATGCCATTTAAACGGCATGAGTAAAATGTATAAAGATAGGTCCATAATTAAAATGAAGCAGCCACTTTGGAAAGTAACTTTAATTTCAAGGTTGAACTATGGTTTTCCAAAAACAAAACTTCATTATCATGTTTTGATACATTTCTATAAAAAGTGTCTGCCAAAGTCTTCCAGTTCGGAAATTATAGAATATACATACCTACCTTTATTAAAAATTGCTTTATTTAAAATTGGTTCCAGAAATGGCTGCTTTTTTTGACCAAAAATGCCCATCCTTCTTCAATTTTTTTTTAGTTATTTCTAAACATGTCTTGAGTCTCCTCTTAATAGGTGAAGGTACTATGCATTTATGAATTTACACAAGAGCCAAGGTAACCAAAAAATTAGACATGACCTTGGCCTCAAAAACCTTCATAAATGTTGAACAAGGTCATCTGCCATTAAAATTGACTATGTCAGGTGTATATCGTCATACATATACTAAAGTATAGTATATAGTCGCAGCCAACTAGCGCCGTTCAACTAGCTTCCTCAAACAAGGTTTGAGGTACTTAATACACAGACACACCATATGGCAGTCGGTTGTTAGGTTTTTATTTTAATAAATAGAAAAGAATTATGTATTAGGCACCTTATTATGTATGAAAACTCAGAGAGAACAACCCCCCCAACTAGAATTTAAATGTTGTAACAAACGCTACGGCTGAATATCATTCAGGCCGCTAGTTGAACGGCGCTGTTTAGTAAAGAGGCTAGGCTGTTCATTGAACAGCTAATTAAGCTAGTTGGCTGCGACAGATACATAGCATTTAATATTTTGATGTAGTTATCTTGAAATGTATTTGATAAGGTATAAAAGTATAATTTCTTTGCATTATTTCCAATTTTGAGGGAGGTAATTGTGCGAGTCTATTAGGCTAATAGGCATGGCATTTTTATTAGTTTCTGTCAATAATAAAATGCATTTACGCTGACAATATATTAACGCAAATACTTAATGCAATCCCATCTTTAAGATAATTGGCAGTTTACGCCTGTTCCTTGCGAACACCAATCAACTAATTAGACTGGTTGAATGACTAGGCATAGACATTAATGGTTGTCGGTATTTTTGCATCAGGTGGTTAGAAACTAACGTTACCTAGGTACATCAATATCTAATTATTATTATTTGCGGCGCAAATTTGGAAGTCTTGATGTATTTGAGCCATTTGAGGTCGAGACCCTGGGTCCAAGGACCTGAGCCCATCGCGTTTCCAAAATTCTTTCTGGGTGTCTGGTGCAAAGCGACGTGTGATCCGAGAGCTGGCGCTTATCTGGGTCACCGCATAAGCATTGCAATTCAGTGGGGCAATGCAGACAGTACCTATTTTGGGGACACTTCCGCTTGACAGTGATTTGGAGCAGTTGAGCTATCTATAGATCGTTTGCAACGGTCTTTAGATGATTCAACTGTTTCTTCTGTATTTTGGTCGTGTAAGTAGTTGTATATTCTCTCTGTCATCAAAGGCATTTTGCCCTTATAAGAAAAAAAAAATATTATTTTTCAGAGTATGCGATACAATCTCTTCCAGAAACATCTACAGTAATGGACGGCATAGTACCGCTCCAATCAGTCAGTAAAGCGCCGAAACCATTAGACCTGCTGAAGAATGAGATTATATCTGAGAATGCCGAAGTTTTGTTTGATCCTATTGTACCATTGCCGTCACCAAGCAAAGTGCGGCAGAAGCTACGACCAGCGCCTAGACTGGGGCCTAGGAGAAACAGCTTCCAACAGGTAAATAACAATAGACACTAAGGGCGTATTTTAAACCAGCAGGTGATGCGCGCTTCACGAACGCGCGCTTATGACGCCGTAGATTCCCAAACATTCATAGATAATAAATTAAAATTCGCGTTTGCATCGCGTTATCTGCTCGTTTAAAATATGCCGTGTGCATAGTAGTAGCATTTGGAAACCTGAATACAGTACATCCTTTCGCAGGTATTCTTTCTCGTTTAAAACATTTAGATGTTGAAATAAACTTCCTTATGAAATTAAAAAAGTTTACTCTAAAGACTTCAAAATACTACCTGACTCATGAACTTTTTCTCAATACATCATCATCATCAACCTATAGCAGTCCACTGCTGGACGTAGGTCTCTCCCAGGTTGCGCCATTGAGCCCGATCCTCAGCTCGTCTCATCCAAACCTTGCCAGCCACAGCGCGCAAATCGTTACTCCATCTAGCCGGAGGGCGTCCTACACTTCGCTTGCCTAGACGTGGTCTCCACTCCAGAACTTGTTTACCCCAGAGGTTATCGGTTCTGCGGCAGACATGACCGGCCCACTGCCACTTCAGCTTGCTGACCCTCTGAGCTATGTCGAACACCTAGGTTCTCTGTTGGATTACCTCGTTTCGGATTCTATCCTTCAGAGAAATTCCGAGAAAATTCCCTTTCCATAGCTCGCTGAGCGACTTTCAATTTGTGGACTAGACCCACCGTATATATACCTCAATCCATAATTATAATAAATATTTATCTTTCTCCTAATCTGCTCCAATATCATCTTTTTTGGACACAAATGAGCCCACAATAGAAATGCTTACTCTATTGTGAAAGACTAAATTAGGTAGGTACATATGTAGTTATTAAGTATTTTTAACCAACTTCAAAAAAGGAGGAGGTTCTCAATTCTGTTGTAGTGTATTTTATTTTTGTTTGTTTTTGTATGTGATATGGGTCGTATTTTTTGTGCCTGTGATAAACTTTTTTTTTATCTGTATTGAGTTACATATGTATTTTATTTTTATATCTTAATTGTGTTTTACGTATGTAGTTTTTTAAGTGTAGCGATTTAGATAATGTAATGTTATATTTTATTTAATAAATTGAACTATGAACTGCAGTGCAGCAGTTTTTTAGTATTCATTTTATGCTACCTGCCGCCCGCGGCTTCGCACGCGTGGTTAGTCAATAAGACCATTACCCTTCTACGCAGTCGGGTAGAAACCAGCCTATGTCCTAATCCCGGTCAAAATCTATATGTATACTTACCAAGTGGAAACTTAACCAAACCAATAAGACCATTACCCTCCTACGCAGTCGGGTAGAAACCAGCCTATGTCCTAATCCCGGTCAAAATCTATATGTATACTTACCAAGTGGAAACTTAACCAAACTAATAAGACCATTACCCTCCTACGCAGTCGGGTAGAAACCAGCCTATGTCCTAATCCCGGTCAAAATCTATATGTATACTTACCAAGTGGAAACTTAACCAAACTAATAAGACCATTACCCTCCTACGCAGTCGGGTAGAAACCAGCCTATGTCCTAATCCCGGTCAAAATCTATATGTATACTTACCAAGTGGAAACTTAACCAAACTAATAAGACCATTACCCTCCTACGCAGTCGGGTAGAAACCAGCCTATGTCCTAATCCCGGTCAAAATCTATATGTATACTTACCAAGTGGAAACTTAACCAAACCAATAAGACCATTACCCTCCTACGCAGTCGGGTAGAAACCAGCCTATGTCCTAATCCCGGTCAAAATCTATATGTATACTTACCAAGTGGAAACGTAACCAAACTAATAAGACCATTACCCTCCTACGCAGTCGGGTAGAAACCAGCCTATGTCCTAATCCCGGTCAAAATCTATATGTATACTTACCAAGTGGAAACTTAACCAAACCAATAAGACCATTACCCTCCTACGCAGTCGGGTAGAAACCAGCCTATGTCCTAATCCCGGTCAAAATCTATATGTATACTTACCAAGTGGAAACTTAACCAAACCAATAAGACCATTACCCTCCTACGCAGTCGGGTAGAAACCAGCCTATGTCCTAATCCCGGTCAAAATCTATATGTATACTTACCAAGTGGAAACGTAACCAAACCAATAAGACCATTACCCTCCTACGCAGTCGGGTAGAAACCAGCCTATGTCCTAATCCCGGTCAAAATCTATATGTATACTTACCAAGTGGAAACTTAACCAAACTAATAAGACCATTACCCTCCTACGCAGTCGGGTAGAAACCAGCCTATGTCCTAATCCCGGTCAAAATCTATATGTATACTTACCAAGTGGAAACGTAACCAAACCAATAAGACCATTACCCTCCTACGCAGTCGGGTAGAAACCAGCCTATGTCCTAATCCCGGTCAAAATCTATATGTATACTTACCAAGTGGAAACTTAACCAAACTAATAAGACCATTACCCTCCTACGCAGTCGGGTAGAAACCAGCCTATGTCCTAATCCCGGTCAAAATCTATATGTATACTTACCAAGTGGAAACTTAACCAAACTAATAAGACCATTACCCTCCTACGCAGTCGGGTAGAAACCAGCCTATGTCCTAATCCCGGTCAAAATCTATATGTATACTTACCAAGTGGAAACTTAACCAAACTAATAAGACCATTACCCTCCTACGCAGTCGGGTAGAAACCAGCCTATGTCCTAATCCCGGTCAAAATCTATATGTATACTTACCAAGTGGAAACTTAACCAAACCAATAAGACCATTACCCTCCTACGCAGTCGGGTAGAAACCAGCCTATGTCCTAATCCCGGTCAAAATCTATATGTATACTTACCAAGTGGAAACGTAACCAAACTAATAAGACCATTACCCCTACGCAGTCGGGTAGAAACCAGCCTATGTCCTAATTCCGGTCAAAATCTATATGTATACTTACCAAGTGGAAACGTAACCAAACTAATAAGACCATTACCCTCCTACGCAGTCGGGTAGAAACCAGCCTATGTCCTAATCCCGGTCAAAATCTATATGTATACTTACCAAGTGGAAACTTAACCAAACTAATAAGACCATTACCCTCCTACGCAGTCGGGTAGAAACCAGCCTATGTCCTAATCCCGGTCAAAATCTATATGTATACTTACCAAGTGGAAACTTAACCAAACTAATAAGACCATTACCCTCCTACGCAGTCGGGTAGAAACCAGCCTATGTCCTAATCCCGGTCAAAATCTATATGTATACTTACCAAGTGGAAACGTAACCAAACCAATAAGACCATTACCCTCCTACGCAGTCGGGTAGAAACCAGCCTATGTCCTAATCCCGGTCAAAATCTATATGTATACTTACCAAGTGGAAACTTAACCAAACTAATAAGACCATTACCCTCCTACGCAGTCGGGTAGAAACCAGCCTATGTCCTAATCCCGGTCAAAATCTATATGTATACTTACCAAGTGGAAACTTAACCAAACTAATAAGACCATTACCCTCCTACGCAGTCGGGTAGAAACCAGCCTATGTCCTAATCCCGGTCAAAATCTATATGTATACTTACCAAGTGGAAACTTAACCAAACTAATAAGACCATTACCCTCCTACGCAGTCGGGTAGAAACCAGCCTATGTCCTAATCCCGGTCAAAATCTATATGTATACTTACCAAGTGGAAACTTAACCAAACCAATAAGACCATTACCCTCCTACGCAGTCGGGTAGAAACCAGCCTATGTCCTAATCCCGGTCAAAATCTATATGTATACTTACCAAGTGGAAACTTAACCAAACTAATAAGACCATTACCCTCCTACGCAGTCGGGTAGAAACCAGCCTATGTCCTAATCCCGGTCAAAATCTATATGTATACTTACCAAGTGGAAACTTAACCAAACTAATAAGACCATTACCCTCCTACGCAGTCGGGTAGAAACCAGCCTATGTCCTAATCCCGGTCAAAATCTATATGTATACTTACCAAGTGGAAACTTAACCAAACTAATAAGACCATTACCCTCCTACGCAGTCGGGTAGAAACCAGCCTATGTCCTAATCCCGGTCAAAATCTATATGTATACTTACCAAGTGGAAACTTAACCAAACCAATAAGACCATTACCCTCCTACGCAGTCGGGTAGAAACCAGCCTATGTCCTAATCCCGGTCAAAATCTATATGTATACTTACCAAGTGGAAACGTAACCAAACTAATAAGACCATTACCCTCCTACGCAGTCGGGTAGAAACCAGCCTATGTCCTAATCCCGGTCAAAATCTATATGTATACTTACCAAGTGGAAACTTAACCAAACCAATAAGACCATTACCCTCCTACGCAGTCGGGTAGAAACCAGCCTATGTCCTAATCCCGGTCAAAATCTATATGTATACTTACCAAGTGGAAACTTAACCAAACCAATAAGACCATTACCCTCCTACGCAGTCGGGTAGAAACCAGCCTATGTCCTAATCCCGGTCAAAATCTATATGTATACTTACCAAGTGGAAACGTAACCAAACCAATAAGACCATTACCCTCCTACGCAGTCGGGTAGAAACCAGCCTATGTCCTAATCCCGGTCAAAATCTATATGTATACTTACCAAGTGGAAACGTAACCAACCCAATAAGACCATTACAGTCGGGTAGAAACCAGCCTATGTCCTAATCCCGGTCAAAATCTATATGTATACTTAACAAGTGAGAACGTAACCAAACAGATTGAAGGACAGTTTCTTTCGGTTTTATGATATTAGTATGGATTAAAAAAAGTATAGTAATATTTTCATTTTCATATACTTAAAACTACTTGTCGTGAATTAGAACTCACAACTAAAACCACCATAATATTACCCACCATTACTATAATAATAATTTATTTATTCAGCAACAAACTTTAGTATTTCACAAACAAAAATTACAATGGTTTACTAAGTATAATACAATTCAGGATGGGAAACATAGGTACCGAAACTAGGATGGACCTGTATGATGGCATACCTATACCTCCCTCCGGACTATGATCATAATGGAATCTTCAGTGAATGTATGTATAAGTCTGGGAGTGTGTTCGTTGCGGGATTTACGTGCGAGTGTGTGTGTGTGTGTGTGAAGAAGAAAAGAACTAAGAACTGATACGTTTACAGTAATAGCTCTACATATTGTAGAGACTGGCCATATATTTGTCATGTCTCGGCAACGTAAGTAGCAGAGGTCCTTGTAAAAGAGCTTGTCCGATTGAACGGTATCGCTGAAATGGAATAGAAATAGAAAACGCTTCATTGTATACCACACTTAAATAAACAGATCATACGTAAAACATATAACTAGATACGCGATGGTACAATTGGCGGTTTTATCGCTAAAAGCGATCTCTTACTGACAACCTTTGGTTGGACTGGATCTAACGAGAACGTTAAAGGACGGTAGTTTTATAAAAAACGGCCAAATGCGAGTCGGACTCGCGCACGAAGGGTTCCTTACCATTATCTGTAAAAAAAATCACTTTTGTTGTATGGGAGCCTTAAATATTTTTTTTAATTTAATTATTTATACCTGTTTCCATATATAAGCGTCTACCTGTTGCCGTTATCAACATCGAGCAAAAAAATTACGTTTGTTGTATGGGAGCCCCCCTTAAATATTTATGTTATTCTGTTTTTAGTATTTGTTGTTATAACGGCAACAGAAATACATCATCTGTAAAAATTTCAACCGTCTAACTATCACGGTTTGTGAGATACAGCCTGGTGACAGACGGACAGACAGACAGCGGAGTCTTAGTAATAGGGTCCCGTTTTACCCTTCGGGTACGGAACCCTAAAAATAGCAATTAACTGTGTAACATAGTGAAATAAAACTTACATAATTACATATCCCTGATACCTTTTTGTCTCAGGGTGACAGGTCTCAGGAATGCAATGCCATGTAGGCCAAGTCTTTATTGATTGTAACCAGTCCCGGATCTATGCAGAGGGGCGGGGGGGCAAACTGGGGTACTTGCTCCGGACGGCAATTTCTGTGGGCGCCAAATTCATGTTTGAATAAAAAAACTCGTTTTATAAAGCGCTTAGCTAGCATCTAGCGCACGTCGTTCTATCGATTATTCATTTGATTTGAACCCCCAAAACCCCCGACTTGCTACGCCCGATATTGGTGAAAATATCATAGTCCAGTCAAATAGCCCCAAAATAAGACATTGACAGAAAGTATGCTTTTTCGAATGGACTAATCTCGCTGTTGGCCTCTGAGGCCGATGCAGCTTAACCGAAATTTTGACGTGCACAGATGGCGCTCAGCCTTGTAAGTTTTTTGATGAGGCAACTAGCACAAGGGCACTACTTAGGTACGAACCTCGGCTTGGGCCGATGCCAGGACGGGGATAGGAGAGAAACGCCCGGGCACATGCTCGTACCTCGAATAGGCGGTGATTGAAGGGACTCGTCGACCTCGCCGGCGAGGTTGATGTATCTGGGAAATGTTTGATCTGTCTAATGTAGATGACTCAGACATCACTTCCGCGTTAGCGGAGGTGATTTCATCATCCGGGTCTCCGAGAACGTGTCTCGGACGACGGAGGGTGACAGAAAGTAAAAAAGGTCTCATATTAATATACACACCCTCCAGTCTCTCAAACGCTGAGGAGAGGAGACATTAAGTTTCTGCCCCGGTTCCAAAATATCGTAGATCCGGAGCTGATTGTTACCTGTAATGTAATTATTGTTATAGTTAGTGGTAACTGCTAAACAATCAATTAGAGGGATTATTGGGTTATGCCGTCGTCACCTATTCTGATAATAAAAAGAAAAAAATTGTCTTGTCTTTGACAATGTATATGCCTACAAACTTTATATTAAAAATAGAAAATCTTACACAATACAAAGTGTACTCAACGCAAATATTATCTAGGCCAAAGCTTTTATGTCTGTTTAAACAGTTGTTCACTGTTATCAAACACAGATAACGATGATTTTGATGAATCCATTCATTTAAAACAATGGGTCTTTTTGTACTGATAATTTTGACATTATTGTCATTGTGAGCCGGCAGACGGTTATAGTCCGTCAAATACTTTTTTATTATAAAAGCCGGAACTAAACCTTGGTTTAACTTTTAAAAGTTAGGAATTAGTAGGTACTTTTAAGACGACAGTTAGTAGTAAATTTTGATAGGTGCCAGGTTCGATATTAACATTAGCTATCATAGTATTTTTCAAACTTTCGCGATCACTGTACATAATTATTGATTAATGGCGGGTTCCTATATCCGTCGGTAACCAGCTACGACTCATTTCTCCTTAACGTGTCAAAATTTTGACACTAGTTTGACAGTTTTTCAAGGAGATTTTCAAGTCGTAGTCGGTTACCGACGGATATAGGAACCCGCCATAAATCGGGTATTTATCGCGTATGTACCTTTTTTATTTGTTATCCTGACGTTTCGGCTGTGTTGCAACAGTCGTGGTCACGGGTTGACAACACGACTGTTATTTGAGGAAGAATTTAGAAACGTAAAAGAATAACGTAGCTAACCTGGCACATGTTAGCGAATATTTATTGATGAAAACGTGTATTTATTGCGTATGTACCTTTTTCATTTGTTATCCAGACGTTTCGGCTGTGTTGCAACAGTCGTGGTCACGGGTTGTCGACCCTACTACTTCATATCTTTTCAAAGTTAAAGCAGGGTTGGTTTACTTCCGGCTTTTAGAATAAAAAAGTATTTGACGGACTGTAGACGGAATTATTCGCTAACATGTGCCAGGTTGAGAACTCGACTCTTGAAGTTGTCGACGCGTATGTATACCTAGGACCCAGTCCAATTAGGTAGGTCCAACTTCGAGAAAGAGGTCAATCGTCGAATCCAACTCGGGTGGGCAGCGTTTAGGAAACTTCGTAACGTCTTTTCGTCCAACATACCTCAGTGCCTTATATACCTAGTCAGGTCATAAATTCTGTCACATGTTTAATATAAAATAATTGAAACAAGTTTATTCATTATGTAATCATTTATATACCAAAATGAACTTAACAAAACATAGATTCTTATGACACTAAAGTTTATTCAAAATGACCTCCGTGATTTTGAATACAGGCCTTCAATCTGCGCGGCCAGTCGTCTATCGCAGCACGATCGAAGTCCATGTCAATATCGGCGGCTGCCTTAATCAAGGATGTCTTGAGTGACTCCAAATTGGGATGAGGCTTTGAGCACGCCTTTTCCTCGAAGTGTTGCCATATCTTGTAATCTAACGGATTCAAATCTGGACTGGAGGAGGGCCAGTGTTCGTGCCGGATGAAGTCGATTTCACGCGCCGCCAGCCAGTCTTGTGTGCTCTTCGCTCTATGAGCTGGCGCTGAATCTTGTTGGAATACCCAGTGCCAGTTATTGAACATGGTATGAGAAACAGGTTCCACAAGGTTCGTCAGGACTGTATTTTGATACACAACTGCATTCGTTTTTACACCTTTCTCACAAAAATGTACCTCTGTTAAGTCCCAATAAGAAACTCCCAACCATACCATAAGCGAGGATGGAAAATGACCTCGTTGGACACGCGGAATACGGTTGCTCGCTTCTTCACTACTGTGTGCGTACACCTTATCATTTTGTTTGTTGTAGCTCTCTTCTACGGTAAAATTTTTTTCATCCGAAAAAAGAATTTCCCGATATTTTTTTCCCGCGTACCGCTTCAACAAAGCGCGGCATCTCTTCAGTCTCAGGTCCATTAGACGAGCATTCAAACGATCTCCTGTTTTTCTTCGATATGCCCGAAGCCCTAAGTCTTCATTTAACACCCTTTTCACCGTGGTTCTGCTTAACCCCATCTGAAGGGCCAACAGTTTCTGCTTACGTTTGGGATTTCTGTGAATTCGCACCTTCACAGCTTTTATCACTGCTGGAGTCCTAACAGACCGAGGGCGACCACTTCTTGACCTGTCATCTACACTAGAGTCTTCATTGTATCGTTTGATGGTGCGATAAACGAATCTTTTGGTTATATTCAAATTTTTTCAGTATGTCAAAAATTTGAATTGGCGCGTAACCGCAACGAAGCAACGCAATAACTGCAACACGGTCTTCTTTAAGCGTCCACTCCATATTTAAAAATGAGTAAAATTCTAAGAAGTATACATTTTTATTTTCATGAACAATTCGAAATTCGAATTCTATAAACTTTTTTGTGGCCAGCATTCTAAAAGAAAAGTTTTTACTGTGTGACAATACTTATGACCTGACTAGGTAAGACGAAAGTCTTCAATCAGTGTGTGTTACCAGTGATGACATATGGAACCGAGACGTGGTCCTTCACTATTGGCCTTATGAATAAGCTCAGAGTCGCTCAACGAGCTATGGAGAGGGCTATGCTCGGGGTTTCTTTAAGGGTCGAATCAGAAATGAGGAGAGGAGAGAAATGAGGAGAACTCAAGTCACCGATATAGCCCGACGGATTAGCACGTTGAAGTGGCAATGGGCAGGCCATATAGCGCGCACAACAGATGGCCGATGGGGCCGGAAGGTTCTCGAGTGGAGGCCACGGACCGGCAAGCGCAGCGTAGGACGTCAACCTACAAGATGGGCAGACGACTTGGTAAGAACCGCAGATCGGCGTTGGATGCAGGCCGCTTCCAACCGCAGTTCCTGGAGATCAATGAGGGAGGCCTTTGTCCAGCAGTGGACGTCCTACGGCTGATATGATGATGTGCCAGGTTCGCTATGTTATTCTTAAGGCTGATTTTCTACCTTTGTTGTTATTTTTTTCTAAATTCATCCTCAAATAACAGACATGAGTAAAGTCAGCTAAATCTAGATTAAACATTGGGTTATGCTGCGTATTTTAATATCCGATGTTTTGATATTATAAAACCGGTGGTAATAATATTAGTGTGTTAATTCCTAGAAAGAGGGTAGATCGATATATCTGCTAATGCCATCCACTTTCAAATATAATTCTTCGTATTCACGTGATCATGGCACTCTGCCGAAATATCGGGACTTTCAAAATCATGGTGAATTAAAAATCCCGTTTTCGAAATGAAATAATTTATTCTGTTTGTAAAACTAGGTATGAAGTTAATAACATTTCATTTATGTACACTAGTTCCAAACAGTTGCGGTACACAAACATTATAAGATTCTAATTGATCGAGCGATGCGAGATCTCCAAATCAACTTGGGCAAATCGGCGTTGTATGTATGTATATATGTACCTGTGTTAGTTTGCCCGAGAATAACTTTCGAAGCGGTGATCCGATCATAGTGAAATCTGATTATACGTAGATAGTGATAGCACATTCCTGGTGTGACTAAATGAGCTATAAATGTGGGGGAGGGGGGTTCTTGAGATATTAGGGTTCAAGAGGAATAAAAAAACAAAATGGGGCTATCCAGTCAAATGGCACGTTTAATGAAAGTAAATAATCACTACATTTCGATCCCGTTTTTATTTTTTGTTTAAACCTTGTATTTTATTATTTATTAGCCATAATAAAAACTGAACTTTAACGAAATTCGCAGGGTATACCATTGACCCCATAGTACTTAAATTTGGTATGCGTGTAGCTTTAGTTACACAAATATAGGCAAAAGTCTGAAATCCAGAATAACTGCAATATGTACCCCAAAAAAGATTAACCAATTAACATGAACTCCCGTTACCTGTAATTTGATTGAAACTGTAGGTCAAGTGAATTGGTGGTTATTTCGTAGCACTATTTTGATAGTCAATGGTTACGAATAATATATTGTCGTTTTTATGGAAGACTCGCGAGTTCTCAGTTCTGGGCGAACCACTAATAATCAGTGATCGAACTAGGTAGAGCTATTTTGTGTACTTGCCATTTGTAAGAATAATATGGATATTCCCAAAATCCCGGGATTTGCTTTTTAAGTAGAAAAATAATAAAAAGCTATTTACGCCTTAAGGAGTAATGAAAGAATACACTTCCTCTCCGACGGGCAAGTATAAGGACGGGTTTAAGGATAGTATACTAAATAGATAGAAACTTGATTCATTAAACCACATATATTTTTTTATGTAACAATTTCTTATATTCATACAAGACTCAACAATCATTTAACATTATCATTCTGAAGTTGTACAAGAACATATTACCATAGAAATTATTTGTTCCTCAAAAAATTAAAATATACAAACAGAACAAGCTATATGTATTTACAATAAAATCCTGATTAAATTGATCAACACGTTAAACAATAATTTACTTATTCAAACAAAAAATGTCATTCTTGGAGAATTTGAAGAAAAATTGTCAAAAAATGAAGTAAATGATGAAATTTTGTCTACAAATTTGTTCCACTAACATCCACAGATGTCGAACGCTCCATTTCTTTTTACATCTAACATCCATTTATATGTAGAAAAGGAGCATTCGACATCTGTGACTGAAGCTCAAGACGAACTAGACCAAGAAATTATCTATTTCTTGGTCTAGTTCGTCTTCAGCCTCAGTAGAAGACTGAGTACCTAAGTTACTTAAGTTAAAATATATTACCATTATTTTTTCTAAATTTTCATATTTTAGTCTATTTCTTTTTACATCTAACACCCATTTATATGTAGAAAAGGAGCGTTCGACATCTGTGGATGTTAGTGGAACAAATTTATATGACAAAATTTCATCATTTACTTCATTTTTTGACAATTTTTCTTCAAATCCTCTGAGGATATCAATGGCAGGATTCCTATCCAAAACTTTATCAATTTTTATTTTTATTCTATCAGAATCACACTCATTTAAAGCAGCTCTGACTTGATCAAAAGCCAAAAATGACTCGCTTAATGTTAAATTTCGTTTCTGCAACTCTTTTAATGAAAGTAAAATAATCGTAGGTATATATCGTATAATTGATTCCGTAGATTCTCTTTTTCTAGAATATTTTTCGCATTTCGTATTGCCATTGATTCAAAGCTGTTTAATCGAGAAACAACATTCATTATTTCTTCATAATATTTTCTATAATACGATGCAGCTTCAAGCCAAGTGCCCCGTCTTGTTATCACTGGTTGTGGTGGAAGAGGTAAATTTGGATACATATCTTTCAATAATTTTGTTCTGCGGGGGGCTTTTAAAAATATTTATAATATTTTACATTTGATATTAACATATCTACATCATGGTACTCTAACCGTATCTGTTCTGATACGCGATGAAGAGCGTGTGCCAAACAGGTAACATGTTTTAATTGAGGTAAACCAATTTTCAAATTTCGCCCCGCAGACAACATGTATGCTACACTATCAGTACATAATACTAAAACATTATCAACTTTTCTTTCAAAGTTGTCTTGCCAAATGTTTTTTAAACATTCGATTACAAAATTTGAAATGGTTTGGCCATTGACCACCTCGAGCATTTTACATGCGATTAAATAAGGTCGATCAGAAAAGTTTTCACTTAATGGCTTTACCAAGAAATGCACAATATAGCGACCTAAAAAGTCAGTTGTCTCATCTATCGATATCCAAGTTTCTCATCTTTAACGTTTTCATAGATAGAGGCAATTTTATTTTTATAAAATTTCAAAATTTGTCTAAATATATTTTTCGTAATTGTGACTCGTCAGGCAGTTTTTTGTTTTTGCAATTACAACAGCAAACACCACACATGTATTTTTGAAAAAAATCTTTGAAGGCATTATTTTTCATTTGCGACCAGGGGATGTTACAAAGAATTAAAAACTTAATAAGGTCAAAATAAAAATTTTCTTGAGGCCGTTTGTATGTTCCTCAATGTTGGGCACCTTCAATATGTCGAGTGACATTAGATTTTTTTACTGATAAATGGCGTTCACACTTGGTGCGGTAAATAGTACAGCTAGCAGCGTGAAATAGTCGCGTATCCACGTTTCAACTGTTTCAGGCTTGACAGAACTTGACGCCATGTCGAAGTACTTCACCTGAATCAAAATGTCGTTAAATTAGAAATGCTGAGTAGTCACATCAACACTAAGTGGTAAAAACATACTGATCTGTTCGAAAAACAAAACTAGTAAAAATATGTATTCTTAGTGCAAGTTAAAAATGCAAAGGCAATTAAAACTTTTTAATTTACGCTAAGAGAGGGTATGGTTAATTGCACGCAAGTAGTACACTCACTTCAAAATTAGATCGTATATGTACGAACTGCAAATATCTCAGTGTATGACTCCTGAGCTTTATCGTATAGTTAATTAATACATCCTATTAATAAGTTTTTAAGTTAATATTAACACGTGTGTGACGTTTAGCTAACAAGAAAAAGCTTTGCATTTTGCACGAATAACACTGTATTTACTCTTTGTATTCAAAAAGTTATTTATTGGTTTGACTTAAGGCAAGCTTTTTACCAAGCCCAAACTTTTAACTTATCTTTTATTTTTATACATAAGTCCATTAATACATAAGTTTTAGTCAATATTTTACTTTTTTACAAAAAAATCAAACTTACCAAGTTAGTAGGTATCCAATAAAATAACTCCAAACAACCAATCCAAAAAGGTCAAATTATAGTCCGTAAATGCTCACCGAAGTCGTAGTAGCAAGGAGGTTCCAAAATCCAGTAAACAAGCCAGGGTCAAAAGAAATTCACCTCACAACAAAACACAACAGGAAGCAAACAAACGCACTCTAAGAACCGAAGTAATCGAGTGAGACATTTGACAACAAGTTATTGTTGGTAAACCATTGAATAGTAATGGTGCAGAAAGAGACAAAACAGGTGCGTCGCTCCGACAGAAACACCCCGCTATTGTTTTCGTTATCGGCGTATGCGGCTATATCACGAGTTTCAACAAAGCGGCAACGTGTTGCTGATGTAAAATTTACAACGTCGCTCGGGCGCTTATTGGCTTACATAAACCATTTTTTATACTTATTGATACCTAAAAATAATTATCCCGGATAAATCCGGAAAATTCCGGAGGATTAGTCGGAATCTAATGGAATATCCATATTAACATCAATGTTTGCGGTCAATGAACCTAAATAGCTCTACCTACTCCGATTAGTGCTAATAATAGTTAATTTAAAATGTCACATTATAAAATAATAAATAATTGTTACATAGTTATGTTAAAAATAAAATAGAGAAACTAGTCACACATTTTATTAGGGAGCCGTCTATATAATAGTAGGTACGCTTTTTTTTATGAAAACATTTTACTTGCTCTAGGGCAGTGCCAGTGAGTCCGAGGATGACAATCGGCGGTTACACGGGCGGCCGTCTACTCCGGCGAGACAACGAAACGACTCCCACACATCACACGCCACACCTATTGCACCAAGGTAAGCTACCACCGCCTGATTCCATACCCTCCCCTCCTTAAGGGGGAGGGCCCCCTAAGGACATCATCCCGACAAGTTATTTTTTTATTTTTAAGTTACATTTTTTTTTACTGGTGGTAGAGCTTTTGTGAACGGTCTCGAGGAAGTGCGCACCACCGCCTTATCTTTATCTGCCGCCAAATAGCAGTACTTGTGCTGCTGTGTTCCGGTTAGATGGCAATGGTATGTTCCTGTAATTACTGGCACATAGGCATAACAGCTAAGTCCTATAGTATGGCAACATACTCACATAGAGATCAGGACAACATAATACCTTGTTTTGAATTCTATGTGGATATCCATGGGCTGAAGTAGCCACTTAACATCTGGTGGACTGCATGCTCGATGGCCATATAATTTGTATAAAAAAAAAAGTTATGCTGTGAACAAACAGGCTTCGCACACAGGTCAAATTTCAGCTTTATGCTGCGTATCCACCAGATCTGTGTGAGGAAGTTAAGCGGTGAGCGAGGAAAAATCACCCAATAGTATCACTTCATTTGCCAACCTTGCTCAGTGCAGCTCTGCTGGAAAAGCACCCTGTAATACTGCTATAACTTTTGAAACTATCATGGTTTCACTAAACTAATACTATTTTCACTAAATTTTTATGTTTTTGAGTTTATTTACATATAATTTTATTTGAGTTTATTTACATAAACATTAATTTACCATGATCACAGATAAACTTTGCTTTGTGGCTTTGAGAGTGGATGGCTATTGGCTGATATACCGATCTACCCTCCTCAGTCCCTTGCTAGGAATGAAATATGCTAGGAGGTTCCTAGTTCTAGTTTTATTATGGAACCTTACAAACTACCTACTAAACCTTTGGTTGTTCCAGGGAAGTGACCCGGGTCAGGAACGACTCGATATGCTCCACTGTCAGTCAGGCTCCTTCGCAGGCGACGGCTGTGGGATCCCCTTTACGAGAACGAGAAAAAACTCATAAGTAAGTTTGTTTTTATACGACTTGGAGATGGAACAAGCTTATGGCCCACCTGAACTAAAACGTTCTACTGACTAAAGTTCTACGACTATATCAGTAAGACTGAGATCAGTAAAAAAACACATCACTCATGCTCTGGAAGTTGGTATTGTTAGCTCGATATCTGATGCGTAAGTGCGATTTACAGCCCTAGGACCGTAAGTAAATTGGAAAAGAGAATGAGGCTCATTACATTCATAATATAGTAAACTGAAATACGACCTCCATGACAGATTTCTATTTAAAATTAAAGAGGTTATTTTCATAAATGCTGAAATTAAATACAACCTCCATTACATATCATTATTTCTTTTTTTTTTATTTCCTTTCATTCGTGATGAAATGTTTCGAGGGTGCTATTGATCGCGTAGGCCCGAGTATATCACTCATTATGTCGACTCAATATCTTGTTGGTAAGTGTGGTCCTCCTCAGGTTTTAATGCTGGCGCACCGATTAGCTACTCGGCCAATATCAAGAACCTGGGCGTCATTTTTGACAATCATCTATCTTGGGTGCGTCATGTTAATGATAGGGTTGATATCAGTAATAGGGTTAACTTCTCTTTTCAATCTCTTAAGCGTCTCCAAAAGTTTTTACCCTTTGAAACTAAAATTACTTTTAGAATATGCCGATATCTGTTTTCTTGGTGCCACGGAGGAACTTCTAAATAAACTGGAACGTCTTCAGAATTTGTGTATCCGATTCATATTCAGGTTGCGCAAGTTTGATCACGTCTCCATGTTTAGATCCCAGCTATAATGGCTTCCCATTCGTCCTCGACGTGATCTTTATGTTGTAACTTTTCTGTTCAACACTCTTTTCAATCCTCTAGCTCTTTACCTCCGTGAGCGCTTTGATTTTCTTGTCCCACGTGAGATGCCTTATAGGTCATCAAAGTCCTTACTTCTCAAAACCCCTCCTCAATCCTCCAGTCGCTATGGCGTTCCTTCACTGTCCAGGAGTCAAACTGTGGAATTCTCTACACACTCCATACGCGCAAGTCCATCACTAAGCACTTTTAAGCTTAAGAGTCAAAGAGCATTACCTGTCCTTGTAATATATATATTAATATTACTAATGGTATTTATTAGTGTACTCCAATGTCCTTTTCTGTGCAACGTACTCACCACTATAATCAACTATCTCCATCTTCAAAGGTTTGCTGGAAGAAAGCTCTTATTAGGGTTAAGCTCGCCTTTGTACACGTCCATTTTGTAAGCTGTTTCTGTCTGTAATCTATTTGTGTACAATAAAGAATATCCCTCTTGGCTAGACGTGGTGATAACAGATGGAGCAGGACAGTGACTGAATGTTGGCCGAGGAGTGGGTATAGAAGGGTATGTGGGGATGTCCAGCAGCGAGATGGGTGGACGACATCGTAAAGGTCGTGGGCCGTCAGTGGTTGAGACTAGCGCAGGATTGTGGTGGATGGCACAAACTTGGGGAGGCCTATACCCAGCAGTGGGTAAAGTCAGGCTGTGGGTGATGATGATGAAAAAATATCCCGAATGTAATTGATCGCTTACGCCCCTTGTATAACAATGTACTAAAAAATTCTAATTTTAGGACGCGGGAAACAAGAACTGTACTGACGCCCCGCGGGAATGGTATTTATTTTTACATTTTTCATCATAACTTCAAAACTAAACGACATTAAAACAAGACCAGTCAAGTACGAGTAGGTTTCGCGCTCCGAGGGTTCCGAACCTAGATATGTGTATTTATGTTAATCACACTAATATTATAAATGCGAAAGTTTGTATGTTTGTTTGTTTCTCAATCACGTCGATCTGAAGCGATTTCGGTGAGATTTGGTATATAGATAGATTCTGACCTGGATTAAAAATTTAGACAGAGATTTTGTTTTATTTTGACTGTAACTTTTGCATATATTTCTATCAATTATTTTAATTTTAGATATTTCGTTTGCAAATTTCGGATATAAAGGGTGGGGATGGTGTACAACATAAAAAATGGTTCTGGAATGTGTAAATTAAGCTCTTTCATATGATGACATTGAGCTCTTGAGCTATCTATCAACGCAAAGGCCAACCGTTCTTCAAATTTGTAGATGAAGAAAGAAAAATTAAAAATGTTTTTTCCAAAATACAACCCCTCATAGGGTGAAAAGGGGTGTTAACGCTTATCAAAAAGATTTGTATGCAGTTCCAGATCGCGCCGCGAAGAGATGACGGCGCGTCGGAACGCGGCAATGCGCAAGCGCGAGCAGGACGTAGAACGAGACAAACTCACCATGTACGACCTCATATTCTACAACCCCAAAGATAATCCTATCATGTAAGTATTCATCATAATATTGTTACGAGCTGAGGGTTCGGGATAAATTAATGAAAATCAATCTAACCAAAATAACACTTTTATTCAACACTAAAATGCATAATACACGATCTTAATCACAATTAATCACAACACTAAAAGTCACCGAAATGTTCGCACGTATAGTCAAATCCAGATTAACTGCCTCGAGCGTCTCTACGCACTATTTATACCGCGCATTATTTCCAGAACCTTCTCGATCTTTCTACTAGTTACTAGAAAAGTGTGGGTATTTCGACTGACTACTAATTTTTAATCTGTGCAACTGTAGGTAAAAACGTGGTATGAGGGTATATTCCATACCAAGTATTACCTATTCTGTGACATAGTAGGTATAACTTCGAGAAGCTGACTATTACTTATTATGTAACAGCCTCGGCGTAACAATATGTAGGTTACGGGTTCGATTCCCACCGCGGAGCAAATGTTTGCATGATCTACAGATATTTTTCCGGGTCTGGTTGTTTCTCTTTAAACTATAAGTATAGACAAAAAAAAAAGAAATTAAATTTATTTATTTACTGGAATAATGTGATGTCTTACATAAATTATAGGGTCCATTATATTTATGTCCTACAGCTATTGTTGTCATGCAAATATTAATTATAGCTACATACAATTAGTATAGTGTAAAGCCTTGTGGCACCTGATGTGCCTGTAATTTCACCGGAAACCATACCCTTCAAACCGAAGCACAGCAATGCTACTTGGTGGTAGGTAGTTCTTCCCCGGGCGGAATTCTACTGCTTTTTAGCTGAGGAGATTATCGATTTTTAGTATCTCGTCTTCGCGTTCAAAGTTCAAAATGTTTTTATTCATTAAAATCATAAGGATCACTTAGTAACGTCAATTTTACTGCCTGTTCCTACGCTACCAAGCCGGAAAACAAAGGCGAGAAACAAAGCTGATTGCTCTTTTTATTGATCCTTTTGAATATTGTATGTGTTAGCAGACTTCCGTGTACTCACAATGGTTCCAACGGAAGACCAGCGCTATGTTACCTTGCTGTGATATAGCAAAATGCTGAGTTGGAACATTTTTGTGGCGGCTACTAATAGCTAATAGCAATGTTATCTTTTGTTGTAATGTATTTTGTTTTAGTGTTGTTAATTATTGTTATTAGTGGTTGGCATAATAAATTATATTTTCTTTCTTTCTTTCTTTCAAATACATAACAGTAAAGAAAACAAATTATGTTTAAATTTTAATATTTTTGACCGAGTATCAAAGTTAAACAATAATGGGGAGGTTATCTTTCCATCTAGAATCTAAAATATTATATTCTTAACTCATTTCAATGTTTTTTAATGACTTGCAGCCCAGACCAGGACGAGATTAACGCTAAAGAGGCCAACAAGAAGGAAGAGGAGGAGCGTATAGCGGAGGCCTCCAAGCCCGGGGGCTCGCCTATGGACGTGGACGAGACGTCGCAGCCCGCGGCGCCCGTCGCCGTGCCGCAGATCAAACTCGGACCTAACGGAGAGATCGTACTTGATGAACAGAGCTTGGTAAGATATTATAAAAATATAATAAAGGCTACTAATGGCGGGTTCCTATATCCGTCGGTAACCAGCTACGACTCGTTTTACGTTACGAAACGTGTCAACAACACCCCCCCCATTGTATACTTACGTTGGGGGAGGCCCATGTCCTGCAGTGCACTTTTTTCGGGCTGATAAGATGATGAAAATAAAAAAAAATATTAAGGTGGTTCGATTCCTGTACAAACAATCAAGCAAGTTACGCACTAGCGGTTGGCCTAGGCGGTTCATTTGAGCGGCCAGCCGCCTGACGCGGTTGGAGTAGAAACCGCGTCAAGCGGTTGGACCGTTTGAAGGCGTGTATGTCCATAAACGAAATGGACGCCGCCATCTAAGTAGCTTTGTTATCGATTATTACTCCCGATAACTGCGACAGAAAATTAAAATAAAAACTGGCCAAGTGCGAGTCGGACTCGCGCACTTAGGATTCCGTGCCATTATCTGTATAAACGAGCAAAAAATCACGTTTGTTGTATGGGAGCCTCCTTAAATATTTATTTTATTCTGTTTTTAGTATTTGTTGTTATAGCGGCAACAGAAATACATCATCTGTGAAAATTTCAATTGTCCAACTATCACGGTTCATGAGATACAGCCTGGTGACAGACGGACAGACAGACAGACATCGGAGTCTTAGTAATAGGGTCCCGTTTTACCCTTTGGATATGGAACCCTAAAAAGGTAATGGATTCATCCTTTACTGGAAACACGCAACGAATCTGGCGCCAGTTCGCAAATTGTTTTCAAGAATTGAAGAAGCACGAAGTTAAACTTTTCGGTAGAGAAACTAAACCGCCTATGAACCGCCAGTGCGTATAAACAAGATGGCGGCCAGCCGCGAAGCGGGCCGCGGCCCTTTATTCCACCGCCGCGGTTGAAATTTTATTGCGGCTAAGTGCGTACGATCACAAGCGGTTGCATATTAAAATGGAAAAGCTGGTAGCCGTCCCCTCAGTTAACCGCTAGTGCGTACGAGCGCTCAGTGCACATTCACTTCAGTGTCAATGGTATGAGTTGACCGACATGCGGTTATACACTTTATATATATATATATATATATATATATATATATATATATATACATATATATCAATCTAGTTTCAAATTGTTTATGACATCTTTTCTGGTTCCAATAAAGTGCAATTTATAATAAGGGCCCCAGAGAATCAATACGCCATATGTTTAAAGAAATATATATTATGACATGTCCTTGTCAATAACATCTATGAAATTCTGATGTATGTTCACCAAAATATTAATTTGTTTTAAAATAATAGCGATAATCATAATTTTAATACTAGAAATAAAGATAAACTCGCTGTTGCCACTTGTAGACTCCATAAAGTTAGTAAATCGTTTAAAGGACAAGGTGTACGCTTTTTTAACAAACTCTCAAGTGACGACCTCCGTGGTGCAGTGGGCGAATAGCCGGCTGAGACGCAGCAAGTAGCGGGTTCGATTCCTGCCGCGGAACAAATGTTTGCATGATCTTACAGATATTCGTTCCGGGTCTGGTATATTATATTCTCTATATATTATAAGTATGTACATATTTACAAAAAAATGTGTATAAGTATTCTATCAGTTATATGGTTCCCATAGTACAAGCTTTTCTTAGTTTGGAGCTAGATAACGTTGTATGAAATGTCCAGCAATATTTATATACTATTTATGTACAAAAATTGACAACAAATTTAAAAACATCATTAAACAAAATCTTTATAAAGAAGCCTACTATAATATATTGGATTATTTAGATGATACAGAAGCTTAGGATTGAAATTGCTCAAAAGTGTTATAATTTAGATATAATTTATTTTCTTTATTGTTATGTATCCTAAAAGGATCATTAAAAAGAACAACCAGCCTTGTTTCTTGCCTTTCTTTCCTGGCTTGGTCGCGAAGTAACAGGCAGTAAAATTGACGGTGTAAATTGATCCTTGTGATTTAATTTATTTTATTTAATAATATTTAGATTCACAGTTACATCACCATATAACATACATTTATTAACATAATACTGAACTTAAACCAAATTGAATCTACATTATGTAATACTAAACTTTTATAAATTTGACGCGGCAAAGTATCGCCAGTTAACTTTAAACAAAAAATAAAAAAAGAATTACGAGAAATAGTTTACAACAAAAAAAAGAGAGTACATATTACAAATTTATAGAATATTTAAATTAATGAAGAAGTGCCCCTTGAGCTGCAATATTTGCTTGATCGCATTTTGAGTGTGTGTGGATTTTAATGAATAAATCAAAGATTTTTTTAATTGAAAATATTTTGTTTATTTCTAACTTCCCAGGTGGTGAATCAATCGGACCCACGTAAGATCGCAACGTCAGTGGTGCGCGAGGGGTCGTGGGGCGCGGGCGCGAGCCGCGCGTACCGCCGCACGCCGCGCTCCGCCCCCTGGGCCGACGCGGAGACGGTGCGGTTCTACCGCGCGCTGGCGGCCATGGGCACCGACTTCACGCTCATGCAGCCACTCTTCCCCGACAGGACCCGACGCGATATCAAACTAAAAGTGAGTACAAACTACCTGCCACCCAGCCGAACTGGGGTAGGATGTTACGCCGAGGCTGTTACAGAATAAGTAATAGTCGGTTTCTCGGAGTTATACCTACTGTGGGTGAGACTAGCGCAGGATCGTGCCGGACGGCACAAACTTGGGGAGGCCTATTCCCAGCAGTGGGTGAAGTCGGGCTGTGGATGATGATGATGATGATAATACCTACTGTGTCACAGAATAGGTAATACTTGGTGTGGAATATACCTACATGCTACGTTTTTACCTACAGTTGCACATAATAAGAAATAGTCGTCGATTGAAATACCTACACTTTTCTAGTTACCAGTGGAACCATCTAGAATGTTCGCGAGTTATATATCTACTGTGCGCGGTATAAATAGTGCGTAGAGACGTCCCCAGAGTCAGTCTAGTTTTGGCGATACGTGCGAATATTTCGGTGACTTTTAGTGGTTTATTTTGTGACCGTGTTGTGAATTAAAATAAATAAATAAAATAAAATACATTTATTTCAAGCAATTATGTAGCTCATATAGGAAAGCGCACAACACAATAAGTACACTAATGTTTATACAGGGTTTTTGAGAGCATGCCTGTGACAGCAATGTCTGGTGTACGGGCAGTCTAATCTGCCGGCTATCATTGCCAAGACGGTGTTGGCGCTGGCCCGCAGCCTGTGCACCAGGGACACGGCTCGCTAAGGCATGACGGTATGGAAGCAGTCGACCCGCGCCGCTGCGAACATCCCTGATGCACTGCAGTAGCGGGGCAGCCCCAGCATCGCCCTGAGTGCATTGTTATACTGGACGCGGAGTGCGCTGTACGCCGCCTGCGCATACTTCGAATTAGTGTGTTCTGATTACTTGTGATTAAGCTCGTGTATTCATCATATCGTGTGTTCGTGGTTTGATGACTTCCAGCCTCCCGAACAAGCCGGGTTCCGTAAAGGCTACAGTACCATAGACCACATACATACGCTGCGGCAAGTCATACAGAAGACCGAAGAGTATAACTTGCCGCTATGTCTCGCGTTTGTGGACTATGAGAAAGCCTTCGATTCGATCGAAACATGGGCAGTGCTTGAGTCTCTCCAACGATGCCGTATTGACTATCGGTACATCGAAGTGTTGAAGTGTTTGTATAAAAACGCCACTTTGTCAGTCCGAGTACATGAACAGAGCTCGAAGGCGATTCCCTTAAAAAGAGGCGTAAAACAGGGAGATGTCATTTCTCCGAAACTGTTTACGACCGCATTGGAAGATGCCTTCAAGCTTCTGGAATGGAAAGGACTGGGCATCAATATTAACGGCGAATACATCACTCACCTTCGGTTTGCCGACGATATTGTGGTCATGGCAAAGTCGATGGAAGAGCTCAGCACAATGCTCGAAGGCCTCAATCGAGTCTCCCAACGGGTAGGACTTAAAATGAACATGGACAAGACGAAAATCATGTCGAATGTCTATGTCGTCCCTGCCCCAGTTATGGTTGAGAACTCGGCTCTTGAAGTTGTCGACGCGTATGTATACCTAGGACAAACAGTCCAATTAGGTAGGTCCAACTTCAAGAAAGAGGTCAATCGTCGAATCCAACTCGGATGGGCAGCGTTTGGGAAACTTCGCAACGTCTTTTCGTCCCAACATACCTCAGTGCCTTAAACCGAAAGTCTACAATCAGTGTGTGTTACCAGTGATGACATATGGAACCGAGACGTGGTCCTTCACTATTGGCCTTATGAATAAGCTCAGAGTCGCTCAACGAGCTATGGAGAGGGCTATGCTCGGGGTTTCTCTACGGGATCGAATCAGAAATGAGGAGATACGTAGGAGAACTCAAGTCACCGACATAGCCCGACGGATTAGCACGTTGAAGTGGCAATGGGCAGGCCATATAGCGCGCAGAACAGATGGCCGATGGGGCCGAAAGGTTCTCGAGTGGAGGCCACGGACCGGCAAGCGCAGCGTAGGACGTCCACCCACAAGATGGGCAGACGACTTAGTAAGAACCGCAGGTCGGCGTTGGATGCAGCCCGCTTCCAACCGCAGTTCCTGGAGATCAATGAGGGAGGCCTTTGTCCAGCAGTGGACGTCCTACGGCTGATATGATGATGACGATGATTATGATTCATCATATTTTCAGCGTTGAATAAGTGTTATTTTGGTTAGATTGATTTTCATTATTTTATCCCGAACCCGCAGCTGGTAACAGTATTTAACAGTAACTGGTAACAGGTAACTCCAGCGGAAAATGGTGTATCATAAGTTTTTGGCATAGTATTTCTCACAAAAAAGCTAGTTTAACTGGGGCGCTTCTTAGCTATATCGGTTTAGTTTTAACCCCCAAAACAAAATGAGGGTCGGTGGCTGACTGAGTGTGCATTAACCGGCGTCAAAAACTAACTTGCTAGTGGTTCGTCCCGAACTGAGATCTCGCGTGTCTCCCGTAAAAGCAAAAAAATATTATTGAAGTAAAACTGCTTTACGCACGCTAGAGTTGGGGAGTAAGCTGGTGAATGCGTTACGAAAAGTGCGAACGGAAGTTGAGAGGGAGATATAAGATAGTGAAGATTGAAAGAGAGAGAGTTACGTTTCGTATATTTTTAAACGTTAATGTGCGAGTGCGAGTTGCGTCTATCCAGAATGAACATATACTGATCGACTTACAGGCGTGTGGACAATTTTGTAATTGAACTATTTTATAAATTAATATTTTGAAAAAGACGTTTTACTTCAGTCGTGTGGTCCTAAAGCACACTGGTTTTTTTTGTAATCTTTGACTATTAAAATAGTGTCGCGAAACGCAAATCTAAAAAACTTCAACAACAGTTTCATTCAAATTACATGAAACAGGAGTTCATGTAAATTGGTTCCACTTTTTTGGGGTAGAAATTGCAGTCATTCTAGATTTCAGACTTTTCCCTACCAAATTTACCCTACCCATTTACCATACCAAATTTCAGCACTGGTGTACCCTGTGAATTTTGTCAAAGTTCTGTTTTTAGTGTTTTATTAGTTATATATGGTAGAGAGAAAGATTTAATTTAAATTCTAAGACATATATAAAGGGTCTTTCAAATAGAGCGGGTCGATGTTAATAATCTGTGGCGGCCATTTTGTTTTGGCGGCATCTGTCAAATCTGTTTTTTCTTATTCAGTCACTGATGCCAAATCACCATGGCAAGTTACACGGTTGAGCAGCATGTGCAAATGATAAAACTTTATTATCAAAATGAGTGTTCGTTAGTGCAAACGTTGCGCGCATTGCGCCCATTTTACGGCAGACGCGGTGGCCCTTCAAAGTCCACTCTCCAACGATTGGTGACTAAATTTAAAACGACCGGTTCGGTAAACAACCAACCAACACCTTTACGTCAAAGGAACGCCAGATCGGCCGAGAACATCGCCGCTGTACGTGAGAGTGTTCAGGAGACTCCGAGGCAGTCGATTTCTCGCCGTGCTCAAGAACTCGGCCTTTCGCAGACCTGAACTTGGAGAATTTTGCGTCGGGACTTGGGTCTGCATCCGTACAAGATCCAACTGACCCAAGAGCTCAAAGTTAATGACCATAGACAACGCCGTGTGTTCGCTGAATGGGCATCGGAACGCTTGGAAGAGGACCCCGATTTTGGCCGAAAAATAATCTTTAGCGACGAGGCACATTTTTGGATGAATGGTTTTGTTAATAAGCAAAAATGCCGTATATGGGAAGACCACAACCGACATGAGGTTCACCAGGTGGCAATGCATCCACAAAAAGTTACTGTTTGGTGCGGATTTTGGTGTGGCGGCGTCATTGGTCCGTACTTCTTCGAAAACAACGTTGGTGAGGCCATCACCGTCAACGGCGAGCGCTACAGATCAATGATAAACAATTTCTTTTGGCTTGAATTGAACAATATGGACGTGAACGACATGTGGTTCCAGCAAGATGGCGCTACTTGCCACACAGCGAACGACACAATCGACATTTTGCATGAACGGTTTGAGGGTAGAGTTATCTCTCGCAGAGATGACGTGAATTGGCCACCAAGATCGTGTGATTTGACTCCGCTAGACTTTTTCTTGTGGGGTTTTCTGAAGTCGCAGGTCTATGCCAATAAACCACATTCGACCGTTGCCCTGAAAGCCAACATAACGCAGGCCATCGCTCGGATTCAGCCGGATCTATGCAGCAGAGTCATTAAAAATTGGACCTCTCGGATTCGCGCCACCATACGAAGCCGCGGCGGACATTTGAACGATGTCATATTCCATCCATAATGGCATAAATAGGCCTTTTAAATAAAAAATAAATTTCGTTAATATCTCACACACATCTTGTTTTATTCAATTTTAACATCGACCCGTCCTTGTTGAAAGACCCTTTATAACTAAACCTAGACAAACACAAAGTACTTCAAATACAGTCTAGTTGGGTAACTTTGAACACTTTTCATCGTTTTTTTACGATTATTGATAAATAATGTATCGGCCTAATTATGTTTTATTGATTAATCAGTGTACTTCTATACTCAAATTTAAAATAATTTTACTTAAAAGATGTAAACTACAAAATGAGGTTGAGTTAATGCCTATACAATCACCGTTCAAAGTTATCTTGACTTTTGGGTAACTTTGAACTTCGTTATTTTGTACAACGAAAATTCTTGTTTTACGGCAATATATTCGTCTAGGGTATGATTGAACTCTTAATCTGAATGAAAAATACATAGATCTTGCAAATTTAATCAACTTGATAGTAAATAACCTACCATTCCGTCAGAGATACCACCTACAACTAATAGGTACCATATTGGTTGGAAAAAATTAAGAAAAGAGACACACTTTTCACACACATTCTACAAAAGAAAAAGAAAGGTAGAAAAGTACCCTACGTCTAGTGGCTGCACTAAGTGCGTTGAGTTCGGAATCAGGCATATGAACACAATATTGTGTTGTTCACAAAGATCAGAAGCATTTTTTTTCCCTCAAGATTAGAGACACGTGGAACAAAATGCATTTCTAGCCATTCTTCAAAAACTTCCGTGGTGATCCAGCCCGAATCTGAAACTGCCATTCTTGAACCCTGTGGTGCCTTAAAGAGCCAGTCCGACCACAGTTTTTTCCTTTGAAAACGAAAAATGGTGGCAAAGTTTCTCCAGCCGCATTGACACAGAATACCACTGTGTAACATGATTTTGTGGCATTCTTGATAATTTCTGGGTGTCGAGAATCTCTGCGAAATAACAGCTTTTTCTTACCTGGGTCGTCATGAAAGCCGGACTCATCCATATTAAAAATGTTTTCAGGAGGTTATTCCCTCTATCTCTTTCGATAGGTTATTCCCTCTATCTCTTTCGATAGGTTATCAAAGAAAACTTGTTCGCGATTTACTTGTGCCCTCTTTCTTGGAATGTTGTAAGCTACTTTTATTTTTAGATCTGGATGTCGCTCTAGGAATAGAGAGCCCCATTCGTATCCTGGCATATTGTTTTTAAATTGTTTAATCTGCCTATTATTTTTGTCTAAATATTTTTTTACAATTACCCTGAAGTCTAGCATGCTGATTGGTATTCTGACATCACTTAATATCAACAAATGGGACTTAAAACTGTCTTCTTCATCTTTTGATAGTGTTACAGGTCTCCCAACACTTTTTGAGTGCTTTTCCTTCAATTTGTAAAACAAAGTGACTGGTGGTATTTTGTACTCTTTAGCTGCTTCCATCCTCGATAAAGCACCCGATTTGATTTTGTCTAGGGCTTTCTCTAAAATTTCGGGGGTATAATTTGATTTTACGCCATATTTTCGCACTCCTGGCTTAGTCAGTATGGATTTTCGTGGCATTTTTATCTACCTGTAATTAAATGAATTAAAAAATTGTGTTAAATTGTGTAAATCCTGGTAAATCGTAGTAGAATACGTATTAAGGTAGTGGAAACCCCATATGTCAATGTTACCCGAATTCTATAAAATTGAAATAGGGTAACATTGAACGATTCAAAGTTACCCAAAATCGGAAAAGTTTACAATGAACAGTGTTTTTGCACTTTTGAACATGAAATTTAATGGATTCTAAAATAATTATAAGAAAAAAAAGACAGTATATAATATATTATATCCTTAAAAACCAGAACTCACTTGTTTTACATAACTTTTCGATGTTTATATCCGATATGCAGCACACACACTTTACGCCCGTTAAAAACCGCGAATAGAAATGGCCGAAAACATAAACAACTTCTTTGACAGTTGTATATTTTGCTGTCACTTTTGACAACTGGAATATTTGGCGATTCCGTTTCACGCAGTTTCTATTGTCTGTGACTATCAAGTACAGTATGAGAAAAAATAGAATCTTCAAACTGGTTTTATTCAATGTTACAAGGAAATTCAAAGTTACCCAACTTGACTGTAATGACGGGAGTATATTTTCGAGACCATAAATAATGTTTTTTTTCAATCCAAAAGAATTGATTTTATGCTTTTCCAAAACCTGACATTACACACAAATGAGTTGCAACATCAACTACAAAATTCAAGCATATAAAAATATTTTTTTCAATGTTTCAGTTTAAAAAGGAAGAACGCATTAACCTAGCCCAAGTAGACATGGCCCTACGTTCCCGATCGGAGTTCGACCCGATACGTCTTGAGAAAGAATTCACGCAGGAAAGGAAAATCGCCGAGGAAGCCGAAAAAAGAGCCAAGGAACAACTTGAAAGAGAAAAAGAGCAGGAGAGAGAAAGAGAACGCGAGAGACGAAGACTTGGAATACGACAGAGTGAGTATTATATGAGGAGTTTATAGGGGACGTTAAGAGAAAGACATGGCCTACTCTATTATGACCATTTAAAAAATGCAAATTTTTTTAATTTGTTTTTTATTAACAAAATAGGAACGCCTACAGCATACATATTTTCACATTTTAAGGCGAGTACACATTAAGCGCTCGGCGTTGCGTTCGTCGCGCGTTAGTAGCGTACATATAGCGCGCTTAGCACGGCGCTTAACGAGCATTGTTGTGGTGTCCATACTACTGGCTCAGTTCGGAAATGGACTTCGAAGTGATTGCTTGTGTGTGGCAACAGTTTTTTCTTTTCCCAATTGTGAAATTCTTCACAATCACTGAACATTTCAACTATCTCTCCTCCCAGTTACTTTTTTTAATATTTTATTTTTATAATCGGGACTTTCCATGTCCTATATAGTTGGACGCTTTTGAATTTCATCGCTAAATAAATCTGTATCGAAGTGCGAGATCTCCATTTTGATGCGTCTACCCTACACGAAAGCGCGCGATCGACGGCAAAATGGCGGCGCATGTCTCTACAAGCGTGCAGCTGTCGCGCAACGCATCATCATGGGTCTTCATCACTTCGACCATTTTTGTTTGGGAAGTGTGGGTAAGGGTAGGACTTTCGTGCTTAACACTGGCTTCAACGTCAGAGACGACTATCTCTGAGTCACGGGGTTATGTCCGGAGTGCCATCCTGGCTTGCAGTTTGGTTACGTGGCCGATTTCTTGGCTAACGTTGGTCCTCTTGTGGTATACGCTATGGAGAGGATGGCACAGGAGCTCTCGCGGTAATAGACGCCAGGGAGTTCGAATGTCAGGTGGCCGTGCGTGCAGCGGAGCGATGGCGTTGAGGTGAGCGTGGCGGCAATTGTCGGCGCGATCGTATTTACGACGCGTTAACATTACCACAAAGTCCTCGACGCTGGACATCTGCACGTCGCTCCTGTGCAGACACGTAGGGCTATTTCTTTGCTGGGCTTCTATCCTCTTTTTGTTGGTAGAGGAACTTAGCGCGTACCACGCTGGTGCTGCATAGGTGAGCCGCGAGCGGATGTAAGTTTTGTAAACCCGCGCAACGTGCGTTCGAACGAAAATCTGACAGCGCGCATCTGATGCGCGCTTGCATGTGTACACCTCAACCGATCTCTTTGTTCTTAAAACGCGCGTTACCATAGCGCGCGCTTAAAAACGCCTAATGTGTACTCACTCATATAGGCGTACACAACACTGAATTGTGTTAGACAACATATATAAGCCACTTATGACCTAAGATATCACGAACCTAATACGTTTTTACGTTTGTATGTTTGAATAAATACACAGAGTGAGTCATGAATTCAAAAACAATTAAAAAAACATATAATTGAACTATTTGACTTATTTACAAGATAGGCAATTTATAGGAATTTACTATTAAAAAATAATATCATAAATGACCACCGCACCATCTCGACTTTGGCATTCTTCTAAGCGAGTACGGAAATTTAAAATTACATACATCTGATACTTTTTGACTTCACAATTTTAGAGATAAAAGACAGGATATTCATTTGCATTAATATGTGTTACAATTTGGTCTTACTAAGTAAAGTAAGCACTTACAGGCTTATTCACCATTTAGTTTTCATTTAGCTATAGATTGAAACCAACAATAATTTATCTTCGTCATGACTTTACCCCTCCTTCCCCCCTTTCCACCACCGGACGAGCAGACGTACCGAGAAGTATCAACGATTTGCTTCAACTTTACTTGTTAGCACAAGTAAGAAGTGGAACTCACTTCCGGCGTATGTTTTTCCGAACCAGTGTAATCTTGGAGTCTTCAAGTCCAGAGTGAATAGGTTCTTTCTAGGCAAGCATGCTCCATCTTCGATCACACCATCACTTACCACCAGGTGAGGTAGTGGTCAAGCGCTTGGCTATCATCAATAAAAAAAATCTGATTTCAGGCAAGTGCTCTAAAGTACTGGGAGACTCCGCAATGCCGAAAACATTCGGACAGGGCACGAAGACACCGTGCACGCTCGACGAGTATGTGCAATTCCAAGAAGAAAGAAAACTCAAGGCCAGTCTACGGAAATCCAACAAAAAAAGAAAAGCAGTTGATGAATTCGTCCAAGCTAGTGTGACGCCATTGAACGCCGTGATGGTACCAGAGGCGCCATCGCCTGCGCGCCCCGCGAGCTCACTCGCTACCCTCACCATACTGAACAGAAACTCTAAGCTCAGACGAATCGCTCCAAAGAAACCAGCACCAACCGAAATGGCTACAATCA
This sequence comes from Philereme vetulata, assembly GCA_918857605.2. Classification (NCBI taxonomy): domain Eukaryota; kingdom Metazoa; phylum Arthropoda; class Insecta; order Lepidoptera; family Geometridae; genus Philereme; species Philereme vetulata. The sequence continues at coordinate 2,581,670 of OU975460.1, read as the reverse complement.
CCAAGGAAGTTCCATTACCTGTTATACCGCCTAATATTGAAAAGGGTTCTCTGGTTGTGTTAACTGTAAACGACCCGCAGTCGCCGTCTAGAAAAATGCTACAGACCTACATATCTCAAGGCCCTGGGAATTTGGCCCCGGTCTCGTTACCACCGAGTTTATTGAACTCGGTTGTGGGCTTAATGAAGAAAACGAGATCACCGACACCTGTAGCAGCATCCACAGTTGCAGAGTCCCCAACGGTCCGCGGTGAGAGGCCCAAACCGTCTAACCAGTGTCCGAAGGAAAGAAAGAACTCTTACACTATTACTCAGCTATAAAGAATTAAAAACTGGCCAAGTGCGAGTCGGACTCCCGCACGAAGGGTTCCGTACCATTATCTATAAAAACGGCAAATAAATCATGTCTGTTGTATGAGAGCCTCACTCATTTATTTTTAAAGTGAATCTATAACTAAATATGCTGTGAATATTTCAAGCGTCTACCTGTTGCCATTATCAATATCGAGCAAAAAAATCACGATTGTTATATGGGAGCCCCCCTTAAATATTTATTTTATTCTGTTTTTAGTATTTGTTGTTATAGCGGCAACAGAAGTACATCATCTGTGAAAATTTCAAATGTCTAACTATCATGAGATACAGCCTGGTGACAGACAAACATACAGACAGCGGAATCTTAGTAATAGGGTCCTGTTTTACCCTTTGGGTACGGAACCCTAATAAGTCTAAGGACGTATTGGACGTCAGTGTCTTATTTTAAGACGATTACGAGATGTCAAAATCGATTATGTATTTCATCCTTAGTTCGATCTTGAGTATTACTGAACGTTCAAGACGTTCAACAAATGCAAGAAAAATTCATAACAAGATTGGAAGCTGAGGAGAAAATTGATCATCGATTTTTGACACCTTGTTCCTTGTAGACGATAAGGGGGCTGATCCGAATTATCCTAACTCCTTGAAATTACGGGGTAAGTTTTTATAGCCAATATATACCAATAGTATTGTAGGGATAGCACCGTCAGGTATGCTTGCGAATAACTGCGGAGTGGAAAAGGCCTTGGTCAATAATCCCACTAATATTATAAACGCGAAAGATTGTATGGATGTATGTGTGGATGTTTGTTAATCTATCACGCAAAAATTACTGAATGGATTTTAATGAATATACGTAGATTATAACCTGGATTAACACATAGGCTACTTTTTGTTGACAAACAACGCGTGCGAAGCCGCTAGCGGAAGCTATAGTCTTTCCATTTACTTATTTTCTCGATGACAGCTCCTGTGAAAACTTGAACGAGCGTCTTTTTTACATTATGTATGCATTATTTTATAAAAATATGACGCTTACGCACGTACAAGGTTATACCAGAGTCGGAGAAACTGATAGAGATGGAGCTATCGATAAACGTAACACGATAACAGACCCGATATTTTTTTACAAAATGTAAGAAACTAAACTACTGCCGGATACTTTTGTACAAATTTATCAACTAATATTATATTTCATTACAAGATGTTATACGTATTAATTCTTGATTGATAATGCCAACTACTTTAAAATTTTCGAAGCTGTTGTAAAATAAGTAGGTATAGGTAGGTACTCGACAATGAAACGAAATAATTATAACGACAGGTAATCTTTATTTATTTATTTTAATCAAAATCTGATGAATCGTCACTGTCACTCGATGAGCTCTCCTCATGAGGTCACAACACAACAACTATCAAATTAGAACTGCCATCGAGAAAATAAAGAAATGGAAAGACTATAGTATTACATATAATGTTATACCCTTGTTGAATGTATATCATGTATTTGCGCTGGCTCGCGTATCCGATAACCTTAACCTTTCTAAGCTTTATACTAAATGTTTTATCTTTTCATTAATTTTTGACCACAATAGGAATTGTGTTGTATATTTTAATTGATATGTATTAAACTGTTTTAGATGTTGATTGAACTAACTCACCTAGTTTATTATTTATCGTAATCATTTTTGCGAAGAACAAATATCATAATCTATTTGAACCCTGCCTGTTTATACGTATGTTTATATGTATATTCAAAAGAATTGAGACCAACCTACCTACAGCTACAGCGGCTACATCCTAAAAAACAAACCACTCATTTTAGCTAAGCACATTGTGGGTAAGAATCCGATAGAAAGTCATACAGGAACTCGTGACTACTGAAATAGGCTTATTAAGCGCCTTTCCTGTATATTTCTAGCCTGGGTACTGGAAGCACTAGATAGACAGACGTTTGCAAAATCTAAATAGAACTTAGTATAGATAGGTAGCTTATATTTTAATTACCTATAACAGAAATGTTCTTATACCCTCATAATATAATAATTATGTAACAGACATTTCAGACTAGCACTAACATACAAGTCCATATTACATACAATACAAAAATATATACAATAAACGATGAAATAAACAAATAATATATGATATGATATAGTTCACAATTTTATGGTGACTCCTTCACAGTACAAGCGGTGCGACTGTGGAACGCCTTACCTTTTGACTATAAGGTCGTCCCAATCTCATCCTATTTTCAAAGTCAATGTATGCAACCATTTCCTTTCGTTGTCTCGTAACTGCTATTTAGTGTTTATGTTATTTATCCTCTTTATGTAGTGTAGTTTATTTATATATTATTTGTATGTATTTAAGTTTATGTTTATTAGTATAATCAATAGTTATATTTTATTTTGTGGGTTATGTTTATGTCTGTAGGTACACTTACACCGCCGTCTTTTGATTTTGTTTATCCTGTCCATCCAGGTTGTCTGGAAGAGATCGCTTTTGGCGATAAGACCGCCCATTGTACCTATATTTAATGTTTATTTCCATTATTACTGTATTTTTGTTTGGTGTGCAATAAACAGTATTTCATTCATTCATTCGTGATAATTTTAGTGTACAATAAATTATATTATGTAAGTTTTATATACTATTCGTTTATAAGTTACTATCGAGCCATTTTAATAGGTAACATTTGACGTCTGTTGACGTCTGTCAGTTCGGTACAACTCGTACCGAACTCGTACTCGTATCGGTCATTATTACAATAAATATGTAATCGTAATTGAAAAAAGTTAAGCAATTGTGCAGTCCTAACAAAACGAAAAAATATATTATTTTATGCCCGCCGTTACAAGGTTACGTTGTTGAATTTTTATGAACTGTCAAATGTTACCTATTAAAATGGCCTGAGAGTAAGAGCATTATTTAAGCTGTTTGTTCACCTTGCTACGCCCTTACAGGGTGCATACTTTTAGATTTCGATTACCTTTACGAAACCTGTGATGAATGTTGCATTGAAAGAAATAAATACAATACCAAGGCGTTCCGCTCCGAGCCCCTTGATATTTCCTCGCACGAATCTCCCCAAATTTAAACAATTTCTTACACTCGTACCTACCCTCAGCTCGCACAGTTTCATCCAACTATTTGGACCGCTTGTTTCGCTGTCTCTATCCAGCGGGAACACTTGTCTAGGGAGAATGTCTTAATTCAAGGAAAGTATTACCCGTGCGCGATAAGTTGGGACCTGAGCACGGTGACGTCGTCATATTGGCGTGTTTGTACCGCCCGCAAAAAAGCGAACATAACAAGCAGCCGCCCGCGGCTTCGTCTTTGTTTTTTTTAACCTAATTTATTATGTTACTCAGGGAGGACGCTGCTTTTTATCTAATCTGTTTTACACTATTTGAATAAAATAAAAATACAATGTTTAAGTTTATACATTTATTTTATCTATTATTTACATTATCTCATCTTCGTCACTACTTAGTGGATTTATGCCTTCTAGAGGTTGTTCTTCGTCCTCAGTCTCACTATAATCACTTGACGAAGAGGTATCCGATAAATTTACAATTAATTGCGATTCATTCGTCTCTTGTAAGAGGTCATCATGTCACAACAAAAACTACAACAACAAAACAATAACACAAACGAAAACTAAAAGAATTCCAGAGCGCGTCGTTACGTGACGTAGGCCAGTACGAGACTAAAAACCCTAGTAAAAAATAGTGATGCGAACGGTACAATACGGGCGCCATCGGGGAAGTGCAGGGGAAGCGGTCGGGGAGTCGCATTCCTAGCAGGTCCCGAGTAATAGCTTAATATTGGATCCGTCGGTTAGTAATTAAACTAAAAATGGATCCGTCCTAATTACGAAGTTAATTCATCATAAGCATTTTTAGAGTCGCTTATTTTAAGTTAAATTTGTGTTATTACTAGTATTTTAAGGTTTATAGTATGTAGATATGTTTTTAAATTTATATAGATGCACCGCAGTCATGTGTTACATTATAATCCTGTGCATACAAAGGTTGTCTGGAAGAGATCGCTTTTAGTGATAAGGCCGCCCATTGTACTAAATCTATTTGTAAGAATTATGTTCTGTATTTTACTTTGGTGTACAATAGAGTTATCTTAGTATAACCTATAGCCAGCGGGGCACTGTAAATATATTAAACTGATCAAGTCAAATCATTAACATCATTATTACTCAATAGCAGGTAATCAGATATCGAGTTACGATATTTTGTAGGTCTATTCAATTATACTGGTCTGTGCAAATATGAAATTTTCGGCAGAACCGAATAATATTGACTTGAGATTTATAAAATCATTCCTTTGATCTTCCCCTTGATACGGGACCTTCTTTCCTCATTTTAGCACATATATTGTAAACGACTTAAATGTTTTTTTTAAACACGCCTAAACTGTGTTGTGTTTTGTCTGCTACTTTTAGAGTAGCCTGAACATACAGACGCGATGGGGGAACTTTACTTTATACTATGTGGCAGATGTTAATAATAACTTAGGCCGACTTGCACAACGATCCCTAAACGTACTTATTTAGCGGCTAAGCATATTTAACTTTGACGTATTTGTATGATTTGACAACCCCTTAAATCATATTTAGCTAATAAATACGTTTCGGCATCGTTGCGCAAATTGGCCTTAATAATTAGTAGATATACCTATTAAATATAAACAAAAACTAGGTGCAAGCCGGCCTTAAAGCGACTTGCGCAACGATGCTTAAACGTATTTAGTGACTAAATATTATTTAAAGATAAAATAATTTCAATGTACAGAACATAATTTTTACAAATAGATCTAGAACAATGGGCGGTAAGGAGTTGTCAAATTTAAACATGTTTAGTCGCTAAATACGTTTATGGATCGTTGTGCAAGTCCCCCTTACTGTTTTAACCCTGTAAATAAATATAATGGTATTATTATTACGAATTATTTCAAATCAATTTCTTTAACTTTATTGTGAATAAACTGTTTTAAAACAATTATGGATACTATTTATTGATCACTTGCTCGTGTGAATCGTTATTAATAAAATACTTATGCATTTTAAACAATTTATTTTATTTTATACTAGCTGACCCGCCTGTGGCTTCGCACGCGTGGTCTGTCACTAAAAACATTACCTTCCTTTTACGCAGTCGGGTTAAAAGTAGTTCTCCCGGTCTCAAAAGTCTCAATCCCGGTCTTAATCTATCTATATACCAAATGTAATCGAAATCTGTCCAGCAGTTTATTCGTGGAAACGCGTACACGTAACAGACAGATCTATACTTTCGAATTTATAATATTTGTATGGATTTAATTAGATCTTTACCTATGAAATTGCCGTTTTGTATGGAATAAGTGAAAGTACTTATTTTTTTAAACTTTTTTATTTTTGTTATTCAAAGTAATCAACTAATCACCCATGCAATCGATGCACTTTACCAACGCATTGGCAGTTTATTGATGCCCTTGTAAAAATCAGCTGGACGGGAGGCAACAAACTCTTCAAAGGCATTTTGTACTGCCTCTCGGGAATTGAATTTTTTACCCACTTTTAGTGGGTAAAAAAAAAGTTGTCTAAACTTTGGAAAAAGTAATAGTCGGTAGGTGCAAGGTCTGCTTATTCAGATTTGAGTCTCTTCCAAAGATATTAAACTTACATACGAAATAGGGATGTTACGAAAATTTGCATTCGCATTCGCATCAAGCGATACAAATGTTTTGCGCAAGTGAATGTGTACAGGTCGTGTCTCGCCCGGCGGCCGCGCGGTGCTCGATCCTCGCACGCGCAGAAGGCGCAGGCAGGCATCACGTGTCTCGCCCGGCGGCCGCGCGGTGCTCGATCCTCGCACGCGCAGAAGGCGCAGGCAGGCATCACGTGTCTCGCCCGGCGGCCGCGCGGTGCTCGATCCTCGCACGCGCAGAAGGCGCAGGCAGGCATCACGTGTCTCGCCCGGAGGCCGCGCGGTGCTCGATCCTCGCACGCGCAGAAGGCGCAGGCAGGCATCACGTGTCTCGCCCGGCGGCCGTGCGGTGCTCGATCCTCGCACGCGCAGAAGGCGCAGGCAGGCATCACGTGTCTCGCCCGGCGGCCGCGCGGTGCTCGATCCTCGCACGTGCATAAGGCGCAGGCAGGCATCACGTGTCTCGCCCGGCGGCCGCGCGGTGCTCGATCCTCGCACGCGCAGAAGGCGCAGGCAGGCATCACGTGTCTCGCCCGGCGGCCGTGCGGTGCTCGATCCTCGCACGCGCAGAAGGCGCAGGCAGGCATCACGTGTCTCGCCCGGCGGCCGCGCGGTGCTCGATCCTCGCACGTGCATAAGGCGCAGGCAGGCATCACGTGTCTCGCCCGGCGGCCGCGCGGTGCTCGATCCTCGCACGCGCAGAAGGCGCAGGCAGGCATCACGTGTTTCATTTGATCAATAAAAAGCGTTTCTTTCTTGCTGCTTGCTCGGTTAGTTTAGCTTTTTGTTTTAGTTGTCAGTAATTTGTAACTAATCATTACGTAAATACTTAAGTACTTTCTGAGTTTAGAATTTTGTTGAGCTATTTTTACAGTTTTCCCCATGCCACCGGGAAAGAAAAGTGATATAGGTATGGCGATTTTTACACCTATCGATCGAGACCACGCGAAATGCAATGTTTGTGAGAAAAGTTATTCCACAGTTGGGCGCACTACTTCAGCCTTGCGAACCCATTTGAAAACCATCATCATCAAACATTCGCGAATGCGAATGTGAAAATATGACATTCGTAACATCCCTGATACAAAAATACAAGTTTTCTTTATTTGTTCTATAACAGCTGTTTCCTTTCAACCTTTTCCCAACGCCTGTCTGTGGCATCGTAACGCGTAGATAAGTTCCCTAACCGATTATGACGCGGCTTTTTTATATATGTATATCTAGTTTAACTGGGATAGTTCTTAGCTACGTGTGATGGAAGATATCATCAATTTTCCTTTTTGTTGGAGAGATCTCAACAGTAAAATGAACAAATAAATAAATATTGCTGGACATTTCACACAGCACTATCTAGCCACAAACTAAGCAGAGCTTGTACACACGGCTACACATCAAGCTATACATTTCCACTATAAGCTGACCTCTCATTCTACGAAAAGCCTACACAATGCAAGGTCAGCTTATACTGGAACTGTATAGCTTGATGTGTAGCCGTGTGTACTATGGGAATCGGATAACTGATAGAATACCTACTTTGTTTTTTTTTTGTGAATACTTATAATTTATAGAGAAAACATCTAGACCCGGAACAAATATCTGTAGACCACATTTCTTAAGCGGCGAGAATCGAACCCGCTACCTCCTGCGTCTCAGCCGGTCGCCCACTGCGCCACGGAGGTCGTCATATTAGGTCGGATATTTATTAACTACGGGTTTTAATGTGTCGAGGAGGTTTCGAAATTTGTAATTTATACTCTTGTACAGCTACTCAGTGGTTGGTTTGTGGCTGCCATCAAGATGATGCCTTTGTTCACATAAATAAAAATTCATAGTCATAGTTGGTTATGGTATATTTACAACTGTGGTCATTTTATAATATTAAGACACCAATTACTATTGGTTAGGGCGTTTGTGCACTCGCTCGTATTCGATACGTTTTCGTAATTACACCAATCACTTTGTCCAATAAGGATCCAAAGATTTGCAAAGAATGCGTCTATTGGTCAAAGTGATTCGTGAAATCACGAAAACGAATCGAATACGAGTGAGTGCACAACCGCCCTTACACTAACTAATTAGTTACCTATCTAAGGGCGACTTGCGCAACAATGCCATAACGTATTTAGTGGCTAAACATGATGTAAGGAGTTTTCAAATCGTACAAATACGTCAAATTTAAACATGTTTAATCGATAAATACGTTTAGGGATCATTGTGCAAGTCGGGCTTAGTATGTAACAAAATGAGTAAAAAACACTTCATAATTCCAGAATGGAATTAAAACTATCAATACTATTCATTTATCCTTTGCAATGGGTAAAGTTTAAAAACACACCATTGAAATCACAAAAAAGCGATGCACAAAAGTTGAGTTTATTCCGGCAACCCTTCACCGGAATTGTCATACACATTCTTCTGAGACGCGGGTATCTTCATCAGTGAGCTTCTACAATCTCATGCGGGAACCATTGGGAAGACTCCAGACTGTCCCAAACAGACAGCTCGGGGTCAAGGAACTCTTCGTTCATCTGGTCAACGTCGTATGGCTTCTTGTGGTCTGTGAATAATATAAGTAGTATTCATTGTTAAAATAATTTGCCTGATAAAGTGCAGTATCTCTAAAGGTGGGTACTGACCAACGTTACGAGGTGTAATGTAACATGTTACACAGCGAGCATTCATGCAGTCAGTACGTAGTGTTACGGGGTAATCAGCGAGCAACGAGCCGCTCGTTGCTCGCTTTGAGTGCTCCACCCGGCTTACTAACGCGGTTCAGCCAGTACGGCGTACGCTGTTGCAAGACGTCACGAGCGCGCGCGGTGCGTCGCGCGTCGCACACTGATTGCTTTTCTATAATTTTGTATCTTTTTTATGTACTTTTGGTCCAATTACATTCAAGAGTTCTTCAAAATCGATCGGAGACATGCGTACAAAGTTTTTATACTGTCCAGTAATCGTTTGGTTTTTTGATATTGCCATCAATGACAAACCACCACATACTCTCGTTTTTATTTTATTTTATTTTTATTATTTTAAGGAAACTTACAGCTAGGTACACAGAAAACTAAATAAATTATAATACATGCAAAACATACATTACATGTATTCTTAGAGCCAATTACAAATTTCCACAGATAATTTTAAAAAAAGATTTATATAAAAACACAGTTACAGTGGACAAAAACCGTTTGATATTACAATATTCATTCTTAAGAGTTTTAGGTAGGTACATTAATTATTACAGAAGAACTTATCTGCAAGCAAGCTTTTTAACTTGCTTGTCGAAGTATTGAATATATCAATATCTGCATCTGCCAAAGTGTTAAGCGAGGCGCTTGCTCGAATAACAAATGCGTTTTGCCTGTAATTGGTTTTAACTACCGGAACTTAAATTAGTTTAAATTAAGTATTAGTTTAGGTTAAATTAGTTTGATGTCCAGTAACGTTTTTTCTTATATGTACTTAATTTGGATTAAACAATAATTATGTAGAATCAATGATGCCAACGCGTCCTCGCTGTCGGCCATCTTGACTGAACTGGCTGGCGAATGGAGCACCGAGTTTTGACGAGCATGTTACGCCGATTTTTAGAACACAGCTAACATGCTCGATGCGAAAGTTACATTACACCTCGTAACGTTGGTCAGTACCCACCTTAAGGGAATTTTGGCACCGCCTCCGCCGCGCCGTGACGGACGTCACCGAGAAACAAAACCAAAAGTGACGTCCGGGTGACGGCGTGCGGTGATCCATCGTGACGACTCAGGCTGGAGTCTGCTCTGGTATCTCTTTTGGACACGGTTGCACTTACCGCCCTGCCGTACGCATCGTACGCGCTCTGTTGACTGGTTTGGTGCATTGACCGGACCGGGGCATTGAACGAGCCCCGCTCGTTAAACGGCTCGTAGTTTTAGCAATCTGTGGCATCTTACAATACACTAGTTCTCTAACAATTCGTCGAGCAGCATACTATCGAATTTTTTATGATAAAACAAGAATATTTTCTACATACATTTATTTATTATTTTTTGTGTAGTTAAAATATTGTAAGGCGGACGGGACTTGAATCCGCAACCTTCTTGATACGAGAATGCCCTAATCAATTGCGCCGCGGGCTCACTTCTCATCAGGCGCGAAATTAGTGATATGGTTCATTTTAAGACACAGCGCCGTTAGCTCTAGTTTTAAAAATCTTGGATAACACTTTAAAATAAAAATAGTAAAAATAAACTCACCAACAAGAAGCAACTCATCGACTTGCGCTTTCTGTGCGGCTGTCTGCGCAGGGTCGGCGGCCGGCGTCTGCGGCGCATTCTCGCCCTGCCCATAGTATCCAGACCAGGCTGAATAATTTTGCCAATAGGCGGACGGATCATAATATTGGCTGTACTCCTATAATATATAACCGCTTATTATCACTCGTATCGTCGAAGTTCTAAGTTCTAACCAGAGGCGAGGCGAACTTTGAAGCTGTAAGCGATTGCCTTACTGCAATAAAAGGACAAGACCGAAGCAACTCAAAACTATCCTTTAAATCGTGAAACAAAAACATACAAAATATGCGTAGTAGTTCGTTTTTTTTTGTCACTGACCCACAGGAAAGTTTTGGCTTCGCTTCGGTTGTTATCCATTCTCGATACAGCGTCTAAAGATGGATTTTGGATAGCTTATGTATGACTGATAGACGACCAAGACAGGCGATACAAACAAGAAAGGATTGTAAGGTAAAATAGTATATTCATTAGGGAATACGTAAAAAGGAGTTTAAAGAATTTGAAAAAGCTAGTGGAAAACTGTTATCTATTGATTGTTAAATACTTTATTGCATTTATATAACTAGTACAAAGGCGAACTTAACGCTAAAGAGTATTAATGTTTTTACTCATGAACAAGTCAGTTTTAAGTACCATTTTCTCTGTATATCCTGTCTAAACAGAGTACCAAATGTACGAGTTTTTAAAGGAACTGTGAGGCCGAAATCTAAACTTTAACGAGCTACGCACTATCTAGGGGAAAGGGGAAGGGGGGAGGGGATTCAAATGAACAGCCAGGTGAACATAAGTAGATGGAGGAATCGCTATCGAACGAACCGCTGGAGGAGAGGAGGCGCCACAACAAGTTTCCGCCCCGGATAGGAAAAATTCTAGTTCCGGGGCTGCTGCCAACTGCAACCACAGAAGTTGCCGACGCTTTTTCAAAGGTTGATTAATATTTACTATGACTTTTTGCAGTTGTATAGGTACTCGGCATCGTAGCTCGGACTAGTACCTCAAGGCGAATATAGTAGCTGATTGGTCTTATTTGTTGGAGGCTTTTTTAGGAATCAGTTTTATGTGTTCAAAAAAATATATGTCATTCATTGACCTTTTATCTGCAAAGTGAACATACATAAAAGTTCTACCTGTTTATTTACTATGAGAAAAAATAACAAAATGTAGCTGTTTTCAACTTTTAATTTGATTCAACCTCTAAACGACGTAAAATTTTGTAATTTTTCTTTCACCTAAATGTGGGCAATGACTATACCTTCAAGTTGAAAAAATTATGCTGTGCTGCGACGATCTTTCACGTGGCAATTAATTATTTTAAATAATTAGCGGGCGTACCCTTAGAAGGTGGTTGCGCGGGCGACGGGCGGAAGTGTACCACTGACTGTCGTACGGGAGGGTTGTGCTCGTCTGCCTCGCGCTCACCTATTTGCTGGTCGGTTAGATGTGTGTGGCGGAAGGTGCGAGGCCCAAACAATAGCTACGCCCATTCGCTCAAAGTCATCGGCTACGGTTAGCGCCTTAATAGTTACTAGACGGTTTCGAGCCTTTACCCAACCAAAAACTACATTAAGATTTTGATCTCTGTAATTTAGAAAGAAACCCCGCCTAGTCGCATTTAGCCTATAGTTATCTATCTAGTCACATGCCTCCAAAATACACTTTTCGGCGTATGTTGAGCGATACACGAGTGCGGTTTCTATGATTTCTGAAATGAGCTATCATAGTTTTGCATACACAGGAGTTGAAAGAATTTTCGAAGCGAGCATATTCGTTTGAAAGCCAAGCGTTCATTTATAAGTGCATTTAGCTTTAGATCACATATTACATCAAAGTCTAGAATAAAAAGTTATATTCTAAGATGATTTTTGATATGTTTACTCGTGTTTTTTTGATGTACTAGGTACCAATTTGATTATGAAAGTTGTATAAAGCGTACCAATTTGACTATTAAGATGGGGTATTGTTAATAATTTAGTTATAAGTACTTTAAAAGGTATGGCGCATTAAATATCTATAAAATTACATAATATTTCATACAGTATCATCATACAGGAAAATAAAGTATTATGTAATTTTAAATAAAAAATGTAACCGGATCCAGATGTGTGTTTTAAATTAATGTCGTACATAACAAAACAGGTTGTAGAATGTGAATGCACCAGCTACCCTATTTGTCTGTACTTAAAGAGGCATACCGTCCCACTGTTATAAGCGCTCCCAGAGCTGGCGGCGCCCGCCTGCGCCGTGAGCACGCTCTTAGGCTTGGGCACCGCGGTGCAGATCTTAAGCGGCTTGGAACCGAGCCCGGTGTATCCGTTCATGGCGTAGAGCGCGTTACGCTGCTCGTCTTCAGACCCGAAACGCACGAATCCGTAGCCTTTCGTGTATCCTGAACTGTCTAGTATTACTGAAATATTCAATGTTCAATAAAATATTGGGAATTATGGTAAAATGGAAAAATTTTAAATGATAATCCTTTTTTAGAGATATTCTAAATTTAACGGCGCTTGTGCACGGACTCATATTACTTACTCGTATACTACTACTCTGTGTACTACACAGAAGTGGAGACGGACAGGCCACATAATCCGAGATCCTCAGGACAAATGGTAGTGTAAAAGGGTCACTGATTGGTACCCCAGAGATAGTAAACGCAATAGTCAACAAACAAGATGGGAAGACGACCTAAAACTCACAGCTGGACAACACTGGAAAAGGGTAGCACAAGATAGAACCCAGTGGAAAGTGTTAGAGGAGGCCTATGCCAAGAGGCACACCGAACTGCGGGACATCCTATAACTAACAATTGCTAAAAACATGTAAACGCGAAGTTTGGAATAAATCATCATCATATCAGCCGTAGGACGTCCACTGCTGGACAAAGGCCTCCCTCATTGATCTCCAGGAACTGCGGTTGGAAGCGGCCTGCATCCAACGCCGACCTGCGGTTCTTACCAAGTCGTCTGCCCATCTTGTGGGTGGACGTCCTACACTGCGCTTGCCGGTCCGTGGCCTCCACTCGAGAACCTTTCGGCCCCATCGGCCATCTGTTCTGCGCGCTATATGGCCTGCCCATTGCCACTTCAAAGTGCTAATCCGTCGGGCTATGTCGGTGACTTGAGTTCTCCTACGTATCTCCTCATTTCTGATTCGATCCCGTAGAGAAACCCCGAGCATAGCCCTCTCCATAGCTCGTTGAGCGACTCTGAGCTTATTCATAAGGCCAATAGTGAAGGACCACGTCTCGGTTCCATATGTCATCACTGGTAACACACACTGATTGTAGACTTTCGTCTTAAGGCACTGAGGTATGTTGGACGAAAAGACGTTGCGAAGTTTCCCAAACGCTGCCCATCCGAGTTGGATTCGACGATTGACCTCTTTCTCGAAGTTGGACCTACCTAATTGGACTGTTTGTCCTAGGTATACATACGCGTCGACAACTTCAAGAGCCGAGTTCTCAACCATAACTGGGGCAGGGACGACATGGACATTTGACATGATTTTCGTCTTGTCCATGTTCATTTTAAGTCCTACCCGTTGGGAGACTCGATTGAGGCCTTCGAGCATCGTGCTGAGCTCTTCCATCGACTTTGCCATGACCACAATATCGTCGGCAAACCGAAGGTGAGTGATGTATTCGCCGTTAATATTGATGCCCAGTCCTTTCCATTCCAGAAGCTTGAAGGCATCTTCCAATGCAGTCGTAAACAGTTTCGGAGAAATGACATCTCCCTGTCTTACGCCTCTTTTTAAGGGAATCGCCTTCGAGCTCTGTTCATGTACTCGGACTGACATAGTGGCGTTTTTATACAAACACTTCAACACTTCGATGTACCGATAGTCAATACGGCATCGTTGGAGAGACTCAAGCACTGCCCATGTTTCGATCGAATCGAAGGCTTTCTCATAGTCCACAAACGCGAGACATAGCGGCAAGTTATACTCTTCGGTCTTCTGTATGACTTGCCGCAGCGTATGTATGCGGTCTATGGTACTGTAGCCTTTACGGAACCCGGCTTGTTCGGGCGGCTGGAAGTCATCAAACCTGCGTTCGAGACGGTTCGCGATGACCCTCGAAAACAGCTTATAAACATGGCTCAAAAGCGAGATGGGTCTGTAATTCTTAAGCAAGGTGTTGTCACCTTTCTTGAAGAACAGAACCACCACGCCCCCGTTCCATGCTTTTTTTTGGAATAAATTATTATTATTATACTACTACTTTAGTCGGGGTGCCCCGTCTTGCATTATATCTAATTTAACAAACTACTAATCCGTAACAGACGAGATGACACAAAACTATGTCTGCATCCATCAAAAACTGTGTTACTTTGTAAAAGGAGCATGGCCCCAATATTTTATTTTATTTATTTGGGAAGATAAACAGTCATACATTAAGAAGTAGAACATAGTGCTAATAGTAACATAAATAAATGCATGACCCACGACATCATCCACAGATTAATTAAATAGGCAGGCATAAGGCAGTAAACTAACCAGTAATGGACGGTGGTATCAGTTATGAATTACCTTTAGCAGTCTTTATTGAAGAGTACTTAGATGCAAAGACTCTGTACAGCGAGTAATCATCAACCTCAGGGCTCAGGTCACCGACCCACACCGAGAACTCTCTCTCGGACTGCATATTAGCACGAGCCTCTCGAGATGCTGTGTTTAACCTGAATCGCACCACTGGGAATGTGCCAGGTATGGGCTTGCCGTTTAACTTGTGCATTGTGTCTATTGCTTCTTCGTCAGTCTGTAACATAATACAAATTTTTATAAAAACTATGGACAAAGGTAACAGGGAGATGTGGTAGACCAAACAGACATGGGGGGACGAAATGGGGTCCAATCACACCAGATGGCAGCGAACCAATGGCGGCGAGCAGTTTCAGTTTCAAAGTTATCACAGCATTTTAAATTTAATCTTTATTACCTCTCAATCGATACTATTCATTAGGATAGTATCGCTTGAGGGACACGCGGCCGCCACGCGACCACGGGCCACTGCACACCCTCTTTGCACACACACTGCATGCAGTGGAGCCGACCATCAAGATCTGCCTCTCCCGAATACATTAGAGTACTTCAGGAGATGATGTACTCCGATTCATGAGGGAGAGGACCCAGGGCCGGATTACAGGCATGTTCCGAATGTCTCTCCAGTGACGGAGTCCAGTCCAGTCTACTAACTTCAAGTCCTTCACTCTGTAGATAATATATAAGGTGAGTATAAGGAAGTGGTATGGATCAAGTACCACACTTGATCCGGATTTCTGGCCAGTCGTCATCAAATAAATAATAGCATTAGTTTTTAAGTTTATTGTTTTATGTATGTTAGTCTTTAAGGTATGTATAGACATGGGCCTTGTAATCATTTGTTGCCTGAAACAAACTTTATACCTATTATTATTATTTACGTCATTTCTCCGAGCAGAGCTAGACACTTGTCAGCTTGCTCAGAGTGAATTGAGCCTTATACTAGTCTCTGGTAGAAAAATAGATAGATAATTCTTTATTGCACACCATAAAACATTACAATTAAAAGAAAGCAACGTAAAACTATGTGATACAATTAGCGATCTTATCGCTAAATAGCAATCTCTACTAGACACCCTTTGGATAGAAAGGTTGCCTAGAAGAAATCGCTTTTAGCGATAAGGCTGCCCATTGTACTATATTTAACATAAATTAGTTTTTTTAAGTATTCCTGGTGTACAATAAAGAATTATTCTATTCTATAGAATGGACTACTGAATAGTTGAATTGAAATACTAACAAAATGTTGAAGCGCGTGTCGGACCATGCAGAGTGAATGTTTCTGTAGTCATACACTGATGTGGTCCCATAGTCAGACTACGGAACTATTCACTGTGTCAGTCATTTTAAAATACATAATTACGTTGCAGTTCAGTTTGTTATTTTTTAATGAACATTGTATTGTGAAACCATAGGTGACTATGTTCGAAGTTCCACTACGGAACCTTATCATATCCACCATAGGCTTCCACTGCTGAATGTAGAGATTAATTTCCAAAACAATGTATCTTGTGCATACTGCATCCTTACAGTAACCTTTTTAAGGCAGTCAGTTAATATTTTGTGATGGGCTGTCCTACATTGCTCAGCCCATCTGCCACTTCAGCTTGCTGATTCTGAGGACTGTCAGAGCGTTTAGACTGTCTATGGTTAAGATCTCTAAATAGAAAGCTGATAAAAATTATAATAGAGAGAGAAACCTGAAAATGAACAAAGGCATATCCTGCCGGCTCTCCTGTGAACTTGTTCCTCATCACTTTGACCGCCAGGGGCCTCTGCCCAAGACGGTTGAAGGCAGCCATGATGAAACTCTCTGTCATATTCGGCTCCAACTGAAACCAAATAATTTTATATAGTTATTTACATGATTATTACATACACAAAAAATAAGGGTATCGCAAACAATCTATGTACTTAAAATAAATAGAAAAACACACAGACAAATATCTGTTTCATGCAAACATTTATTCCGCGGTAGGATCGAACCCGCAACCTTGTGTTTAAGCCAACTATTCGCCCACAGCGCCACGGAAGTTATATTTTCATCTGACTGTACGTTTCTGGTTGAATTGATTTCTCATAGCAATTAATGAATTGTTGTTCCTAACCCTTTACATACATCATGCATGGTAAAAAAAACGTCTATCGGTGGACTGTGATGTTATCCTATAATATGCATTTACCGGCGTTAAAGTATTGCTTATTTTTAACTTACACTGCCCATCCATAGTTGACACTGCATGGCTGTTAAATTATGTGGAAAATAACTTTTATAATACCGAAAACAATTAAAGAATGTTTTTATTTTGCAGAAAAAACAAATATTCGTTCACTCACAGCCAGCACAGACCAATAAATGTATACAATACAAATACATTCGTTCCAGTGCTGCCAGTAGATATTTAACAATTAGTCGGTAATTAGTTTAACAATTAAACAAAATTGACTATCAGAATAGAAACAGTGGTTAAAAAATCTTAAACATACACAATAATGATTAAATTAGTCACGTGAACTTACCTACGTTGATTTTTTAAATTTACGCTTTTGTATGCAGAGGTACAGGTTTGCCGCCAAATCTTTATCAGAAGGAACAGTCGAAATTTTTAAGTTCGTGTGGTGGTTTCTCACTCACATAGATGCGGCTAATACGGCAAGAGCGAGAGGGACGGCGCAATCCGAACCTCGAACTCTTCAAAGTAGTAACAGAGCCACATAGACGTTGACACGGGCAAAGGTAAGGGTCCGAATAGTACGGGTAAATTGACTGCTCGTGTATGATGCGCATTAATGCGCTTCGGCGTTTGGTTTGCTTACAATAATTTTTATAATATTTCTAATAATAATAATTTCTATATATTTTATTAATATTTCTATTCGGGTGTGAGTTTCAAGTTGATAATACAACTGAGGCTTTCTGTATCCAATTATAAATTAGAGTACAGGATACAAAGAGGATACATTCAGCCACCTAATTATAAAGGTTTTGTATCCAATCTGTTAATTTAACGATTGTTAAATTATTTGGCAAATATTACAGATTTGGCAGCCCTGATTCATTTCCATCAACAAAGTCAAACGTCACGTCGCGTTAATCCGACTACCTACCCTACATTTGCTTTTATTTATAAAATCGAAACTAAGATGATCTACATTTTATTGTAATGTGACTAACTTAGCTTGAGATCAATAATTTAGATATTGACTTATATTCATTCTGTTCTATCAAAAAATCACAGTTGACATAAAAACTAAACAGCGTTTGGCCTTTTTAGGCTACCGTAAATTGTATATGCTAAACAATACCAGCATGTAAGTATTTACTATAATTACAGTGGTTGTATTCCATTCATAAAATGTTGGTCACACTTTGTGTCAATACTTGTTTCAGGAAAAGTGAACGTTTTTCTCTAACATAACTTGTCCACAGATGTTCTCAAGAATGAATGAATGAAATAAAGTCAGTTGACTTTGGCGAATGAAGTCCTAGTGATTTCAATAGTCCAAAGTAGCATAAATTATAATAAAAAAGTCGACATGGTTGCTAAAATCGACTAACTTTCAATGTGTGACGTATTGTTGATGTGTCAAATGTTTTCGTGACTAGATGATTAATTCGCCATTGTTGTTGTCAGCAAAATGCCATCAAGTAGCAAAGTGATATAAAAACTGCAATATTTATAAATCCTGTTCACATCTTGGAAGTAATTCAGTTGCGGAAATTCGCAGTTCGTTAAAGGTACCGTTTTAGGCATCATCACATAGATCATCAGCCATTAAACCTAACACCAATTAATTTATCTGAAAATGGCACATATTGATAACATTGATGCTCTAGAGAAGCAATTAGCTGAGCTTCAAATGACTATGAACAGTATGGAAATGAGTCTTCCTAATAGAGTGAAAAAGATACCCCCCGTTGTGCCGCCCAAAAAGAAAGCACAGCCACAAGTGCCACACAGTTTCATTGTAAACAATTTACGTGAGCCATCGTATTCGACTAAGATTTCAACTGCTAATAACATCAATAATACTACATACAGTAACACACTACCAGATCCAGTTCATACAACTCATAAGGATTATGCAAATATAAATCACCTAAGCACGCCTTCATACAGTAATCAAATTACACAAAACGTGTCAACGTTACCGAAAAGTTATACTGCAACCTATGGTAATGTGTCACCATACCACAATAACGATGATTTACCCCTACCACCACCTCCACCGCCACCATTGCCGAATTCAAATGCATTTCAATATAACCATGCTACAGAAGAATATTTGCCACCACCATCACCTGTGAGTTCCAATTACAGTGAGCTGGTAAGAGCTACATCAAACTTGAATTATAACCAAGAGAGATCAAATTATCCTCCAATATATCAGAACGAGTTCCAAGACTATGGACCATCGCATGTTTCAACTTATGAGCCTCTTTATGAACCCATCAGTCCTCATCCAAACAACAGTGTTTCACACAGTGCTAATTCCATTCAAAACTATCGTAATAAGTCACCAAATCAGAACAAATCACCTTTACCTAAAGAACAAGAAGTTGATGCACTCACCGATCTTCTCGTTCAATCAATTTCTGATAGCCAAGATTTGGATGTATTTGGAAAATGTATAAAATGTGACGGGAAAGTTGTTGGTGAAAATTCTGGATGTACAGCAATGGGAAACATGTATCATGTGAGTTGCTTCTGTTGCTATCGCTGTAACATCAATTTACAAGGCAAACCATTTTATGCTGTAGAAGGTCAACCTTACTGTGAAGTTGATTACTATGAAACGCTTGAAAAATGCTCTGTTTGTGAAAAACATATTCTGGATAGGATTATTCGTGCTACTGGAAAACCTTACCATCCTAATTGTTTTACGTGCGTGGAATGTGGAAAAAGTTTGGATGGTATACCATTTACTGTAGATGCCATGAATCAAATTCACTGCATTGAAGATTTCCACAAAAAGTTTGCTCCACGCTGCTGTGTGTGTGAACACCCGATAATGCCAGAAGAGGGCGAGGAAGAAACAGTTCGTGTGGTTGCTCTAGATCGCAGTTTTCACGTAAGATGTTACAGATGTGAAGATTGTGGGTTGTTATTGACCTCAGAAGCAGAGGGTCATGGATGCTATCCCCTTGATGGACACATACTTTGCCAGGGATGCAATGCTCATCGCATACGTCTTCTAACTAATGTAATGACGACAGATCTTTAATTGATATGATGTTCAAACAACCAAGACAAGTACATAATTACTCTTTGTTTTTGTTAAAAACATGCTTTTGCATAACTGATGTCTTAAGACATTCATACATTTTGTTTTCTTGCTATAGCCTTAAACGTGAAGTAAAATACGTTATTATTAGCAAATAATGTAAGAAGTTAAGTGTATTTAATTAATATGGTGTAATTAATATTTATAGTTCAGATTTTTAATTATTTATAAAATGTGCGATTAAAAAAATACGTAAAAAAAGGTGCCTTATAATAAGACTGATAAAG
The DNA here is from genome assembly GCA_918857605.2 of Philereme vetulata. NCBI lineage: Eukaryota > Metazoa > Arthropoda > Insecta > Lepidoptera > Geometridae > Philereme > Philereme vetulata. Next base: position 2,561,322 of record OU975460.1, on the reverse strand, counting down.
AGCAGCTCTTTGTCTATTCTTAATTTGATTATTATTATGATACGAATCGTGATACAGCTTAACATATTTTTGTAAGTATAATATTTATTATACCTATAATATAAGCATTGAGAATGCTACTAAATGTAAGTTACTGAGTGCCACTTGTATGTAAATGTTAAGTATAATTAACATAATGTGCATTGATAAAATAAATAATGTATTTACATAGTCATATTATTGTTTTAATGTCACTATTATTAAAACAACACCACATTTTGTGATAGGTTTTTATTATTTACTTAAGCAGTTAATTATTTTACTATAAATTCAAAATACTGGCTAAATTTTAATATAGGCACAAACATCACAGAGAAAACTTACCATACAAATACTACCTATCTAATAGTTAAGTTACAAAAATAAAAAATCAATGTCAAGCCACAACAATTTTTTTAGCCATATTAGGAAATCATTTTATGTTATAAAAAGGTTCAGGCTTTTATTTATAAAATCGGAAGTAAGATGATCTACTATTTATAACATTTAATAAAATGTGACTAACTTAGCTTGAGATCAATAATTTAGATATTGACTTATATTCATTCTGTTCTATCAAAAAATCACAGTTGACTTAAAAACTAAACAGCATTTGGCCTTTTTAGGCTACCCTAAATTGCATAACCCTAATAAGCTAAACAATACCAGCATGTACTTGCTATAATTACAGTGGTTGTATTCCTTATTTTAACATAAGCACTTCATAAAATGTGGGTCACACTTTGTGTTTATACTTAGGTGGGCTCAATACTTGTTTCAGGAAAAGTGAACGTTTTTCTTTAACATTTCTTGTCGTATCATTAACAGATGTTGACATACCCTCGTACGTCTGATCCTGTAGTATATTCGTTTCTTTTTCACTGGTAGTTATGAAGTGCATATCTGTGCATAGTTTATTTTTCACATTCATAATATTTACATCAGAGGGGTTTAAATTCAGTATACTCTCAGCAGACTGGAATAGGACTTCTTCGTCGGAATTAGTTCTAGGTTCAAACCGTTCTCTGAGGATAGAAAACTTTCTTCTAGGTCGATTTCGTGCTCCTTTTTTGATATTAGAAACTTTTGTAGAAACCGTGTTTAAAGATGTTATGCCTTCTTTTCTTAGACAGGAGTCTAGAGTTTGGACATTATCTATATCACTTTCACTGGATGCCAATTGCCACAGTAAATTCATATCATTATCTGGGTCAGTATTAGTATGCTGGTTTCGATCAGATTTACTGTTGTTTCTTTTAGCTTGAACTTTATTTGAACTACAGCTTGATTTCTGGCGTCGTTTTATGTTTTTATTATTATTTGGCAAAGTACTTTCAACATCATTCAATGTGTTGTTAGACATGGTTTGGTCATTGATTAGCAATTTAATTTCTTTTTTCTTTATTTTTGATAGATGAATATCGGTATCAAAATTTTCTTTTTCATGTAAAGATTTCAGTATGTTACTTGAATCGAATTTTGAAGGTTCTTTCCATAACGCATTTCTCAAATTATTATCAATTTTATCATAAGTACGAAATTGTGGAGAATCCCAGATATGATCTCTGCGGTGGTACAGTATCCTTGGAGAATTGTTCCCAGTGGATTTGCGAATTTCATCTATTGTGGCGACGAGCGAACTTTCAGAGCTAAGCCGCTTTTTAATAGATGGATCAATGTCTCCCAAATCATCCAATTCTTCCATTATAGGTTCTAGATGGTTAGGGTCCTTACTTAAATCTGTTACGCACGGTTTTGCTAAAAATGTCTCATCTAGACAGATTTGTGTATTTGCATAATCATCTTGTTCAGTTCTATCAAATTTCACAAACACGTTTGAGTATGTGTGTGATTTTTTTGGAAAAGATGGAGCGGTCATTATAGCATTTTTCAAATCTTGGGATATGCAACTGCTAACTTCAGAGCTTCCTGAAGTTAGAGTGTCTCGACGTCTGTCTCTCACAACACTTCCATCGTGAACCCAGTTTTCTATATCGGTGTATCCTTTCCAAGATCTCAATCCCCAAGCCTCTCTTGCTATATTAACTGCACACATATTTTCATAATCGTGAACTGATAAAATCTCTGTTGGGGTGTCTATATCACGTTGTTTTGAAAGGAATGACTTATTTTTACTTTTATCTTTTTTGGTATACATTTCCTTAAGAATATCTAGAGCTATTCTCTGTATATTCTCAATATCAGCATCTTGATTTCCTACTTTAATATTTTTAAGAGCACTAAGACATAGTTTTTGGACAATATTTTCATTGAAAGTATTAATGTCTGAGCTATTAATATCACTAAAACTTAAATCCAAATCCATATCAATCGAGTCTGAGGAAGTCTTTTTATTAGACCCTTCAGTGTCATGGCTAATAACAGAACTGCGATCGTTTCTTAAAAGTTTCATAAAATCTTCATTTATTATGTTACGCACATCTAGATTCAAATTGTTGAGTTCATCTCGCAGTTCATCAGCTGAGCATATTCCTCTTCGTCTGTATAAATTTAAGTTACTGGACGTAATTTCATCAATAGAACTTTCAATATTTTCTAAGCAAGATAATTTCAATGTCAATTCTGTGGGCGCACATATTTTCTTTTTATTTATTTTTGAACTTCCGGAAAAACTTTGCTTCATATCTTCTTTTAACTGTGGTGTATTTTCAACAGTGTATACTTCGATACTAGATGGGTCCATGCTGATATCACCGACTGGTGCAGACGTAAACATTGGTGTTCCTGATCTAGCAATCCAGTGGTCAAGCAAAAGTTTTTTATCCGTTGTTTCATTAACGATCTTCTTTTGTTCATCCGATGAGTTACTGAAAGTAGTTAGTATAAAGTTATATTATCAATAATTAAATGATATTTATGTAAGGGGTTTAGTTAATATACATACCTATGATTGTTGTTGGCAGTCTGGAGTAGCTGAGAGTTCTTAAATGAGCGAACTTGTTTTAGGGTTGTGTTGTTCTGTCTATTATTTTGTTGCGGTATCGATTTATTATTTAACTCTATATCATTATGAGACATTTTCCAAGAAATGGGACCTGCAGAGTGGAAGAATCGATAGTACAGTATCATTGCTCCTATTCCTGAAATTCAGTAAAAAAAATAAAAATGTTTAACCATGTGAAATTGATGAAATACAAAATGAAATCGATTTCTCATCCACTTACCGATGACTGTTCCTACAAGTATGCAAATTGTTATGGCAATTGACCATATTTTTTTCTGGCGTTCTGTTTCTGACACTAATACATACAAAAATAAACTACCAAAGTTTTGTGTAACCATCAGTGTATAAAATAATAACAGCCGATATCGTGTATGTCCTTCTTTCAAATTAATGTAAAAGAAGCAATATACAAATCCCATAACAATGTTGTACATAGCCTCTTCAAACTTATTTGGACAAAATGCAGTATTTTGCAATATTATCCATACTGTCATTGCAGACCAATGTAAACCTGAAATGTCATAAATCTTGACATGTAAATAATAAACTTAAAACTTACCTATATAAAACTGAAAAATATTTTTCTTACCTAGAGGAAGCAACGTCCATACGTCAAAAACTATGGTGAATAATAGAACACCCTGTATTCTACTCATCACCATACAGAAGTGCCAGATGAGTTTCAGTAGCAAAGTATTCCAGTTAAAATTTTCGTTAGAAAAAACCGTTATGTTGTAAATGTATGTTGAACAGCCCCAAACTACTGAGGCTATCGAGGCACTCAAAGCAAATACTGAAAATGAAATAACAAACTGTAGTAAAAAAGTAACCAGTTAGAAAATAGTTAAGCCTACTTTGAAATACCTATATATTTATTGTTATTGCCTTACCTTTCGTTTGATAGTTGTCATCTAGAGTTATAACTGCATAAAACTGTAGTATTATTTGAGGTACAGTTCCGGTGAATATGTACAAAAAATGTAGCAGACACAGATCATTTCTTTGCGACATTATTTTCTGTGTTTCCTGTGGTTCTAAGTTCTTACAAACAAATACTTTATGCAAGAATATAATGTATCTGAAACCAAATAAATAGGTATTTAATAAAAATTCACTCTCGTACGCTTAATATTTTTTTTTGCGATTGATTCACCTTTCCAGTAAGCCGACAAGGCATCCATGAGTTATCCAGTGCCTGATATTTGATTTTTGGTCAGTTGTGTACCACCGTAATGAAAAAACGTTGACCAGTATATTTGGGGTGAGTATAAATATACAGCTGCCTATAGCCCAGTATAATTGACCATTCTTACAGTATTCAGCAAAAACAATCATATCTGCAATAGAATTTTATAATATGGCTTATTAAGAATGAAAGTTAAATTTTAAATGAAGATTAAATGTTACCATAGGTACTTTATACAAACCTGTCGTTACATCTGCCAGAATTGAAATAAGTGAAATAAATACACACAACACATTGAAAACACAAAAATTCTCATTTTGATTGTTAGATGTTTTGATTTTGATGTCATGATTTCCAAGTCTGCAAGCTTCCGCCATTCTTTGTTAATCAGAAGTAAGTTGACAGAAATAATTATTTACTGAATCAGAATTTTAATTTCTGTAGAATAAATACCCATTACTTAGCCGTTCTGAGTACATAGGCTAATAAGTTTTACGGCAAATCTACGACAAGTCAATGCATGTTGAAACTTAAAAAGTTCATTTCAACTAAACAATGCAAAGCTTCGAATGCAGAGTGACGGCGGGAGGCGGGCGGCGTGGGCGCAGAATAAAGTTTGACACAAGTTTTATCGGAGTCTTTCATTCATTTTTTGCCACCAAATTATTGCGAGTAAGTTCTAATCATTTTCTACCTACTGGAGATCCAAGAACTGGAGTTTCGTGAGTTTTCTGAGTATATAAATGTTTGTAATATTTATTAACATATTTATTAGTTTGCTAAAGCGAACATGGTATTATCGATTATAATAACGACTAAAACTTTCTCAAAGAACATGTTTCTAAGTCGTGTCCCATCCTTAACTCAAAGAACAACATCAGACAGAGGATGGCCCACAGACCACTTATGGGACCGCATTAGAGCGGCGCTGCGCAGCGCAGCGCTGCACGTCACTTCACGTCACCTATCGCACTACACTTACAGGCTTAAGATCGGCGCAGCGCTGCACGTCACTTCACGTCACCTTTTTAGGGTTCCGAAGCCAAATGCCAAAAACGGAACCCTTATGGATTCGTCATGTCTGTCTGTCCGTCCGTCCGTATGTCACAGCCACTTTTTTCCGAAACTTTAAGAACTATACGGTCGAAACTGGGTAAGTAGATGTATTCTGTGAACCGCATTAAGATTTTCACACAAAAATAGAAAAAAAACATTTAATTTTGGGGGTTCCCCATACTTAGAACTGAAACTCAACATTTTTTTTCATCAAACCCATACGTGTGGCGTATCTATGGATAGGTCTTCAAAAATGATGTTGAGGTTTCAAATATCTTTTTTTTATAAATCAAATAGTTTGCGAGAGAGACATTTCCAAAGTAGTAAAATGTGCCCCCCCCCCCCCCCTGTAACTTCTAAAATAAGAGAATGATAAAACTAAAAAAAATATATTATGTACATACATTACCATGCAAACTTCCACCGAAAATTGGTTTAGTAAGTAGTAGTGTAGATGTAAGTGTAGATCTAGTAAGTAGTTTTTTTTTGATACACCATAAATCGTAAACTGCAATTTACCCTTCATTCAATCAACTCAAATATAAAAAACTCGCACTTGACCGCTTTTTATTTGCCTCTCCACCGAGCGCAGTAAACAGACTGACGCGACGCGCTGCTTGCTATGTCGCATGCATTGAGGAGCGTCGCTGCACGTCACAATATTCTTTTGGAGGCAACTATGCCGCGACGCGCAGCTACGCCTGCTGCAGCGCCGCACTAGTGCGACACCCGCCATTCAAAATCATTAAAACATTATTTTGACGCTTTGTGACGCGGCGTGCAGCACCGCGCAGCGCCGCTCTAATGCGGTCTTACCTTAACATGGAATGGCTGCAGTGCGATGACCTTAAAATTGAACGAATGATAAAAAAACTGTTTGTTCGAAACTTCAATGAAAAACATTGAAGTTTTGTAACAAACTGCAAACAGCTGATTTAGTTTTACTTTCGTTTGTTTACTGATTTATTTTTGGTCGCTTCGGCCGTTGTGTGAATTTTGCGCAGTAGCGCTTAAGTAGATTGTTTTGAGGGGCTTATAACTTCCTTAGCGGTGTGCAGTAAAAATGATTCACGACGCTTTGCTAATTTTATGGGATTGCACTCAAGCTAGCGCAAAAGGAGACGAGGTATAAAAGTTAAATTTTTATTCAACTACTCTTTAACTTTGGTACTAAATTGTTTACCAAAAAGTCAATTAATTTCAGATAAAAGTTATTACTTACGCCAATGAAGGAGACAATGAAATATTTGGCAGGATTTGTGACGTAGCGAAAAGTCACCACAGGATAAACAATTTTGTGGAAGCGACTGGGTTTCCAGCAAGGAATATACTTTCAGGTACTAAAACCTCACTGATAATAATGACGACCTTCGTCGTTGGCGCAGTGGGTGAACAGCCGGCTTAGACGCAGGAGGTAGTGCGTTCGATTCCCACTGTAGAACAAATGTTTGCATAGTCTACTGATATTTGTTCCGGTCGGGATGTTTTCCTATATAGGTATTACAAGTATGTATTTATAATAAAGTATTTATGTATTCTATCAGTTATCTGGTTCCTATAGTACAAGTTCTGCTTAATTTGGTGCTAGATTACACTGTGTGAAATGTCCAGCAATATTCATTTATTTATTTATTATCCAAAAACATCTGACTCTTATTAAGAGTCCGCTGTCCTAACCTGGAGTGTATCAATCATGATCTTAATAGGTATATCAGCCACATGATGTTCACTTGTGACCATAGGTCCTCCCATAGGTCGACTGATCTTATGTGGGCTGCCTGAACAGCTTTAAACAACCTTTATGAAAATCTTAAATAGATTGTCCAACAATGGATGAATAGCCTGCTGGAAATCACACCCAGGTTGTGGATGTGATTCCCATCGCTGATTAAATGTTTGTATAATCTACAGCAGGGATTCCCAAAGTGGTCGATATCGGTTTCCTAGGGGTCGACAAACGAAAACTGATTTTGGGTGTCGACGAGATCTAAAAATCGACCCCTATTTAATTAACACAAGTTCTTATTTAAATCTTTCAAGATAGGTAGGTAGGTACTGTATTGTTTATGTTGTGTTACGTGTATTAAGAATAATTTATATTTTTGTAGGAAATAGCATTGTTGTAGTAATGTAAAGTCTCAAGTTCGTACAAGATGAAAAACTCGGCAAGTCAGTGTGGACAAGTTTGTGCAAGATAATGAGTTCGAGCGTACGTCTTTCAGACGCGTTTTGACTTGCTCTCTATTTGACGCTTACGCGATTAAATACGAACGAATTCATGATCAAGTTGCAAGTCCAAACATGTTCCCGATATTTACTATTTAACGAGCTTGCACTTAGGTTGAAAGTTCATTTGTGTTTTGAAATTCGTTGGAGCTTCAACGATAATAACTCATATAAGTAGGTACTCATTTATTTCAAGAGATTACAAAGTTATAACATAGCTAAATTAAGTGAAGTAAAGTGATTGAAAAAGAATTTACAAAATGTTGAGCTCCCTACGCGAGTTAATAGCGTAACCATACAATATTTGCAGTTTATGAAAAATTAACAGGGTAAGTACCAAACAGTTTTTATCCGGCACAGCGCATCAGCATTGCCATATAATGGGGCAATGCAGCCAGCATCTTGGGGACGCTGTCTGCATTGCCCCACTGTGTGATAGTGATCAGTTGAGCTATGTGTAGATTGTTTGCAACAGTTTGCAGTTGCCTCAGTTGTTTCAATTGTAAAAAATTACCAGTAAATTTAACAGTTTATTATTGTTTTTTATTTAGGTAGTTTCTTTTTTTTTTTATTTGCAGGATTACTGAGAGTTTCATAAAACTCGCAGTAATCAGTAATCCTGGCGGACACGAAAAAAAAAATGCAAAGAATACAGTTTGGACTACTTGAAGTTCGGATTTATTGCATCTCCATCAAACCAACACATGCCGATGTGTCTCATATGTGAAAAAGTATTCAATAACGATGCCATGAAGCCTTCAAAAATGGATGACCACTTATCAAGAGTACATGCTGACAAAAAAAGTAAGCCCTTGTCATTTTTTCAAGCACTTAAAGAAAAACTAGACAAAAGACCTTCCATAAGATCGATGTTTGCGTCATCATCTATTAAAGACGATGATGGTTTACGAGCGTCCTATAATATATCTTTACTAATAGCGAAGTCGGGGAAACCCCACACAATTGGAGAGCAGCTTATCTTACCAGCCATTGCGGAGGTCCTTAACAATGTATTGCACAAACCCGCACATGATATTTTAAAGAGAATACCTTTGAGCAATAACACCGTTCAGAAACGCATAGACGAGATGGGACGGGATGTGGAAAACATTTTATGCAAGTTCTTACAGACCAACAGATTCTCTCTCCAGTTGGACGAGTCTACATTACCCGGCAATGAAGATCTGTTGTTAGGATATGTTCAATATATCAAAGATGAAAATATGTGCCAAAAACTGCTTTTTGCTACATATTTAGAGACTGATACCAGAGGAGAATCGATTTTTCAGGCCGCGGAACATTTTTTTACTGACAAAGCTATTCCATGGAAAAACATTGTTTCTGTTGCGACTGATGGTGCACCGTCTATGGTTGGTCGTCATCGTGGTTTTATAGCTCACCTAAAGCGACAACTGCCTGATGTACTGGTCATTCACTGCGTGATTAACAGGCAGCATTTAGTAGCAAAACAGCTGAGTCCTAGATTGCATAAGTCTTTACAATATGTAATAAATGCTATCAACAAGATTCGAAGCAATTCTTTGAACTCTCGGTTATTTGCTCAGCTATGTGAGGAAAACGACGAAGTCTTTACTCGATTACTTCTGCACACTGAAGTTCGCTGGCTATCAAGAGACTCTTGCTTAGAAAGATTTTCAGGCATTTTTGAATCTGTGTTGGAGTTTTTACAAGAAAAAGATCCGAATTTGAAAGAAAATCTGAACAATTGTAAAACAGATATTTATTACTTGACTGATATCTTTGGAATATTCAACAAAGTTAATTTGCAGCTGCAGGGTGACGATCTTAACTTGATTAAAACAAAATCAATAATATCGGCCTTCGTGGGTAAACTAATCCTTTATAAACAAAATTTAGGCAGAAAAGAATATTCGCAGTTTCCGCATTTGTCAAAATTACCAGAAATGCTTCAAGATGATGACATTTTATTATATGACTCACTTGGACGCATTACACAAGGATTTTACGGAGAGGTTTGAGGATCTTTTAAATTTACAAATTCCTCAATGGATAATAAATCCGTACAAAACCACAGCCATAGAAGAAGCCAATGTGATACAAGAAGAGTTGATTACCATCAGCACAGACGAAGAGCTTAAGCAGAAGTTCAACCAAGGCTATCAGAAGTTCTGGTTGCAACGCAACATTGAAACACAGTATCCTACATTGTGGAACATTGCTGAAAAATACCTTATCGCTTTTCCATCATCATACCTAGTTGAAAAAAGCTTCAGTGTGGTAACAAACATTTTGACGAAACAAAGAAACCGTTTGAAAATCAACGAACGTGGAGATTTAAGGCTACAACTCACCAATATTGAACCGGATGTAGCTAGATTGGTAGATAGTCACCAGGTTCATCCATCACACTGAATGTTTTATTTTCTCTTTGCGAATTAATACTTTTTTAAATATAATTTCCTACCTACTTAAGATTCTTTAAGTACTTAATTTGTAATAATCATTATAAATTAAACTTGATATTTACTGAATTGTATGTCTTTTTATTTTGTAAAATTTTGATGAAGTCAACTTTACTCACTTAATCAAGTGCAAAGTTTTCCAATTGGTACCTTAGTACCTAGGTATTTTGTATCAATAGGAAAAAACGAAAGATAGGCCCCCTTATTCATAATAGTCTGCTAACTAATTTAAAGCATTGCTAATTCTCACTCTGTCTTCTTCTATTGACCTAAGTCAGAATGAAAAAAACACTGTATCAGCTGTTTTAAGTTAGCGGACCATTATGAATAAGGGGTTGATCTTAAAAGTAGGTAATTTGGCCATGGGGGTCTGAGGTAACAGTTCATTTTGGATAAGGGGTCACTTGTCCAAAATAGTTTGGGGATCCCTGATCTACAGCTATAGGTTTCAGGTCTGGATGTTTTTCAATATACTAATTTAAATTATATATGTATTTACAAACAAAATAATGGTAATAGGTATTCTATCAGTTATTATGGTTCTCATAGTACAAGCTTGGATTAGTTTGGGGCTAGATAGCACTGTGTGAAATGTCTAGCATTATTTATTTGTTGCAGCGTCAAACAACAAAATGTACGGTCTCTACACTCAAGCACTAAGCGAAGGTATCACTGAAGTACTCGAACTATACAAGAAAACACTGGTTGAAGTTGAAAGCCTTGTTATAGGCAATCATAACTACACTATCTCTTACATATACAGCTACGTAGAAAAGTACCATGGGATCTTCAATACATTGAATAGGGTTATAACAACGATTAAAGAGAGGCGGTTGACGGGATGCCAAGTATTAAGTTTACTTCATCAGTACATTTTGAATGGTAATGAGAAAGTGCATGAAGCTTTTGTACAGTAAGTATCTCTGAACGTTTATCCTATATAGTAGTAAGGTAATAATTTTAATTTTACAAACAAATAGAGGGCCGGAGAGACAGAGTTTCTTAGAATTTATAATACTAGTGGTTCGCTCCGAACTGATATCTCGCGAGTCTCCCATAATAACAAACAAATATTATCGTAATCTTTGGCTATTGAAATAGTGCCCCGAAATAACTAACTAACGTGACCTACAGTTTCATTCAAAATAAAGGTAATGTTATCCTTTTTTGGGGTAAAAATTGCAGTTATTCTCGATTTCAGACTTATGCCTATATATGTGTCATTAAAGCTACACGCATGCCAAATTTCAGCACTGTGGGGTCACTGGTGTACCCTGTGAATTTTGTCAAATTTCAGTTTTTATCATAGCTATTAACTTAAAAACTGCAAGGACTAAACTAAAAATAAAAACGGAGTCGAAATGTACTAATAAGGGGCTTTCATTTGAAGTCCCATTTGACGTAATAGTTTTAGCTTATTTAGTCACACCAGAATTGTGCCATCACCTATGTAACAAATTTCATTATGATCGGATCAACGCTTCGAAAGTTATCCTTGGACAAATAAACATACTTATATATATACAATGCCATTTGCTCCAGTTGATTTGTAGATCTCGCTTCGATCGATCAATTAGTGTGTATTTAATTAGTATAAATCCATGCAATAAAAGCTGAAATCTTCATCTCAATCCATTCTGCTGTCAAAGGCCTCTTACCTTTTATAAATCTCGCGTGACTTGACAGATTCGGCCATCTTTTCTCTTTACAGAATCTTCACCTGCATGAACAAAGTGTTCATAAACCAGCTCTGCACATGGCTGCTCTACGGCGAACTGAGGGATCCGTACAAAGAGTTCTTTATATTCAGAAATACTAAAGAGGAGGTATCGGATACATTCCTGTCCTTTCCGTCTACTGCTAATACTTGTGATAGGTCATTGGTTTCCACTGTAAGTAGTTAACGTATATTAAAAATATAAAACTCATAACACTGTTATAATATTGGAATGATTTCGTTACAAAATTACATTGGAAGATTTCTTAAGATCTACAAAAAATATTTTACAATTTGGTACATACAAATTTTTTTTTTCGTCATTTCGCTCTAAGCGTAGCCCGGTTTGGTTCGGTTCGAATTTTATCAGTCCCCCTCTTTTAGTTATCCCTTTGATTGGTGTGCATTAAAGCTAAAATGGATAGTAACGTTATTCATTCATTTATTAAATTTTCAAATGTCAAAGATCCATATATTAGTTAGTAAAAAAAAAAAGAACTTAAATCAAACATGTCACATGGGTTAGTACAAAGTATAGACACAATAAAACAAACAAAAATCAAATAAAAACAATAAAAGTTTAAAATCCCTCACTCAAGTCAATAGTACACTCAGCCAATAGTCCCTCACAAAGACTATTCGATCAGAACCCGATTGAAGGACTTCATAATCGGTGAGTCGTACTTGTCTGCAATGACCTGCAGGATGGTGTTGGTGTTGCCTCGCACTCTACTGAGCAGTGAGGCAATCTTTTTGCGGATGATGGCGTGGAACCCATCGACCCGCGCCTCTGCAATCATGTTCGAAGCGCTGCAGAAGCGAGGCAGCCCCCCCCCCCCCCCTCCGCCCCCCACCAACATCATGAATCCATTATTATATTGTACACGCTTTCGAGCAACAATGCAGTGCACTAGTGCACTGGGTGACTTCAAAACAGAAATTCTCCGATTTTAGTCACCCCCGCGCTAGCTACCGATTCCCCGCAATTAGTAGCACTGCATCAAGGAGTCCGTTGTTTAGTTTTAAACTATTACAGCTCATGATTAATGATTAAAAATGATTCCAGCTCCAAGACGCAGCACTGGACTGTGGCTTCAACCTGAACCCCAGCATGATACCATACTTTGTGCCTCTCTCTCTGGCACAGGAGGTGCTGTTCATCGGAAAAACAGTTATACTCTTCGGTTTTGATCCTAAGAAGGTAACATTTTTTTTATACCATATGGAGATGGAACAAACCCACCCGATGTTAAGTGATAACCATCGTCTATAACAAAGTATTGCCTCATAAGACACGCACCTTCGAAACGTGCCCTGCTATGCCTGCGTCCATCAACTTGAGGCATACAGGTGTAAAGCCTCATGTTCCTGTAATTTTTCCGGCAACCATACCCTTCAAACCGGAATACAGCAATGCTACTTGGGAACAGAAATAGGTATGGTGGTTTTACTTCCCCGGACGAGCCTTTTCACAAGAAACTACTAGGTACCTACTCTTGCTTGATATAATTATTATATAGCTGACGGCTATATTAATCTCCATGATAGACATCTCTTACTCAGTATTAAAATATTATTACAAATCAGTATCAACATTTATCAAAAAAAAATAACGAATCTCAACAAAACAACAGTATTCCGAGAAAATAATTACAAAAAACACCACAATCGACCAGCAATTAAACTGAATGCATATAACACGACCGCGCGCTCCAACCGTCCGAGAAAAGCGAGTGTGCCGAACGTGGCGCCTGCTCCCGCGCGAAGCCTCGACCGGCTTAGCGGTGCCTAGGACGGCCACATCCCTTGTTGCCTTAGTCGTTGCGTAACAATATCTAAATATTTATTGGGAACCTTCGATCAAAAATGCCCTCGCCGTCTTCTTAAACATATAGGTCAACCACTGTTCCCTTGAGTAAAATTGATAAAATGCCTACTCAGTTGAGGCGAATATAGTAGCTGATTGGTCTTATTTGGAGGCTTTCTCCTCAGGAAGGAAACAGTTTTATGTGCTCAAAAAAATATATGTCATTCATTGACCTTTTATCTGCAAAGTGAACATACAAAAAAGTTGTATCTGTTTATTTGCTATGACAAAAAAAAAACAACAAAATATTGCTATTTTCGACTCAATTTGATTCTACTTCTAAATGACGTAAAATTTTGTAATGCTGCGATGCTGTGCTGCGACCACAGAACATAAAAAACAATAGAACTAGCATGATGACTTTTTACTAAGAAAACCAGTGTAGCTAAACTCACACATGTAAAAACTAGCGCACTTAGAAATAAAAGTTATGATTGGTTGAAAGAGAACGTTCAAAGAGGCCTAAAACCACAAAACCAATTTAACGGATATAAAACCTTAGCTACTATGGAACATGGTTTAAAATTCAATAAAATAAACAGTAACAAAAAAATAAAGTTTACTTCTTCTACTCGGCAAAAGATGGCGCTTTAGAAAATATTTTTATTTTAGTCTCTATTAATTAGAAATAAGACTGATAATGCAATGGCTGTTACTTGATTACCCACAAAACAAAGCCACTCAACAACAGATGGCGCTGTCGTAAACGATTTTTGTTATAGTCTCTAATTGCAAAGAATAAGATTGATAATGCAATGGCTGTTACTCGCATGCTCAAATAACAGCGCTACTCACTTAGTGATGTACTAATGAGCATACAAGACGAATGTATCGATATCGATTATCACCTACCTACTACGGGTAACGAAATAGGTACGTCAGGTTATATTTGTGGTGGTCGAAATAAAAAGCTTTTCTTTCTTTCTTAACATAATCACAGGTATCCAACTCATAAATACTTACTTAAAAAAATATTATATTACTGGAATATTATATACTGAATTATTATTTGAGGGGCACACTAAAAGTTTCCGGAATCAATAAAAAAATACTAATAATGGTCAAAAATTAATTTATTGTTTCTCAAAATATTCTCCCTTTGCGTCAATGCACTTTTTCATAAGATTGAACAAGTTTTGAAATCATTTGTGCCACTCCTTCGGTGGTGACGTATACATGTTATTCATACTCTTCGACAGCCTCTTCTGGTGATGAAAACCGTTGATCGGGTAATTGGTTCTTAATTTTTGGGAACAGAAAAAAGTCACATGGTATGACTCTGTATGCTGGATGACTCATAAGTTGTACGTTTTTTTAATTTTTTTTGTCTTGCGCCTTGGGGAAACTGAAAACAAGTTATTATATTATTTCACACCATAGGTCTAAAATACATTCAGAAAATCATCAATAAAACAAGAAGGAACTAACGCCCTAAAACTTATACACCTTTTAATAGGGGGTAACTAATTAAAGCTATCGATAACACATTCATCAGTATATTGGGGTCACATCCCTAATTGACTAGCTTAAGTTGAGGTTTAAGAGAAACGCGACCTTACGGAGTATGATTCACAGTCTATTTTGTTTGACGATTTTGCATTTTAAACAAAACAACCAAAAAGCAATAAAATAATTCTTACCGGTAATAGGATATGCCCCCTTTTGTTAAATTTTTGGTTCGGCTATAATATTTACACTCCAAAACGGCACAATATGGCATTTTTATATTTTTTTAAAGTCCGTTTACTCCACAGTAATTGAAACACGACTGAAGTGAGCGAAGCTTGTAGTGCGCGGAACTCCGCGTACTTGGTGTTACGCGAGCCCCGCCTACTTACGACTTCTATTGTTTTTTGTGTTATGTGCAAGTAAATAGCACTGTCACTTTCTTGCATATCCGGATGCTCCGCCCAATCGTCACCGAAATTAAATTTGTATATCGTCTTAAAACCTTTCAAAATATGTATAAAATAAAATATAGTTTTAAAAATAATTACTAAACTCGCAAAGACAATGTTTTCTTTGTCACCCTCATAAATATTCAAAAGACAATGTTTTGGAAACATTGTCGATCATACACCGATAAAACGGTATGTGATAAAAACCGTGAAAAATGAAAAAATTAAAGTTTTCTTGTCTATTTGTATATAAAATTTTATTTTTTCAGTATGGCCACACTTTACTTGTATACTTTATTGTTTTGTTTTTTCAAGGAGAAAAGGAATAGCAGTTTTACCGTGAACAGAACCATGGTACCTCTGCAGAAATGCGGTCTTGATTCTAGAAGGTAAGAAGCTATCAATAATAATAATAAATAAATCTTAAATGATTTAATAATTATTATCAGTTTATTTAATAATTTTACCATTATCACATATGACATGATAAACTAGCTGACCCGCCCTGCTTCGCACCGTTTTTGATCTTTATTAAATATAGCCTAAGATATCAGGATTTGTTGCTTTTTATCAGTGAAAGAATTTTTAGAATCTGTTCAGTAGGTAATTTCTGAGATTGCCCACTAAACAACATATACCTCAGATATTATATACTAGCTGACCCGCCCTGCTTCGCACGGATTTTGATCATTAATAAATAATAGCCTAAGATATCAGGATTTTGTTGCCTTTTATCAGTGAAAGAGTTTTTAGAATCTGTTCAGTAGGTAATTTCTGAGATTGCCCACTAAACAACATATACCTCAGATACTATATACTAGCTGACCCGCCCTGCTTCGCACGGATTAAGATCATAGTAAAATATAGCCCGTCCTGCCTTCGCACGGGTGGACATTTATCTTTTAAACATTTTTAGGACTAATTTTTTGACGTGTTAACGTCTTATAAATTGATGAACACCGGCTGCACGGCCGAAAAAGTGTCACGTTCCGCCTGAGCCGAGCGAGCGAGAGCGCGGAACAAGCGATAGCGATGCACGATCTGCCTAAGCGTTCAGCCTGTGACGCATCTATCTCTCTTCCACTCGTTATCACGTAAAATTATCGTCCGTAAACCGACTTTACAGTCAACCAAATTTTTTTACACCTTTGGTTACAATACCTTAACCATAAAGACCTTAGCCTAAAATACATATTATTATAAAAACTTGTATTTATTTAGTATATACTCGTAAACACTTTGAGTTCTCGGTGTTCGGTATCCGTCCTTGGAAACGACGAAATACGACACCGTTTAGCCAAAAATATTGGTTTTGGTATATTTCATTTAAATCTGTCTGGGTATAGCTTATTCTATTGTTAGAGTCTCGTTTGACTTTCCACAGATCTTGCTACATCGGCCTAGTCAGTCAGTCTAATTCGCCATCTATGACTTTGTGTAATCTATTTATTAATTCGATGTTTTATACTATTTGTCCATAGATTGTCTGTAATATTTTTATTATATTTAAGTTAGTTAATATAGTACCTAGTCAGGTCATAAGTATTGTCACACAGTAAAAACTTTTCTTTTAGAATACTGGCCACAAAAAAGTTTATAGAATTCGAATTTCGAATTGTTCATGAAAATAAAACAGTATACATTTTAGAATTTTACTCATTTTTAAATATGGAGTGGACGCTTAAAGAAGACCGTGTTGCAGTTATTGCGTTGCATCGTTGCGGTTACGCGCCAATTCAAATTTTTGACATACTGAAAAATTTGAATATAACCAAAAGATTCGTTTATCGCACCATCAAACGATACAATGAAGACTAGTGTAGATGACAGGTCAAGAAGTGGTCGCCCTCGGTCTGTTAGGACTCCAGCAGTGATAAAAGCTGTGAAGGCGCGAATTCAAAGAAATCCCAAACGTAAGCAGAAACAGTTGGCCCTTCAGATGGGGTTAAGCAGAACCACGGTGAAAAGGGTGTTAAATGAAGACTTAGGGCTTCGGGCATATCGAAGAAAAACAGGACATCGTTTGAATGCTGGTCTAATGGACCTGAGACTGAAGAGATGCCGCGCTTTGTTGAAGCGGTACGCGGGAAAAAAATATCGGGAAATTCTTTTTTCGGATGAAAAAATTTTTACCGTAGAAGAGAGCTACAACAAACAAAATGATAAGGTGTACGCACACAGTAGTGAAGAAGCGAGCAACCGTATTCCGCGTGTCCAACGAGGTCATTTTCCATCCTCGCTCATGGTGTGGTTGGGAGTTTCTTATTGGGGCTTACCAGAGGTACATTTTTGTGAGAAAGGTGTAAAAACGAATGCAGTTGTGAATCAAAATACAGTCCTGACGAACCTTGTGGAACCTGTTTCTCATACCATGTTCAATAACAGGCACTGGGTATTCCAACAAGATTCGGCGCCAGCTCATAGAGCAAAGAGCACACAAGACTGGCTGGCGGCGCGTGAAATCGACTTCATCCGGCACTAAGACTGGCCCTACTCCACTCCAGATTTGAATCCGTTAGATTACAAGATATGGCAACACTTGGAGGAAAAGGCGTGCTCAAAGCCTCATCCCAATTTGGTGTCACTCAAGACTTCCTTGATTAAGGCAGCCGCCGATATTGACATGGACCTCGTTCGTGCTGCGATAGACGACTGGCCACGCAGATTGAAGGCCTGTATTCAAAATCAGGGAGATCATTTTGAATAAACTTTAGTGTCATAAGAATCTATGTTTTGTTAAGTTCATTTTGGTATATAAATGGTTACATAATGAATAAACTTGTTTCAATTATTTTATATTAAACATGTGACAGAATTTATGACCTGACTAGGTATATTCTCAAAATATTTACATAAAATTATCATAAATAAATTAAATCGAAATATAAAATAAATAAAGCTAATGACAAATAAATTTAATTAACATCAAAGTAAATTGGTATAAATTATTTTAAATATTTCCAGATTTACAATTTGGGAGGAGAAAGAAGCCGTGTTCCACGAGAAACTACAGCAACTGAAGAACCCTGAAGTGTTTGAAGTCAGTAGTCTTAGAAGTGTCGTCAGAGAAATAAAGGAGTGTGTTACCAAGGTAAGGGGGAGTTATGTTTTATGTGGGAGTTTTGCGACGTCCCAAGCGCAACATTGAAAATGACCGTTTATTCCCGTCATATAACTACTTGGCTCAACCTGTAGTGCCATAGGATATTATTCTTTCCCGTTACACTATCATTCTCGATAGCTGCTTGACTGTATCTACGTATAGGACACTGTATTGTGGCTAAGATATAATCGTAAAAATAGCGATAGGAAAACATTAAATCATCATCATAGTCAATAGTCATTCATTTCCTCTTTACATGCACTTAGATAATGTCAGAGAGTTTATTGAAAAGTTTAAATAATTATTTCTTAGAGCTTGTCCGGAAAGGGCGAATTCGCCGCGATTCTCTCGGGCGTGAGCATTTGGGGACGGATTCCCCAAACTCGACGGCACTCGCTCTGAAGTTCGCGCGTAATCTGGACGCAACAAGGCGTCTCTAGTATCTCGACTCGCGCGCAAAACGCGCGTATAACGCGCGAGTCGAGAGTCTGTCGAAGTGCACGAGATTTAAGCGCGTATTTTAAATTCGCGCAATGTTTGTGGACGCAGTGTATTAGCGCCAAGTATCTCACCAACGCGCGTATGAATTCGCGGCGAATTCACCCCTTCTGGACAAGGTCTTAGATACTAACACAGATTAAAATTACTACAACTAAAGTTAAAATCATTATTGTTTCATAAATATAATGATTGTTTAAGTAATTACTACTGTAACCGCGGTTTATAGCATTATATCCGAACGCGCCTCTCTCTCGCTCGCTCTCTCAGGCTCTCCCGTTCGCTCGCTAACCGACGCCAGAATTCATTCGAGCGGTACGCGTTCGTGATTGCAACGAATTAGATTTATCTCTGTGTAACTCAATAACTCATTAAACTTATTACAAGGAAGAAGACAACTCTTATCACTCCATATCTTCCTTTCCTACACTACTTTGTACCAACTACAAAACTATGGTCATTCAACATAAAAAAATATTGTTATTGACATTTTAATATTGTACGCTTTTTAAATTTTTCTTATCGATTGACATTTTTCTTATCGATTGACATTTTTCTTTTCGATTGATATTTTTCTTATCGATTGACATTTTTCATTTTTTATTTAATAATCGTGTTTTTATCATTGACGTTGTTTAATATTGCATGCTCATAATAACCTGATTATGGTGATGCTAATTGATGTATATTTATCATATGTTGCTATAGAACTGCACCCATTTTCGCAATGAAGAAATGAAATGAAAATTTATCGAACAAAGCCACGTAAATACTATAATAACTTTTATACAATAAATGTTTTTTATACAATTAAACATTCAATGTCAGATTTATATCTAATGTCAACGGGAATTTTATTTTACAATTTTGTATTTACGTACATAATGCTAATTAATGTTTTGGCCAGTCTACAACAAGGGGCCACAATATTTTCCTTATTTCTAGTATTATAGCCATGGGATTCGAATTTGGATGTCATGTCCTTCAGATTTTCGCATATGTATACCATATTCTGGTATATACTCGCCAATAATAATCATGATGTTCAAAGAGCTGAACCTATCTCTACAGGAGTCTCTATATTTAAGTCCTAAAATATACATAACCGAGCGTTTTTGCAATACAAAAAACCCTCTTTGATTCTGCTGCAGTACCCCAAAACATTACGCCGTGTGAATTGAGTGAAAGTATGCAAAATATACATCTCTTGCTGCTCTAGTCCCTCCTAGCTCCCTTATTTTTTTTAATAGCATAGGAACTTAATTTTTAGATATTTCTTCTATATGAACTGCCCATGTTAATTTAGAGCCCAACCAAATACCTAAAAATTTCATACTGTCAGCAGTTGGTAAGGATAGTTCAACTAGAGCATCTTCAAGGGAGGTGGTAAATTACCAGTCACTCCTAAACATAATTTAACTACATGAGTTTTGTCAACATTTAGAAGTAAATTATTCACTAAATAAACTCGCTGTTGCCCCTTGTAGACTCCATAAAGTTAGTAAATCGTTTAAAGGGCAAGGTGTTCGCTTTTATAACAAACTCCCAAGTGATGTACAAACAAATTTAAAAACGCAATTAAACAAAACCTTTATAAAAAAGCCTAATATAAAATATCTGATTATTTAGATGACAGAGAAGCTTGGGATTGAAATTGCTCCAACTCGTTCAAATGTTACAATTTAGACGTAACTTTTTTCTGTATTGTTATGTATTGTAAAAGGATCATTAAAAAAAACAACCAGCCTTGTTTCTTGCCTTTCTTTCCTGACTTGGTCGCGAAGGAGCAGGCAGTAAAATTGACGTTTCAAAGTGATCCTTGTGATTTTAATGAATAAAAGATTTTGACTTTGACCGAAAACCATTCCTTCATATCATAACAGCCAAAGGACGTCTGTCAAGCAGTAGTCACCCTACGGCTGATTCATTGTTTTCCAGCATCTATGGACTGTGGCAGTCGAAGAGGCGCATCTGATTCACGAACTGAAACTGATGAAGGACTTCTATCTAATCGGACGGGGCGAACTGTTTCTGGAATTGCTGCGGCTTACCGCTCATAGGCTGGACAAGCCTACAACTAGGACTTCTACTAGAGGTAAGCTTTTCGAGAAATAAATAATGGGTTAAAAAAACTAAAAAACACGCTTTAGTAGATAATTAAAAGTAGAAAATAATTTTCAATAAATTTAAATTAACGCGCCGGCGAACCCTGAGCACAACTTCAATTCGGCCGCGTCTAAAACTTCGGCCTGAATATTGCTATCCCTGTTTAGTGACGAAGTTTAGTCACGCAGAGCGACAGTGATAGCAATAGAACGATTCTAAATTTAATTAGATTTTGACCGTGTTCCGTAATACCAAAAATGATGACTGAAAACTTATTGTATTTTTCTCATTGTGTTGTTATTCTGTAACTAGATGATATAATCTATGTTCCCATGACTAGGGTACGTAAGTTGTTGTTGTTTTTAATACGAAACAATTAGGTTGAAAACAGGTCTTTTATGACTTAAAAACATGCAGAATGCGATACGCTTCCATTTCATTTTAGGTAAGTATTTTGATCTAATATATGGTTGGCAACCTAGATAAATACTATTCGAATTAAAATAATACCTTATTAAGGTATTATATGCTCCAATTAGAAATGATCTTGGTAGTACGTGTTGTATGGGCGATTGTCCCTCCGGTGTCCCCTTAAGAATAGTGTGATTAACAAAAAAATGCCAGTATTTTTTTATAAAAAAGTATGGGGTCATGCTTGATGTCAATTGTTATTAATATTTTATTGTGTAAATATATTTAGTAGTCATTTTGAAAATATCTTTAAGCACCCCACGCTATTTTACAATGAAGTATGTTTTTTAATCTCACTATTCTTAATTTTAATTTATTTTCTACTTTTTAGTTCGGCTAACTACAAAAGCGTTAATTTTTATTGAATTAAGCTTAGTCATTGGTCCTAAGTGTGCAAAATTTCAATTTAATTCGACATTTTAAAGTAATACTCGTGCGCGATAACTTGGGACCTGCTAGGAATGCGACTCCCCGACCGCTTCCCCTGCACTTCCCCGATGGCGCCCGTATTGTACCGTTCGCATCACTATTTTTTACTAGGGTTTTTAGTCTCGAACTGGCCTACGTCACGTAACGACGCGCTCTGGAATTCTTTTAGTTTTCGTTTGTGTTATTGTTTTGTTGTTATAGTTTGTGTCATTGTTTTGTTGTCGTAGTTTTTGTTGTTATAGTTTGTGTCATTGTTTTGTTGTTGTAGTTTTTGTTGTTATAGTAAATGTTGTAAAATTATCGGATACCTCTTCGTCAAGTGATTATAGTGAGACTGAGGATGAAGAACAACCTCTAGAAGGCATAAATCCACTAAGTAGTGACGAAGATGAGATAATGTAAATAATAAATAAAATACATGTATAAACTTAAACATTGTATTTTTATTTTATTCAAATAGTGTAAAACAGATTAGATAAAAAGCAGCGTCCTCCCTGAGTAACATAATAAATTAGGTTAAAAAAAACAAAGATGAAGCCGCGGGCGGCTGCTTGTTATGTTCGCTTTTTTGCGGGCGGTACAAACACGCCAATATGACGTCACCGCGCTCAGGTCCCAACTTATCGCGCACGGGTAATAGTTGAAAATAGAGTTCAAGGATTCCGTTACATACACACCAAGCTAATAAAAGCGTGTTAGAAAGAAATAAAACATTTTATTCAAAACTACACAGTAACAGAAAGAAAACACGCAGCAAGACAAACATCTCACTTATCTCATGTATTTCTAACAAAGGCCCAATTCTGATAATTTATAAGAAAAACGAATGATTGTAATATTTGTTCCTCTCATAAGCTGACAAATTTCCAATGATGTCATAGCAACTGCGGTTATTGAAAAACGGGTCAAGTGCTAGTCAAATATTTATTTTATTCTGTTTTTAGTATTTGTTGTTATAGCCGGCAACAAAAATACATCAACTGAAAATTTCAACTGTCTAACTATCACGGTTCATGAGGTACAGCCTGGTGACATACGGACTGAGAGACAGCGGAGTCTTAGTAATAGGGTCCCGTTTCACAAATCAACCTTATTTCAATGACCCAAAACTCTTTTTTAAACGCGATAAATATGTGCTCTCCTCTCCGAGCCTGTCTATGTGTACGGAATACCTAAAGGTATTATAGTGGCCATTTTGCGACGATACCATACTTAGTCATAGTGAAGGGTTTAGTAGAATTGGGCCTCAGTTATCTGGTTCTCATAGTATAAGCTTTGCTTAGTTTGGAGCTAGATAGCGCTGTCTGAAATGTCTAGCATTATCTATGTATTTATTTTTCCACTAACAAACTTTTAACGGGGATTTTTGAACTCTGTGCAAATTTACTTGTCGTTTATGATGGACATTTAAATGAATGACGATTTTTTGTTAAATAATTACATTTTCAAAATAAACTTTTATAAAATTCACAATCGGAACCGCAAGCAGAATCAAATGAGCCCAATCACTAGTAGCTTACTATAATCCATTCAGTAGTTCCGTTGTCTAGCATCCGTCTCCATCATGAGACCACCTTCATGGTACCATATTATTGCATTGTCACCGAAGTTACATATGTATGCCAAATTTCAGCTCAATCGGTTAAGGGGAACGGGTTTAAAATTGAGTTGCAAGATACCACCCATACATGCATTGCAAGTTAATAAGAAGCTTGTAATATTTTCAGATATAAACTATGCCTTCCAGTTAGCAGCGAGGGCGGTATTTTTAAGCAACAACTCCGATATAGAGAAGTTTAGCTTCGAACTACCGTATGTGAAGCCCAACGTGTCAGTCAACAGTACTAATTCTTCGCTGGAAAATGATAGTACTAGCGGTAAATATTTATTTATTAATATTAACTCATTTATTTCGGAACAAGTCCATAGGTATGTACATTAGATTACATAATACATATTTATGTAAATATAAAAATAAAAACAGCACACTTAAAAAATAACAAAATAATGAAAACCAACCTAACTTTACAATGAAGATAAATAAACAATTAAAAATGGTACAAATAACTATAAACAATGACATAAATTTAATAAAATTTCAACAAAATAACAATGAAAATGGGATTAAATTACAATAAAAATGACAAAAATTAAATAGTATAAGGAATGATGATGATTCTCTCTATATTAACGCTATTCTTATTAATTAAATTAATTTAATAATATAAAATTTTAAACTCCTAATTAAATATAAGAGGAGCCCATTACAATCCGCATCCACTTATGTTGAATATTTAGGCGTCAAACTTATAACAGCACTTATTTTCCGTTGGGAGTTAAACATCGTTATTATCCATTCTATCAATTATCTAGTTTCCATATTAGAAGCTTTGCTTAGTGTGGAGCTAGATAGCGTTGTGTGAAATGTCCAGAATCACTAATTATCACACTAATTTAGCGAGATCTCTAAATCAACTTGGGCAAGTCGGCGTTGTATGTATGTGTGTTTGTCTGAGGATAACTTTCGAAGCGTTGATCTGATCATCGTGAAATTTAATGCATTGGTAGGTAGTGATGGCACAATTTTGGTGTGACTAATTGAGCTAAAAATGTTGGGGGGTTGTTGAGATATTGGGGTTCAAGAGGGGTAAAAAAAATGAAAATGCGGTTATTAGGTCAAATGGGACGTCAAGTGAATGGTATTCATTAGTGCATTTAGACACTTTTTTATTTTTCGTAAATTCTTTATAGTTTTTGAGTTATCAGCCATAATAAATACTGAACTTTGATAAAATTCACAGGGTACACCAGTGACCCCACAGTGCTGTAATTTGGTATGCGTGTAGCTTAAGTGACACAAATATAGGTAAAAGTTTGAAATCTTGAATAACTGCAATTTGTACCCCAAAAACGAGTAACCACATAACATGAACTCCCGTTACCTGTAATTTGAATGAAACTGTAGGTCAAGTAATTTGGCTATTATTTCGTGACACTATTTTGATAGTCAAAGGTTACAAATAATATTTTTTGTTTTAATCGGAGACTCGCGAGATCTCAGTTCGGGGCGAACCACTAGTATTATAAATATGAAAGTTTGGATGTTTGTTTATTTGTTTGTTACTCAATCACGTCGTATGGCTGAACCGATTTCGATGAAATGGTATATTCATAGATTATGACCTGGATTCAAACATAGGCTATTTGTTGTTGACAAACAACTCGTGCGAAGCAGCTGGCGGATGCTAGTGTTAATATGTTTATTGCGAGCTGTTCGATGGAAAATCGCTTACGTCCGAAAACGTCGTCTACCCGTTCGGATAACCATAGTGATAGTAAAACCAAAAATATTTTATTTTCCGAACTTTTTGGTTAAGCCTTAGCGCTTCCCAGTCTCACATGACCATAAAGTTCGAGGTAAAAACCTTTTTACCTAAAACTTCATGGATGCTATGACGATGTTAATTACTATTTGCTATTCTGTGGCGCAGTTCAAGTATTTGATGAATCACACTAATATGATAAATGCGTAAGTTTGAATGTTTGTTTATTTTTTAATTTGTTTGTTTGTTACTCAATCACGTCGTAACGGCTGAACAGATTTCGATAAAATTGTGTATGTATATGTACGTAGATTAAAACCTGGATTAACACATAGGCTACTTTTTATCCCATAAATTAGGTCCCATGGGATAAAAGTGTGGTGTCAAGTTGCAACAGCAAGTTTAGACTTGTTTCTAGGTTACCTACACATTTAGTAGTGTAACGCGTACGAAGTCGGGGGCAACAGCTAATGTATAATATTTTATGCCACAAAACTTTTTTCTAAAAAAAAATATCATATATCGTTTCTCAGTAACACTACACAGTATTTTCTTGTTAAATTTCATCAAGATCGGTTCAGCCGTTTAGTCGTGAAAACGTAACAAACAGACAGGACAGATAGAGAGACAGATAGACAGAGTTACATAAACTAATGGATTTTTAACCGAATTTAAAAAAAGGAGGATGTTCTCAATTCAGTTGTATTTTTTTGAAGTGAAAACTTCTTTAAGCGCGTTGGGCATTTTTGAGATAGGAAAAAACCTTTGAACTCGCGACAGTGTTACCGTTACCGACACCTTTGTATATAAGTATCTCGTAATTGTTCAAATTTTCACTTCGGTCGGCACTCCCGGAGTTTTTTTATGTCTGTTACCGCAGAATTCCATTTATCAACTGGTTTAGAAAATTATTTTTTATTTGAAAGGATATAATTTCAGATTTCTCCCATAGAAATTTCATGAAAATCGGTTCAGTCGGTTATATTTTTGTTAATACTTGTTTCAGTTGCAGACGGCTGGTCCAGCATAATCCTGAAATACGATTTCAAGTGGCCTCTTCACCTGTTGTTCACACCCGAGGTGTTGGCTCGCTACAATGACATGTTCCGCTTGTTACTGCGGATAAAAAAAACACAACATGACTTGCATGTCCTTTGGAAGACTTATAAGCAGTCTACTAGGTAAGTCTAGTAGTATTATTTGACTACTTGGCGCTAACTATTGCTTATCTTAAACAACTTACATAATCGTGACGACCTCCGTGGCGCAGTGGGCGAATAGCCGGCTGAGACGCAAGAGGTAGCAGGTTCGATTCCCGCCGCGGATCAAATGTTTGCATGATCTACAAATATTTGTTCCTGGTCTGGAAGATTTTCTATATATTATAAATACTTATCTTTTATAAGTATTCTATCAGTTATCTGGTTCCCATAGTACAAGCTCTACTTAGTTTGGGGCTAAATAGCGCTGTATGA
Source organism: Philereme vetulata (assembly GCA_918857605.2). Lineage (NCBI taxonomy): Eukaryota > Metazoa > Arthropoda > Insecta > Lepidoptera > Geometridae > Philereme > Philereme vetulata. Next base: position 2,534,540 of record OU975460.1, on the reverse strand, counting down.
AATGTCCAACAGTATTTATTTATTTTATTATTTATAAAATGGACATGTACTAAGGCGAGCTTAACCCTAATTAGAGTTTTCTTCCAGCAAACCTTTGACGATAGAGAAGATATTTAATTATAGTGGTGGGTACGTGCACCGAAAAGGACATTGGAGTAAAATATTTTTGTATTCATATGTATTTATTATAAACGTAACCGTAGGTATATTATTGTATGTATATTACAAGCTTTTTATTAATTTGCAATGTATGTTTGTCCGGGTGGAATCTTGCAACTGAATTTTAAACCCGTTCCCCTCAACCGATTGAGCTGAAATTTGGAATACATATGTAAGTTCGGTGGCAATAATATGGTACCATGGAGGTGGTCTCATGATGGAGGATGCTAGACAACGGAACTTCTGAATAGATTATAGTAGGCTACTAGTGTTTGGGATCATTTGAATTGCGGTTCCGATTATGAATTTTATAAAAGCTTGTTTTGAAAAAGTAATTTTTCAACAAAAAACTTATTTTAAAGTATGTATGTACAATGTATGTGGTACACCATTGATACCCTAGGTAAAACTCACATGATCCATTCCATCCAAAGGTTGTCTGGTAGAGATCGCTACTTATCGATAAGACCGCCAATTGTATCACAAAGATTTACAGTGCTCTAATTAATTAATGATAAATAAATAATGCTATGCTTCGGCTCGCACATTGAATCCTGGGCCAAAATTGCTGCTATGAAGCTAGGCCATCCTAGGTAAGGTTCGGCGGTACTTCTCACCGAGACAGCTGCTCAGTCTCTACAAAGCACAAGTCCGCTCACATGAGCGGATGTACTGCTGCCATCTCTGGGATGGCTCGGCCAAGTATCAGCTTGAAGCCCTTGATTCGATTGAGCGACGTGCTGCCTAGACTCATTGGTGATGATGATGACTCACTAGTGGAAGCCAATTTACAAAGTCTAGAGCACAGACGCCGAGTAGCCCAGACTTTAAGTTTTTACAAGATACATTTTGGTGAATGTGCGCACGATCTTCATGACCTTATCCCTCTTTCCCCCTTCCACCACCGGACAAGCAGACGTACAGAGAAGTACCACCCATACCTGGTCGGCATACCACCTCGCCGTACCAAACGATTTGCCTCAACTTTTCTTGTTAGCACAAGTAAGGAGTGGAACTCACTTCCGGCGTATGTTTTTCCAAACCAGTATAATCTTGGAGTTTTCATGTCCAGAGTGAATAGATTCTTTCTAGGCAAGCGTGCTCCATCTTCGATCACACTTTCACTTACCATCAGGTGAGGTAGTCATCAAGCGCTTGACTAACATCAATAAAAAAACTACAATTTTACTTTACTAGTCTTTCTATCAGCGAACTCTTTTATTAGGTTATCAAAGTCGATGTTTTTAGCAATTTTATTTTCCATTGATGAAGTTGCCAAGTTTGTCATTTTAGAATAAGATACCAGCCTCAATGTCTATAAGTGAGGTTGGCCCCAACTCTATTATTGAAGATGTTAATGACTACTGTTTTACTTCAGTTTCTCCATGTGTCAACTCCACAACAAGCTGATGTTTCTAATGGATAATCTTCAACACTACCTTCAAGCTGATGTCCTAGAAACTAACTTCGCAAAACTGATGGACTCTGTCAGCAAAACCAATGACTTTGAGGAATTGAAGAAAGCCCACGCTACTTTCTTAGCGGATGTACTGAGTCAGTCCTTTTTGACGGTTACTTCGGTAAGTGTTGCACTTTAACCATTATTTTTTTTATGTTGAATAAATGGTAGGTTTCTGTATATTAATATTTTTGAAGTAAAACTTGTTTACGCACGCTTGACTTGGGGAGTAAGCTGGTGAATGCGTTACGAAAAGTGCGTACGGAAGTTGAGAGGGAGATATAAGTTAGTGAAGATAGAAAGAGAGAGAGTTACGTTTCGTACATTTTTAAACGCTAATGTGCGAGTGCGAGTTGCTTCTGTCCAGTATGAACATAGACTGATTTACCTACAGACGTGTAGACAATTTTGTAATTGAACTGTTTAAAAAAAATATTTTGAAAAAGAAGTTTTACAAAGTTTGTCTGGAAGAGATCGCTTTTATTTACTAAACCATTGTACTAAATCTATTTGTAAGACTTATGTTCTTTATTTTACTTTGGTGTAAAATAAAGAGTTATCTTATCTTGTTTCAGTCGTGTGGTCTATAGCACACTCGTTTTTTTGTACATTTATGCCTAATTATTATCTTGTTTTGTATTAATTATTAGTATCAATATAAGTATTTAATTAATCTTCCGCACACAATTGTAATAAGTTGGAAAAAGTCTTTTCGCATTATAGTATGTATGAACTTGTAATAGAATCTCTTTGGCTATACTATTTGTATCTGGCTGGTTTTGGTATCATTCAAAGTTTAAATTTTACAGAAGATAATTCCAAATTCAAATTAGGAAAATGTGTGATTTTTATTTGTTTTTCGTACTGTAAAGATGAGTGAATCTAATGAATAAATTCGATACATTTTAAAATTTTACTACAAAAAAGGTAAAAATGCAACGCAAGCCGCGAAAAAAAATTTGCGATGTTTATGGACCTAGTACAGTGTCTGTGAGAGTAGCACAAATTTGGTTTAAGCGTTTTCAATCCGGAAATTTAGATGTCAAAGATGCACGTCGCTCTGGTCGCCCTATTACGAATAATATTGATGCCATTTTTGAAAAAGTGGAGCAAGATCGGCATATCAGTAGTTACGACGTAGCTGAAGAACTGGGAATTGACCACCAAATAGTTTTGGCGCATTTGAAAAAAATTGGGTACACAAAAAAGCTCGATATTTGGGTACCTCACGAGCTCACTGAAAGAAACCTAATGAACTGTGTACTCATTTGTGATTCTTTATTACGATGTAATGAAACCGAACCATTTTTGAAGAAGCTGATAACTGGTGATGAAAAGTGGATCACGTATGACAAGAACGTGCGAAAAAGGTCGTGGTCAAAGGCCGGTCAGGCTTCACAGACTGTGGCGAAACCCGGGTTACCTCGCAACAAGGTGATGCTGTGTGTGTGGTGGGATTGGAAGGGCATTATTCATTATGAGCTGTTACCACCAGGCAGGACCATCGATTCTGAACTCTACTGCGAACAACTGATGAGATTAAAGCAAGAAGTTGAGAGAAAGCGGCCGGAATTAATCAACAGAAGGGGTGTGGTTTTTCATCATGATAACGCTAGACCTCACACATCTTTAGCCACTCAGCAAAAATTAAGAGAGTTTGGCTGGGAGGTGTTAATGCATCCGCCGTATAGTCCTGACCTTGCACCTTCAGATTTCCACCTGTTTCAGGCTCTTCAGAATTCTTTAGGCAGTGTCAGGTTAACATCACGAGAGGACTGCCAAAACTACTTGTCGCGGTATTTTGATCAGAAGCCCCAAAATTTCTATAGCAATGGGATCATGTCCCTACCTACAAGATGGCAAAAAGTTATCGAACAAAATGGTACCTACATACTTTAGTTAAATGTAAATAAATTATATTAAAAAATGTTTTGAATTTTCTTAAAAAATGCGAAGTCACTTTTTCCCCAACCTAATATTATGTTTTTGGAATAAATGAAATTAAATATTATACATTTCCAGTATAAGCTGACCACGCATTGTGTGAGATTTCATACGCAAAACTCGAAAACGCATTGTCAGCTTATGGGTATTGCTTGATGTGTAGCCGTACGTTCATATCAACTTAGCCAGTCTGATACTATGCTCCAATATTTCTGTTACAGTCGGAAGAAAACGATAGCTCCGGCGATATAACCGATTCGTTAAACAACCCAGTATTCCGCAATATAATGGAGCTGCTGAAGCTCTGTCATTCCTTCTGCATCATGAGCGATTCGGAATCGGACAGGGAATCTGAAGATTATTATATCAGGGGATTTTCTGATCGGTAAGGCACGTTTTTAGACACTTCCTTTTATAAATAGTTGCAGGAATCCACAACCTTCATAATAGTTTGTTCACTCCGAAAATGAACATACGTTTCATAACGCCCACTCCGAAAACTGCCAGGTTCTTTGGCATTCTTCTCAAGCCAGCCGTCTTAATTTCAATAATAACAAATCCATTGTAAATTCTGTAATGCGGATCTAGCAGATCGATAGAACATTCTTTAATGCTCAAAATAAGCCAATCTGTACGTAATCGAACATTAAGTTCGATGTGTCGGAGTGAATGTCAAAGTATCTGGTAGTTTTAGGAGTGGGCGTTAAAAATGTTTCGTTTGTTTTCGGAGTGAACGAGTGAAGAAACAGCTAATATCTAAGCATTCCCATTATTACCCATGTAGTTTAAATTTGTATACACCTGTTTTGTTATGTACGACATTAATTTAAACACACATCCGGAATCGTATTAACTGATTTTAGGTAGGTTTAATACCGGTAGTTTGAATATTTATCCAGTAATCGATACATTTCCATTAAACAATTTTTAACGTAAATCGGCGGCGCCTTTGCGACGATACCGCTTTAGTCAGTCGAATAGGTACCTACTTACGTGTAGAATGAATATGATTTGATTACCTATTTTATACAGGCTGTTACATTGATAGTTTAGGACTTGATATCAAGGTTTTTTGATTTTATTTCAAGATGTGTATTGAATTTGAAAAAACCCTATTTTACAACCATACTAGCCTAGCCCTACACGTGTTTTCATTTAATGTCGTACATAACAAATCACGTAGTATATATTATTTTTTCAGTTTCAACAAGCTAGTAAAACAGCTGATGCAGCTTCTTGTGTCGCTGCGGGACCGTCCGTGCGGCATGTTCCTAGCCCGCCTTCTCATGAGACTCGACTACAATAGATGGCTAAGTGGCGAAGCGCAACTGACACAATCTGTTACTAATATGTTGCGGTATTGAAGGATGTGTCTCGCGGATTGTACTGAACCCATATTACCTATATCCTACCACTAAGCCACTTAATGCACGGAAACAGACTAGAGGGCACGTTCAAATTTCGGTTTTGGCGATAACAGAAGCAGCGACGTCACTCGGTTAACCCACACATACAAATCGCGTGTTGACAGGCCGCTGCTTTTGTAGTAATTAAATCTTCGTTTCTATAGAGTATCGGGGCTTGACGAATAGTTTGAATTATCCGGGGAAACGCCTTCCGAATTGTAACCTAAGTTGAGTCGTAATATCATCTACTTACACGAGAATCTTTGTATTTACGATAAAAATTTGGATAAAAAATTAAATACTTATGTTATGAAATCGGTCTTTTATTTAGATACCATAAATTAATATTTACAAATATTGAGCTTATTTTTATTGCTTCGACTATAAAAAAAATACAGTAAAAATATGGAGTTCCAAGATATGCTGGAAACATGGTTACCTAAAATAGTTGAATATTTTGAGCTACATATTAACAAAAAGTGTAGAAAGTTTAAAGAAGATTGGGAAAAGTGGACCCAATATAAATTATAACGTTCTTATACTAAAGAGAAGTTTACAAACAAACCAATATAATTTAAATTTACATTAAAATGTTGAGGTAAAAACTGAAATGCAACGTTTTATAACAATACAATAAAAGTATAAAACTATTAATTTAGTTTGACTAAAAGGATTTTAATCCAAGAATTACACTTATAAATATCACAATGATAATTATAATATTGATAACATAGTAGTTCTATCTCAAAAAAAAACGGTTAAAGATAAATGAGGCCATGAGAGCCAGAGCGGCCTAACTGTATTTTTTTCAATACTGATTTTATTCGAGCAAACAGTTGTAAACAGCAAATCTCATAGTGCCATAGTGGCCTAAAAATTGTTCAAAAATTATTTCATAGATGGAGTTACCAATACCATATTTGCCTATTGGACATTTACAAAGTTTGGTAGCGATACAGTGGCCTATGTGACTTAGGCCAGTTTCGCACTATGGCAACACCAATAAAATGTCATTTTGACGTTTAGGCCACACTGTCAAAATCTCGTGGGTTTTTTAGTTTGGTTATTTTGGTAGATGCAATATTGTTTTCTTGCAATGAAAGTATTTTAAATGGATACTATGGATTCAATAAACTTAGAAAACACAATGGAAGGTAAGTAAAACATACTTTTTGTCAGTTATTTCAATAAGTGTTTTAGGGATGTATTTTATGCAAATTACTTTATTTTCAGAAATCTTTGGTGTGGATGTCGAAGATCCCTATCAAGATTCAGGTTCGGAGTATTAGCCTACAAGATCTCCATCGCCATCTGAGGATCTACTCGATATATTATTAGGTGCAGAAAACCAGTCCCCAAATAGCATTCATCCCACCGCAAGCCCACAAAATAACGAAGAGCAAGTACAGAAGCCAAGAAAGCGAGTACGACAGCCAAGTAGGTGGAAAAAGAATATTCGTAAGGTAAAACGCGCTAAAGGGAAAGAATATATAAACACAAAAGGTAACACTGTACCGTCGAAAAATATAAACACAGATATTCCATGTAAATGTGGACAAAAATGCCATGACAAAGTTGGTGCTGCACGGCAAAAGGAACTGTTTGATAGGTTTTATGCCATGGAAAGCTTTGATTTGCAGTCATCTTACATATTTTCATTAGTGAAAGTGTTACCTAAAAAAAGATCTTCTGTTCCCACTGATGGCCGACAAAATGAGTCTAGACGCTCCAATACCAGGGTGTATACGGTTCCAAACTCCGATGGATTATCAACTACGGTATGCAAGGAATTCTTCAAAAAAATATTTGCAGTATCTGATGGAAGAATATCTAGAGTTTTAAAAACGAAATTGTCCATTCCTACACCACCTATTGATAAAAGGGGAAAGCATGTCCCAGTCAATAAGACAAGTGCAGAGAAGCTTCAACGAGTCAAAGAATTTATTGATAGATTCCCTAAGTATGAGTCACATTACACAATACACAAGAGTATGAACAGGAGATTTTTAGCTCCAGATCTAAGTTTGCCAAAAATGTATTCAATGTACTGTGATGATACTACAGAGTCAGAAAGGGTGTCAGATTTTATGTTCAGAAAAATTTTCAATGAACACTTCAATTTGTCATTTCATGCACCTATATCCGATTCATGTAAGAAATGTGATAATCTTAAGATTAAGATAGATGCAGCTTGTTCACAAGAAGAAAAAGACCAACTAGAGTTACAAAAAAAGTTACACCTTTCAAAAGCTGATGCTGCAAAAGATAATTACACAAAAGATAAAAACAGTGCTAAAGAAGACCCAGATGTCACCGTTATTGTATTCGATCTGATGAAAACATTACCTACTCCAGTAGTGTCAACTGGAGTGTGTTATTATAAAAGGCAGTTATGGACCTATAACCTGGGCATACATGATGCTGCAAATGACAATGCTACTATGTGTGTCTGGGACGAAACGGTAGCTTCAAGGGGGCCTCAAGAAATAGGATCTTGTTTATTGCGTTACATTAAAGAAAATGTCAAGACCAAAAGATTAATTTTATATTCCGACCAATGTGGTGGCCAGAACCACAATATAAAAATGGCTACTCTTTGCCAATACATTGTCAGCCATCCAGACTATGTTGTGGAAAGAATTGACCACAAATTTTTTGTAAGTGGACACTCTTACTTGGCTTGTGATCAAGATTTTGGGTTGATAGAAAAACAGAAAAAGTTTTTTAAGAATATTTTCATACCCGATGATTGGATTGAAGTTATAAAGGCTGCAAGAAAAAAGAATCCCTTTAAAATTATAAAAATGACAAAAGAAGATTTCTATTCCACGAAAAAACTGGAAAGTAATATTACCAATCGAAAAGTCACCTCAGAGAAATCAAAAGTAAAGTGGCTAAGTATTCAGTGGCTTCTTTATCACAAGACCCACCAATTCACTGTATTCTTTAAATATTCAAATAATCCAGAGGTCTTGTTTGAACAGGTGGACTTAAAGAAAAGAAATTCTGTTGATTTAGCTAATTTAGAGCTTGACATTTTGTATCCAGTGGGAAAAACAATAAGCGTGGAGAAGAAAAAGGATTTACTGGAACTCCTACAATACATTCCCCCGATAAATCATAACTTTTATATCGATATAAAGGAAAATGCTACAGTAAGGAACGATTTGTATGTGGAAGAAGAAGTAAATAGTGATTTAGATTGTTAGGAAGCTGTATTAATGTAAGGATATGTTTTTTAATACATAATTAGGACTAACTGCTTTTTTTTCTTCATTAAATCTGAAACCCAAAATGCCAGAGTGGCCTATCTCAAATTAAATTAATAAAATAAGGTACCTAGGATTGATAAAATCACTAAAATAAAAAGAATATCTCATATTAAAACACTAAAGCAGCAAAAGTTGTTAGGATACATTTTATTTACTAAAGTTACAAATATTTGAAATCAGGGCATCTAGTTTTTCCTTAATACTGCAAACTTTTGTTTATGAAGTTAGGCCGCTCTGGCTCTCATGGCCTCAAATGTATATAAATATTTTTCGTCTATACAGTGTGTCACCGCATTCACGACATTAATTTAAAACACATATGCTGAATAGTATTAACTGATATTAGAGATTAGTTTAATACCGGTAGCTTAAATATTTATCCAGTAATCGGTACATTTTCAATAAACAATTTTTAACGTAAATAAATCGGCGGCGCCGCCTTTGCGACGATGCCGCATAGTCAGTTTAACAGATACCTACTTACATAATGAATGAATATGATTTGTTTACCTATTTTATATAGGCTGTTTCATTGATATTGTAGGGCTTGAAATTAAGATAAAAAAATCATGAAATTAATTTGAAAAAAAAAACTATTTTACAACAATCAGCCTAACCCGGGATTTATTATTAATGTCGTAAATGCGGTGACACACAGTATAAGTCCTTATTCTATGGACCCTTTATTTTTAACAATCCTTTAGGCTAAGGTCACACTATACGTGCCAAGCTGAGAGCTACGGTTAGGAGCAATAATAATAATGTAACGTTTATTTCAATCAACAATGTGAAGATACAAAAAATTATAACAAGACCCATATCTATAAATAAAATAAAGACAAAATACATAAAACAATAAACTCACTATTATTTATTTGTTATGATTGTGTAACTAGTAACTACAACTAGGCATTTAACTAGTCTAGTCATTTGCAATTTGGCCAACTGCGATAGTTGCCAATACATGTTTACTAAGATCACTCACTCACTAAGCACCCATTGACCCTTAGGCTCCTAATGTGGCCTTAGCCTTTATGGTTATTTTCAATACTTTATCTGTGCTTATTATGGTCAGCAATTGAATTCTTAATTATTTTAATGCACACCAGGACATTATCTGGTAGAATTTTAATTGAATTTAAATTGCATACATTAAGACCAGTGTAAAATTGAACTTGCATTCTGCGAATAAAGAATATTTATCTTAAATCAAATAAAGATGGTTTATATAATGCTTGGAGGAAAATTACAATATAAGGTCAGTTGGTTTTATTATATAACCGACCTGCTTCTGGACTGATTTATAAAGAAATGGTCGAGTCACGAAAAATTTTCAAAAGTCGCCTGAGTTGGTGTCAGAAAAACCAGGAGCAACTAAAGATGGACATTTTGGCTAAACACAGATCGGCAAATGACTTTAGTAAGTTTTGGAAAGCTACTGGAAAGCAGGAGATTAGGCCTGGCCTCCCGGTGAGTGTGGGTGGAATGAGTGAAGCTGTGGACATCTCTAATATGTTCATGGAGCACTTCAAAGTGTCCTCGCCGCTAGGACCCTCATCTGCCTCGATGGATGTATCTGGGTGTGCGGGCGATGAGCCGCTTGTTCTTTTTACTGCAGGACAGGTTAGGGAGGTCCTGAGGAAAATGAGCGGCGGCAAGTCTCCCGGGCATGACGGGCTCAGTGTTGAGAATTTGAGGCATGCGGGAGTACACCTTCCGAGCATTTTAGCCGTGTTCTTCACAATGTGCATTAGTCACTCTTACTTACCACCAGACTTTCTACTGAAAGTGCGATTATAAGTCTCAAACATACCGTCCAGTATTATACAGACCATAGGACGCCTATATACGCCTGCTTCCTTGACCTCTCCAAAGCCTTTGACCTTGTGTCTTATGATGTGCTCTGGAGAAAGTTGAGGGACCTGGGTATACCGGCTAAAATCCAAAATATATTTAAATTTTGGTATGACAATCAGACCAACTATGTGAGATGGGCCAATTATCTCTCAAATGCATATAGGTTGGAGAGCGGGGTGAGACAGGGGGGCTTGAATTCTCCCAAGCTCTTCAATCTCTATGTAAACAACCTCATCGTCGGGCTGAGCAGCATGCGTGTCGGCTGCCGGATGAACGGCGTTAGCATCAACAACATTAGTTACGCCGATGACATGGTGCTGCTGAGCCCGACGGTGGGGGGTCTCAGGGAATTACTGAGGGTCTGTGAAGCCTATGCTGTTGAGCACGTGCTTATATATAATGCGAAGAAGAGCGAATACATGGTTTTTAAGGCCGCCGGTAAATGTCCCGGTTTTACACTGAATATAACCCTAAACGGCTTGAACTTAAATCGTGTTACGAAATTTAAATATCTGGGACATTTTCTTGCCGACGATCTTAAAGACGATGCAGATGTTGAGAGGGAGCGTAGGGCCTTGGCGGTCCGAGGTAACATGTTGGCCCGTAGATTTTCCCGTTGTACTGAACAAGTTAAAGTTACGCTTTTTAAAGCGTACTGTCAGAGCTTTTACACGGGAAGTCTGTGGGTCCGAAATACCAAAAGATCATTGGAGGACCTACGCATCCAATATAATAACATCTTCCGGATGATGTTGCGGTTGCCCCGATACTGCAGTGCATCGGGGATGTTTGTCTACTATCACACAGATGGCTTTCATGCGCAAAAAAACGGCATCGCTGATGAGCAGAATTCGGGGCAGTCGCAACAGCATCCTGAGGACAGTGGCTGAGTGCTGCACATCTCCGCTCTGGAAATGTTTTGTGCGAAGGGTGATTAATGAAGGAAATAATTTCCTAAGTTAGTCACCCTTGGCACAAAATGGTGTTTTCTATTTTCACCCAGTGCCTATTTTTTATTTTTGCCTATTTTTTATTTTTGTATATTTAGCTGTTCTTCTTTGTTGTTATATATATATATATTTTGTGTGTATGTTAGTCTTAAAATATGGACTCTAGTTGTCTGAAATAAAATATTTTTATTTTATTTATTTTAATAAGTACTCGTTCCATTTAAATTTTATTCATGACATTTTGGATTGCGCTTGGCCCCACTCAGGGTGTAACAGAGTATACCATAGAAAAAAATCACAACATAATGAAATACATTTTATTCATTTAAACAAAAAACGTCTCCTTTCAATACCGATATTTTGTTGCGAGGAAATTTTATTTTATTACCTGAAGAAAATAAATCATCAAATCAAATGAATACACGCTCTTAAACGGATTGAACGATAAGTGTTTCCCAGCAAGAACACTCGTCTCTAAATAAGAAAACTAAAGAAAATATTTTCTTGGATTCAAAATATATTCACACAAGATATTGTAGTTTTAAAATAAAATCAGCATTGCATCCCCATAAAATAATATTATCTTCAACCTAAAATATGGACTTCATAAATAGAATTTCAAAACAAAACATTTATATTTCAAGCTGAGAATTCAATAATTTTATATGAAAATAACCACATTCTTACGTAAAGATTTCATTAATTTAAATTAAGTAACTAATTTTACTTGATTTAAGCAAATATTACATTAAATCAAAGAAATATTTCTAGGAACATGATATTTTTTTGGGAAGAGCTTCAGTCGTTCGGTTATATATAAATCGATATTTACTTGAGTCTAATAAATTTGCTTTGACTGAAGAAATCCTTTTTTTTCCGTGTACTAGGCCATAAATAATCAAGCTTTAAAAAGGCTATCGGCCATAAACAGCCATCTTCGAATTTGTAGAGCGTCGTTCCTTTTTTCGACGACAAAAAACACTAACAAATTCCACGACTGACAAATCAGCGTCACAAATGAAAGCTATGATTGAAGGAGAGATGGGTCGTCGACGATTTTTTCATAAACGAAACGAAACCGTTCATCGTCGATCGTCGACTAGTCGATCAAGTAGTTGAATTTATCGACTAGTTCATAACGTGACCTATAGTCTATTCGTTAAGTAATTGCTATCCTTTTTCTTTAATCGACAGGATAATTTTAATAAATGCTTAACTCACTATAACTATTTATTCGAATATGAACGCTACCTACGTAACTTTAAAGTTCAAATTTATTTTATCGTCGCGTCGAGCCAGCTATCTACCGTTCCCGTATTATACGACTATGTTTACGCGTCGAGCCGTCGCGCTCTAGTTGAAACAAACGTCTCAACATTTTATTCAACCGTCTACGAATTCAACAAGTCTACGAATAAACGATAGACCGTCGAAGCGTCGAATGTTAATCAACGGTTGATTCGACTAGTCCGTTGAATAAATGCCCATGCCTAATTGAAGGAGACGACGCTCTACAAAGCTGTAACTAGCCGATTGGTCTGTTTCGAAACCCCGATAGCCAACATTTTCTGCCTATACCCGTACATACTTATGGATAGTACGCCTGGACTGCCCCCGCTCATAAATGTCGTGTCAACGGTATCCAGCCTTCAACTACCGTTTTCCCGTTAGGCCAATAGTCCATCGGTTGTATTGTTACTAGATTACAGATTACCGGTGAAATACAAAAGCGAAATATGATTAGCCATACGCTATGTTGTCTGGAAGAGATCACGACCGCCATTTGTATTTCTGCGTGTAATGTTATTTGTTTATTATATGGTTTTTTTTATTTTAACCCTTCTTTGCATATTGATGGAAATTTCCATCATATTATTGGAACGAGAATAAAATCATGAAAAAGTTGGTAGTTTATTTTTTGCTGCTACTGGCAACATTATGTTGGAATTCTACGTGTAACGGAACGCATCTGTCAGAAAAATCAACAAAACGTCATAGAGAAATTTGTGTCTGAAGTTGACAATCCTATGTTTGCTGTGATTTGGAAGGAGATGCAAGTTTCGTGTTCATTTTTGGAGAAAGCATACAGTTATCCTTGATAAAAAAACTGATAACGTGGTAAAACCAGGTTTGTACTTTGATATTCTGATATTTCTTGTGTATGTTTTATCGAAAAACTTATCGAAAAATAGTCAAATCTGTCTGATGTAAATTTACATCATCATGCAGTGACTTCACATGTAAAGTACAGAGCAGGGTCCAGGTGATTTTCAAAATTGTGTTGATTTCAGATCGGAAACTATGGACGACAGGGCAATCGAGACTTATCTGTCTCAATTACAAGACGGCTATTTATCAGAGGATGGCCTTGACGACGAGGATTCTGATGAAGATGAGTATCATGACGCTGGTGAAATTATGAGAGTTTTGCAAGAGGAAAATTTAGCTGAAAATGATGAAGAAGACACTGCTCAAGATGAATCCTCCCCCCTCCTCCCCTTGTTGAAGATATAGAGGAGCAGGTAAACGCTGAAAGAGCTACTTCAAATAATTTATCCAGCTTTTTATTTGATAAAAGAAGATTAGTGTGGAAAAAGAAGAGTATGGACCTCAATGAAGATAACATAGCTTTCTTGGGTTGTTCTGCTACTACAGCTGAGGTATCACAACTAGAAACACCTTACCAGTGTTTTAGTTACTTCATCACTCCAGATTTCTTGAAACAAATAGTACCGTAGAATGGGGCTATTTAAGATTCGAGGTTTATTCGGGACACTGTCCCATTTTAAGTTTCATCATGCCATAATTCCTACTATAAAAATAGTAGAAAAAACATTTAATTACCTGGCAACACAGCATCTAATGGCAATTTAATACTGTCACTGTCAAGGTTATATTGCAGCATGTGTGAGAGTGAAGTGTTTTCTTGCAAAAGTCTAAAATATAGTGATCTAAAATTGCCGTCCAACTAAGGTTCGTGGGTCAAAAAGTTTTATAGTAAGTACCAATTGTGATTTATATGAAACATCTTTGTTTTCTCATAATTATATTTGATAATTCTAATATTGAAATCATCGAATTGTTGTTTGTTTTTTTGTGGAATATTTCGAATGGGGCTATTATAGACAGCATTTGGGGGCTACTTTGGACAAAAAATAATCCATATTTTGGGGGTTATTTTGGACAGACTGACCAAATAGCCCCCATATTTTGAAGATATTACTTTTGGATGCTAAAATGGGAGGGTGTGTTCAAAAACTTGCTTTTTTTAATAAGAACTTTTTTTCAGGTCTGGAAAAAAAAATGGTTCGTGAATACAAGAGAACGTATCGGCACGTAAGACTTGGAAAAACATTCTTACCTTATGTGTCTTATACCACAGAAGACCTAGAAAATGCTGTGCGTGAAGTGAGAGAAGGAGACAGTTCAGTCCGACAAGCAGCAACCAAATATAATATACCCAAAAGCACACTTGCCCGTAAATGTAAAAAAGACACGATTTATGAAAGTGCAGGTCGCCCTACTTTATTTAATGCTAATGAAGAGAATGCCTTTCTGTCATATTGCGAAGTATTAGGCGAGTGGGGTTTTCCATTAGATGCTTTCGATTTAAGAGTCTTAGCACAGAAATACTTAAACAGAATTGGGAGGACCGTTCACATCCTTAAAGATAATCTTCCAGGGCGTGACTGGGCTCTGAGTTTCATGAAACGACATAAAAATAGATTATCTCACAAATTTGCGACTAACATTTCTACTGAGAGAGCAAAGGTGTCACCTGAAACAATTGATGCCTTTTTTGAGAATTATATAACCACTATTTCAGGAGTTCCTCCTGAAAACATTATAAATTTTGATGAAACTAATCTTTGTGATGATCCTGGAGCTAAGAAGTATGTATTCAAAAGAGGCACAAAGTACCCGGAAAGAGTCTTAAATAATTCGAAGACGGCAGTGAGCTTAATGTTTACCGGAACGGCAGATGGCCAAATGTTACCCATATACGTTGTGTACAAAGCAGAACGCGAATGGCAGCCATGGATAGAGGGCGGACCTCCCGACACTAGGTACAATAGGTCAAAATCCGGCTGGTTTGACATGACATGCTTTGAAGATTGGTTCGAAACAGTAATTGTTCCATTCGCAAAAAAAAAACTGGAAAAAAAGTCATTATTGGCGATAATTTATCGTCGCATTTTTCAGAGAAAATTCTAGAATCTTGCGAGTCACTAAACATTTCATTCGTCTGCTTGCCGTCCAAGTCCACACACTTGATGCAACCGTTAGATGTCGCCTTTTATGGGCCGTTAAAGAAATACTGGAAGAACATTCTAACAAACTGGAAAACGACAGCAGATGGTAGAAAATATAAAACAATGGCAAAGTCTTGTTTTCCAAAGCTTCTAGCTCAATTATGTGATTTAATGATTGAGAAAGACGTGATATCAGCCAATTTAAAAGCGGGTTTTGAAAAGAGCGGTCTATTCCCTGTAAACCCTGAAAGACCGAAATCAAGACTACCAAGGGCACTGGTTACAGCTGCAGAAGTTAACCTAGCTACTTCTGAAGTTGTGATTGATATATTACAAGACATGAGAGGCTTTAAGGACACTGCTCCAAGCAAAAGAAGGAAGCGGTGCAATGTAGAACCAGGGAAAAGCATATGTGCAAAAGATTTAACTCCAAAATCAACAACGAGCACTAAAGGCAAAGGACAAGGAAAAAAAACCAAAACTCATGTAAACAAAAAAATTACAACGTCATCTCAGAATATCAACAAAAGTAGGAATCCAACAAAAAAGAGACTGAACAAAGCTCAACATGATTTAGACGAATCAACCAGTGTGTCTGATAATATGAGCCAGCACAGTGATTCTGATTTGATGGATTTAGATTTGAGAAAAGAGTATGGCAGTGATGATACCAACTGTTCTGAAGAACAAGCTTTTTCGATATCCTATTTTGAAAATAGAGTTCTATCAGCAGAGCCCGAACCAGGCCCTAGTGGAGAATCATCACGACGTCGTGCAGTGAAACCAAGACCAGAGCCTTGTGAGAATACATTGCCAGACTATGAAGAGGAGTTAATATTAGGTTCTAATGAAAAGGCAGCACGTAGTCGTAATGAGGCGTCAATGGCAAGCCCGAACGAAGAGGAGCTAGCACAAAAGCCAGGGTATGGCTCTAACCTGGAGTCAGTACAACACCATAGTGGTCAGCTAGCTCAGAACTGTGAGGAAGAGATAATAGCATGTCCACTAGCACAAGGCTCTAATGAGCAGCCAGCACCAGGCCCAATTAATCAGCTAGAACCAGAAAATAATGAGGAGGTAGCAGGTTATTCAAATGAAAATTTACCACCAGATTCTAATATTTATAACGTAAATGATACGGTCTTAGTGAGGTACTACATTAAAAAGTCTTGGAAATATTATGTTGGCGTGATAGAACATTTTGAAAACTATTCTTACACCATTTCATTCTACAAAACTGTACGGCAAAATGATTCAGACATAATACTTATGAAACCTAAAAGAGTCGACCGAGATATTTTACCAGAAGTTTCATTGGTGAAACATATTAATATAAAACAAATTTCATCCAAACCTGAAAAATATTTGGTTGAAAATGAAGATGACAAGATTTATTTTGATTGTTAAATATGTTAGGTTAGGTTATAACCTAACCTAACATATTTAACAATCTAAGTTACGAATTGTTTTTAGTTTTAAGATTACCTTTTCTTAATAATGTGCCATAATAATAAATGCTAAATGCTAGAATAAAAAGATGGCACCTTTTTTGTGATTTTTGTAAGTTTATTTTGTAGAACGAGTTAAATTTTGTAAAAATTGTATTTCTTTATCACCTTGTGCCATTGAGGAGGCCAAATACTGCGAATTTGTAGACTTTTTTATGTTTTTTTAAGTTGATTCATAATTATGCATGAAAATAAAAAATTACTTTACAAAAAATATTGTTTTTTTTTATAAAAAAAAATAAAAATTGTGTTTGTGAGGTTTTAAACGCAACTTTATTCCTGTCCCAAATAGAACCCGAGTCGTCTAAATCGATAAATCAGACACAAGTACTACAAAACCTCTTTTGAATGTGGAGATCTTGATTAGCCCCATCGAAGGGGCTATTTTGGACATTTGGCATTAAAAAAAAAATATTCGTTTGTTACGCATCTAGACTAATATGAACTACGTAATAATGTAGACAAACATCAGACTTATTTAAAAAAAAAATGGGGTTGGATGTGATTTCATACAAAAGTTTTATGGCCATTTTTTTAGAAAATATGTCCCGAATAGCCCCATTCTACGGTAGAACAATCAAATTTATACGCTGTACAAAACAATCCCAGTACATCTACCGTTATCACTGAAACTGATATGGTAAAGTTTTTTGGTGTGCTGTTATACATGTCGGTACAAAGATTTCCCAGCACAAGGTCTTACTGGTCACCTAGGTTTGGGTATGAACCAATTTCAACTGCCATGCCTGTCAATAAATTTGAAAAAATTAAGTTATCTTTACATTTCAACAATAATGAAGATCACAAGCCCGTGGGCCATCCTAATCATGACCGGCTCTTCAAAATCCGCCCAGTAATTCAACACCTCAATGAGAGATTTTCCACAGTACCATTCGACCAAAGGATGTCTATTGATGAACAAATGTGTGCTACAAAAGTAGCACACTTTCTAAAACAATATCTTCCCAATAAGCCCCATAAATGGGGTTTTAAGTTATATGTTCTTTGCAGCTTATTAGGATATGCCTATAAATTCGAAATATACTCTGGACAAGAAAATTCAGGAACACTGGAAGATGAACCAGATCTGGGGGCCACCGGGTTGTTCGCTTACTTCGAGAAGTACCAAGAATGGTAAACCACATTGTCTATTTTGACAATTTTTATACCTCTACACCATTGGTATATTACTTAGAAAAACGAGGTATACACTCTGTAGGTACAGTGCAGCAAAACCGCATCCCAAATTCCAAATTACCAAATAAAAAAGAATGAAGTCCATACCCAGAGGAAGTTTTGAAGAAAGAGTTTCTACTGTTGATGGTGTGGAAATGGCATGTGTTGCTTGGAAAGACAATAAGGTAGTCACCCTATTATCCACATATGTTGGAGCATTGCCTGTGACAAAGGTACAAAGGTATGACAAGGCAAAAAAACAAAAATTGAAATAACTTGCCCACATATAGTACAGGAGTACAATAAACACATGGGAGGGGTAGACCTCATGGATAGTTTTCTGGGAAGGAATCATATTACTGTTAGGTCCAAAAAATGGTACTTGCGCATATTTTTCCATTTATTTGATTTAGCTGTAATCAATTCTTGGATAGTGTACAGAAAAAATGCACAAGAAAGAAATGAACCAATGAAAAACATACTTACCTTGGGCCAATTTCGAAATGAATTAGCCTTTGTACTGTGCAACAAAGGGGTCACTCTACAGGCTAAAAGAGGGCGTCCTAGCTTGAGTAATCTAGAACAAGAATTGGAAGCAAAAAGAAGAAAAGGTACTGCAGCACCTCCACCACCAAAAGACATCCGGAGAGATAATTTTGAACATTGGCCTATTGTAGGTAGTTCACTAAGGTGCAAATATCCTAGATGTAAAGGGTATTCTACTATATTGTGCAATAAATGTAGAGTAAATCTATGCGTCAATAAAAATAATAATTGTTTTCTCAAATATCATAAGGAATAGAAATGATAGTAAATATTTATAACAAATTATGCTGTTTTATTAATTTAGTACCGACCTCAAGGAGTGACTTTGCATAGTGATGGAAATTTACATCATATGGTTTTCTGCATTTTTTTTCTACTTTCTACTCTACAAGGATTTTTCAAATAATTTTTCCTACAATTTAGAGCCCAATTTACATCACTATGCTTTTTTTCAGTCAAAACGAAAAAAACATGCAAAGAAGGGTTAAGTGTGATTTACAATAAAGCGTTTACTATCTTCTATCTATGTTAAAGGCGCAATTATGCTATAAATAGTCGATGCAGTTAAGGTCAGTCCAGACTTATAAGTTAGCATCTCAATTGTTTCGTCGCCTCTTTCTTTCAGACGTTAGATAGAGCAAGAAATGGCAAAAATATAAAACCGGCATACAATCTTTAGCGGTCACATGAGATCGCAATTAACTATATTTCTGTATGATAGAAAGGGATAGAGAAACGAATCATAAGAGAATGAATTACAAGACGATCATAATACCTGTCGTAATATATGGTTCCGAGTGTTGGGCCACGACAGGGACGGATGAAAGAAGAGTGCACGCGGCGGAAATGCGAATGTTGAGATGGATGTGTGGGGTAACGAGAATGGATAAGATAAGGAAGAGGTGTATTAGAGGAAGTTTAAAAGTAGCGTCAGTGATAGAAAAATTGACGAGTAAGAGGCTAGCGTGGTATAGACATTACATGCGGTGAGAAGAAAATCATGTAACTAAAAGAGTGTGGATGGATATACAAGTAGAAGGCCGAAGAAGAGATGGATGTGTGAAGAATGATATGGGTAGGATGGAAGTGACAACGGAGATGACGGCTGATAGAGATGTGGAGGATGAATACATGTTGTGCCGATCCCGCGTAGGGCAGGAAGAACAAGAATAGAGAAACGAAATTTTGATACTTGAACCGACGCCTATCTTACACATTACCGTTACTAGTCTCAGTGTCTAGTTCCTCAGTAATGTCATCTTCCTCGATATCTTCTGTTGTTCCATTGCTCTCCATTTGTGCTATAAAAGCCTTGGCGAGGATGCATTTTGTTTTGTGGCAATCACACGGTGTCGGGTGTTCGATCTTATCTGGGTCTATCATGTCATACTCGATTTTGTAGCTGAAAGAAAAAAAAAATTGGTTAAACCGCAAAATACCAGTTTTTTTGAGAATGAGGAGTTTTTATTGCCAACTTTTAACAGATAGCGCCATAACCTGTTATCAAAATAAAGTGTATAGTCAAATTCAATTGCAGTTTCAACATTATTTTCCGAGGAACTTGAAATAATAAAAAAACACTACTTACAAACTGACGAAATGATATGATATAGGTATTTATTGCATGAAATGTGATTGAATGACATGTGATTAAATTACAATATGTCAAGAATTGAGATTGTTTAGACAAGTGTTGATATTGTGTTTGACACTGACAGTCTAGCATAAAAACCATCTTTTTGGCGGTTTATCTCGCCATCTATTAAACTAGTTGGAGCAGGTTTTTTTTTAAATTGATAATAATAAAAAACCCTCTTTGTAATCATCTAACACCATCTAGTTTGGATCATAAAACTACTGACATCATAAGTTAATTCTTCATTACCTTACAAGCTAGATACAACAAATGACAAAATTATACAAATAAATGTTGTATAATGGGACTTCTCTATGGTCGATCTTTATAGTAATGGAAAATAAGCAGAGGTGTAAAAATTTAATTATAATTTTAAAATGAGAAAGCATTCATCTGTTCTGTACAATAGGTATCTACTAATTTTAATCTATAACCTTGGTGCCCCAACGGCCGTTATATATTGCTGGACATTTCACACATCGCTATCTACCCCCAAACTAAGCAGAGCTTGTACTATGGGAACCAGATAACTGATAGAATACTTATATAGTTTTTTTGTAAATATAAACTTACAATAAAAAACATCCAGACCAGGAACAAATATCTGTAGATCATGCATACATTTGTTCCGCGGCGGGAATCGAACCCGCTACCTCTTGCGTCTCAGCTGATAATTCGCCTACTGCGCCACGGAGGTCGTCAAGTCAGTGAGTTTGATTTGTTTATGTGAATCTATTGGTTCTATGGAGGAGACCTATATATAGCTAATATGACGATGATAATTTATAGGTACTCACTTGTCATATCTAGCCCGGCTTGTCCAACGATCCCTAAACGTATTTAGCGACTAAACTTTTAAATCAAATCAATCATTGAATTGCATCAAATAAGGTTTTAAACGAAGTTCTTAAAATATATACATAGATGGGTTCAACGTTTTTCTATCTACCACAGAGAGATGCAAGTTATTAAGTAAATAAAATAATCTATTACAAATCACAAGATAAGAACAATATTAAATTGAGTCAAAAATACAAACAAACCAAAAAATTACGTATTAAATGCCAAATAAAAGCAATTAATCAAATTCAAATGTCAGGCAATATTAATTATTCAGTACGATTAATTTTACTCAGAAAACTTTCGTGATTGATTTCAATCATTATTATAAATACGGGATTTATCACGTACCGTCTTATCGGTGTTTCGACCGACAATGTTTCGGTTCAATTCGTGAACCTTCATCAGGGTGAGTGCGATCCGCTCCGAATAAGTCGAGTCAGTGCGAGTCGAGACGTTATTTGGAGCGGATCGCACTCACCCTGATGAAGGTTCACGAATTGAACCGAAACATTGTCGGTCGAAACACCGATAAGACGGTACGTGATAAATCCCGTATTTATAATAACGATTAATTTTATTTATCTAGCAAGTATTCCTGAATGTTATGGTAGTATTTCGCAATTAAACATTTTTGACAATTCGTTTTAAACATAATTGAATGTGTATATACGATTTGAAAACGCCTTAAATAATATTTAGCCACTAAATACGCTTAGGCATAGAAACGCAAGTCGCCCTTAACTGTTATTTCATGCACATTTCAATGTATAGTTAACTAACTGACCCGCCCGCGGCTTCGTACGCGTGGTTTGTCGATAAAACATTACCCTCCTTCTGTGCAGACGCGTAAAGTGTATCATATGTCTCAAGTCGATTCATAATCTATCTAGGATATATAGGTACCAAATTCCATCGAAATCGGTCAAGCCGTTAAGTCGTGAAAAGGTAACAAACAGATAGAGACAGAGTTACTTTCAAATCGGTATGTACGTAGATTATAACCTGGATTAACATATAAGCTACTTTTTGTTGACAAACATCGCGTGCGAAGCCGCTGGCGGAAGCTAGTTATACATATAAACCTTCCTCTTGAATCACTCTATCTATTGCTGAAAACTAGTAGAGTAGTTTAAAAGATCTAAGGTAACAGACAGCGGAAGCGACTTCATTTTATACATGTAAAGATAATAAAATGATCTCTGAGAATCGTGGTTTTACTGATACTTACTTTCTCCTATCATCCGTGCTCCTGTACAAAGTCAGCTCAAAAGCAATCGGCTCGTCTTCCTCGACTTCTTCGGCGTAAGGCAGGACCAACACACACTGCTTCCAATGCGTCGCGGGGTCGCGGGGGCTCGTGCTGAGGACCACTTGTGAGCCGTCTCCGAGGGCGTTGGGGAATACGCACTTCCACCATAAACAGAGGCCCTGGTAGTTGCCGTCGCGAGATGCAGCTGAAAGTTGAAAAACAGTAAGTGGGCGTCCATTCAATGCGTGAGGCGTTTTGTCAATTTTTGCCCCCTCCCTCGGTGAGATGTCGCGAGATTTGGATCGACCCCCCCCCACCACTTATCTCGCGTGAGATTTCAAAAAATTAAATGTTTTACTGTTTTTGACAGAAAAAAATTACGTGATAATTGCCGAGACCCCCCCCCCCCCCCCCCCCCCCCCCACCCACGTGAGATTGGGCGTGATTCAGTTCGAACCTCTCGCCTCCTGAAAACCTCACGTAAATAATGGACACCCCCTAAGCTTGGCCAATCAGGAGGAAGCGACAGTAGATCGCGTTATCACGTGATAGTACAAACGACTCCAGCAAAATAGGAATTGAAGTTAAATACGATGAAGTTACCACCTTTTAACGGAATTTATCTAGATTCAATCTATGAGCGAAGAGACCATGTTATTGTGTGGGCTTGTTTCAGAGAGAGTTCTACTCTGAACAAACATCAAACGCGACTCATACTCTACCAGTTCACATCGATCTGGTGAAGGATGATGTCTCTAAACAATACGGAACTGTCGCATAAAACGACGCAAGTTTCCTTATTTTTAGGATTCCGGACCAAAATGATAAAACCAGAACCCATATGGTGCGAATTTGTCCGTTTGTCACCGTCACCGTCTATCACAGCAACTACCGATTTGTACGCACCATGCAACCACAGTTGCATGCTCCCCGGGAAGCAAAGCGCCCCGTGCAATCACAGTTGCACATTTTTTAGGCCGACTCATATTCTGAATTTACCGCCATCATGGATCCTACCATGTGTTTAATTTGATGGTAGAATATATTTTCTTGAAGCAGCAACACTGAAATGACAACAAATTCATTTGTCACTCCGTAAAAAAAATCCGCCTTTTTACACGGTACTTTTTCACTGAGCCGTAAATTTAAGTGGTTTTGTTTATGTTTTTCTGATTACTTTTGTACCTAACTATATCGATATTTTTATATTATTGATGCTAAGTTCATATACTATTGAAATAATTAAAAAGAACAGTATGCTATCACTTTCATTTTCAAAATAAAACCTTTTTACCAAAACAACATCTCATTTTTCGGCTAGGCCAAGTTTGCCCTTTCATTACTTAATTTTTTATTACTACACTAGTCTCAAAATGGTTTTCGTAACTCATTCCTTAGTTATTCAACTACATTTGACATACGTTTCGTCCCCTATCTCGAAAAAAAGCCCTTGAAACGATTGTTTACTTAAAGGGCGAATACATCTGGCATTTGGCGGGGCATCACCGCGGGGCGTGGTTTGCTTTCATGCAATGGTCAGCGCGTCAACCGCGCTCAAGTCGCTACTGAAGCAGTCGACTTGAAATTTGGAATAAATAATACTAACCCAACTATACTACAAATATATTTTCTTTTTGTGTACCTTTGGGGTCAAATTGGAGGGGTCAAAATGTCAAATCTCTAGTTACGACTTACGACACTGATAACAGCCCTAAAACATACAAACATAACCTTTAAAAAAGATGCTTACGTATAACTTTCTTCAAAGTAAGTCGCTCCAGATCTTTGGGTGCAACTGTTTTCATGTTGTAAGAAGCAACCTCCAGTTCTGGACCAATCAGTTTATCTTCTTCAACTATTGCTATCTCAGGTCTCTTGTTACCGTTTATGACCAGTTTCTTAGCTAATGCGGTCATTGAGAAACCGTAGAAGTCATCCCAGTCATCAAATAGTGAAGGAACACTGAAAACATGGTGTGAATGTTTTATATTGGTTGAAATTATTTCCAATTTTCAACATTATAAAATCAGCCATAGGGGTCTTATGCCGAATTGTTTTCAGAATCGCCACTGGATCGCTTTGATCCTTTCCAAATCTATAAAACAACTGAGCGAATTGGCACTTGATAAAATTGATAAAACAATCATAAAAGAAACAAGAAAAGTTATTAAACTATTCTTAAGGGATTTATTACCTGCATGGTGCAACATATAAATATGCATGTTCCGGGAACATTTTGCCATCTTCTTTCAGAAATTTGTCCCTTGCCACTATGACTGAGTCAAGCATACCCTCATGTAGGAGGTAAAAGCCCATCCATTCAGATACAATAACATCCACTTTTATGTCGTCTGGTAAGGTTAAATCTTCGACTCTGCAGTGGATCACCTGGAAAAGACAATTTATTAAAGCACCTAAGATTATTATCAAATAAAGTTTGTATGAGCTAGTGCTTTACATTGTAGTTAGTTCAGGATATAAGGAACTACAAGGACCAGATTATGCAACACCCAGACCCAAATATTTACATATCATGCAATCATTTGTCCTGCGGGAGGAATTGAATCTTGCATCTCAGTTCAGTTCAGTTCTTGATTGTGGCATCTGTGACTAGGGAGTGTCACAATTCCGCCAATGTCGATGTCGCGATATTTTCATAAACTTAATAGGAGCTAATGTAGGTCAAGAATATGACCGGTATTCTAAATTTGGAAAAAACCTTTGATAATTCTAATAGAAAGGAGACAACACAACATATAAAACAGCACAATATTAGTTGTTAGTACTATTATAGATAATGTGGGTTAGTGAGCTAATAAGTAATATATACATTTACAACCTAATGTTGTTATCCTTTATAAATTTACATAAAATATAATTAATTAAAGGAGAGAAGGTAAGGGTTAATAAACATTTAAAGGAGGTAGGACGAGGGATTTTAGGAGGAAGAATTTCATAGAGGGAACGCCGCAATCTGTGACATTCGAAGAATATGTAGTCCACGTTTCCTTCGTCCAGGCCACACTCACATAGGGAGTGGTTCCTAATCCTAAGGTTGGCCAAAAATACAGGGGTACACGAGTGGCCAAGTCGAAGACGACAAATTGTGGAGGTGGTAATCTTACTAGCCTTCCGGAATTTAAAAAACCAACGAGTTCGGGGAATATCGGGTTGGATATCTGCATAATGTTTACCCTTATCTTTTTTGGAACGATTCCAAACTTCAGTCCACGATTGTTCCAGTTGTGATTTGGGAAGGAGGCATAAGTCATGTGAGAAGGATTTGAAATGTTCAAGGGAACCTGTCTGAGCAGCATCTTTTGCGAAAGAGTCAGCTAACTCATTACCCGGAATTCCAGAGTGACCTGGAATCCAGGAAAGCACAACGTTTATCCCAAGATTGTGACATTCAAAAAGGGATTGCCTAATTTGAAGAATAATAGGGAAACGAGATACAGAACGGAAAGGGTTGGATATAATAGATTGCAGACAGCTTTTAGAATCAGAAAATATAATAGAGTTGTTTAATTGGTGGGATTTAATGAAACAGATGGCTTCTAGAAGCGCAACAGCTTCGCCAGAAAACACTGATGTCGAGGAGGGACACTTAAAACTAAGGGAGATTTTGGTGAATGGAATCCACACAGCTGCTCCCACGACACTGTCTGTAGATAGTTTTGAAGCATCGGTGAAGATGGAGTGCCACCCATTAAATTTAGCATCCAGGTGTTCATAAAATTTTTCTCGGGCATTGGAAGATTCCTTATCTATACCAAAGGACAGGAGGATATTAGGCTGAAATGTTAAAGCTTCATAAGAAGTGAGATAAAGTGGGTGAGTTGGGAACTGAATTACTGGGTTAGGAAGTTGGGAAAATTGTTTGAAACTACGGAGGAGACAGGGGATTTTATCAGGATTGTAAATATCAAATAAGTTAAAAAGGCGAGACAATTTTGGAAGAAGTGGGTGATTACAGTTTTGTGCTAATTTGAAAAAGAACCTATCAGATAGGAACTGTCTACGCAAATACAATGGAGGCTCACCACACTCAACCTGCATAGCATTGATGGGGGATGACTTCATGGCTCCAAGAATTATACGTAAGCATTTTGAATGAATTTTGTCTAACTTGTCTAAACCAGATTTATTACAAAGATTCATAAGAAATGTTCCATAATCAAAATGACTCCGAATTATGGCGTTGTATAGAAGCTTTTGAGAATACGGATGAGAACCCCACCAGACACCCGAAAGGGAGCGAAGGATGTTAATGTTCTTTTCGCATTTTTGAGAGGTCATAACAAAATGTGGGACGCCCGTCATTTTTGAGTCCAATGTAACACCTAGAAATTTTGCACTATTAGATTGAGGGATAATCTCTTGGTCAATGAATAATTGAATAGGTGGGGAAATTCTTTTTCTGGAAAATATTACAACATTACTTTTGGGAGCAGAAATAGATAAGCCGTGATCAAGTAACCAGTCGCTAAGGTAGGACAATGCAGAATTCAGTTGGTTACTTGCCTCTTCTGTTGACACGGATGTAATATAAAGTGACAGATCGTCAGCATATTGTAAAACCTCGCAAAAAGAATTCACAGATTGCTCAAGGTCATAGGTGTAGAGGCTGTAAAGAAGTGGGCTCAGGACAGAACCCTGAGGTAGTCCTTTCCAAACCGTCTTAGGAGGGAGGAGACCTTGGTGGGATTTAATAACAACAGACCTTTCCATCAACAGGTTGCATATAAAACGAACCAGCTTCTCAGGTATTCTCAGCTGAACGAGCTTACTCCTGAGAACCGGAAGCAGAACGTTGTCATAAGCTGATTCGATGTCCAAAAATACAGCAACTAGAAATTTCTTTTCTTTGAAGGCGATGTGGATGTCTGCTGTTAAGAGACTAAGGCTGTCCATGGTACTCATGCCCTTTCTAAAGCCAAATTGGGAATTAGCAAGTAGTGAACGATTCTCAACCAACCACTCAAGACGGTGTTTAATCATGTGCTCCATAACCTTAGCCATGACGGAGGACAAAGCTATTGGTCTACGACCATTAGGGTCAGATGGATCCTTTCCAGTTTTCAGTACCGGGATGATAATTTGAGTTTTCCATTGATCAGGAATTAAGCCGGTTTCAAAGAAGGAATTAATAAGAAGTAAGTAATATTTTTTTGTGTTTTCAGAAGATTTTGTGAGAAAGGAGTAAGGGATGCCATCGATACCGGGGGAAGAGTCAGTCAGTCCGTCAAGTGCAAGGGTCAATTCATTAAAACAGAAGGGGCGATCAAAACAATTTTCAGAAGGGATCGACGAAGGGATCGAGGGGAAGGAGGAAATAGATGGGACTGAAGGAGGGGCGAGTTTGTTCGAAAAGGCCTCGAGCCACGATGAAGGATCATTAGCTGAAATATTTTCGATATTACATGCTCCTCTGAATCGTCTGATCTGGTTCCAGATGATATATGATGGTGTTCTAGGCGAGAGGTTTTCGCAAAACCCAATCCATCCCTGTTTTTTCTTTTTAGAGACCAACTTTCTGAGTTTCGCTGAGGATTTTTTATAGACTAAAAAGTTTTCTATAGACATAGATTCCTTGTAACTTTTTTCAGCTTCTCTCCGTTCCGATACAGCTGTTGTGCACTCAGAATCCCACCACGGGGTAGAGATTCTAAAATCTTTGGAGGGCTTTTTAAGGGGAATGTGGAGATCAGCGCATGAAGTAATATTATTAACAAAGGAGTTATATGCTGCAAGGGAGTCATTATGTTGAATGTGAGTGGAAGAATCTATTTTATGATCAAGTGAAGATGAATAAGCTGACCAATCAGCTCCAGAAAGTTTGTATTTAAGAGAAGGACTAGGGTTACGGAAAGGGTTCGAAAAATTAGCATAGATAGAAATTAAGATAGGGAAATGGTCACTTCCATAAGTCGAAGGGAGAATTTTCCATAGAGTCAAAGAGAAAAGAGATGGAGAGCAAAGTGAGAGATCAACAGCGCTTTTCGGGTTTTGAGAAGGGAGTGCTCTCCGAGTAGGTGATCCATCATTGAGTAGGCACAAGTTGACTTCATCAAAGATCTCCAATAGGGAAAGACCAAACATATCAGAGTGGCTATGACCCCAGATAGTGTTATGGCCATTAAAATCACCCATGAGAACCATGGGGGAAGGAACAGATGATAAGAGGAGAAGGAGATCGGGAATCAAGGAGGAGTTGGGATGAGGAATATATACAGATACAAAGGAAATATTAAGGGATCTGATACCAACAATGTTGATATCAGAAGGATGGGAAGGGAGAGTGATTTGGGAAAAGGGAAGGCAGCGCCTTACTAACAAGGCGCTGCCGGCATGCCCGTCAGCCCTGTCGTCCCGCAGACAGGAGTAACCTGAAATCCGATAACGGGTTCCAGGCTTCAGCCATGTCTCCGAGACGGCAATGACTGACGGGCGAAATTTTGAAATTAAGTGGACCAGTTCATGCTTTTTTGCACGCATGCTCTGGCTGTTCCACTGCAGAGCGACTACTGGATCCATTATGACCAGATAGTGAGACTAATTGAGTAAGTTTAGAGGCAACGTTGGACGGTAGGGGATGAGGGTTCATTAGTAAAATGTTTATTATTAATGTTATTAATGTTTCTAACATATTTTCGTTAGGGGAAACTCCTAACGGTTGGTTATTACCAATGGCACAACCATTGGGCATAGCTGATGTTGGGTCTGTGGCAATCTCTCGGTGGGCAGCCTTGTCATAAGACTTACCCAGTGGGGCTCGCGGGAGGGGGTTGGCGTAGACAGTTTTAACATATGACTTAGTGGGATGGGACTGAGATGAACCTGCAGAATAATTATTCTGCGAGGCTTGGTATGGAGAAGGCTGGGAGTTCATCTCTTGGGCAACCTGTGAATATGAGCGAGATACCTGAGGAAACTGTGCAGCTGATTCTTCGTATGAGATGTTGTTCTGGGCCATAACTGCTTTAATGGATTTTTGTCTACTTTGCTCCGGACAAGATTTGCTTGTAGCAAAATGTGGTCCTGAGCAATGCAGGCAAAAGGCTTCAGCCTCAGGGATGTTCAGCTATCACCAGTGTGATCTTTGGAACAGCGGAAGCATCTGGGTTTCGATCTACATTGAGCCTTAGTATGGCCATACCGGCAGCATGTGTGGCACTGAATTGTGGGGTACTGGTATAGCTCAACTGGCAGGGAGGTGTAGTAGAGGAAGACCTTGGAAGGAAGGAGCTGACCTTGGAAGGTCACAACAACAGTTTGGGTTGGCACCCATGTTACTGTGCCATCTGCAACAGTTTTTCTATTTAGACGGCGGGCTTTAATAACAATACCACAACCAGAGGGGAGAACAAGGGACTGAGCAAATTCGTCCATTGAAAGATCAGTTGGCACTTGGCGAACTAATCCCATTCTTGTCACATTATAAGTGGGGATGGAAGCTATGTACTTGCACATTGGTAGAATTGGGGAGGTGGTAAATTTGTTAGCATCATCAGCTGAAATAAATTCAACTGATATTTTATTGCGGCCTACTCTCTTAACACCTTCAGCACAAATATTCGTAAATTTGTGAGTGGTCAAAAATTGACCAAACTTAATTGGTCTGATCGTGGTTCCAGCGGATGGTTCTGGTTCTGATCGGGAAACGTGGACAACATATGGACCCTTATCCAAAGATGAGTAAGCTTGAATAGAACCAACTACGATCGATGGGTGAGTGTAGACAGTTTGTATGGATGGTACGTCTAACTCAGCAGACGTCACAGGTTTTTTAGGTGCAGATTGTTCGGCTGATTCTAATCGGCGTTTAGATCCTGTTGCTACAGAAGGAGTAACAGGGTCCGGGGGATCAGGGGGGGCCGGCAGGGCCGGCGTGTCGCAATCCATGCTTGAAGCTTACCAAGCTCAAACACAGATCTTTCGACTCTTCTATGAAAATAAATACAATTAGAATAGTCTTACCACCACCTTAAGTGGACAACACAACACTTAGATTTATCAAACAGTTATAAAGTTAAAGAAAAGAGGCCAAAATCGTTAAAATAAAGCACTATTTTCTCCGTTCGGCTTACTCGCTATCGCGGACATCTTGCATCTCAGCTGGTCACTTGGTTACCCACTCTGACATAGAGGTTGTCAAATTCATCTAAATCAGTGTCTGGTATCTAAGGCTACACTAGAGCGAGTTCATTAACTCTGATGGATATCCTAGTCCTGTAGACCTGGTATAAGTAGAGTCAGGTCTATGTACACTGCCGGCCAAAAGTTTGAGACCACTGTAAAAATCTTTGTCACCAACAAAATATTTCAAAGTACACATATGATAATGAGCTAATTTGAACACCTGCGTATTCTATTATTATTAAAGAATTTCTAAGAGTCATTATTTATGTTGTTGTTTAAGTTATCATCCTAAAAAGGTCTATTGTTTCAAAACATCAATGAGCGCCGCGCAAGGACCAGGTGGTAGAGTCATTGTAATATTTTTATGATCTGCTCATTACTTATTGTTTTGGGTTTGTTTCGCGTTAACCGATATCAGGGATTATGTTAGCTTCCTAAAACATATTTAGTACCTAAGTTTTTATGGAGTAAATTATTTTCTACCTTATTAGTCTGAGCTCGTCGTTGTTACAGTGAAGACATCTTAAAATGGGAAAAGTTCGCGAAATTAGCAGTGAAACTCGCTCTGCCATAGTTGTTTTATACGGCGAAGGCAAATCTGAACGTGCGATTGCCTCTCAACTTAAGTTGTCGAAGACTTGTGTTCATAACACAATAACCCGATACAAGGAGACTGGCAGTAATCAAGATCGTTCGCGTTCGGGAAGGCCGAGAACTACCACTTCTCGCGAGGATCACTTCATCGTCACTACCAGCAAGCGGAATAGACGCCTAACAGCACCAGAAATCCGCGTAGAAGTGAACAAATCCCGATCAGAACCTGTATCATTGACTACAGTAAAAAGACGTTTGAGAGATGCTAAGTTATTTGGTCGCGTCGCCGTTCGAAAACCACTACTAAGGCCACAAAACAAAAAGAAACGGATGCAGTGGGCCCTTACCCATCGAGACTGGACTGAAGAAGACTTTAAACAAGTTCTTTGGTCAGATGAATCCAAATTTGAAATATTTGGTTCAAAACGACGAATTTTTGTTCGACGTAACGTCGAGGAAAAGATGATGCCAGACTGTGTGGTGCCAACAGTCAAGCATGGTGGTGGTTCCATTATGGTCTGGGGATGCTTCTCGGGCCATGGAACCGGAGATTTGGTACGAGTCGAAGGAATCATGAAAAAGGAGCAATATTAACGAATACTACAGCAAAATGCCATTCCGTCTGGTTCAAGAATAATTGGAGATGGATTTTTTTTCCAACAAGATAATGACCCAAAACATAGTTCAAAATTATGCAGGGGTTATTTAGAACACAAAGAAACAGAAGGGGTTTTAAAAAACATGATGTGGCCCCCTCAGAGTCCGGATCTCAACCCGATTGAGCTTTTGTGGGAAGAGCTTGATAGAAATGTGCACAGTTGTTGTCCCACTTCGCAAGAAGACATGTGGAAGGCTTTACAAGAAAGCTGGAACAATATATCACAAGATACAATCGACAAATTGATTGCTCGTATGCCAAGAATAGTGAAAGTAGTAATAAAATGCAAGGGAGGGTTTTTCGACGAAAAATCTGTATAAAATATGAGCGACATTTTTAAAGTAAATGGTTGATTTTTCTTGATTTTTTTGTTTTCTTCATAATGTATGTGTATTACGAAATAAGTATTTTAATTCATAATTAAACCTCTTGCTTTGTATTTTGAGTTTTATTTCATTTTCCTACTTTGATGTAGGTGGTCTCAAACTTTTGGCCGGCAGTGTACATATTTGACGGTTATTTATTGATTACTAGCTGACCCGCCCGCGGCTTTGTACGCGTTGTTTGTCAGTAAAACATTACCCTCCTATTGCTCACTTGGGTAAAAAGTAGCCTATGTCCTTTTCCCCAAGACATAATCTATCTCCTTGCCAAATTTCGTTACGATCCGTTCAGCCGTTTAGTTATGAAAAGGTAACAAACAAACAGTTACTTTCGCAGTTACTATGTATGTATTATACATACAAACCTCCCTCTTGAATCACTTTATCTATTGCTGAAAACTGCATTAAAATCCGTTAAGTAGTTTAAAAGATCTAAGCGAACAGACAGCAGAAGCGACTTCATTTTATACTATGTCAAATTATGACCAACAACCATAGACATGTATTCTACCGATAGACAAGTTCTTTCTTGAAAATTGTTCAAATGCTGGTGAATTAGATCTAAAGTTCGCTGCAGCGCTAAAACAATATTTATGTGATCTAACCAAACTATTAATCAGCGCTAGATCGCTTACAGAGTTTAGTTTACTCGCGACCAAAACGTCGTAAGCGCCATGAAATTCATGGCGCTTACGCGTTCCGTTTAACATAGTGTAACAACCTGTTGTCCTTATAGACTTTACATCACAGAAGTGACCACAGAACACAAAAAACAATAGAAGCCGTAAGTAGGCGGAGCCCGCGTAACACCAAGTACGCGAAGTTCCGCGCACTACAAGCTTCGCTCACTTCAGTTGTGTTTCTATTACTGTGGGGTAAACGTACTTCAAAAAAATATAAAAATGCCATATTTGAAATATAAAAATGCCGTTTTGGAGTGTAAATATTATAGCCGAACCAAAAATTTAACAAAAGGGGACATATCCTATCACCGGTAAGTATTTATTTTGTTAGTTTTGTTTAAAATGCAAAATCGTCAAACAAAATAGACTGAATCATACTTTTTAAGGTCGTGTTTCTCTTAAACCTCAACTTACGCTACTCAATTAGGGATGTGACCCCAATATACTGATGAATGTGTTATCGATAGCTTTAATTAGTTACCCCCTATTAAAAGGTTTATAAGTTTTAGGGCGTTAATTCCTTTTGTTGTTTTATTGATGATTTTTTGAATGCATTTTAGACCTATGGTGTGAAATATTATAATAACTTCTGTTTTCAGTTTCCCCAAGGCGCCAGACATGAAATAAAAATTTAAAAAAACGTACAACTTATGAGTCATCCAGCATACAGAGTCCTGACCTGGCACCGAGTGACTTTTTTCTGTTCCCAAAAATCAAGAACCAATTACCCGATCAACGGTTTTCATCACCAGAAGAGGCTGTCGAAGAGTATGAAAAAAAATGTATCTGACGTCACCACCGGAGGAGTGGCACAAATGTTTTAAAAATTGGTTCAATTGTATGAAAAAGTGCGTCAACATTGACGCAAAGGGAGAATATTTTGAGAAATAAAAAATAAATTCATTTTTGACCATTAATAGTATTTTTGTTATATTGATTCCGGAAACTTTTAGTGTGCCCCTCGTATAATAATTTATATATATATTAATATTCCAGTAATAATATTTTTTAAGTATTAATGAGTTGGAAACCTGTGATTATGTTATGAAAGAAAGAAAAGAAAAGCTGTTTATTTCGACCACCTATATTATAACCTGACATACCTATTTCGTTATCCATAGTAGGTAGGTGATAATCGATATCGATACATTCGTCTTGTATCCTCATAGGTACATCACTAAAGCAGTAGCAAAGTATTTTGTACTATCGAGTAACAGCCATGACATTATCAATCTTATTCTTTGCTGTTAGAGACTATAACAAAAATCGTTAGCCACAGCGCCATCTGTTGTTGAGTGGCTTTGTTTTGTGGGTAATCAAGTAACAGCCATTGCAATATCAGTCTTATTTCTAATTAATGGAGACTAAAATAAAAATATTTTCTAAAGCGCCATCTTTTGGTTAGTAGACCTTAATTTTTTATTACTATTTATTTAATGAATTTTAAACCATGTTCCCTTAAGGGCTAAGGTTTTATATCCGTAAAATTAGTTTTATGACTTTTTGAACGTTGTCTTTCAACCAATTATAACTTTTATTTCTAAGTGTGCTAGTTTTTACATGTGTGAGTTTAGCTACACTGGTTTTCATAGTGAAAAGTCAACATGCTAGTTCTATTGTTTTTTGTGTTCTGTGGAAGTGACACAGATTTTGTACACACGGCTACACATCAAGCTATACACTTCCAGTATAAGCTGACCTCTCATTCTACGAAAGGCCTACACAATGCGAGGTCAGCTTATACTGGAAATGTATAGCTTGATGTGTAGCCGTGTGTACCTACAAAACTTCATTAGAATTCATACTCTATTTCAAAATGTATAAATCCCAGGTTCACACTTTGTTTCGAAATTTCGTATTATTAGTGCCACTGTACGCGCCCACACTGCGTGAATGTCGAAGCCGCACTAAAGTAAGGTGTACGGATTGCAGTACGTACAGTTCAGTGGAACAGAGTGAGTGTTCGGATCGCGATATCTAGTACGTAGTACATATATATCGATGCCAACAACGTTATTCTATCATCATTATACTTTTTGTTATTATTTTAAGTTTTTACCTCAATAATATCCTGTAGATTATTCTCCTTTACAATTTCTTGAGCTAAAGCAGATATGTAGCTTCCATCTATCGCATAAACTTTCGTGGCACCAGCTTTAGCACAAAACAACGACAGGATACCAGTCCCGCAGCCCACATCCATGACAATCTTGTCCTTAAAGTAATCTTTTTGGTCCATAATTGCATTAAAATAAGCGCCAGTTCGTACATCATCCATCAGCATCATTTTATGGACCTGCATTGGAAATAAAGATAGATTATTGCATGATTGTACACCAGTTTTGGAACTAGTTTATGCTTAATCATCAGCAACTTCGCCAACCTTCAGGGATCCTCGAAAACTGCTGCCATTAACCAAAATTACCTTCTCCTTCACTTTCAAAAGTAATATAAATGTGTAAATATTTAGATTGACATCGAAGGGGTTGGGCCCCACTCACTAGGGATCTGGTTTCCATGTCAGCTTATAGCGAAGATTTTGTAGTTCGCGAAAATAATACTCCCTGAATTTGTAGTTCATAAGTTATGAGCATTTATCTAGGTCCTTACAGCCAGAAATCAGGCTGTACCGCCCGTCTGGATCTCGTAAACTATGAAGGTATCTGAGTTGCTCAAAAAAAATAAACAAAAAAAAGTACCTAATACGAGTTGTATTCCGAATTAAATGGGGTTGATTCAAAGTAACATCAGGCTGTACCGCCCCGCTAGATCCCAGCATCTGAACACCTTGGAGAATCCGTCAATAGCTCAGTTGCAGTTGTTTGGTTACGAATTTGTAGTATTTTTTTTTTATGTTATGGCTTCTCGACCTCTGTAGTGCAGTGGGCGAATAGCCGGCAGAGACGCGGGTTCGATTCCCGCCGCGGAACAAATGTTTCCACGATCTACAGATGTTTGTTCCCGGTCTGGTTGTTTCTCTATATATTTTAAGTATGTATTTACAAAAAAAATGTATATAAGTATTCTATCAGTAATCTGGTTCCCATAGTACAAGCTCTGCTTATTTTGGGGCTAAATAGCGCTGTGTGAAATGTCCAGCAATATTTATTTATTTATTTATTCTATTCAGAAATAAATTAATTTTAGTCAAAATGGAAGTATCACTTATATCTCCACCATGAATAACTACTACTACGGTCTAGCTAGAAGAACCGTACAAAGCTCAAAATACTGCCGTAGTCAAGGAAAAGTTAAAGTTACACCAAAATCGGTTCAGTGTTAATTGGATCTGAAAAACTGAAAGTACCTACACTGTTTACTATGGGTTTTTTGTATAAACTAATAGTCTATATTGAAATCCATGCAATGCCTGGGTGGGTCAACTAGTGCTTAATTTTGTAACAATATTATACAAACCTTTGGATATAATGATAAAGTATCTCAACATATCAATGTTGATGTGTATCACAATATACAAGATCCAGTTCAGAATTTCATAAGGGCGGAGAGTGAGATGTAATGAGGAACCACAATGGAGGAACTTAAGAGGCATATTTTGCTGTTTGAATGATGCACATTTTGCTGGGGTGAACAGTCTCCGTTTTTTTGGCATTTGCATATTTCGTGTTGTCCTGATCTTTATGGTCTCATATAGTTGTTTTTTGAGTATTATGTTGCTGACACTTGTTGCATTGCACTAAAGTGTTTCTATTTTTGGGGTCCCCAATAGTAACCGCTGATGTCTGAACACTTTACTGCTTTATCATTCAGGTTACATTCAATATTTACAAAGAATGTTGAGATTGGCATTCACATCTTCTGTCCCATACAAGATGAGTGGAGGTGGTTTATATGATTTGACTGGTTTTGCAGTCATACAAAGATTGTTGGCACTTTCACCAATTTGGCTTAGAAGTTGTGGTACCAGTCTGTGGCGTGTTTGGTTTTTATGCTGGCTTTTGGGTACAGTCTATATTTTCTTGTGGGTCTTTGTTGTTGATTAATGTTGTATGCAGTATGTTGATTCCAGTTACTATTGCGTCAGTGAGAGACGTTG
This sequence comes from Philereme vetulata, assembly GCA_918857605.2. Classification (NCBI taxonomy): domain Eukaryota; kingdom Metazoa; phylum Arthropoda; class Insecta; order Lepidoptera; family Geometridae; genus Philereme; species Philereme vetulata. Next base: position 2,497,765 of record OU975460.1, on the reverse strand, counting down.
AATGTGGTCCACCACAGGCACAGGCCCCAGCCACAGGCTAGTTGGATTAAGTTACATCATTTATTGATCAATTTTATATACATAACGGACTGCCTTTATCAATTCAGAAAAGGGGTCTTTGCGATTCATTCTTATTTTTCTACGCCATGAATGTTCTACTAGCCAATCAGTGAAATTCGACTTTTTTTGGCTTTTCTGGAAGGCCCGTTTGAGTATACTCCATTGGCGTTCTATTTTTCTGGTATGTGTCCCATTAGGTGCCACAAACTGATGTTCTGGATCACTGTTGTTTATTTTTTTATGTATATATCCATATTCTGATAAACAGTTGTAGGCACTCCAGTTATCAGTCTGTATTGTTGACCCTTCTTCTATGTGTTTATTTATTAGGGGCATCAGGAACTCAGCAGATCTCTCATTATCGGGACATACTTCTAGTCTTAGGTCAAAGTTGTTGTCTCCTATCATTCCTATGAGCCAATGGCCTTCCAGATATTGACCTCTATTAAACTTTCTTTTTTCAAATTTTGATTGCACAACTTGTACAATTTTATTTATGCCTCCAATTTTAACATCTCTTTCCTGGCGGTCTACTTCATAGACTACAATGGTTTCTCTACAGTGACAGAACCAATCAGCAATTGTTCTATCAGATAGCACTGTTTCCTTATCAGTGCTGCTGCATTCTCTTCTCACAAATTCATAGGAGCAACCATGGCTGAAGTAGTACATTAACTCAAATATCACTGGCATTTTAATGTGAGCATTTTCAAACCAAGTTCCAGTGGCACGCCTAATTGGTCTCCGCGGACATCTGCTTTTCTGGCAGCGAAAGATGCCCAAATTGTTTTTTGAAGTTATTTTCATGGGTACTTTGTGATGACTACACATTTTAATTCTTGGTATCAAATTGTTTTCCACCGCAAATGCAATGCACTGGTCCGCAGTACCAAAATTGTTGATAATTTTTTTCAAATTCCACTGAGTCATGATTTCATCTTTGGTATATTTGACTCTCCGGCCTGACGAACCTGATCTTGGAACAGAAAGTTCAGAATCAGACTCTTCGAAGAAGGGCTCTGCAGCATGGCACGAAAACGCTTCGGTGAAGGCGCCAAGCGGGTCACTAGAGTCCACTACTTGTGTAACACTCGACTCCACAGCTGGGCACGAAGACGCTCCGGAGGTCGCGACTAGCGGCTCACAAGATTCCAACCCAAGCATATCACAGAACTCCGCAGCATGGCACGAAGACGCTTTGAAGGAGGTCGCGACAAGCGGCTCATTCGAGTCCAATACTTGCACGACAGACGACGCCGAACTCGAGGACGCCATAATAGTCACGCAAATTTATCTTCTCCTACCTCGTACCTAAGGAATAGGTACGAAACGAAAGAGTAACGAAGTTCTCGAACGCAAGAAGAAAAAGAACATGTGCAAGTGCATGCATGAATGAATGAAAGAGTAAAATAAAACCATTCAATTAGTGTTGCCAACAAGTATTAAGGAATTCCATTATTGTTTGTTTCTGAATAGAATCCGTTTTTTTGCATTGTTAATTACTCGTACCGTCAAGTTGGCCCTATTTGCCATATTTTTATGAGAAAATACTAATATAATTATGAGAAATATTGCGTATTTGTTTTACTAGGGGGGTTTAATATTCAGTTTTTATGTAATTAAGCAGTCTTTCTCTTTAGTTCTATTATAATTTGTGTTCATAACAGCCAGTTGTTGGTACGCCAAACAAATCGCAAATAAGTTAACATAGTGTTTAACTTAGCACTCTTGGTAGTATCTTTTTGAATACTTTTAGGTAATTTTTGTTTGTAGAGAGAAAAACGACCAAAATAAACGTGTTTTCCACACATTCAAATTGTACATTTGATTTCCGACAAAAATCTCTTAACCTGTAGACATTGACGTAAGCCAATTTATGATGTGTAGGAATGAATGATTAAACTAAAATCAGGCCATTTTAATAGGTAACATTTGACAATTCAACAACGTAACCTTGTAACGGCGGGCATAAATATATTTTTTCGTTTTGTTAGAACTGCATAATTGCTTAACTTTTTTCAATTACGATTACATATTTATTGTAATAATGACCGATACGAGTATGAATTCGGTACGAGTTGTACCTGACAGACGTCAAATGTTACCTATTAAAATGGCCTGACTTTAAATTATTGTTTTAGGTGGTGTGACCCTATAAAAATAACACTAGTTTGACATTCAAAAGATGATCCTTTGGTTTAGCTAATTATTCATTAATCAACCTGCGAGAAACTCAATTTGATCTAACAAGAGTGCTAAGTTATACGCTATGTCAACTTATTTGCGATTTGATTGGCGGACCAACAACTGGCTGTAATTGAATTGAGTTTCTACTTCCTTTGATATCGAAACCTTGTTGAAATTGCCCTGTCAATATTAATTTCTGAGGAACTTGAAATAAAACTCAAACATTTCTTCGTTTACCTGACGAATTTAGATTGTTTTAAGGCGGGTTCCTATATCCGTCGGTAACAGACTACGACTCGTATCTCCTTGAAAAAATGATAAACTTTTGACAGGTTTTCAAGGAGAAACTAGTCGTAGCTGGTTACCGACGGATGCAAAATAGGAACCCGCCATTAGAATTTTTTTTTATATAAAACTTAATTTAATTTTATATAAAACTTACTTTTTACTGTTGTGTGCTATAACTTTAATTTGTATATTTTTTAATACTTATTGTTTTTCAAATTCGTTTATGTCATTCGACCACCCGCCCGATGGTCGAATGACATTGAAAGCGTAGCTGGGTTTTAATCACGGACTTCACTGGACGCGCAACGCGATCGTTCTCGCCTATACCTCTCTTGCCACGAACTATTCGTATACTATAATTCTTAGAAGTCTTTTTGCCTTATTATACCAAATTGTCTTGTCAGTGTGACTATAGTTCTCGAGGACAAAACTAAGTGAAAAAAATTACGAAGTGCGCCGTTTTATTTTGTAAATGCTATAGTGACCGAGTAGTTAATATTTCTTTTCACCTCTGAGTATAATTTTATCCCATTAAAGCGACTATATTTTCATAAAATCAAATGGCTGAAATTTCTTTTAAGAAACTTGTGCTAGAACTTTCATTTTTTTTTTCATGTGTACAAAAGAATATATAAGAAAAGCCTACATGTGAAGTGGCAACTTGCGCAACCTTATAGTTTTTGAGTTCATTTTTAAAATCCGTGATCATTTGCGAAATTCGCTCGGAAATCAGTGTCCGACCTTACAGTTTGCGTTCTATCGATTATTGCGACACTAAAATGACATGACAGTGACAGATAATACGGCTTTTTTCATTTTTATTGGTGGAAATTTCGAATTTGGCAATGACAGGTACATAAGTTTTACATTTTTATTGGCGGGAATTTCGACATTATTTTACAAAGTTTACATTAGATACGTTCACTGTTGCATGGATCTTTAAAATAATGGTATTATTTTTTTTTATTAATAAGTTATCTTTTGAACTATGAAAAATGGTACACTGAATCGAGACGGGGCACCCCAACTTGAGAAGGTTAGGTTCAAAATGAGTGACAGAATCGACACGGAGCACGACAACGACAACCACCCCACGTGGTCTTGTGCGTGACACCCCTAGAGTGTATATAAAGAGCGCGGGAGCCAAAAGCTCGCGGGAGGTCCTGAGTGAAGCAAATTATACGAGGCCAAGTGAAGCGAAGGGGGGAGGTGGCGAGCCGGCGACCTCCGTAGCGGAGCGAAGGTCGAGTGTGACTTGCTTCATTCAGGGGCGACCTTAAGAGCTTCTGGCGGGAGTCCACCCAGAGTCCGGGGGGTTGGAAGAAAAAGTGGTCTATGAAAACGTGGGGAGCAACCCCTGGACTCTGCCTTTTTTCAATATAAAACAATTGTTTTTTTCATACTTAACCTCAAAATATTTATTTTTTAATTTTATCAAAAAATTGTAGGTTTTCGCAAGTCCTCACACACTAAGGGGGGGGGGGGTTCAAGTCCCCCTGCTAATGTAAGTCACCGGTAGAATTGTCAATCGGTCGGAAATCAGTGTCCGGTGACACCGGTGAAATCGGTGAGAATATTTTGAGAAACAATAAATTCATTTTTGACCATTATTAGTATTTTTTTATTGATTCCGGAAACTTTTAGTGTGCCCCTCAAATAATAATTCAGAACACAGTGTTTTTTTAAGTGTAACAGTACGGCAGTACCCATAGCCAGAGGAGATACAGGTGCAGTTTCTTTTAAAACATCAGCTCGTTTTTGAAGAAAAACATTGTGGCATTAAATTTTTGTTTGGTCAAGTGTGAGTAGCGCCTTAAAATGAATCAAGTTGGTAATTTTTTTTTGATGCCGACCGATGCAGTCCTTTGTAAGGATTATTTTATTATATCGTATGAAAAAAATCTGAACAGCGGAAGTTTATCAAATTTGATAAAAAGTATTCTCATACAACAGGACAAACAAAATTACTTCTACAAACATTTTATTAGATTATAATTGCACATTAAAGAAGTATTAATACTGTAGCGATTAAGAAGTTTAGGAACTCCGTGCTCTCATGAGCAATTCAAAAACATTTCGTATTTCAGAACAGTTTTGAATTTTGAACATGGTTCTTGCACCTGTCGGACTTTTATATCAGTCATTGCATCATCTTATTTGTCCTATCATGGCATTGTCAAATACGCAAAAAGTAGACTTAATTAAAGCATACTTCCTTAACAGACGAAGCCCAATTAATGCGCTGAAGTGGTATCAGGAAAGCTACCCAGACCGCGATTGAGGAAGTAATGAATATGGTTTTATGTACTAGTAATAACGCTTTGGTCTTTTTAAACTGTTAAATTATTTCTGGAGTATCAAACTAATTTGAATTTGATTAAAAAAAAAACGTGTAGGTATTTGAGATTTTGGCCTAACAACCATATTTTTGGAGGTGCATCTCGAGACAGCGCCATCTATTACACAAGTTAGAACTAGTTTTATCTTTTTAAATTGAAAATGAAAAGCCCTTTGACATTGCTAAGCCAAACCAGAAAATTAAATATCTTGATAAATAATACCTAATATGGTAGGTACTTTATTATTTTTCAACAAGGAGGTTACACAAGGTATTTCCTTGCGAGTTTACTTAGTTTTGCAAAGACAACAAAGTGACCGTAGTACATCTAAGTGGTCTGTGAAAGTGATGACCGTGCATGGCCGGCAATGTCTACAAATCATTGAAATATTGTCGTCTCGCTTATCTGTTCAGAGAGCTGATTCAACAGATTCTTGGTGCTATGAAGAATAAATGCGATGCAGGTGGAATGCATCGATCCTCCCCTCTTCCTTCGAAGACAATACTATGAGGCATTAGTATTCAGACCCAGTATCATCCTAGATTTTGGTAATATTGAAGGCTCGCATTATGTTTACCAAATATTTAATGAACAGATGGCTAGCAATTATTGTGGTTGGCATCCTATTTACACAGATGCCTCTAAGCTCAATAACTCTAGTCCTGTAGGTCTGGCTTCCATCTGGGTATATTATTCTTAGTTTCAAATGTCCATCAGTTACTTCTGCTTTTACTGGCGAGTAGCTTTTTCAGCAAGTATTGTTTTTTAACGCCCACAATCTTCAAAACACAATACTATTTGTGACTCTAAAAGTTCCCTTCAATCCATTCTCTCCAACCATTTTTGTTCAAACTCCAGATTTCGTGTCATTCTTAAAACTCACGAAGCTCTGTTTGACTGTCATAAACTTGTAATTAACATAGCTCTGGATCCCTGGTCATTCCGGTATTCCTGGCAATGAATCAGTGGGCTCAATTGCAAAGCAGACCATTCAAACTATTTCAAACAGGGGCTCACAAACACCAAATCTTCTCCCATGATTTTTGTTTGGTCCCTAGTTCCCACCTGACTACTTCCTGGTCTCTTATGTGCCTTCATTCCAGGTCCATAAAAAGAAAACACTATGGCGAAATTCAACCTGAAATTTTGACAAAACCATGGCTTTTTTATCTAGGCTACCATTGTAGGTTACGCCCATCTCTGTATGATGTCTTCTCTTCTGAAATCCCTCGTCCTTTCTCTTCTAAAACTATATTATCCCTCGTGTTCTCCCCTTTCATAGCGCTACTATGTAAATACATATATTAATAACAGTTAAATCACACCTCCAGGCTCCCAATAATGCTGCTAGTCTATAAATAATTTATTTTAAATATTTTATTGAGCCCTATTGTTATGACCAATATCTTTCAAAGTTTCAATAATCTGTTAGAAAGATATTTGACCAGTGAAGACGGGGCGCGGCAACAAGTATGTTATGAAGTAATAAATTAAAATATATGTGATACATGAGTATAAAATACGTACATCAAGACTGGAATAATCAGCAAAGTATGCGGATAATTTCCTCTCTTCTGAAGCTTTTGCATCGGCAATCATATCGGCGTTAATTTCTGCATCCATTTCCATTTTGATAGATCTGAAACCAATTTTTTATAAAGCGCATACTATTATTTTCTTGTGTGTAAACTTACTTATTATTTATTGCTCTCTTATTACATTATTTACATTTTATTTCAAAATTGGAGTACCTAATTGTTGGTAAAATAAAACTACGCTACACGTGAAATTCACACAGACGTCATAAAACGAAACCAATCGATGAATCGGAACGTCTATTCGCACGTCGCGGGCAACAAGGATACATACAGTGTTGCCAACTCGTATTTTGAAAAAGGCGTAGACCACATTAGAAAAAGACGTAGATTTAGTAAAAATTTCGGATGAAAAATTCGTAGATCTACGTACTTTTTTTCTGAGTAAAATGAAGAGAGTAGGGTAGCTAAAACTAAATAAAACGAGTGTTTTGTAATACAATTTATTAATTTTCATCAATTTCAGCCTCCGGCAAATGAAACCAATACATATATTTATTAAAAAATTTAAGGTGCTCTTGCGAAGATTCGCTTCAGCGTTTCAGTGGAAAGTCTGTTTTATAGGTTTGTTTTCATTATGTTTATTGCAGAAAACAGCTGCTCCACATTAGCGCTGCTGTGTGGCAATGATAATAAATTTTGTGCAAATTGGGCCACTTAAAAAGGAAACATTTGAGATGAATCGCCTTTTTTCATTTTCGAAATATGACTCCAAAACTCGTCTGCTTTAATTATCTGTTCCTCTTGAAATTGAAGATTCGTATTTCTCAGAGTCCTCCATTCCCTGTCTAATTCAGTCAGATCGGTTGGATTTAATCCTGAAAATATAAATAATGCTGGACAATTCACACAACATTAGCCCCAAGCTAAGCAGAGCTAAGGGTACTAGATAACTGATATACATAACCGCTTGCGTCACCGGCGCATTTCAGAGTCACCGCGCTCAGAGAAAAATAACCCTTATTATCGACCCGTAATGGCGCCAAACCGCGCGCCAGCCGCGCGCGGACCGACCATCTGGCTCTAATGTTCTACTGTTTCACTTCTCAGTATTCGACACTATCACGTGACTCTTTGTTCTATTCAAGCTGAGTGAACGCTTCGATTGGCATTTACAAATCGTTTGAGTGACATAGCAAGTTCTAACACAAAACAGTTTCAACCGTGCCACTACGACGTAATCTGTGACCTCGATGTATTGAAACGGTGTTTATTTGAATATGAGCTGATTAATTACGTTTTATATGTTGTTTATCTGTTAATACATTCAATCTATAGGATAACTAATAAAAACAAAACATTCCATAGTGAAAAAATATTGTTTTACAAGCGTTGAAAACCAATGAAATATTTTTTTGTATAGCGGATTTTCCCGGTTGGAAAAAATATTTAATTTATAAGTAACTCCGACATGTAAAGTTATGATATTAGAATTAAAACAAAGCTTATTTCAGCCTTAAAGCTAAGCTATAAGTGTGATGATTTCAAAATAAACTAATACTACCAACATATCGAAAATTAAATAGCACGGTACCTTTATTTACATTATGTTTACAATCCGGTTTCTGAAAAATTTTGGTGTAAAGATCTGTTTGACTTAATTTCTATTTATTATCCATTACTCTACGTATAAATCCTTTATAATCATACCACACACAGTAACTTTAGTTCGAATCGAACAAAGTTACAAGCATATCAAAAATAATTCTCACAAATTATTTCACACAAGTCGACATGACCCACAGAACACAAAAAACAATAGATGTTTCACACAAAAAACACATAGTTTATTTTCACGACATTTATTTCTCTCGATAATTAAATCTTGGTAATTAAAACAAATAAATAAACAAAATTTGTTCATGCGTCAGTCAAGAGTCAGAAAAACTGTTTCTCACAAAGCGTCTCTAGCTGCATAATATCATGGTTATGTGCACTAGTAAGTACCATAATAACTTTAAGGTGTAAACGGAACTTAAATAACTTTTATTCACGAATGAAAAGGAAATTGAAATTAAGCGATATTCAGCCTCAAAAGTTATATTTCTTTACAAATACGTACAATTTTATAAAAAAATACGTAGATTCTAGGACTGAAGTTCGTAGGTTTGCAGGAAATGCCTAAAATTAGTAGATCTATGTAAAAAGACGTAGATGTGGCAACGCTGGATACATATGCTAAGTGGAAAACAGTAAGTATAGGCAACAGGCAAATAGTTTTTGAAGTAAAACATTTTTACGAATGCTTAATTTGGGGAGTAAGCTGGTGAATGCGTTACGAAAGTGCGAACGGAAGTTGAGAGGGAGGTATAAGTTAGTGAAGACAGAAAGAGAGAGAGTATCGTTTCGTATATTTTTAAATGTTAATGTGCGAGAGCGAGTTGCGTCTGTCCAGAATTAACTAAACTGATCGACCTACAAGACGTGTGGACAATTTTGTAATTGAACAATTTTATAAATTATTATTTTAAAAAAGAAGTTTTACTACAGTCGTGTGGTCTAAATCACACTCGTTTTTTCCTTCTTAAAAGTCCTATCTGCGGATACCTGTTTTATGTGAGTGACACCCTGAACCTGGACCCCCTGGATTTAAAACCCTAGGACCTGGATTCCCTGGACCTGGACCCCCTGGACCTGGACTCTTTGAACCTTGACCTGGACCCCCGGATCTGGACCCCCTGGACCTGGGCCCACTGAACCTGGATCCCTAGGACCTAGATCCCTAGACTTGGCCCCCTGGATCTAGACCTTTTGAGTCGCGCCTGGACCTGGACTCCTGGACCTGGACTCCTGGACCTGGACCTGGACCCCCTGGACCTGGACCCCCAGGACCTTGACCCCTTGACCTAGACCCCCTGGACTTAGACCCTTGGACCTACACTTCCTAGACCTGGACCCCCTAGACCCGGGCCCCCTGGACCCAGACCCCCTGGATTGCCCCTGGACCTAGACCCCCTGAACTTGGCCCCCTGGACCTAGACTTCCTTGACCTAGACCCCCTGGACCTGGATTCCCTGGATTGCCCTGGACCTGGTCCCTCTGTATCTGGACTCCCTGGAGCTTAACTCCCTTGACCTGGACTCCTTGGATCCCCAATGACCTGGACTACCTGGATCACCTGGACTTCTGGACCCCTAGATCCTAAACCCCCTGGACCTGGACCCCTTGGACCTAGGCCCATGGACTTGGACCCTCTGAACCTGGAGTCCCTGGACCTGGACCCCCTGGACCCTCCCTGGACCTTGACCCCCCGGATCTGGAACTTGACACCCTGGACCTGGACTTCCTGGACCTGGCCCCCTGAACCTGGACCTGGATCCCCTGGACCTGGACCCCCTGGACCTGGACCCCCTGGACCTGGAACCCTGAACCGGAACTTGGACCCCCTGTACCTGGACTTCCTGGACCTGGACCCCTTGGATTTAAACCCCTTGGACCTGGATTCCCTGGGCCTGGACCCCCTGGATCTGGACTCTTTGAACCTTGACCTAGACCCCCGGATCTAGGCCCCCTGGACCTGGACCCACTGAACCTGGACCCCCTAGATTTGGACCTCTTGGACCTAGATCCTTAGTCTTGGACCTCCTGGACCTGGCTCCCGTGGACCCGGACTCCCTGGACCTGAACCTGGACCCCCTGGACATGCAACCCCTGGACCATGACTCCCTGGACCTGGACCTGGACTTCCATGGATCTGAACCATCTGGATCCCCCATTGTCCTGGATTTCCTTGACCTGTACCACCTGGACTTCTGGACCCCCTGGACCTGGACTTCCAGAGCGTGGACCCTCTGGACCTGAAGCCTCTAGACCTTAACCCCGTGGACTCCTCTGGACTGGGACTCTCTGGACCTGTACCCCTGGACCTGAACCCCCTGGACCTGGACCCCTGGACCTAAACTCTCTGGACCTCATGTCTCTGGACTAGGACTCCCTGGACCTGGACCCCCAGGACCTTGACTAACTGGATCTGAAACTCTTGGACCTGGACCCCCTGGGCCTAAACTTTTTGCACCTGGACCCCCTAGACCTGAACCCCCTGGACCTAGACCCCCTGGACCCCTTGCACATAGCCCCTTGGACCTAGACCTTGACCTAGACCCCCTAGACCTGGACCCCCTGAAACTGAACCTGGACCCCCTGGACCTGGACTTCCTGGACCTAAACTCCTTGGACCTGAACCCCTGGATCGGGACCTACTGGATTTCCCTTGAACCTGGACCTCCTGGACCTGGACCCCTTGGACCTGGACACCTAGATCCCCCTTGGACCTGGACCCCCTGGACCTGGACCTTCTGGACTTGGAATACTTAACCTGGACCCCCAGGATCTGGACTTACTGGACAAAGACCTGGAATCTCTGGACCTGGATCCTCTTGACCTGGACCCTTGGACCTGGACCTGGACCCCCTAGTCCTGGACTTCCTGCACCTGGACCCCTGGACCTGAACCTGGACCCCTTGGACCTGGACTCCTGGACCTGGATTACAGGACCTGGACCTCCTAGACCTGGACCCCCTGAACCTCAACCTCCTGGACCTGGACCCTCTGGACTTGGACTCCCTGGACCTGGACCCCATGCACCAGGACCCCTGGATCGCGCCTGGACCTGGACCCCCTGGACCTGGACCTCCTGGACCTAGAGCTCTTGTACTTGGACCCCCTGGACCTAGACCTGGACCTCTTGGACCTGGATTCCCTGGGTCGCTTTGAACCTGGTCCCCCTGTACCTGGACTCCCTGGAGCTTAACCCTCTGGACCTGGACTCCTTGGATCCCCCATGACCTGGACTTTCTGGACCTGGATCACCTGGACTTCTTGACCCCCTGAACCTAAACTCTTTGACCTGGACCCCCTGGACCTGGACTTTTTTTTTTAACTAAATAGATCATCGTTTGACCACAATCTTACCTGATGGTAAGCGATGATGTGGTATAAGATAAAGCACGAAGATCTAGAAGAAACCTATTCACTCTTACCTTAAAGAGGCCCGGATTGTATTCATTAGGAAAAACAGACGACGGCAAAGCGTTCCATACCTTAGCTTTGCGCATCAAGAACGTAGAACCAAAACGGTGTGTGCGAATGGGTGGTATATCAACTAGGTACGGATGGTACTGAGCCGTGCGCTTGCTTGTCCTTTGATGGAAAGGAGATGGCAGAATCAGATCGTAAAGTTCCTGGGCACATTCCCCGAAATGTATTCTGTAAAAGATCGATAGGCTTGCAACTTTACGGCGGTGTTCGAGACTTTGGGTCTTAGCCTCCGCCATATATTGCTCACCTATTAGCCTAAAAGCCCTACATTCTATCGAGTCTAAGGTAGCGAGCTGGTATTTGGCCAAACCATCCCAAAGGTGGCAGCAGTACTCCATACCAGACCGTACTTGTGCTTTGTAGAGACTAAGAAGCTGTCCTGGTGTGAAGTATCTCCTGACATTGTTAAGGATGCCCAGCTTCATGGCAGCTGTTTTAGCCTCAGACTCGATGTGTGAGCTAAAGTTGAAAGTAGGCGTGAGCGAAACCCCTAGAAGCTCGAGGTGACCTTTTACGGTTACCGGTACATCTTGGAAAATGGGAACTTGGAGAAACTGATTCTTTTTCGCCGAGAAGAGACATGCTTGCGTTTTTGAAGCATTGAATTTAACGAGATTGGCATCGCCCCAGTCAGAGACGGCCTTGTGTGTCAAATTTAAACGCTGCAGCATCTCATCTCTCTGCCTCTGAATTTCAGCCCTGCTGGCTCGAGCATTAGAAGTGTACATCTCCACAATTGTACTGTCAATTGTACAATGATACCGGGCATAAGCAGTTCATTGATATGCAACAGAAACAGTGTAGCAGAGAGAACTGACCCCTGAGGTACCCTGGCATTTATAGCCAATTGATCAGACGAGCGGCCATCAATGACTACCCGAATGGATCGTTCCCTCAGAAAGTCTGCAAGCCAAGAGCACAGATGTGAGCTGGAAGTCCGTATGAAGGAAGCTTGCCAATAAGGCTAGCGTGCCAAACCCTGTCAAAAGCTTTCGAGATATCTAGTGAAACAGCCAGTGCTTCACCATACCTCTCGATGGCTTCACTCCAGGTGTATATGGCATACACTAGAAGGTTTTTTGGTAAGACCCTGTCTTGCTAATTAAATAAACACTACTTAAAAACAATGTTGAAAACGCGACATTAAACAGCACAAGATCGGTCCCTCTTATATGGGGGGGTAATGCGGAATTACGACCGTTTCTGGCAAAACCCATATTGACGGTCACTGTCGTGTGTGTTGAGGAGGTCGTTGTCTTCAAGGTATGAAGGAGTTTCCTATTCAGCACACGCTCCATACATTTACACAGTATGGAGGTGACCGAGATAGGGCGGTAGTTTGACGGGTCGGCACGACTACCTTTTTTGGGCACAGGCTGCACATTAGCTAGCTTCCATGACTTGGGGACTAGACCAGTTTTCAGAGACAGGCGAAAAAGTCTTGTCAGTATTGGAGACAACTCAGGAGCACAAGTTTTTAACACTGCGGCTGATATTCCGTCCGGTCCACTAGCCTTATTCACGTCAAGACTACGTAGCGTTTTGAGCACTTCTTTTTGCTGAATTTGAATATCGTGCATAGACACTTATCATCAGGGAAAACTAGGTGGACCTGGACCCCCTGGATTCCTCCTAGACCTGGACCCCCTGCACCTGGACCTGGACACCCTGGACCTGGAACTGGACTCCCTGGACCTAGACCCCTGGACTTGAATCCCCTGGACCTGGACTCCCTGAACCTGAACCCCTCGGACCTGGACCCTAGATCTTCCCTGGACCTGGACAACCTGGATCTCCCCTGGACCTGGACCTGGACACTCTGGACCTGGACTCCCTGGACCTGGACCTGGACCCCCAGGACCTGGACTCACTGGACCTGGAACCCTTAGACCTAGACCCCTGGACTTGGGCCCCCTGGACCTGGACGCCCTGGACCTGGACCCCCTAGACCGGAACCCCCTGGACCTGGACTCCCTGGAGCTTCACCCCTGGACCTGGACTCTTTGGATCCCTCATTGACCTGGACTTCCTGGTCCTGGATTACCTGGAATTCTGGACCCCCTGAACCTGGACCCCTGGACCTGGACTCCCTGGACCTGAACCCCTGGATCCTTCCTGGACCTGGATCCCTGAACCCTTTAGACCAGAACACCCTGGACCTGGACTCCCTGGACCTGGATCCTCTCTGGACCTGGACTGCCTGGACCTGGACCCCCAGGACCTGGACTACCCGGAGATTGAAACCCTGGACCTGCACTCTTTGAATCCCCCATTGACCTGGACTTCCTGGACCTGAACCACCTGGACTTCTGGACACCTGAACCTGGACCCCCTGGACCTGGACACTGGACCTTAACCCCTGGGGCCTTCCTGGACCTGGACCCCCTGGACTTGGGTCTTCTGGACCTGGGTCCCCTGGACTTGGGCCCCCTGGACCTGGGTCCCCTGGACTTGGACCCTCTGGACCTAGACCCCTAGATCCCCTTTGTACCTGGCACCCCTAGACCTGGACCTACTGGACCTGGACTCCCTGAACCTGGACCCTCTGGACCTATACCGCTGAACCTGGACCCCCAGGATCTGGACCCCCTGGACATAGACCTGGAATCTCTGGACCTTGCTCCCTTGACTTGGACCTGGACCCCTTAGTCCTGAACCTGGACCCCTAGACCTGAACTCCTGGACCTGGATTTCCTAGACCTGGACCCCCTGAACCTGAACCCCCTCGACCTGGACCCCCTGGACTTGGACCTTCTGGACCTAGACCCTCTGGACTTAAACTTTCTGGACCTGGACCCCCTGAACCTGGGTTCCATTAACGTAAACTTCAGGACCAGGCCTTCTTGATCGCGCCTTGACATGGACCCCCTGGACCTCCTTGACCTGGACTTTCGGGACCTAGTTCCCCTGGACTTAGACTCCCTGGACCTGGACTCCCTAGACCTGGACCCCCTGGATCGCCCCTGGATCTGGACCCCTGCACCTGAACTCCCTGGAGCTAGGCCCCCTGGACCTTGAATCTTTGAATCCTCCATGACCTGGACTTCCTGTACCTCGTCCACTTGGACTTCTGGACCCCTTGGACCTGGACCCCCTGGACCTAGACCCCTGGACTTAGACCCCCTGGACCTGGACCACTTGGACCTGGACTCCCTGGATCCTCCCTTGACCTGGACCCCCTGGACCTGGACCCCCTGAACCGGAACCTGGACCCCCTGAACTTGGACCCCCTGGACCTGGATCCCCTGGACCTAGACTTCTTGGATCTGGACCCCCTGGACCTTGACCCCCTGGACTTCTGTAACCCTTGAACTTGGACCTGGACACCCTGGACCTGGACTCCCTGGACCTAGACCCCTGGACCTGTACCCCTTGAACCGGAACCTAGACCTCCTGTACCTGGACTCCCTGGACCTGGACCCCTTAAACCTGGACCCCTTGGACCTGGACTCTCTAGATCCCCCCTGGACCTGGATTTTTTGAACCTAGACCTGGACCCCTGGATCTGGACCCCTTGAACCTGGAACCCCTGAACCCAGACCCCCTGGACTTGAACCCCCTGGACCTCCTGGACCTAGACCCCCTAGATCTGGACTTCCTGGAATTGAACCCCCTGGATCCCCCATTGACTTGTACTTCCTGGACCTGGACCACCTGGACTTCTGGACCCCAGGACCTGGACCCCCAGGACCTGGATCCCCTAGACCTGGACCCCCTAGACCTGGACTTCTTGGATCTCCTCTGGACCTGGACTTCCTGGGCCTGGACCCCTGGCCCTGAATCTCTTAGACCTGCACCCCTGAACCTAGACCGTCTGGACCTCATGTCTCATGACTTCCCCCCTAAACCTGGACTTTCTGGACCTTGACTACCTGGAACTGGACCCCCTGGACATGGCCTTCTGGACCTGGTCCCCTGAATCCGTCATTGACCTGGACTTCCTGGACCTGGATCACCTGAACCTCTGGACCTCCTGGACTTGGACCCCCTGGACCTGGATACCCTGGACCTGGACTCCCTGGACCTGTACCTCTTAGACCTGGAGCCCCTGGAGCCCCCTGGACCTGGACCTCCTGGACCTGGACTCCCTGGACCTTGACCCCCTGGACCTGGACCCTTTAGATTCCCCCTGGACCTGGACTCCATGGACCTGGATCCCCTGGACCTGGATCGCCTGGACGTGGATCCCTTGGACCTGGATTCCCTGAACCTGGACCCCCTGGACCTGGACCTGAACCTAAACCCCCATAACCTGGATCCCTTGGACCTGAACCTGGACTCCTTTAACCTAGACTCCCTGGTCCTGGACCCCCTGGATCTGGACCCCCTGGACCTGGTCTACCTGGACCTGGACCTGAACTCCCTGGACCTGGACCTAAACTTACTAGACCTAGACCCCCTGGACCTAAACCCCTTTACCTTGACCCCCTGGATATGGATCTGGACCCCAGGAGCTGGACTACTTGGACTTGGATCCCCTGGATCCCCCCTAAACCTGGACCTCCTGGACCTGGACCCTTGGACCTGAACTTCCTGGACCTGGACTCCCTGGATCCTCCTGGACCTGAACTCCTTAGACCTGCACCCCCTGGAACCCCCCTGGACTTGGACACTATGAACCTGGACCCCCTGGACCTGAACCCCCTGGTCCTGAACCTCCTGGACCTGGGACCCCCTGGACCTGGACTCCCTGGACTTGGAACCCTTGAACCTGGACCCCCAGGACCTGAACGCCCTGGACCTGGACCCCTGGACCTTGTCCTGGCCCCCAGGGCCTGGACTCTCTGGATCCTCTTTAAACCTGGACCCCTGGACCTAATGGGTATCCTAATGGGATACAGTTGAGTCCTGCGATTCGGTCTCAGGGTTTGGGATTAGGGTAGACATAGGAAGAACATAAAACTAGACCACTGGTCTTTTTGATTCTCCCGATGCAGTTTTAAGAGTCACAACTCGACAAATGTTATCAGCACCCGAATGGAGCTGAGTCACATGGCCAAGTTCCCATTACATTGTTCATTAACAATAAGAACAAGAGTCCCGACAGCAATGTTAGGCTGATTGTCCAGCCACTTATGACGTTGTTGAAGCGTGTGGATGTACTCCAGATGCCACTTGCGCCAGAAGTCCTGGTGCATCTTCTGGATGAGTTTCCATCGGTGGAGCGGGCTGACTTTGATATCAACCAGTGACATATCAGGAAGAAGAGTCAACGGCTTAAACGTAAGGAAATGTCCAGGAGTGAGTACGGCGAGGTCATTATGGTCTGAACTAAGAGGGGAAAATGGCCTTGAGTTAAGCAGGGCTTCGATATGTGCCAGAAGTGTGTTAAATTCCTCGTATGTCAGGCGCTGCAAGCCAACGACACGAGACAGATGCGTCTTCATCGACTTGACTCCCGTCTCAGCTAAGTCCGAGAAATCCAGACTGCCTGGGGGGTTGAAGACGAACTCCACCTGCTCAGTTTGCGTTACCTGAGACATCAAGTCCTTCAACACACTGCAGGCCCCAACAAAATGCCTACCTTGATCGGAAACCAAACGAAAGCATCGACCTCTCTGTGCCATAAAACGCCTAAGACAGGCCAAATAGGCCTCTGAGATTAGCTCCGAAGCGAGCTCCAAATGCACTGCTTTTGTGGCAGGTAACACGAAAACGCAAACGTACCCTTTATACGTACGAACACCTCGACCACGTCCGAGAGCAATGTCAAACGGGCCAGCGTAGTCAACTGCAGCAGACGAAAAAGGCTTGAGTTAACTTTTGCGATAAGCCGGCAATTCTCCCATTAAAGGAGGCGCAACTAACCGCGGATTCACCCGGAAACATTTTATGCTCGCGGATATGACCGATCGTATTGCCCGCTTAGACGACAGAATCCAGAAATATTGAGCCAACAGGTTCTGCAAGGTTTGCGATCCCGGATGTAAAAATTTACGGTGGTCCTCCTCTATGATTAGGGAAGTCAGTCGGTGGTCTCGAGGTAACAGCAATGGATGCTTTTGATCGTAGCCAAGCTGACTGTGAGAGAGACGACCACCCACCCTGAGTAAACCACCTGCATCCACGAAAGGACACAGTTTGTGAAGTGCCTTGGCAAGCAAATTTGGTGTATCCTTGGTGAGCGCACGGATTTCTGGCGCTAAAGCACTTTCCTGCACGTGCCTCACAAGAAAGAGAACGACATTGTTCGTTTCGGTACACGATAAAGCTCCAACCAATCGAGCTTTGGGGTTTGCCAGGTTGTGCATATAACGAAAGCAGTATGCAACAACGTTGACGATTCGTTTAAACGAGGAGAATCGGTAAAGATGGTGTCGATAAAATGGACATTATGGGCCGTAAAAAGGGTCAGAATCTTTTGCTCCTGTTCTATAGTTGTGCCACCATGGAACACTGATGGCAGAGGACAATCCGCTTAAGGGCGCGACAGCCATGTCGGACCCACCCACCATGTTTCACACGATACCAAATCAGCGGGTAGCAATCCGCGAGAACCGTAATCCGCCGGATTATCCGTGGTGGACACATGGTGCCAACGATCTGGAGGTATGTTGTCTTGGATCTCAGTCACCCGGTTGGCAACAAAAGTTTTCCGACGGACAAGATTTGATCCAGGTCAGAGCGACACTGGAATCAGACCATGCAAAAATATTGTCGACGCGATGTATCCCCTCCAACGAGCAAGTGACAGAAGACATGAGCTCAGAAAACAATACCGCGGCCATCAATTCCAAGCGTGGAATCGAGAGCTTTCGAAGAGGCGCAACTTTAGATTTAGCGCAACCCAGGCGCACGATGATAGATTGATCTTCGCAGATCGCACGACAATATATGACAGCGCTATAACCACGTTCCGAGGCGTCGCAAAATCCGTGGAACTGGAGAATCGTGAAAGAGGGAACGATCCGACGGTCAAGTGATACGGTGCTCAACGACGACAGTTGGGTTTTAAATTTGAGCCATTCATTAGCCACATTACTGGGAGCTTCCTCATCCCAATCAACACCTGCCAACCATAAAAGTTGCATGATATATTTAGCGAGAATTATAAAAATCCGGCAATTTTAGAATTAGAATACGGCAACCCTAAATTTGTCAAGAATGACTAACTAACTGGAATAACATGAAGTTCCTATCAGGTAGATTAAACTTTGACAGTATTGCCAAATTCTCTGAAAATGTTCGATGAATACGTTCCAACTCAGACCCACTTTTGTTTCTGACCACTTCACACTTTAACAACCGCTCGTAGTAAGTGACTGCAATATTCCGCTTCCTATCATAGTATTTATTTAGGGTCTGATATGCCACTAAATAATTTTTATCTGTCAATGGGTAATTTTTGATGAGGTCATATGCCAACCCTTGCACACTCGATAACAAATAGTGAAGTGTGGCGTACCTATTCCGACGCGCGCCACCGATCCGAAATTTGTATTGTATCATGATGGTTCTATTTTTATTTTACTATTAAATGTTTGCGTTTGGACCACACGTACAATACAGGTTTCGGACCGACCGACCTACCCGCGTTCGCGCATTTTGTTTACCCACACTACACTTGATTGGCGGCCGCTCTGTCTATTGCGCGCTCGCGTATTTTGCTTTGCTTTGTATTTTGTTTATCGTGCTTTTATTGTATATTTCTTTTAATTACATTTTTTGTGCTATACATACTTCTAATAATATTATTCATTTTAACCATCATTCTTCATACCTTCATCACTTCACAAGTTCTTTACTTCGCGTCCACAGAAGTTTCTCCACATTTGGCAGATCTCGACTATGTATGAGGGAGTCATAAAGATCTTTTATAGACAATTTTCTAACGTGCCATCAAACGGCTTTATACTAATCTTAGGAAGTTTTGCTACATTACTGTGACCAGTTGATGTAGGTTTTTGATAAGTTGTATTAGCCTTGCCATAATTTTACGTACCTTATCATCAAACCCTATCGTGTAATGGAACTCAGCCTTCCGGTCCGCGCTCGATAAACCGACCAACAGACACTTCTGAGCAGTGTGGAACTCACTAATAATGACCGTAATATCTTGTTCGCTAACGCCGATCAAATCCGATGCTTCCATACCTATACTCAATCCTCATCAAGGCGTAAACATCGTCGTATTTATCCGATAATCGAAATGTTTCCAATAGACAATTTTAGTAACGTAAACCCGTTGCGCCATTGCCATGGTGACGCTTATAGTCTAACTTTTTATTAGCTGCAGTAAAATGACGTTTTGTGGGTTGCCGGTTTTTGAAGAAAAATAAATAGGGATGTAGCTAAATGAGTGAATCATAAATGAATAATCAGTTTGGTTTTTTTTTGAGATTTAATATTAAGTTGTAATGTATTTTTTTAACCTATTATTATTACTAGGATTGATCTTTTTTAGTGGAAGTATAGGGAGGTACATTCAAAATGAAACAAAAACGTCATAATAATGTTATTTAATTAATTATTGTGAACTGAATCACATCCCTATTGAGATTAGGCTGGCAACATTATTTTACGGAATGACATTTAGAAACGTCATTTTACTGCAGCTAATAAAAAGTTAGACTATAGTCAGTTTAACAGATACTTACATCTTCTATAAAGATAACGTCGGTCGTGGTAACGGGTGAACCATATGCTTGTTCCATATCCAAATCTATAAAAAAGTAGCAAACAGACAGACAGAGAAACAGAGTTACTTTTGAATATATTATTTAGTATGGATAACCACCTTGTAAAACAACATCACCATCATTTTGTTGATGATTTTGATGATTAGAAGAGCTGTGTCCGGTATTTCAAGCTCTACTTTCAAATTCTGGCAAATTTAATGTTGGAACAGCATCTTTACATAGTTTCCTTTGTTTGTTAGACTTTTTATTGTAACACTCAGGTTCAAAATATAAACTGCATATTTAACTATGTTTTCTTGGAATCCAAGCCTGCTCTGTGCGGACTGCTTTCACCCACTCTCGCTTTCTTAATGTTCAGTTGGAAATCTGAAAGTGTGGAGTTCGTTCATTCATTCATATCGATATTTTTATCGATAGTGTCAAGCCCTATCACCATATGATTGGAATGAATGTAATGAAGAATGAAAACTAAATGACATATAATCCGACTCATTTTGGTGTACCACAATTTCGGTTACACTGCCCTAAAAATTTTGTACATTTAAAGTGGCGTATGATTTGCAGTAATCGTAACACATTTATTTGATTTTATGAAAATATAGGGGCTTCAATGGGATAAAATTATACTCACAGGTGAAAAGAAATATTAACTGCTCGGCCACTATAGCTTTTACAAAATAATACGGCGCACTTCGTCATTTTTTTCACTTTGTTTTGTCCTCCTGAACTAAAATCACACTGACAAGACAATTTCGTTTACTATGGCAAAATGACTGAGTTCCTGGCAAGAGGGGTAAAGGCGAAAACGGCCGAGTTGCGCGTCCAGTGAAGTCCGTGCGAATTAATCATCTAAACTTAGTGGATTTTCTTTAAAATTTGTATATTTAACTAGTAGTTATTTTTTTCGAGAAGTCTTTTTTTATGTTTTGAGAAAACGTTCTTGAATATCGTTAGTATATTACCAAACTGCCTGTATATGGCTATTATACCAAAATAAAAAAAAATATCAAAATTTTTAACGTGTAAATAACTTATTGTTAATGGTGGGGTCTGTCAATGTCAAATGCCTAGTTATGATTCTGTCAATTCGTTGCGTCTTTCTCTTTCGTTCGGTCGGTTCGTTTCATGCATGTTCGTTTGCGTTGTGCGTGGACCAATGCATTGTGTTGTATCCGACCCGTGCAAGTCTTTTGAGTGCTAATTTTGCGGAAAATGCCGTACTTGTAAATAATTGTCAAACAATCAATTGTAGAACACAAAAATGGCTAACGAAGGGGACATGTCCCTCTTCAATGATGTTCTGGAGCCGTTCCGTAGGGTCATTAACACTGACCCGCCAAAGGACAAGTTGTCGGCATCTTCGAAACTGAATTTCTCTGATAGTAACCAATCTCTGAAAGAAGGTACTGCTTTTGATAATTAATATCGACAATTTTAGTGCATATTATATTGTATTTACTAATATTTTCGTTGTAGGTTTCGCTAACTTTCTAGGAGGATCCAAGCGGAAATCTAGCGTTGGCAGTGATGTTACTCCAGATAAAAGAATGCGGCTGGATTCAGGGAGCTCTAACAAGTCTGCCGTGCCGCCTCCTTCCCCATGGGAAGTCAATAGACTGAAGATAGATTTGATTGGTGCTAAGGCACAGGTATTTGGACTTGATTCTTGTCTGCAAACGCTTACACACGCAAAATAGACATTTGACTTGTCACTGGTAACATATATATAGGGAATTAGGAGTTGGTGTGGTTTTGTGCGATTTTTGTCCATGGTTTATTTATAAAACATAGAAACATCCAACACTAATACAGGAGGTAACACGGATGTTAGACAGCCACTCAGAAATCCTTGTACCAAGCCAGCTGAAAGCTGGTATTGAAAAAGAAAACCTAGTACCCCTGTGCTCCGCTGCGGCGCTGCCAACACTGATATATAAACTGTGTTGGAAATCGCATCCTAGCGAAAAAAAATTATATTTCAATTTTGTGTACCGTTATTAGAGGGCAGTAATTATCGAACACACTGAAGAAATATCACTTCAAACCTTTCTTTTTGATATTATATTGCATTTTGGATATAAAATGTAAAATATATTGAGAAAAAATTAATAAACAATTCGTAATTAAGATTTTTATCAGAAACAAGGGTTCGTTTGCTCAAGCAAACAATAGAAAAGAAGCCCGAAGCTGAAGTAAACAATATTATTCTGTATTGTCGGTGTATTTTTGTCGGTCAACGGCCAATATTGGTACATGGTATGTGACACTAAAACCAAGTATGTGTACTATTAAGTTGGTACGTCTGACAACCCTGCCTGGTGGAAGTCTTGCCTCCCAGCCGGGCTTCCACCAGAACATAAACATAGGTTTAGGTCAATAAAAAATTATTTGGTTTATGTTATGAACTTACTTGGCTATTCCCTGGCTCACACTGCAAAAGAGAAAGCCGACCTTCTTGTTTCCCTTTTCGCATCAAACTCAACTCTCGAAGATAAAGGTGCCTTACCGCCTACACTGCCATCGTGTGAAAGTCCCATGTCAGATGTACACATATCACAGAAAGTGGTACGTAGGGCTCTTGTAACATTGGACACACGAAAGTCGTGCGGGCCAGATGGTATCCCTGCAGTGGTTCTCAAGACTTGTGCTCCGGAACTGACCCCAGTGCTCACAGATTTATTCTTCTTCTCTCAACACCAGCATAGTGCCTTCATCTTGGAAGGTAGCCTTGGTCCACCCCATCCCAAAAAAGGGCGACCGAACGGATCCGGCAAATTATCGACCTATCGCTATCACTTCGCTTATGTCTAGGGTAATGGAACGAGTGTTGAACATTCAACTTCTCAAGCACCTGGAAGACCACCAGCTGATCAGTGACCGTCAATACGGTTTTCGCCATGGCAGATCAGCTGGTGACCTTCTAGTTTACCTTACTCACTGATGGGCAGAAGCCATTGAAAGTCGCGGCGAAGTATTGGCGGTAAGTCTCGACATTGCCAAAGCATTCCGACCGAGTCTGGCATAAAGCGCTCTTTTCCAAACTCCCATCATATGGCCTACCCGCGGGGCTATGCAATTGGATCGCTGGCTCCTTGTCTGACCGGAACATCAAGGTCGTCGTCGATGGAGCTTGTTCCGAGATCGTGGCAATTAATGCAGGCGTACCTCAAGGCTCCGTGCTATCGCCAACACTATTCATTCTCCACATCAACGATTTACTGAAAATCTGTAACTTGCACTGCTATGTAGATGATAGTACTGGCGATGCTCGTTATACGGGCCGTGCAAGTGCCTCTCGAGAGGTTATGGAAGAGGGACGCATTATAATTGTGTCTGAGGTTGAACGCTCATTGGAACGAGTCTCAGAATGGGGACGACTAAATTTAGTCCAATTTAACCCCACAAAGACTCAAGTCTGTGCATTCACTTTTAAAAAAGCCCCCTTTTCGATAGCTCCTTTATTCCAGGATATTCGCCTCAGCATGGCCAACAACCTCTCAATCCAGGGCGTTGACATCTCTAGCGTGGTGCAGTTTAGGGGTCACTTGGAAAACAAAGCTTCTCTTGCCTCCAAGAAGCTCGGTGTACTAAACCGATCAAAGCGGTACTTCACGGCGGGGCAGCGTCTTCTGCTTTACAAAGCGCAAATCCGGCCCCACATGGAGTACTGTTCTCACATCTGGAACGGTGTACCGAAATACCAACTACAGCCCCTAGACTCCTTGCAATGCAGATTCGTTCGTATTGTCGACGACCCAGTAGTATCTAAGGATCTGGAGTCGCTGAGTCTGCGCCGTGACATCGGAGCGCTCAGCGTTTTCTATAAAATATATAACGGCGAATGTTCTGAAGAGCTGTTAAATTTAATTCCTGCTTCCCACTTCTACCATCGAACCTCCCGCAACCGGCAACGAGCTCGTCCACATTGTAGATGCGTGGAAGTCTCACACGGTGCGTTTTACCCGCTCGTTTCTTCCACGCACCTGCAAGATGTGGAATGACCTTCCTCTGGAGGTTTTTCCGGTGGGCTTTAAAATGAAAGCCTTCAAGAGCGGTGTAAATAGGGTATTAAGTGCTAGGCAACGCGACTGCAGTACCACGAGTGCTGAACGAGTTTATAGGCGGCGGTGACCACTTAACATCAAGAGGCCTGTCAGCTTGTGTGTCTACAAGTATAATATAAAAAAAAAAATTCAAGACTGCATATTGAGGTAGTTGAAGAACTTGTTGAAAGATAGATAATTCTTTTTTGTTACACCAAATTACAATAACTTAACCTAGAAAACTTAAAGAATAATACATGAAAAGCATCATCTGCAGGTACCCACATATTTGCTCTTACATTAATGTCAATCAAATGTCACTATTTATACAGATTATATAGTTAGGTATGCAATACACCACAGCTTGGATCATAATGTATGATAGAGATCATTTGGGCTCTATCAAAATATATTTTCTTTAACAGACTCTAAAACTACAGCTGTATTTTAATGGTAGGGAATAAAATCTCCAGTGTCACACATTGTTGTGTATTGTGCATTGCGCTCTTCCCTGATCCTAATCATCCTAACTCCTTGATGAAGAGAAGAAAGCCTTGAAGAGTCTTAATTTACTGTGTATTTCTATTGCAGATCACAAAGCTAGAAGGGCGAGTGAACCACCAACATACAATTCGCAAAGAAATGCAGATTCTCTTTGAAGAAGAGAAGGCATCCTTGTTGGAACAACACAAGAGAGATGAGCGAGCATTAGCAGACATGGAAGACCGTCTGGCGGTTATAAGACGAAGGGAGCTTGAGCTCAAGGAAGAATACAACGAGGTATCAAAAATAATGTTCAGTACAAGTGTGTAACAGATGGCTAGGTTAGATTAGATCTTTTAGTTGGCCCAGCAATTCCATATATTTTGGGTACTTAGAAGTCTCTGATTTCCCTATTAGTCTTTCTCGGTGAACAGAGTATAGCGGAGGATGAGAAACGTGCCCACACTGGTATACAGCAAAATGGAAGTCATAAAGAGAATTTATTTCTAAGAAGAATTTGACTTATGTACCATTATATCAATCTACAACCTGTCATATATTCACATGATGGAATGTATTTGGTACCTAGTAAGATGTTTTTTTTTACAAAAAACCGTACCCTCCGTGCTAGATTTAACTGTGTTACGGCAAGCCATGTTGAAGCAATAGTTTTATACCATAATAGTATGAAAAAGTTTTTATTAAACTTGACCAAATTTTGCTACCAAAATTTTTTACTATGATGCAATGAAATAAAACTTAACTAACACATCATCGACTCACATAAATTTTTTTTTTGAACTCTAATAATTTTTCATGGAAAAGCTCACGCTTGACCAAAACATTTACTATACTAAAATTATTTCCATAAAAAAAACTAAACAATTCCTCAGACAGTTTCTCTGTATCTACTATGGTTTCGGATTTTCTCATAATGTGCCAATTATAAAAACACTATACCAAATTTCATCAAAATCTATTCATCCGTTACAGTGTGCCTGAGTAACAAACAATTGAACATCCAAACTTCGTATTTATATTATTAGTGTGATCAAAGTCTTAAACTCGTTGTGTAACTCTTTCGGCTGGTTTACTCCAAACTGTACTTCTATTTGATATAATTAATTTATACAGAACTATGCTATTGCACGAAGTTTCATTCGAGTGTAGATATGGGAACTTTCCTTTATTTTGACCACTAAATAATAACTGACCTTTATTTTTGACAATGCCCTTCATGATGGTTGAGCTTTTAGGTTGTAAATTGTGTAGAGATTTTATTTTGCGAAATGTATCACTTCTCACCTGTAGATAACAAAATGATTAATAGATAGTGTTTTTAATTTAAAATGAAATGGTATTTAAATGATTTTCAGGCAACAAAAATGCTGAAAGACAGCAAAACAGCTTGGGATAAAGAGAAGGCCGAGTTACAGAAACAGATTGCTGATCTGAAAGATAAGCTGCTTGAAGCCAACGTCAGTAGCAAGGATCAGCTGTCGGAGATGAAGAAGGATATGGATGAATTACTTCAGGTAAGTGAAGTGGCAGACCATCAGGCATGGTGGTGGATGACACAGATGCCTCAGAGGGTAAAACCTGAATGTAAATAAAACAGTATAGTTTGAAGTTTTAAGTGAGGAGCAGTGGGTCAAGCTGACAATAATAATGACGACGTGAATTTGAAAAGATAACTAACCTGACAAAAGTAGCTGGGAGTCATTCGGCTACTCAAGATCAATCACTCAGAAATCTATAGATTGATGCTTATAAATATTACTAGCTGACCAATCCGCAGCTTCGCACGCGTAGTTTTTCAATAAATACATTACCCTTCTTTGCGCAGTTAGGTAAAAAGTAGCCTATGTTACTCAGGGTGAATGTAGCTTTCAAATGGTGAAAGAATTTTTGAAATTGGACCAGTAGTTTTTGAGTTTATTCATTACAAACATACACACAAAAATACAAATCTTTCCTCTTTTTAATATTAGTATAGATAATTGAGTATTGAATATCTTACGGCTGATATAATGAAGTGAATTGGTTAAACTAAATGTGAATGGATTAGAGTAGAAAAGAAGTGAATGCTGAGATTTAAACATTTATTCAATCGACACTAATATTATAAAGAGGAAAGTTTTGTATATTTGTATGTTTGTAACGAATAAACTCAAAAACTACTGGTGCGGTTTCAAAAGTCTTTCATCATTAGAATGCTGCATTATCCCTGAGTATTAGGTATAGTAGTAATAGTATTTCTACTGTTAGAGTATGTTTATTACTAGAAAAAATTATGGATCCCTACTAAAGTTTCAATAACTATGTAACCCAAGGTGTAAAAAAATTAGCCATAAAATGTCTTTCATCGCATGCGCTGCGGAAACTATTAATGATAGAACAAAAAAATGTTCTACAATATTAAAGAGCAATATCTTCAAAAAATTTCACGATACCATATTTCCAACTATTGTAGTTATAAATTCTTTTTTTTTAACTGTAACATTTTAAAAGTTGATAGAAATGCCGACCAAAATCAGACCATGTTATCCATACCTTTATATTAATCCTTATCCAAAGAAATCTTTTGGTATTCAGTTTCAATACCTGTAGATTACTTTTTGAAATATTCAAATCGGACATTCCATTCAAAAGATATTACGAATTTAAAAATGTCGAATCTAAACAAAATGTTAACAGAAAAATAAACGTCGCCACGCCGCGGCCGCCGGTGTGGCGCGCAGCGCAGCTTCTACGCGAGGGAGGGGACACCGAAGTGCGGGAGAGGGGCGTGCACTTCTTAAGGCTCCCATATACGGTACGATCGATCGTTTCGATCCATCGTTTCAGACGGATCGAAACGACGAATCGGTAGTGTATGCCCAGATCGTTAATGATATATTTTATCGAAGACGATTTCGGTGATCGTAAGAAAAACCAATGCAATCATGAATATCGTAACGATGAATCGACAGTGTTCTCTTTGCTATCAACGATTCGATTTTGTTCGGTTCTGTATTTTAGGTGATAGTAGTTTCAATAATTTTTGATATGTAGGTTCCGTCATCCTCATATAGTTGGGCCAATCTTTTGGATGGAACCTTAATTCTTTTAAAATATTTACATGCGAATACTGATTTCGCTTTAATAGCCATTTCTTAAGGGGACACCGGAGGGGAATCGCCCATACAACACGTACTACCAAGATCATTTCTAATTGGAGCATATTTCTACCTTAATAAGGTATTATTTTAATTTGAATAGTATTTATCTAGGTTCCCAACCATATATTAGATCAAAATACTTACCTAAAATGAAGTAGAAGCGTATCGCATTCTGCATGTGTTTAAGTCATAAAAGACCTGTTTTCAACCTAATTGTTTCGTATTAAAAACAACATCTTACGTCATGGGAACATAGATTATATTGTCTAGTTACAGAATAACAACACAATGAGAAAAATACAACTAGTTTTCAGTCATCATTTTTGGTATTACGGAACACGGTCAAAATCTAATCAAATTTAGAATCGTTCTATTGCTATCACTATCGCTCTGCGTGGCTAAACTTGTCACTAAACAGGGATAGCGATATTCAGGCCGAAGTTTTTGACGCGGCCGAATTGAAGTTGCGCTCGGGGTTCGCCGGCTTCTTAACCCACACTTTTCTAGGTTTCCTTTTTTTCTGTAACCTAATCAAAGTAACCGCCTCATACCTAAGGAAAAGAAGTTCGCTTTCCATTTAACAGGGCACTTATTGAATTTTTGAGCAAGTCTTTATCGTTCCGTTTCAAATAAGTAAATGATCGATCGTAACGAGCACAGTTTCGTGTATGAGCGGCACTTTTGAAGCGATCGATCGTTACGATTTTCGTCAGATGGATCGAAACGATCAGTCGTACCGTATTTTCTACCTTTTATGAAATAGGCCAGCGTACGGACGTGACTTTTTTCATAGCACATCTTTTTGTTCCAGATAATAAGTTCCTTTCAGAACTACTTAATTATTTTATTCAACCTTTACTGTTTAATTATGAGTTATAAAGCACATTAAAATATATTGCTGGACATTTCACACAGCGCTATCTAGCCCCAAACTAAGCAGAGCTTATACTATGGGAACCAGATAACTGATAGAATACTTATATACTTACTTTTTTGTAAATTCATAGTAATAATATATAGAAAAACATCCAGACCCGGAACAAATATCTGTAGATCATACAAACATTAGTGCCGCGCCGGGAATCGAACCCGCTACCTCCTGCGTCTAAGCCGGCTATTCGCCAACTGCGCACGGAGGTCGTCGTAATAATTGTTATAGTATTCTCACACTTTTTATATAGATTTAAAAAAAAACTGCATATGTCCTGCATAAAGATACATTTACGTTTTTCCCAAAATGTTTAAAAAATAATTGTCCACGCCGTGCGAAGCCAACCGGCCGCTAGTATTATATTAAACAGTTGCTTACAGTTTTAACTAAAGTGCCTTAAAATTAAAACAATCTAAACAACTAACAAGCATGCTGGCAACTCCCAGCATGCGCATTCTACCAGCGAACGAGGTTTTATTATACATACATACCTACATCCATTTATGTTGCACTACCTATATTATGATTATTACTTGACATCAAAGAAAGAAAAAAACAAACAAAGTCAGTCAAACTATTTTATTCAATCTTATCTTAGCAATTGCATTGGTACATTTTTTATTAATAGAGTAGATACATAATCTTCTATTACTTAGATATAGAAAACAAGTCCACTGACACTCACTCATCACGATACCTCCGAAACTACAAAGAGTATGAGTTTCAAATTTGGCATACATGTTTGTTTTACACATTCCTTTGACTTTGACGTTTTATTCTTCTAAACTACTTGTCTATATGCTTGCATTTCGGAGTCATAGATTTTAAATCTCTGATCAACCTCTTTTTTCAGTTTCTTTGAGTTGAACAGTCTGAAAATAAAGAGATTTACAATTTCCTTTACGCTACACTTTGTACCTAGAATCTTTACATTGACACTAAAACCAAGAATTTTACATAAAATTTTGTCCACAAACATATTCTCTTTTAATTAGGTACCAGTTTTATCCTGCTTATTGAAGCTCATAAAATAACTCTGTATATTTTGGGTCTCAGTTCCATGTTCCAGCTGGTCAGGTATGGTGCTCTCTGTTAAATTTTTGGTGTCCACGACTGCATCTATAAGAAAAATTATAACGTTTGTAAATAATGGGAATAATATTGAATTTATCAAGATATACATTTGTCAGAATTGACTGAAACAGATCTCAATTGAAAACGCTAAAAGGGGACTTCACCAAGAGGCACACTGAACTGAGTGACAAACTTAATGTGTGGAACAACAGGTAGGAACAATAACTTCAAGATGCCATGATTCAAACAAACATACATAATTATGTTTTACCTGATTCAATGCAAATGGAAGCTTCATGAGCTGAACTGTTGATCAATGACGTCTCACTTTGAGTGCTGTTTTGCTGTTTGAAGCACAATGTGTGTGATCACAGTGAGGCTGCCTGTGGTTTGTGGCACTAAAAAGAAGTTCATAAGTTGGCAGAAGTTCTTTTCTCATAGGAAAATTGTGTAATTTAAGGTCTTGTCGTTGGCTGTCGCATTTAGGTACACAACACTTTCGGAACATTGTGTCGCACAGATTGACACTTAGATGTATTACGTACGCGAAATTACTGAATATTGTAGCAGAAATTAATAAACAATAACAAATTCATCAACATGAACAAAAAGTAATTTAATGGCAGCTATTTCTAAAAACAACAAATCAGTATGTGTGGGTATGTGTTCAAAAATTACAAAACGTCACCGGATCCGGCGAATGGATTGAATGAATGAATGGAAAAGTATCGCACAGGTCACAGATTAGGACATAAAGTTTTTACCTGTCATCCAGACTATTGCATCGGTCTTTCATTCATTTCTTACGGTCGTCGATCTTGTAAGGGACATTACCATGCATGACCTGATGGTAAATACCAAATCTACTTGAGGTAGCCCTAAAAGGTGACCAAAATCGTCGAGACCGTGGTGGAAGAATGCGCAAGCATACACAGTCTCGATAGAACAGACGTTCTAGTGAAACACATGAATGGTATTGGCTGATAACTTGTTTCTAGCCCCCGCGATATACAGGTAACGCGATAATGAGGATTGTCCATCAAAAAAGTTAGAACAGAGGTAATGCATGTACAATACACTCCAATGCGGAAGGTCAGTGCAGATCTTATTCCCATACCCTGGAATTAGAATTAGTACCGTAATTATTTGATTTAAATGAACAACATTTGATATTGGTTTTAACAATCTTTCTTCCAGGCATTAGAAGCTGCTCAAGCAGAAGTAGAAATCCTTAAGAATGAAGTGGCCAAGCAAACCGGCAAAGCGGATCAGTACGTTTCTCTAAGGAACCAACTGGAGAAGCAGACATTTGAGCTTCAGCAGGCCACAAATAAGTTGAAAGAGATGGAGTACGAACGGGACTCTTATAAGGACTGGCAGACTCAGGCCAAGGTAAAATTAATCCTTCTAAAGACCGAGACACGTTCACGGTGACCGAGATGAAGACACCTACTTCCGACAGAGTAAACACTACCCCGCCGCGGCGGGGTAGTGTTTACTCTGATGTAGCAGCGTGAACAATAACTTCATCACCTACGGAGGCCCTTATTTCTTCCGTTTTTCTTCTTTTACTACGCTCACTTAATTCTCCAAAAGACTTGGGTGGGCGACCTTGCGAGGAGGCTGATTCAATGGGAATCTCGAATGTTCCCTCTAACCATGATTGGTTTATTTTCAGGAAAACATCTTGGTGTTTATTTGCCTTTGCCCATCGTTGCTTAATTTGTGATTTTACATAAGAAAATCTTTTTTTAAGTCTTCTTTAGCCTCTTTGTTGTGCCCATAGCGCCTAAGGAGAAAATTCTCATAATAGTCAAGTTTTTCATTTGAAGTTGGTAAATTTTGACTCTTTAGTTGGTCAAATATGTATTGACGAGTCACTACTTTAGTACCCGAGGTAGTAGGTAGACCTGAAACAAATAAAAAACAATTTTAATACAAAAGATAGCACACTCAATATTTCCTATATTTGACACTCTTTGTCAAATATAGGAAATATTGAGTGTTTTTCAAAAGGGCTTAGCTAAAAAAAGCGCGATTTTGCGCGGCTATTTCTTATTGAATTAGTTAGTTAGATATATTAACTATATAGTATAATGAAAGTTATTACAAGGACGGACTCATAAGTACATTAAAAAGGCACTCGAATTTAAATATATCTAAAAAAATAAATGTTGGACAGAGTGATGTTTGTCGTGTTAAAAATGAATGACAGAGAATGTTAATTAAATTTTTCTGTAACGAAAACAAATCGTTTTTACCTGTATTATCGCAATCCATCACAGTTAAAACGAAAATATTAGCTTGAAATGAATAATGCACTTTGGAAAGTTATAAGTTTAGGAGAGCGCCGAGACCCGACTTGTACACACTTGTTCACAATCGAATTCCGACTGATCGAAGTCGACTCCCGCGCTTCAAAGGCGGAGGGAGGGGGTGTTATATTGTACATAGAGCTATTGACTCACCAATTGTATAGATACCTTACCATTATAATGATTTTTAAAAAAATACTTTTGGCCGTCTAAATCATTAAAATCTATGTATGTGCGCCGGCGGGATCGACGAGTCCTTTCAATTGCCGCTTACACAAGGAACAAAATGTACCTGGGTGTTTCTCTCCTATGCCCTCCCCTTGCAATGGCAAGGCATGGTTCGAACTTAAATGGTTCCCTTGCGCTAGATGCCTCATAATTTTATTTTAAAAGCTGTTATTTTTTCTGTCTGAAAGTTTGTCTCAATTAGGCTCCAAGACGGCTCAACGGATTTCAATGAAAGTTTTAGGGATTAAAACAGAGATTTTAACTTACATTTACGTAATTTTCATTTTCTTTATCTTGTAAGGTTCAGAAGATATGGAAATAAATATTTAACAAACTACGCGTGCGAAGCCGCGTGCATGTCAGCTAGTTATAAATGAAAACAAAATGTATTACAGACTGCACAGAAACGTCTAACCCATATGGCGGAGCTAGAGAAGGAGGTGTCCCGATTGCGCGCTACCGAGCGCTCGCTTCGGGACGGGATCAGTAGCAAGCTGCTGCTGGAGGAGCAGGTGCATCTGCTCTCCTCCAGGGTGGAGGCTCTGCAGCCGGTGCAGCAACTACTGCACGAGGCTAAGGTGAGATACATGCGTCCTTTACTACCTTCTAATTCTAGGGTGGGGGGAATAAAAGATCTGCACTGGCGTCCCGCATTGGGGTGTAGTGTGCATTACCCCCCTTCTAACCTGCCCCCAGCCATCCCAACTCCATCTCTTACTACCTTGTTTCATGGAGTTGTCAGGCGTGAACGTGGCAAAACGCGAATCTAGTCTTTATTATAAAATTTCGTAATTCTCTTCTCCTAAACGGTTTGACTGATTTTGATGCGTTGAAAAAACAATTAAAATATATTTACATATTAATTACACCGCCAATCTTCTTTATTGTACACAAATAGATTACAGACAGAAACAGCTTACAAAATGGACATGTACAAAGGTGAGCTTAACCCTAATAAGAGTTTTCTTCCAGCAAACCATTGAAGATAGAAATAGTTGATTATAGAAAATCTTCCATTTCATACTCGGCTCCGGGTTGTCTGGAAGAGATTGTTTTTAGTGATAAGACCACTCATATTACATTTTCTTGTTTCTCATTTTGTTGTATCTAGCTTGTGTAAGGTATAACATAGAATTTTCATCGATTAATTAATTAATTCAATGAATTTAAATGTCACTAATCTATTTTGTTTATTCATTAGAACACAAATAGGTTACAGACAAAAACAGATTACAAGACATTTTGATGATGTCCCTTTTTTCTGTGGATTAAGGCTGACTAAACTGAGGGGAGGAACTCTATACTATAGCGGCTACTCTATATTCTCCATCCAGTTAATTCTGTAATATCTTCGCTTATCTGAGTGTAAGAGATGAGATTTTGTAAGAGATTTGAGGATATCAATAAAGGGAATTAATAAGTTCTGAGTCTTATTATTCGCACATGTCATATTTCTCTCTCACACTCCGGTATGTTTTAGAATAGTACCTGAGTGTTCCGCGGCGGGAATGGAACCCGCAGGTTTATTGTGCCCGAGTTATTGTATTGAGTATGTGAGTGCATATAGTCCAGTGTTGGTACTTTCATTATAAAATCTACCATTAATACCCAGGTAAAAGTCGCGTCACTAGAATCAGCTGTGCAAGAATGGCAGCAAGCGGCGCGCTCGCACGGCGTGGAGAATGCGCGTGCGCTGTCCAACGCGCTGGACGCCGCCCTCAACTCTCAGCTCAGCGCTACCGCTGACAACTCCGAAGCGCAGTCCCAGCTTAGTGAGGTTACCGAGGTAAATACAAAGACATATCTTTACCCTGCTACTAATAAACATTTATGTCCTTATTCTAGAACCGTGCTCAAACGTAAATTAAGCTGTAGATTTTTTGACAGCATCCAATGAAAAACTGTCAAAAATCTATGCTGCTATTCTTGAGTTTTGATTGGAAAATGGTGTTACGCTTTTTGCTTTAAAGCTTGGAGAGGGCGGAAAACAAAAAAAAAATTGGCTCTCAGCTCTTTCGCAAAAAAGGTTACTAGTAAAGTTTACTACTATATTAGCCTTTATGCTGACTTCAATCAGTGTGTGTTACCAGTGATGACATATGGAACCGAGACGTGGTCCTTCACTATTGGCCTTATGAATAAGCTCAGAGTCACTCAACGAGCTATGGAGAGGGCTATGCTCGGGGTTTTTCTACGGGATCGAATCAGAAATGAGGAGATACGTAGGAGAACTCAAGTCACCGACTTAGCCCGACGGATTAGCACGTTGAAGTGGCAATGGGCAAGCCATATAGCGCGCAGAACAGATGGCCGATGGGGCCGGAAGGTTCTCGTGTGGAGGCCACGGACCGGCAAGTGCAGCGTAGGACGTCCACCCACAAGATGGGCAGTCGACTTGGTAAGAACCGCAGGTTGGCGTTGGATGCAGGCCGCTTCCAACCGCAGTTCCTGGAGATCAATGAGGGAGGCTTTTGTCCAGCAGTGGCCGTCCTACGGCTGATATGATGATGACTGACATGCAATATAGACAATCCTTAGTGAACCAACTAAACTGGGTTTGTTGCCCGAGTCTTTCACAGTTTTTATAATCGTATTATTGTCTGATATTATAATTTTTATATTATTTGAAAGCATGTGTTTGAGAGATGGTTCTTAGCTGACATCATCATATCAGTCATGGGACGTCTATTGCTGCACATATACCTCCTCCATAGATAGCAAGAATTTTTGTGGTGACGAGGCTCTGCCTGCCTAGTTATCTGCAAATTGTTTCTGCCTGGGTATGTGGTCTTCTTGTCTTCAAAACGCCTAGCCACCTCAACCGTGGATAGGTTAGCAGAAAAATAAAATGCGCTTTCTTCAGTTAAACCACGTAGAATAATCGTAGGCGTTCGCTTGCACTTGAGCCGAGTGAGAGTATCTCTTCATCTTTTTATCTAATAATAATAAATAATATAATTCAGGCAACAATGTAATAACTACAGGATAGTAATGAACTTATTCTACGGCCCCTTAAGATATATTATATACCTTAGCCTAAAATACATATTATGATTAAAACTTATATTTATTTACTAGTTAAACACTGAGTTCTCGGTCTTCGGTATCTGTCTTCGAAAACGACGAAATACGACACCCTTCGATGACTACATAATGGAGGATCGTGGTCTCTCATTAAGGACCTTTCTGAATTGACGTTTTTATGACGTTTTAGTGAAAATCGGTGCAACCAGTTCATATAAGTTATAAATAAACATTCACTTTTCCCAGGAGCTCGCCACAATGAAGTACGAACGGGACAGAGCTACTAGAAAACTCACGGACATTCAGGCAGTGCGGAAGAATCAAGATAATCTCATACATCGACTACAGAAGCGCCTGTTGCTGGTCACTAGAGAAAGAGATAGTTATAGGTATGGAACAGCTTTTACTATTTTTTATTTCTGCACATTTCACACAGCGCTATCTAGCCCCAAACTAAGCAGAGCTGGTAGAATGGGAATCAAATAACTGATTGTACGGGAATTCATTAAAGGCCGATGCGAGTGACTAACCTTTGTTTACTCCGTCTTGCGTTCCGCGTGCCCTTAGAAACTCCGCAATTCCTCTATCCATAGGCTGCTGTGGTTCATGGTAGATGTATGTCGTCTTCTTGGGGGATGTAACACGCGCGAAAACTACCATTTAGCCGCCAGCCGGCGCTGTACACTATTTGATATTTGGTAGGTGCTTGCTAGAGTGGCGCGTGAGAACTGGTCGGCCCGTAGGGACGCGTTGACAGTATGTACACACAGTGTTGAGTATGTCACTTCGCTCAGCTAATGCGGGTAGGTATATCAAGGAAAATGAGGGTTGATGTACCCTCCAAATTGTGTGATCTATTACTAATCAATTCCGATACGGGACACTGATATTATACTTTTTTTGTAAATACATACTTATAATAATTAGAAAAATATCCAGAGCATATATCTGTAGATCATGCAAACATTTGTTCCGCTGCGGGAATCGAACCCGCTACCTCCAGCGTCTCAGCCGGCTATTCGCCGACTGCGCCATGGAGTCGTCTCACTTTGTTAATTCACTGTCTTAAAAACTCTGGTTTGTAGTGTAAGATGTGTACATCCAATCCACATCTTAGGGTTAGGTCACACTGAGACGCGAAGCGACGTGATGAGGCGCGCACTTTTTAACCGGCTTCAAAAAACTCTTTCCGTTTGTTACCTCAGAACTCCGTCAATTCTCAACCGATTTTAAAAGTTTTTTTTAATTTATTTTATTAAAATTTCATAAAATATAAAAAAAAGAAGCATTTATTGAGGAATAACAAATATAAAATCATGTGTGCAGTTTGAAACGATGGTGCCTGTATAAGTATGAAAACTGTGTTACAGACACCAACGCCTTCCTCCTTTACAGCAATGAGTTCCAGTTAGGTAAATGGTACATAAACAAAAACTTAACTAAAAATTAAAGTTATATTCCAACAACAATTGGTTACTACACTGGTGCATCAACCCCGAAGCGGGTATTGATTGGCCTCCAACACTAAAAGACGCCACTGGTTGATTCTGCGCCACTTCTTGCCAGTCTGACACTTGGAGACCGTGAAGGTCTCTCTACACCTCATCCTTCCAGTGATATCTGGAGTCGCTCGACTGTTCGTCGGCCGGCTGGAGTCCTAGGTAGGCACGTTTGGCAGCACGATCGTTCCCCATTCGCTCAACGTGACCGAGCCAGCGTAATCGTATTTCGCCTATGATGTCGGGATCGGTATCCAGTTCCGCTACCTTTCGATTCTTCCTCACTAGCAGAGTGCCATCTTCTCGTCGTTCAATTTGTTAAGTAGTTAGTTTTTTTCTGTTATCTGAAATCTGTTATATTTTTGTTAAATAGTTACTTGTTATAAAATCGATACAATATAGAACTTGTTCATGCTACTCGAAGAGATACAAACGTCTCGCCGGTCGCTGTAAGTACTGAGACTCGACGTGGTGCGCAGATACTGGAGATAGTCCTTTTTTATATATGCTTTTCATATCTACTATTACATTGTTTCTGTCATAACTCTTTTTTGCAATTGTTTTCTGTGTTATTGTAAATAAATAAATATTGCTGGACTTTTAACATAGCGCTATCTAGCCATCTCAGCAAAGCTTAAACGATGGGAACCAAATAACTGATGGAATACTTAAATACTTTTTTTTTGTAAATATGTACATACTTATAATGTATAGAAAAACAAGCAGACCCGGAATAAAAATCTGTAGATCATGCAAAAATCCTTTGTCCCAGCCGGCTATTCGCCCACTGCGCCACGAGGTCATTTGTAGTAAATAAATGATTGTCTAAGTCTATAACCCGCGCTGCTTCAGGCAGCGGCTTCGCGGGGCACCGCGCGGCGTGGGTTCTCGCTAAAAACAAATAGCTTCTTCAAGCTACTACGATTTTTTCACCTTTGACCTTGGAATATCTGTAGTACTACTACTACTACTACAGATATTCTAAGGTCAAAGGTGAAATAATCGATTTTTACACACTTATTGCAAATATCTCGTTTCTTATGGGTTTTATGCTATTTGTAGTTATTATAAATATTGCAGAGGATTAAATTATCTATAACTTTTGTTAATACATTTTTTTTGAAATCTTGAATCATTTTCGAGATAGAGGGCAGAGCGCGCGCATTGTTTAACTATTTAGAGTATCATTCGAGGTCAACCTGGCTTTGACGATCTTTTTCTTTTGGCTTTGGGCTTTGGCTTTGAGATCAATGAGGCTAGTTAGATTTCCTATCTATTTCGAAGTTTTCAAGTCCAGAGTGAACAGGTTCTTTCTAGGCAAGCGTGCTCCATCTTCAACTGCATCAACACTTGCCATCTGGTGAAGTAATAATAAGGCCCTTGACTATCATATCCAATAAAGAAAAGTTCAAAATTAAAGCATGTTAAGCAACTGTTTAACGCGTTTTAAAAAAACATTTATTGTATAGTTTTCTTGTGGTAAAGACCTTAATACTTTTATACAGGCAACAACTAGACTGCTACGAGAAGGAGCTAACAGTAACCGGACTGACGGGAGAGGGCGCGGCTGGGAGCGCCTTACTCGCTGCAAGAGTTCAACAACTGGAGAAGTCACTACAGCAGTACCGAGACTTACTCGCCGCGCAAGACACGCAAGCTGACACCAAAGGTATACTGTTGGAGATGGACATTGAAAACCTACCCAGTAATCGCGTCCTAAACTGCCAATAAGGACACAACACGATGACGCCAAAGCGCGTGCTGATTGGTCTATTTATTGCTCCCATACCCCGCTATCCTTGTCTCTGTAGATTCAAGAACTTTGACACTCGCCATTTTGTTATACACATGAGCATTGCATTTTTAATTAATAAAATTCCCAATCCATCCAGTCAAGTAGGAAAGTCAGTAAATACATACTATTGTTGTGTAGCTATCACGCCGCTACATAATTTGGTCCTTCGAGCCGGATTTAACGAGTTTTTTGGAAAATCACATCCAATTTCATCGTACGGAGTGACCGTTGGACTGACCATTTGCTACGTGTTTTGAACTCGGACATTCTACAAAGCTAAACAACGGACAATATGGTGTGCTAAGGAGTGGATCATTCACGGAGCAGATCGACAATTCAGCTGGTTGTGCCATTGTCAGCACAACAGTCTGTCTTCACACGCAGTCCGTACTTGCTACGTGAGTACCCCTATTTTCACAAGCCACCAGGATGTCGTTAGCATCTAAAGATGGGGAGGGAACTAGTAAAAGTCGCGATAGATCTCCTTATAAACATTATAAAGACGAAAAAACTGAGCAAATCATGCGTGATTTAGTTAGAAAACGCGGAATAGTTAAAGGTAGGTTGACTAGGTTCGCTAACCATTTAAATAGTCAAACGTCTTTCACCAGTGAGTTGAGAATAGACTTAAATTTACGCATTAAAGGTGCAAGTATTTTGTTTTCCGAATTTAATGAAATTCAATCGAAAATTGAGGAAATTGTACCTGACTCTGATATCGAAGAACAGTTAGACCAGCGTCAGCAGTTCGAAGACAGTTATTATAGCATTCTTTCTCAAGCTGAATCTATTCTTGGCAAATGTGGAGAGGCACCAAATGGTTCTACATGTCATCATTCTAATAAACCTGTGTCAGTTAAATTACCCACAATCTCGTTGCCGACATTTGACGGTGCTTATGAACACTGGCTCGAGTATAGGGATACTTATTTATCTTTAGTACACAATTCCGCTGATATAAGCAACATTCAAAAAATGCACTACCTGAAGTCTTCATTAAAAGGAAATGCACAGCAGGTGATAAATTCCATAGAAATATCATCAGTGAATTATATTGTTGCATGGGAGCTTCTTCTAAATAGATACAACAATACTAGGCTTATAGTGCATAGTCATGTAAAGGCATTATTTTCAATACAGCCACTGTCAAAAGAGTCACCTTCACTAATTAGGACACTAATATATGTGATTATCAATAATCTACGCGCATTAAAAACTCTTGGTGAGCCTACAGACTCCTGGGATACACTGATAATCTATATTGTTGCCTGCAAGTTAGATAAAATAACGGAAAGAGAGTGGGAAGAGCACAAAGGTTCGTTGTTGTCGGATTCCAAGTCTAATTTGAAGGTCAATGATCTAATTAAATTTCTCAAAGACAGGGCTGATTTGTTGGAAACATTATCTTTATCCCACAGCAAAGATAATAATAATAACAGCACGCAAAGTAAAAAATCTAGCTCAGTTAACACTTCACAATGTAATGTTTCCTCCAATAAGCCGCCGCCGCCATCATCAGACCGTAAACAAACAAACGGATTTCTATGCGTAGTGTGCAAAGGAAAACATCCAATTTACACATGCTATAAATTCATTAATATGGATATACAATCAAAACTAAAAATTGTGAGTGATCACAACTTATGTGAGAATTGTTTGCGTTCCGGACATGCTGTTGAAAACTGTTTGTTTGGGCCTTGTAAACATTGCAATTTAAAACACAATTCTTTGATTCACAATAATAATCGCACTACGATGACGGCTGCGGTTATTGAGGCGAGCGTTCCCCCGCCGCCGCCGCCAACGCCGGGAGCGGGGACAGCCTGTGATGGCAGTGACAAAAATCAGTTCATTCAAGTTAGCAATGTTCATACCGATACGTACTCAAACACACAATCCTTAGATATGAAACCGGTTTTGCTATCCACCGCTTTGGTCGAGATTCCCGACAAATATAACAATTATCATGTCGTTTGCGCATTACTCGATAGTGGTAGTCAAAGCTGTTTTGTTACATATTCCTTATGTAAATCGCTAGATATTCCGCTAATACAGTCCACTCATGAGATACGAGGGGTAGGTAATGTGATTTCCCATTCAACGCAAACGTGCGAAATCGTTATTAAATCTCGCATAAATACCTACTCAACGCGCGTTAAATGTTTCGTTCTATCGGAGATAACGGCTACGCTGCCGTCTGTGCAAGTACAAAGCGCACGTTTTAACATACCTAACAACATGCAGCTAGCAAATACGCAATTTTCAAAACCACAAAATATCGATATTTTAATAGGCGCGGACCTATTTTGGGACTTGCTTATCGATGGCAAGATGCGTTTACCAAGCGGTCCACACTTACAAAATACGAAGTTAGGTTGGATTGTTTCAGGTCCTATCAATCATATTACGCACAATGATAGACATGTCCAATGTAACTTCACACAATCCATGGACAGACAGCTACGTTCGTTCTGGGAGCTAGAGGAAATGCCCAAGCATCGGGATATACGCACAAATGAAGAGCAGGCTTGCGAGGAGTCTTTCATCACAACTACTACGCGCGAAAGTGATGGTAGATTCTGTGTTCGCATCCCACTCAAAGAATCGCCCGATGTTCTTGGCAACTCACTCTTACAAGCGGAGCGTCGTTTTCTGTCTTTGGAAAAACGATTATTACGCGCACCTGATAGTTATAAAAAAACTATATTCTGATTTCATACGCGAATATATTGATCTAGGTCATATGACTAAGGTTAGTTCTTACACGGACCCTCACTACTTCATGCCGCACCACGGTGTATTTCGCGAGCACAGCACAACTACGAAGCTTCGTGTTGTGTTCGACGCCAGTGCTGCAACTAGTAGTGGGAAATCTTTCAACGATATACAGCTCGTAGGGCCTCCTATCCAAGGAGACTTGCTCGGAATCCTATTACGATTTAGGCAGTTTAAATTTACGGCAATTGCAGACTGTGAAAAGATGTACCGTCAAGTACTAGTAGATCCGTCTCAGCGCGATTTGCAGCTCATTATATGGCGCGATGATCCAGTTAGCCCGCTCGAGTTTTATAGACTGAATACGGTAACATATGGCCATGCCTCGGCTTCTTTTCTCAGTGTCAGATGTTTAAAACAATTAGCCGATGAATGTACTGACCCCGAGGTAAAAAGAGTTATACGCAATGATTTTTACGTAGACGACCTATTGACCTCATATGAGGACAAATCAAAATTAATAAAGATTTGCGAAAGCACCGCCGAAGTACTATAGTCTGGGTGCTTTCCACTGCGCAAGTGGATCTTTAACTTTGAACTCGACAGTGAGTCATTGACGTCACTAAATAGTACGTTCCGAAATTTAACCGCATGAGTCATGTCGCTGCATACATACTTCGCTTTATCTATTATATACGCAACAAAAGACAACAGCTGACAGGGAGTATTACTGTTATTGAATTAAAACGAGCTATCAATATACTTGCTAAGTTATCTCAAAAGGAGTCGTTTACAAATGAATACAGTTTACTCAAAAATGGAAAGAATGTTAAATCAAATAATCGAATTGCAAATTTAAATTTATTTATAGATAATGAGCATGTTTTACGAGTAGGTGGTAGAATCAAGAATTCACCCGATTTTAATTATAATAAAAAACACTCAATACTTCTATCTTCGGATCATCATTTTACGCTTTTGCTGTTCAGGCATATACATAACCAGTCTATGCACTGTGGGCCACAAGCATTATTGTACCAATTACGCGAAGATTGGTGGCCGCTGTCAGGTAGGAACCTAGCTAGGAAGGTGACTCGTCAATGCGTTGTTTGTACACGCGTTAAAGGGAAAACATTCAGCCCACTTATGGGCAATCTTCCTGAAGAGCGAATAACTGCTAGTTTTCCTTTCTATCTCTCAGGGGTAGACTACGCGGGACCAGTGTTCATACTCAATCGGAAGGGAAGAGGCGCGAGATTAATTAAATTTTATATTTGTTTGTTTATATGTTTTAACACACGCGCTATCCATCTAGAACTCGTTAGTGACCTGTCTTCTGATGCGTACTTACTCGCGCTGAAACGCTTCATTTCACGGCGCGGTAAGCCTTCTAAAATTTATTCGGACAATGGTCGTAATTTTGTTGGTTTAAATAATAAATTTGCTCAGTTTTTATCAAAATGTAAGAGTGATATTATTGAATACGCTAAAAATCAAACTATCGAATTTTCATCATTCCGCCTTATTCCCATCATTTTGGTGGCTTGTGGGAGGCTGGGGTCAAATCGTGCAAGTACCATCTTCGCCGAGTTGTGGGAAACGCGCATCTCACCTTCGAGGAGTACACGACGCTGCTATCTCAAATCGAAGCTGTACTCAACTCTCGGCTGT
Organism: Philereme vetulata; assembly: GCA_918857605.2. Classification (NCBI taxonomy): domain Eukaryota; kingdom Metazoa; phylum Arthropoda; class Insecta; order Lepidoptera; family Geometridae; genus Philereme; species Philereme vetulata. Next base: position 2,454,681 of record OU975460.1, on the reverse strand, counting down.
TGGCACCCATGTCTTCGAATCCTCGAGACTATATTCCCCTCAGCCCCGGACATTTTTTAATCGGCCGACCTCTCACGGCACCAGTATGTGAAGATGACCTGCGAGAGTTGCCTGCACATCGTTTGACACGCTACAATAGACTGGAGCAGCTTCGTCAACAGTTTTGGTTGCAATGGTCTAAGGAATATATATCGGAACTACAGACCAGAACCAAATGGAAGGTAAACACCACTGATTTAAAACCTGATACGCTTGTTATTATCAAGGACATAAATCTTCCGCCATTGAAATGGCAATTGGGGCGTATTGTGAAGACATTAGCTGGTAAAGACGGAATCTCGAGAGTCGCCGACATTCAGACATCATTAGGCATGGTGAGACGAGCATACACAAAAATATGCCCACTAGTTGAAGATGAGTGAATTAAGCTATTGTAAGCTGATGCTTTCAAGGCCGCGGGCATGTTGGAGATGGACATTGAAAACCTACCCAGTAATCGCGTCCAAAACTGCCAATAAGGACACAACACGATGACGCCAAAGCGCGTGCTGATTGGTCTATTTATTGCTCCCATACCCCGCTATCCTTGTCTCTGTAGATTCAAGAACTTTGACACTCGCCATTTTGTTATACACATGAGCATTGCATTTTTAATTAATAAAATTCCCAATCCATCCAGTCAAGTAGGAAAGTCAGTAAATACATACTATTGTTGTGTAGCTATCACGCCGCTACATATACAACTCGATTTAATTAAAGAATGGAGAACGAAGCGAGCCCAATTAACTGTACAAAGCGAGCTGTACAAACTAGACCACGATAGGTACAGAGAGCTACTCGTTGCGCAAGACCTGCAAGCTGACACCAAAGGTATGGAACAATGGCATGATTAGCGAATGGAGAACAAAGCGAGCCCAATTCACTGTGAGGGAAGCGAGCTGTACAAACTAGAACACGATAGGTACAGAGAGATACTCGCCGCGCAAGACACTCAAGCTGACACCAAAGGTATGGAACAAGGGCATGATTAGCGAATGGAGAACAAAGCGAGCCCAATTCACTGTGAGGGAAGTGAGCTGTACAAACTAGAGCACCATTAGGTTCAGAGATCTTAACTACCAAAAGTTATCACACTATTGGCTAACTGTTCAATATCCAACTAACTCTTGGCGCGCGTTCCATCGTAAACTGCATCAACGCTTACCATTAGGCGAGATCGTGGTAAAACTCGAATCTGCGACAGGCGCACCAACCACGACACGTGACTTTGTTGGCCAACACATGTAAATATTGTTAATTAACGATAGGATTTTTTTTTTCAGTCCTAGAAAATCTACGCGTGGAGGTGAATAAATGGCGTGACGAGGCTGAGAATGCGCGCCGGGATGTACTCAAACTGCGCGCGCAACGGGACACGCTGCAATCACACATTGAGAAAATAGGAACCACGGTCCAGACCAAAGTAAGTGTAAGGCATATTTGCAGATCCCCCCCCCCCCCCCCCCCCCCCCCCCGGTGAGATGTCGCGAGATTTGGTTCGACCTAACCCCTCGCCCCTTATCTCACGTGAGATTTTTTCAAAATTTGTATTCGTAGGGTAAATGCGTTGGACTTACTTTTTTTTGGTATTCGATCTACTCGAGCATATCTTAAGATACCGAACGATATGGATACGAAATATTAGTATATTTAAGGTATCGCAACATAATATATTATAGGATCGTCCTCGTCTGTTAAGGTCGAAGCGCTTAATTGTTTAAAACACGGTCTTACCTCGCTTGCATGAAGATCCCTAAACATGTTAATGTTATGAAATATCCAGCATTATTTATTTGTTCACCAATTCTCTCCGTATAAGCTATATATATATATATATACATATAATTTTGTTTTGGTTACAACAAAATCCTCTCCATCCTAAGGTTGTCTGGAAGAGATCGCTTATAAGCGACTATTGTGCAATTTGCTTTCTAATTTGTTTGTAATTTTTTGTTTATATGGTGTACAATAAAGTGTTTTCATTCATTCATTCATTAGGTGGTACATCTGGTAGATAATCCGAACGCAGCAGCACAGAAGCAAATCCAGGCGGATTTGGAAGCAGCACAAGAAGAGGTACATTCCCTATTTTTCTTCTCACTTCTTTACAATCGTGATAAAAAAACTGAAATTCTACGTTATGAACATATTCCATTTTTTGTCCAATTCAGTACAGTATGTTTATAGATCACACTCTTCGGCTTCGCACAGATTTGTATTGAAATAAATTTAGTCTATAGCAGGCCTGGTGCACTCCGCGCTTAAGGGCCGGCATCCACCAAAGCGGAGGAGAGATGATGTGTTTTTATTTTATTTTTTTAAACTGAATAGATCTTCGTTTGACCGCAATCTCACCTGATGGTAAGCGATGATGTGGTCTAAGACGAAGCACGAAGATCTAGAAGTAAGCTATTTACTTTTACCTTAAAGACGCCCGAACTATATTCTTTAGGAAAAACAGACGACGGTAAAGTGTTCCATACCCTTAGCTGTACGCATCAAGAACGTAGAACCAAAACAGTGTGTGCGAATGGGTGGTATATCAACTAGGTACGGATGGTACTGAGCCGTGCGCCTGCTTGTCCTTTGATGGAAGGGAGACGGCGGGATCAGATCGTATAGTTCCTGGGCACATTCCCCGAAATGTAAAAGATTGATAGGCTTGCAACTGTACGGCGGTGTTCGAGACTTTGGGTCTTAGTCTCCGCCATATATTACTCACCTATAAGCCTAAAAGCCCTACGTTCTATTGAGTCTAAGGTAGCGAGCTGGTATTTGGCCAATGTGTAAAATCATCCAATATAATCACGTCAAAATCGTATGACGTCATCTATGTGGCGTAAATTTTGGTTGTTTTCACTCATCTCTCCGCTCCGCTATGGTGGAAACCGACCCTTAGGCACGAATCTACAATTACATTGGCGTCGGGCTAGCCTTGGCGGGCTCGGTCATGGAGTTGCCGTGCGTCAGAAGAGATGCGCGATAGAAAACGTTACGCGAAAGAAAGAGAGGTGCCTTGTATGTGGACCCGCTGCTGTGCGAGTTGAATTGCACTTTATTGCGTTATAGCTAGAGTCCCTATTTATTTTAATTTCTTTATGGAGCGACTTTCTGTACTTGTATAAGTATTCTGTATAAGTATTTTACACTCAGAGCTTTTTTTATTTGACACTAGCTGTTGCACGCGACTTAGTACGCGTTACCTACACTACTAAATGTGTAGGTAACCTAGAAATAAAACGAAACTCGCTGTTGCAACTTGACACCCCATTTTTATCCCATGCGACCTGATTTATGGGATAAAAAGTAGCATATTTTTTAATCCAGGTTTTATCCAGGCCATATCTATGTACCCGTATATACCAAATTTCATCGAAATCGGTGCAGCTGCTACGACGTGATTGAGTAACAAACAAGCCAACAATGAAACAAACATCCAAACTTTCACATGTATAATATTAGTGTGATGTGATTATTTGTTTCAGATAAAAAGGTTGAACGCTGTGCTTCGCGAGGGCGGTTCAAGTGGCTCCTCAGAAGAAACCGCACAATTAAAACAACAGCTGGATAACAGCGTGAAGAAGCTGAAAAGGTATATTTTGAATTGATACAGATATTTGTTATAGATAAAGATACAATTATTTGCCTGAAAATAATTTTATTATACACGGTGTCCATTAAATCACTGTTTTCCCAGAACAAACGTTGCTAAGACCATGCTCTAATAACTGTTTATAGCATCAAATAAGAGAATATAAAAAAAATCTAGAACTTCTCAAATAAGTCTTAACTTTGTTCACAAACTAACCGTGACATAAAGTTCATGGGTACGCCGCGCCGTAGCGTATTACCTACTCCTTAGTTAGATAGGTACCTAGTAGCTACCGGTCAGCGCGCTGACTATGTTGTAGGGCGTAACGTGAAAATAGACATTTAATTTCGCAACTGTTTATATTTTTCAAAGACCGATTTCGTTTTGTTTTTTAATTTGATGTTATAAACTGTTCGTAGACCATGGTTTGAACAATGTTTGTTCTGGGAAAACAGTGATTTAAAGGACACCGTGTATAGGTCTTGCATAAGTAGGTAAGTGTCAATTATGTTCTACCTTATCTAGCATGCAAATTACAAAAATACAATGGAAAGCGTCAAATTTAAAGGTACTAATTTAAGATACAACAAAAAATACAATTAAATTTAATTTACATACAAATTAAATGGCAAAGTTAGCCCTAAAATTATATTAGTCCTCTAGAAATTCTTGAATATGGGTCTTTCTAATTAATAAGTATTGTTAGATATTTCACACAGTGTTATCTAGCCCCAAACTAAGCAGAGCTTGTACTATGGGAACCAGATAACTGATAGAATACTTATGTACAGTTTTTTTTTACTAGTTGTTTACAATAATTCTATATCTAATTTGGCTGAAGTATAGTTATTTGTTCAAAACAACCTCCATTTGTATCTCTATTGGCGTGAGTATAATCAGATTATGTACAAGCTTTCGCCAGCGGCTTCACACTCGTGGGTTTTCAATAAAATCGTAACCCTCCGTTTTTCTTTTTTTTTTTGTAATTTTTTATTTTTGTTATATACAAAGACACAGGTCTTCTAGAAGTAGGCACAGCATGCAAAAATATTTTGAAATGGAAGGTAGGTACATAACTTTACCAGACAAAAAAGCTCTTCTTCGCAGTCAGGTAAAAAGTAGCATGTCCAAATTATGTACCAAATTTAATCGAAATCCAGCCGCTTAGTCGTGCAAACGTCATAAACAGACAATCAGATTTACTTTAGAATTTATAATATGTATTTGTTTTACAGGATGAAAGAGGAGTTCACTTCGTCGGCGCAAGAGTTCAGGGAAGCGTGCTACACGCTTTTAGGATACAAAATAGACAGAACTGGATATAAAATCTACAAGTAAGTTTACATTATAGCTTTTTATTTAAATCCTATGATATATATAATACCTATGAAAATCTCGTGTCAAGGTTTTTGTGGTCGCATTCCTTCGAAACGGGTCGGCGGATTTTAATGATTTTTTTTTGTATATGTATTTGGTAGGTATGAGAATAGGTTGTAAAGTATTTTTCACCCTCTTACCCCCCACCCTCCATTTTATAATCACGTTTTTAGTATTTTTATGTGAACAAATCCATATAATTTAACCGTCGTTCATTGACGTGAAGTCATTTACATGAAGTGTCGCATCACTTTGACAAGAGTGTTTTATATAGTTTTTATCCCGAAGTTTCCACGGAAACGGGAAATTACAAGCGTGAGTGAAAAAAACCGCGGGTGAGCTAGGAAATAATAAATAAATATTGCTGGACATTTCACACATCGCTATCTAGCCCCATATTTATTCAACTTATGCTTACCCATAAACTATTTGTTTATGGGTACAAAAGATCAAGCAAGCATTATCTTCATGTTCTGCAGTCCTCATCATCATCATCAAATCAACCTAAGGTCGTCCGCTGTTGAACATAGGCCTCCCATAGACTTCCTCAGTGACCGATCTTGTGCGGCTTGTGCCCAACGGCTCCCAGCAATCGACCTCGACGCAAAAAGATGGGTGTTGTTAGTTTGACGTCTATGCACGTGGTTCTGTCTGGCTCTTTGTGGCATCGTAATTCTCAAACGGATGCGGTTTGAACTGAAAGTCAAGTCCCAAGGCCGTTATGCCGTTGGGCCGTTGGACGGTTGGGCCGTCACGCGTATTTATTTTGTGTAAGATAAGATAAGATAATAAACGGTTTTCTTTAATTATAAATTCATTCAATAACCATCAATTTAGATGTTTCACATTTGCCGGGCGAACAGAGAAAATGACATAATATCAAAAAGAAAGGGTAGGGGGTTATATATTTTTTTAACACCACCTGCTCGATAATGACTAATTATATGTCATGTAAACCTCACCGAAAGCAGGCGATTAAATCCCTACGGCTGAGCCGGGGAGTAAAGTTGTACTGAATTTCGTTTTATTGATTGATTGATTTGAATTTGGAACCTCTTCTGTAATAAAATTTGAACCAAAGAAACCCACACAATAATATCTTATTCGTAAATCGAACTAGATTTGGTTTTTATTGTCTCGCAGAAACTGCTTATATCCTTCTCTGCACTCAGGACTCCCTCGCTCCGCTTTGAGTTAACTCTAGAATCCTTCGTTACGTTCGGGATTCAATATAGCGCCAGTGATGCAAGACGCTGCTTTATCCCCTCGTTTAATAATATACTATTAATTTACTGACATTATATTTTCATTTCAGATTAACAAATATGTACACGGAATCCAATGATGACTACCTAACCTTCACGCTGAACAGCGACGGAGTAGAAATGGTACACACAGACTATTCATCCACTCTGGGAGAGCTAGTCGAGTTGCATTTACACCAAAACCGATCTATACCGCTGTTTCTCAGCGCGCTCACTATGGAACTCTTCTCTAGACAGACCATGCAGGAGGATGAAGATGATGATTAGATTTTGATCTTTATATGTAGTATAATAAATTTTAAAATTGTCTGAACGGAGTTGCAACATCACTTGTAAATACGCTTACATTTCCAGTATAAGCTGACCTCTCATTGTACGGAACGGAATAATGCGAGATCAGCTTATGCTGGATTTTATAGCTCGATGCCTTGCGTACGTTTAACAAATAATTCGATTTATATTTTAGACGTTTAGCCGGTTGCCGCTTTTAAAAATAAATAGTGAAATGAAAATGAACAGTTGATCTGACATCATTAGTTCTTTGAGTTGATGAGAGTTGAATGTAATTTAAAGAAAATTGAACTGTGTTTGAGCTAAATTGAATCACTCTATAGTCAAATCTACAAACGCGATTGGTGTGCCAACATTATTACGCGGTTTGATATTTAATATATAGTGCAAAAATATTATGTATTTATTTGGAGGCTGTACTGTCCCACTGCAGGGCAAAGGCCTCCCTTACTCCCACTCCACTCTATCATGCGCGTGTGTGGTCCAGTCTTCCATATACGAGGGGTGTTCAATGTATTCTCGGTATAGGCATGAAAGAATAAGCAGAAAATTCTGAATAAAATTTATTTTTCAATGTAGTCCCCTAGAATCTGAACACACTTATTTGTCGTGAGAAATAATTTTTCAATTCCCTCCAAAAAATATTTTTCTTCCTGGTCTGAAACATGATCGTTAATTGCTGCCTTTAACTCTTCATCGTCGGAAAAATGCTTGCCTAAAGTTCTTTTTTGAGATTTAAGAACAGAAAGTAATCACTAGGGGCTAGGTCCGGGCTGTAGGGTGGATGATTGATTTCTTCAAATCTGCAATCCCGCACAGCAGCATTGCGCGCCTTGTGAACAGGCGCGTTCTCGTGCAGAAGCAATACACTTGCGGTCAATTTCCCCGTCTTTTTTCGTTTATTGTCTCCTTTAAATTGCGCAGGGTGTTAGCTTAAGTTGCGCCAGTAATACTCGCACCTTTTTTTGTGTAAGATTCCCTTGGAATCCCAAAACACTGTGGCCATGAGCTTTCCGGCGGATGGGCTGACTTTGAACTTCTTCGGTGGGGCTGTTCCTTTTTTATGCCACTGCATAGACTCCTGCTTGCTCTCAGGATCATAGTGATGATCCCACGTTTCATCACCAGTAACAATCCGACCATAAATACTTTGTGAATTTTTACCAGAGCTCCAAAAACTCCTTGTAACAATCAACTCGCACTTGTTTCTGAAGCGCTGTGAGCATTCGCGGCACCCATCTTGCACTGACCTTTGACAAATTCAGATGGTCATGAAGGATAGTGTGAATGGTACCCACGGATAGCTTGGTTCTTTCTGCTAATATTTTCACTCTCACACGGGCATCTTCGAGTACAAGTTTCTCAACAATTTTTACGTTTTCTTCAGTAGCGGCACTAACCGGCCCACCGGTACGAGGGTCGTCTTCAATACTGTCTCTACCCCGTTTAAATTCACTTGACCACTTTTGAACTGTAGATAATGAAGGGGCATAATTTTGGTAAACAGCCATCATTTCTTCGTGAATTACTTTTTGAGTCTTTCCTTGTTTTGTGAGGAATTTTGTCACAGCGCGATGCTCGATTTTTTCAACATTGTCGTATCAGTCATCGTAGTTGCCTTTCCGAAATGATATTTTGAATACTAATGGCGACAATCAAATAATATTTTGTATTTATACCCTCAATGATTGTCATAAACTAATGAGATAATTTAATTACCCTCATCATTAGCATATTACCCCGAATACCGAGAATACATTGAACTCCCATCGTACGAGTCGAGCTTGTCTTTCCGTCGGCGTCGGTCTGCCGCGTGCTAGTTTTCTGTCTTTTGGGATCCACTCGGTGGTGGATTTTGCCCACAACTCCTTCCACTTCCACTTTAAAGTGCCCGTGGTGCCCAGCGTCCGCGATTTGATTTTTTTTGGGAGCGCAGTTGACTGTTTCTAATGCGGTCTGTTAATTTGACTCCTAGGATACTGCGCTCCATGGCTCGCTAATAAATCCCGAGTTTGGACTTTTGTTGATCCGCCAAAGACCAGGTTTGAGCGCCATAGTTACGGATGGGGAGAATGCGCTCGTCACGTTTTTCATGGCCCAATAGGCCTTCCAGGTGTTTTCTGTGCGTCTTGTAACATCAGCAAAACTACTGCAAAAAAATTGGTGGTCTGTAAAGTCGGTTTACGGACGATAATTTTACGTGATAACGAGTGGAAGAGAGATAGATGCGTCACAAGCCGAACGCTTAGGCCGATCGTGCCGCTCTATCGCTTGTTCCGTGGTCTCGCTTGCACGCTCGGCTCAGGCGGAACTTGACACTTTCGTGCGTGCAGCTGGCGTTCATCGATTTATAAGACGTTGTCACGTCAATATAAATTGAATTATCTGTCGGAGTATAGCAGGTTAAGTTGCGTTTACACAAACAGCTGTAGAGATATATTCCAAGCTAAAGTTGCTAAGTTATACGTCCGTAATGTTAGACGAGAATTATTCTTATAAAGGCCTTTCTAATAAAGGCTCTTTCTAATAAAGGCCGTTTCTGTTTGACGTAATGAAGTAATGGCGCGAAATATAATATTGGAAGATCTGTACCGTTCTTTGTGTAATTCAAGAAAATATTTTATAAGATTTTAAACTTTATTTTTAGGTAGATTACAGTTTAAAATTTCCTGCATTAGTGACATATTGGTTCTCAATATATTCGCTTAAGATGCTGATCGTTAGCGACTTTATTAAGTGAAAATAGTTGTAAATAGTGTTGTTAGGGTTCCGTACCTAAAGGGTTGACCCTTCAAACGGGACCCTATTGCAAAGACTCTGCTGTCTGTCTGTCACCAGGCTGTATCTCATAAACCCTGATAGTTAGACAGGTGAAATTTTCACAGATGATGTATTTCTGTTACCGCTATAACAACAAATACTAAAAACAGAATAAAATAAATATTTAAGGGGGGCTCCCACACAACAAACGTGATTTTTTTGCTCGATATTGATAACGGCAACAGGTAGACGCTTGAAGTATTCACAGAATATTGAATTATATTATTCACTTTAAAAATAAATAATTAAATGAACATAAAATTATTATTAAAGTGGGCTCCCATACAACAAACGTGATTTTTTTTGCTGTTTTTATAGATAATGGTACGGAACCCTTCGTGCGCGAGTCCGACTCGCACTTGGCAACTTTTTTCTCGTTAGCGCACATTGTAAAGGTCCCTCTAGTATCATTGTTAAAGCTACTTTAGTTTATACGTAATAGAGCTCGAACTTCCAGTATTTAAATCTTATTTTTAACAAGTAACAGCCTAATACACAAGAATATACCAAAAAAGAAAGACTCGGGTTTTTTTTATTTATGCCTCTTTTAGCGTCCGAGTTTAAAAACTGATATAGCTAAAATAACCCTAGTTAAACAATTAAAAAAACTTACTATTAAAAAAACGGGTCGGAATCGGTCCATCCGTTCGTAATGACGATGCCACAGACACATACATAGGCGACAAACTTATAACACAACATTTTACGTAGGGAGTTAATAAAATAGGGGTTGTCTTGCTTTGAGATAAAACAAGCTAATTACACTAATATTATAAAAATAAATATTGCTGGACATTTCACACAGCGCTATCTAGCCCAGCGCTAACTAAGCAGAACTTGAACTATGGGAACCAGATAACTGATAGAATACTTATATACTCGTACATTTGTTTTGTAAATACATACTTATAATATATAGAGAAACAACCAGACCCGGAACAAATATCTGTAGATCGTGCAAACATTTGTTCCGCGGCGACAATCGAACCCGCTACCTCTTGCGTCTCAGCCGGCTATTCGCCCACTGCGCCACGGAGGTTGTCATAAATGTGAAATTTTTACTTGTACGTTATTTTTGTAAATACATACTTATAATATATAGAGAAACAACCAAACCCGGAACAAATATCTGTAAATCGTGCAAACATTTGTTCCGCGGCGGGAATCGAACCCGCTACCTCCTGCGTCTCAGCCGGCGATTTGCCCACTGCGCCACGGAGGTCGTCATAAATGTTAAAGTTTGAATGTTTATTTGTTTGTTTGTTACTCTATCACATCGTAACGGCTGCACCGATTTCGATGAAATTTGATATGTACGTAGATTATAACCTGGATTACCACATATGCTACTTTTTATTGACAAGCCACGTGTGCGAAGCCGCGGGCGGAAGCCAGTAGTTATATATGTAAAAATCAAAAGTTTAGGGTCTTGAAACAAAAAAATTAAACACTAATTAACACTGTTAAGTGCGTATTAAAAAAAATCTTAAATATGTAAGAATTTTTTTTGTAGTACATATCTTGTTTTATTTGATGTAATTTATCTTAGAGCAAATCAAACCCTATTTTATTAACTCGCGTCAAAAAAAATTGTGTTATAAGTTTGTAGCATGTCTGTGTGTGTCTGTGGCATCATAGTTACCAACGGATGGACCGATTCGGATGCGGTTTCTTTAGCCTTGAGTATTAGAAGTATAATCATATTCTGTTTCATTCAACTAATGAATTGTGCTGTCAAATAATATTATATAGTTTGAGGGTAGTTCAAGTGTTTGTATCAGGGATGTTGCGGATGCGGATGCAAATTTTTGAAGGCTCACATTTGCGGATGCGGATCTTTTGCGGAGGTTTTTTTAAGAAATTTCGTTATGGAGCAGAAATAAAACTAAAATATAAACTATTAACTGACGAAAACTAGCTTAACATACAATACTCACTGTATACTCGCAATAACACTCAAAAACTGCAACGTTCATACGATAAGCGCAAGTAAACACGTTATGATTGATATACAAGATACAAATGATAAACAATAACAAACGCGTCGGATCTTGACACCGAAATTTTCGCTCCTATTGGCCAATCAGCACGTCCCCATGGCACGCGGCTCTCGTAAGCCCCACCTCAATTTCTTTCTTACCGCAACCTGCGCTACATCCTTATCCGCATGAACATCCGCATCGATGCGGAGGCGACGCATTTGCGGATGTGAATATTCGCAACATCCCTGGTTTGTATATTCATTCATACACATTCATAGAAGGGTGCGCCAAGAATAGCTGTGCGGCTGAAGTATTAAATCCTATAAAATATTATTGTGCTAGTAGAGAATTGAGTAAAATTACATACCTATTAGCATAAAACGTAGAAATATTGGAATGGTCTCGCGTATAAATAAATGATTCTACGCTTTACGCTAAAATGTCATTTTATTGTTTTATTCTGTAAAGAGTAACTTCTAGGGTGGTATTTTCTTTGCACTGGTTCCTGGGGCACTGTCTCAGTAGTCCATGGTTTTGTAAGAACATTTTTGTCAAATTGTTTGTAAACTTCAGATGGTATCGGTTAACTCTTAATTTTTAAATATTGTAATTCAATCAAAATGAGGTAAAGTGTAAGTCATTGATTCCCAAAGTGGTCCAGGTGGACCCCCAGGGGTCCACGGGAGACTTGACGGGGGTCCACGTTGGCTTGACAAAATGATGGGGGTTCACAATTCGTAAGCTTGGGTCCACGAACATTAGTTTCGATAGTGAAGAACTAAAGTGTTGGCTTGACTTATCCTATCAATGTAGGCAGATAATATTTTTAGAAGCTCTATTAGAAGTTACATTTGTAAAAACTTGCATAATATTCTATATTGCTGTCAATCCATCAAGTACATCCCATTAAAATTATGACTATTTTGTGATTTTCATTGTAGAAGTTACGTTACGTTATTAATCTTTGATTTTAATTATATTACGACAATTTTATTATATTATACATATTTTAATATGATAACAATAATATTTAATAGTGTAATAATTACATATTTGAATAAATACAACACAACAAAATATGCTATTTTTAGTTGATGTTAGTAAAGTTGGATGGAATCACTTTTTTGATGGGCCAACTTTACTTTTTTGACATCCACTCACAGCACAATCAATTAATTAATTAACCAATCAATCCTCCCTTTTTTTAAACTGTTTCGTGGTTGGAACTCAGCCGCAACGCAAATTTCCATAGATAGATCTTATCTTCACATTTTTAGTCGACTGGGAATATGGTAGAAATGTAGCTGCAAGGGGTCTACCGGAACCAGCAAAATTTTGAATGTGGTCTAAGAGAAATAAAGTTTGGGAACCTCTGGTGTAAGTATTGCAACCACAGACAAAGAAAAAGATGGAACTGATAATAGAATAGTATAATGTTGTATTTCCGAGAACACACATAGGTAAAGCCAAAGTGTAAGTCACACTTTAGTTAACTTAAGAATACAAATGACACTCATAATGTTCTTCATTGAAATAAAGACATTCCTTCGCAATATCATTGTAAGAACTTGCTGTTCACATTTTGTACTTGTAAATATTAATCTTGTCTGAATATGGATTGCTGAATATATTGCCATATTGTATCTTGATGGCATTGAATATAAAATTTTGATTTTATATTTGCATTTTCATCACTAAACATTCTCCTTTTTCATCCCTTCCCTTACATCCCGTCCCTCAATAACATTGCATAGGAACATTCTTATTATTATTAAGCCTTTTACTTCCCAAATAAATGTACAGTCAAACCTGGATAAGCGAGAGTTCAAGGGAGCACACTCATTCTCGCTTATAGAGGTTTCTCACTAACCCGAGTTTCTCGCTAATGCAGGTACATGGGTAGCGTTTCTCTCTTATAGAGGTACGCAGCAATAACACGTCACAGCAAGTACGCATGTAATAAATATGTAATATGATAAAATTATGTGCATAATATGCACAACATATATGCATTATGTACATATATATTTATTTACATTTAAAAAAACCCGTCAATTTATTTAGTTCCACGAACTAGAATAGATACAATTTTGACGAGTAAACAATACAAAAACAATGGTAGGAAGTACCACGAAAGTTATGAATGAGTTATGAAATAGCAGATGTTAAATTTGCAAATAAAGCTCGACTGTCGCTTATAGAGGTATAGATAAGTAGCAGTCTCACTTACGGAGGTCCATGAGTGAATAACGATTCTTACAGAGGTTTCTGTTTCTCGCTAATAGAGTTTTTGGGAGCTTAAAATGACTGGTCCTGGCTATTAATCTCACTTATAGAGTTTTCTCACTTATCCAGTTCTCACTTACCCAGGTTTGACTGTATATGTTTATCTATGTTCATCTTTTTATTTAATTTTTGTTTTATCTATATATTTAAAGTTTTGGTTTTTGTTGGTGGTTTGCCCATTTGTGGGCAAAGGCCTCTAACCCCTTCCAATCCCCTCTTTGTTGGGCCAATCAGGTCCATGTCGTACCCCCTATTCCCAAAATGTCGTCGCGCCATCTTCGCTTCGGTCTTCCTCGGGAGCGGGTTGCACCTCGAGGGCACCAATGCAGTATTCTTTCACTCCATTCTCCATCGGTAGTTCGTGCCAGATGGCCAGCCCATCTCCACTTGAGCTTGCACAAGTTCGGCTGCATCAACTAGGTACTTGTGTGTTCCTTCTGATCTTGCTATTTCTAATTATATCACTTAAGGCAGCATTTCGTTTTTTACAAAAGCCCGTTCTGATTTATTAAGTACACCTCTATGCAGTAGGAAATCAATTTAGTTCATGTTAGTTTTTTCCTTGTATTGATTCTATTCATTTTTTCAGTAATAGTTTTAATCCCAGCATGCTTCTTTCCAGCCGCTCTTTGCATAGGTACATGCTAAACAATTTTTTTTGGATTTTGTAAAAAACAAAATTCTAGTTCACGCGTCGCGTCTAGTTGCGAACACAAATACGGGTCACCACCTCATGGTAAGCGGTTACCGTATGTAGCCAATTGACGTACCTATCTATGTATATATAGTAACTTTTTGAAGTAAACTTCTTTACGCACGCTTGACTTGGGGAGTAAGCTGGTGAATGCATTACGAAAACTGCGAACAGAATTTGAGGCACATTTTCTTTCTCTCTCTCTCATAGCTAGTTGATTTATCGCATATCTCCTATCCCAAATTAGCCTAAATTATACAAACTGCAAAAACCGAGCACTCTTTCATGCTGTATAATAGAGTTCATTTTGCTATAGATAAAAAAAGTTTTTACGACGTTTCGTATTTTGAATCTACCAGCTTCGATTTACGAAAAAGTCAGCTATTCCACAATAGATGGCAGGCAGCAGCAGAAAATAAGTTATGTACTTACTGTATGCGCCTCGAAATAAGGTTGACATTTCCTTAAACATTATTTTATTGCTACTCAGCCAGTGCGGTGCCACAAAATGTTGTCATTATCGATAGATTGGACCCGATTTTGGGTTTGATTAAAATGTTATAGGATAGGTACAAAAGGGTGCTGTTATCTGTAATCTAAGGATAATCTAGTTTTTCGTAATTTCATTTCGTTCTTGAACAATTTTATAAATTAATATTTTGAAAAAGAAGTTTTACTTCAGCCGTGTGGTCTAAAGCAAACTCGTTTTTTAGGTGCGTAATCTTAGAAACGTGCCCTACGATGCACTGCCCTGCGTCCATCAACTTGGGGAATACAGGTGTAAAGTGTCATGTGCCTGTAATTTCACCGGCAACCGTACCCTTCAAACCGAAACAGCAATGCTGCTGGTATTACTTCCCCGGACGACCTTCCATTTCACACGGCGCTATATAGCCTCAAACAAAGCAAAGCTTGCTCTATGGGAACCAGATAACTGATAGATTAGTTATATACATTTTTATTTGTATATACATAGGTACTATATATAGGTATAATAAAAACATCCAGACCCAGAACACATATCTGTAGATCATGCAAAAATTTATTTTATGGCGTGAATCGAACCCGCTACCTCTGGCGTCTCAGCCGGCTATGCGCCCACTGCGCCGTGGAGGTTGTTTAATATTGTATTCGATATAAGTTCCACAGAGTCAACCACTAATTTTATTAGAAAGAAAATTTGTTTGAAATCTATATGAATATTTAAGAGGTAAAGTTTGTTGTTTGTATGTTTGTACTGATCATAGAAACTACTTAACAGATTCTGAAAATTATTTCACTGTTTAAAAGCTACACAATTTTTGAGTGGTTTATGATAGATTTTATTTTGATAAAAATCTGTGCAAAGCCTGGGCGGGTCAGTAGTTTTAAATAAAAGTCGCACATCACTGTAAAATATTTATGAAGAAACAAGGAAAATATATTACGTCATCTACAGTCTTATTTATAAACGTTTAGCCTCCGTATTTAACTTCGGTTTGTATTATTCTTTTTCATTTGTCAACGAGAAAGTCAATTAAACCAGAGGAACCTAAGTGCCCAAGATGTTTCAATTGTAGGTACCTATTTTAATTCCAACAGTGCTCATCATTTACATTTTCGATTAAAAAAACGTATTAGTTCCAACTAGCGTAATAGATGGCGCGCTGTCTTGAGATAAGCCGCAAAAAAGATACCAAACTGTCAGTCTCAAAGACAATATCAAAATTGGTTTAAAACAATCTCGCTTCGTCTGTTTGTGTTGTTTTTTTTTTACTTCAAGTTCCTCGGAAAACATTGTTGACACGGGAATTGACATTGACAGTTCGTTTTCTTTTGCCAACTATGACAGAGCAGCGTCATAAGTTAGTTCTAAATTAAAATGATGGCCGTGAAAACTCCAATCAGCTAAAATGTCCACTTAGCTTAGAAGAACTTTAGAGCCCCTGAGCTTTCATACTGAGATTTAAATAAGTTTATAAATAAGAAGGCTAATGTTTACAATGAGTTTAACTACAACAATTTATTAATACAATATAGTTAACAACATTAGATCTAGGAATTGACAATATCTAAGTTTACTATTAAGAAATGTAGGTTTCTGCGTTTTACTAAATATACCTGCAGTGGCTTATTGTGGAATATTTTGCAGTGGTTTAGCTAATAACATACGCGAGTATGCATTAGTCAAAACACTGCTAATCATTTTCACCCGTAAGGATAATAGGTACATACATTAAAAAACGGACGAAAGAGCTACCTACACGGGGCCCAATTCTACTAAACCAATTGCTTCATTAGTTTTTATTTATTCATTACAGAATCAATAGCACTTTATATCAATGTAAACAAACTCTTACAGCTAATGGCATAATGACAATAACAGATTCTCATTTTAGAGACATAACTTTTAAGAAATTAGTCACAGAGAAAATTACCAAAAACACAAATTTAAGGAATTTAGTAGGTACGCATTTGAGGAACGTAAGGGTGGGAGGGATGTTGTGGAAATGTGTATAGCTACTTGAGGGGGTGAAGGAGGGAGCGTACTGTGTTTTGTGTGAGTTTCTGAATATTTTATGGAACTCACTATGTATGATTAAGAACAGATATACATAATTTGTTTCTTAATAGATGCTTTGCTGTTAGAGATGTTTATGTCTATTAAAACGATGGTATCGTCGCAAAATGGCCACGATAGATACCTTTGGTACCCTACTAAAACACTCTTTTTTTCCAATGACCGCTGTTGCTATGACAACCCCATTGAAAATTTGGCAGCTAGTGTGTGGTTCTAAATTGTGTAGTTCCTACATGATCAAGAATCATAATTGTTAAATAACGGCATGACAAGTCATTTTTCTTATAATTTTGAAGAATTGGGCCCCTGGTTCATACCAAAGTTGGGAGATAGTGATCATTTGTGTTCACATACCGTCCTGTGAATAGCATGTATTCTATACTTTGTGAAATAAATGGTCATGATTATAGACTAGTTCACCGACACATAGCAAACTTTTATATATATTTTTGGGCTTAGGGATGACAAGATGAAGGTCGATGCACACCGGATGCGTACGTAGACGTCTCATAGAGACGTACAGTCCTATACCTTACAACGCAGTGGAACGTGCACGTAGGTATACCTACGTCTGCGTCCGGTGTGTAGCGGTCTTATGATCTTTTAAGAAGACTTATAGCCGGTTCCTATAAACATCGGTTCCTATAACCGATAAAACACGTCTCAAAGTATTAAAATTTATAAACTTTTTCAAACAGAAACGTGTCGTTGGCGGTTAACTAGATACGTTTAAAGGAACCGGCCATGAACCGTGTAATGTGTTGGTGAATTTTAGGCTAAATCGTTGTGAATATGGTTTGAGAGCAGGGTTATAAATGCTAGAGACAGATTACCCTATCACAGTCAATGTGATTAACATAGACATTATATGTATAATGCCCGGGAATTATGAATCACAGTTCAAATCGATACCCATCCTGCTCTATGCAAAACAGTGAGACAGTGCTATGTGAAACTTAGATATTATGATAGTTGAAATCGAATAGTAACAAGGTTTTAAATATCAACCTTAATAAGTTATAATAAGTACCACAATTCAATAACGATAGCTAGTAAGTGCATATTCTAAATCACATACATGAGATTTAGAAACAGGACCTTACTCATTTCGAAGTTTACCTAAGTATATACTGACTGATGATTATAATATACAATTTAAATATTTTCAATTTTTAAAGATATTTTTCTAAATTCAGTTAACTACTCGATACTGATAACACTGACCTCAATTTTTAAAGAAATCTTTGGATACATCAGACAGATATTAAAATTTTCCTAAAACGTATAAATTTACTACCAGGCCAATCCTACTTAAGTTTTAAAATACATGGTTTATTTAAATATCATAAAACTAGGTATAAGTTATTATCAAAATGTGATATTTTTGAGCGATATAATAATTTAACAAAGATTATTAACTGCATTAACAATGAAAGAATGTGTGTTTAAACAGGAGATACCTTACGTACGACATATTTTATATGTATTAAGATAAAATGTAGATGAAAAATTTCTAAGTATCTAGATTAAGTTTCTGGGCTCGAAGTAGTAAAAGATCTTTAAATTATTTAAAGCTAAGTTAAAAGGACGCTAAAACATTTGAAAATTCAATTTGATTGTTAAATCAATAAACCCACCTAATTCTTGGAATTGCATTGAAAATAATATAAAGTAACAATAAATTACTTCTTCTAAACTAAAGTCTATAAAAATCACGCGATCAATACAAAATGTTACGAAAATAACGTCAAAAATTACGTACACACATATCTAATACTGTAAAATTCTCGTGACTGTTGGATTTATATTTGCGGTTCTCTCGTAAAAACAAAACAAAAAATAACATCTTCATACAATTTTCAATAATTATTGCACTAAACTTCATACACATACGTAACTTAATAATAAATATTGCATATGCGATAACCACGTAATCGAAATAAACATTCTTAATTCCTAAGAGTTTTAGAACAACTTCAGTCTGACGAAAGTTAAATACGAATTAAAGTAGCGAATTTGAACAAGACGGATATTATCGAAAGTAAGTAGGTACCTAAAGTCGAAAATATTGCGCTAACTACAACAGTCCTTAAGTTAAACATTTTGACTAAATATTAAGTACAATTTGGTGCTCAAGTAATGTAGCTAAGTGTGTTAAAACTAATATCATTATTTATCTACATACAAAAAAGTGCGTCAATGCATAGATTTAACTACGAGCAGGTTACACTATGGATATCTTGAAAGGATCTAACTTGGCATTCTCGGACAGATATCTCGTGCAACGTCAAATGTCGGATGCAGATTATGACGTCATCTCTTAGACGAGATTTATCCGAGAATAACGCCTGACACTAGACAAAACTGCCGATTTCAAATTTTACCTAACAACTTCATAATTAGCAACTTACCTATATAACAAAATAGTCCTACATTTTATGGTATTAGTATGTCTTCAGGTAAAAACATTAGGAAGAAACATCTCTAGATGTTTTTCTCAGTGGCAGCCATTATAAAAAATACAGTAAGACCCTTCTTTTATACAACTACTGATGTGCAAAGTTCACAAGGCGAAATGTATTTTTACTTCCCATATTTTACTTAGAAAACTTTCGTGATTGATTTCAATCATTATTATAAATACGGGATTTATCACGTACCGTCTTATCGACCGACAATGTTTCGGTTCAATTCGTGAACCTTCATCAGGGTGAGTGCGATCCGCTCCGAATAACGTCTCGCCTCGCACTCAAACACCGATAAGACGGTACGTGATAAATCCCGTATTTATAATAATGATTCTCATATTTTATTTTAGACAATTATTTTTTATGAATTAGTGTAAGTAATGTTACCCAGTGGCCATATTTACGAAATTCGGTGAAGGTTCGTGTTGTACGTCCAACTATCTGCATCATTCGTCACATGAACATTCGCCGTAGTCCGATTATGTTGTCGCAGGGTTAGCAGACCTTGCCAAAAAAAAAATATTCTGGTCACGGGCAGAGTTCTTCTTCAAACTGTGTATTGTGTCTTCCTGTGTAGCTAAGATGTGGTGGTAAGTCTTTGTGCCAAGTCTAAAAGCCAGCGGAATTCCTGCTATATAATTAGAAGTCTATGACTATAGGAGGCGCTTATCAACACCGCTCACTCTTTTCTCGGTCACACTATTGTCCGTCACGTTTTTGGGACCTGAAAATTAAAAGATTTCTAAGCAAATTGGTAGAAATGTTTACATCGATATCACACGGTTTACTTCTGCCTTTCAATTAGACTGAAATAATGAAATAGATCCATCTATACTAATATTATAAAGAGGCAAGATTTGTTTGTTTGTATTGAATAGGCTCCGAAACTACTGGGACCGATTTAAAAAATCTTTCACTGTTGGGAAGCTACACTATCCGCGGGTGACATAGGCTACTTTTTACCCAACTGCGCAGAAGGAGGGTAATGTTTTTATTGAAAAACTACGTGTGCGAAGCTGCGGATTGGTCAGCTAATGTAAACTTAAAAGGGAATCATTCAATGTCATTGTTTTCATTAATTTCTGCAAGTTTCAACCAAAGTGAATCAATGTGTTTGAACCGCGTAATATCGCCTTATGAGTAAAAACCTTACGCCTATCCTATTTCTGCCTTTTCTTCCTGGCTTGGACAGGGAGAGAGTTTCTTTCTAGGCAAGCGTGCTTAATCTTCGACCACATCATCCCCTATCATGAAGAAGTGATGAGCTTAATTTTTTTTTACCAAGGTAGCTATGTACCTAGTAGGTACATACTTAGTCAGTCATAAGACCCAGTGCACCCCCAATCGGATGTCTTGATGACCCGGTGGTCTTGCAGTCAACAACAAATCCCATACCACTCAGCTATCGTCAATGTGCCGTTAGAAAAAGGCTCCAATCAAGTTATAAGTACCTATTACATTGTTATAATTTTATTTTATAATAGAAAATTTGCGCTCCCGGTATCCCTTGTTTTTTTCACTACTAAACTATGACCTCTTTTAATTAATAGAACTACCTAAGGATTTGTCTCTTCAATTTGGCCTCTTTCATTTTTGAAGACTTGTTACGGAGGTTGTATTTAATTTCAGCATACATATATGAATGTAACTTCTTTTATTTTATATAAAATTATGGATTTGCCATGGAGTTCATTTTGGTAGTTTTTAAAAATGCAATGATCCTCAATCTATTTTTCAAATTTACTTACGTCAACTTACTTATTCAACATCCTTCGTAATCCTTCCACGCCTTGTTATCTGAAGGAACGCTTTGAATTCCTTTTTTGCACAAATTCCCAAACACTCCGATCCTCTGAAAACCTCCTTCTCAAAACCCCGATACATAGAACCAGTTTCTATGCAAACTCCTTTTCCGTCCTAGCTGTCCGATTATGGAACGCCTTGCCGGTCTCCATTAAGAAATCCCCCTCACCTTCCGTATTTAAAGCTGGACTCAAAAACTTTTATCTCCATGAAGAGTCATGATTCATCTGATCTCTAATATTATTATTGTAAGTATAAGTATGTAAGTACATATTTATTTATTTTATATATGATATTTATTTATTTATTTAAAGTTACTTATGTACCTAATATGTATGTATATAACTAATTTCTTTTTCTATTATTAAGTTTATTCTTTTTACACCTCGGCCAATCTTCCATTAAGCAATGATCCTCTCCATCCAAAGGTTGTCTGGAAGAGATCGCTTTGTTAAGCGATAAGACCGCCCATTATGCTTACTTTTATTTGTTTTTTTTTCTATAAATCTGTTGTGTCTAGCTTGTAAGGTATAATAAAGAATTTTCATTCATTCATTCATTCATACGTCCCTAGGGGCGTAAATCGCATTTACGCATCAGGTAATGACCAACTTTCAGAGTAATAATTTTTTTTGATGTGTAACATCTTTCCTCTCGGTTAGTGGGAGTGATTTTGACAAAAGAGACGGAAATGTGTAACAGGAAACCGGGGAAGCGCACGCTATTTGATTTGACCAATGAGCGCGCGCGGTGGTCAGATGTTACACATACTGTAAGGCCCGTTGTTTTTTGTGCTAATTACCTTTACAAGAGCCAGTGTGTATCGGATCGACGACTCTGCCCTCACGACACGCGGCTTTTTGCAGTCCGCACCAGGATCCGTACGTCTTAAAGTCTGAGCCACACAGCTGTCGTCTCGCGCCGCCACCGCACGCGCCGCACGACACGCACCGCGCACCGCTCGCCCCCCCTGACACGCAGCGTTGTGACGCACCGCATGGTATTGTGGAGCATGTTGCATTTGCTGCAAGAAAAACAGAAAAATGTGTTTAAGTATTCTCAGTTATCTGGTTCCCATAGTACAAGCTCTGCTTATTTTGGGGCTACGTAGCGCTGTGTGAAATGTCCAGAAATATTGATTATTATTATATTTAGGTTATGTAAAATTTATAATTTCTCTGAAAGACCTTCCCAGAAGGTTTGAACGTAAGGAGGGAACTACATCTACCATCTCTTCGAAGTCTTTGATTAATTCTAGAACTGTGGCATGTCTGAATAGAAGTGATCTTTCAATGTTGAAACGATTCGGTGTCTATGATGCACATTTCAACATTACAAATTACCTACACAAGGGAAGGATGAGTACAGTTCTCAAGAGAAAAACGGTTAACTGTGAAACGAACTAAACAGTTCCTTTTAGACATTTAGGTAAGCACCTTATTTATCCCATGGGCCGTATTTTCCATCCCTTTCATTACACTAAATAAAGAAATGCTGACCCATCATCTTATAACATCTAGTCTTAGTTCTCAACCATCATTACCTATACAATGTCCTTTATAAGCCATCGGCAACGCCTTCCCTCGCTCACACGCCGCTCGCCGCAACGCGCACGCGCCGGCATAGGTGTTACCGTCTACCGCACAGACCGGAGAGCCGGCGACGACGCAGTGCCCGCACCGCACGCAATGCGGGCCCAGCTCCGCATCTAACACGCAGCGTTTGTCGCCGCCGCATCGGACGCCTTCGCAAGAGCCTTCTGAAAACGGAATTAAAACTTTAGTAAACCACTGAAATTATGTCATAATGTCTACTGCATTGAGCGTATGTTATGTTATTCCAGTGCGTCCCAAGGATGGCTGGAAGTATATTTGTTTGGTAATATTGATAGGGAAGTAATTGATTTTGAATTCAACCCAAACTGATAACTTTGTTTTAAGTCAGTAAAAATTGATGTCGCGCGTTTAAGTCTTTTGTATGAGAAAATTCAAGTATTTTTTGTTGGAACTAAACTCGAAAGCATAGATTATTTTATTTATAACTGTCATCTGTTTATCCAATTTAATCCTTCTTGGCACAGAAGCTCCATACAACTTATAATGCTGTAGGCACAGATTTCATTCATATATCTGTGGCTTTATGTAGATTCTTCTCTCCCGGAATTCTCTCTTCTCTTCTCTTATTCTCAATAGCGACATTGAAATTACCCGTTGAGTTTCTCATTACCGGTAACATAACTGAATTTAAACGTTCTTTACAGGAATCCTACAGCTTGATCATACGGTACCTAAGTTTGAGAGTCATTAACCCACTCGACTTGAAGCGCAATAGTGTTTTGTCTTTTTAATTTTATTAGTTTTTGGCCCTAAATTTTAGACTTAAATTTGAAGACGACCTCCGTGGTGCAGTGGGCGAATAGCCGGCTGAGACGCAGGAGGTAGCGGGTTCGATTCCCGCCTCGGAACAAATGTTTGCATGATCTACAGATATTTGTTTCCGGTCTGGTTGTTTCTCTATATAATATAAGTATGTATGTATTTACAAAAAAAATGTATATAAGTATGTATGCAGTTATCTGGTTCCCATAGTACAAGCTCTGCTTAGTTTGGGGCTAGATAGCGCTGTGTGAAATGTACTGCAATATTTATATTTATTTATTTAAAATTAAATATCTTTTTTGAATTACCAATAGCACTAACATAGTTTTAAGATTTGAAGGTGGAATATATCTCAATAAATAAGTTGAAATTGAATTTAATTAGACTTTTAGTTGGCCTAGGTACTATGCCGTGTCCGCGAGCTCCTAGTAAAAAATCCAGACTGAAAGACAGAGGCATTTTGATTTTAACTTTGCCTACTGTAAATACAGAAACCTTGTTTCTCACCGTCACAAACGCGGAAATGCATTGTAACGTAGCTGGGTAGAAACCAAACAACGACCCGTAAAGGTAAGCGCACATTGCAGAAACAGAGACCAATGCACTTGGTAAATTGTAAAATTTCCCCCACGTGTACAAAGTTATACATACAGGTATAGTATAAAGTTATATATACATACAGGTTACCGAATGCTGACCTGAGTTCAACATACATGTTCGGAATCGTTGTCGTTACGAGTACAAGCGTTGTTCTGCGATTTTTTGGAAATAGATTTTTTCATTGAAGAAACACGGTAAACTCTGTAAATTTTATAAACTCGTAGTCATATTAGTAAATTTTACGGTTAAAGACACTTTATTCTCAAAAAAGAATTATGCATTCAATTAATTTGATAACTTAAAAAGACTAAAACTAAAAACTATGACAGTATGCGAGCGCATTAAATTAACAATAAAGTTAAGTAGGTACATTATTTCTGTTTGTTTCCTTCAATATTTGCATGGAGTGGGTAGTTTTGTATTACTCTAACAAAAACACACCGCTACGTTCTGCGATGACATTTCGGTACCAGCGAAGTGTAGTGAGCGAGTCTACATACAAGGATCGGCAACAACTAGATGCGACAACGCCGTTTAACTATGAGTTAAGTTTGAGTTTATGAATTTTGGTTGGCCAAATGGATTTTAAGTATTTTTTTGAAGTTATTTAAGGTTTTACTTTTTTTTATATTGTTTGGAAGTTTGTCATATATTTCTGCACTTTCTAAAGTAATCATTATTATAAATACGGGATTTATCACGTACCGTCTTATCGGTGTTTCGACCGACAATGTTTCGGTTCAATTCGTGAACCTTCATCAGGGTGAGTGCGATCCGCTCCGAATAACGTCTCGCCTCGCACTCAAATCCCGTATTTATAATAATGATTGAAATCAATCACGAAAGTTTTCTAAAGTAATGTTGTTTTTATCATAGTTAGTTCTTGGTGGGCGTAATATATTATATTATATTATATTTGCATTCCTTAGTCGTCGTAGCTGGCTATGTTCGCGTTTTAGTTTAAAAGTTATATTTGTGTCTTTTGAAAGTATTTTTCTTATTAGGATACATGTAAAATATTTGTGTTTTATCTATGTCCATTAGTTTTGTTTCGACGTATAATCTTAGTGTTGGCGTTAAGTAATCATAGTTAAACAGTGTTTTGTGACGTTTGTAATATTTTAAGATTGGTTTTTGGTGCTGAGCCCCATACTTCGATTAGGTAGTCGATGTGCGGCTTTACTAACGAATTTTATATATTATATCTAACGTTTTGTGGTAAACATCGTACTAAGGTGGATAAATCGAAGTTAAATATCTAGCACGTTCGTCAGTCCTAAGATAAGCACAGGTATAACACTGACTTGCAAGACATTATGATTTTATTTGTTGAAATTATACTTTTAGGAAAAGTTGTTCATTCATACTTACGTAGAATTTTAAATTAGAATTACGGTATACTATTTGGAAACACCCTCGACCCTGAATGATTTTGCTTTGATATTAGACGACATTGTTTTTTTAATAATACTCTGTAAAATATTTTTTTCTGTACCCACAGCGACATCTATCTTGGCAATCTTGGCAACTCTTTTAAATTTTGGTCTGGTAATCCCTTATTAAAACCATTGTGGAAATGCGTCGCGTGCGAGTGGTCACTAAGTCTATCCTAACTGGTACTGCCTATCCTCCAGTTTTCCCAACTGATTGTATCGTACTGCAGTTTATGGGGAGCGTTATTCTAGAGCTAGACAGCTATCAAGTGCCTTCGTTTAGTTAGAGCTTAGATTACAAGGAACTTATCACGTTGAAAATCGGAGCATGCCGACGGCATTACCGAGTTGTATGCTTTGTTTTGCTTTTATTAATAAATTAAACGAGCGTATAGAAACGAAACTCTGACCGAGCCTGGCTCGCTCTACGCCTGCGCTGCCGCCGCCGCCATCGCCATTCTCGGAGTCGCTTAACCGTCTCAGGATACGCTGACTCGATATAGTAAATGTCTACATTGGAGTGTCGGCGAGTACTTGCAAATATGATACATTTACTTAACTGCCCATTGTGGCTTAGGGTCCATTCTTGCTTGAGTGATAAGCATCTACAGAATAAACTGCGGAAGACTAGCGCTATGGTCGAGCGAATCTGATTGTGGTAATAAGTATGTCGCTTCGGGATGACGTCATTGAAGTAGCTAATTATTGGTAAAGCTAAAAATTATTTACCTATATTTATATTATTATTTAATCATAGGAGTAGATACGATATACGCATTGATTATGGAATCTATTATATTATAGTAGCAGGTACCTAAATATTTACCAAGGTCCTACAAATTATACTCGTAGGAATCGCACACAAGCCTGTGAGTTTCACATCTAATACTTAAAATCTGTAATTGGTGTGTTTTGTTTATGTTATTGGTCCCGATTAATAAGAAGTCGGAAGAGTCATTTGTTGAAACAATGCATTTGTTACAATTGCAATAGGTACACGATTTCGATAAAATGTTTTGAAGTCATGGTCTGAAATAATAGAGTAGGTTATTACCTACCTACAGTAGTTAGTATTATTTATTGTTAATATCTAAGTATGTACTTTTATACTACCTAGTTACAAGAATTTGTAGTGTTATAACCACGTGGAGTTTGGCACAAGAAGAGAGTAGGTACTTACTTTTGCTTGAAACATTCTCTCTTAACTTCATCTCTTAAACTTAGCAGTGGAAGAAATCAGGATGTGGGTAATGACGATTTACCTATGTTTACTAATAGTACCTACTACAGTCGTTATTTGACGAGCGAGAGGCAGGCCGCGGAGAAGGTGGTGTGATGATGTCCTGGAGGTAGTGGGAAAGACAGGATTTGCTAGCTCAAAATCGATTACAGTGGAACTGTATGGAGGGGGCCTACACCCGACTTTGCGTGCCAAAGTAAACAAATAAAATATATAAACTTAAATACTAAGCATAACAATATAACTATAGAAATTATGGAAATAAAGCCTATATTTATTGATCGAGTGAAGCGAGATCTCTAAATCAACTTGGGCAAATCGGCGTTGTATGTATGCATGTATGTTTGTCCAAGGAACTTTCGAACCGTTGATCCGATCATCGTTAAATTCAATACATAGGTGATGGCAAAATTTTCGTGTTACTAAATGAGCTAAAAATGTTGGGGGGTTGATTCAAGAGGGGTAAAAAAAAATGAAAATGAGGCTAACTGGTCAAATGGGACGTCAAATGAAAGGTATTTATTAGAACATTTAGACTCGGTTTTTATTTTTCGTAAATTATTTATAGTTTTTGAGTTATTAGCCATAATAAAAACTGAACTTTGACAAAATTCACAGGGTACACCAGTGACCCCACAGTGCTGAAATTTGGTATGGGTGTAGCTTTAGTAACACAAATATAAGCAGAAGTCTAAAATCTAAAATAACTGCAATTTGTACCCCAAAAAAGAGGGTCCAAATTACATGAACTCCCGTTACCTGTAATTTGAATGAAACTGTAGGTCAAGTTATTTGGTTATTTATTTCGTGGCACTATTTTGTTAGTCAAAGATTACAAATAATATTTTTTTGTTATAATCGGAGACTCGCGAGATCTCAGTTCGGGGCGAACCACTAGTTTATTTAAAATCTCTATACGAATACGAAAGGAAGGCCTCCTAAGCAAATAGTTCTTAGATGGTATCCCTAACTCAAGGTAGATGTTTGTTACGTTAGTAGATTGACGAGGCTTTCACAATGTTCAGATATAACAAATTCAGCTTTACAATACGTTGCGGACTGCGGTCAGAGCTATGCTCGTAAACGGAATAGCTGCTTTTACGACGCGTTATCGTAAATTATAATTTCATAATATGGACGTCTGGGGTTTAGGGCCGACTGCGGTGTGACACCTCTGGCGGCTGCGTGAAGGTGATTGTGAACAATTCGTCTTGTTTAATAACCTATACTATTTCTATTTCTTTATTTTCTCCTGTGAAAACTTGAACGAGCGTCTTGTTTACACTAAGTATGCATTATTTTATAAAATATGACGCTTACGCACGTACAAGGTTATACCTGAGTCGGAGAAACTGATAGGGATGGAGCTATCGATAAACGTAACACGATAACAGACCCGATATTTTTTTACAAAATGTAAGAAACTAAATTACTGCCGGATACTTTTGTACAAATTTATTAACTAATATTATATTTCATTACAAGATGTTACACGTATTAATTCTTGATTGATAATGCCAACTTTTTTAAAATTTTCGAAGCTGTTGCAAAATAAGTAGGTATAGGTAGGTACTCGACAATGAAACAAATTAATTATAACGACAAGTAATCTTTATTTATTTAATAAAATCAAAATCTGATGAATCGTCACTGTCACTCGAGTGACAGATTAAAACAAACACAAAATGGCGGTGGGCCATTGAGTGTTCCCACCATGAAAAAATATATTTGAATGTTTTTGTTGTATTTGTCTTTGGTCAAAATATAATAAATATATGCGATCGATATCATTACTTATTTGGTCACAACGCTACAACTATCAAATTAGAACTGTCATCGAGAAAATAAAGAAATGGAAATAGTATAATTGTTAGTTTCGCAAAATTAAGGATTTTGGTTGTTTCTGTTCCAGTTCTAAACACTTTTATATTATTATCATAACGTTACATTGTTGCATTTTTAAGTAAGGTCGTAATATTCATGCCAAGGGGAACACAACATTGACAATTTTTAAACGTTTCTTTGAATAAAACTTGACAATTTGAAATTTTACAGTTCAGTTAATATTTGTACAGTTCTTTTAAGATTCAGAAGAAGAGAAAAACATAACCGAGCGAGATCTAACTCAAGCAGTAGGCTAAATCTGAAAACAACTGGTCCCTTATTTCTAAATTAATTATTTTAACTCTAATAAATTTCTGGAGCAGTTGAGCTATCTTTACTTAGGTCTTTAGATAATTCAACTGTTTCTTATGTAAGTATTTTTGGCACAATTTTTGGACATAATTCAATAATTGTAAGTACTTATATTCTTTATTTTGATAAAATGTCTATTTTATTCCATCGCATTACTATCTTTATAGCTACGATCTGCCTATAGACAGACAGACATGAAGTTATTCATAACTAGCTGACCAATCCGCAGCTTCGCACGCGTAGTTTCTCAATAAAAACATTACCCTCCTTCTGCGCAGGTGGGTAAAAAGTAGCCTATGTCACCCGGGGATAGTGTAGCTTCCCAACAGTGAAAGATTTTTTAAATCGGTCCAGTAGTTTCGGAGCCTATTCAATACAAACAAATAAATCTTTCCTCTTTATAATAATATGTATAGATCAAGCTTAAATTTGACTGGATTTAATTACGGATAGGCCTTCTCGTAATGTGATACAAGATAATTTGACTAGTAACCTCTTGAAGCGTTAATAATTATGCAGCTGGAAACTTCTTATCGACGAATCTCAGAGATGAGATATGCAAGTGGATTGGCTCATTAGGCAGACTGGCAGGTTATAATGAGCTTTAAAGTTGTACCATAAAATAATTACTAAACAGGAAACTAAACTTATCAGTGGAGTGTGAACATTAGTGGCTGTGGAAGTGTGGACATAACGAGAGTATCACTTATTAAAGACTAGATGTCACTTGCCTGTTTATGTCTACTGGTTTGGATATACAAGAACATTCAGCATGTCAAAGTCAAAGTCAAAATCATTTATTCATTAAAATCACAAGGATCACTTTGAAACGTCAATTTTACTGCCTGTTCCTTCGCGACCAAGCCAGGAAAGAAAGGCAAGAAACAAGGCTGGTTGTTTTTTTTAATGATCCTTTTAGAATACATTACAATACAGAAAATAAATTACGTCTAAATTGTAACATTTTGAACGAGTTGGAACAATTTCAATCCCAAGCTTCTCTATCATCTAAATAATCTGATATTTTATAATAGGCTTTTTTATAAAGATTATGTTTAATTGCGTTTTTAAATTTTTTAATTGTCAATTTTTGTACATCACTTGGGAGTTTGTTATAAAAGCGAACACCTTGCCTTTAAAAAACGATTAACTAACTTTATGGAGTCTAAAACGGGCAACAGCGAGTATTAATCTTTATTTCTAGTATTAAAATTATGATTATCGCTATTTTTCTTAAACAAATTAATATTTTTGTGAACATACATCAGATTTTAATAGATGTATTGACAAGGGAATGTCATATTTATTTCTTTATACTTATTACGTAATGATTCTCTGGGGCCCATATTATAAATTGCACGAGCAGCCCTCTTCTGCAGCACAAAAACGGTGTTTATATCTGCAGCACTCCCTCACAGCAGTATACCGTATGACATAATGCTGTGAAAGTAGCTGAAGCAAACTAGTCTAGCTGTGTCTACGTCTGTAAAAAGACGAATCGTTTTGACTGCGTATGCCGCAGAACTAAGTCTCTTCGATAACTTATTAATGTGAGGGCCCCATTGAAGCTTATTATCTAGGGTTATACCTAAGAATACGGTAGTGTCCACAAGAGCCAACTCCTCGTCTTTGATTTTTATATCTGCTTTAACTTGTGTAACATTAGGGAGTGTAAATCTAATACACTTTGTTTTCTTTTCATTTAGAAGTAAATTGTTTACATTGAACCATTTTACGACCTTAGAGATTGCATTGTTTACATCGTCAAAATCGGTTTGTCGTCGCTTTAATTTAAATAAAAGTGACGTGTCATCTGCAAACAATACAACCTCATGATCGTCCCTTACAAGATGGGGAAGATCATTAATATATACTTAAAACAAAAATGGTCCCAGAATTGATCCCTGTGGTGCACCCATTTTAGCCAGAGACCCCGGAGAACGCTTCCCATTCACGTCAACTCTTTGCACTCTGCCACTTAAATAAGAAGTGAGAAAGTCTAGAGCAACGTTCTTAATGCCATAATGGTGTAGTTTCCTGATCAATGTGTCATGGTCTACGCAATCAAATGCCTTGGACAAATCACAAAAAAACACCTAAAGCGTCATGAGCCTTCTCCCAGGCATCAAATACGTGCGATATTAACTCAATACCAGCATCAGTGGTTGAGCGACCCCTGGTAAATCCGAATTGTTTATGATGCAGTAAATTATGAGAATTGAAATGTCTAAGTAGTTGATTTAAAATTAGTTTTTCAAATATTTTACTAAATGTCGGAAGTACTGAGATTGGTCTAAAATTACCAGGATCAGAACTAGTGCCTGATTTGAAAAGTGGAGTTACTTTACTGTGTTTCATTAGATCAGATGTTTTACGACGCTAACAGAGATACCCCAGAGGTCCGTGGTTTTCTTAACATTTATCAGTTTGAAAGCTTTTATGATGTCACCACTATTTACATAATCAAATTTGAATTGTGTTTTGCATTTCGTTAAGTTTTCTTTCAATAATGATTCCGCGACTATGGGAGAGGAGTTTAAGGATTTTGTGGTAGATACTGAATTATCAGTAAAAAAGTCTTCGAACACATTAGCTACATCACCACCCTGATTGATCGTGGCATTGCCAATTTTCAAACTAAACTTACTATTCTTAGTTGTGACTCTTCCAGTCTCGCTGTTGATTATTTTCCAAGTGGCTTTTACTTTGTTTTGACTATTTTTGATTTTACAACTCAAATGACGCGTTTTTGCTTCACGACAAACATTTTTAAAAATATTTGAATATTTTTTGACTTTTTCTTTAAACTCCTCATTAAAATTATATTGTTTTCATGCTCTAGGATCCTCTTCAAAATTCAATGATATTGCAAAGCGTCCATTGAATATTTTTCAAGAACTTAGAACAAGTTACTTCAGTACTTCGGCCAAATTCAATATGAAATATTTGATAACCTACCGCCCTTATTTAGAAACTAGTAGATCAATATGGTCTGATATCATCGTCCCATCTTTTTTGTTGTCTTACTTTTTTCTTTTTTTTTTCCTTACCTTCCTCTGATTCCATGATATCAGGCAGGTTGCAGGCATAACATGGAGTAGAGTAGCCAGAGAGAGATTTGAGTGGAGTAGGTTGGAGGAGGCCTTTGCCAACTGGCAAACGGACTAACAGAAAGTTAAGAAGCACCAAATATGCGAATAATTTTAATTGTATAAAACATTTGTCTAACAGTGCAGTAGTTTAAGAAAAATTTTATAACTTTGTCCGAATAAAAGGATGTATTATTATTATTATAGAACGATATGGTAATTAGGTTCTAAACTTTTATTAAAATGGCGCATATTGCACATGCAAACGATGCCCTTATAATGTGACGGCGGCAGTCACACGGAGTTGTATCAAAATAAAATACAGCCTCTGGATCTATTAGTGAAAGAATTTTCAGAATCAGTTGAGTAATTTAGTAAATTACCCCCTACAAACAAAAAAAATGTACAAACAACATAAGTTTCTTGTACTTGTAGAAATAGATGCGGAGTGATTATAAATAAATAACGAAAGAAAATTCGGTGCAAAAACCAAGAAAGTGCCTTTTAGGTTAAGTTACGTACAGGTTTTTAATTGGATTTCTCAGAGAAATTCTTTCTTATCTAGACTCCATTTAGCCTAGAAATAGCTCGATGTTATTATGCTTTTAATAGTAAGGTGAGATTTACCTCTAATGAGACACTTCATTTTACGCATGTCATATTCCAAGTTCCGTTACAATGAGGCAAGTTTATTGAGCAACTTTCGCATCGAGATGGGAATATAATTTGAAATCTTGGGTTTTGTGTGCAATTTGTTCATCGAGAGAGCTTGCCTACTTAGGTAGATATCTACCTACAATCTGCATGTTCATTGCAAAAGTAGGAAGCACAAACATTTATCATTCTGTAATCTTACAACCACCCTGGCTACCTAATACTTATCTACTCTGTTATCTACTAGGTACTGCTTTTTATATTATTTTCTGTTTGTAAATATTTATTTACGATTTGCAGTTCCTCCGGCGATAACCTATTGTTAGATCCTCTATTTAGTGTAAGTACGATTAGACGATTATTTTATTGGAAACAAGCTTGAATAAAACCGACCAAGTGCGAGTCGGACTCGCACACGAAGGGTTCCGTACCATTATCTATAAAAACGGCAAAAAATCACGTTTGTTGTATGGGAGCCCCCATAAATATTTATTTTATTTTGTTTTTAGTATTTGTTGTTATAATGGCGACAGAAATACATCATCTGTGAAAATTTCAACCGTCTAACTATAACGGTTTATGAGATACAGTCTGGTGACAAACGGAAAGACAGACAGACAGCGGAGTCTTAGTAATAGGGTCCCGTTTGACCATTTGGGTACGGAACCCTAAAAACGATTCAAGAAAATTAAATAGCTATGATTTTCATAGTTATTTTGATCGAAATATCAATTTCTTGGTCAATTTAGGTCGAGGTATTGATTGAGATTGACATCGTTCCTGATCTGATCCTCTAGAAACCGGATACCATGTTCTGATGAACGCAGGGGCTCGAGTCCGTCCGATCACAAGTGCAATGGGTGCAATTACGATTGGCTACTGCAGGCCAAACCGGCCCGCGCTCACCCCGACCGTTACACACATTTCAACTCAATGGGAAATACAGCTCGACGTGATACCATTGTAACGTATGGAGGTGTTGGCTATGAATCATTTGAGAATGGTAAAATAATAATTTTACCAATATCAGATTTTTTTATCAACCATAATTGTATATATACGAATTAGAAGAACTAATTGTAATTCTAAGACCATCTACCTATCAGCATTTTTTGTACCACCAATGTGGCAATCAGGCATACGAACGGCTTACCTGATAGTAAGCAGTTTCCGTAAGCCTATGGACGTTTGTAACACCAAAGGAACCAAAAGCGCGTTGCCGACCCTTTAAGAGTTGACTATACCTCAGCCCAAACTAGAATTTCACCCCCGCTTCTCCGCGCGCCGCTGCACGTCCTATCTCGCCGTGGTTCATATGTTTGCCGGTTTTTTATCATTCAGTCCCTTCATTATCTTGTTGTGCTTCTTTCTCATTACTGCGTCTTTACAAAAACCAACTAAATATAAATTCTACCTAAGAATTACGTGTTCGTTTGGAGCGACAAGCGTCACGGGTACCCCGTCTGAAAGCCGAGGCCAGACTGAATCGTGGACCGGGTGTCCGGAGCGAATGGTTTCATTGGTGCAAAATTTTGATATTTTCATTTTATGGTAAAATCAAAAGGTATTTTGAAAATTTAAAACACAAGTACCTTTATTTATGTTGTGTAGAATTACTGTATAAAGTTTCATGATCCAAATTGTAGTATTCATCGCATAAGAACGGTTTTAAGATAATTTTGGAGTCATCTTTGGATTTTTTTTCTATAGAAAAAATTATACGGAATCGTGTTTTCACAACACAGGCGTTCTAGCACGTATCGTTAACTATAACATATATGAATTACAGATTGAAAGCACACAATTTGTTGAACAAAACATTGTTTCTCAATAAGCGATTTAACGTCTCTCCAGGTATAGTGCGCCCTTAACATTTTTAAAACACCCGTTTTGAAGAGCCCCTTACTGTAGTCTCTATTATACAGCGCGTATTTTTTACACTGTCCCCGTAAAAAAAAAAAAAAGTATTAGATCTTTACCTATGAAATTGGAGATTTGTATGAACATTTTATGATATAAAAATATTGGTATTTTTTATTTTAGCTAATCAAAGCACTGGCCCAATTTATCTATACAGTTTTGCCATTTTTATAGCAGTTTGTTTATCCCTTTACTGTAGAAGTATGCCGGACGAGAGGCGATGAGCGAAAGCGTTTTGTACTGCCTCTCGGGTGATGAATTTTTTCCCACGTAAAAATTGCCTAAATTTTGAAAAAAGTTGAATTCTGTTGGGGCAAGGTCCAGTGAGTACGGTGGGTGACGGAGAGCTTCCAGCTGTAACTCTTGTAGCTTTACGATGGTCTATCGTGAAGTGTGAGCTCGTGCGTTGTCGTGTAGAAGCAATGGGGGAAGAGCGATTGACCAGTCTTGGTTGTTGAATTGCGAGTTTCTCCATCATTGTTTGCAATTCTTGGCAACAGACATCTGCCGACGCTGTTGTGCCATTCGGTAAGAAGCTATGATGTACAAGTCCGGCACTGGTCCACCAGACAGTCACCATCATCTTCCTATGAGTAATCTATTTTTTAGCGCACTGATAGGTCCTGTACCCGGGTCCACCCACTGAGTCGAATGCTTACGCTTGTCGTACGGCATCCACTTTTCATCGCAGGTAACAATTCGATTTAGAATTCCCTCGGCTCTATGCCGATTCAGTACTGCTAGGCATGCTTCGACGCGTAAGTCTCGCTGTTGGTCGCTTAGTTCGTGCGGCACCCGCTTATCTAGCTTTTTCATCTTTCCGATTTGACGGAAGTGCTTCAATGTTGTTTTTACACTAACTCCAAGGCCCGCAGCAAGCTCAGCCGTAGATTGAGTTGGATCCACTTCCACTATCGTCTTCAATTCGTCGTTGTCGACAATGGTTACCAGCCTACCGCGAGGCTGGTTCTTCAACTCAAAATTTCAAGATTTAAAACGATTGAACCCGTAATGGACCATGATTATGCCAAGCAGAGTTAGGCTCGTACATATCATTAATGTTTCGTGTTCTTTTTGCAGCGGTATTTCTACGTAGGAACTCATATTCGAAAATTGTATGAATTTTCAGTTCATCTACATCTACATCTACAGTACATCTACATGTACATATGTCGCCAAAAACTACCACAATTTCACAAAAACCAAAGACTATCTAAAACAAACGACTGGATTTGAAATTAAAATAACACTTTCGAATAAAAGTTATTTGAATTTCAAATTGCGCGCACCAATCTAAAGATAATAAAATCTGAAAATGCTTGTTATAGAATCTCCAATTACATAGGTCTTCACCTATATTAAATTAGCAGATGCAGAGAAACTGTCTAAGTAACCAATTAATCATTTTTATCAGATAATTTTGGTATTATTATAAAGCTCTATTACTTTTAAATAATGCGAATCGACTCATATTCAGTACAATCAGTCTAGAAAATGCAAAAACTGAAAAAAAAGCAAGTTGGTCTCAATTGTCTCTATTTCCCACCAGGAAAAAAGTCAAAAATAACTTACCAAATAACTTGTTAGATTAGGGTTTTATATATATTTTAAGTTGTTATAAAATATTTTATGTTGTAATATTACTTAAAATTATCCTAATATTTGAAATAAATGAATATACCTTTTTATGGATGATAGACTTACCAAACCAAATCGTAATATTTTACATTACCCGGGTGTTTAGGGTTCCGTAGTTTTCATATATATTTTTTTTTGTTTTAGTAAAAAGACACGCAAATCTTATTAAGTATAATCTTTTAGTAAAAACAAAATTTTATTATATGTACAGCTAGATTTTTTTTAATATTCGTCTGCATTCCAAATTCGTTCTTACTTAGTTAAATGAGATCCAGTATAAAAATAAATATTGATAACATGGACGCTCTACCAATGCTTAGAGCAAGTGAGTTGTTTTGAAAATTATAGTGCAATTTATAAACATAGATCTTGGTACCTGTTGTGTAATTTACGTACAAGTAGTTTATACTTCAATTGGCCCCGGGTCTCGCTATTTACTACTGGGCGAGTACTTGCAAAAACGCCGAGTTGTAGCTCATCCACACGAACAGTAAATCAAATTATTATGCGTGAAGAAGCGTAACTCGTTCTCCAGTCAAGCTAAATCAGCCACATTTTGCATTCCTTTAACTGGCGCGACAAGTAGGTACTTATGATCCCAAATTCTATAGGTATTCAGATTATCCAGACAGACCCGCAAACTGAACCTAGCAAAGCTGTTAAACTATAGTTATCGCGTTGCTACTTGAACTTTAAACAGGGTTACGACTTTAGTAATCCCATGGTAGGTAGGTAGATATCTGAAATCTCTGACTCAGTCAGTACGCAGGCCCCCAATCCCAAAGATACCCCAAGTACCCTACCAGAATGAAAAAACCGGCCAAGTGCGAGTCGGACTCGCGCACGAAGGGTTCCGTACCATTATCTATAAAATCGGCAAAAAATCACGTTTGTTGTATGAGAGCCCCCCTTAAATATTTATTTTTATCTGTTTTTTATTTGTTGTTATAGCGCCAACTGAAATACATCATCTGTGAAAATTTCAACTGTCTAACTATCACGGTTCATGAGATACAGTCTGGTGACAGACGGACAGACAGACAGCGAAGTCTCAGTAATAGGGTCCGTACCCTTTTGGTACGGAACCCTAAAAACAGCATATTGAGCATTAAAAAACAGTAGAAAAGAGTAAAATTAAGTTATTCGGAAGATGGATGAATTAATTTTATCAGAATATGACTAAACAGAGATTGGAACAAAAAAGGCTCATTTTATGGTTTTCCACATATTGACATAACCAATGACATTTCTATTACAATTTATTTAATTTCCATGGTTTATGTACCGACAGGTAGGGTTTTTACTTTTAGTGAGAAATTAAAAAAAAAACAGTACGGACACAAACAGAAAACAGGAATGACATTGAAAAAACAGTAGATCTACTGGTAAAACAGTAGGGATGGGAGCACTGCTCTACGTGCAAATGCAGGTCGTCCGTATCGAAGTCGGAGTTTCGCTTCTAAAGCACTTACAACATATTTGTTGATAAGTTACTACGGGCTAGCGTACAATCGAAGCGTAACCGATGATTCGAAGAACTGGCCACCATTAAGTTGCAATAGTCTATCTCAAATAACATAACTAGATAATACACCGGTTGGAATGTCATAGTTTATTTTTAGTTTGTGATGTTAGCGAAACTGGTTTGTCGAATTAAGATTTATTTTTAGATACATTCCTCGCATGTTGCGCATCGTGATTTAAATGGCATCACTTCACTCAATATAGGTAATGAATAACAGCGGACCTACAATTCTGCCTTGAGATACACCGAATGCGACAGAACCTAACAAACCCGAGAAAATAATAAAGTCAACGTCAAAATCTTTTATTCATTAAAATCACAAGGATCACTTTATATCGTCGAAGCCAGGAAATAAAGGCAAGAAACAAGGCTGGTTGTTTTTTTTAATGATCCATTTAGAATACAACACAATACAGGAAATATATTACGTCTAAATTGTAGCATTTTGAACGAGCAATTTCAATCCCAAGCTTCTCTATCATCTAAATAATCGGATATTTTATAGTAGGCTTTTTTATAAAGATATATTATATAATAATAACTTTTGTCTAGTAAATACAACAGCTGTACCTTGACCAAATAATGCTAACTATTACTGCTATTATCTACTCCGCCTTGACAATGTGAGAAGAATTTGTTTTATCTAAAGTTTCTGCATTAAACAATTAGGTATTGACTTGCCAAGGATCTGCCAGCCCGACTTTCGAGCGAGTTGTTTTACAACTCCAGTATACAGAAGGTTCAGAAAACCTCATTCACATTCATGCACCCCGGGCGACACGAGGTAGACTGTAGACGTATCGCGCATCGCAATGAGCCATTATTGAGCCCGATGCAATAGAGATGTAAGGTCTCAGAACAAACGACCAATTTACTAGCGATAGTCGACCAATAGTGGGGGAGGGGCTGGTCATTACCGAGATAAATGTATCTATCTAGAGCGGGAGTGAAAAATATTGTGCGATTTATATGTCCGGGCTGGACTGGGATTTGTATGCTGTTTCAAAGGATAGAAGTCATTAGTAGACGATTGTATGATGTTTAAATGCGCTTGCGCAGCCCGCCCAGCCACGACTATTTTACTTATTAAATGTATTATTTACTTTGATAAGATTTTGCTGAACTTCTTATATGATTTGTTGAAATGAAATGTCCAAAATTATTTAATTATTGGTTGATTTCGCAGATATCAACAGACAGTTCACTGATTTTGTTTGCTAAAACATTTTTAGGCATTTCAGTTAGACCAGTAGTGGTGTCAGTTTTAGTGGGGTCTTTCGGAATAATATATTAATTAAACATGGTCAGACAATACTATCTGTCATCCATCGCTCACTAGGCCACTTATTAATTTATACATTTTTATAATTTATATATGTAGGTATGACAATATAATATTTTATGTATCTAAATATTAATATTTATGGAATTTTATGATTATATTATAATTGTGCATTTTATTTTATATTATCTATATTTTTTATTATTTTATAAGATTTAAAATAAACATGTTCTATGATATCTGATTTACGCCGCCGTCCTTATTTGTTCACATAGATCCTGTCCATCCAAAGGTTGCCTGGAAGAGATCGCTTTTAGCGATAAGGCCGCCCATTGTACCTATGATTTAAAAGTGTGTTTTCTATTATATGTTTATATTTAATGGTGTGCAATAAAGAAATTATCTATCTATCTATGTATGTCCTATATATATAACTCGGTATCACTACTGGGGGAGGTTAGGTAAAAAACATTTAAGTACCTAATTTACAGCGTCAACTGCTAACCCAGTTGACATAATGCTGAGTCGATGCCCTTTTGCACACAACATACATACCTCGTGTTTAGTTAATAGTTATATTATTTGTTTGTGTCAGTTTTGCATGTAGGTTCTGAATAATGATTAATTTTATATTGAATATTTCAAAGATTTTGTTTGACTTTGTATTATGTGTGCTATTTGGCAAATAAATGATTGTCTATGGCACCGTGGCGCCAGTTTTAGTGGGGGTCGTGTGGATATACAATATAATTAAATATGAATATTTTTATTGAATATTTTTATTGGGTTTTTCGATTGGCTAAATTGAGTTCCTACACTGGATAAAACAATAACGAACCGTCGTGTTCGGTATCTATTAAATTGCTTCTTTTACGTGACCATGAAGATTTGATGCAAGAGTGGAAAGATTATGAACAGAACGAACACAGTATACTTTTTGGTATAATTTAAACCAACCAGTTTGGAAAGTGTTTCACGCGGACGAAGTCGCCGGTGTTCAGCTCTTAAATATATATTATACTTACTTAGTAGCGAACGAAAAGTTAAACGAACTTACTTACTTTTCAGTCAGTGACTTGCTTCCTAGCAAAGGCTGCGTGCGTGCATGAATGTAGTTTAAATACATTCGAAGTAGACATGTCTGCGCAAACGATGCTATTGTCCGGCCACTCGCAAATCTGCCATCATTGTGAATGGCAAGCGCGTTCATCGTATAAATGAGTCTAGATTTAGGAAGATTATCCTTGAAATAAGGACCAATCCTTAGGCTAGGATTAGATTATTATGCCTAAGTACTAAGCTTTGTTTATATTTTTTTTTATTGATTATAACCAAGCGCTTGAGCACTACCTCACCTGATGGTAAGTGAAGGTGTGATCGAAGATGGAGCACGCTTGCCTAGAAAGAACCTATTCACTCTGGATTTTAAGACTCCAAGATTATATTGGTTTCGAAAAACATACGCCGGAAGTGAGTTCCACTCCTCACTTGTGCTAACAAGAAAAGTTGAAGCAAATCGTTTGGTACGGCAAGGTGGTATGCCGACCAGGTATGGGTGGTACTTCTCGGTTCGTCTGCTTGTCCGGTGGTAAAAGGGGGAAAGAGGGGTAAGGTGATGAAGGTCTTACGCACATTCACCAAAATGTTACTCGGCTATTATAATTATGTAATTATTTATGTATCTAACTACTCCTCTCCGTCCAACATCTCATCTCCCCAACCTCCCATCCCTCCCCCAACCCTATCTCCCACACCGGTGTTGTTGTCGCGCAAAAAGGTAATATTTTATTTAGTTTTAAGACTTTAGTTTGTAATTTTATTCCTTTTTAATTTTGTTTAACTTACTTAGTTTATTCTTGTACCGCAATACTTTTAGGAACCTATCTCTATGTTATGGAGGAAGGCGCCGGCACTGCTACTCGGTTTTATATAACTTTAGCAGTTGCCGACGCTTATTAACATGCCTGTATATATCGTGTTCATAGTTCCAAATAAATAATTTTGAATTATTTGAATATGAATTTTGTTTTGAGTAAAATTAATAAATCATGAGCTGGTTGCACCAATTTTCACCAAACATTGAACTATTTACATAAAAATCGCATTGAAATCAATTTACTCGTTCAATTTTTCTTGTTAGCACAAGTAAGGAGTGGAACTCACTCCCGGCGTATGTTTTCCCGAACCTGTATAATCTCGCAGTCTTCAAGTCCAGAGTGAATAGGTTCTTTCTAGGCAAGCGTGCTCTATCTTCGATCACACCATCACTTACCACCAGGTGAGGTAGTGGTCAAGCGCTTTAATAATAAAATCTTTCATTATTATTATTCTTTCTTAAGTCTCATTCCACCTAGGCGGGGGCGTCGCACAATACGTTTACAAGATAAACACCTAAGCCATCCAACTGACTCGATATCGAGCCATAATAATTAAAAATCTAAGTACCTAATGCGTTTTAATCCCGGGTTTTGAGATCATAAAGTGGACCAGCAGTAGCAGTGGAAGAATTTCTCATGACCGTCATGTCTTCTCGTCGTATCTTCGAAGTTTCTATCTCTGCTGACTTAAGAATCGATCGAATTACCATCTTATGAAACCCAAACCCGATCTACCAGCAAGACTGACTGCAGTCTAGATGTCGTCCGGTCACGATAAGTTTGCATAGCCACATAAACACTATTATTATCATCATCTTTAATAATATTTGATTATTCTATTATCGATTTTTAAAGTCATCTCTAAAACTTTCAAGCTGGACAGGACTAGAATCCGCAACCTTCCTCTTGGTACGAGGATGCACTGTCAATTGTGCTAGAGACTCTTGTCACGTCATCAGGGTCGAGATTCAGTTTACGACTCAAAGCGTTACAAATTCAGTCACATTACGTATAATACAGGTTGCTTCCGAATAGGCACAAATAAATATATTCTATTTTAAATAAAGGACGACTCTACCCATAAAACAATTTTTTTTATAAAAATAAAATTGAACGCAACTAAGAACTTCTTTTGTCAAAAATGTTATGAACTCATTAGATCTCCTTTAAATCACATTAACTTAAACATAGAAGTTGTTTGACTTCGGCTTTTACCCCGAAACCAGCCATGATATAGAATAGTAAAATGATTTAAAAATTATAAAATAATAATATTTTGCTGGCCACACCTATTATATAGCCATGAGATTTAGGAGCGTTTTTTCGCGGCAATATTTTATTTAATTCAATTCATTTATTTCTTAGACGTGTCATCTACTTTGTTAGTAAACAATAATAAAATCTTAGAATTATGTTAGTAGACAGATAAATTGCAATTAAATATAAAACAATATCGAAAAATAATCGGTATTTTCACAATGATCACATTTTATCAACGGAAAATATTGTAGTATTTAGATGTAGGTAGGAACTAAATATTTTACAAATAATAAGGCAAGCCTAAGACGTTTAATATAGGACACGAGGACTATGAAACTTCATAGTAAAGTTAATGTAGTCCCCTCCTTTATGTTTTAAATATTATAATATACGTAAGTAGTTATATAACAAAGTCTATCATTGAAATTAAATGAAATTTATTTTAGAAGGTTTAACATTCTAGTTAGTTTAATATTCTAGTTAGTGTACTAACTAGAATATTAAACATTTAAACCAAATTATTCAAAATAAATCGTAATACCTATATTGGCCTGACTGAGAAGGCTGTATTACGCTTTTCAACATCCCAGACCAATTCTAGGCCTTGTATTGATGATGTAGTATTCTGAACATTTACTAACTTAGATTGATAACCAGTTTCTATGTAAGAATTCATCTGAATGTCGATGTAGTAATAAATTTGTAGTCAGTTTTTATCTCAAATAAGTTATTCTATTACTAACTTTGTTAAAAACCTGGACCTAACACAGGCTGTAGCAGAGGACAGTAAATTCATATTTATTTATATTAAACCTACAGATAAAATAATAAATGTCAGGTATTTTTTAAAGTCTGGATTTATATTATAAATAAATAAATATTGCTGGACATTTCACACAGCGCTATCTAGCCCCAAACTAAGCAGAGCTTGTACTATGGGAACCAAATAACTGATAGAATACTTATATACTTTTTTTTGTAAATACTTACTTATAATATATAGAAAAACAACCATATATAACACATATTATGTAGATATGACTCCATAAGGTCTAAAATAAATTGTATTTCCTTTGGTCAAAAGCTATTAAAGACAGTTTTTAATATACTTTTATTAAATTGATGACACTGAGTGCTAGGTAGGTGTCATACTAGGGTTCCCTGTGTAGTGAATTTTAGCGTTATGCAGA
Organism: Philereme vetulata; assembly: GCA_918857605.2. Classification (NCBI taxonomy): domain Eukaryota; kingdom Metazoa; phylum Arthropoda; class Insecta; order Lepidoptera; family Geometridae; genus Philereme; species Philereme vetulata. The sequence continues at coordinate 2,411,222 of OU975460.1, read as the reverse complement.
CTTCGCGTGGATAGACTATATCACTCGTCTTCGCCCAGATAAGTCTCGTCTCACGAGTTGCGTGTGATAATTCCATACAGCAGATTAAAAGAGCTTGATTTAAGAGGCTCGTTTGGTCGGTAATTGAGAGGATGTCATTTATCAGTGGTTTCTTCTGGGTAATATTAATATTCTTGTCTTTATTTATTACATTTGATACGGCTTCAATAGTTATTAGACAACTTTTGTCGATTATATCGCCTTTATCGGGTAATTTACGGCGATGAGTTACAACACATAAAATTCTCGTGTCACAGTGTTTGTAACAAAACTCCTCTGAAACGGCTTGACAGATTCTTATGAATATTTTTGTGTATATTCGGTAGGTCTGAGAATAGGACGTTAACTATTTAACATACCCCTATGTGTTAAGGGTGGACCGACCCAAACTTTTTTTTGGACATAATTTTTTTTTATTGTTAGGCAATTAAAAATACTTACAACCATAAATTTTCACCCTTCTACCATCAACCCCTATTTTTTAAAAGCGATATTAGTAATTTTCTACATTCAATATAGGGTTATAGAGAACATTGAACAAAAAAACCAGTGTGATTTGGACCACACGACTGAAGTAAAACTTTTTTTTCATAATATTAATTTATATAATTGTTCAAGAACGAAATGAAATTACGAAAAATTATCAAGTAATCACCGTTTGTGCAACGCTAGCAAACTCGCAAACGACCTATTGATTAACGTAACTGGTTATAAGAGAAAAAGAGAAAGAAAATGTGTTCTCGCACCGCTCTCTCATGTCCCTACAGTAATATACGAAACGTAACTCTCACTCTTTCTATCTTTATTAACTTATATCTCCCTCTCAACTTCCGTTCGCCTCGCCCGATCACACTTTTCGTAACGCTCTAGTCACGCATTCTCCAGCTTACTCTCCATGTCAAGCGTCCGTAAAGAAGTTTTACTTAAAAAAATGAATTTAACTCCGCAACACATAATTTATCGATCCTAAGGCGGTACGTAGTTCGCGGGGTCAGCTAGTGTTATTTATAAATATCATCATCATTCTGACATTCACATTCACCTACTGCCATACGCATGTTTTTCTTTTTTTCTACTCAACGAAGTAAAAAAAAAACCAATTTAACCCGTGAGAAGGCGCGCTACGAGCAATTTGCTCACACTAAAATTGATTGCAAAAGTTTTTGGTGATCCTGACTTCATAGCTTCCCGAGCACCTAGGTACCTTCCTAACTATTCAGCCCCTGTTCCTCGCGCAACTCACGCGCTGCTCCATCCCACTGCGACTGAGCAGTAAAGCACTTGTGGAGGCCCTGCACCGTCGCACGGCAATTTGCTCATCGCGCGCCCATCCGCGTAAGTATTTTTGCTCGTATAAAAACCAAATTATTTAGTTTTATTTGTGTATTAAGTTGTTTTTTTTGTTAAATTGTATTAAATTGGTTATTTATTACATAAGTACTCTAAAGTCCTATTTTAATGCTAATGTTTTTTTGTTTTCAGCTACAACATTCTGTGCGATATGTCCTAGATGTATGAATAAACGGTCAAAAAAGCATGCACTTCGTGCAAGCAATTACTGTGCACCGAGCACATAATGTACAAGTGTTCATTGTGTTTCAAGAGGCACACTTATCCTTATTTTATAGAAGAGTGAAATTTTTAAGTTTTATTTGCGTAATTTTATTTATCATGATTTTTTTAATACTACCAAAGACCCGAAAGATCCGAAATTATTTAATTTGTTATTTGCGGTAGAAGTTGTATTTCCTAATTTTAATTAAAACTATTGTTTTCGTAATAAATAAATATTGTTTTATTCATTATGATCCCATTTATAGCCAAACATACCAAAAATGCAGAAATTTTAGCATTTAAAATTAGTGTGAGCAATTTGCTAACGCGCGCTTATCCGTGTAACAACATACGGCGCGCCTTCTCACGGGTTAAATCTGAACAGACAATGAACTTAAAACGCCGACTTACAGCACTTGGTGATCTGCAAAAATGAATTTCTTGGCTTCAAGTTTTTTTTGTTTCTGGGCACTTTTTGTGTGCGAAAGGACATTTTACATAATAAAATATCATAATTATAATGCACAATTTTATTTATTTACACTGGAATAAGAAGAACGAACAATTTATTATAGAATTTTGCACAAAATCCACATAATAATTATCATAAATATCTAAAGCGTCGTTATTCGAACAATCTTTATAAGTGGCTACCTAGATAACAGAGTCGTACACCTACCACGACTTGATCTAGGATACCTACAATCGCTAAACAATCTAAAGCAATTAACCACATAAATACCAACAGTAAATACCTAGGCTCTAACAACCGTTCAATAATTATCTACAATCACATTAGTTGCATATTAATTGCCCCGTGCTTTAAGGTGGTATTATACGGGCGATTAAAGTTGCTAAGTTTCGGGTAATTGGAGACCATGCACTGGAAAACGCATCGTAGAAGACGGGCACGTGCTGTGGGGAAGCAGCTGGTTAAAACGCTAGATATTCGATTACCGTTGCGTGAAAATATTTAGCTATTTTAATAAAACCGGCTAAGTGCGAGTTGGACGCGCGCACGAAGGGTTCCATACCATTATCTGTAAAAACGGCTAAAAAATCACGTTTGTTGTAATTAAGGGGGGCTATATTTGTTTTATTTTAATTTAATGATTTATTTTTAAAGTGAATATATAACTAAATATTCTATGAATATTTCAAGCAAGCAATTTCAAAAACGAGCAAAAATATCACGTTTGTTGTATGGGAGCCTCCCCTTAAATGTTTATTTTATTCGGTTTTTGGTATTTGTTGTTATAGCGGCAACAGAAATACATCATCTGTGAAACTTTTAACTGTCTTACTCTCATGGTTCATGAGATATACATATATCCATATATATATATATATATATATATATATATATATATACATATATGCCTGGTGATAGACGCTGTCCGTCTACACAGACAGACATACAGACAGACAGCGAAGTCTCAGTAATAGGGTCCCGTTTTACCCTTTCGGTACGGAACCCTAAAAACGTAAGTTTGGTATGGTACCATGGTACTAAGTAGTAATTTCTAATATCCACGGCACAGGGAATTCTAGTGTAGTAGCTAGTGTGTAGGTTATAATACGTAATAGTCTTCTTAGTAAAGTTTTCTAGGTTCAGTTATTGTAAATTGGTGTAACAATAAACAATTATCTATCTATCTATCTATGAAAATAGAGCTACCTACATTGCTTCTAGAGTTAAGCTGCGAGGCAAATAAGCGGAACTTATTTTTCACGGTGCATTTAAATATTTTTATTGCTCTACTACTCCTCTGTATTACTTCGCTCGCCGGGCAATAATTGCTTAAAATCGCTCGTGTAACCATCACATATAGTAACAGGTAGAGCAATAGGTAAGTATGGTATGATTCATCGACCGCTCGGCAACAGCGATCCATCATTCTACGCAGAATAGCTACATTATATTAATCTAGGTACTAAAATTGTCTATCCTCTAGCCAGGCGCAAAGAATAGTAATGTTATAGGGAAACAGTATGTCAGGTGTGGTTTTCTGCTCTCGTACTCATAACGAGTTTACGGAGATTAGTGACAGCGAGGAATGAGGCTTCACAGATGCTGCTTTATTTAAAATAATACTTAGTTTAGTAAATAAAATCAATAAATATTAGTGGACATTTCACACAGCGCTATCTAGCCCCAAACTAAGCAGAGCTTGTACTATGGGAATCAGATAACTGAGGTAATACTTATAGACTTTTTTTGTAAATACTTACTTATAATATATAGAAAAACATCCAGACCCGGAACAAATATTATAGATAATGCAAACATTTGTTCTGTGGCGGGAATCGAACCCGCTACCTCCTGCGTAAGAGCCGGCTATACGCCCACTGCGCCACGGAGGTCATTATTTTTGGCTTTCTCTTAAAATGTTGTAAGTGTATTCTTTTGTATTCGAAGGGAGTCCGATAAAAATACCATCATTTCAGCCGTAAAACGTCCACTACTGAACACAGGCCTCCATGGATCTCCATGATGGGTAGTTGCCATACTCACCACGCTTGGCAGGCGGGTTGGCGAGCACAGTACGGGATGTTGATACACGGAAAGACGCTGCTGCCCATCTTCCGGAGGTTACCCTTAGCAAGCTCTTACTACATCCACGGGCATGAGAGGAGGGATAACATTCTACTACCGGCACCCCACGGCAAAAATACCATATTTATTCTTAATTATTCTAACTTAAATCAGGCTTTTTTACACACTAAACAGCAGCACCTTAGTACTCCAGACCCTTAAATAGTGATTCAATGAAGAAACAGAAAAATATAATATAAATTATAAGTGCTTCCTTAATAATCTCATTGCCCAATTTTCCACCGCCCCGTCCCGTGACCGTTAACGACAACTCCATAAGAGTTGAGATACTGTATTCCCAGACTGTAGTACTGTAGTTATAAAATCACCTAGCAACAGTGTGAACTGTACGAACGTGTAGTAGAATTAGGGTTGCCATCTTTTTTTTAAGCAAATAGAGTAAATTTAATGTTTAGGCCAAAAAAAGAACAACATCTGAAAATAAAGTACTATTTATTTACCACACTATTTCTCTTCTCTACATATTTTTTGTTGCTTCTAGCAACATCAAACAAATATTTGTTACTCTTAAATATATTATCGGCATATTTACAATCAATCCCTAAATTTAAATATATAAATAATTCGTTTTTTATTAAGTATGTGACGCTCTATTGCGTTTATCCCGCTCTCTCTGTGAATGCTGAAGTGCGCGGATAGCAGAAACGACACAATTATTTCACAATTACATTACAGCATTACATGATATTGACATTGCAATTGACGTTTTAGGTTACGTTCCAAAGCAGTCCGTTCCGTTACACGTAAAAAATAGCAGACCATTTAAAAAAATCTTCACAAGTAAAATTAAAGTATTTTCACGTGCTTTACTGCCCTCATCCTACTTATAATATTATACACGCGAAAGTTTGTATGTATGGATGTATGGATATTTGTTACTCTTTCACGCCGGAACGGCTGAACCGATTGCGATAATATTTGGTATGTACGTAGATCATAGTCTTGATTAACACATAGGCTACTTTTTTATTGGCAAGCCACGCGTGCGAAGCCGCTGGCAACAGCTAGTAAAGTATAAAGTACTATTGGCCAAAATAGAGTACAATGCTTTATTGTAAAGTACGGGTGGCAACCCTAAGTAGAATACCCCATCAAACTACAGCTCATTATGGACGCACTCGGGTATGACCGTATCCGTTACGGTTTATCACAAACGCGAAAATGCATTAACTTGGACGCTAAAAAAATGGTTGGTTGTGACTGAATTTGCTCCAGAATGCATCTAGGTGGAATATCTCTATGGATTCAATAGTCTAACATAATCTATATTATAAAGAGTAAGGTTTGTTGTTTGTAAAGGTAATCTCAGGTACCAGGTACCGATTCTGAAAATTCTATCTCTGTTAGAAAGCCGGGGCGGTATAGTTTATTCTATTCAATATCTTAATTTCAGACTAGCACTAACATACAAGGCCTAGTCCATATTAAGTACAATACAACAATATACTAAAAAATAAGTACCTAAATAACAAAAATAATATACACATAAAAACAAAACCCGCCAAGTGCGAGTCTCGGACTCGCGCACGAAGGGTTCCGTACCATTATCTATAAAAAACGGCAAAAAATCAGGTCTGTGGTATTAATGACTGTTGTCAGTTGACTTAAATATTTATTTTATTCAATAGCACAATTTTATTTATTTACCTTATTTGAAGTTGGTGCCTATTAACCTAGCCCTCTAAATTGTATGATCTTAATTGGCGTCAACTATGTATGTATGGGGACACCCTTTAATTTTCAACTTTTTTTACCTTGCTTTTTGCCTAATATCGTATTCTAGGTCAACGGGAACTACCATATAGGTTTTCAACCCAAAACCTAGGTTACAACCTAGGTAACCTAAGTCTTACAACACAAGTAGGGAAAATTCCGAAAAATAAACAAGTAGAGAATTAAGGTTAATTTTAGTACTCAGCTCTCTTGTCCGGGTGGAATCTTGCAATTGAATTTTAAACCCGTTCCCCTCAACCGATTGAGCTGAAATTGGCATACATATGTAACTTCGGTGACAATGCAATACTAGGGTACCATGGCGGTGGTATCATGATGGAAACGGATGCTAGACAACGGAACTTCTGAATGGATTATAGTAGGCTACTAGTGTTTGGGCTCATTTGAATCTGCTTGCGGTTCCGATTATGAATTTTATAAAAGCTTGTTTTGATAAAGTAATATTTCAACCAAAAACTTATTGATCTTTATACATTGTTTACATCAATGGGGCCAGCATTAGGTAGGTATCTACTTTTGTATTTGTTATATACAAAAGTTATATAATACATAAAAGTATAATATATGTAATTTCTATATCACTGATGGCAAAGCATCAAAACCTTTTATAGCATGCAGTCGTTAATTTCAATGCCCAATGGTTGTGCTCAAAATCAGGTCAAGCCGCTAGCAGAAACACACAGCTTTTAAAACGGCTTGAAAAGTGGCTTTTGAGTTGTTTTGAGGTGTGGTTCTTGCAAAATCAACACTATACAAATCTGAAATGCTTTTTCAATACGAATTGTATTTTATACGACCAACTCAAATGTTACGAGTTTGTTTTGAATTTTCTAATTAATTTCTTTTATGGCGGATTCCTATATTCGTCGGTGACCAGCTATGACTCGTTTCTAGTTGAAAAAGTGTCAAACTAGTGCCAAACTTTGACACCAGTTTGGCACTTTTTCAAAGAGATACAAGTCGTAGTCGGTTACCGACGGATATAGGAACCCGCCATTAGTGGAAATATTCAATCTTCAGTTCAAAGCACCTTTATATTAAACGTTACATGGTGAAGCTGGACTATACATGTAAAACAACCGATTTTGAACGTTTTAAATAAAATGTTGCCGTTTTTAACCCCAGATAAATAATAAAAAAAAAACGTTTTAAACGGTTGAAAACTCGCCAACAAAATTATAAGACTTGTATTTTACTCTTCATTATGGGCAATTTTTGGTCACTTAGGAAGAAAGAAAGAAAGAAAAAACATTTATTTGTGACGGTACAAAACATACACAGCACACACGTAAGATACACACAATAGAACAAATTCATACAGACAATAACAGCAACACCCAATGTGTGTCTCACAATTACCTATATAGGTATACAAATGACCGACGTCACAAAAAGGCGTCCAACTCAGCATTTGTTGTGCTTTTGGCACAAACGCTGATCTTCTGTTGGAACTATTTAAAAAAAGGATGTCGCGGATGACTGCCCGCACAGTACCACAATTACAAAAAATATTAATATACAGATAAATGTAAGTTACCACACTAAGAAAAAATAAATAAATAAAAAATATAAAAAAGTAACTAAGGATATTAAGTTATAAAAAGTAAACGAATAAAAATTTAGACGACTTCAGGCTGCCAGAAGAGAGGAAGGATATTATAAAGGAGTGGATAAAATGGGAATACTACAATATAGAAATATCGTTTCCAAGGAGTTCGTGAGACCTTTGGAAATCAAAGAGGAACAATCTCAGTTTAGCTCTGAAACAATAGACGCTACGCAACTCCCGAATCGGCGGTGGGATAATTTCCAGCATTTAGTTGCAGCATAGCGGAAACTGCCTCTGAATGCTGCTGTGTGATGCCGCTGGATGGCTAGCTGTTATGAACTGACGTCATGTTTCGTTTTCATTAGTCTATAGAAAATCAATAGAAAGAAACTACCTACATTACCTACTACACGAAAACTTAAGTATGTAGGTACATCGTTAAGTATACCGCTAAGTATAGGTATCAATATCAGTATAACACACATTTAAAAAATCTTTACACAGTTTATAGGTACTCCGTTATATCCCTACCTTGGTAAAATCAAGAAAATTTAGATATAATTAAAAAAATATTGTCATTAACACCAACAGTTTTAATTCGAAAAAATGGTTTATTTCGGTTTTAAACGGATTGGTATAGTTAACGCGCCGGCGAACACTAGCCGCAACTTCAATTCGGCCACGTCAAAAACTTCGGCCTGAATATCGCTATGCCTGTTTAGTGACGAAGTTTAGCCATGCAGAGCGACAGTGATAGCAATAGAACGATTCTAAATTTGATTAGTTTTTGGCCGTGTTCCGTAATACCAAAAATGATGACTGAAAACTTGTTGTATTTTTTTCATTGTGTGGTTATTCTGTAACTAGACGATATAATCTATGTTCCCATGAGTAGGATACGTAAGATGTTGTTGTTTTTAATACGAAACAATTAGGTTGAAAACACGTCTTTTATGACGTAAAAACATGCAGAATGCGATACGCTTCTATTTCATTTTAGGTAAGTATTTTGATCTAATACATGGTTGGGAACCTTGATCAATACTATTAAAATTAAAATAATACCTTATTAAGGTAGAAATATGCTCCAATTAGAAATGATCTTGGTAGTACGTGTTGTATGGGCGATTGTCCCTCCGGTGTACCCTTAATTGGTTTTAATTTAAACCGACCTTACATCTATAAGCTGGACTCTCCTATTTGAATATCTTTTTAAAACTATAGCACGCCAGTTGCCGCACGGCTTTGCACGGGTTTTTTGTCATTAAAAACATTGCCCTAGTTCTGCATAGTCGTGTGAAAAGTAGCCTGTGTCCTAATCCCGGTCATAATCTATCTGTAAACCGAAATTCATCAAAATCGGTCAAGCCGTTTAGTCGTGAAAATGTAACAAACAGACAGAGTTACTTTCGAATTTAGAATACTAGTATGGATTACATTCAGTTGCGGGGTGTTTGCATGAACTGCGTTTGTTTGTTTGAGTATTGAAGAGACAAGGCACTCGTAAGAGCCAGTCCACACAGCGCGTTGCGTTGCGTTGCGCCGTCGCAACGCAAATATTTTGACGCAAAGTCGGCCACACAGGCGCTGCGCCATCGAAGCGTTACTACTACATCGCAGCGTCGGCGCAGCGGCGACGCTCAGTTACGGCAAGCATTTTGTAAAAATATCGCAGTCAGTCTATAGGAAAGCATGGATCAGAAAAGACGTCTAACATTGCTCCTATTACTACGAGTATATTTACCTCAGTAAAAAAATGAGATGAGCTTGCGTGTATTCTCCCTATCAACGCACAAGCAACTGAGCGCTGCCGCTCCGACGTCGCAATGAGTACACCCCCTCCCGCTTCATCTCGGGGGCTGCTGTCCGTCATGTGTGCGTTGCGACGATGCAGCGCACCGTGTGTACACTTTGGTTATTTGTATGTAAAACAACGCAATGGCAGCGCTGCGTCGACGCAACGCTAACGCAACAGAAAATATGAGAAAATCCAAATGTGGGTTCAGGAATATGTATGCGACTGTTGGGTGTATTGTTATATTACCTTGACATGGCCCCGGGTAGTCCAACACCAGGTGTTTGGCCGGTCGTCGGCACGCCTTCCGCCGTAGTCGACAGACTGATGTGTAGGTCTTGCCATCGCTCCCGCAGACTGCGCCAACGCGGCGACAAGCGGCTGCGCATACGCAACGGGCGCGGCCGCCGCGGACCACGCACCGTCGACCTGGACCACACGAAATGCCCGCACAGGACTCTGTGAAAAGTTACCAACATCAGCGTCAAGAAGTATTAATATTTAGTTGCGTAGATCTAGATAGGAACCATCAGATACATAACTCGAGATAATGCTCTGCCAAAACATTTCATTTGCGCGGAAATTATGTGTTTACAGTAGGAAACATTGTGGTCAATGTGCCAATAATGAACATTTTTGAGTGATTAGATCTCAAAGCAATCGGACGACGCTCCCGTCCTAATAATATCTGCAAAGGGTTCAAAAGAAGGGAAATTAATTGATGTAAAGCGTTGAAGCCACCCCTTTCCTCTTTATTGGTTGTTGTCTTGTGCCGGAGACAACACTATCGCAAGAAAGAACTTAAACTGAAGATGGTGCACATAAAAAAAACATATAATCCAACAAAGGAACAGTAGTCCAACAAAGGAAAAGATGATCGCAGGAAGTCGATGGATGGATGCAGCTTAAAACCGAATAACTTATATATGTTTGTATACCAGGAAGTCGGATAATCAGACAAGTGGATGTGAGATAGACAATTCAAACAAAGCCTCAATTAGAGTTAATTGCAAGTCGAGTTAATTCAAAGATAAATCTATCGGACGGCCTGACTAAGGAACAAACTTTGTCTTCAGATCATACTGAATATGTTTTTTTTATGTGCACCATCTTCAGTTTAAGTTCTTTCTTGCGATAGTGTCGTCTCCGGCACAAGACAACAACCAATAAAGAGGAAAGGGGTGGCTTCAACGCTTTACATCAATTAATTTCCCTTCTTTTGAACCCTTTGCAGATATTATTAGGACGGGAGCGTCGTCCGATTGCTTTGAGATCTAATCACTCAAAAATGTTCATTATTGGCACATTGACCACAATGTTTCCTACTGTAAACACATAATTTCCGCGCAAATGAAATGTTTTGGCAGAGCATTATCTCGAGTTATGTAAGCTCATAATGTAACTAGCTGGCGCAACAAAGTAGGTATGCACGTGTCATCCATCATTGAAATAGTAACAAAAAAGAGTAACCATTATTGGAGTGAGTGCGCAACGAAACTATCAGAAATAATGTTTAAGATTTAAAGAAATAGGTTTCTGTAACAATTTTCTAGCTGAGCGTCTTTCGGACGCAGATAGAACACTTTACAAACTAATTACATAAGGTTTTCTCAAGATAATTGGCTTTATCTGGGCCGAATGCTTATCATTTAGCTTCTTAGCGTGTGCTTGAGGTTTTGTGCATGTGGGACGCGTCTATACGAGGATGCGCCGCAGCGTGCCGTCTCGATCTTACAGCTCATAAACAGCTTGTCCATTTCATAATTCACAATAAAGTAATATTAGATACAAAAAAATGCAAAAGTGCGTTTGTGCTTCTTTCAACAATGAACTATTCAATACCAATCATGGCTCATACTGTAACAGCTTGTCCATTTCATAACTCACAATTAAATTAAGTAAGTACAAAAAAATGCAATAGTTCGTTTGTTCTTCTCTCAACAATGAACTATTCAATATCTATCATGGTTCATACTGTAACAGCTTGTCCATTTCATAACTCACAATTAAATTAAGTAAGTACAAAAAAATGCAATAGTTCGTTTGTTCTTCTTTCAACAATGAACTATTCAATATCTATCATGGTTCATACTGTAACAGCTTGTCCATTTCATAACTCACAATTAAATTAAGTAAGTACAAAAAAATGCAATAGTTCGTTTGTTCTTCTTTCAACAATGAACTATTCAATACCAATCATGGCTCATACTGTAACAGCTTGTCCATTTCATAATTCACAATTAAATTAAGTAAGTACAAAAAAAGCAAAAGTTCGTTTGTTCTTCTTTCAAAAATGAACTATTCAATACCTATCATGGCTCAAACTGTAACAGCTTGTCCATTTCATAATTCACAATTAAATTAAGTAAGTACAAAAAAATGCAAAAGTTCGTTTGTGTTTCTTTCAACAATGAACTATCTATCAATACCATCTAGGTCATAGCAGACATATCAACTCGGAAAGGGATATGTAGGCACCGTATCGCCTTTCGCCTCGTCGTCAACCTATTGTTGCCTACGTTGGATTGACGACGAGGCGAAAGGCGATACGTAATCGTAGCGGATCAGGAGCTCTTTGGCTACGCTAAGGCGACGCCGCACTTACGGCTCGCCGCCCGCTGGTGACGGCTAGACGGCACCAGTTTCACCGCTTGCGTACGGAGAGACGTAAGCGCGGTGTTGGGCACTAATCAATTAATATTTAAATCATCGTAGTAATTGATGGAAAAACTAATTGCAATTAATTTATCACAATTAATTTAATTGCAATTAATCTGTTAGTTGCATATTGCAATTAATTTATTTAAATTTAGTTGTGTTAATTGCAAGATACAATTAAAATAACGCAACAAATATTTTTAATTGTTGTAAGAAACAATTAAAACTGACAATTAATAATCATGTTTCTCTGCACTGCACCTGTAGGTGCACACAATATAAATGATCTTTCTTGTTATCTTACTTATATTGCTGCGAAACTTTCCGTCCGTGTCTGTGTATTTTTAATGCAATTGAAACACTATTAACTATATATTAAATCACAATTAATTTAATTGCAATTAATTAATTTAAATTTAGTTGTGTTAATTGCAAGATACAATTAAAATAATGCAACTAATATTTTTATTTTTTTAATTCTATTTAATTTATTTAAATTTAATTAAAGTTTAATTGCATGAATAATTAACAATTGATTAATTGCTAATTGAAAAACTAACAGTTAACAATTCATTAATTGCTAATTGAAAAACTAACAGTTAACAATTAATTAATTAATTGTTAACTGTTAGTTTTTCAATTAATTTTTTAATTGAAACGTCACAGATAACAATTAATCAATTGTTATTTTTAATTGTACCTTGTAATTAAATTTTGCCCAACACTGAGCGCGGGTACGGAGAGACATAAGCGCACCGCACCGTGGTTGAAGGCTTGTCCCGAGGCGAGGCGATTACGTTACGATTCCGATTGTGCGTTGCAGTGGGGAGTTTCATACAAAAAATACTGAACGGCTCGAGCTGATACGGTGACGATCTCTTTCCGAGTTGATATGTGTGCTATGACCATAAGACCTACTTTAAGCGGAACTAGGCAATTGGAATCCAGTCTTAATCACTATCACCTCAAAATTCACTTCGGCAGACCATACTTCACAGGCTCATACATCACTGCCTATGTCAGTTGCCCAGTGAGGTACTGAATTGTACTAATTTGAAACTGGTATTACCTGGACAGGCCGTACAAGGCACGCCTCCAGACAGTCTCCCGTAGAAGAACAGCTCACCGCTGTCCAGGTCGCGAGGAGACCAGGCAGCGGGGGCTCGCGCGCCGCCCGCGCAGCACTCCGCGCGGCCCACGCGCAGGGACGCGATGGAACTGCACCGCCCGCCGCGGTCCATACCCGTCCAGCAGATCCCGGCTATAACAAATATAGGTATTTGTTAGAATTATTAGTTCGTCGGTCGTGTCGATATTGGTTCTAATAATAATTAGATTTTGTTTTGTTGCAAATAATAAGTATTGTTATTAAGAAGTATAAATAACACTAAGTACCTGTTGTTAATATTTCCCTTCAGCTAGTCTATAAAGAACTGCTCTAGAATTGTTAAGCTGTGTTTTAGGACACATGCCTTAGGATAAAATCTAGGTCTAAAAGTTAATAATTATATTTTATGTATGTATTTTGTCTGTTTTATTGTATTAGGTAGGTCCAACTTCGAGAAAGAGGTCAATCGTCGAATCCAACTCGGATGGTCAGCGTTTGGGAAACTTCGCAACGTCTTTTCGCCCAACATACCTCAGTGCCTTAAGACGAAATTCTTCAATCAATGTGTGTTACCATACCAGTGATGACATATGGAACCGAGACGTGGTCCTTCACTATTGGCCTTATGAATACGCTTAGAGTCGCTCAACGAGCTATGGAGAGGGCAATGCTCGGGGTTTCTCTACGGGATCAAATCAGATATGAGGAGATACGTAGGAGAACTAAAGTCACCGACATAGCCCAACGGATTAGCACGTTAGAGTGGCAATGAGAAGGCCATATAGTGGGCAGAACAGATGGCCAATGGGGCCGGAAAGTTCTCGAATGGAGGCCACGGACCGGCAAGCGCAGCGTAGGACGTCCACCTACAAGATGGGCAGACGACTTGGTAAGAACCGCAGGTCGGCGTTGGATGCAGGCCGCTTCCAACCGCAGTTCCTGGAGATCAATGAGGGAGGCCTTTGTCCAGCAGTGGACGTCCTACGGCTGATATGATGATGATGATGATTGTATTCTGTTTTGTGTAATATCTAAATCAACTTGGGCAAATCGGTGTTGTATGTATGTATGTTTGTTTGTCCGACGTTAACTTTCGGAGCGATGATCCGATCATCGTGAAATTTGATACATAGGTAGGTAGTGATGACACAATTTTGGTGTGACTAAATGAGCTAAAGATGTAAGGGTGTTGTTGAGATATTAGGGTTCAAGAGGGAGGGGTAAGAAAAAAATGAAAATGAGATTATTAGGTCAAATGGGACGTCAAATGAAAGGTCTTTATTAGTACACTTCGATTCCGTTTTTATTTTTAATAAAGTTTTTGCAGTTTTTGAGTTATTAGCCATAATAAATACGGAACTTTGACGCAATTCACAGGGTACACCAGTGACCCCACAGTGCTATTATTTAATATTCGTGTAGCTTAAGTAACACAAATATATGCAAAAGTCTGAAATCCAGAATAACTTCAATTTGTACCACGAAACAATGGACCAATTTACATGAACTCCCGTTACCTGTAATTTGAATGAAACTGTAGGTAAAGTAAATATGGTTTGTTTAATTTTTGGCACTATTTTATTAGTCAAATGTTACGATTTATATATTTGTTTTTAAGAGACTCGTGAGATCTCAGTTCGGGGCGAACCACTAGTAATAAAAAAAAAAAATCAAATAAGTGGCTGGCAACTCAATCAATTCGAGTACAGGTATTGGGATACATTCAAATTCGATTCGTTTATTTACACTTAAATATAACTTTGCAGAATTAATCTAAAACGCTATATCTAAAACTACCACAAGAAAAAATACAAATTAGGTATATAATAGGTACATTCATTTTAAAAATTACATATTTAAGTTCAAAAAGGTACACGAAAACACAACAAAAACAAATACAATAGGGGACTAAACATAACTAACATAACATCGGTATACATAACTAATTAATTATTCTCACAATATCTGAGACACACTCGCTCGATCGTCTTCCAGTCATCCCGCGAACAAGTCAAAATGAGGATGGATTTTAATAAGCTCATTAAGGCTACATAAAATGGGCAGTTAAGTGTGCCATATTCTGTCTGAGGATCTGTATTTGGCTCCACATGGGTAAACACATGGGTAGTTGCTGACTTTCCAATGTAGCTTTACATATAATAAGTTAGCAGGGCCCAGTTCTGTACTGAGTCGTATAATATGCGCTCCCACATGGACCAAGGGATATCTTTTCCGCAGGCAGCTCTTTTGCAGGCTTTGTGTAGTTTTCTGGTGGGAATTGTGAGGCATAAAAATCCAAACCATTATATTTTAAGTGCTAACCAAGTGATTTTAATTAATCAATAAAGTTCAGTAAATCATATCCCTTTATTTGCTTACAAACATCTTAACTAAGTAATATTATTTTAGCGATAAGACCGCCCATTGTGCCTTTACTTATTGTTTATTTCCATTATTATTGTATTTTTGTTTGGTGTGCAATAAAGAGTATTTCATTCATTCATTCATTACCTCCTGACAAGACCTCCTATCTATATTAATACTATAAAGAGGAAAGATTTGAATTTTTGTATGTTTTTAACAAATAAACTCAAAAACTACTCGTCCGATTTTAAAAACTCTTTCACCATTAGAATGCTACATTATCCTCGGGTGACATAGGCTACTTTTTACCCAACTGCGCAGAAGAAGGGTAATGTTTTTATTGAAAAACTGCGCGTGCGAAGCTGCGGATTGGTCAGCTAGTTATACTATATTTAGGTTAAGTATACTAGTTCTATAAGAGACCCTGATGTACAACAAATCGTTATTACATTATTATAAATACGGGATTTATCACGTACCGTTATATCGGTGCTAGGGCCGACAATGTTTCGGTTCCTTCATTAGGGTGAGTGCAATCCACCCCGCACCGCTTCTCGACTCGCACTGAGCGTTTGATGTGGATAGTAATAAATCTATCTCGTATCACACTAATATTATAAATGCAAAAGTTTGGATGTTTGTTTATTTATTTGTTTGTTTGTTACCCAATCAAGTGGTAACGGCTGACCCGATTACGATGAAATTTAAGTTTAATTTTATTTTTATTTCAGTAGGCGACGCTTACCATCAGGTGGGCTGTAAGCCTGTTTACCCACAAATAACTTAAAAAAATATTGTATGTAAGTAGTTTATATTTAGCCTGGATTAACACATAGGCTACTTTTTATCCCATAAATCAGGTCCCATGGGATAAAAATGGGGTGTCAAGTTAAGTTGCAACAGCGAGTTTAGCTTTATTTCTAGGTTACCTACACATTTAGTAGTGTAACGCGTACGAAGTCGCGGAAAACTAGTTTATTAATAAATCACGAAAGTTTTCTTTAGTAAAATAGCGTAATTCTATTCCATTTTAGTTTACGAGTAGCTCAGTATTTGTATTATCCCTTTATTTCCCAGCCAGTTACCGTCAATTAATCTGATGAAACATGTATTGACTTGGTTCGTTAATTAATTAGGTCAGTGCACAATGGCTGCATCCCATCCAGTTAACTCCAAGTGGTAATTGTCCTGTCGTTTAATTTTAATTTTATTTAATTTATTTGTAGGAAGTAGGCAAGTACTTGGCACCAAGTAGGCAAGTTAGAGTGGGACTGGGCGGGCCATCTCTGTCGCATGTCGGAGGAGTTATGGGCAAGATCCACCACCGAGTGGATCCCAAAAGGCAGAAAACGACCACGTGGCAGACCACGACGCCGATGGAATGACGAACTCGACTCGTATATGGAAGACTGGACTACACACGCGCATGATAGAGTGGAGTGGAAGGAAGGAAGGGAGGCCTTTACCTTGCAGTGGGACAGTACAGGCTCCAAATAATAATAATAAAAAATTTGGAGGAAAACTATGGTGGCCGAGGAGCGGGTATAGAAGGGTAGGACGACCAGCAGCGAGATGGGTGGACGACATCGTAAAGGTCGTGGGCCGTCAGTGGGTGAGACTAGCGCAGGAACGTGGTGGATGGAACAAACTTGGGGAGGCCAATACCCTATATAATGGGTGAAGTCAGGCTGTGGATGATGATGAGGAAAGCCAAAGCTGTTATAACTTATACTAATCCGATAAAACTCTCTAGAAGTTAGGCAGCTCAGGCGCGATTCTGCTGTCCAATATTAATATTCTAGTGAAAACCTCTTTTGCCATTATCATGTTGACTAGAACTCCTTCGATTAGTTACATTGGCAGTTTTAAAAGTTTATTGCTTGCGTCTTTGATCGAAAAAAATAAACGTATCGTGCGCCGTACTCTAACTACGCACTGCCTAAATAGTGGCATAGGTACTTTGTGCGATGCTAGAAAATATTACTTTTTTATTGTTTTTATGTGTCCTACCAAACTATGTCTTATGGTGCCGAGATATGGAGGCTCACGAAGGAGGCAAAAAATGTGACCAAATAAGTGTAGCACAGAGCCATGGAGCCACGGAGCGCGTCATGCTCGGCATCACACTCTAGATCGAGTTCCCAATACCGAAATTCGCAAGCAGACTAAAGTACAAGCGAATATTGGTGGAGCTCCAGTGGAGTTGGGCAGGACACTTGGCCAGACGTAGTGATGACAAATGTACTAAGGCACTAACAGAGTGGAGGCCGAGAACTGGGCATCGAAATAGGGGACGTCCACCAGCGAGATGGGTCGACGACATCCATAAGACCGTGGGTCGTACGTGGTTCAGACTGGCACAGGATCGGGAAGAATGGCAGAAACAAAGAGAGGCCTATGCCCAGCAGTGGACCGAAACGGACTGAGAATGATGTTGCCCATAAACCCCTGCAGCACAGCACTCGTGGTACAGCAGTCGCGTTGCCTAAAACTTTCTTGAAGGCGTTCATGTTGAAGTCCACCGGGAATACCTCCGAGGGAAGATCATTCCAGATCTTGCACGTGCGTTGAAGAAACGAACGAAATATTAAAAAAACGCACATCATGATAAATTCATGATATAGCTTGATATATACAAACAAAAGGCGCCTTTTTACTATGACATTGTGGAGAAATTTGCAAATTACGCGACTGTTAGTCACCACCACGATATTTGGTTTTGGCTGGTTTTGGTATGGTTATGTTAGTTTGGGTTTGGTTTTCGGTAATAAAACTTATATCATACAACAAGATCTCGACCGAGCCATTTGGAGTCGACAGCCTGGGTCTATGGGAGTACCGGGGCCCATCGCGTTTTCAAAATTCTTTCTGATATAGAAACGATGTGATCCGAGAGCTGGTGCTTATCAGGGTCAACGCATAAACATTCAGTAGGGCAATGCAGCCAGTGTCTTAGGGACACTTCTGCCTGGTAGTAATCTGGCGCAGTTGAGCTATCTTTAAAGATCGTTTGCATTGCATAATAGGTGGGGGAAAAAGTCTTTTCGCATTATAGTATGTATGAACTTGTAATAAAATCTCTTTGGCTATACTATTTGTATCTGGCTGGTTTTGGTATCATTCAAAGTTTAAATTTTAAAGAAGATAATTCCAAACTCAAATTAGGAAAATGTGTGATTTTTATTTGTTTTTCGGACTGTAAAGGTGAGTGAATCTAATGAAGAAATTCGATACATATTAAAATTTTACTACAAAAAAGGTAAAAATGCAACGCAAGCCGCGAAAAAAATTTGCGATGTTTATGGACTTAGTGCAGTGTCTGTGAGAGTAGCACAAATTTGGTTTAAGCGTTTCCAATCCGGAAATTTTGATGTCAAAGATGCACGTCGCTCTGGTCGCCCTATTACGGATAAAATTGATGCAATTTTTGAAAAAGTGGAGCAAGATCGGCATATCAGTAGTTACGACGTAGCTAAAGTACTGGGAATTGACCACAAAACAGTTGTGGCGCATTTGAAATAAACTGGGTACACAAAAAAGCTCGATATTTGGGTACCCCACGAGCTCACTGAAAGAAACCTAACGAACTCATACTCATTTGTGATTCTTTATTACGACGTAATCAAACCGAACCATTTTTGAAGAAGCTGATAACTGGTGATAAAAAGTGGATCACGTACGACAAGAACGTGCGAAAAAGGTCGTGGTTAAACGCCGGTCAGGCTTAACAGACTGAGGCGAAACCCGGGTTAACTCGCAACAAGGTGATGCTGTGTGTGTGGTGGGATTGGAAGGGCATTATTCATTATGAGCTGTTACCACCAGGCAGAACCATCGATTCTGAACTCTACTGCGAACAACTGATGAGATTAAATCAAGAAGTTGAGAGAAAGCGGCCGGAATTAATCAACATAAGGGGTGTGGTTTTTCATCATGATAACGCTAGACCTCACACATCTTTAGCCACTTAGCAAAAATTAAGAGAGTTTGACTGGGAGGTGTTCATGCATCCGGCGTATAGTCCTGACCTTGCAACTTCAGATTTCTACCTGTTTCTGTCTCTTCAGAATTCTATAGGCAGTGTCAGGTTAATATCACGAGAGGACTGCCAAAACTATTTGTCGCGGTATTTTGATCAGAAGCCCCAAAATTTCTATAGCAATGGAATCATGTCCCTACCTACAAGATGGCAAAAAGTTATCGAACAAAATGGTACCTACATACTTTAGTTAAATGTAAATAAACTATATTAAAAAATGTTTTGAATTTTCTGAAAAATGCGAAGAAACTTTTTCCCCAACCTAATATTTTCATTTGGTCTTTAGTTGATTCAACTGTTTCTTCTGTATTTTGGTCTACTAAATCGTTGTATATTATTTTTGTTATTAATTCTATCAAAGAATACAAAGTTAACTTTGTAGTTGATTCCGAAATTAATTATGTGTATGAAAATGCCCACTTCAAGTTTTATGTTTCGTAGACGGACTCATATGTATCAACCAGGGACACCAAACTTATTTATATTTACATAATTTTTGACATTTTGTTTTTCAGTAAATTTAAATTATTTTGTATTGTTATGTTTTGAAAATGCATTGTTTATTTTTAATTATTAAATACTTGTAAAATCTGGCGCCTAACATTGTACCTAGATTGATAAAAAAAATGAATATGAATCTCTCTTCCCAAATCCAGATGGTAAAAATGTCGAAGACCTCCGATGATGATGTTGTCAACGAAGAACAAGAACTGTCTTAAATATAGTCACTCTCGAAAACTATCTCTCTCTCTCCTGCCCTCTCTCACCCTCTCTCTCCTAAATCCCAAATCACTTCTGATATATTATTTTTAGGGTGATTTTCTCAACCATAAATTTTGCCACTTTTATAGACGCCTTCGCGTTCATAAAAGTTTCAAGACAGTTTTTATCACAGGAAATATATAAACCTCATTTTAAAGTGTTATAGAGACTACTTGGAGTTTGATATTATTTTAGTGCTAAATGTTATATATTAATTATTACTGTAATAGTTATTTTAATGCTAACTAAATGTTATCGTGGTGCATTCAATTTATGAATGATTTGTTTGCTATCTTTATTGTCGAGTATCTGTCTCAAGGATTCATTGATACTTGTTACTTACTCGTACCTACCTTAGAACACACAATACCTATCATATCAATGAACCATTTTGAACATGTACGCCGCGGAAAAAATGTTTGCATGATCTACAAATATTTGTTCCGAGTCTGGCTGTTTCTGTTTCCCGTTTGTTGTATGAGAGCCCTCCTTAAATATTTGTTTTATTTTTATTTAATTATTTATTTTTAAAGTGAATAACTAAAAACTTTGTGAATATTTCAAGCATCTATCTGTTGCCGCTATCAATATCGAGCAAAAACGAGAAAAAAATCTCGTCTCGTGACAGACGCACCGACAGCGGAGTTTTAGTAATAGGGTCCCGTTTTACCCTTTGGATACGGAACCCTAAAAAGTATACCTACAAGTATTTTTTCAGATATCCTGTACGCGTAAGCTTTGCTTAGTTTGAGGCTAGATAGCGCTCTGTGAAAAGTTCAGCGTTATCGAAACGAAGGAAAAAAATATTTTGCTAAAATTAGGTCTATTATCAATTTTTTTTTTAATTATAAAATGCATGAACGTCGTAGTTTGACTCTAAAGTAGCTGTTTCAGAATTTATAATTACTTTATGAGATAATTACATAACAGAACATTTTTTTGATAATGTATTACCAAAAGTGAGCTTTAAAAAAACAATTTTGAGCAGTTAAACTACGAGTAGAAGTATAACAATAAAGCTGAAGTCCACTCTAGCCGACATTGAATGTATTTATTTGTGAGCGGCCGTTCCCGTTCTCCAGACTAAACACAAATACAGATGTGCGGAGTTCGTGAACCGGACTTCGGGCTGGGCCCTAGGGCTACTTACCGCCTGATCACTATACCCGGTATCCTACTAAATATAATTCATTCGCCGGTTTTATCTTTCATAGATTATATGTTTGATGATGATGAGGTATTCTCAAAAACTACTAAACCGATTCTAAAAATCTTGTACTGATAAAAAGCTACACTGTTCATGATGCTATATTTTTATTAGAAAAAAAAAATAGTGTACGTAATCTTAGAATCCGTGCATCAAATCGAAGAAAAAGGCATTGACGAAGTTGCAGGCGAGTCACCATAATCATCAATATATCAGATGAGGGACATAGCCACATATAGCCACATATAGCCTCCTCCATAGAATACCAGAGCGACCCATCTTGTGCGGCCTGCACCCAACGATTCCCAGCAACCTTTATCAGGCCGTCTTTCCAACGAGCGGGTCAGATAAGTTTGCTAATAAGTGTTAAAAAGTTGAAACAAATACCCTGTTATAACAAGAGTGAAAGGATTTTATCTCTTAGAAACGTCGTAGTATCGCGATAGTTATGTATTTATGTATGTATTTTTATGTATATACATATGTATTTTATTTTATTTATTTGTTGTAGGGATATTTGCTTATGTATATTGTTTTATTTTATTGTAAGTGATCAGCGCTTTCCTAAAATTTAGTTTTTGTTTTGTTAATGTAGGTACACCTCCTTCCGTTATTGTAATGTAACAAAAGTCCTCTCCATCCAAAGATTGTCTGGAAGAAATCGCTTCTAAGCGATAGCCAGATTGGTAGTAGCCATTGTAGGTACTTGTTGCTTTGTGAATTTTTATTTTTATGTCTGTTTCTTTTGAAGTGTACAATAAAATATATTCATTCATGTTGCTAACAGTCAGCCCTACACAAAGTACACAATCGTGCATGGAGAAAGCTCGTACCACCTACTCCACGGTCTGTGACGCGGATTCCATCATGACTCACGCACGCAGCAGACGAACGCCAGACGCAATACATCGATTACAATCTAAAATCGATATATCAATATCGGCTATTTTTGATTGGGGACGATCGGATCGGTATACCCTTGCGGAATTTGAATCGACCTCAAAAGAGTTTTATGATCTGCCTTCAGATATTTTAAAACCAACAAGGAGATGAATGAGCACATGAAACTAGTTCAATAAAGTACCTACGAGGTTAATATAAGTAGTCTTAGAATACGTTAGATTTATTCCATTTTCTGTGTCTAATTATAAATTTCGTAGAGCAGAAGTCTTACGTAGAGTAGCACTCGTTCGCGGACAGTTATTATTATTGAATACCTTTGTAAGTAGGTTTCTACTTTCCACAAATATAGCCAATAGTCTAATCGGTTGCATAAGGAGCTTAATCTTATTTATATATCCTGTAATCATAGAAACGAGGCAATTCGGTATTGGGTTGGCTAGACTTAGAGTGAGTGGGATAAATTACTTGAGAAGCAATGTGTTAAAATCATTTTTCATAAATATATTGTTTTTTTGTAGAGCAAAGTTGTACATAGGTCACACTAAAAGTTTCCGGAATTGGCCACTTACATAAACAATATTTAAAAAGTTATTACTACATTTGAAAATGGAACTCCTTAGCCGTAGAATAAAATTTGTTTCATCTGATTGTCCATTGTTTTCACATTGTGGCGTCATTTTAAAACGTGTTTACAATAAAATGAATTTAACTCGGGAACATTTTCGTTGCATGATTTTCTACGATGTTAAGTATAATTTGACAGGTCAGCAGAGCGTCGTCCGGCTTTAATCTGCTTTTAGCGAAGGAGCACCATGCAAGACGACTATTTATAGCTGGTTTGCGGAATCCAAACGCGGTCCTGTCAATCTCCATGATGAAATTCGTCAAGGTCGCCCGTGCACCGCTGTGAACAACAAAAAAATTGATGCTATGCGCCTTATGATCGAAACAGACAGGCATATGACCTACCATGAGATACGGACATCTTTGGACATAGGCATGAGTCAAATACAGTCATTTAGAAAGCTGTGTTCTCCATGGATCCCACACAATTTGACTGATGCTTAAAAAACGGACCGCATCACTTGGTGCCATGCTATGCTTGCCAAATACAACGAAGGGGACATTGTTACAGGTGGAGAAACATGGATTTATAGCTATGATCCCAAAACAAAGCAGCAATTGAGCGTATGAGTCTTTCGAGATGAGCCGAAACCAACCAAAGTGGCGCGCGTGAAAAGTGCCTCGAAGCGGATGATTGCTTTTTTTTAATAAAACTGGACACGTGGCTACTGTTGCTTTAAAAAAATCGTCGTACCGTGGATAGTGACTGGTACACGACCATTTGTTTACCGGAAATTATTGACAGACTCCGTGAAAATAACGGTAAACGCCGTATCATCTTGCACCACGACAATGCAAGTTTTCACGCGGCCAGACAGACAAATGAGTTTTTGAAGGCGAAAAATGTACAACTTATCATCATACAGTACCTAGTCAGGTCATATATTCTGTCACATGTTTAATATAAAATAATTGAAACAAGTTTATTCATTATGTAACCATTTATATACCAAAATGAACTTAACAAAACATAGATTCTTATGACACTAAAGTTTATTCAAAATGACCTCCGTGATTTTGAATACAGGCCTTCAATCTGCGCGGCCAGTCGTCTATCGCAGCACGAACGAGGTCCATGTCAATATCGGCGGCTGCCTTAATCAAGGATGTCTTGAGTGATCCCAAATTGGGATGAGGCTTTGAGCACGCCTTTTCCTCCAAGTGTTGCCATATCTTGTAATCTAACGGATTCAAATCTGGACTGGAGGAGGGCCAGTCTTCGTGCCGGATGAAGTCGATTTCACGCGCCGCCAGCCAGTCTTGTGTGCTCTTCGCTCTATGAGCTGGCGCCGAATCTTGTTGGAATACCCAGTGCCTGTTATTGAACATGGTATGAGAAACAGGTTCCACAAGGTTCGTCAGGACTGTATTTTGATACACAACTGCATCGTTTTTACACCTTTCTCACAAAAATATACCTCTGTTAAGCCCCAATAAGAAACTCCCAACCATACCATGAGCGAGGATGGAAAATGACCTCGTTGACACGCAGAATGCGGTTGCTCGCTTCTTCACTACTGTGTGCGTACACCTTATTATTTTGTTTGTTGTAGCTCTCTTCTACGGTAAAATTTTTTTCATCCGAAAAAAGAATTTCCCGATTTTTTTTTCCCGCGTACCGCTTCAACAAAGCGCGGCATCTCTTCAGTCTCAGGTCCATTAGACGAGCATTCAAACGATGTCCTGTTTTTCTTCGATATGCCCGAAGCCCTAAGTCTTCATTTAACACCCTTTTCACCGTGGTTATGCTTAACCCCATCTGAAGGGCCAACAGTTTCTGCTTACGTTTGGGATTTCTTTGAATTCGCGCCTTCACAGCTTTTATCACTGCTGGAGTCCTAACAGACCGAAGGCGACCACTTCTTGACCTGTCATCTACACTAGAGTCTTCATTGTATCGTTTGATGGTGCGATAAACGAATCTTTTGGTTATATTCAAATTTTTCAGTATGTCAAAAATTTGAATTGGCGCGTAACCGCAACGATGCAACGCAATAACTGCAACACGGTCTTCTTTAAGCGTCCACTCCGTATTTAAAAATGAGTAAAATTCTAAAAAGTATACATTTTTATTTTCATGAACAATTGGAAATTCGAATTCTATAAACTTTTTTGTGGCCAGCATTCTAAAAGATAAGTTTTTACTGTGTGACAATACTTATGACCTGACTAGGTATACAGTCCTGACCTGGCACCGAATGACTTTTTTCTGTTTCAAAAAGCAAGAACCAATTACGCGATCAACGGTTTTCATCACCAGAAGAGGCTGTCGAAGAGTATGAAAAACATATATCTGACGTCACCACGGAGGTGTGTCACAATTGTTTTCAAAATTGGTTCAATCGTATGGAAAAGTGCATTGACGCAAAGGGAGAATATTTTGAGAAACAATGAATTCATTTTTGACCATTGATAGTATTTTTATATTATTGATTCCGGAAACTTTATCATATCGATTACTACTGGTAGATTACCCAATCTAGTTTAAGATGGTATCTAGTCTTATGAGGATTTTTATAGGCTTTTATGGCCCGTGTTGGCGCCAGCTGTGGTAATTCTTTAATAATTAATTGTAGAAACAATGATTTTTAGAATTATCTGTATAATTGCCATTATATGCGTAGAGTGGTTATGTTTTTTCATAAGAATAGGTGACGGTTTAAGCCCATGGCCCACCTGATGTTAAAGGTTAATAACATATCAATCGCAGTACCTTACGTATTGGCCTACATTGCCTATATTGCTACAGTCACCCTGAGACATATGAAAACTCATATATGATTACTGTCACCCTTCAAACCTAAACACAACAAATGTGATAATTACTGCTTCGCTTCTGAAATAAGTCTACCACCGCGCCGATTTCCGCAGCCAAGTATTTCCCCGGACAAACTTTCAAAGGAACTCTACTGCAACTACAAAAATGATGATATCATACGCCGGACTATTTGCAGCGTCAACGTTCCTGTCGTTCTCGAACCGAACGGTCTGAAACGCGACGATGGTAAGCGGCCTGACGACAGTATGATCTTGTACCTTGGAAGAAGGGTAGGCTTTTGGTGTGGGACGCCACGTGCGTCGATACCCTTGCGCCATCTCATTTGTCTAGTATAGCAGTTGGGGCCAGTGTGGCAGCAAATCCAGCCGAAGATCTCAAGCGGAGCAAATAAGTCTCGACAAAGCTTACGTATTTGAGCCATTTGGGGTCGAGAACCTGGGTCCATGGGGTACCGGGGCCTATCGCGTTTTCAAGTTTTTTCTGGGCGTCTGATTGAAGTGACGTGTTTTTTTATGTTATTTGTGGGGAAACAGGCTTACGGACCACCTGATGGTAAGCGGTCACCGTCGCCTATTGACACCGGCAACACTCGGGGTATTGTCGATGCGTTCCCTACAATGTAGAAACCTCTTTATATTTCTCTTGAAGCGTGCCATGTCGTAGCCTAATGGGAAAACCTCAGATGGTAGCTCATTCCACATCTTGCAAGTATGGGGTAGAAAAGATCGCGTGAAGCGTGTGGTGCCCGATACCCAATTGTCGATGATATGTGGATGAGCTTTATTACGTTATCGAGAACTGCGGTGGTAAAATCTCGACGACGGGATGAGATCAAATAGCTCCTCAGAACATTCCCCATTATACAGGCGGTAGAATACACTGAGCGATCCGATGTCACGGCGTTGACTCAGCGGTTCCAGCCTGTCGGCGAGTTTGGGATCACCGATGATTCTAATGGCTCTTCTCTGAAGGGAGTCAAAACGAAGCAATTGGTACTTTGGAGCTCCGTGACAATGGGGAACAGTATTCTACGTGCGGCCGAAATTGCGCTTTGTACAGCAATAGCCGTTGTTGTGCCGTAAAATACTGTTTGGCACGGTTAAGGACTCGAAGTTTTTGGAGGTGAGCACAGCTATCCGTGTGATCTGAGAGCTGGCGCTTATCTGGGTCAACGCATAAGCATTGTAATTCAGCGGGGCAGTGCAGCCAGTGTCTTGGGGACACTTCCGCCTGGTAGTGATCTGGAACAGTTGAGCTATCTATAGATCGTTTACAACGGTCTTTAGAAAATTTAACTGCTTCTTCTGTATTTTATTATAAATAATTTTATATTTTTTCTGTTATTAAAGGCATATTTTACCCCTTATTTATTCGATTAAAAAACTACAAAATTGACAAAATTGCCTGGAATGTAGTAATTGTATCGTATGTGTGAGACCACCTAAGACTTTTAAGCCTATTGCATTCTACAACGTGATTCACAGACCCTAGACACGCACCAGACGCTACCGTCCAGGACCGGACTGCTCCAACATGGCCACTTGCGACTGTGTAGCTTTTTTAAGGTCCGTATTTATATACGTTTAAGGTCTTGTAGCCAGTACTGCTTTTTAAACTGATATAATTACTGACCACTGTAAATAAACTGTGGCTAAACACTTTGAAATAAGCGAAGGATGAGTCATTTGGTTCAATATGAGAAGAGGAGATAAAATCGGGAATCAGAAAATCTGTAGAAGAACAGTTGCCACTTCAACTGACTAGTCTTGCGAGTTGAAGTGGCAATGGGCATGCAATATATCTCGCAGAATTGACAACCACTAGGGATAGAGTTTGACCATAACCAGGAAATGGTAGACGTCTTTTGGCCCCCAATCAGTCGGCCGATTACATTGTATATTAGCGTGTGTGTGTAACGCCGTTCGTTATGGTGTTGATTGTAATATGAGGCAGCCCACGTGTCCAAGTCTATTCTTTATTGTACACAAGAAAATACATTAAAAAGTTCAGAAATAGAGGGCATGTACAAAGGCGAGCTGAACCCTAAGAAGACTTTTCTTCCAGCAAACCTTTGAGGCTAGAGAGAGAGAGATGATTATAAAGGTAGGTGCGTGTACAATAATCATAAATATGTACATATATCTTAAACAAATAAAACGAAATATACCAAAAGTAATTAATAATATTATGAATATAATAAATAAACTAATATATACAAAAATAAATATATACCTACAATAAAATAAAATTACAGAGAAAAATTTTGCTCTTTAACTTTCCGTTTGGAAGTGTTATACGATGGACTAGCGCGAACTTCATGGGGTAGGGCATTCCAAATTTTCACCGAATAAACGGTAAACAAGCCACCATAGCGGCTTGAAATGTGTTGAGGTGTTTTGAGGAGAAGGGCCTTAAAGGACCGGCATATCACACTGCAAGGGACAAGGAATTCGAAGCGTTCACGGAGGTAGGGAGGAGAGAGTGGACAATATAATACTTTAAATAAGAGTGAAAGAACGTGAAGATCACGACGAAGACGAATAAGGAGCCATTTAAGTTGGGATCTGAACATGGATACGTGATCATAGTTTCTAGTTCTCACCAATCTAGTTGACAATTCGGTGCAAAGAGAAAATGTCTGGAGCAGTTGAGTTATCTATAGGTAGAGAGTTCGCTATGGTCTTTAGATAGGTAAACTTCGCACGCGTGGTTTGTCGATAAAAAATACTTATTTTTGCCAAATAAGCAGCATTGCTGTGTTTCGGTTTAAAGGGTATGGTGGACGATGCATTTACAGGCACATGAGGCTTTACACCTGTATGCCTCAAGTTGATGGGCATCAGGGCAGCGCATCGTAGGGCACGTTCCTAAGGTGCGTGACCTACGAGGCAATG
The DNA here is from genome assembly GCA_918857605.2 of Philereme vetulata. Classification (NCBI taxonomy): domain Eukaryota; kingdom Metazoa; phylum Arthropoda; class Insecta; order Lepidoptera; family Geometridae; genus Philereme; species Philereme vetulata. Next base: position 2,382,596 of record OU975460.1, on the reverse strand, counting down.
CTTTGCTATAGGCAATTGTTACCACTTAACATCAGGTGGGGATTTCGCTTGTTAAATCTCAAGATCGAATAATAAAAAAAGTAGCCTGGGTCTCCTTTCTATCCATCTATCCATATACCAAATTTCATCGAAATCAGTCTCGTCGTTTAGTCGTGGAAATTTTCGTATTAATAATTTTGTATGGATAGGTATTACTGTAAATACTTATAAATACTTGTAATGATATTCTGATAATAAAATGTTTTCCTTTATAACTTTAGATACAGATATAGTTTTAATAAAAATGCGTTCTAATTCTTAAAAATGTGAAATATTCAAAAATCTCATCTGAAACCAGAAATGTCTTACTAAATTTTAATTTGCAATAATTTTATTCACTTTATAAAGATGCCGGCATTCTGCAGTAAAGAATCCCTCATTTGTTAATTGGATGAGCGGTAAGATAGCAATCTTGTTTGACCTCTAAATATAGGGTGATTCATACAATCTGGATCAAATGAAAACGGTATTATAGCTCCTCAAGGCTCGTCTAAATCCATGTGTTTTCTACCATTTTAGAAGCTAAAGTTTTTGTGCAAAAAGAACCACTCAACAGGAGTTTCTGCTTGATCCAGATTTGATGCATCACCATGTTTATCTCAAATATAATTACAATGTACGATCTTGAATATCGGACAGTTCAAATTTTCAGACGCTGACGTCAGTGATGCGAGTACACGTCAATTAAAATAGTTGCACGTGTTGTTTTGTCAGAATTTCGTATCGATAATATGTACAAACTGACAATTATTCTGCGGTATCGGTAAGCAATCCAGGGGAATACATGCAAATAATAAACCGGCCAAGTGTCAGTCGGACTCGCTCACGAAGGGTTCCGTACGATTATCTATAAAAACGGCAAAAAATCACGTTTGTTGTATGGGAGCACCCCTTAAATATTTGTTTTATTTTAATTTAATTATTTATTTTTAAAGTGAATATATAACTAAATATTCTGTGAATATATCGAGCATCTACCTGTTGCCGTTATCAATATCGAGCAAAAATATCAGGTTTGTTGTATGGGAGCCCCCGTTATATATTTATTTTATTCTGTTTTTAGTATGTGTTGTTATAGCGCCAACAAAAATACATCATCTGTGAAAATTTCAACTGTCTAACTGTCACGGTTCATGAGATACAGCCTGGTGACAGACGGACAGACAGACAGAGTCTTAGTAATAGGGTCCGTTTTACCCTTTGGGTACGGAACCCTAAAAACTATTATGATTTAAATGTCGGGCGAAACGCGAGCGTTGACTCCGACAGAATGGTTCCAACGCCTGTTCCTTATATCTTTATAAATAATTATCAAACGGTTTCGTCAGCACTGGCGCCACGCTTTGGAGGTCGAAGTAAGATCCGGCTAAGAGCCAACATAATATGATCATTCAGAAAAAAACCAGTTACATTCTAAGAATATCCGCTCCTACAGCATTTACTAATTCAATTTGTAGGCGAATAATAAATGTCATGTTTCTATGATTCTCGGTAATCAAATGCAAAAAATATGGTATATCGAGATCTAAAATATTCAGTTCGATGTAAATATTAGTGTTACGCTATAGTGGCGAATTTGGCGATGTTAAGTCCGATTGTAAGGTTCCGTAGTTAAATAAATATTGTAGGACATTACACACAGAGCTATCTAGCCCCTTGTAGTATGGGAACCAGATAACTGATAGAATACTTTTATAATACATACTTATAGTAGGCAGAAAAAAAACCAGACCGGAACAAATATCTGTAGATCAGGCAAACATTTGTTCCGCGGCGGGAATCGAACCCCACCTCCTGCATATCAGCCAGCTGTTCGCCCACTGTGCCACGGAGGTCGTCAAAGTTCAATCGGTAGCTACACTTATACGCAATTTATTTACTGCTTGCTTTTATTTATTAAAGAAAACCAGCTGACCCGCCAGCGGCTTCGTGTGATTTGTCAATAAAACATTACCCTCCTTCTGTGCACGCGCGTAAAGTATAATCCTATGTAAAAATATTGATGTCGATATACATCTACAAGTAAGCTTAAACGCTCGCTAAGCGACGATTTCTTTTTATATTAACTATTCATCATCATCATCATATCAGCCATAGGACGTCCACTGCTGGACAAAGGCCTCCCTCATTGATCTCCAGGAACTGCGGTTGGAAGGGGCCTGCATCCAACGCCGACCTGCGGTTCTTACCAAGTCGTCTGCCCATCTTGTAGGTGGACGTCCTACGCTGCGCTTGCCGGTCCATGGCCTCCACTCGAGAACCTTCCGGCCCCATCGACCATCTGTTCTGCGCGCTATATGGCCTGGCCATTGCCACTTCAACGTGCTAATCCGTCGGGCTATGTCGGTGACTTGAGTTCTCCTACGTATCTCCTCATTTCTGATCCGATCCCGTAGAGAAACCCCGAGCATAGCCCTCTCCATAGCTCGTTGAGCGACTCTGAGCTTATTCATAAGGCCAATAGTGAAGGACCACGTCTCGGTTCCATATCTCATCACTGGTAACACACACTGATTGAAGACTTTCGTCTTAAGGCACTGAGGTATGTTGGACGAAAAGACGTTGCGAAGTTTCCCAAACGCTGCCCATCCGAGTTGGATTCGACGATTGACCTCTTTCTCGAAGTTGAACCTACCTAATTGGACTGTTTGTCCTAGGTATACATACGCGTCGACAACTTCGAGAGCCGAGTTCTCAACCATAACTGGGGCAGGCACGACATGGACATTCGACATAATCTTGTCCATGTTCATTTTAAGTCCTACCCGTTGGGAGACTCCATTGAGGCCTTCGAGCATCGCGCTCAGCTCTTCCATCGACTTTGCCATGACCACAATATCGTCGGCAAACCGAAGGTGAGTGATGTATTCGCCGTTAATATTGATGCCCAGTCCTTTCCATTCCAGAAGCTTGAAGGCATCTTCCAATGCGGTCGTAAACAGTTTCGGAGAGATGACATCTCCTTGTCTTACGCCTCTTTTTAAGGGAATTGCCTTCGAGCTCGATCGAATTCGATCGAGGAAGATTTGTTTGTTTGTATTGAATAGGCTCCGAAACTACTGTACCGATTTAAAAAAATCTTTCACTCTTGGGAAGCTACACTATCCCCGGGTGACATAGGATACTTTTTAACCAACTGCGCAACAGGAGGGTTTAGTTTTTATTGAAAAACTACGCGTGCGAAGCTGCGGTTTGGTCAGCTAGTAGTAAATATAGGTACAGTCTGCTCCTTCGCAAGCCTACCCTGTCTAAAATCCAGGCACTAACAGCGGTTGCGTCTTAGGGTGTTACTACACCAATCGATCGAGCAACGATCGGATGCCATCGATCGATTCTAAACTGAAATCAGTCGACGATGCGGCATAGTAGGTACTGTCGATCGACCTCGATTGATCTTATTTTACATCAATCGATGGCATCGATCGGCGATCGATCGATTGATGTGGTAACACCCTTAGTAATGCTGCTACTGCGCTGTGTATTTCTCAGTTTTTTTTTTATGAATAATTCGAGATTCTTACCTGATATGTTCTAGAATCAAGGCAAGAAGGCATAGTAGAAATTAACTCGGCAAACTCGCAACTTCATTAGAAATTCACACTCACTATTGTCAAAGCAATTATCGTACTATTTCTAAATACGCGTGAAATGCAAACACTGAGTCAAGAGCAGCCAACGTTTTATATACACTATGTCAGTACTAACAATATCTGTAGCCACATTAATAACACGAGACGAGAATAGCCTTTACTAAAATCAAAATTTACATATAAAAAGCATTATAAGAAACATTTAATAGAAAAACAAAAAACTGGGTTTTCTGGTACAAATTGTTAGAGTCCGCCGTTCACTTGCTGACGCCAGGGTAAAGCTCCTAGTATATTTATATTTATTCGTATTATTATTTATAATTTACACTCTAACATTTCTTATCATTATTCCTTACATAATATATTTATTTCTTCTATCTACTTATCATAATTATCTAATTAAGCCTATCATAATTGTATGCAAACACATTCGTTCTTACGAGTTCTAATGACTTGCCTAAAAAAGGTTTCTGCGGAATAACAGCGAGCTGTCGATCGGTGGCGAGGCATAATGCTGAGCTGGAACCCATTTGCTGCAGTAGCACATACACACCTACTTGCCTCTTTTTAATTTTTCCCTGACTACATTGTAAATTTATTATTTCATTATATTGTTCCTATGTTTGTTGAATGTAATATTTTGATGTTATACCTTTTAATTGTATTGTGTGAACTTGGTGTGCTATGGTAGCAAATAAATGTCTGTCTATGTCTATGTCTAAAACAGTCTAAAACGGTCAATCTAATTAAAAGCATTACAAGGTGTCCCAGAACTAGTGGAAGCCAATTTACAAAACACAGTCGCCGAGTAGCCAGACTTTCAGTTTTTTACAAGATTCATTTTAGTGAATTGTCGCAAGATCTACATAATCTTATCCCTCCTTCCCTCTTCCACCACCGGACAAGCAGACGTACCGAGAAGTACTTACCAAACAATTTGATTGCTTCAACTGTTCTTGTTAGCAAAAGTAAGGAGTGGAACTCACTTCCGGCGTATATTTTTCCAAATCAGTATAATCTCGGAGTCTTCATATCCAGAGTGAATAAATTCTTTCTAGGCAAGCGTGCTCCATCTTCGATCACACCATCACTTACCACTAGGTAAGGTAGGTGGTCAAGCGCTTGGCTATCATCAATAAAAAAGACTGTATTTTTTATAAGCGTAGTTCTTTGTGAAAGGGTTCGCCCGGGGAAGTACTTCACCTACATTTGCGACAGTAGATTGTTTAGTTTTAAATTATTATCTTCTGTAGGTACCTTTATCATTTTGTGTATTTACTGTGTTGTTGCAAATAAAAATGTTTATTCTATTCTATTTCTGCCGCCAGGCAGCATTGCTGCGATTTGGTTTGAAGGGTATGGTTGCCGGTGAAATTACAGGCACATGATACTTTGCGCCTGTATGCCTCATGTTAATGGACGCAAGGCAGTGCATTGTAGGCGTACGGCACGTATCTAAGGTGCGTGACCTACAAGGCAATAATTTGATACAGGCAGTGGCGTAACGTAGTAGGGGCGGCAGGGGCGAACCGCCCCGGGGAAAATTTTGCCGCCCCCTGAAGGTGCCGACCTTCAGGGGGCGGCAAAATTTAACAATAAATAATAATAATATCTTTAAATATTTGAACCATTACATATTTTTGTCACATAAGCAATACCAAGCTGTGAGAGAAGTTTATCAAAATTGAAACTGATCAAAATCTATTTAACATCACCAATGAGTAACTTTAAGGCTAACCAATCTGGCTATCCTGTATATTTAACAAGAGGTGTGTGATGCTATAGACATTGCTAGTGCAATAAAAGTATATGCTCTTAAAAAAACTAGATGATTAAAGAGTCTATTAAATTGAAATACCTAAAAAAGAGGGTGGCAATATTTTCTTCCGCCCAGGGCGGCTGACACCCACGCTACGCCACTGGATACAGGCGATGATACACTTAACATCAGGTGGGCCATAAGCTTGTTCCAATTCCAGGTAGAATAAAAAAAAACGTTTCCCATGTTATTAATTAAGCCCATTGGACCCGGACCACGCAAGGGTACTTAACTACTCAGTCAACACTAATTGTCAATGATTAAAACATGCGAAACTATAAGGTGGACTAACACGGTACCAAAGATTCCACTCGTGAGCTCTGCTCCACCGGCAGTCACATCTAGGTTTGCCAACCCTCCCGGAATTTCGGGATTATACCGGAAAAGGTTCTAACTTTTAAAATTTCCCGCCACAAATCTTAATTAAACCTGTAAGAAGTTTTATGATTTTATCAATGCCAATCAAAAGGTATTGTAAGATACTCGTAGTGATAAAAAATATAACTTTAAATAAAAATTAATCAAGTTTTATTGAAGTTAAATTTCACCTTCCGGATATCTGATCTACTGGGTTGGCAAGCCTAGTCACATCTAGCCAAAATGTAACTAAACAGGTGAATGTGACATTGCACATAAGACTTCTAATCAATATAAATAAATAAATGTTGCTGGACATTTCACACAGCGCTATCTAGACCCAAACTAAGCTTAGCTTGTACTATGGGAGAACCAGATAACTGATACAATACTATAGGTATATACTTTTTTTCGTAAATACATATACTTAATATACATAGAAAAACATCCAGACCCGGAACAAATATCTGTAGGTCATGCAAACATTTGTTCCGCAGTGGGATTCGAACCCGCTACCTCCTGCGTCTCAGCTGGCTCTTCGTCCACTGCGCCACGGAGGTCGTCTTATGTATCAGAGGATAACGCGCGAGCATTGTCTTTGGTACTTAGGCTGCGGTAACCGCTTACAATCAGATAGGCTGTATGCTTGTCTTCCATCTTTAGTGCTACAAAAAAATTACTAATAAACTAAATTCTCTTGAGTAGTATCTCATTTCAATTTAACATACCTAACCTATGTATTCTCTGTCTCTGTTATATGGGGCCATACATTTACGGTCTACATCCGCAGCGAGGTTAAAATGTTTTTATTTGATTTGTGGCCTATTAATTTGTTACCGGCTTTCAAGTTTAGGTGAACATATACGTTTAACGGATGGTTAATAGTTTAACGGATAGTTAATAGTTAAACGGAAATTAATAGACATCTAATGACCGCTTTGATGGTTACCTACGTGGCTCAAATTAACTTTTTAATGTCTTTGATGGTGTTCTTTATATTTAAGAGGCTATAAATGATTATATATTTTTTTTTTTTTATTATTGTGTACATTTAACATTCATATCTAATGGACTTTTACGGCCTAATAAAAGCAAGAAGATAAAATCGTATGAGATAGTAGTGGCCTAATACGTTAGATGACTGTTTTATCAAATCACGGAAACATCTGTGCAATTGTTAGCTCAATTGTGAGTCAAGTTCAAACATTATTTATATTACTCGTGCGCGATAACTTGGGACCTGCTAGGAATGCGACTCCCCGACCGCTTCCCCTGCACTTCCCCGATGGCGCCCGTATTGTACCGTTCGCATCACTATTTTTTACTAGGCTTTTTAGTCTCGTACTGGCCTACGTCACGTAACGACGCGCTCTGGAATTCTTTTAGTTTTCGTTTGTGTTATTGTTTTGTCGTTGTAGTTTTTGTTGTTATAGTAAATGTTGTAAATTTATCGGATACCTCTTCGTCAAGTGATTATAGTGAGACTGAGGACGAAGAACAACCTCTAGAAGTCATAAATCCACTAAGTAGTGACGAAAATGAGATAATGTAAATAATAGATAAAATAAATGTATAAACTCAAACACTGTATTTTTATTTTATTCAAATAGTGTAAAAAAGATTAGATAAAAAGCAGGGTCCTTCCTGAGTAACATAATAAATAAGGTTAAAAAAAACAAAGACGAAGCCGCGGGCGGCTGCTTGTTATGTTCGCTTTTTTGCGGGCGGTACAAACACGCCAATATGACGTCACCGCGCTCAGGTCCCAACTTATCGCGCACGGGTAATACCCTTATATATAATATTTGACACTGCCCACCTTTCATTCTCTAGAACATCAGCTTACTTTATTTGTCAATCTTCAATCTATATATTAATTACTAGCTGACAAATCCGCAGCTTCGCACGCGTAGTTTTTTCAATAAAAATATTACCCTCCTTCTGCGCAGTTGGATAAAAAGTAGCCTATTTCACCCGGGGATAGTGTAGCTTCCCAACAGTGAAAGAATTTTTTAAATCGGCCCAGTAGTTTCGGAGCCTATTCAATACAAACAAACAAACAAATCTTGCCTCTTTATAATATTAGTATAGAAAATATTATTTACCGGGTAGGTGGAGAGATGAAAGGAGGGGGGCAGAAATTGGATGAGAAGAGCCGAGGACCGGGCTCAGTGGCGCGTATTGGGAGAAGCCTATGTCCAGTGGACTAATGTCGGCTGATAATGATGATGTTGAAATATTGTTCGCTTATAAGCGCATCACTTGAGAAAAGCTGGATTTATTTAACAACTTTTTTATATTCTTAATTGTCCGTACAAGGTTTATAGGGAAAGAAAGATTGGAAAAATCGACCGTAAAAACGGAAAATTCTAGAACAACTGAAAATGTTTGTTTCTATAACTTTTCTTCAACTTATTTTTTATTCCGCGCGAAGCCGGGGCGGGTCATAATGATTTACTGCTGTTGCTCAGGTACTTAAGTACCTGTACTTGTTGCGAATCACACAATTCAGGGGAAGCTAGCAACTTCAACAGCGCCTTTAATAAAATTGAGATTTCGTACATACTACAAACAAATTTTTAGAATAAACTAAAATAAATAAATAAATATTGCTGGACATTTCACACAGCGCTATCCAGCCCCAAACTAAGCAGAGCTTCTACTGTGGGAACCAGTTGTCTGATAGAATACTTATATACTTTTTTTGTAAATACATACTTATGTAGAAAATATAGTTGTTTCATAAAATTATACCTTAACTATAATTAACAAATTCACCTCTGTAATACAACTAGGTGCAAGTGCACAGTTGTCGAAACTCTACCGTAGTTTTTTATTTTAATTTTTGCATTCGCTCCTTCTTCTCTATAAACACACTTCACCGTGTGCGCAATCAAAATTTTCTCTTCGCGTAGGTATTAGTATATATGTACATAAGTAATTTAGATTTAGGTAGATGAATCGCTCGTTCCACGTCAACAATCCCGAATGGTTGGAATCTAAAGTCGTTGATTACCTGAAAGTCTTACAACTGGGCCAACACAGCTTAATTAAAATGCATTTTAATATATTGTAAATTCTGTCTGGCTTTTAGGGTCTGGCTCATTTGAAATTACGATTGTCTGGCCCTCCGACGACCCAGTTTCGGTATATGAAGGACAAATTTAAGCAGGTGTCTGGGGTGTTTGCATAATACTAAAGCTCCTGTCTAGCCATGATATTACGACGTATATCTAATCCTTTTGTATTATATTAATGGGTAATGAATTTTGGGTCGGCTTAGAAACCGTCTGATACTAAATTTTAACCGGCCCGGTGTCACTAAAGAAATTCTATATCCTATATTTTATATGGAAAAGGGTTTATGAAGTTTTTTAGATAATTAACGAAACCATTTACTCACTTTTCTACTCGCTAAATGAGTAAGAACGTCGGCGTTGGATGCAGGCCGCTTCCAACCGCAGTTCCTGGAGATCAATGAGGGAGGCCTTTGTCCAGCAGTGGACGTCCTACGGCTGATATGATGATGATGTTGATGAAATGAGTAAAAACTTCACCTACAATTAAAACTATTTTTATAATGTTGAGAGGAATAGTAGTCGTGGTGGGAGGTCCCTAATTGTTCAGAAAACTATTTTGAAATTTCTAAATTAAGCACTTAATTATAAATGTAGTTCATTAGTAGTTTAATTATAATTGTAATTTATTAGAACACTTCTTTGCTTCAGTCAAGACTGAGCTAACAATTGCGCATTCTGCAAAGTTTTTAGAATAGACGAAAAGTTTAAAACTATTTTTAACTTAGTCATCATTACATAGGTCATTTACACACATCTAATTATCGTTTTAACATTTTTGTATGTTCTCTGTATATAGTTTTACTATAAATAAAAGACATGGATACATAAGAATCTGCTTGTTCCGATAAGAACAGGATACCTAGTTAAAAAGTTAATATTAAATTAGTGGTTAAGTTCGGCCCATTTTAATAAAAAGTTATGTTTATTTGTATCGTAAATAAATGTTACTTTATAGGTTATTTTCGTATTTAAATATTCATATCACGGTCTTTTAAAAACTATAAAGCCGGGTAAGATTCTCACAAGTTTTTAACTCGTAAAAACAATGGCCGGTGTATCGTCGTCGCGCCAACTGCACTCGTTGCATTTGCTAGTGATGTATAAAATGATTCTACAAAATATCGATGAAAAATTCATACTGCAAATCAATGCAAGAAGAAGAGCATAAACTTCTAAATAGCTTCAAAATAAAACTTTCCCTCGGTATTTTAATTAAATTTTTTAATTTATTTCTTTATTACTATTAAACAATTCGATTAAAAAAGTGGCACTCCGGGAGTGAAAATTTGAATAAAACCAGACTACACTACAGACACTTATACACAGAGGTGTAGGTAACGGCAACAGTGCCGCGAGTTCAATAGTTTTATCCCATATAAAAAATGCCTAACGCGCCTAATAAAGTTTTTACTTCAAAAAATATATTCATTATTTTTTTTTGGAAAATGTCATATAAATTATCATTAATTTTTCAGTACTTATTAACATCCATCCAGTAATAATAATGTGACCGACTGGATGTAAAGACTGAAAAAAATTTGATTAGGGTATATTTTTTAAAAACGATTAGAGTAAGTATTTTTTTTTATTCTAGTTTTCGAAAACATTCGACAGTTCATTTTTCATCAATTTACTCTTCACTGGCTGGCTTCACCGCAAAATCATAATCCTACGTAAACCGCCAGGAAATTATAGAAATCAAAAGCACACAAATATCCCCAGCAGCTGAACTATAAAAATCATAGAAATCATGGGGGAGATTCGGTTAGCCTATCGATGGTTTTCTATTGAACCACATGAAACCAGATACTGTGTATAGATACCGATACCTTTAAGATATTGAGGTTATATTTAAGACTTGAGGTAAAATACCTCATTACATAACACAATAACAATTAAACTATGCACATCACAATAACAACGACCCAGTCAACATACACGAGTTCCCATCTAATTAACGACCTTGAATCCGAAACCAACTTTACAAACCCACCGGTAGAAAGACTACATACAAGACAAGTGGTAGTTTCTCACGTTGAATTTCATGGAAACATTTGTATGTATGTTGCCAGCAGGACACACATAAATATCGCAATTCGATTGAATGCAGACGCGTAAGCGTGCCCATGCGCATAATTCAAAGGAGCAATCACCAGGAATCGCCGCTTGGCATGCAGACGACCACGTTCATTCCAAACCAATAACCCGTTAGCAGCGACGTAATGTGCATATTGGAGAACAGTAATGAAACTGGGCTATATCTAGTAGACGATCCGCAGACTCTTGGTAACTCACTGCTTGAGATAAAAAACTCTTACATATGTCGAGCGCGCTTTCTTATGAAATGTGAAGACTGAAAGCATATTGTCATATCATGCCATTCGGGAGAGAACTGTTTCCTAGGCCACAGCTTACTCTTTTCTGGGAAACAGGGACACAACTCATCTATGTAACTTTTATGGTCACCATAAATATATTTCTATTTCTTTATTTTTAAATACATGATAAAATTATAATAAATCGATTGGTAGGTAAACAGTTTTAAAGCCTTAAAAACAATGATAAATATGATAGGGGTCAGGATACAGATGTAGACAGAAATATTACAATAGCTATTTGTCTGTAAAGAGTAGACAAAAATAAGGTAAAAAGTTTTAGAATATAAATCTTTAAATAAATACATAAATCTTTATTAATTTTTCATATTGCTAAGATTAACATTAGGGATTAACTTATAGGTAAAATTTTAGCGATAAGGCCGCCCATTGTACCTATGATTTAAAAGTGTATTTTCTTTTATATGTTTGTATTTAATAGTGCTCAATAAAGAAATTATCTATCTATCTATTTTATACATTGCCTGAACTAGGAAAACCTGTATCTCAGGCGAATGTGCTTGTCATCATTAATAGAGCTGAGCTGGAACAATATAAGGCTTTCTAGGTTAGAGTACGGAATACTAAAAATGTCAATGGTCACACTCTACAATCATTTATCGATATTAAAATGATCGATAAGTTTCATCCCCAGCCTGCAGGTGCCGGCCGACTCACCTCTCGAATCACCGATCCCAGACGACCCGCCAATATTTATTTACACATGCAAATACTTATCTGCACCCAAAAATCTTTTACGGTCATTCGAGTCGCTTTAAGGTATGTGTGATATACCTACTTATTTGGATGTTAATATTTTTTCTGCAAACAGCATGTGTACTAAAGTTTGTAGGCATGGCATTCATATTATGTATAGTATGTTGGGTACCTAATAGGTTTTTAAATCGTTACCTACACTAGCGTCTCAGAATCTATGTCACATCAGTAATATACTGACATGAATGTACTAACTGTTTGGTAATATACTGAGGATATTCAAGTGACGGTTTCTCAAAACATAAAAAAGACATCTCGAAAAAAAAACGACTAGTTATATTACAAATTTTAAAGAAAATCGACTAAGTTTAGGTGATTAATTCGATATAAAACTTACTGCCTACTCTTGCAATCGACATCCAAAAATAAAGACCGATTTGATATCTCTTTCGAAAATGGCTACGGGTTTTGGGTTAGAAAGGGACAACAAGAGATATCCCGAGACGCCACCAATACAGTATCTGTGGTTAGATGACTAGCATTATGCAATAGCACAACATACGTTTATTAGTGTGTTTGTTGTGTAATGTGTTATATACTCGTATTATGCTCATCAAAATAACCCCTTTGATTTTTGTGCGTATATTATCAAACACCCTATTTATGTATTCTATCAGTTATCTAGTTCCCATAGTACAAGCTCTGCTTAGTTTGGGGCTAGATAGCACTGTGTGAAATGTCCAGCAATATTTATTATTTTATTTATTTATACAGATAAAATTACCAATAACGAGATTGACTTTTGTCTTTCTTCCATCAAACTGTAACTTGTAACTGTAACTTGTAGCACTAAAGATGGAAGACAAGCATACAGCACATCTGATTGTAAGCGGTTACCGCAGCCTAAGTACCAAAGACAATGCTCGCGCGTTATCCTCTGATACATATGACGACCTCCGTCGCGCAGTGGGCGAAGAGCCAGCTGAGACGCAGGAGGTAGCGGGTTCGAATCCCGCCGCGGAACAAATGTTTGAATAACCTAGAGATATTTGTTCCAGATCTGGATGTTTTTTTATGTATAATAAGTATATGTATTTACTAAAAAAAGTATATAAGTATTATATCAGTTATCTGGTTCTCATAGTACAAGCTCTGCTTAGTTTGGGGCTAGATAGCACTGTGTGAAATGTCCAGCAATATTTATTATTTTATTTATTTATACAGATAAAATTACCAATAACGAGATTGACTATTGTCTTTCTTCCAGCAAACAAATTGATATTAATAATATAGATGTCTTAAACCATATAAAATGTAGCTCAGACCACGGACCATTAATATGCACATTGAAATTTAATTTTAAAATCCATAGAATTCTTATGATCAAACAAACAATTAGAAAGTTAAATAAAAATACATTAATTGGTAACAAAGACCAGTTTTGTTAAGATTTGATAAATAGCTTTGACCTGCTGGATAGTAAAAATACATTAATTGGTAACAAAGACCAGTTTTGTTAAGATTTGATAAATAGCTTTGACCTGCTGGATAGTAAAAATACATTAATTGGTAACAAAGACCAGTTTTGTTAAGATTTGATAAATAGCTTTGACCTGCTGGATAGTAAAAATACATTAATTGGTAACAAAGACCAGTTTTGTTAAGATTTGATAAATAGCTTTGACCTGCTGGATAGTAAAAATACATTAATTGGTAACAAAGACCAGTTTTGTTAAGATTTGATAAATAGCTTTGACCTGCTGGATAGTAAAAATACATTAATTGGTAACAAAGACCAGTTTTGTTAAGATTTGATAAATAGCTTTGACCTGCTGGATAGTAAAAATACATTAATTGGTAACAAAGACCAGTTTTGTTAAGATTTGATAAATAGCTTTGACCTGCTGGATAGTAAAAATTGTGAAGACGTTCAAACACAATATTCCAATATACTAGAAACCATCAAATTAGCAAGCCGTAAAATTTAAGTAAATAACAACAAAACTAATACTCAGCAACCAACCAAAAAACTAATAGGAGAACGGCAAAAGTTAACATTATACACTCCAGAATATAAAACAAAAGAGAAAGAAGTATAACGATGCATAATACGTAGTAATATTAGAAATTCTAATGTAGGATTAGTAAAAGTACCTTTAGGTAAAAACCGGTCACAAAAAATGGATATGAGGGGAAAAAACAGGAAAGTCACCTATAACAGGAATTAAGGATGTTAACGGAGTAAAGCAGGGGGATAACAGTAAAATATTAGACGTATATAGTAGACTACAGCGTTTTATAAAAAGTTCTATTCCAATACCAATTTCGATTAAAATTCAAATCACAGGACTCGAAGTACATCGCGCATTTACTAGCATGAAATATGGAAAGAATCCTGGGGTAGATGAGGTAACAACTGAACCCCTTGAAGTTGGTGAACCTGTTCTGTTACCACATTTAACTAACTTTTATAGTTCAATTTTAAGCACCTCTGTTTTACCTAAACATTTTTGCCACTCTAACATCATTTTGCTTCATAAGAAAGAAGATAGATAATTGGCAATCTTGATATCCCATATTTATAAAACCTTCATAAAAGTAATTGAGAATAGGATATCGGTACAACTGGATAGACATCAACCTACTGAACAGGCAGGTTTTCGCCGGAGCCTCTCCACAACTGACCAACTCCATTCAATAAATGAGCTTATAGAAAAGTATACTGAATATAAACTTCCACTGTACCAAGCCTTTGACAGTTTAAACCATTCCGCCATTTTCGAAGCCATAGAAACCAAGAAATCCCTACAACATACATTCAGCTATTACAGAAAATATACCTCCATAGTACCTACAGCATCCACTAAAATAGATTCAATAGGTCCGTCTTTTCATGTCGAACGAGGAGTTAAGCAAGGCGACCTCCTTTACCCAAAACTCTTCACAGCCACTTTAGAAGAAGTTTTTAAGAAGTGACACCTAATTGGAGTGAAAAGGGCATTGTAGTCGGCGAAAGGAGGCTTACCAACCTGCGTTTTGCCGACGACATAGTACTCTTATCTTCGTCCGCCGCAGAACTTGGAACCATGCTCAACGACCTGAATGTCGCTAACCTCGAGGTTAGGCTCAGCATGAACCTGTCAATAACAAAACTTATGACGAATACCACACAACACAGGTTGGAGGTAAGTGGTGGGGAGATAGCATACGTCAGTGAGTATTTATACCTAGGCCAAATAGTATCCTTCCAGAGCAGGCAAGATGCTGAAGTTACGAGACGCACAGAAAACGCCTGAAAGGGCTATTGCGCCATTAAAAACATGATGAAGGATAATCTCCCACTCCCACTCAAACGTAAGCCCATGGACGCGTGCATTCTCCCCATCCTTACCTATTGCGCTCAACCCTAGTTTTTGACGGATCAACAAAAGTCCAAACTCGGGGTTTGTCAGCGAGCCATGGAGCGCAGTATCCTAGGAGTCAAATTAACAGACACCATTAGATACAGTAAACTGCGCTCCCAAACACAAAGCGCGGACTTTGGGCACCAAGTATGTAAGTTAAAGTGGGACTGGGCAGGCCATCTCTGCCGCATGCCGAAGGAGTTATGGGCAAAATCCACTACTGAGTAGATCCCAAAAGACAGAAAACGACCACGTGGCAGACCGCGACACCGATGGCAAGACGAACTGGACTCGTATATGGAAGACTGGATCACACACGCGCATGATAGAGTGGAGTGGGAGGAAGGGAGGCATTTGCCCTGCAATGGGACAGTACAGACTCCAAATAAAATAATAAATAAAATTTATTTATGTCCATGTCATATCCTCTATCTTCTACCAAATTTCATCGAAATCGGCAATTTCGTGGTTAGTGGTAGAAAACGTAATTAAGAGACGAGAGAAGAGTTACTTCAAAAATTATAATTATTAGTGTGTGTGTCTATATGTATTATTTTAGACATAAAAATTATAATTATTAGTGTGTGTGTCTATATGTATTATTTTAGACATAAAAATTATAATTATTAGTGTGTGTGTCTATATGTATTATTTTAGACATAAAAATTATAATTATTAGTGTGTGTGTCTATATGTATTATTTTAGACATATAAATTATAATTATTAGTGTGTGTGTCTATAGTATTATTTTAGACATAAAAATTATAATTATTAGTGTGTGTGTCTATATGTATTATTTTAGACATAAAAATTATAATTATTAGTGTGTGTGTCTATATGTATTATTTTAGACATAAAAATTATAATTATTAGTGTGTGTGTCTATATGTATTATTTTAGACATAAAAATTATAATTATTAGTGTGTGTGTCTATATGTATTATTTTAGACATAAAAATTATAATTATTAGTGTGTGTGTCTATATGTATTATTTTAGACATAAAAATTATAATTATTAGTGTCTATATGTATTATTTTAGACATAAAAATTATAATTATTAGTGTGTGTGTCTATATGTATTATTTTAGACATAAAAGTTATAATTATTAGTGTGTGTGTCTATATGTATTATTTTAGACAGAAAAATTATAATTATTAGTGTGTGTGTCTATATGTATTATTTTAGACATAAAAATTATAATTATTAGTGTGTGTGTCTATATGTATTATTTTAGACATAAAAATTATAATTATTAGTGTCTATATGTATTATTTTAGACATAAAAATTATAATTATTAGTGTGTGTGTCTATATGTATTATTTTAGACATAAAAGTTATAATTATTAGTGTGTGTGTCTATATGTATTATTTTAGACATAAAAATTATAATTATTAGTGTGTGTGTCTATATGTATTATTTTAGACATAAAAATTATAATTATTAGTGTGTGTGTCTATATGTATTATTTTAGACATAAAAGTTATAATTATTAGTGTGTGTGTCTATATGTATTATTTTAGACATAAAAATTATAATTATTAGTGTGTGTGTCTATATGTATTATTTTAGACATAAAAATTATAATTATTAGTGTGTGTGTCTATATGTATTATTTTAGACATAAAAGTTATAATTATTAGTGTGTGTGTCTATATGTATTATTTTAGACATAAAAGTTATAATTATTAGTGTGTGTGTCTATATGTATTATTTTAGACAGAAAAATATAAAAGCATTATTATACTATTACCACCTAACCCAGACATATTAAATATTATCTAGCAAATTGTTTTTGAAAGTTGGTAAATATTGGCTTGCAATATACAATATACCTAATCTACTAAAGCTATCAATAAACTAGCAAAAGCAATTAGTTTCAAAATGAACCATAATTTATTTTAATATTCATATCGTACTTCATAAACGTGTTTAATGAAGTCATTAAGCTCCTGTCTCTTATTTAAACAAACATAAAATGAAAACTTAATATTCATAGCAATATTTGTAGGACTTATTAATGTGTTTCAAGATTGATATATAAGACATGTTGGAATAGGACGGGTAGAATATGTAGAGGTGGTGACAGATCAGAGAGAGCTTAAACTGACATGCAAAGCACTTCCTAATTCGTCTATTTGCAATTGGCATATGAAATGCAGACCAAAATATTTTCTAAGGCGAGTGGATAAAGAATTGTGGCTTTGAGTTAATACTTTCATTAATTTAATATTTGTAATTAATTAATTTAATATTTAATATTTTGTTAATATTTTCATGTATAAAGCACATAATAACAGAAACGGTTAAGTATGACTACAATTTCTGAAACGCAACAGTATTCTGAAATAACTGGTCTACCGTAATTACGACTGTATCTTAGTCATTTTAAAATATATATTAAATTTTGGAGTTGATTTTCGTTATATTGTACGATCATTATATGAACTTTTTACCTATAAACCACCGTTACAATTTACCAATAGATTTACCTACCATTTGTCTAAGTAACCGCTAAATATTGTCAGTGTAGGATAGGTTGATGACTCCTATTATTAAAATAAATAAAACAAATCCCAACTACAAATATAAGTTGGGCGACTTCGGTCTGTAAACTAGTTTCGCTAAAACGTTTTGTTAATCTATACCTACTTATATCTAAAATCTTCATCACATAATTCGAAAGGATTCACTCAATGACGATGTCTATCAGATCTCCAGGACGTCTCCAGTGGGAGAAAGTGGAACTGCAGTTCAGCTTGAAGCCGAGCTTGGAAGGAGTCCGGCTGTCGAGGACCCCTCCCGAAAAGAAAGGAATGGAGGAGTCTGGGTTGTGTTCTAATTTGTAGACTGATTTTGTTTTAAGTTTGAGTTTTGTGTAGTAGAGATACAATATTATGTTAAGCACACAACAATTGTATACACAAACTGTATAAAACAACTTAACTTTACGTATAAGTATATATTTAAAAAAAAATATTTAACTATATCAAGTGTCCATTAATGTTATTCAAGTTCCGTCTCTGTTAATGTCCATTTCGGTAAATATCAAATCAAAGATAACCTCAAAGAATAGAATTAGCTTAGTCCAAAGTATTGTTAGTTATTATTGTTAGTTGTATTGTTATTAGGTATACGTAAAAATCTGTAATTAGCTTTCTGCAATTATTACTGTATTCTTTAAAAGATGAATAGCTGTTGATTTTCCAGTAAATTAAATAAATAAATAAACTAGGGGTCTCGGGAGTTTATCTTTAGGCCATATATAATCCATGGTTTTAGTGATAATATTCTTGCTTTTTTTTATTAAATTTATTTTAGTCCCTGGTTTGAACCTGGTACTATTACTAGGCACTATTTTTAGATTATGTTTTGGAATAAGGCCGGTCAAGTCTACTCAGCTTTGATAATTCTTTTATCAACTACGGTATATGTGCTACTATAGTTGATACTTTTATCAACTACGGTATATGTGCTACTATAGTTGATTCTTTTATCAACTACGGTATATGTGCTACTATAGTTGATACTTTTATCAACTACGGTATATGTGCTACTATAGTTGATACTTTTATCAACTACGGTATATGTGCTACTATAGTTGATACTTTTATCAACTACGGTATATGTGCTACTATAGTTGATACTTTTATCAACTACGGTATATGTGCTACTATAGTTGATTCTTTTATCAACTACGGTATATGTGCTACTATAGTTGATACTTTTATCAACTACGGTATATGTGCTACTATAGTTGATACTTTTATCAACTACGGTATATGTGCTACTATAGTTGATTCTTTTATCAACTACGGTATATGTTCTACTATAGTTGATACTTTTTAGGTAGGAATACGAGTATAGCGATTTGGCTGACAGCGATTTTTTAGGGTTTCGTACCCAAAAGGTAAAACGGCACCCTATTACTGAGGCTCCGCTGTCTGTATGTCTGTCTGTCTGTCACCAGGCTGTAGGTATCTCATGAACCGTGATAGTTAGACTGTTGAAATTTTCACAAATGATGTATTTCTGTTGCCGCTATAACAAAAAATACTAAAAACCAAATAAAATAAATATTTAAGGGGGGGCTCCCATAAAACAAACGTGATTTTTTTGTTCCTTTTAGCTCGATATTGATAGCGGTAATAGGAAGACGCTTCAAATATTCACAGAATGTTTAGTTATATATTCACTTTAAACATAAATAATTAAATTAAAATAAAATAAATATTTAAGGGAGGCTCCCATACAACAAACGTGATTTATTGCCGTTTTTATAGATACCTAATGGTACGGAACCCTTCGTGCCCGAGTCCGACACGCACTTGGCCGGTTTTTTAGTTTTTTATCTTTGTCAAAAGGATAAATTTGTATGTAATGGGTAATAACCAGAACTAGTGATCCGATTTTGAAAATTCTTTCATTGATAAAAAGCTACACTATCCCAGATTGCTATATTTTATATTGATAAGAATCTGTGATAAGATAAGAAGCCGAGGCGAGTCAGCTAGTAGTGAATATTAATGCGTAATATTTATCATGAAGAGAAGGAGACTGTGCACAGGACTCATGGAGCGAGCCATGCTCGGCATGACAATACTAGACCGAGTCCTCATTACCAAAATTCACAAGCGGGCTAAAGTTCAAGACGATAACAAGCGTATATTGGGACTCAAATGAAGTTGGGCAGGACATGCCAGGCGCGGTGATGACAGGTGGCCCCCCGATGGAACCAGGAACACAGGTCGTTCGCTAGCAAGATGGATCGTGCATAATAAAAATCACAGGTCGTATGAGGGTTAGAACAGCGCAGGACAGAGGTGAATGGCGACAATGTAGACATGATTATGCCCAGCCACTGCTGCATGAAAAGGGCTGACGATGATGACGATGGTGTATCATGTCTCTATGTTTTGAATCAGTGAACTGGACTTTAGACAAAAGCAGGTGTTTTATTAGATCGCAATTTTCTAGACTTCATTCACATGAAAAGTCTTCTCAAACCAACGGTAAGGCAAATCACATTCGGAAGTCTTTACGTTTTTTTTTCTTTTTTTATGCATTATAGGCTTGCGTTTGACCACGCTCTCGCCTGATGGTAAGCAATGATGCAGTCTACAATGGTACACGCTTGCCTAGAAGAAACCTATTCACTACGTCCAGGTAAAAACATTGATTTTTGCATTCGGATTGTTTATAGTAACTACATAACAGTGGGCAGTGTTCTAGGCACCTTCACTCACACATAGACCGAACTCGCACACAATCTTACTCCTCCCGATCAAAACAACGCCAGTGATGTGTATTTGGTAAAACGTACTTACCCACTTTTTTCTCTTTTTTTGTTATTAGTTGCATTCTTGTGAATTGTATTATCTTTAAGTATGCTAGGTATAAGTAACAAGTACCTATAGCTCAATAAAACGCATTGTTTGTCACCAGCACCAATTAATATGTATGATAAATATACTTAGGTTTCATCTAGGTATTATAAAACTATGTCTCGTATAAGTGAACTGTATTTAATATTAAGTTATTTTTAGAATAAACATCTTTAAACCGAAAAAGCCGTATAGATCGAGATACCAGACATTATCTTGTAAATATTCTCTTAATTACATTAAGTGCGTCCAGGTAGGCGCTAACTGCCTCTAATTTCACTTAAAACTACATAAACATCCGCTTAATGCCTTATCTAGGCAGATTTATGATCATATGAACCATAAAATTAGAACAGTTTTGCATTACTAATTACCCTTCACATTTTAATGGAAAATAAATGATAGTGTATTTACAATTTACTCGGTATTATAATTTGTAGCCATATGAGATGTTTGAGTAGATTTGCAGTGCATCAACCGATGCTGGTCATCATTAGAATTTGAAATATTTTGGTCTTTATCTGAAATTCTCTCTTGTCTTATAGTTCATATAGATATTATAATATAAATTTCTTAAATAGCTGAGTTTTGATAATAAAACCTTTAAAATAAAACCACTGATTATTATTTTATAGGTATATAAAAAGGTGTTTTGTAATATTTTTTTCTCTCTTAATACATATTACAAAACACCTTGTATGTTCTTGTGACCTGTTCAAGTTGTTAATTGTAAACTACTTCTTATTTTGTTACGTCCAAAATAGAATCGTTGAAGGGAATTCTACCAATCGACATTTACTCTTGTAAACTAAACGCAAACAATATAACACTCATTCAACGTACAATCAAATGTAATTGTATCCAATAAAACGAAAATAGTTTAATGATAATCTTGTTTACTACTACTCAGCGTCCGTTCAGACTGGCAACACCACAGCGACAAAAATGTGACCGGCCACAAAATCGTATGAAAAAACGTAGAGTTCCATTCACACGTCATTTGCAGTCGCGTTCAACTGTATCGCGAACGTGTGGTCAATACCGACATCAACTTCACGCATTTTATGGTTTCTTTTAACACTAGCTACTGCCCGGCCACATTTTTGTCGCTGTGGTGCGGTTGTGGCTTGTGGCCCGTCTAAACGGGCGCTTAGTTGTTTGTCGTGATCATTCAGAAGTTCATTTGGAAGATTGCCAGAAACGAATAAAATTCGAGTAAGATTGTTGCACACGTTAAGTGACAGTCGACGTTTTCATGTGCCCGAGCTTACCTGTCGTTGAACATTCCTGTTGACGGTACATTTATTATCTGTGAAAGCTGACTTTTCTGAAAAGTTTACAGGATGCAGATTTACCTACCTACTTGTTTATTGTGAACTAATATTAACAAAACGGCCAAGTGCGAAGGGTTCCGTACCATTATCTATAAAAACGGCAATAAAATCACGTTTGTTGTATGGGAGCCCTCCATAAATATTAATTTAATTTTAATAATTTATTTTTAAAGTGATTAAATAACTAAATATTCTGTGAATATGTCAAGCGTCTACCTGTTGCCGTTATCAATATCGAGCAAAAACGAGAAAAAATATCACGTTTGTTGTATGGGAGCCCCCCTTAAATATTTATTGTATACCGTTTTCAGTATGTCTTGATATAGCGGCAACAGAAATACATCTTCTGTGAAAATTTCAACTGTCTAACTATCACGGTTCATGAGATACAGCCTGGTGACAGACAGACAGCGGAGTCTAAAGTAATAGGGTCCGTTTTACCCTTTGGGTACGGAACCCTAAAAAAAGGAATATGCCGATGAGAATAAAATCGTCCTAGTAATTCCTTTAAAGGAACATGCAAAACATTACTGGGATAAATTGAAGTATCTATCAATCCGCAGCTTCGAACGCGTAGTTTTTCAATAAAAACATTACCCTCCTTCTGCGCAGTTGTGTAAAAAGTAGCCTATGTCACCCGGAGATAGTGTAGCTTCCCAACAGTGAAATATTTTTTAAATCGGTTCAGTAGTTTCGGAGCCTATGCAATACAAACAAACAAATCCTTCCTCTTTATAATATTACTAGTGGACCCCCCGAACTTCGTATCGGCTTGACATACATAGGTATAACGCGGGCTGTCAATATAAATCACCCTGGTAGAATTGTCAATTGTTGTCCCCGGCCATCATTATGTATGAGAAAATGAATGACTTCAACAAATAATTCAATACCAAAATTAGCCAAATCGCTCCACCCGTTCTCGAGTTTTAGCGAGACTAACGAACAGCAATTAATTTATATATATATATATAGACGATATATCTCGGGATAACTCCTACCGAAGCATCTGTTTCAAACGATATTCATTTTTTTTACATCCTCTTTGACGATATTTGCAGCACGCATTCTGTCAATTCTATGTCAAACGTCATAAGGTTGCATTATAAAAGCGCTAAGGTTAGATTATAAATAATTTTATATAGTGGTTAAGTATTCTTAAATTTTCTAATTTTGCGCGCAATTTTCTTATTTTTTTCTTTCATAAGAACCTTCTCCTGACAATAAGAAATACAACAAAAAAAGAATTGGCCAAATTGGTCCAGGCGTTGTTGAGTTATGCGCTTACCAACACATTTTGCGATTCATTTTTATATTAGAGATAGTATAGATAGTATAGACAAGAAATATTTAAAATTATTAATATTACTGACAGTTCATATAAGCATAAGAATGTATTAATGGCTGATGAGATGGGTCACGCTAAGACGTTGCAGTGCATCATATTATTCTAGACATTGTTACGGCAAGCACCGGAATGCAAACCCACTATGCGATTTATTTCACTCACTAAGAAAGTCGAGGGTGCGAGGCAAGACGCAATGCGGAGCGGATCGCACATACCCTGATAAAGGTTCACGAATTGAACCTAAACATTATCGGTCGTAACACCAATAAGACGGTACGTGATAAATCTCGTATTAAAAATAATAATGCGAGTTCCTTTTTATTGATGGCGGACAGTACGCGATTTATTCGTTGCTATTTCAGCAATTTGTTAGTAAGCTAGTGAGTAGCTGATTTGTCGTTTTTATTAAAAATAACCTCTAATGTCATTAACTGTCCTGACTTGTTAAATAAAATTAGAATTATTGCATTTAAACAAACTAGGTTCATTCCTCATATAAATTTACCCATAGTTGGATACAAACTACAGGCGAAACTCATTTTTGTGGCGAGCAAGTGACAATTTCAAAAAGCTGTGTAAGCGCACGGACTATGACCTTTTCTGCATGAGCGTCAGTTCGATTCGACAGCGGTTGAATCGTGCATTCTTTAGCGATTAATAATAGTATATTTAATATAATAATAGAATAGATAGGCACTCTTTCTTCATTGTATCTGTAATGTGAGATGTCGAATGGTTGTTCACATTTTTTCTATTTCTTTATTGTTGTTCTTTATAAAACCTGTAATTGGCTATATACAATCTGTTATAAGTATAAGTTTTATAACAGCTGTTGGTTTTCCTACAAATAAATTATATTAAATTATAGTTAGTATAATTTTGTTTTGTTTGTAATGTTTATGTCTTATAATATGTACAGCAGGTATTAGTCATTCTACAACGGCAATAATAAATTGTAGAACGTGATAGATAATAAAATAAAAGCTGCCAAGTGCGAGTCTGACTCGCCCATGAAGGGTTCCGTAGCAGCAAGTAACATAATATAAAAGTTCTTGTAGTTCGTTGTAACTTTTTTTTTATATTTGAGTCGATTGAATGAAAGGTAAATTGCAGTTTAGGATTTATGACGTATTAAAAAAAAATACTAGATCTCGTTCAAACCAATTTTCGGTAAATTTTTGAAGACCTATCCATAGATACCCCACACGTATGGGTTTGATGAAAAAATTTTTTTGGGTTTTAGTTCTAAGTATGGGGAACCCTCATATTTTTATTGTCTTTTTTCTATTTTTGTGTAAAAACCTTAATGCGGTTCACATAATACATCTATTTACCAAGTTTCAACAGTATAGTTCTTATTGTTTCGGAAAAAGTGGCTGTGACATAGGTACGGATGGACAGACAGACTGACATGACGAATCCATAAGGGTTCCGTTTTTTGCCATTTGGCTACGGAACCCTAAAAATCACCGAAAGTATCTCTTTTATTATCGCGAGCATTCTTTGGGTTGACGCGAGATTCATTTGTTCCTGTTTCTGCAATTTGTCAAATTATATTTGGAACACATTCCAGTACACTTTATGAATAGTGATTGCTGTGGCAGAAATAAAACACGATGGGCGATTTATAAAAATCATCAGACAGTGGACGGGTTTGTGTTTTTACCTGTCGTTAACATTCTGTGGGTTGACACTTGATTATATATGTTTAATGTTTTTAAATTGCAATCGGGAAATGGAAATTGTATAAAAATAAACTAACTTTGTATGCCCGTAGGTATCTAATCCGTTTGTGTCGCGTAGGTGTCGCATAATAACCTTTCGTTTATTATGCCGTGCCTATGTTACGACTGTAATAAACTTTATATTTGATATTCAAACCAGAAAACTCCAGACTTGTTATAATATCATCCGTGTGCTTCACTAATTAAAGGACGCTAATTGTAGCAACAATAAATAAACTCACGACACAAGTTACATATCGTTGTAATTGACAGATGTTGACGATTACGTATTCACGTAATTGAGACGACCTCCGTGGCGCAGTGGGCGTATAGCCGGCTGAGACGCAGGAGGTAGCGGGTTCGTTTCCCGCCACCGAACAAATGTTTGCATGATCTACAGATATTTGTTCCGTGTCTGGGTGTTTTTCTATAATTATAAGTATGTATTTAAACAAAAATGTATAAGTCTTTTATCAGTTATCTGGTTCCCATTGTACACACGGCTACACATCAAGCTATTAACTTCCAGTATAAGCTGACCTCGCATTATGTAGGCTTTTCGTAGAATGAGAGGTCAGCTTATACTGGAAATATATAGCTTGATCTGTAGTCGTTTGTACAAGCAATGCTTAGTTTGAGGCTAGATAGCGCTGTGTGAAATAATGTCCAGCAATATTTATTATTATTATTATTATCTCCCATACAATTTCTGCCAAAACATACAACCACGCCAATGAATTGTAACGAAAATTTTATTTCGGCTGAATCGAAGAATGCGAAAATAAATACGACTCACCGAGAAAGGACGCAGAAAAGTTTCAAGAAATAAAGTGGGATTGTCAGCGCGTTCTCAAAACGGAAGCCGGCATCGGCAACGTGCTCTTTTTAATTAATTTTAATTGATTACTGTGACCAAAACACGATAACATCAAAACAACCGGCCGATGCGCCACCGGTCACTTGCATCCTTCCATTCTTTTTTATAACGACTTATAAATTTGATTTTTATATTTTGTTCATTCGAATTATAAACTCTAAAAGAGTTTTTTGGGAAAATACGATTATACATTGGTATATTGATCAGATACTTGGAAACAAACAGACTCGGACTTGCCAAACGAGATGCCTGTAATATACAACAGTCGTGTCGCGAGTGATAAATTTGAGAGAAAACCAAACAAGTCGAATGTTTTGACTAACTCTGAGTCAAGCATTCAGCTTTTTAACTAAGAAATGCTTAATAAATAAAGGTTGTCTGGAAGAGATCGCTTCTAAGCGATAAGACCGCCCATTGTACTATTTGATTTATATTTTCTATTTTGTTTGTATTTTTTTTGTTTATACTGTGTACAATAAAGTGTTTTCATTCATTCATTTCATTCATTCATTCAAATGCTTTAAAGTAACTACTTTCCTTATTTTTCCGTTATAAATAATGTTTGTGTTCAGACTAATATTCTTTACATACCAACAAAGTTTTTTATAGTTTGAAGTTTTTGAGTTCGCAAACATTTGGTGCAATAATAAAATGTTCTAAGTACACACGGCTATACATCTAGCTTTAATTTCCAGTATAAGCTGAACTCGCATTGTGTAGGCTTTTCGTAGAATGAGAGGTCAGCTTATACTGGAAATGTATAGCTTGATGTGTAGCCGTGTGTACGTAAAAGTTTTATGAGAAAGGTTTGTGGATCTTTTTTCGCCAAAAATAATAACTTATTTGTATTTAGATACAAAGTACCGATATCAAGATTTTGAGTTCGGAAACATTTAACGCAATGTAAAATCACAATGCGATATCTTTACGCAAAAGTTATGATTTAGGATTTTGGATCTTTTTCCGCCAAAAATAATAAAATATTCGTATTCAGAATAACATTCCCTACATATTAACAAATTTTAATACATTTTGAATATTTTGAGTTCGGAAACATATCTACATACTTAGTTAAAATGATATATACAAAAGTTTTTGATATAAATTTTCCAATTTGTGCCAAAGCTCGTAAGCCTTAGCTAAGATCTAAGCTAGATGCTCTCCTGTCCCCAGGTCAAGGAAAGGACCACATGGCTAAATGAAGATCTAAATGAGATTACTAGGCCCACTATAATTCCTTTCGAATTAATAGATTTGGACAGCAATAGACAGACGCTGCTGGCGTGATGATTACGATGCCTTCCAGACAGAATGGTGGGATATGGCAAGTGAACGAAAATCCTGGAAGATAATTAGGGAGACCTTTGCCCAACAGTGGGATAACACAGGTTGAATAAAAAAAATATTTATTAAACATGTTTATATGGAGAAAGGTTAGGGTACCAGACAACTGGACTTGAACAACAGAACCAACATCGTCACGAATTAAACTACTGGCATTAAACCACTGGTTAGTAGCGATCACATAGTTCTGATTTTAAACTATAGGTAAGGGTAAGAACTTACCTGCCACCAGGCGTGAGTACACGCGGCAGGCGCGACAACGACCCACTGGCGGCTCCACCGGCTCATACCACAAAACAATTTTATCTGTTATCTTGTATAATTTGTACTCATTTTCTCTCCTGATCCTATCCTAGTTTAGTGTAGTTATATCCCGGGTTTTATGTCTATTCTGTTTTCCTAATTTTTTATTTGCCAATGGCAAATGAACAAAACCGTGCGACGCCGAAAAAAAACAATTTTACTAAACTAGAGGTTAGTAGGGTAAGGATTTACATTCCACCGGGCACGAGCGGCAGCAACGAACCATTGGTGTATTCCACCCGCATCACAATTATGTAAAGGTAAGGCTGATCTGCCTTCACATATCATCCGCAAACACATGTATTATTAGAGATAAGAATAAAACTATATGATGCCACCTGGCGCGCGAATACGAGCGTCAGCAACGAACCATTTGCCTCTAACACCCGCATCTTAGGTGCTAAAGTAGAGGTAAGGGTAAGGTAAGGACTCACCTGCCACCGGGCGCGCGAGCACGAGCGGCAGAACCAGCAACGGCAGCAGCGGCAGCCGCATGCTCTCGCTAGCCTCGCATGCCGGCGCGTGCGGCGGGCCGGTCACCACGCGCGCACATCCACACGAACCACCTGCACCAGGGTTGCCAACTTACTACCTCTGCCTTACAACCTTGAGGGTTAACAGCTCAATTTCTAGAACGGCTTCAGTGATAGCCGATTTAACTTTTTAGCGTTTACCGAATTGCTCAGTTTTTGAAAGTTTATCGATTCGAGTTCACGGAGTTTAAAAGTGTCTGATAGGTTAACGGTAAGTTTTTGTAGTTCGATTGAAGTTGTTTAGGAAAATATGTAAGAATACAATGTTGTCAATTTGTAGAATTGTGAAACTACGGTTCCGTAAGTAACTAGTCAAAAACACTCACAATCAAATCGCCGAATAAAATTCGTTGAAACTTTACACTAACTTTTATGTATAAAGTTTTTATCAAACTTTTCAATACTTATAAAATTACGAATCAATACGAAAGCGCGGTTAACGTTCCGGAACAATTTTTTCAGGACTGAAACTTGATTTCTCATAAAACAATTAAACTTTTTGTTTAAGGGGGTTGTCGGGATTTTATCGTTGGTAACCCTGACCTGTCGTACGTCTCGCGCGTACCATCCGGCGCGATGGACAGCCGTGCTGCCGTACCGGGGAATCGGCGCGGACTGACGGCGCGCGTCCAGCCGCGATGCAAGTGCAGCGGTCGACGACTCGCGCCTTCCGCCTGGCCCAGACACCTTCGCGCCAAACTACATGTGTCGAGCGAGACTTTCTTTTACTTCGCCTCACCTTTGCCTAAAGTTCCTAGCCCTTCAACAATCCTTATCAATACCGGTATAAAAACGTTTGCGTTCAAACTTTTTTCTAATGTTTTCTGAGACCTTTTTTATTTTGTTTTAAAAGTTTCGTGGATCTGGCTTTTTTATACGACTTGGAGATGGAACAAGCATATGGCCCACATGATGTTCAGTGGAAACCACCGCCTTTAACAAAGTTTTATCAAGTCCTTACAATATTCCCAAATTGATTGTTGATGAGACATCGATATCGTATTCTTTGGCACCAAAAGTAAGTTAGGTACTTACTTACATACAACATTATTTATAAATAAATCTTGAATCAGTTATGCGCACTTATCTCTGTGATAAAGAGTTTTTAAATCGCTACAAAAATCAGATACTTGAAAGGCCCCTAACCTACTAAAACTTAGGGGCCATTGTGAATGAAAGGATGTGAAATGAAAGCAAAATAAAAATGTTAATCCTAAATAAAATTATACCTACCTAGGTAATTACTTAAACTTATCTTATGAGAAAACTTATAAAAGTACACAAATACGGCAGAATAACTACGTCTGTTGACATATTGGAGACAGAGTCAAGGCCTTTTTGCTAGCTGCACTGCAAATAAATATAAGTACACGTATGCTTAAATATTTTTTCAAATCAAAAACTTAAAGCAATTTTCCTTTTAAAGAAAATGTAATTAAAATAAATACAAGAATTCCCAAGAACAAATTTGAAAGAATACATTTCGCAAACAAGAGGGATATTGACAAAACTACACAAATACATTAAGTAAGGTTACATGGTCACATTGTAGATAATCTGATTACAAGTTCAATAGCACAGAATAAATAATAGTATGTTAATAGATACAGAAGATCAATGACCTCGCTGTTGAAGCGTTGAAGTCTTTTCAAGGGCGCATACTTTCGGAAAAACTAGTTTAGCTAAAGATGAAATCTTCACGTGTAGCTTGCTGTCTCGATGTTTGACCAATTATTTAAATGTAATGTAATGTATTTAAATCTTATTTTATTCTTTCTAGCTTGTTTTGTTATTTACGTATATGTATCTATGTGTTTTGCCACCTGTTTGCTTATTTATTTTAGTGCATCCGTGAGGTTACCCATGGTTCTCGCCTGAAAAGCAGCGCCGCTTTCCGTCCTCGGATGATTGGCAGCAATACGCTGAGACTGGGTCTGTTTGGCACACACAGTGTTTTTCCTGTGTTTTTAGTGTTACGTACGAAAAGGGTCAAACGGGACCCTATTACTAAGACTTCGCTGTCTGTGTCTGTCTGTCCGTCTGTTACCAGGCTGTATCTCATGAACCGTGATAGTTAGACAGTTGAAAATTTCACAGGTAATGTATTTCTGTTGCCGCTATAACAACAAATACTAAAAACAGAATAAAATAAATATATAAGGGGGTCTCCCATACAACAAACGTGATGTTTTTGCTCGTTTTTGCTCTTAATTGATAACGGCAACAGGTAGACGCTTGAAATATTCACAGAATATTTAGTTATATTCATTTTAAAAATAAATGATTAAATTAAAATAAAACAAATATTTTTAATGGGGCTCCCATACAACAAACGTGATTTTTTGCCGTTTTTATATACAATGGTACGGGACTTGCACTTGGCCGGTTTTTGTATGTCGATGTGGGGTCAATTAAATTAAATTAAAATTAATTAAATTAATGATATCATTTTTATATCTTTTTATGTTTAGAATGTTCAAAACCATTACTTCATCCCGAAATCACCCACTGCTGGGCTCCCTGATTTTCGCCAGCCTCCTCTATCATGTGCGCCTTTCTTCCAGGCCTCGTGATTTTTATGACGTCGGCCGTCGCTTTCGGACGATCCAATTTTTCTGAATCTTATAGAATAGAAATTAAGAAAGATAAGATTACGTATAGCATTATGTGAGTATCCTTAACTTTCTATAATTTTTACGATGGTTTAGCAGGGGGGGGGGGGGGGGGGGGGGGGGTCTAAACTGGCCCCTTGGAGTTTTTAATATTTTATTTATATTAATTTTTTTATTATTATATGTAGGTCTCAAAATGATTTCAATAAAACAGAATAATCATTTAATTTGTAAACACATGAAACAATTATGAAGAGCACTGGGTCAATTCAATTTATTTAGATTTGATTCGTCCGAAATGGTGTTCAGCTAAGCAGTTCGATGTTTTGCACCCAAAGGAGATTTTCAGCTGAAACCAGATGCAAAGGTAGTGCTGCAGCGGCGTGTGATTCCTTTTTTGGTGCTGGCATTACCACTTTGATGGATATTATTGCAGCATTTAACAAGGTAGGCGTAGAAAAGAAAATCGGAATGTGTTACATAATTTACAGTTGATTCGTTCAAGGCCCCAAGTTCACCAATACATAAACATACTCTCCACCCGAAGGTTGTCTGGAAGAGATCGCTTTGTTAAGCGATAAGACCGCTCATTATGCTTACATTTATTTGTTTATTTATATCTGCTGTGTCTAGCTTGTAAGGTATAATAAAGAATTTTCATTCATTCGTTCATTCATGCGTGAGTTTGTTTGAATGGATTACGAGGACAAAATCTAAATTGCCTTAGTTATGAGGAAATGCTCTGAGGAACACGGTGACGACTAGGAAAAAAAATCAACTAAGTGCGAGTTTGACTCGCGCACGAAGGTTTCCGTATCTATAAAAACGGCAAAAAAATCACGTTTGATGTATGGGAGCCCCCCACCCCCCCCCTTAAATATTGGATGTATTTTAATTTAATGATTTTTTTGTACAGTTTATATATAACTAAATATTATGTGAATATTTCAAGCGTCTACCTGTTGCCGTTATCAATATCGAGCAACAACGAGCAAAAAAATCACGTTTGATGTATGGGAGCCCCCCCCCCCCCCCTTAAATATTGGATGTATTTTAATTTAATGATTTTTTTGTACAGTTTATATATAACTAAATATTATGTGAATATTTCAAGCGTCTACCTGTTGCCGTTATCAATATCGAGCAACAACGAGCAAAAAAATCACGTTTGATGTATGGGAGCCCCCCCCCCCCCCTTAAATATTGGATGTATTTTAATTTAATGATTTTTTTGTACAGTTTATATATAACTAAATATTATGTGAATATTTCAAGCGTCTACCTGTTGCCGTTATCAATATCGAGCAACAACGAGCAAAAAAATCACGTTTGATGTATGGGAGCCCCCCCCCCCCCCCTTAAATATTGGATGTATTTTAATTTAATGATTTTTTTGTACAGTTTATACATAACTAAATATTATGTGAATATTTCAAGCGTCTACCTGTTGCCGTTATCAATATCGAGCAACAACGAGCAAAAAAATCACGTTTGATGTATGGGAGCCCCCCCCCCCCTTAAATATTGGATGTAATTTAATTTAATGATTTTTTTGTACAGTTTATATATAACTAAATATTATGTGAATATTTCAAGCGTCTACCTGTTGCCGTTATCAATATCGAGCAACAACGAGCAAAAAAATCACGTTTGATGTATGGGAGCCCCCCCCCCCCCCTTAAATATTGGATGTATTTTAATTTAATGATTTTTTTGTATAGTTTATATATAACTAAATATTATGTGAATATTTCAAGCGTCTACCTGTTGCCGTTATCAATATCGAGCAACAACGAGCAAAAAAAATCACGTTTGATGTATGGGAGCCCCCCCCCCCCCTTAAATATTGGATGTATTTTAATTTAATGATTTTTTTGTACAGTTTATATATAACTAAATATTATGTGAATATTTCAAGCGTCTACCTGTTGCCGTTATCAATATCGAGCAACAACGAGCAAAAAAATCACGATTGATGTATGGGAGCCCCCCCCTCCCCTTAAATATTGGATGTATTTTAATTTAATGATTTTTTTGTACAGTTTATATATAACTAAATATTATGTGAATATTTCAAGCGTCTACCTGTTGCCGTTATCAATATCGAGCAACAACGAGCAAAAAAATCACGTTTGTTGTATAGGAGCCTCCTTAAATTTTTATTTTATTCTTCTTTTAGTATTTGTTGTTATAGATGCAACAGAAATACAGCATCTGTAAAAAATTCAACTGTCTAAATAACACGGTTCATGAGATACAGCCTGGTGACAGACGGATAGACACACAGACATACGGACAGACAGACAGCGGAGTCTTAGTAATAGGGTCCCGTTTCCCTTTGAGTACGGAACTCTAAAAATGCAAAATTATGCATTTTGTTGCTACTTTTTGTGAAAAAAAAACTCTGGTTTTCGAGAAATTGCAGAGTTGATTAATTTTGTAAATGAATGAATGATATTGTATACAAACACAAGAAAGAAACATAATCGTAAAAACGGAAAGCCATACGTACAATAGGTGGTCTTATCGCTTTGAAGCGATTTCTTCCACGTCTATTGTAGTAGGACCTGTATAAATAATAAATAAATATTGCTGGACATATTACACAGCGCTATCTAGCCCCAAACTAAGCAGAGCTTGTACTATGGGAATAACATAACTGATACTAATTAAAATTATACTAGTGGTTCGCCCCGAACTGAGATCTCGCGAGTCTCCCAAAACACAAATAAAATATTCTTAGTGCGACTCGCGCAATGATGCCTAAACGTATTTAGTGGCTAAATATGATTTAAGCAGTTGTCAAATCATACAAGTACGTAAAGTTTTATCATGTTTAGTTGCTAAATACGTTTAGAGATCGTTGTGCAAGACGGCTTTATTCTTTAACTAATAAAATAGTGCCACGAAAAAAAACCAATTTACTTGACTCACAGTTTTATTCAAGTTACAGGTAACGGGAGTTCATATTAATTGGTTCTTTTTTTTTGGGTACAAATTGCAGTTATTTTGGATTTCAGATTTCAGACTTTTGCCTATATTTGTGTTACTAAAGCTACACGCATACTAAATTTCAGCACTGTGGGGTCACTGGTGTACCCTGTGAATTTTGTCAAAGTTTAGTTTTTATTATGGCTAATAACTCAAAAACTATAAAGAATTTACAAAAAATAAAAACGGAGTCTAAATGTACTTAAAAATACCTTCTATTTGTCGTCCCACTTGACTTAATAGCGTTATTTTCAATTTTTTTTACCCCTCTTGAACCTCAATATCTCAACAACCCCCCAACATTTTTAGCTCATTTATACACACCATAATTATGCTATCACTACCTACCTATGTATTAAATTTCAGGATGATCGGAACAACGCTTCGAAAGTTATCCTCGGACAAACAAACATACATACATACAATGCCGATTTGCCCAAGTTGATTTAGAGATCTCGCTTCGCTCGATCAATAATAAGCTTTATTACCCAGCGCGTAGACATCAAATGAAGCAACAGGTTATTAGTTTAACACCACACTTTTGTACCATCCACACGGACCACACGATTCTTCAATATTGTGTGTTGTACACATGCGTCGATTTTAGAAATAATTCTAACCCCATACAATACGACTTTAATACCTAGTCAGGTCATAAGTATTGTCACACAGTAAAAACTTTTCTTTTAGAATGCTGGTCACAAAAAAGTTTATAGAATTCGAATTTCGAATTGTTCATGAAAATAAAAATGTATACTTTTTAGAATTTTACTCATTTTTAAATATGGAGTGGACGCTTAAAGAAGACCGTGTTGCAGTTATTGCGTTGCATCGTTGCGATTACGCGCCAATTCAAATTTTTGACATACTGAAAAATTTGAATATAACCAAAAGATTCGTTTATCGCACCATCAAACGATACAATGAAGACTCTATTGTAGATGACAGGTCAAGAAGTGGTCGCCCTCGGTCTGTTAGGACTCCAGCAGTGATAAAAGCTGTGAACGCGCGAATGCAAAGAAATCCCAAACGTAAGCAGAAACTGTTGGCCCTTCAGATGGGGTTAAGCAGAACCACGGTGAAAAGGGTGTTAAATGAAGACTTAGGGCTTCGGGCATATCGAAGAAAAACAGGACATCGTTTGAATGCTCGTTTAATGGACCGGAGACTGAAGAGATGCCGCTCTTTGTTGGAGCGGTACGCGGGAAAAAAATATCGGGAAATTCTTTTTTCGGACGAAAAAATTTTTACCGTAGAAGAGAGCTACAACAAACAAAATGATAAGGTGTACGCACACAGTAGTGAAGAAGCGAGCAACCGTATTCCGCGTGTCCAACGTGGTCATTTTCCATCCTCGCTCATGGTATGGTTGGGAGTTTCTTATTGGGGCTTAACAGAGGTACATTTTTGTGAGAAAGGTGTAAAAACGAATGCAGTTGTGTATCAAAATACAGTCCTGACGAACCTTGTGGAACCTGTTTCTCATACCATGTTCAATAACAGGCACTGGGTATTCCAACAAGATTCGGCGCCTGCTCATAGAGCGAAGAGCACACAAGACTGGCTGGCGGCGCGTAAAATCGACTTCATCCGGCACGAAGACTGGCCTTCCTCCAGTCCAGATTTGAATCCGTTAGATTACAAGATATGGCCACACTTGGAGGAAAAGGCGTGCTCAAAGCCTCATCCCAATTTGGCGTCACTCAAGACATCCTTGATTAAGGCAGCCGCCGATATTGACATGGACCTCGTTCGTGCTGCGAAAGACGACTGGCCGCGCAGATTGAAGGCCTGTATTCAAAATCACGGAGGTCATTTTGAATAAACTTTAGTTTCATAAGAATCTATGTTTTGTTAAGTTCATTTTGGTATATATAGGTAAATGGTTACATAATGAATAAACTTGTTTCAATTATTTTATATTAAACATGTGACAGAATTTATGACCTGACTAGGTAATTATATGATCAAATGAACGAACATAAGTTTTTTTGACTACGATCACGCCTGATGGTAAGCAATGATACAGTCTGTACGAGGGGTACACGCTTGCCTAGAAGAAACCTACTTACTCACCAAGACACTAGTCAAGATGGCAGCGTAGCCTATAAGCGGGCTGAAAGTAAGATCTTTAATATATAAGGTTTATTTTCGCACTCCGGAAAAACGACCACATCTTTCGTAATAAACTCAAATGGCTCCCCATTCGACTTTGCCGGAATACTCACATCCTATCCCTCCTATTCAACATCCTTCGTAATCATTCCACGCCTTGTTATCTGAAGGAACACTTTGAGTTCCTTCATTGCACAAATCCCCGAACACTCCGATCCTCTGAAAACCTCCTTCTTAAAACCCCGATGCATAGAACCAGTTGCTATGCAAACTCCTTTTCCGTCCAAGCTGTCCGATTATGGAACGCCTTGCCGGTCTCCATTAGACAATCCCCCTCACCTTCTGTATTAAAGCTAGACTCAAAAACTTTTATCTCCATGAAGAGTCGTGATTCATCTGATCTATAATATTATTAATGTGTATACATTGTATGTAAGTACATATTTATTTATTATATATGATATTTATTTCTTTACAATTATTTATGTATCTTATATGTATGTATTTAAGGATAAGTA
The DNA here is from genome assembly GCA_918857605.2 of Philereme vetulata. NCBI lineage: Eukaryota > Metazoa > Arthropoda > Insecta > Lepidoptera > Geometridae > Philereme > Philereme vetulata. Next base: position 2,346,129 of record OU975460.1, on the reverse strand, counting down.
ATTTTTCTTTTTATATTATTAAGTTTATTCTTTTTACACCTCCTGCCTGGAAGAGATCGCCTTGTTAAGCTATAAGACCGCCCATTATGTTTACAATTATTTGTTTTCATTTATTTTTATATCTGTTGTGTCTAGCTTGTAAGGTCTAATAAAGAATTTTCATTCGTTCATTCATTCAATCATCTTTTGGTAGTTTAGGTCTCTAAAAAATGTGTAGAGGTTTATGGTATAAATGGGTTAAGGTTACGCTTACACCATAATTCGCAGTGACCACAATCTTGTCTTCAATGTTGTCGTCATTTTATGTCGATCTCAGCTTACAGAAATAATGTTAACCCTATAAACAGGGTATCAATATAATTTGTTTGAATTAAATTAGACATAAATAGAACTCAGCAGACGTTTGGACAATAAACCGTGGACTAGATATCGATACCTAAGTTATTTACGACTACAATGGCCATAAGATAATGCCGGATTAGATTTTATAAGATAACGGGTGTTTCGAAAATACCGATAAATGATAATCTGATCATTTTATAAACTAGACTTTCTCAATAAGTTATTATTTGCTTAATCGTAAATATGTACTTATCATTATAATGTATTTTTTTTAAAAACATGTTCATTTTTTTTGTTTTTTAATATTTAAAAATGTATTAAAATTTTCCCGTAGTTTTTCCTTAGTAAGTGTTATTATACAACACTAAAAATTCAATTCAAAAATGTATTACAGGTTTACAATATTTGTTATGTATTTTCGACTGAATGGTGGGTATGGGCTATGGGCCCATATTGCAACACCATGGACGCCTTAAGATGGAAGGCGACGTCGGGCTCGGCCGAGAAAGCGTTGACGGGACGATTTCGACACCTTCCAAAGAGGATGGTGGGAGATAGCGACAGATAGGGATGCTTGGACGGGCTTGGGAGAGACCTTAGCCCAGCAGTGGGACGAGATACTTACTTACTATCCTGGCGCATCAACCCCAAAGCGGATCTTGGCATCCGACACTAAAAGTCGCCACTGGTCCCTATTCTGCGCCACTTCTTGCCAGTCTGACACTTGAAGAGCGCGAAGGTCTTTCTCCACCTCATCCTTCCAGCGATATCTGGGTCGGCCGACTGGTCGTCGGGGGACTGGCATTCCTAGGTAGGCACGTTTGGCAGCACGATCGTCCCCCATTCGCTCAACATGGCCGAGTGGGACGAGATAGGTTAGGAAAAAAATCGTCTATTTATATTTATATAATTGATTTTTTTTAATTTTAAAGTACATAATAATTTATGTTATTAAAGGCAGATAAGATAAAAGATATATTTGTTTCAGATTGTTTAAATTTTGTGAATAAAACTGCTTTAAACCATTCCGCATTGGGGTTGTCTCGCGGTTTTTTTATTTCTTTAATCATTTCGAATATCACGTCACTAGTAACATAGACCCACAAGCGTTATCTGTTAGAATTCTTAAGTTATTTAACGATCATTTCTTGGAAATTGAATTTTTTGCAAGCTCACCCGCCTTGTTTAAGAAAGCAATCAATCAGACAATCCTGTCTGATTATCTAATTTTAATTTAAAGCGACTAAGTTACTCATTAGATACTAAATGTGAACCTGTATTGTGTAGGTACGTAGGTGCCTAGGCACTTGCTTGCCTGGATAATATAGGTTCATCCATATATTCATATTTGTTGTACTTAAGTATTTGTATACACTCATACCCACCATCTGTCGAACGTAATCTATGGACATCGGTGCTGGTTATGCCTGTAAGACATCTTGAAATAATTATTAAGTCTAGTAATATTTAGGCATAATTGTTTGTTGTCTCAAATAAATAAAATAGTACCAAAACGATATACAGAAATTAATTACGTTTACTCGTCTACAGGTGGCATTGTACGGCAAAACTTATAGCGTAAGTTGAAGTACGAAGGTTTATCTAGTAAGCTGTACTGTGCTTCTTTGGTACCTAATCTTTCTTAAATATGCAATGATTTAAATGAGTCTCTTGCCAATTGCAACGCTTCAAATTACATCGTGCCATCATCCCATTCCAGTTCCAAGTATAAGGACGCGAGGTAGGAACAGTTGATGGCTTGATGATATCAGTAGATTTATGACAATAAGTATATATTTTACCAAGACTTGTCCACCCACACGTGTGCACTAACCCTACATTTTAGCCACGATCATGTTTCCTTGAGAAACTATCATAAACGTTTTCCTTGAGAGATGAGGAAAGCGGTTTTGCTTTCGGCAAAAAAACTTTTCGGTGAATCACTAGAAATTGCAAAAAACATGGTGATTTATACACACCGCAATGTGTTGAGCCAATGATCCAATTATGGACCATAGGATTAAATAAATTCCTGATAAAAACGTTTTTTTCGTAATGTTAACTTTATGTGGCGTGTTTTGCATATTTGGCCTATTTGGGCATTTTGGTTGCATATTTTAGACTAATAATTGTAGATTATTAACCAAGGGGATAAAGCAGTGTCTTCTGTCGCGGGTGACGATTTAAATCGCGAGCGTAACGAAGGACTCGAGGTTTACTCCCGAGCGTAGCGAGGGTGTTAAAAAATTAAATCACGAGCGAAGCGAGGGATTTAAGACGAGTCCTGAGTGTAGCGAGGGATTTAAGTTCACCCAAGACTAAGACAGCTTTATCACCAAGGAAAATCCTCTACTTTTCGTACCATTTGCGAAAAAATTAACACAATAATAATATGAGATAAGCATTTATTAAAAATAATGAAAAGTAAAAGTTAACATTCGAAACATTGGTCCAATTATTGATAGAGAGAGTTACATTTTTGTTTGGTACATTTATTGTTGATGAGTTGATTTGAGTATTTGATTTAACATCGTAACGTATTTTTAGAACATTAACTTATGTATATATATAAAATAAATTAAAATAAACTTAACGTTTATGTATTTGAAGAAAACAAAAACGCGGCAAATTCCTAGACTAATATTTTTTTGTCGGAAAAGCAAAGGCATCAAGCTCATACGGCCTCGTTGGTTTTCGTAATTTTATTTAATAATCATAACTGCATAATAAATGCGTATTCCTTTTTCAAAAATATGTGTAATGCTTTATATACAAACTCAATGGTGTAAACACAGATGTAGTTCATTATAAATTTCGGTAAGTATTCCAAATTTAAATCACATTCTCCCCCTAGAGGATGAATGAAATTCAGTACAATTTTCTTTCCCTGTTTTTAACAGATTAAAAATGACTATTGTTATGTTCGCTTTTTGTGGCATAGAATGTCACTTTTTTGAGCAAGTGGTACGAAAACTTATTTTATCCAGTCTTATGGATTTGGACATCCCTCGTGCCACATATTCAACTAGATTACTGGAGACTCTGGTGTACTAAATACCTGATATTCGCTATTCCTTCGTTTTTATTAGTTTCACGTTTACTAACCTACGAACTTCATTTTAACCTACTGCTAATTGTTTTATCAATTATGTATGTATGTAATTGACGACCTCCGTGGCGCAGTGGGCGAATAGCCGGCTGAGCCGTAGGAGGTAGCGGGTTCGATTCCCGACCCGTTTTTTTTTATACAACTTATATGGCAAACGAGCATGCAGTCCACCAGATGTTAAGTGGCTACTGCAGCCCATGGATATCCGCATAGAATTCAAAACAAGGTATTATGTTGTCTTGATCTCTATGTGGATACGTTGCCATACTATAGGACTTAGCTGTTATGCCTATGTACCAGTAATTACAGGAACATACCATTACCGTCTAACCGGAACACAGCAGCACAAGTACTGCTATTTGGCGGCAGATAAAGGTAAGGCGGTGGTGCCCACTTCCTCGAGCTCATTCACAAAAGCTCTACCACCAGTACAAATGTTTGCATGATCTACAGATATTTGTTCCGCGTCTGGTTGTTTCTCTATATTTTATAAGTATGTATTTACAAAAAAAAAGTGTATATAAGTAATATATATATCTGGTATATATATTAACTGGTTCTCATAGTACAAGCTTTGCTTAGTGTGGGGCTAGATAGCGCTGTGTGAAATGTCCAGCAATATTTATTATATTATTATTATTATCAATTAATTATGTATGTAAGTGTAGGTCCTTTTTTTAATAATTTGGTACCATCGACTTATCTAATCATCGCGTCCGGGGATGGAACGCCTCAATGGTTTTAAACACTAGGATTTGGGCTTAATGGATTTGTTTTTACGAGTCCAATACATTACGATTTGGTTACGAGGGTCTCATGGTGGAGCTGGGAGGTGGATAGAGGAACTTTTCAGTGGTTACTAGGACATCCTACGGTTTTGGGCTCATTTGGTATGTTTGACGAGTCTAATACTGTTTGGTAATTCGCGACAGCTAGATCCGTGTTTTTTTAAACTATAAATAATAAGTTTCGGCCAAGTTACATCGGCCGTGGTCACGAGAGAATCTGTGCGCGAAAAGACCTGTTTTGTCTTTAAAAACATGAGTATAGTTCGCGATTTAAACTATTTTTGCCTATTGTCTCTGTTGGACATTCCGCCAATGTCACGGCACATAAGGTAGGTATTTTTTTACGGCGCGGCGCCGATAAGGTACAAAGAGTGTCTTGTATATCTGAAATAAATCTTATGCCTTGTATTTCTTTTGTTGCGACATCCATACTGCTCTTGTCATGGACGTCTTTACCACCCTGTAGATGCCAAAGATTATTCATCTGAGTATGATTTTGTTAAATATCATAAAATACATTCTATGAGCATTAAATAATATGTATCTGTTGGAAAGGCTGTGTCCTTGCAAGCGTCTTTAAGGCGCCTACAGATTCATCTAATTTTAATAATTGATTTTACCATTTTAAAAGCTAATCTAATACGAAGCTAATAGGTCTTTATCTATGAAATTGTCGTTCTTCAGTACTGGTTATTTCAAATAGAAAAAAAGTCCGGAATGGCTTTGTATTCTAAATTATAATTAATTTTGTTTTAAAAACTTGACATTCTTTTTACAAACTCAGTCTTTTGTTTATTGATTAGCGTTGTATTTTCATTACATTTGAACATTTTTCGTCATAATGGATACTTTAAAAATTCGTGTAATTATGGAATATGAGTTCCGTCGTGGCACCAACGCGACACAAACGGCACATAACATCAAAAACGTTTTCGGGAGAGCTGTACAAGGGAACGCATAACCCGTTATTGGTTTTCCCGGTTCCGTTCTGGAAATTTTGACTTGAAAAATGAAGCTCGTGGTCGTCTGGAGACTTTGGTCAACAATGATGAATTAAAGGCGATTGTGGAAGCTGACGAAACTCAACCTACAGCTGAGCTAGCAGCTTTTGATGTTAGCATCAAAACAATTTTGATCCATTTGCGACAAATAGACAAGGTAAAAAAACTTGATAGATGGGTGCACCGCGAACTTAACGATCGCCAGCGCAACGTACGCGTCGAGACCTGCCTCGCGCTGCTCAATAGGCAAAGAAATGAAGGAATTTTGAACCGAATTGTTACGTGCGATGAAAAATGGATTCTGTTCGATAATCGAAAGCGCTCAGCAAGTTGGTTAGATCCTGGTTCAGCACCAAAGCAATTCATTAAACCAAAAATGACCCCTAAAAAGGTGATGGTCACTGTTTGGTGGTCTAGTGCGGGTGTGATTCACCACAGCTTTTTACAAAACGGTATGAGCATTACTGCAGATGTGTACTGAGAAGAACTGGAGACAATGATGGAGAAGCTTGCACATCGGCAACCAGCTTTGGTCAATCGGTCGTCCCCACTGCTCCTTCACGACAACGCGCGACCCCATACTGCACAACAGACAGTCTCCAAACTGCAAGAGCTGGGGTTGGAAGCTCTCCCTCGTCCGCCATACTCACCAGACTTTGCACCTACCGACTATTACTTTTTCCAAAATTTAGACAACTTTTTAGTGGGTAAAAAATTAAATTCCCGAGAGGCAGTACAAAATGCCTTTGAAGAGTTTGCTGCCTCCCGTCCAGCTGATTTTTACAAGAAGGGCATCAATAAACTGCCAATGCGTTGGCAAAGATGCGTCGATTGCATGGGTGATTACTTAGAATAACAGAAATAAAAATGTTAAAAAAAATAAGTACTTTCACTTATTCCATACTAAACGGCAATTTCATAGGTAAAGACCTATTATTAATACAATCATTTAGCGTATTACATATTACAATCATTTATAATGTCACGTCATGATTCCATCATTATTTCACGTCATGTGATGACAATGGGATTCGTTGTCGACTCTTCTCAATTCTATAATCTTCTTTTGTTCGACTCGAGAGATCTCTTTTTCGCTTTAGGCAGTCGTGTGAACTCCATTCGCTTCACAATTGTAAACTGTAGCTTTGCGATTGAAGTTTATTCATTAAAGTATAGTCAAGTCATATCATGGTCATACATCACGGGTGAAAATAGTGTGTAGCTGTTTGACTGTTGCAAATGAGCGTGTATGCAACTATCTAAACTGTTACATACCATCTTGACTGCAAACTAAGAGTCTACCGCTACTATACTATCCTAGCAACTCTCCCAAAGATAAAGAAGGAGTGTAAACGGCCAATTACAGGTTAGATAATCAATTACAATCAAGCCGCTCTAGGTTGATTTGTTTGAGCGACGTGCGTAGGTACTAGTGTGGGCGTGTCGTTTAATTGTGTATTCATAGCACCGATTCAAATGCAGAAGCAGTTGAGTAAACAGGTTGATGATCTGAATAGTCAATTGACCACACCTATAGGCGTTGGTAAGGCCAGTGCTAAATTGGTCGAACATCAATTGAGCATGAAGAAATCTATGAAATCCTCCTGCTAAACACAACAATAGGCCTGTTCTAGTCAGGTTCTTTTAGTCCAGTTAGGACCTTTATCTGTCACTAGACCAGATTTTTGATCGAGCGAAGCGAGATCTCTAATTCAACTTGGGCAAATCGGCGTTGCATGCATGTATGTATGTTTGTCCGAAGATAACTTTCGAAGCGTTTATCCGGTCATCGTGAAATTTGGTATATACCTAGGAAGCGATGGAAACATTTTGGTGTGAATAAATGAGCTGAAAATGTTGGGGGGTTGTTAAGATATTGGGGTTCAAGAGGGGTAAAAATAATTGAAAATGAGGCTATCAGGTAAAATGTAACGTCAAATGAAAGGTATTTATTAGTACATTTAGACTCCGTTTTTATTTTTCGAAAATTTTTTATAGTTTTTGAGTTATTAGCCTAGATAAAAACTAAACTTTAATAAAATTCACAGGGTACCCCACAGTGCTAAAATTTGGTATGCGTGTAGCTTTAGTAACACAAATATGTATAGGCAAAAGTCTAAATTCCAAAATAACTATAATTTGTACCCCAAAAAAAAACCATTTTACATGAACTCCCGTTACCTGTAATTTGAATGAAACTGTGGGTCAAAAGGATTGGATGTATTTCGTGGCACTATTTTATTAGTCAAAGATTAAGGCCGCCTTCACAACGATCCCTAAACGTATTTAGCGACTAAACATGTTTAAATTTTACGTATTTGTATGATTTGACAACTCCTTAAATCATATTTAGCCACTAAATACGTTTATGCATCTTTGCGCGAGTCGGCCTAAGAATATTTTTTTTTGTTTTGGGAGACTCGCGAGGTCTCAGTTCGAGGCGAACCACTAGATATCATCTTTCCTTTCCTATCCAAACTAATAAGATCCCTTACACCTGTCATATGCGTTTTTATCATCTTCGTCTGTAAGGAGGCCGCTAACGAATATAACCACATATTCGCGCCAATGTGGGATCATAATGAAACTGCATAACAATTTTAGAACTCGTAATTTCTGGCTAGACCGTGTGCAACGGAAGTGGAGCCATCACTCACTTGGCAGTGCATGCAGTAACGTGACTGTGACGTCTCCGAAAGCATTGAAGATTTATTATTAAACGAGTGGTTACTTTCCTATAGTTTCCATTCATGTGTTTTACACTGTCAAGGCCTGTCATTGATCTTAGTTAGACAATAATCTGGATAAAAACGCAGAGGACTGAAGAAATCCAAAAATACAAAGCTGTCCTAGTAATATTTACAAACTTTCCACTGTTTGACGACCTCCGTGGTGCAGTGGGCGAATAGCCGGCTGAGGCGCAGAAGGTAGCGGGTTCGATTTCCGCTACGGAACAAATGTTTGCATGATCTACATATATTTGTTCCCGGTCTGGTTGTTACTCTATATAGGTATTATGAAAAAATGAAAATGAAAAATATGTATTTGCAGCCAAAAACTTATCAATAAGATTAGGTAACATGAAGATAACAGCAATATACATTTTATACAGTTTGAGACCTACGATCACAATTAAGCAGCGGCCTTCACACTAGGCAAGTAATTATTATTACTTTAAATATACGTATTACTTTCACTTATAAGTCTGTATTTACAAAAAAAGTATATAAGTATACTGTCAGTTATCTGGTTCCCATAGTACAAGCTCTGCTTAGTTTTGGGCTAGATAGCACTGTGTGAAATGTCCAGCAATATTTATTTTTATTTATTTATTACTATAGTGTAAGTTCACAAAATATAATGAGGCATAAAAGGAAACGCGGGCAGCAAGACATTTGTGAATTAGGTTTTTAACAGATCTATTGGTGTCGCGCAAATCTATTGCTTCCTGAATAGAAAGCGACAGAGACAACTGCATGTCGGACTGATTATACTTAAAGTCAGGCCATTTTAATAGATAACATTTGACAGTTCATCAAAATTCAACAACGTAACTTTGTAACGGCGGCGGGCAAAAAATAATATATTTTTTCGTTTTGTTAAGACTGCACAATTGCTTAACTTTTTTCAATTACGATTACATATTTATTGTAATAATGACCGATACGAGTACGAGTTCGATACGAGTTGTACCGAACTGACAGACGTCAACAGACGTCAAATGTTACCTTTTAAAATGGCCTGACTTTATTTAAAATAGACAAATCACTATTTCGCATTCCTATATTTTCTCCTCCAAAACTAAACCGATTTTAATATGTTTTAAAAAATAATAATAACAATATCTTTGGATATATATTAATTTATGGAGAAAAACATAACATAGGGGGGAGGGGCATGACAGAGGTACTTGTAGATTGTATGGTAAAAAAATATTTGCTCTAGTGTCCCTCCAGGGGGGAAAAAGGGGAGTACCTACGTTTATATGGACTAAATACAGCCCGCGTATTTCTCGATGAGTTGAATTGCAATTCAGCGGGGAAAAGTAGCCAGTATCCTGGCGACACTTCCGCCTGGGAGCACTTGAGTTATCTATAAATCGTCTTTAGATGATTCAACTGTTTCTTTTCTAGTTTTTATATAGATATGTGAATACATAATTGTATTCTTTCTATTAGTTTATAGTATGACCTATATTACCTAGATCTTAAATCGATCTTTCCTCATAATTATGTTTTTGAACATTACAATTTGAAGATGTAAAAAAAAATTATAAATTCACCTATTAGACATAGTACTAACCTATGATGTAGATAAATACTTTTGTCCCTACGCGTACTTAAAACCTTGGTGGTTTCCTCGATGCTAAATTTAGTGCGAAATTCCACACGTGCTTGTGAAACCGTAGTCTATATGTAGATAACACACAACGAGCGTTTGTACCTACTTACAGGTGTATGTAAAGTACCTAATTGTGACATGTCTTCATTATAAATAGTAAAATATTTTAACGTGTATTGAGCAGGGCAAGGCGGACAGTGCCCTAAAGGCCAATAAAAAATAACATGCGGGCATTAGGTGTTGCGGTATTGCCTAGCGACAAACGTTTGTCACTTCACTATTGGTTGTATGGCCTCTGTGGCTAGTTCTTGCCACAATTATGCCAATGTCAAGTTGACAGGTTGAAAACGGTAAAACGATGGAGTTCCGAGTATTGAAATGGTTGGCCAGTGTTTACAGAGAGAGACTCAACCAAAATTTAGACTACAAGGTGATTTATTTATACCCAAAAAGCAGAGACATACAATGGACATACAAAACACAAATAAATACGTATATGTACAAATACAGAACATATAAACATAGAATTAGTAGGTCAACATATTTACAGTTTTATTTTATTTACATTAATATATTTACATAGAAGCGCTTTGAAATGGGAGAACACGAGGGATAATAAAGTTTTGGAAGAGAAAGGAGGGATTTCAGGAGGACAAACGTTTGTCTCAGGGTTGACGAATGTCGCGGGCGCAATGAAATGTCATGTCAAAATCAGGACGGAACCTGTGAGGAAATGCAATTGTTTTAGGCAGAGATGGCATCGCCTTATTTTTTTTTATACAACTTGGGCTTGTAACAATTATATGACCCCACCTGATGCTTAGTGGTAACCATCGCTTATAACAAAGTGTTGCCTCGTAGGTCATGCCCGTATCAATCAACCTGAGGCATACAGGTGTAAAGCCTCATGTGCTTGTAATTTTACCAGGAATCATACCCTTCAAACCGAAAAACAGAAATGCTGCTTGACGGCAGAAATAAGTATGGTGGTAGTTGTTTTCCGGGCGAGCCCCTTCACAAGGAACCCCACTACTATTATACTTACACGTCATCAAACAAAAAAAAATTGGTTACGAGTTACCTACAATTTACACGTAGCGAAAAATACGTTTTTTTTTTAGTATTTATAGACACAATTAGGTGTCTCTGAAAAGGTACTATCATCATGCCAAATTTCAGATTTATTGCACTAACAGACACATACGAGTACACACGGCTACACATCAAGCTATAATATCCAGTGTAAGCTGACCTCTCATTCTACGAAAAGCCTACACAATGCGAGGTCTGCTTATACTGGAATTTATAGTTTGATGTGTAGCCGTGTGTACATGGTGAAACTATACGACTAATTTTGTTTTAGTTAATTTAGTAATTTAGTTTCAAGTAATCTTTTGTATCTGTATCTTTTTTTTGTGTATTTACTGTGATGTTGCAAACAAATTTTTATTCTATTAAATTCTAATACAAACCCCCAAAAAAACGAGAACAAATAAACGAGTGTGCTTTAGACCGAAGTAAAACTTATTTTTCAAAATATTAATTTATATAATTGTCCATGAACGAAATGAAATTACATAAAATAACCAAACGAACTACTAACATATTTACCGATATTTCATGCACTGGTTAAGAGAGGAAGAGAGAACGAAAATGTGCGCGCGCACCTCTCTCTCTCGCTCCTACAGTAATATACGAAACGTAACTCACTCTCTTTCTATCTTCATTAACTTATATCTCCCTCTCAACTTCCGTTCGCACTTTTCGTAACGCATTCACCAGCTTACTCCCCAAGTCAAGCGAGAGTAAAGAAGTTTTACTTCAAAAACGTAACTCTATATGTATGACATAATTTTTGGTGCTTTGGCTGCATCATGACTATCACGTCCTCTGAGCACAATAAGACGAAACACGTGTTTCTGGAGCTCTAGTCATTGCCAACTCTATGGCAGGTATTTGGTAAGCTTCGGTATCGTTGAAGCAACGGATAACTAACCCAAGCAGTCAATAAGTGTCGTTCAGGCGAGTAAATCAGCATTAGTACCTACCCCTGGCCGGCTCCGCCGTTCACCACTAACTCACTACCGACCATTAACAAATTCCATCGACAAGACCACTTACCACCTTAACAGGGCCGTAGCCAGAACAAGTTTTCCAAGGGGCTGGTTGTGTTACGGTACATGAAGTGCATTTTTTATTGAGTCTAGAACTAAAGTCTCAGCCTTCTAGCCGAGAGCTGATAACGAATTTGAGAAATATATTTTAGGTCACTTGAATTAATAAAAATAATATCTACTAGGAGTAAATATAGTTAGATATCTATGTATGGCGGGTTCCTATATCAGTTGGTTACCGACTACGCCTCGTGTATCTCCTTGAAAAAGTGTCAAACTAGTGTCAAACTTTTGACAGGTTTTTCAAGGAGAAACGAGTCGTAGCTGGTTACCGACAGTTATAGGAACCCGCTAGTAGTGGATCTGGAATCGAGAGTCGGCAAGATGGCGTTTGCGGTCATTTCGCTGTTGTGCAGAACATTTGCAAAACAGTTTTGCCAGTCAATACAATTTGACGCAACTGAAAAAAGATGTTTTCGATCTTTTCCGAGTTGTCTGACGATAAAATAACAAGAATGGTGGTCACCCTACTTTATTTACCTAAATCACAAAAGGAGTTGATCATGTTAAGGGTCTTGCTGCAAACTTATGGTGAATTAAGCGCTTCTGACTTGACACATAACGTACAGTTATTTATCAGAATACGCATGCAAGATCAATCAATAATAATTATAACGTGAGTTGTTCCTTGAATTCAATATAAAGAGCTTAATATTTTACTTGCTCATAAATCCACCGTTACATTCAGACACATAAAGTCGTCATTACTTACCTTTTCTTTGCTAAAAAAATACGCAGAAGTTCACGAACAAAGACTTTTTCACTTCAGCATGTGAACGTCGAGCCAATCCAGCTCCTCGATAACACCACATAGTGAGAAGACTGAATAGAACTAAAAGTTTTGAGTGAGTGTAGTATAAAACAGTGTAGGTAGTGATGACACAAAAAATGTGGGGGGGGGGGGGATGGTGAGATATTAGGGTTCAGGAGGGGTAAAAAAAAAATAAAGTGGGACTATCCGGTCAAATGACACGTCTAATAAAAGGTCTTTGTGAGTACACTTCGACCCCGTTTTGATATTTAGTTTAAACTTTGTAGTTTTTAAGTTATTATCCATAATAAAAACTGAAATTAGAAAAAAATTACAGGGTACACCAGTGACCCCACAGTGCTGAAATTTCGTGTCCGCGTAGCTTTAGTGACACAAATATAGAGATAAGTCTGAAATTCAGAATACCTGCTATTTTTACCATATAAAAGAGTAAACAATTACTCAAAAACTCCCGTTACCGGTAATTTGAATAAAATTGTAGGTCAAGTTAATTGGTTAATCATTTCGTGGCACTATTTTTATAGTCAAAGATTACAAATAATATTTTTTTTTTGTTTTTATTGGAGACTCGCGAGATCTCAGTTCGGGGCAAGCCATTAGTTATAAAGAACAAAAGAACGAAGTGTCTCCCCCTTAAATAGAAACCGTAAGAAAAGTATAATCATAATTATGTTAAAAAACTAAGTTATTTTTAAATAACTCATTAGCCTTCTTGAATAGATTGTAATAAAATTAAAGAATATTGTAAATGTAATGTAAAGAACTTACCTCTTCTGTACCTGTAAGAAAGGGCATAGTACATTTACATCACCACAGTAAGTCCTTCCTCCGCCATGCGCCGCCAGGGGCACTAATTACCTTCTGAATACGGCCCTGTATAAGCTTAGCAAATATGCACGCGGCCAAACGCCGGGAATTTGGCCGAATCGGCAACTTTGCATAGCTTTGTCCACTTGTTTACCTCGCGGCGACTGCTATTTCTGAACGAACTATTTACGACAATGCCGGAATAGTACCGTTAATTTGTTTATTCACTCGCCAACATCTATAGTACTACGGGTAAAAGGGTGGATACACTGGGCTTGGTACTTCGTACGATGTACAGGGTACACACTCACGCACAAGTTACACATGTTGGAAATCTGATTCCGCCATCTCCTGTCCATCAAAGGACAAGCAGGCGCACAGCGCAGTACCATCCGTACCTAGTTGATATAACACCCATTCGCACACACCGTTTTGGTTCTACGTTCTTGATGCGTACAGCAAAGGTATGGAACACTTTGCCGTCGTCTGTTTTGGCAAGAGTCAATAGGTTTCTTCTAGATCTTCGTGCTTCATCTTAGACCACATCATCGCTTACCATCAGGTGAGATTATGGTCTAACGAAGATCTATACAGTTTAAAAAAAACAACATCGCAAACTGCACGATGTTCTCAGTTCTTTCAATGTTCGATGTAAACGGGTCGTCATAGTTTTGGTCAGGTGACCAGAGTGGCGACGCGCGAAATATGTTGGATAAATCAAGAGGACGTGCGCATGCGACAATATTGCTAATGCCACAGATAATACAGCATCAAGTGACAGTCACAAGTGCAGACTAATTAGATGTGTCTCCATTAGAGGAGTTGAAATATGAGTTTGATAAGGCTCTTTTAGACTATACGCCGTAAGCTAGGGTCCTTAATTTGAAATATCGTAAAATTATACTTATCTACAACTAAGTATTGATTGATTGATTGAAAATACTTTATTGGACATATAAAACTAGTACAAAGGCGAAGTTAATGTTAATAATGAACTTAATGCTCTTCCAGATAACCTTTGTGTATTGTAGATAAAGATGTGTAGGTAGTATTCGTTTGTTTACTATGGATCATTTTAATAAGAACACGTTTACAGAAAATTTACAGAATAGGAAATATTCCAGTATACTTTATTTTTATTCCACTATCTTTATTCCCATCTTGCCAACATTTGGCAATATACCTTAACGCGCCGGCGAACACTGAGCGCAAGTTCAATTCGGCCACGTCAATAACTTCGGCCTGAATATCGCTATCCCTGTTTAGTGACGAAGTTTAGACACGCAGAGCGACAGTGATAGCAATAGAACAATTCTAAATTTATTAAGATTTTGACCGTGTTCTGGAATACCAAAAATGATGACTGAAAACTTGTTGTATTTTTCTCATTGTGTTGTTATTCTGTAACTAGACGATATAAACTACGAGTATGTTCCCATGACTAGGATACGTAAGACGTTGTTGTTTTTAATACGAAACAATTAGGTTGAAAACAGGTCTTTTATGGCGTAAAAACATGCAGAATTCGATACGCTTCTATTTTATTTTAGGTAAGTATTTTGATCTAATATATGGTTGGGAACCTAGATAAATACTATTCAAATTAAAATAATACCTTATTAAGGTAGAAATATGCTCCACTTAGAAATGATCTTGGTAGTACGTGTTGTATGGGCGATTGTCCCTCCGGCGCCCCCTTAATAAGAAGTTACCGTTTCAAAGCGGTTTTTCTAAAGATGAGTCCGAGATGTCTCCTAAAATCAAAATCAGCAATTGATACAGCCATTCGGAATCGGACAATCTGAATTTTATAACTGTATAATTATTCGCTTGGCCCTAGTCTCATGCATTTTAACTCCCGTTTCTTGTTCCTTACCGCGAAGTAGATTGTCAGATTAGCAACTCATGACATTATGATAAACGACTGCTCTTCATTTCTATGAAGTTCCACTTTCAGGACCAGCTAAAAGCGTATATTGTTATTTGATTCGTTTAGTTATTTATGTACTTCCTTGTGGATCATATAAACTAGCGGTTCGCCCCGAACTGAGATCTCGCGAGTCTCCCATAAAAACAAAAATAATATTATTTATAACCTTTGACTAGCAAAACAGTGCCACGAAATGCATAACCAGATACTTGACCTACAGTTTCATTCAAATTACAGGTAACGGGAGTTCATGTAACTTTTGGGGTAGAAATGGCTTTTGTGTTACATTTTTAATAACATTTTTTCTATATTTGTGTCACTAAAGCTACACACATACCAAATTTCAGCACTGTGAATTTTGTCTAAGTTCAGTTTTATCAGTATATTAAGTAAACTACTCAAAACAAAATAGGGCCCACTTGAAATATTTCGAATTTTTTTCCCGACACATTTTTTTTGCGAGTTGTTGGCATACTGATGTATGGAAATGTTAAGTAGGCATATTTATTGATCATAAATTAACATTTAAACGCCAAGTTTAGGGTAGTTCTTAAGTGGGTAGACAAGAAACAAAATCTTACGATATACCGCAGAATCTGTGAGTGCCATTACATTGTTGCTCAGTGGGGTTTGTTGTGTCTAACGAAGAAATTATCGTAACCTTACCTTTAATTATCGATTACATTACTGTTTGCATAAACAATGCCTGGTTCTCGACATCACATGGACACGGAATCCGCGACTAGAGCCATTGTTTTGCTTCAGCAGGGAAATTCACAAAGATCGGTAGCTTCAAGCTTAGGTGTGTCAAGACGAGCTATTCGAAATGTGTGGGAACGCTTTCAAGAGACAGGTAGTGTGAGTAGGAGGCGTGGTTCAGGTAGAACCCGAGCGACAACCTCCCAAGAAGACCGATACATCCGACTCTCTGCACGTCGCGAGCGAACTGTAACTGCACGCATATTGAGAAACCGCTTACGTGACGCCACTGGAACGCGAGTGGGTGACCAAACTGTTCGCAACAGACTTCATGAAGACCAACAACGCTCCAGAATGCCAGTTGTTCGGCTCAAATTGACCAGAGCCCACCGTGTAGCGCGATTAAGGTTTGCACGTGATCACCTCGAATGGACCATAAATAATTGGAGGATAGTGCTTTTTACAGATGAATCTAAAGTAAAGTTTTTTAATGATGACAGACGCGTACAAGTTTGGCGACGACCTGGAGAACGTTTTACAGAACCATGTATCCGTGAAACTGACCGCTTTGGTGGACCCAGTATTATGGTATGGGGTGGGATTAGCATAATGGGCAAAACCGAGCTAGTGATTTTGGATGAGGGCAATGTAACGGCCGCCAGCTATGTTCAGCATGTCATCCGACCTCATGTGATCCCATATTCACAGCGAGTAGGCCCTAACTCTATTCTGATACAAGACAACGCTCGCCCTCATACTGCCAGAGTGACCCAAAGTGCAATCTCCGAAGCTGGTATCGCAGTTCTACCCTGGCCTGCCATGAGTCCGGACCTGAATTCGATCGAGCATATCTGGGACCAGTTGAAAAGAAGCCTTAAAGACAACCACACTGAAATTCATAGCCGACAGGAGTTGATAACTGCTTTAAAAGTGTGTTGGGAGCAAATTCCAGATGAAAACGTCATCCACCTTATAGAGAGTGTTCCGAACCGACTCAGAGAGTGTGTGCGCAATAGGGGAGGACCTACGCGTTACTAAACATAGGCATTGAAGCAACCCTAAGAACATGTATAAAAAAAAATGTGCTCGTGTCTTCAACGTGTTGTTTTGGAAAACCGTGTAATTTTAAGTTAATTTGTAAAACGTGCATTTCTTGACGATTTTTTTGGCAAAAATAAGGCATTGTAATGATTTTTTAATGATTCTGAATGTGTTAACCTATTTCTAAAATTAAACTTGAAATAAATTGTACGTATTTTTATATTAATTTAAATCATATTTTATTGGGTGGGCTCTATTTTGTTTTGAGTAGTTTATATTAGTTGTATCAGTATTTTTAACAGTTTTAAAAACGGGGTTTAAATGTACTCACAAAGATCTTTAAAAAAACATTTTCATTTACAATGAAATCTAATTATAAACTTAGTAACATATGTCATCTCAAATCAACATTACATTAGTAAGTATTATGATTATTGTCGTTCGAAACAACGATAAAACGGTACGTTAAAAATCTCGTATTTATAATAATGATTACATAAGTAGGTAGGTACATAAACAAATTAGTTTAGTTATAGCATTTAAGTAGGTGGTAGGTAGTTAGTATCAAGGTAAAGGTTTCAGATAAACTGATCGAGCGAAGCGAGATCTCTAAATCAACTTAGGCAAATCGGCGTTGTATGTATGTTTGTCCGAGGATAACTTTCGAAGAGTTGATCCGATCATCGTGAAATTTGAAACATGTAGCTAATGGTGGCACAATTTTGGTGTGACTAAATGAGCTCAAAATGTGTGGGGGGGGGGGGGGGTTTGGTTGAGATATTGGGGTTTAAGAGGGGTAAACAAATTAAAATGAGGCTAACTGGTTTATTGGGACGTCAAATGAAAGGTATTCATCAGTAAATTTAGACTGTTTTTATTTTTCGTATATTCTTTATAGTTTTTGAGTTATTAGCCATAATAAAAACTATACTTTGACAAAATTTACAGGATACACCAGTGACCCCACAGTACCTATTTTAGTATGCGTATAGCTTAAGTGACACAAATATAGGCAAAAGTCTGAAATCTAGAATAACTGCAATTTGTATCCCAAAAAAGAGTAACCATATTACATGAACTCCCGTTACCTGTAATTTGAATGAAACTGTAGGTCAAGTTTTTTTGGTTTTTATTTTGATAGTCAAAGATTACAAATAATATTGTTTTGTTTTAATCGGAGACTCGCGAGATCTCAGTTCGGGGGGAACCTTTAGTATAAACTAGGAAGGTAATAGTAAATAGTAGGTAGGAAAATTAGAGAATTGTAGGTAAGAGTATAACTTTATCTAAACCTGCGGCTCCTCCTAGGGTTCTCTGAAAGAAATAGGTTTAAGCGAAAAGACCGCACATTTCTGCAGTTTTAAGTATTTTGTGTTATGTAAAATGTTGTTATGTCTAAAGTTCAGTTAAGTTAAAGAAAATGTTACTAACCGCACACGTCCAGGGTAAGTCGATGAAAATCGAGACTTGTCGATGAAAATCGAGACTTGTCGATGAAAATCGAGATTTGTCGATGAAAATCAAGACTTAGTAGAGAAAATCTAGATCATAGAGAAACGAGAAATTAAATCATAATTGGGTCTGCATAGACTTATCGACCGCAACCAGGTTAACCAATCAAACTAGATACTGGACGCTTATCGCAAATATGATTTATGGATAGACATACGATAGATAAATCATACTGACCGTGCCTTTCGACCGAAGCTAATTCCTGCAAATTAGTCGCACGCTCCGGTAAATCACTTATTAGTAACCCTACAATTGCTTCGTGGAACAAAAATTATGATAGTTATGGCAGTTGAGCAATGACTTGCACAATAAATAGCGGAGATGTTTCTAGACGCGTGCGCTATATCTGCGTACATCGCATTCGTAATCAAAAATAACGCTCTTTGAATCAAAAGATGACACAAGCCAATGTCCACCTGATGTTAAGAGGTTTCCACTACCTATATCAATACTTACTACTTTTTAGGGTTCCGTATCCAAAGGGTAAAACGTGACCCTATTACTAAGACTCCGCTGTCTGTCTGTCCGTCTGTTACCAGGCTGTATCTCATGAACCGTGATAGATAGACAGTTGATTTTTTTACAGATGATGTATTTCTGTTGCCGCTATTACAACAAATACTAAAAACAGAATAAAATAAATATTTAAATGGGGCTCTCATACAACAAAAATGATTTTTTTGCTCGTTTTTGCTCGCAAACACAAACGGCAACAGGTAGACGCTTGAAATATTTACAGAATATGTAATTATATATTTAATTTAAAAATAAATAATTAAATTACAATAAAACAAATATTTAAGAGGGGCTCCCATACAACAAACGTGATTTTTTTTGCTCGTTTTTATAGATAATGGTACAGAACCCTTCTTGCGCGAGTCCACTCGCACTTGGCCGGTTTTTATTAGAGTTATTTTTTTTGAGAATATAGGTTTTAGCTCGAGTTACAGAATTTCAAGCAACTTTAAATACAAGTTGAGATTAATTAAATAGTATCTAGATAAATTAAGTAAGTTATCCACTGCAGGTTATGGCCAGGAGACTCAGGTGCTCTGCAAGTAAGGTGAAGATTATGTTAATTTATGTGAATCTATATATTTTCTCTATTCTTTTACCTAGTTGTGATGATCCTAGAACTAAATAAAAAAAATTAGTTGTCTGTAAAGTCGGTTACGGACGATAATTTTACGTAATAACGAGAGAGATAGATGCGTCACAAGCCGAGGCCGATCGTGCCTCTATATCGCTTGTTCCGCGCTCTCGCCTGCACGCTCGGCTCAGGCGGAACGTTACAATGAGTCATGCTTTTTCGTGCGTGCAGCCGGCGTTCATGGATTTATAAGACGTTATCACGTCAAAAAAAAACAGACAATAGAAAGTCTAAATAATCAATCTAAGCCTCAAAGAACTGAAAATCAGCGCAACATCCACTATGATTTTGTAGCAAATGCTGAGTAATAACATGAGTTCAATGATTGAATCTATTTGTGTTAGGTATATTCCATTCAAAGGTATACCTTAGACCATATCTTGAATAGATCCAGTGTACGAAAAACCCTTACTATTTTACTTTCACACCAGACCATCCAAAGTTCACAGACACTAGTCTCATTTTTTAATTAAACTGATGACTCTCGTGAAAGGATTAAACAATGTGTTAGTAAAAATATTAACTCTGTCCCGGGCATTTACCGCAATGACCGCGAGCGCTCTTGCACCGCGACGCGTCATCGGTGGAGACCCATTATGTCATCCGTCTAGACAGACCACATGATAAATACAGGGACGGGACGAGGATGCTGGATTTAAAGGGGTAAAAACATTTATTTCAGGTAATTAAGACATATAAGAAATACAAAATAGCTTAGAAACTACTAGGACGGTAGAGCGAATTTTCAATTCTAGAATAGACAATGTATATTATAAGGTATTAAAAATTTGTCGAACGTTTGCCAATTGACCAAGTTTGAACGACATGAAAAAAATAAAGTAAACTTGTTTCAGACACAAAAGACACACCTACTTTAACACGAACGTATATTAGATCTTTGGGAAGTTTTGTTCGTATCTTGTACGGTGTGTAACATTGTATTTTGAAATAAAGCCTACGACTGTAAACGTTTGATTGGAGTACTATCATTGGCTATTCTTCCATACCAAACCCCAAGGATTGAGGCTCTTTGCCATGCAATCTAATAAAATAATAAATTTGGTATAATA
This sequence comes from Philereme vetulata, assembly GCA_918857605.2. Lineage (NCBI taxonomy): Eukaryota > Metazoa > Arthropoda > Insecta > Lepidoptera > Geometridae > Philereme > Philereme vetulata. The sequence continues at coordinate 2,325,393 of OU975460.1, read as the reverse complement.
TTCTATTAATTAAGATTAAGATTAAATTAAAATTAAATTAAGTAAGAATAGAATTCTTAAAATATATAAAATATTAGAATTCTTAACATATTAAAGAAAAATAATTCTTTACGTATCATACAAAAGAAACAGTTGACCATCTAAAGACCGTTGCAAAGATCTTGACAGCTCAACTACTCCAGATCACTACCCAGGACTCAGGAGGAAGTGTCCCCAAGATACTAGATGCATTGCCCTGCGTTCATTGCAATGCTTATGCGTTGATCTATATATTTATATATTAACTACTGAATTAACGCGTTTTTTTTATAAAATATTATGATACCCAGTTGGCCCCGTTTCTTTACCCTGACTACATCAACTCAAACAAACATGTTCCGATGTTTACACACAATTTTGTCCGTAATTTCGACGATAATTTCACAAACTTGCTCTTTTTTTATTCCACGGAGTTTTTGCCTTTTTTTCTCAGGTACGAATTTGATCCAAAATTCATCAGTGTCCGATTTAGTGGGGACATAAAGCAATAAAACGAATGTTTTAAGTACATGAATCTTAGGAATTTTTATTATATGCACTAAAAAGGTCGGGATTTTACGTTGTGAATTGATTACGGATGCCACTGACAAACAAATAAAAAAATAAATATCTTTGTAGCGATATGGTGCGACATGACTTTGTAATTTAAACTCTGAACATCAATTTTATGACTGACTAGCTTCAGCCAGCGGCTTCGCACGTGTTGTTTGTAAAAAAAAATTGCCTATGTTTGAATCCATGTCATAATCTATCTACACACTAAATTTTATAGAAATCAGTTCAGCCATTACGACGTGATTGAGTAACAAATATCCAAACTTTCGCAATTATAATATTAGTGTGGTTTTCATTGCAAATAGTTAAATTGACATCATTTGTTACCTACGCTAGAGCTTAGCTCAGTATTCAAATATTCGTCATTTAGGCACTTGTTTCACCGCCGGTGAGTAAGCGATTAGCTATCAACTATTTTCTTGCTCAAGAAACGAACAAAAGATATAGATTCCGTGTCAGTAAAAGAGACACTTATATTAATAGTTGATCGCTGGCCGTTCACACTGCCGGAGAGAAGTCGCTCCACTATTTTGTCGCAGCGACTACAACACTCGCTCAGCGATACTCGTTTGGCGATGGTGAGATGATGAGCATCGCCCGCCGCACTCGCTTTACATCCCAGCGAGACAACTATAGGAACTACACACTCGCTTCTCGCTACTCGCCAACTCGTTTCTAGTTTATAGCTCTACTCGCTCATCGCCGGCGGTTAGACAAGTGCCTAAATACTAAGTATATTCAGACATCCTTCAATCAAATTATGATCATCAAACTTTCTATTCAAAGGCTTTGCGATAACAAAGTATATCTACATTTAAAAATAATCACAAACTCCTAACACATAATGAAACCGTAATATATTTCCAGTTTACTTTAGAGATGCAACATAAAGGAAAATTCAAATTCGTTTAATACTCTAGAAATAACATAACAGTTTATAAAGACAAAATTGGTTATACTTGTACCTACATAAAGCAATAAAAGAAAACAATATTACAAAATAAAAAAATTAAAGTTCAACTATGCAATCCCGATCTCGTGTAATTCTTCGGGATCAATCCCGACGCATCATATGACGACATCCCGTTCGAGATTGACGGGATTGGGCGGCAGTGGTCAGCGACGCTACACACGTCCACTCGGGGCGCAAGCGGCGCGCTGACTGACGGCCGCGAGCGGCAGGAACGCCAAACAGCGTTAGAAAACTATTCCGACTATTTCCGAATATTAGCGACAGGTGACGCTAATTATTTAGTTGGTAAGATTAAAGAATAAAGATTTTTATTTTCTTTCGAGTAATATGTTATTTTAGTTAACCTCACTATCACAAACAAGCAGTTATTAGCTTTTTCAGTCATCCGAATTTAACATTTTTTTTAAACTAGACGAGATCCCGAAAATTCCGGGATTTGAAATATCAATCCCGCGGGATCTCGAATTTGCAATCTCGAGTCGGGATTGCATTCCCTAAGTTCAACACAACAGAAATAAAAAGTATGTTTTATATAAAATTAACTAAGTACATACTAAATAATGATAAATGAGCAATATCGGAATATTTGTCTAGAACAATTAGTTAGGGACTAGTCCTAATATAATCCCTCGCAGTATTCTAGGCATACTTGCGCAGACTTCAGTATAAGGTCTGCAAATACATCAGAAAAGGGCTGATACTCTTAGGAACGACTCTCCTGACCGATCCTAAGATCTGACCTTCATCAAACATAGTTGAACTACTGCAGTTAAACTTAATATCTATTTAAAAAAAAAAGCCCGAATCATTCATCAGTTTGGGAACTACGAGGTCACAGACAGACAAACATGCGAGAAACTTCTAACACCCTTCATCTTGCGACGTGGTTAAAAACTAAACTCAAATCTTACTTGAATTTTATAAATTATTCTATTTGGAAAACAAACAGTACTCATTTAGATGTTTTCGCATATAATATTTAAATAGAGCTTGTTTGCTTAGTTAGCTAAGTATTTTCAAAATAGATTATTAAACGAGGGGATAAGCAAAGGGGCGCAGTGTCTTGTGCGTCTTTGTGTGCGTCACGGGCGCTATTTGAATCCTGAACGTAACGAAGGATGCTAGAGTTAACTCACGAGCGGAGCGAGAGATTTACTAGAACCCTGAGCGCAGAGAGGGATATAATCACGCCCAAGATGCAGACAGCCAAGATCCACGAGGAGAATACTCTACTTTTCACAGTTTCTGCGAGACAATAAAAACCAAATCTAGATTGGTGCATTCTGTGTAGAGGTTAGTTCCATTTACGAATAAGTTCTTATTGTGTATTTTTTTTGGTTCACATTTTAATACAGATGAGGTTCCAAATTAAAATCACATTATGTCTCAGAGGGCATACTGAAATTCAGTATAACTGTACTCCCAGCTCAGCCGTAGGGATTTAATCACCTGCTATCGGTGAGGTTTACATGACATATAATTTGACATTGTCGAGTAGGTGGTATGAAAAAATATGAACGTTACAATGAAAGTAAATGTGATTTCATTATGAGAATTATTAGCGAAGTCTTCTGGTCCTGATTCATCACGTTAGACACAAGAACCCGACCAAAAGTATCCAATATGAAGAATTCAATTACTGTTATACAAGTAGGATATCATTCCACATTTTGCTGACTAACCATGTTCGTAAAAGGCAAGCCGTGTGGGATGAACATATTACAAGAGACTAAACAGGATACATGGCGTCACCAGTTCGGAATTCATATTATTAAATTTGAAAAATGTTTTCGAGTGTAAGGTGATCAGTGCAAGCATTAAGGGGGTTAAAAACCGGAAATAAGTGAGATAAACCTATCATAATTAGAGGTACGCCAAAATAATAAGTACAAAAACCCTAACTTCAAAAATATTTTAAGTTTATTTTAATTGCGACATAAAATTGAATGAAAAAACAAGCGACATAAGATTCGGAATTGACTTTAGATTAGAATTACCGAATTATGATTTTTATGGAGACTCAGAAATTGAGGCAAGAAGGTATTTTTTAGTAAAAATAAGTATAATGTTAGAACCTAAATTTGACATTTGAATACTTAGGTTGAATATAATACGCTACATCAGCCAACTGTAGCGGTTTATATCTACAAATAAATATCATCAACATTTTGGCAACAAATAATAGCTATTATTATAAGTCCGTATTATCCTGCAGGACAAAAGCCTCCCTTTCTTCTCTCCAGTCTTCTCTTTTTAGGGATATTGTAGACATAAAAAAAAATTACACTTATTACATAACACAAATAAATATCTTGTTAAAATGTCAAAGACAAATACCTGTGGAAATACCTATAGATTTTAAATTCGTCTTTGTAATTTCGTAAATGACGTATGAAACTGGTAGCAGACTGAATTTTATTTTTCTGCAGAAAAACTAATGACTTCACAGAATACGAGATAAGTGCGATATTATAAATCCATTATACACTTATTAAACAAACATACTACCGAAGCGCTTGTGTTACGACTAGCTTTTTCCTGCGGCTGTGCACAAAAAAGGTCTCAGGGTTTACTTTAACAATAAAAATATTTAATAGTTAATTTTCAGGTTTGATCTAATCTCTATGTTATTTGCTATTCAAGGAAAATGCTATTTCATTTAAAAGTATATAATCAAAATTGAGCTATGCTGCGTTGTGCTGCGCTGTTTTAAATAAAGCGCAGCAGCACAAAGCATAGCGCAGCACGTTTTGTTAGTTTCATCATTATAATCTACTAGCTGACCCGCCCGCGGCTTCGCACGCTTGAAATTTCCCGTTTCCGGCGGAACTTCGTGATAAAAATTATATAATTTAAGAAAAAAAATCCTTTATACAAACCTTGTCCTGACAATAACGAACACAAAAAAAAAAGATTTAAGTATCCAATTTGGTGCACTCGTTCGGAAGTTATGCGCGTACATACATTTCGGCGATTCATTTTTATTTATATAGATGAGGTGCGAATTGGCTAAATAGAGCATAGCGCAGCATAGCGCAGTCATCCTGACTGTTAGGGATAGACCGACTGTAACCTTCAAAACTTAACCAAAAATATCAATTTGTTATGTTACACTGAAACACTCACAAACTGAGAGGATGATAAAAGGTACTGAGCAAACCAATACCATCTACTCGTCTCCTCTCTCTAATCTCTCAATCTAAATCCTTTCTCAGACACTACAGTGGTAGCGTCCTTTACTCAGCTAATGCTAATGTCTGGTACATCTTGTACAAATCATCACCAATTGATAGAGGTTTTCTAATAGCACAGAAACGTGGCCGCTTACTACGGGCCTCATGAGCTCAAAGCTCAATTTTATTTATTTCATCTTTCGACAAATTACTTGTTCTTAGATATATCAGTAGGTACAATAATACAATATATAAAATAAACACCTACTTAAACAAAAGAAATCAATAAATTAATAATAATAAATAAACTTAGAAGTGTCTGCAAAAGCATTGACAATTGTATAATAATATCAATTATTAAAATTAAAAACTCAATAAAAAACTAATTACAATGTATGCATTTCTATGAATTTTTACTATAATGTCATAGCAAAAAGGTTTTTATCTCCAAAAGCTCCGTCCAAACGATAAAAACTTCTCAAGGTCGCACAGCGTGTTATGGAGAGGGCTATGCTTAGTCCTCTCTACAAGATCAAATTAGAAATGAGATTCGTAGACAAACGAAGGTCACTGACAGTGACAGCCCATAGAATTAGCAAACTGAAGTGTCAGTGCGCGGGGCACATAAGTCAAAGAACTGATTGCCGTTGAGACGGACGGGTTTTCGAGTGGACCAAGAACTGGAAATCGCAGCGTAAGACGGCCCCCACAAGATGGAAAGACGTCCTGGTCAAGATTGCTGGGAGCCGTTGGATTCTAGCCGCTTATGATGAAAATCTATGGGGGAGGTTCAGTAGTGGACGTACTATGGCTGAGATGATGATGTTTTTTTTAATGTTATTTGTGGGGAAAGGCTTACGCCACCTGATGGTAGGCGGTCACCGTCGCCTATTGACACCGGCAACACCCGGGGTATTGTCGATGCGTGCCCCACAGTGTAGAAACCTCTTTACATTTCTCTTGAAGCGTGCCATGTCGTAGCCTAATGGGAAAACCTCGGATGGTAGCTCATTCCACATCTTGCAATATGGGGTAGAAAAGATCGCGTGAAGCGTGTGGTGCGTGATACCCAATTGTCGATGATATGTGGATGAGATAGATATAAATACCTCATTTTTGTTGAACTAAAATCTAAAATCAAAAGCAAGTACAATAGTGAAAACCGCATCAAAATCCATCAAGTAAAACACACATTATGGTCGATTTACGGACTGACTCCAAATTATTTATTTACACGTTACGATTTGAAGCGATCATTTTTTGCTCACATAACTCAGTAATATTACAAAATTACTGTCGATGTATCGTTTTAAAGCTCATAAATAATGTTAATTAAGAAATAGATTAGCTTTGAGACTGGTATTGTTATGATAATTTATGTGGCCGGTAATGATGGGGTAATATGATACTATAAACCAAAATGTTGCTATCCATAGATTATGAATTATGGATACAATTAGGCCTTTTTGTGTTCTGTACATAAGTTATTATTTAGCGGTGAATTCAATTATGCTGGATTGCTGGTTGTTTTTGCCCGACTGCCGAAGTATGGTATTCATCGAGTGTTCTTATGTATAAGACCGCAAATTGTTTAGGTACTTAATATAGATTTACTACAGACCAGTATAAATATAGATTTATTTTTAATAATAATGCTAGTTAGAGAGCGATGGAACGCAGCATTTTAGGTATTAAAAGAACAGACCGAGTTAGAAATACCACACTGCGCTCGAAGACTGGTATTGCTGATGTAGGTCGCAAGGCAGCCAAGCTGAAATAGGAGTGGGCGGGCCACGTGACCCGCATGGAACAAGATAGATGGGCCAAAGAAATCACAGGATGGATACCCGAAGACGGCAGAAGACGACGCGGTCGCCCGAGAAAACCCTGGCGCGATGACCTGGATGTCTTCAACATCGATTGGGTAGAGTTACCTGGGGATCGAGAGGGGTGGAAAGAATTGGGGGAGACCTTTGCCCAGCAGTGGGACAGTACAGGCTAAGAATAAAAATGTTATATGGTTTCATCATCATCATCATATCAGCCGTAGGACGTCCACTGCTGGACAAAGGCCTCCCTTATTGATCTTCAGGAACTGCGGTTGGAAGCGGCCTGCATCCAACGTCCTACGCTGCGCCTGCCGGTCCGTGGCCTCCATTCGAGAACTTTCCGGCCCCATCGGCCATCTGCTCTGCGCGCTATATGGGCTGCCCATTGCCACTTCAACGTGCTAATCTGACGGGCTATGTCGGTGACTTGAGTTCTCCTACGTATCTCCTCATTTCTGATTCGATCCCGTAGAGAAACCCCGAGCATAGCTCTCTCCATAGCTCGTTGAGCGACTCTGAGCTTATTCATAAGGCCAATAGTGAAGGACCACGTCTCGGTTCCATATGTCATCACTGGTAACACACACTGATTGAAGACTTTCGTCTTAAGGCACTGAGGTATGTTGGACGAAAAGACGTTGCGAAGTTTCCCAAACGCTGCCCATCCGAGTTGGATTCCTACGTTATATGGTTTACAGTAAAATATTTTCTGATATGATACTAGTACATAAATATACCTATACCTAAGCTAGCATAAATTATATAGATTTTGCTGATTGATAAAAACATTATTCTTACAAACATTAACTCATTCAAAATATTAGTGTAGATGAGTTTTTACAAGGCACACCCAAAATAAAAAAAATTTGGATGTTTGTTTGTTACTTAATCACGTCGTACGGCTTAACCGATTTCGATGAAATTTGGTATGTACGTAGATTATGACCTGGATTAACACATATGCAAACGTAGACAAATAATGCGTGCAAAGCCGCTGGCAGAAGCTAGTTTGTAATATATTTTTGGAATGGTGACTTGTGGCGGGTTCCTATATCCGTAAGTAACCAACTACGCCTCGTATCTCCTTGAAAAAGTGTTAAACTAGTGTCAAACTTTTGACAGGTTTTCAAGGAGAAACGAGTCGTAGCTGGGTTACCGACGGATATAGGAACCCGCCATAAATGAATCACACTAATATATTATAAATGCGAAAGTTTGGATGTTTATTATTTATTTGTTTGTTCAATCATGTCGTAATGGCTGACCCGATTTCGATGAAATTTGGTATATAACCTGAACTAACACATAGGCTTTTTATCGCCACTTATTACCAACAAACCACACGTGCGAAGCCTTAGACGGATGCTAGTACTGAATACTTTTCACAATGAACGAATAGCTTCATAATAAACTGCGTTAGTGATTGATTACACAACCGTTCAGAAGTTGTTCACACGTGTTCAATCGAGACGGTAAGTTGATATGTATGCTTTTGCGAATGAAGGGATCCTGGAAACACGCTATCGTTAGTAGATACCCCATTATTGTTCTTGGTTCGTGGGATAGTTATTGTTTGGGTTTAGCAGAGGAAAACACAACATAGCTTAGTATTCTACAGGTTGCTTTGGGATATTGTACAGTAATCTATAATATCCATGAAAAATTCTAAATATTTTTATTACTCCCTGCCGACGCCGACGTCTACTCTGACGTCAACCACGATGCGGACGCCGACGTCTACTCTTGCTGAGTCACTGCGTCGGTCGGCGTATACAATTCCGGCATCTCGGCTGCGAGTCGCGCGACAGCGATGCTTTCTCCGTAGCCGACGCCTATGCCAACGTATGGTTGGGTCTTAGCATATTACATCTTGGCGCAACACTACTTAATGATGGTAGGGAACGGAGAGGGTAGACTGTTACATCGTTCTGGTCACACCCAACTGTGCGCTCGCCGGGCTACATTGCTTCATCATCATCAACCTATAACAGTCCACTGCTGGACGTAGGTCTCTCCCAGGGTGCGCCATTTAGCCAGATCCTCAGCTCTTCTCATCCAATCCTTGCCAGCCTCAGCGTGCAAATCGTCGCTCCATCTAGCCGGAGGGCATTGAGCAATTCAAAATAATTAATAAAAATAATACATTGCTTCATAGGGATTCATATTTTGAATTGCTTAGTGAATTCATGTGACTTGAAATGGCAAACATTTTAGACATTTCAATCACTCGGTAATACTGCTTCAGAGCACTGTGCATAAACTTCAGAAAAAACGCATGGTAACTAAAATAGGTACTTCATTAAAGTGCTTACATGCATACTCGAGTTTTTTTATTGGAACTGAATCACAAAAAGTGTTTATAAAAAGTTTTATATAATACGGATTCCGCGATAACCGGACCAAAGAAAGGAGTCGAAACTTTTTGTAAGATTTAGTTTTTTCCTCTCAAAACTCACGCTTACTGTCACTCTGAAATTACAAAATATATTTATCTGTATATATAAAATGGAAATATTACAAAATTGTATCTACTGGACACAAAAGGCTAGCAGTAGTGATAAAAGGTCTAAGAGTATTTTGAGATTCTGTTGTGGCTCTGGCCGGGATCTAGGTATGTGTATTGTATAGTATGTGTGTAGGTAGGGTATATGGGCATGTGATAGGTATGTGTAGTGCTCAGATCAGAACAAACAATACGCAGCATTAGCCTAAGCATTATACTTAAATGTGGTTTAGGATTTTCCTAGGACAAAAAAAAAACTAACTAGTTCGCCCCGGACTGAGTGAGATCTAGCGTGTTTCCCAAAATTAAAAAAAAATATATATTCTTAGGGCGACTTGAGCAACGATGCTTAAACGTATTTAGTGGCTAAATATGATTTAAGGAGTTGTCAAATCATACAAATACGTAAAATTCAAACATTTTAGTCGCTAAATACGTTTAGGGATTGTTGTGCAAGCCAGCCTCTTTCTCTCTTCTCTTTGACTAATAAAATAGTACCACAAAATGTGCAATCAGTACTTTTAATAGTTTCATTTAAATTACGCGTAACGGGAGTTTATGTAAATTGATTCTTTTTTGGGGTAGAAATTGTAGTTATTCTGGATTTCAGACTTTTCCCTATAATTGTGATACTATAGTTACACATATACCAAATTTCAGCATTGTGGGGTCACTGGTGTACCTTGTAAATTTTGTCAAAGTTAAATTTTTATTATGGCTAATAACTTAAAAACTACAAGGTTTAAACTAAAAATAAAATCGGGGTCGAAACGTACTCACAAAGAACTTTTATTAAATGTGCCATTTGACCGGATAGTCCCACTTGCTCTAATAGTCTCAATTACATTTTTTTACCCCTCTTAAACCCTAATATCTCAACAATCCCCCACCAGTTTTAGCTCATTTACGCCAAAATTGTGCCATCCCTACCTGTATGACAAAATCTTGCCAAAAGTTGATTTAGAGATCTCATTTCGCTCGATCAAAAATGTCTGATTCGTTGAAGATGATATACTTAAATGAGTTTTCCGAAATTAAATTGCATGAGCGCTAACTCATTTCAATTTTATAGAATACCTGATTTTGTCCTGTACGACCGCTTGGTGAAGCTACTAATGATCACCGATTTGTCTAATTCGCATCTACTTCTTTGTAATACACAAAAGGCTCCAAAGTTCTGACCTTGCAGATGACAACACAGTATGCAGACACTATGACACATCATATTCTATTTAATTTTGTTCCTTTTCAACGTCCTTTACCATCTACGGTCACACTTGTAACTAAAAGGTTAGTTTTTGTATCCGGAATTGTATTTTTCTTGGAATAGCTATGCATTTGTGTTGAAATGTCTATTCAAGTTCGTTATAAAACTGATTGATATGTTCATCACCTGATAATGCGCTTAGATGAGTGATTTACGTATCTAGACAAAAAGATGTCTGCAAAAATATTTTTTTCTTTTTCTTCGTCTAGAACTAATGCACATGAGGGTAGATTTTTGAACAGTTTTTCATGTTTAGATAATAAATATGGGTCTAGAAGTCATAGAACGATCAGTATTTCAGGCAGTAAAATACATATATATGAAGTGCTTTGGTATCAAAATCTAACTCCTAATATATTTGTAACGGTTTTGAGAAAATTTGACTGTTTATTTTATACTAGTTGTTGCCCGCGACTTCGTACGCGTTACACTACTAAATGTGTAGGTAACCTAGAAATACAGTTAAACTCGCTATAGCAACTTGACTTGACATCCTATTTTTACCCCATGGGATCTGATTTATGGAATAAAAAGTAGCCTATGTATTAATCGAGGTTATAATCTACGTACATACCAAATTTAATCGAAATCCGTTCAGCCGTTACGACGTGATTGAGTAACAAACAAACTAATAGATAAACAAACATTAAACTTTCGCATATATTGATATGTGTGATTTTTGTATAAAGTTTTAAGTAATTGTGTACCTATTCTTTCTGATATTTAGAGGTATATTATTGTAGGTTTATACTTAACTTAGATATTGCCTAAAACGCCTAACAAATTTTGATGATAAGTTTAATTCTTTTTTTGCTGATACTGCCACAGATAAGATATATTTTTTACTTCAAAAAAGGAGGAGGTTCTCAATTCGACTGTATTTTTTTATGTTTGTTACCTCGGTACTTTCGACTGGGTGAATCGATTTTGATGATTCTTTTTTTATTTGAAAGCTGGTGCTTCCCGTTTGGTTCCATTTCCATTTGGTCCAGTTCTGACAATGGCATTCATGAGAAAACCATATAAGTCTTAAATTTGTTTAATTTGTATGTTATGTTTCTTTCCTCATAACTCCGTCATTTATCAACCGATTTAGAAATTATTTTATTATTTGAAAGGATAAGTATATCTATCTATCTAATATATAATATATAAATATATATCAAATCTAAAAGATTTGTCCCATAGAAATTTCATCGAAATCTGTTCAGTAGTTTGTTTTTCTGTTACCTGAAGTCGGTTATATTTTTGTTAAAAAGTTACCTGTTTAATTTATTGGTTTGTCACATAATTCTAGGGCACTTGCACAACGATGGCTAAACATATTTAGTGGCTAAATATGATTTAAGGAGTTGTGCGAGCCGGGCATTAGATAAAAGCAAAATTGCTTTTAGCGATAAGGCCGCCAATTCTGTTTTTAATAAGCTACCCGCTGCGTCTCTGCGCTGGTTGGTTAGTAAAAATTAGCTATGTCTCAATGTAATCTATCTTTATACAAAATTTCATCGAAATCATTTCAGCCGTAAGACATACAAAACACGTCTCTTAGTATGTGTAGTTACTTTCGAATTTATAATAAAAGTATGGGCAGTGTGCAAAAAAGATTTTATTTCAAATACATAATGTTGATTTTTTTAATTTATCTATCTAATCCTTATATTTTCTTGAGCGGGACACTTGGCTAGACGTGGTGATGACAGATGGAGCAGGACAGTGACTGAATGGTGGCCGAGGAGCGGGTATAGAAGGATAGGACGACCAGCAGCGAGATGGGTGGACGACATCGTAAAGGTCGGGGGCCGTCAGTGGGTGAGACTAGCGCAGGATCGTGGTGGATGGCACAAACTTGGGGAGGCCTATACCCAACAATGGGTGAAGTCAGTTTGTGGATGATGATGATGATGATGATGAATCCTTATAGATTTCTAAATGTGGGCACAGTACTTACTGTACTTACTTATACCTATTAAATACGTAATGTTGGCTTGTTTAATAAACTGCATAATCAAAAGGCACTTAAAACTTAAGATTATCTTATTCATGTTTTAAGCCCCGATGCCATAAATTTGCTTCGTTTATCATTTGAACATTATTAGCATTATTTGATTTTAATAATACGGTATAAAAATATAATATTATCGTTCGTCAGATGGAACATAAAATATATTGGTTAAGTACGTGTCGGACTACGCACAGCGAAAGCATCCTTAGCTAGGCATACGAAGGTATTTTTGCAGTTTTTAAACGACTTCAAAAAAAGGAGGTTCTCAATTCGATTCTATTTTTTCTGGTGCTTCCCGTGTGGTCCCATTTCTATTTGGTCCAGTTCTGACAATGGCATCCATGAGAAATCCAAGTCCTAAATTTGTTTAATTTAATATGTTATGTTTGTTAGCTCAGAACTCCGTTATAAATATATCAATCGATTTAGAAAATAAGTTTTTTATTTGAAAGGTTATACTTTTAGATTGATCCCATGGAAATTTCATCAAAATTGGTAGAGTAAATAAATAAATAATAAATATTGCTGGACATTTCACACAGCGATATCTAGCCCCAAACTAAGCAGAGCTTGTACTATGGGAACCAGATAACTGATACAATACTTATATACTTTTATTGTATTTTTTTTTGTAAATAAATACTTATATAGAAAAACATCCAGACACGGAATTTGCATGATCTGTATATCATGCAAACATTTGTTCCGCGGCGGGAATCGAACCCGCTACCACCTGCGTCTCAGCCAGCTATTCGCCCGCTGCGCCACGGAGGTCGTCAAAGAGTAGTTTGGTTTTTACTGTTATCTAAAGTCAGTTATATTTTTGTTAAAAAGTTACTTGTATTTGGTCATTTTGTATCATGATAAAGTACCTACCTCTATGAACTGTTTTGCTACATACGAAAATAGGCACTTGAAACTTTGTGTTTCATAATTTCACCATGGGATACGCGAGTACAAAAAAAAACATCTTCCTTTCGGCTACAAACTACAGTGGCCAACTTGGAAGTTCCTGTTGAGCATTCAAGTTGGCCGCTGCCGCCAGAGTCACTGCAGGGCAGCGTTGCCAGATTTTTTTTGTCAAGTCGGGATTTTGAAACTTTTTGAGTAAAAAAAAGGGATTCTTTCGTCGAAAGCGGGACGTAGTAAAAAACCCGTATATAATCAGAAGTTTTTAAATATTTATGTTTTTATTTGAGTTTTAAATTACGTTTACTTGACAATAGATAGTAAAAATAGCCATAAAAAATATATTTTAATAAAAATATGATATTTTAAATCAGGTTAACCTTATCGTTAGGTAGTTGAGTCTTTTTCGTCTTCAGAAAAAAAAAACAAACAAAAATCAAATACAATTGTCTTATTTATTAGAAAAATGTGGGGTTTCAAACAATAGTCTGAGAAGTGAGCGTTACAAATTGTACCTTACAATATGAGAATAATTTATTTACATGAAATACTTATTTATGATATTTCTGTGAAGATTTAACTTCTTTTAAAGTTTCCTCAGCACGCTGGACGCACGGTCGAGTTATCCCCGAAAAGCGGGACCAAGCCGGTCCCGCGCGGGACAATTAATTTTGGTTTAAAAATCGGGACGTCTGGCAACGCTGCTGTAGGCAGGGCCACTTTACAGACAATGACCCAGCGGTTCTCATGTTCACCCACCACCTGAACACGAGAGAACTGGTGTAAAAGTTGCTCTCTATTGGTCCAATCAGTCCCGGATCTAGGGAAGGTAAACCGGGGAGCTTGCCCTGGGCGGCAATTTCAAGGGTCGCCAAATTCCTGTTTGAAAAAAAAACTTATTTCACAAAGCGCTTAATTTGCATCTAGCGCACGTCGTACTATCCATTATCCATTTGATTTGAGGCCCAAAACCTCCCTCTGGCTACACCCGGTATCAGTGTAAAAATAAAGGCAGGTAAAAATGTAGTCTAGTCAAATAGCCCCAAAATGACATAAAATGTGTCCAAGAAAATGAAACTTTGACATTTGACAGAAAGTAAAAAATACGTGTCTCATATTAATACACTCCCTCCCGTCTCTCAAACGCTGGAGGAGAGAGGGCGCCACATCAAGTATCTGCCCCGAGTCGTAAATATTGTATATTCGGAGCTGGGTCCAATAATAGTAGATTATTAACCAAGGGGATAAAGCAGTGTCTTCTGTCGCGGGTGACGATTTAAATCGCGAGCGTAACGAAGGACTCGAGGTTTACTCCCGAGCGTAGCGAGGGTGTTTTCGCTCGTGATTAAAGACGAGTCCTGAGTGTAGCGAGGGATTTAAGTTCACCCAAGACTAAGACAACTTTATCACCGAGGAAAATCCTCTACTTTTCGTACCATTTGCGAAAAAATTAACACAATAATAATATGAGATAAGCATTTATTAAAAATAATGAAAAGTAAAAGTTAACATTCGAAACATTGGTCCAATTATTGATAGAGAGAGTTACATTTTTGTTTGGTACATTTATTGTTGATGAGTTGATTTGAGTATTTCTCTGTTCTTGCGTCTGAGGAACTTTCATTGTAGATAGTATACGTCGGAGATAGTGGTGGTGGTGCATCGTGAGTTACGGACGAAGATAAGATGCCGGAAGTTGATGGTTGTAGCTCTGATGGATTAAGTTTTATATTTTTGTTAATTTGACTGCTTTATATGGTTATTCCTTTTTCAAAAAGATGTATAATGCTTTATATACAAACTCAATGGTGTAAACACAGATGTAGTTCAGTATACATTTCGGTAAGTATTCCAAATTTAAATCACATTCTCCCCCTAGAGGATGAATGAAATTCAGTACAATTTTCTTTCCCTGTTTTAAACAGATTAAAAATGACTATTGTTATGTTCGCTTTTTGTGGCATAGAATGTCACTTTTTTGAGCAAGTGGTACGAAAAGTATATTAATATCCATTGACATGAAAGAAGAAGAAGAAGAAGAACCTACTAAAGTAGGTGATTAATGTTTCGGGCTATTAATATCTTCTAGTAAATTATATCAGTTTCGTTATATTATATGGGGCCAGTCCTCCGAGGTACACCAGTTTCTCCACAGAACTATTTTATTGTATCTTACTCCTAAAATCTATATACTATATCTAACTTAGCTACCATCGAGTTATGGCAAATAACTCCTACCAGGGATGTTGCGGATGCAGGTTTTTTTATATGCGCGGGTGCGGATGCGGATGCGGATCTTAAGATGTTTTATAGGAAACTTCGTTTTGGTGCAGAGATAAAATAATAATACATAAAACTTTCACTGTATACTCACAATAACACTCAAAAACTGCAATGTTCATACGATAAGCGCATGTAAACACGCCATGATTGATTTACGAGATACAAAATGATAACAATAACAAACGCGTCGTATCTTGTCACCGAAATCTTCGCTGCAGTTGGTCAATCAGCACGTGCCCACGGCCCACGTCACTCGCAAGCCCCACCCAATTTCTTTCTTGTCGCGACCTGCGCTGCATCTGCATCCACATAAACATCCGCCTTGATTATTGCGGGTGCGGATGCCGATGCCTAAATCGATGCGGAGGCTCCGCATTTGTGGATGCGGATGCGAACATTCGCATCATCCCTGACTCTTACGTAATAATATTAGGCTATCTCCATCATATAACATTTTAACTTCGCTGTGCGGGTGTAATGTGACTCATTATTCACATGTAAGTACAAAATGTAGGTAGATATTTGTGTAGTTATCGGTTCTCAAGGAATATTAAAAGCAAAGCAAAACATAGATTCGTTTAGCATAGTTTATTGTGTTTAATCAATATAACATTTTAATTTTTAGCTATTGTAAGCGGTTATTAGTGATTCAATATCTGTGTCAGACAATTATCTGAAACGGCATAGTTCAGCGGTAGCGTTAAATTGAATATCTCGTCAATTTAATATATATTGGCTGAGAAGGTAAAGTGGCTTAAGGTTTACTTGGAATCCAGTAATTGCCGCAATGTAAACAGTAGTTTATGAGAACTGCAGTTACTGCAGATAACGGTAAGTACAGTCTATCCTATTTCTTAATATAATTCACACAAGAAACTTTAAAAGCACTGTTTAAAAAAGTACTTATGTATAAAACCTTTGCGTACAAAAAAAGATTACGTTTTTTACTAGTTCGCCCCGAACTGAGATCTCGCGATGTTGATGAGTGGTCGATACGATCTTCATTGAGATAAAAGTTGATTAACAGTAGAGATAACAAAAACATAATTCACAGAGGTTTTTTTAAATAAGTAAGGTAGTTTGAGATATGCTAGGCAAAGAGGGTGAAATAAAATATCAGATCGTGTAGAGTGTCATATGATAGAGCTTTAGCGGCACATTTCAATTCTAGATGCCTTTTTACTTTTGAGATTAGAGCCAAATTGTGGAAAAGAATAAACTTATAAAGTATTCTATCAGTTATCCGGTTCCCATACAATCTTTGTTTAGTTTGGGGCAAGTTATTTGTGTAAAATGTCAAGCCTTATTTATTTACATCCAAACGTTCACATTTATAATATTAATTAATGTGATTTATCCAGCTGAGATCAACCGTAATTAGGATTTTGGTTTATTTGTGTGTTAATTTAGAGTTTGTTATTTTCTAGTAGTACATTCTTGTTTAGTCATATATTAGATTTTAAGCAATCGTTTTCTTTGTAATCCGGTTTCCCGCGACACATGCTAGCTTTAATCGACCTAGTGCTGGGACCATTAGCAACTTAAGTCTACACTTAAACTTTTGGTAAATAAATGTATAAATTTTTGTATTTATTCTTTATAAAACACAGAGAATTGAGGATCAGACAACCACAGATAAAAAATCACGAAATTTAACGAGAAACGATTATTTTATGTAGGCATAGTTCCAAATACGATTGCTTAATTGTTTATGAAAAAATAAATAAAATGAAACGATATCTCGCGACGTTATTTTTGTGGTTTCCGACGTTTCTATTCCAGTACTCGTACCTAGTTAACCCCAAAAGGTTGCTGGGAGCCGTTGGGAGCAGGCCGCAAAGATCGGTTGCTCAAGAAATCTATAGGGGAGCCCCATGTTCAGTAGTAGACGTGCTATGGCTGAATATGATGATGATGATGCACCTAATATTTGATTGAAGGCTCAAGACATTAAATCAAACATCTCAAAGCCTCGTTAAAACCGAAAGAGACGCTATTTTCTAACAAATTGATAATAGCAAGGAAACAATAGTCTCTGCCATTACACACAATGTTATCTGAGCATCCCGCAATCAGTCTATGCCTCTGGCGGCCTATGTACCACTCATTTGATGGTCCGACTGTACGCAGAGCTCGGACAATTCACACGGTTCGTGCTGGATGTGGCATGCTTCATTCCTCTTCGTTCCTCGTAACGCATTTTTTTCTAGAACAAAAATATTTTTAAAGTAGAATAGAATTTAATTCAGAGAACGTCCTTAAGATACACAAAACATAAAAGTAACAATTACAAATATAAATTATAAATACAAATTAGGCCCATGTTAGATCAAATATATACAAATTCAGTAAAATAATAACAATTCAGGAAAATTTAAAATTCAAAGCTAAAATGTGATAATAAAAAATAAAATGGAATGAAAAATTTAAATTATAATAAAATTCATGAAAATTAAGAGAGATTCAATTAATTAAATATAAATAAATCAACAAATTAATTACCTACCTGCTTGCTTTGTCCGTGTTTAACCACCGACAAGCTTTTTCCCTTTTCCTCACAATTCCTTTTTCCCTAAAACAAAAACGAACTTATGATACAACGGACAATTTCTTTTTACACAATTTATAAAACAAATATATTTATTGCATGATATGGGTTTAGTGTTACATAGTATTAGTGCAGTCATATTCAGAGTAAAACGCTGATTTTTTAATTAGTTGGTTCCATTTTAATTGTAATAACAATGTCAAAATTATTGAGTTAGTTATAATTATTATTTAATAAGATCTAAATATTCCTAAAACTAATACGCTTTTTCTACAAGCAATTTTTTTCAGTTTTGATTTGAATACGTTCAGACTTGAAGCATCTAATATAGTCTTATGTTAGGAAGTTTGCTAATTAAACGAGCTGCACTACAAATAAGACTTTTATTATAAAAAGCGAAACAAATTTATCAGCATTAATTAATTAATTTATATAAATAATTATAATTTAATTTTTAAAAGGGAAACAAATTTTATTATTGGAACGTTTGCTGTTTCATAAAAAAATATATTTGTTATTGCAAATGTCGCAAGTTCGTAAATGTAGAGACTGGGCAGCGTCAGTATTTTGAGCTCAGCAAAACATGTTCTACAGCTATCAGTTTTACGGATTTTACATATCGTTCTGATGCATTTTATGTACAATAAATATCCTATCTTTTAACGTAGAATTACTCCAAAATACAATCCCGAACCTTAAATTGGATTCGGCATATCCTTGATAGGTAGTAATTATGGTAGACATGTTACCATTTTTACCGAGCATGATTTTAACCCCTGGTTTTTTTTTACAAATAGTTGCACTAAACAAATATCTTGCAAATGAAGCTTTCATACAAAATAAATGGCATTTAATTTCGTTCATTATTTGGGATCTGGGATGCCACACAGACGGAATTATTTCCACACAAACACTTAGTACACTTAAAACTAATTTTGTATATTTTATGGATAACAATTTAGCTAATTATATAATAACTAGTTGCGAGAGCACAGTGGCCGAAATTTGACCGTAATTCATAATTTTAGTCCAGTTGATAACCTAAGATTATATTCACTGTTAATAATTTTGAGTCTAGTCTAGCGTTAGTTTGTGCACTTTATTAAAAAACACAATGTTTATTGATCCTTCGAGCCGGCTAATTCTGAACTGTCATAAAAAAAAATGTTGTACCCAGTTTCACTCGTGTTTTGGATACCTTATATACATTTGTAAATCCTGTCCATCCAAAGGTTGCCTGGAAGAGATCGCTTTTAGCAATAAAGCCGCCCATTGTACCTTTGCTTTAATTGCGTAGGTACTCTCTTTTGTTTGTTTTATTTTTAATGGTGTGCAATCACGGACTTCACTGGACGCGCAACTCGGCCGTTTTCGCCTTTACTCCTCTTGCCACGAACTCAGTCATTTTGCCATAGTAAACGAAATTGTCTTGTCAGTGTGACTTTAGTTCTCGAGGACAAAACATAGTGAAAAAAATTACGAAGTGAGCCGTATTATTTTGTAAAAGCTATAGTGGCCGAGCAGTTAATATTTCTTTTCACCTGTGAGTATAATTTTATTCCATTGAAGCCACTATATTTTCATAAAATCAAATAAATATGTTACGATTACTGCAAATAATACGCCATTTTAAAAGTACTAAATTTTTTGGGCATTTAGTCATTTAGTTTTCATTCCTCATTACGTTCATTCTAATCATATGGTGATAGGGCTTGACAATATCGATATGAATGAATGAACGAACTCACACACTTTCAGATTTTAAACTGATCCATTAAAACAAGAGAGAGTGGGTGCAGGCAGTCCGCAGAGAGCAGGTTTGGATTCCAAGAAAACATAGTTATTATGCAGTTTACATTTTGAACCTGAGTGTTACAATAAAAAGTCTAACAAATAAAGGAAACTATGTAAAGATGCTGTTCCAAAGTTAAATTTGCCAGAATTTGTATGTAGAGCTTCAAATACCGGACACAGCTCCCCTAATCATCATCATCATCATCAACATAATGATGGTGATGCTTTTTTACAAGGCTATCCATACTAAATAATAAATTCAAAAGTAATTTTGTGTCTCTGTCTGTCTGTTTGCTACTTTTTATACATTTGGGTATGGAACAAGCATATTGTTCACCCGTTACCACGACCAACGTTATCTTTATAGAAGATGTAAGTACCTGTTAAACTGACTAAGCGCCACCATCGCGATGGCGCAACGGATTTACGTTACTAAAATTGTTTATTGGAAATATTTCGATTATCGGATAAATACGACGACCTTTACGACGATTTTGACGACCTCTGTGGTACAGTGGGCGAATAGCCGGCTGAGACGCAGGAAGTAGCGGGTTCGATTCTCGCCGTGAAACAAAAATTTGTATGATCTACAGATATTTGTTGTCTGGATATTTTTCTATATGCTTATTATAAGTATGTATTTACAAAAAAAAAGTATATAAGTATTATATCAGTTATCTGGTACCCATAGTAGCTCTGCTTAGTTTGGGGCTAGATAGAAATGTCCAGCCATATTTATTTATATATATTTGTTTATTTAATATTCTAACTACCGGTATTAAACCCAAGGGACCTGAGTTATGATATAAAAGTAACCTATGTGTTAATCCACGTTATAATCTAATTAAATACTAAACTTCATCGAAATCAGTTAAGCCGTTACGACGTCATTGAGTAACAAACAAATTAATAAATAAACAAACATCCATACTTTCGCATTTATAATATTAGTGTAATAAGTTTTGATTTTTAATTTATTTTTACCAGACTGCTAAAAAGGAGGGTGTTATTTTATTTTTCGTGAATGGCTGACTTCTTCTCCAGCTAAATAAAAACTATATGAAATGTTAAATGCTTTAGTTATTTTCTTGTGATTTCCTACATTCCTGAATGGTTATTGACACGCCATTAACGCATGCAATGCTAACAAACTGCAAACACCAAACCTGCAACTCTTTATTGTTACTTCCACCGTTTTGGATTTTTGATGACGTCATAATATAACCGCAAGCAGATTCAAATGAGCCCAAACACTAGTAGCCTAGTACACTAGTATCCACTCAGAATGTACATTATCTAGCATCCGTCTCCATCATGAAACCACCTCCATGGTACCAAATTATTGCATTGTCACCTAAGTTACATTGTATTAAAAATTTCAGCTCAATTGGTTGGGGGAACTGGCTTAAAATACAACAAACATTGCAAGTTAAATAAAAGCTTCTGATAATTTGATCACGATTTCAATTTTAAAAAGCAGGTTAGTAATTAATTTAATTTTTCGCCATTCATTCATTTTTATCGATATTATTTTATCGACTGCACCAAGCACTAGTGTTCAATCTACAGTACCTGTTAGACAGTGACAACGCTATTTGTGGAAGTACACCAGCAATAGATCACTCCTCCGAGCCCCTCAAAAAACGGTCGACGGTGATTTCATTAGTTTTAAGCACGTTACGCGTCCCGTGAAGTCTGTGTGTGCAATAAATAAATTATCATTATTTAATCGAATCTAATTTGTACACTTTATGGACAAACTGTTTTTGATCCTTCGAGCCAGATAATTGTGAATTAAAGCACACGGGGCCCGTGCCCAGGGCCTCAATATCGTCACGGGGGCCCCCGAAAGGCCGATATATTCAACGGCACATCTAGCGAAGCCACATCTCTGTCAGTCATGTACACAGCCAGACATGCACTTAGCATGTTCGGCCGGTGGAAACGTGATCTCGCACATTGCAATGGCCTGTCTAGACGCCCGGAGGCTCACTGTCTAGCGCAGACCGATGGCCCATACAAAGCCACCAATTATGGCTAGTGTTCATTGAACGCTTTTATGTACATACCTGGTACATGTTTTACGACGCTCGCAATGTTTTTATAACGATACATTTTAGTCTAGTTTCACTCCTCGTTTGTGCACTTTATAATGGACACTGTATTTGATCGAGCAAAGCGAGATCTCTAAATCAACTTGGGCAAATCAGCATTGTATGTTTGTCCGAGGATAACTTTCGAAGCGTTTATCCGATCATCGTGAAATTTGATACATAGGTACAATTACATTAGTGATGGCACAATTTTGGTGTGACTAAATGAACTAAAAATGTTGGGGGGTTGTTGAGATATTGAGGTTCAGGAGGGGTAAAAAAATGAAAATGAGATCATTAGGTCAAATGGGGCGTCAAATTAAAGGTTTTTATTAGTTCATTTAGATTCCGTTTTTATTTTTCAAAAATTCTTTATAGTTTTTGAGTTATTAGCCATAATATAAACTTAACTTTGACGAAATTCACAGGGTACACCAGTGACCCCACAGTACTGTAATTTGGTATGCGTGTAGCTTAAGTGACACAAATATAGGCAAAAGTCTGAAATCCAGAATAACTGCAATTTGTACCCCATAAACCAAAATACGTGAACTCCCGGTACCTGTAATTTGAATAAAACTGTATGTCAAGTAATTTGGTTACGTATTTCAGGGCACTATTTGATTGGTCAAAGATTAAGGCCGGCTTGCACAACGATCCCTAAACATGTTTAAATTTTACGTATTTATATGATTTGACAACTCCTTAAATCATGATATGCCATTAAATACGTTTAGGCATCGTTGCGTGAGTCGCCCTAAGAATATTGTTATTGTTGTGTTTTGGGAGACTCGCGAGATCTCAGTTTGGGGCGAACCACTAGTTATTGAACCTTCGAGTCGGATTGTATGTACTTGTTTTATGGTGCCTACAGTACCGTCTTTACCATAAGGGCACACGGGGCCCGTGCCCAGGGCCCCTATCGTCACGGGGCCCCGAAAGGCCGATATATTCGCTTACACTATACATTTTTTTACTATTTTCGGTAGATATAACCCGACAAATGTAAAAGACAAACTTTAACAAAAGTTCATAGAGTAAATGTGGACGTTGTTAGCGACTTTATGTCAACCCTGAGAGCAACAAGCCTCTGTCAACTCTGTTTTTATATGTAGCTTAGCGAATTTTAATCGGACACCAGAACAGTTTTTTTAATAACTTTTTAAATAGCGATCTTTTTATTAATTATAAATAATACTTAAAAAGTACCTATAAAGTAAAACTAATTAACGACACCAATTAGCGGTCACCGACACAAACCACTTCGAATATAAGATCTTAGCAGAAAACTGTTTTTTCATTCTCTTTACTTTCCAACAGGGCCCCAAATTCTTGTATGCCCAAGGGCCCCGGCATATCCTAAGACGGCGTTGGGTGCCTAAGGATTGTAATTGTAACACTGTGAATTTATTTACTATTTACAAGATTTAACTAATAATGTTTGTGTGGGCTAATGACCAGCAACCTGGAGATTTAACTAATAATGTTTGTGTGGGCTAATGCCCAGCAACCTCGAGATTTAATTAATAATGTTTGTGTGGGCTAATGACCAGCAACCTGGAGATTTAACTAATAATGTTTGTGTGGGCTAATGACCAGCAACCTGGAGATTTAACTAATAATGTTTGTGTGGGCTAATGACCAGCAACCTGGAGATTTAACTAATAATGTTTGTGTGGGCTAATGACCCGCAACCTGGAGATTTAACTAATAATGTTTGTGTGGGCTAATGCCCAGCAACCTGGAGATTTAACTAATAATGTTTGTGTGGGCTAATGACCAGCAACCTGGAGATTTAACTAATAATGTTTGTGTGGGCTAATGACCAGCAACCTGGAGATTTAACTAATAATGTGTGTGTGGGCTAATGACCAGCAACCTGGAGATTTAACTAATAATGTTTGTGTGGGCTAATGACCAGCAACCTGGAGATTTAACTAATAATGTTTACGTGGGCTAATGACCAGCAACCTGGAGATTTAACTAATAATGTTTATGTGGGCTAATGACCAGCAACCTGGAGATTTAACTAATAATATTTGTGTGGGCTAATGACCAGCAACCTGGAGATTTAACTAATAATGTTTGTGTGGGCTAATGACCAGCAACCTGGAGATAAAAGCTCCTTCAGGACCGATATTAAAACGTGTCCTCCAAATAGTAAAGCACTGATGTTGATAAAACCAGTAACATATCATATCATCCGTACGTGATCCGTACCAATATGTACGTTGTTTGTGCACACAGCCACAAGAGAACCGATTCTAAAGCACTTTGTTGGACTAGGTAGCTTACTGAAATATAAGCACAAAAATTCAAGCAACACGTGTATTAAGCTACTACAAGTAGCAGCTTATTATATATTTTAATTAATTAATTATATTATTAAAGATAAATTAATTAAGTTAAATAGTAAAATTGAACTAAACGTCCTTATAATTTAAATATTCGCTTAATGTGTAAAAACATTTGTCCTTCAGCCATTTTTTTTTTCAGTTGTAAAACCTCCTCAATCGCGGTCTGGGTAGCGTTCTTGATACCACTTCAGCGCATTATTTGGGCTTCGTCGGTTAAGGAAGTATGCTTCAATTAAGTCTACTTTTTGCGTATTTGACAATGCCATGATAGGACAAATAAGATGATGCAATGACTGATATAAAAGTCCGACAGGTGCAAAAACCATGTTCGAAATTCAAAATTGTTCTGAAATACGAAATGTTTTTAAATTGCTCATGAGAGCATAGAGTTCCTAAACTTCTTAATCGCTACAGTATTAATATTTCTTTAATGTGCAATTAGAATCTAATAAAATGTTTGTAGAAGGAATTTTGTTTGTCCTGTTGTATGAGAATATTTTTTATCAAATTTGACTAACTTCCGCTGTTCAGATTTTTTTCATCCGATACAATAAAATGATCCTTACAAAGGACATAGCGATCGGCATCAAAAAAAAATTTACCAACTTGATTCATTTTAAGGCGCTACTCACACTTGACCAAAAAAAATGTTAATGCCAAAATGTTTTTCTTCAAAAACGAGCTCATGTTTTAAAAGAAACTGCACCTGTATCTCCTCTGGTTATGGGTGCTGCCGTACTGTTACAGTTAAAAAAACACTGTATATAACTACAATATAATATATTGACGAATATAACACATAGAATATATTAATATTTGCATGCCAACAATTGTGGTAGTATATACATATAATGGATCTATTATATTAACACATATTATAATCTAGCAAATAAAGAAATTTCATTTAAATTCCAATATGAAATTAATATTTATGATTTGTCAAGAAAAGTAATTGAATTATATTAAGTATATTATTTTATTTATTTATGGTACAAAAACAGTTAACAAACTAAAGATAATACGTTTTTTGTCGAAAAATTACTTTTTTCAAAACCAGCTTTTATAAAATTAATAATCGGAACCGCAATAATCCGTTCAGAAGTCCCGTTGTCTAGCATCCGTCTTGATCATGATTCCACCTCCATGGTACCATATTAATGCATTGTCACCGATGTTACATATGTATTCCAAATTTCAGCTCAATCGGTTGAGGGGAACGTGTTTAAAATTCAGTTGCAAGATTCCACCCGGACCAACATACATATGTACATTGCAAGTTAATAAAAAGTTAAGTCGTTTTATTACAGGAATTCAAATGCTGAACTTAACCGTACCTTGGTAAGCCTACTTTAATTCATGAACAATTAGGGTCGGTTACAAGATTCACATCAAATGGGTATAGGTATTTCAAATTATTAATCTACCATTTCATGAGAATACCAATGACATGACAGACGTACAACAAAAGCATAAAACCTAACGCAGACGGACGACCAACAATAATCATAAATAAATAAATGTTGCTGGACATTTCACACAGCGCTATCTAGCCCCAAACTAAGCAGAGCTTGTACTATGGGAACCAGTTAACTGATACAATACTTATATACGTTTTTTTTTGTAAATACATCCTTATAATATGTACAGAAACAACCAGACCCGGAACAAATATCTGTAAATCATGCAAACATTTGTACCGCGGCGGGAATCGAACCCACTACCTCCTGCGTCTCAGGCGGCTATTCGCCCACTGCACCACTGCGAATTATAAATGCGAAATTGAGTTTGTTTATTTATTTGTTACGCTTTCACGTCATAACGGCAGAATCGATTTCGCTGTGGTACATATGATTAAGACGCATGAGCTAATCGATTCATCTTCGACGTCAGTATCTACCTTGAGGACTCTGGAAAACTGCTGCCATCAACCCAAAGTCCGCTACTATAAGGAGTTAGCATGGCTGGGCTCAGGTTAGAGAGGGGCTACACACTGCTACACATCAAAGTATACATTTCCAGCATAAGCTGATTTGTCATTCTACGAAAAGCCTACACAATGCGAGGTCAGCTTATACTGGAAATATATAGCTTGATGTGTAGCCGTGTGTACAATACACCCCTATGTGGGACGTCAGTGCAGATCTTATTCCCACCAGCCTAGAATTAAATTATGACCTGCATTGAGACATAGGCTAGCTTTTTATTGACAAACCACGTGTGCAAAGCCGCGGTTGAAAGCAAATCGCTCCATAAATAGTCGGCCAACATAGAAGAAGAGTAGATACTTACTTCAACACAATGTCCTACAAAAGCTCCGATCGGTTTCGCTTGGTTCAAATCCGATAGTTGTGGTAGAAAAGGATAGAAAATACGATTCATGACGCGCTAGGAGAATAACTTCATGTACCTATATATATATATATATATATATATATATTTATACCTATAGGATTTCGGAAATCGGACACTGAGTGAGCTTCACTGAGGGTTGAAACGTATACACGGTGTCCTTTAATTAAATCACTGTTTTCCCAGAACAAACGTTGCTCAGACCATGGTCTAATAACTGTTTATAGACTTTATAGCATCAAATAAGAGAATAAATAAATATCTAGACCTTCTCAAATAAGTCTAACTTTATTCAAAAACTAACCGTGACATAAAGTTCATGGGTACGCTAGCCGTAGTGTATTACCTACTCCTTAGTTAGATAGGTACCTAGTAGATACCGGTCAGCGCGCTGACTATGTTGTAGGGCGTAACGTTAAAATAGACGTTTTAAGTTCGCAACTTTTTATATTTTTCAAAGACCGATTTCGTTTTGTTTTTTTAATTTGATGTTATAAACTGTAGTAGACCATGGTCTGAACAACGTTTGTTCTGAAAAAACAGTGATTTAAAGGACACCGTGTATAATGTAAGGTACGACATAAAACGTTGCTATATCGTGGCACGGCTTTCAGAAATTGATTCTCTCAGTCTTCTTAATAATTATGAGAGATAACATCTAGTGCAATCCATAATTTCATAGCGAATAAAAAATAACAATATTTTACTTCAGGGAACTTAGTAAAGCCCATAGGTACTTAAAACTAATACAAACAGAAAATAAAATGAAAAAAAAAAAAATTAAAACCATGAAATACATAAAATGTTCTGACAACATTTTTGAAGGTAAAAGATAAGATAATTCATATTGTTGATAGAAAGAGACCAGGTGATTCTATCTTTAGGGAGCCAATAGCAATTGAAAATCTATTGTTTTACTAAAAAGCCCTTTGTGATTAATTTGAATCACTAGCTGACTTGCCCGTGGCTTCGCACGCTTGAAAGTTCCCGTTCCCGTGGGAACTTTGGGATAAAAGCTTATAAAACATTTCTGTTAAAGTGACGCGACACTCCATGTAAATGACTTCACGTCAATGAACGACGGTTAAATTATATGGATATTGTTCATACAAAATTACTAAAATCACGATTAAAAAATGAGGGGTGAGGGTAGGACGGTTAAAAATACTTTACGACCTCATATGTACCAAGTATACAAAAAATCTTTAAAATCGGTATTTGTTTCGGAGGACTGCGGCGACCACTAAAACCGTGACACGTGATTTTTATATATTAGAAGATTATAACACGGGGCGTAAGGGGCGTAAGGGGTTCCAAATAACATCTCTCGGAATCCAAGTCAAGCACCGGCCCTTGGTACGCCCTGCCGAACAACGAACGAGGCTCTGGCACCCCACCCACCAACCCGCAAATGGACCAGCGTGGTGGGTTATGGTCCAAACCCCCCCCCCCCCCCCCCCCCAATGATGGATAGTAGTTTGCAACAATAGCCTCAAGTGCCCGGCAACTCCAGCAGCTGTGTTGGCATTGACGGGCGCCATGCCAGCTCTGGAGTTAGGGGTGCGAAGAATCTCCGGGTGAGATCCAACCGTCAAACGACCACAGCTAATGTTATGAAGGATTCCGATTTACTTAACATATAATGTTCGAACTTTTATAATTGATGATCGCCTTATAGAACTAGAAAACGCCCTAAAAGACATCCGATGGGACGTAGTAGGCCTAGCAGAAGTTCGGAGACTAGGCGAACAAACCGAAGAAAGGGAAGATGCTGTGTTTTTCCACTTTGGAGAACCTCAAGGACTCTATGGTGTGGGGTTCTTGGTTTCAAAAAAGTGGAAGAACAAAATCATCGAATTTATTTGTTACTCAGAACGTCCAGCAGTTTTAAAATTTCAAGTGACAAGTAATAAAACTCTCACAATTATCCAAGCGTACGCACATACATCTGAATCTTCTGACCAAGATATTGAAGATTTCTACGATCTACTTAATAAGGCATGTGATGAAAACCGAGGTAATTGGAATATAGTTCTCGGTGACTTCAACGCTAAAGTCTGTCTATGGCAGGTCAACGACAATGAAGAAATTCTTGGTATCCATGGTCTTGGAGACCGCAACGAGCGAGGTTCTCGTCTGATCCAGTTTGCGTTTGGCCAAAATCTGCATATATCTAACACCTTCTTTAAAAAGAAAATGCACAGACGATGGCCTTGGGTGTCACCTATATAAAAACGAAATAGACTCTGTCTTAAGTTCCAGTAAAGATGTAGTAAAAGATGTAAACGTAATACACAAGATTAAATTTAGTTCGGATTACAGACCAATTCGCACAAAAATACGTTTCGACTTTAAAATTAAACGCACTAAACATTTTATCAAAAAACACATAAGCTAACAAAACATACCCTCATAAACAATTCAAATCAATTTAATCTAGAACTAAGTTACTATTTTGAAGATTTAAAAGTAAATGAAATTGAAGACGATGATGTAGACGAACAATGTAATAATATAATCATAGTACATAATTCAAAAGAGTGCCAAAAAACTTAAATGTGACAAAAATAAGAATAGTAAGCTGACGAAAGAAACTCATAAGCTCTTTGAAATAAGACTACAAAAAGAAATTGGATCGGAGGAATACAGAATATAAGCAAGTTACACGTAGCATCCAAAAAGACATTAGGAACATAAACTGTCACCTTGTAAAATCGGATTTAGAGAATTACACTTCCTTAAGAGATGCAAAACAAGGAGTTTCTAAAGGAAAAACATGGATTAATAGCCTGCATGATGAGATGGGAATCAAACATGATAACAGGCACAAAATAACAGATATTTCTACAATATTTTATAAAAACTTATACTCGGACAGCACCAAACTAAAAACAGGCTCAATTTATTATTTTAATGAAAACATATCTTTCATAACAGGAGATGAAGTACAGGTGTTAAAGACGATGAAATATGAATTGGTTCCCATACACTGCTTCCTCATATCACGAACCTTTTTAATTCCATTTTGAATACAGGCAAACTTCCGATAAAGATGTGTCACTCGCACATAATTTTGCTCCATAAAAGGGTGACAAGAGCAACATCAACAACTCCCGACCGATTAGCTTGGTATCTGATTTGTATAAAACCTTCATAAAAACATCCTTAAAAGAACTGATTCAAAACTTGGCAGTCATTAACCTCCGGAACAAGCTGGATTTCGGCCGAGCTTCTCAACTATTGATCATTTACACGCCGTCAACCAGATAGTAGAAAAGTTTAACGAGTACAACAAGCCATTATACCTAGGCTTTTGACAGCACCTCTCATTCTGCTATTTTTCACGGCACTCGAAAAGCAAGAAATAGACCAAACGTACATCAACCTCATTAAAAATATTTATAATATTAGTACAGCCGACATCAAATTAATAACCTCGGGATCACATTTTTCTATAGATAAAGGCGTTAAACAGGGTGACCCGCTCTCTCCTAAATTATTCACGAGCACACTCGAGGAAGTATTTGAAAAACTGGCAGAACCTTGTACTCAAAGGGGGATATCGTTAGGAGAACAGAGGCTAACAAATCTACGCTTTGCGGATGACATTGTACTCTTCACCCCAACTGCTCCTGAGTTGCAAAACATGCTCCAAGAACTGAGCACCGCAAGGTTGGATTAACGATGAATCGGTTAAAGACAAAAATTATGACGAACTCCACCAAACTCAAGATCGAGGTTGACGGGCAAGCTATACACTAAGTCGATGAGTATATCTATTTGGGCCAGTTAGTTTCTTTCAAAAACAGGCAAGATAAGGAGATCGATCGCCGCATCGAGAACGCCTGGAAGAACTACTGGTATATGAAAGAGCTAATGAAGGGAAACCTTCCTATGTCACTAAAGCGCAAACTCATCGACATGTGTATACTGCCCGTCCTTACCTATGGTTTCCAAACGTGGTCTTTAACCGAGGCTCGAAAATCCAAACTCAAGGTTTGCCAAAGAGCAATGGAGCGCAGCGTGCTTGGAGTAAAGAGGATTGACA
The DNA here is from genome assembly GCA_918857605.2 of Philereme vetulata. Lineage (NCBI taxonomy): Eukaryota > Metazoa > Arthropoda > Insecta > Lepidoptera > Geometridae > Philereme > Philereme vetulata. The sequence goes on along the minus strand of OU975460.1, from coordinate 2,294,671 downwards.
GAATCCGTAACACCACGCTGCGTTTAAAGACCGGTATTGCTGATGCAGGAAATAAGGCTGCCAGGCTAAAATGGGATTGTGCATTACACGTAAGACGAATGCACCCGGACAGATGGGCAACGATCGTCACGCAGTGGGTGCTTGAAGACGGGCGACGGCGTCGAGAAAGGCCTAGTAGACGCTGGCGTGACGATCTCGATGCCTTCGAGATAGATTGGTGGGATTTGACACGCGAGCGAAAGTCCTGGAAGACAGTGGGGGAGACCTTTGCCCAGCAGTGGGATGACGTAGGTTGAAAAAATAAAAGAAGATTATAATAGAAAGAAAGAAAGAAATACATGTATTCGCATCACAAAATAATCATGAGAATATAATCTCAAACAATTAAAACTAAACATATTTACATTAAACATAAAATGAACAATAACAAAGGCACGTTTTTAAAATAAATAATTGTTTCAGTGTGATGGCAAAAAGGCCTGCAGCTCAGCATATGCTGCTGCATGTTACCATGCTGGTGCGCTGGGCTTCTGCTGAGGGCAGTGTGGATTTCTATAATAAGTACGGGATTTATCACGTGCCGTTTTATCGTATTGGGGCACAAATCGGTGTCCAGTTATAATTGACTGTTTGCGTTAGACCGTATGATAACATTGTAAGAGGCAGGTGCATTCAGTATTTGGTTGTTATTGCACGCGTTGAGTTGAATGACGCTATTGTAGGATAATGCATTCATTAATTAGAGGTACCGCCTTTGTTTGCTGTTTATTTGCACTTGCAACGACTTTATTTTTTTATTCTATTAACTCGAATAAGTAAGAATTTTCGAGAACCCCGTATGTAGTTAAAAAACGAGTGTGCTTTACACCACACGACTGAAGTAAAACTTCTGCTGCTGCCTGCCATCTGTCGTGGAAAAGCTGAACTTTTTCGTAAATCGAAGCTGGTACATTCAAAATACGAAACGTCGTAAATACTTTTTTATCTATGGCATAATGTAGTCAATTATACAGCATGATGGAGTGTTTTGTTTTTGCAGTTTGTATAATTTAGGCTAATTTGGGATAAAAGATATGCGACAAATCAACTGGCTATGAGAGAAAGAGAAAAAGAAAACGTGTGTTCGCACCTGTCTCTCTTGCCCCAGTAATATACGAAACGTAACTCTCTCCCGTTACCTGTAATTTGAATGAAACTGTAGGTCAACTCAGTTGGTTATTTATTTCGTGACGCTATTTTGATAGTCAAAGATTACAAATAATATTTTATTGTTATAATCGGGGACTCGCGAGATCCCAGTTCGGGGCGCACCACTAGTTTATTACTTTTACCTTGTCTCAGACAAATGCGCAAACCAAATAAAAAGCCTTGTTTCTCGTTTATTTTATTGTCTTATATACGGGTAGTTAGGTACACGACACGAATATTTTAAAGTCCGATATCCATCTACATTCTCAGTAGTTATTTCACGGAAATTGAAATTCACCTCGCAAACTTGCTTTTATAAAGCCAAACACCAAATTACCCATCATTTTTTTCCGGCTACCGAGCTACGCAACACGGTAGTTCGCACCCGTGGGCCAAGCAATACCGAACTCTATTTTGTAGACTGCAAAGCGTTTTTTGTAAAACTCACTGTCGATGCTAACAATTTTCAATGTGTGATGTAAAATATTTCGTTGGAATCTACATTTCGAAATGATTCCACGCGGTGTTTGTCGCTATAAAGGTTTATTACTTTAAATAAGCATTTTATGGGTTATTTTAAGGAGTTTTGTGGTATACCGTTAACTCGGGTGTAGCCACAGAAAGTGACTCCACCTTTCTGTGGTTGGTTAGTATTTTAGTTTAGAACTTTAAACCACTCTAAAAAACACATGTAAAAATGTTGTCTACAGTAAACGAAATGCTAAGGTTGCTAAATAAAGCTCGCTCGTATTACTTTACATACGTGGAAAGTCTTACACGACCGCCAGCAAACTATCACCAATCTTGTGGATTACCGATTTTACCTATCTATGGGTTTGAGTCTAATTTTAGAACTTGTCACTTTAGCTCATCAGAAAAATAAGTCTAGTTCTCTCTCAGCATCTCACTATACACACATATGGCATTCTTCAGAAATAGCTAAAAGGATTAGCAAACCGAAGTGGCAGTGGGCGGGGCACAAAGCTCGAAGAACTGGCGGCCGTTAGAGCAGAAAGGCTCTAGAAGAAGACCACGAACCGGAAAACGCAGCGAAGAATGGCCCCTACTAGATTCAAAGACGACCTCATAAAGATTGTTGGAAGCCGTTGTGTGCAAGCCGCGCAAGAACGGTTGCTCTAGAAATATGAGGAGGAATATGCTCAGCAGTGGACGTCCTCTGACTCATATGATGATGCTGATAGGTCAATCAATTGAGAAAAACAAAGTCCAGTAGTTAGTAGTCCATCAATAGTAATTGCATCGACACAGACAGCCGGCAGACGGCCATCGGTCGGATAGAAAAATAGCACGTCCACAAAAACTAGCTCAGACGCGGATGTGCGCTGACGCAAAAAAATAGTTGCATTCACTGACGCGTTGCAATGGGATATCGGCTAGTATTGCAAATAAGAAATAGTACAAAACTGCTAGTTACAGCGACTACGGCTACTAACATCGCAGCGTTTTACTGTATTGTAAATAAATAAACGAAAGTTTTTATCGAAAACTATTTATAATTGAATGAATATGTATTTATTAAAAAAAATGGTTTTACAAAGTGCACTTAAATAACTAGTTATAATTCTAGGATACCTAGGGTGTTGTATCTTGTGGGTTTGCACTACAACCTTATTATCTATATCAAATGCTTTGGTACCTTGCTCTAACTAAGTTTAAAAAAACTTGTGTTTAGACGCAAATGATCTCTGCTTTGGCTCGACAGACATACTCGTAGGATGGGCATGACAATGTAGGTAGGTATGTCTGACTACAGATACTATAGGTATAATATAGCCAGACTGAGCCTTATACTATAATGAATATGTACATCATTATATTGCTTCTTTAGGAGCAAGGAAAAAAAACATTAAGAGCATTATCTACCAGTCATCCTCGGCGTGCAAACAGAAGGTGCAATGAGGCTCGACGTGACATAAAATATAGTAGGTCTAAGCGCAAATCATATTAATAAACTTAAACAACGAATGAACAACAAGTTATTGTTGAAAAATTACTTTTTCAAAACAAGCCTTTATAAAATTCATAATCGCAGATTCAGATGGGCCCAAACACTAGTAGCCTACTATAATTCATTAAAAAGTTCCGTTGTCTAGCATCCGTCTCCATCATGAGACCACCTCTATGGTACCATAATATTATTGCACAGTCACCGATGTTACATATGTACCTATGCCAAATTTCAGCTCAATCGGTTGAGGGGAACGTGTTTAAAATTCAGTTACAAGATTCCACCCGGACAAACATACATACATTGCAAGTTAATAAAAAGCTTGGAAAAAATAATAAATAAACAGGAAAAGTTCATAGGAATGAAATGAAATTTGAAATTAAGTTTATTCTTAAGAAACTATAGGTTTAATATGAAGAAAAAAACATTGGTAAAAAAACAATTTAGTCTCAATCGACTCTATTTCTCATCAGGAACAATTATCCCAAATCAAATCGTTAGGTTTAGCAAAAATTCAAAAATGTTTTCTATATAATTTTATATGGAATGTAAAGAGAGAGAAACCTGAGATCCATGTTCGATGCTTCTTATTTGTACCTTACTTTAACCTATAAAAATAAAACTTACTTATAATTATAATAATATATATACATAATGTACAATCTATTTCTTATGTAATAGAAATAAGATCTTTGACTTCATAAGAAAATGAAGAACCAATCTTAACTATATATCTGATCCCCTCTCCTGTGTATTACTAATTAATTAGTGATAAATAAAAAAAACATGATTTGAAGCAATTTAATATTAATTTGAGACTTACATGCACCCTCAGACGGCTCAGTAGACAGGGTAAAAGTCCGAAGGTCAGACAGTAGCCTCGGCATAGAATACGCGATACTTACAGCTCGGGCCTGTCTCGCGACCTTGACATGCACCTGTTGTCTGCCTGCTCAAGTGCTCACTCCTTGGCGATTGTTACTTTTTATACCCCCCGCCGCAAAAAGTAATAAATGTTTGACGCATAGGTATATCTTTGGCATCATAGTTCCCAAACGAATGGATCAATTTGGACACTATTCAAGTGCGACCTGCACCTAACGCCTCCCATCAACCGCCAAGGAGTGGAACGCCTTGCCTGAGTCTGTGTTTCCTGATAACTACAACCTAGGGGTCTTCAAGTCGCGAGTGAATAGGTTTCTTCTAGGCAAGCGTGTACCATCGTAGACTGCATCATCGCTTACCATCAGGCGAGATCGTGGTCAAACGCAAGCCTATAATGTTTAAAAAATAAAACCTTCAGCTGGTTATTCCATCTAGTGCGGAGCCGTTCTACGCTGCGTTTTTCAGTGCTTGGTCTTAAGAACCTTTCTGCCACAACTTGCTAATCCTTCTCCAGTTGAAAATCCACCTTCTAATACAATGCGCCATCTGCAGACAACGCGGTTAGTGTCGCACAGGACAAAGATAGATGGAGAGACTTTGGGAAGACCTTTGCCCAGCAGTGGGACAATATAGGTTGACAAAAAAAAGTTAATATTAGCATCTAACTACGGCAAGTTGGATGTCGATAACTAACATTGTGAGAGACTGGTGCCTGAAGTAGGTTCATAGGAAGTAGGCCACCAGGCCCAATTCTGCGAGTACAAACTAACCAAGGCTTATTTATCTATGAAGCGGACATAACGTTGCATTAATGGTATAATGACCATTGTTTAGCAACAAGGAGGGTGGAACATACATTTAATACTGTTCAATTATTGTAGTAGCACTTCTTTATGCACAATTGACTTTGGGAGTAAGCTGGCGAATGCGTGACAGAAGCGTTACGAAAAGTGTGATCGGGCGAGGCGAACGGCAGCTAGTGCATGAAATACATATATATCTTAGTCAGTAGTTCGTTTGCGAGTTTGCTAGCGTTACGCGAACGGTTAATTCTTGATTATTTTTCGTAATTTCATTTCGTTCTTGAACAATTTTATAAATTAATATTTTGAAATAGAAAGGTTTACTTCAGTCGTGTAGACGCACACTCGTTTTTTTTTTATTATAGATTAAAGTGTACCTTCTGCACACAGAACAGAAAATACTCTATGAGTTGGATGTCTGGCCTGCAACAGGTGGCGAAGGGCGTCAGGATAACGCATCCCTCGGGAATGCGTCTGACCTTCGGACTGTTGCCATGCAATTCATTATTACACGCATAAACCTTTCATGTCTGAGAGGGTTCGCTGTTACGGCTCAAATATTCTAACCTGATTTTGCAGAACTACAATTAAAACTTTTGATAAATGTTGTTTTTTTAATTGCAACAAGGTTGATAATGAAGCTATCGTAAAACACTTTTTGAACATAAATATTTATGTATTTTTTTATAAATATATGTCCTATATTGTAAGGTTTATTTGCATGCAACTATGCCTAAATATCATGACACTAAGAAACTTACAAAATCATGGTAAATAGTCCCGTTTATACAAGCTTTTTATTAACTTGCAATGTATGTATGTTGGTCCGGGTGGAATCTTGCAACTGAATTTTAAATTTGGAATACATATGTAACTTCGGTGACAATGCAATAATATGGTACCATGGAGGTGGTCTCATTATGGAGACGGATCCTAAACAACGGATCCTCTGAATGGATTATAGTAGGCTAGTGCTTGGACTCATTTGAACTTTCTTGCGGTTCCTATTATGAATTTTATAAAAGCTTGTTTTGAAAAAGTAATTTTTCGGCAAAAAACTTATTCGTGAAAATAAAGTTGCTAATGAATTCATAATAAGTTTTTTTTAATGAGCCCAAACACTAGTATCCTACTGTAATCCATTTAGATGTTCTGTTGTCTAGCATCCGTCTGCATCATGAGACCACCTCCATGGTACCATATTATTGCATTGTCACCGAAGTTACTTAGGTGTTCCTAATTTCAGCTCAATCGGTTGAGGGGAACGGGTTTAAAATTCAGTTGCAAGATTCCACCCGGACAAACATACATACATACATTACAAGTTAATAAAAAGCTTGTAAAAAAGTTTCCGTTCAATGAAAATGTGCATGGACTTTAAATATTTTTCACCGTCTTCTTTTTTTATGACTATCAGTATGAGTTGATCACTGAGTGATTTGACATTTCATAATAGCAAGATAAGTTGCATTATGAACCTTTAGTACATTTTATGTGTATTTTGTGCAATATAGTATTAAATTAAATAGGTGCTAATTAAATCGGTGCTGTTCATGGAATACCATTTGACGGTTGACGGAACTTTGGACAGTTGGAAAGCGTGTTAATTGTTTGTCGTACATTAGTCACCGGGTGATTTCAAAGATTTTAGATTTTAGAAAAGTTTTATTTGGATAGATATTATAGAAAAAAATTTTATAAAAAAAGTTAAGGATTTTTATTAACACACGTGTGTTAAAAAAATCCTTAGCAGTTTTTGTATACAATTTTTTTAAACATGCGCTAAACAGTGTTTAATTTTTTTGTGGTAAGACTTTTTATGTTTTTTTTTTCGGGTTAAATTAATCAGTCACCTTATACACCAAATTCTGGTTGAGTGTTTTTCTCCCATATATATCTTCTATACAGTCTCTATCGATCAGATCAGATCTCTATCGATAAAGCGATTTGATTTCTTAACATTGACACTTGACGTGCACAAACTAGCTGCATACACCATCAGCCAATAGTTTAAGCTGTTGTCACATACTACTAGGAAGCTAACGCATGCTGTGGTATAAGCAAGGAGTTCTTACTGTTATAAGTATTAGATGAAAGTAAAGATTCAGAATAATCTAGCAGATGCAGATTAAAAAATCCTTGTTAAAGGTAACAAAATGATTACCACAAAATAAAGCCTAACAGCCCCAAAACATGAATAAGTAAGGCTGGGGGTAGCGGAAGCGGTGCAGACGGCAGCCGCCGACGCATAGCTAATGCGGGCCTGGAGGTCGCGGCGGACTTTCACTGGGAAATACCTAGGTACTGAATATATCTGTCGATTACGAGAAGGCGTTTGATACCGTAGAGCACTGCTTTTCTAAATCTGGGCTGTCTTTTAATCTCTGTCGCTGTAGTATCAACAAGCGGTACGTGGATATGCTCCGGGAGTTCTACTCGCCCGCCACGCCTGATTTTGTGCGCATGAATCGGGGTGTTCGTCAAGGTGATACCCCCAAACTGTTAACTACATTATTAGAAGACCTCATAAAAGTATTGGACTGGAGCGAGAGATATTAATTTAAATGGACAACAATTGTCGCACTTGAGGTACTGAATAGTTAAGGAGATATTAGGTAAGGAGTTTATTTACGCGCACACACATTACTTACTTACAAAAAGGACTATATACCTACCTAAATGAAACTAGGTCAACATAAAAGGTGCCCAATCTAAAAACTGAAACAGTATTCTTATAATCTGTTTATAATGATGGAATATATATAAAAATTAGGAGCGCTGCCATCTTTTAAAGTGAATGGATTTATATTTTTTAAGAGATAGATCTCTCATTCTTAACTTTTGTGCTATACAGAAAATAAATAGATATACCCAATATTTTGTGCATATGTTCTGTCATTGAATGACCAGAACCTTATCTCAGAGCTTACAAGGTATTTAAACTTACCTACCTGTTTAATGGATCTTCTTGGTTTCTCTAAGATTACAGAAGCTGCGTTGGTTAACTTGGTTAGTATAATCTAGTTAGGTAGCCACTTGAAAAGACTATGCAAATAAAATGCAAAGAAATGCAGATTCCGTGAAATGAATGCACGCTCAATGCTGGAAAGAACCAGTGTGGTGAAGGAATTAAAAAAAAGATTAAAAAACACCAACAAATTCCGAGAATTCAATACATGACATTGAACGTGCAAGTTTTTCGAGCTCCGATTCCGAAAACGCGTGAAGTCAAATCCAACGGTCGCGTCGTTTATAGTGAGTAACGCAAAAACCCTTCAGGGAAACGATTTGTCGAGTTCCTACCGACGCCGATGTTTGGAGACGATAATTAAATAAATGCCGTGTCGAATTCGGGTCGGCGCGATATAAAGTCAGTTGGTTTACGAGCGAGATATTTGTGGCTCTTTCGGCACAGCTTATGGAGAGTAACTAGCGCAGTCACACTAAACCTAAAAATTAAAACATTGACGGGACGTTCAAAAGCTTTTTGCGATGCGATGTCAGAGTTATCGCATCGACCATAACCAAAGTCGGGTAATGGCCGGTTCCTATATCCGTCGGTAACCAGCTACGACTCGTTTCTCCTTGAACACGTGTCAAAATATTGACACTAGTTTGTCACTTTTTCAAGGAGATACGAGTCGTAATCGGTTACCGACGGATATAAGAACCCGCCATAAGATGAAAGGAGGATAGGTGCTGAGCAAGACTAATTTTTCTTTAAGGTCACTAAATGTGTTCTTCATGTATTCGCTCGCGCGAATGTATATGCGGTATAAGATGATGAAGATTAAGGATAATATCGAGATAAACACTACAATGGTAGCTATAAAACTTAAATCTGTGATTATTATGTGAACTTTTCTTTGACATAATGATTGTGCTTTTGGCTTAAACTGTTTGTACTATTTGAAATCTCATAGATAGTATCTTAAATTAGGTGTAAATAAGTATTTAATTGTATATTATTGTTGTTATTTATTTTCTGTGTAGCTCAAAAGTTAAGAATGAGAGATTTATCTCTTAAAAATTGTAAATCCATTCGCTTCTAAATCTTTCATCATCATCATCATATCAGCCGTAGGACGTCCACTGCTGGACAAAGGCCTCCCTCATTGGTCTCCAGGAACTGCGGTTGGAAACGGCCTGCATCCAACGCCGACCTGCGGTTCTTACCAAGTCGTCTGCCTATCTTGTAGGTGGACGTCCTACGCTGCGCTTGCCGGTCCGTGGCCTCCATTCGAGAACTTTCCGGCCCCATCGGCCATCTGTTCTGCGCGCTATATGGCCTGCCCATTGCCACTTCAACGTGCTAATCCGTCGGGCTATGTCGGTGACTTAAGTTCTCCTACGTATCTCCTCATTTCTGATTCGATCCCGTAGAGAAACCCCGAGCATAGCCCTCTCCATAGCTAAATCTTTATTTATTTTTAATTTTTATTACGAACATATACAGGGTTTCCCAGAAATGGTGGATAATCCTGCACGTGCGTGTGCGGGGGGGGAGGTGGGGACCCACATCCCAAAAAAAAAAATTCTATTCCCAACAGTCCGCGGTCTACGAATTTTTTTGTAAAATTTAGAAATTTCCCAGTTTTCCTCACATTTGTGGGCATCACGTCCGCTACATGAGGCCTATTTCGGATTTTTTTCTTTTAAAGTATTCCCTAATAATGGTATTCCTAAATTACCTTTAAAAAAACGCAACTACTTAGGATAGTAGTTAACTAGTAGTCCCTAAACATAAATTTTATTTCTGAAATTTATTTTACTGCAAAGTTTGAGCACCTCTGCTGTAAAAAAAATGTATTGGAGTTTTATAGCCAACCACATAAAAAAATTACCTACATCATAAGGATTCTAAAACAGTAGCATAAGTACCTACTTTAATGGTAAAATTACTGAGCTATAGCTACTAATGTGTAAAAGTAGGCGTTTCATTACAAAATAGCAAAATTATTTGCAGATATTTTTTTTTAGTTTTTACCAGTTAAGTAGCGCTGTCGACCCTAAAATTAGACTTTACTACCTGCTCGGCACATTCAGTTGAATTCTAAGCTGTGTGAGCGAGACAAAACTGTGCTTGGGAATATTGCGAGTGAAAGGGTCAACAAATCTCCTTTGTATGGTACAATTCGTGTTTGGTTATTGTTTTGTCTCCGTAGTTAAAACTATTTTAATTTTAGTGCGTATTTCGACGTTCTCGACATCGCATGTGCTCTTGTTTTTCTGATTCTCGGTGACAAAATTCTACATTGGCATTCTACTGGACTCGATTTGTGCATTTTGATTGGATTTTGTTTGTTTGGTGATAACTGCGACGACTCGGCATTCTACTGGACATTTGTTCTGTATATCAACAGGACTGTGTGATGTCACGAGAAATTTATACACCCCAAGAGTATTCCAATATGCATTACATTTACGGAGAATGTAGTGGCAACGCAAGTGCTGCCGCAACACTTTATCGGGAGAGATACCCGAACGCGCGTCACCCCGACTATCGAGTTTTTACAAGAGTGCACCAAGCTTACTCAGAGGGCAGAATACCTGGTACTGGCGTTGGTGGCCCTAGGAGCAGAGGACGACCCCACAATCCTGTAACTGAAGATATTGTCCTTGACATGGTGGAAGAAGATCCCAGTATTTCGATGCCAGATATCGAACGCCGTACGGGAATATCAAAATCTACAGCACATCGTATTGTGAAAAAATTTAAACTGCATCCTTATCACGTGACACGTGTACAAACATTGCTACCACGAGACTACCAAGCACGGATTGTTTTCTGCAATGAAATGTTAACAAGAATTCAAGAAGATCAAGATTTTTTCAGAAAAATTTTATGGAGCGATGAGACTACATGTAAAAGGGATGGGTATCTTAACCTTCATAACTTGCACAGTTGGCAATTGACAAATCCACATTTGATGAGAGAAGATAAATCCCAGTATCAATTTAAAATAAATTACTGGACGGGCATATTAAATGGAAAAATTATAGGCCCATATGAATTGCCGGGCAACCTAAATGGCAACAATTATTTACAATTTCTTCGAAACCAGTTGCAAATATTATTAGAAGATGAGCCACTAGCCATCCGGCAAGGAATGTGGCTCCAGAACGACGGTTGTCCGGCACATTATGCTGTGCAAGTAAGAAATTATCTAAATGATGCCTATCCCAACAGATGGATCGGCCGATTGGGGCCAATACTGTGGCCACCACGGTCCCCAGACCTAAATCCTCTGGATTTTTTTTATTGGGGCTGTTTGAAGGAGCAGGTTTACAAGAAACCAATAAACTCATTAGAAGAACTTCGACTTCGCGTCGCCGAAGCAGCCAGAATTATATCATCAAAAAATTATAATAACAGATTACAAAAATCTTTTATAAAAAGGTGTAGAGCTTGCATAAGGGCATCAGGAGCCCAATTTGAACATTTACTTTGATTATTTTTATAATAAATACTTTTTTGGTCATTACTTGTTTTATTTTTTTCTTTTGCAATTTTGTAATGAAACGCCTACTTTTACACATTAGTAGCTATAGCTCAGTAATTTTACCATTAAAGTAGGTACTTATGCTACTGTTTTAGAATCCTTATGATGTAGGTAATTTTTTTATGTGGTTGGCTATAAAACTCCAATACATTTTTTTTACAGCAGAGGTGCTCAAACTTTGCAGTAAAATAAATTTCAGAAATAAAATTTATGTTTAGGGACTACTAGTTAACTACTATCCTAAGTAGTTGCGTTTTTTTTAAGGTAATTTAGGAATACCATTATTAGGGAATACTTTAAAAGAAAAAAATCCGAACTAGGCCTCATGTAGCGGACGTGATGCCCACAAATGTGAGGAAAACTGGGAAATTTCTAAATTTTACAAAAAAATTCGTAGACCGCGGACTGTTGGGAATAGAATTTTTTTTTTTGGGATGTGGGTCCCCACCTCCCCCCCCGCACACGCACGTGCAGGATTATCCACCATTTCTGGGAAACCCTGTATATATAAACAAATATATAACTAACCAATCTAACCATATTTGGACATATTGTATAATACGAAAGCGAAATAAATTTTATGAATTTAATTTAATTTAATCACATTACATACACAGCGGCTGCACTCATTCACCCAGCTGGAGTTCCAACGGGTCACCAAATGATCTATTTAAATAATTAAGATAGTACATAATAGTAATCCAGTGATTTAATGCGAACTGGTGATGATTATTGCAAGAAAATATAACAATGATTATGTATATTGTATGAGTATAGTTCATCTATACCATTGATTCCCAAAGTGGTCCAGATGGACCCCCAGGGATCCACAGGAGACTCGACGGGGGTCTACGCTGGCTTGAAAAAAAAATGGGGGTTCACAATTCGTAAGCAGGGGTCCACGAAAATGTATCTGGTTTCGATAATGAAGAACTAAAACTAAAATATAATAAGTGAGAATTGATTAGTTTCTTGTGCTGTGAGTCAAAAAATTAAAGTTGAATGGAATCACTTTTTTGATTGACCAACTTTACTTTTTTGACATACACTCACAGCACAATCAATTAATTAATTAACGAATCAATTCTCACTCAAAACTGTTAATTCGTGGTTGGAACTCAGCCGCAACGCAAATTTCCATAGTTAGATCTAATCTTCACATTTTTTCTACTGGGATTAAGGTAGAAATAGCTGCAGGGGGTCCACCGGAACCAGCAAAATTTTGAAAGTGGTCATGAGAAAAACAGTTTGGCAACCTCTGATCTACACGATAACCTTTGCGCTGATAAATTGTTAATGATTAGTCAGGCCAATTTCTGATGTTTCTTAGTCAAATCAGGAGTTCCGGCATTGGGTAATAAATAATACTTTAATTTACACACGACTCTTGCACTGTACTAAGTTAAACTGGATTTAGTACATTTAGATTTGGTATACATGGATAATATTAATTTCACAATGTGTGAGTCCTTAATATTAGGCAACATCAAATGCACAAGCAATAAGATGAAATGAAATCGACTAGACTTATAGACATTAATAATAAAGTTGACCAGCTGTCATTTTTATAAGCTGCGATGGATACGGGAGCGGGCAATTCGATCCAGACTTCATTATCAGGTAGATGACTCACTTTATTTTATTACTCGCTGTTTATCGGCGTTTTGGCCGAATATGGATTTAGACGGCCTAATATAGATACGTTTTAGACTGTAAAGTTGTAAGAGGCAAAGATATGATATGCAAAACTACCAGTAGGTAAGTGCAGAATGTACCTGGCCGTTAGCGTTTTCGTTTCCATCCATACATCTGACGACCTCCCCCCTGGCGTAGGCGCCGTGGGCGAATATTTTGTCTAAGGGGATTCTGATGAACTGATGAGTTCACGGGAATCCCCTAAGGGATCAGGCTAGGGGATCCTGTTGGACTAACCCGCTGGAGCTGGAGAATGACGCAGGAGGTTGCAGATTCGATTCCCGTCACGGAACAAATGTTTGTATGATCTACATATATTTGTTCAGGGTGTTTTTCTATATGATTCAATTATAAGTTTAGGAGGATCACAACTTTGTTTTATTTTAGTATTTTCCAATTCGTTAATGAGTTTCCACATTTTTTTAGGTTTATTAGTGCTATTTGTAAATTCTTTATAGTAATAGGTAATTTTTGTATTCTGAATAAGTTTTGTTGTAGTCTCTTTTTTTTTTAAGTCTGTCTCTAAACTTTCATTATTCGGTTGTTTCTTAAGTTCTGTCCATAGCCGTTTCCTTTTGTTTATTTCAGATATAATCTCATTCTGTATCCAATCATTTTGGGGGGGATTAAGGATTTTATTCTTCGTTACTTTACATTTCAAAACGTGGTGTTTTATCGTATTTTCTAAAAGTGTGTAGTCCGTGTTCATTAGATCAAGTCCTGCAGTTTCTATTGAGGTGTATAGTTTAGAATAATCGATAGCGTCATATTTTGTTCGTATCTTTGGTGCCGGTTTAAATTTCTTCATCTCAAAGTATATTTTCTTATGATCGGTCATGGACGAATTAATGATAGCCATATGGAAATCATTGTTTTTCAAGTGGGAGCATACGTGGTCTAAAATTGATTTTCTTGTGGTGAAATCTCGGGTCCTATACTTTTTAATAACTTTGTTGAGTATTTTACTGCCAGCTTCATTTAAAAATTCTTTATATTGTTTGGATTGTTTGTCTTATGTTAGTAGGTCGATGTTGAAATCTCCAAATACTATCGATATTTTTCTATGTTGAAGTTGACCATCATACACTTCGATAAATTGTTTGTTGTTGGTGTTTCCTGGATTGTAGATTACACCTACATACTTCTCTAGGTTTATCCATAAGTATTTGTTTCCGTCCAAGTAGTTTGATTCTGACAAGTTATGCTGTAGGTTGTTGTGAACAAAAGCTGATACACCGCCTCCTCTTTTATCCGTTCGAAAATTATAGTAGTGTGTATAGTTGGGCAGTCGAAATTCTTGCGCTTGAGTTTCATTCGCAAGCCAGGTTTCAGTTAGTAGGATGACGTGCACCGTCGTTGATATGGATTGTAGTATGCATTTCAGTTCATCAAACTTTCCTGTTTTACGAATGCTCCGAGCATTTAAGTAGAAAAAAGTCAATCGAGATTTGCTGATAATTAGATTAGAATAGTTGTCGCATGTTTGATAGGTTATCCCAGAGGTACTTCTGTCCAAGGTGCTGGTTATACTTATAAGTTTTTGGAGTTACTATGGTGGATGTTCTATTGGCATACTTTATTGTAAGATCATTTTCGCCATCCTTCTGACGGCGAGCCAGCTCTTCTTTCAGCCAGTGTTTTTGCTGAGTTGGGGTTTGGTCGCTAAACATTTTAACTTAATATAAGTATCTACTTGTTTCCTTACAGATAAAAACAATTATAACTAATAGGTATTGTATCATCTGGTTCCCTTAAGACAAGCTTGACTTAATTTGGAGCTAGATAGCGCTGTGTGAATTATCCAGTATTATTCATTTACTTGCAGTGCCCCTAATAAGCGAGTTCACGAAAACCTTTTGCGTAATTTGACAACTCGTACTAAAGGGCCAGAGCTGACAGGTGAGCATAAATAACTGAAGTTTAGACTTGACAGATAGAGTGGTTACTAAAAACCGGCCAAGTGCGAGTCAAACGCGCACGAAGGGTTCCGGACTATAAAAACGGAAAAAAATCACGTTTGTTGCATGGGAGCCCCCCTTAAATATTTGTTTTATTTTAATTTAATTATTTATTTTTAAGGAGAATATACTTATAACTAAATATGCTGTGAATATTTCAAGCGTCTACCTGTTGTCGTTATCAATATTAAGCTAAAACGAGTAAAAAATCACGTATGTTGTATAAGAGCCCCCCTTAAATATTTATTTTATTCTGTTTTTAGTAGTTTTTGTTACAGCGACAACAGCTGTGAAAATTTCAACTGTCTAACTATCACGGTTCACGAGGTACAGCCTGGTGACAGACGGACAGACAGATAGACGAACAGACACACAGCAGATCCCTAGTAATAGGGTGCCGTTTTACCCTTTGGGTACGGAACCCTAAAATCCAGCTATTGACACCCAGGATAACTGTGAGCTCTTTGGGCCTACTATTAAAATACGCGCGGGATTTATCACTGATGAAGGTTCACGAATTGAACCGAAACAATGCCGGTCGTACGTAACACCGTTAAAACGGTACGTAATAAATCCCGTAAACATAATATTTTTAAAGGGCTCGTACACAAGACTGCGATGCGACGTCGCATCGTAAAAATCTGCGAGCTCCCTCGACGCATCGCAAGAACCTGCGAATTGATTCGCATCGCGCATCGCATACGTTCAGTACGGTTGACGGTCGTCGAAGGAATGGTCACCTTGGGAGACGCCTTGCCGCACGAAATCGCATCGCAGCAATTCGTGTCGCAATTTTCTGCGTTGCGAATTCGCATCGCAGTTTTATGTACGAGCCCTAAGCACGGTTAGCAAAACGATCCCGACTATTATTCAAATCTGTAGATATGAATTGACAACGATTAGGCATCGTTTCGTCTTATTTTTCACCTTATCTTTAACGCGTGTTTTTTTTCTATTTTTACATTTTATCTCCCCTTTTCATTTCTTATTTTCCTCAACCTTATATTTTCATCGTTGCACAAGTCGCCCTTAGTGCTGCTGCGAATAAAGCATTATTCTACGAATTACTCATAATTGCCTACGACCTTGAAAAAACCCTGTATAATTTAAGATCTAAACGCAATAGTCCAATTTTTGCAGCAAATGTAAAATTGGTAGTGCATTATGGCTTTTTAGCATGTTTTCCGTGGCCATTTGCGTGGCCACATGCCACTATTGAAAGCTGGCCAACGTCCGCGCGGCCATAATCACTTGCATGGACTATGAAAGCTCCATAGCTAGGGCTGCCTAAATGCAAGGTTTTTAATCTCATTTAAGAGTTGACTATACCTCAGCCCAAACTTGAATTTCACCCCCGCTTCTCCGCGCGCCGCTGCACGTCCTATCTCGCCGTGGTTCATATGTTTGCCGGTTTTTTATCATTCAGTCCCTTCATTATCTTGTTGTGCTTCTTTCTCATTACTGCGTCTTTATAAAAACCAACTAAATATAAATTCTACCTAAGAATTACGTGTTCGTTTGGAGCGACAAGCGTCACGGGTACCCCGTCTGAAAGCCGAGGCCAGACTGAATCGTGGACCGGGCGTCCAGAGCGAATGGTTTCATTGGTGCAAATTTTGATATTTTCATTTTATGGTAAAATCAAAATGTATTTTGAAAATTTAAAACACAGGAGCCCTTATTTATGTTGTGTAGACTTACTGTATAATGTTTCAAGATTCAAATTGTAGTATTCATCGCATAAGAACGGTTTTAAGATAAATTTGGAGTCATCTTTGGATTTTTTTCTATCGAGAAAATTTTACGGAATCGTGTGTTCACAACACAGGCGTTCTAGCACGTATCATTAACTATAACATATATTAATTACAGATTGAAAGCACACAATTTGTTGAACAAAACATTGTTTCTCAATAAGCGATTTAACGTCTCTCCAGGTAGTGCAGCCTTAATGCTAGACCACTAAGTTCTTATTAGATTAAGACTTTTAATGGCGGGTTCCTATATCCGTCAGTAACCAGCTACGATTCGTTTCTCCTTGAAACCCTGTCAAAAGTTTGACACTAGTTTGACACTTTTAGATACGAGGCGTAGTCGGTTACCGACGGATATAGGAACCCGGCATAAGTCGACTATACCTTGTGCAACTGTCTCAATCACTCCATGTGAAAATACAGTGTGAGGACTATTCGAGGCGCGGGAGTGAAAATCAAATAAAATAGTTTAAAATAGTGATTTATAACAAAACTATTAGAAAAATCGAACTGACTTTGGAATTATTTTCTATCGTGTTTTCTGTTTCAGTACTTACTTAGTGATAATACCACCAATTGTATACATCCATTTGAATACTGTTACTTTTGATTGTTTTGTTGTTTATGGTCTGAAATGAAGTTATATCTATTCTGATCTACTTACCATAGATTCTCAACTGTTTTATATATATTTATTACAAAGTAATTGAAGCATTATTGTAGGTATACCTACTAATAAAAGTATTAAATTATATTATATATTTATATATATATGTTATGACTAAATAATATTACTGATAAAAATATACAGAATGTCCCAGAGTTCGTATGTTATCCCGAGGGGGGAGTTCTCGACACTTTCGAAGAACACCAAATGTTCTACGACTTTTGTGAATTCTATGATTTTCATGAATTATTTGGTTAAAATCAGCTGATTTCAGTTAAAATCTATATTAACAGCTGTTTTACATCAAATACCTAACTAAGGTCTTTGATTTAAAACAGATGATAAATAGCTCAAGTATTTTGTTTATATACTACAAATACTAAAAACCAGGCAAGTGCGAGTCAGAGTCGCGCACGAAGGATTCCGTACCATCTATAAAAACGGCAAAAAAATCACGTTTGTTATATGGGCGCCCCTCTTAAATATTTATTTTATTCTGTTTTGAGTATTTGTTGTCATAGCGGCAACAGAAATACATCATCAGTGAAAATTCCAACTGTCTAACTATCACGGTTCATGAGATACAGCCTGGTGACAGACGGCCAGAAAGACAGATAGACAGCGAAGTCTTAGCTGTTATAGGCATCCGTTTTACCCTTTCGGTACGGAACAGCTGGTTTAAAGATAAACTAAGTCCAAGAAGTTTATCCTGAAAATTAAAATGATTATATTTATGACTTATTATATGAAATGTACATTTTCATAGTCGGAATCATCCTGTTCAGGCTTAAAATACTAGTTTTAGGATATCCTGTAGTAAGCATCATATGCAGCTATCTGAGGTTGCGGACCCCTAAAATAGTATTGGGTGTATATGTCAACCCTATTAGATAAAGCGACGTACACACGCCAGTCTGCACTACATCCCGTCTGATTTCCCTAATCGCAAGTCTTGCCTATTTGAGGACAGTAAAGAATTGTCGGTAACCGACACTATTTAGAGAGTTGATTTAAATGAGAAGCAAACCAGCTTTAATAGTAACCTAATTACTATTTCCACGTATCTAGCATACCTGCGGACTATTACAGGATAATCACGTACTTAATATCAATTTGTGCAGTTTTTTCTCGTCTATGAAAATAAGTGATTTTCTTTACTGTAAATGAGACAAATGAGTTCTAGCTTATTATGACAAAGCTAGATAGATAGATAATTCCTTTATTGCCCACCATTAAATATAAAAATGTAACAGAAAACACAATTTTAAATCATAGGTACAAAATGGGCGGCCTTATCGCTAAAAGCGATCTCTTCCAGGCAACCTTTGGATGGACAAGAAGTGAACAAATAAGGACGGCGGCGTTAATTAGATAATTTAGAACAAGTTTAAATTACAATTTAAAAAAATAATAATATACCTTCTTAGATAATATAAAATAAAATGCATAATTATAATCATAAAATTCCATAAATATTAATATTAAGATACATAAAATATATAATGGTGGCGATTCTGTTGTTTACACTGACTAACTAAAATTGTGTAAAATACGAACGGTCTTATTTTGTTTAATCTAAAGATCAAATTAGAATGACATTTAAAGTGACATTTCTAAAATTAAGTATTTTTTACTAAGATCACGTGTTTTTTGGGCTAGTTTTATTCAGCAGTCAAATTGGTGTTGATTAAAACTAGCCCGCAAACACGCCATCTTAGTAAAAATTACTTAATTTTAGAAATGTCACTTTAAATGTCATTTTAATTTGATCTTTAGCGTAAACAAAAAAAGACCGTTCGTATTTTACACAATTTTAGTTAGTCAGCGTAAACAACAGAATCGCCGCCATTGTCATACATACATACATACATAAATTATAAAAATGTATAAATTAATAAGTAGCCTAGTGACAGTGAGCGATGGATGACAGATATTGTTATGTTAAACTAGATTAAATTAGATAACACCTTATTGCACACCATAAACAACAAAACAATTAAAAGTAACAGTATTCAAATAAATATGTACAATTGGCGGTCTTATCGCTAAGTAGCGATCTCTACCAGACAACCTTTGGATGTAATGGATCATGTGTTTAACCTAGGGTGTAGATGGTGTACCTACCACATACATTATTACATACATACTTTAAAATATATATTCTAGTGGTCCGCCCCGAACTGAGATCTCGCGAGTCTACCATAAAAACAAAAAAATATATATTTGTAATTTTTGATTACCTATCAAAATAGTAGAAAATAATCAATAACCAAATAACTTGACCTACAGTTTCATTCAAGTTACAAGTAACGGGAGTTCATATAAATCATCATTATTTATTTATTGGTTATCATTTTTAGGGGTAGAAATTGCGGTTATTCTGGATTTCAGACTTTTTATCACTAAAGCTCCACGATTACCAAATTTTAGCACTGTGGGGTCACTGGTGTACCTACCCTGTAAATTTCGAGAAAGTTCAGTTTTTATTATGGCTTTTTGGTGAAGGGATCACCCTCAGTTGTAAAATTAAAATTTATAACGGGGTTTTTTAGGATTCGGTTGTTTTTTTTTAATATATAATGCTGGACATTTTACACGGCGCTATCTAGCCACAAAATAAGCAAAGCTTTGGAAACAAGATAACTGATAAAATACTTTTTTACAATTTGTTTTGTAAATACTTAATAATACCCAAACATGACGCAAATATCTGTAGACCATGCGAACATTTGTCCCGGTGCGGCAATCGAGCCCGCAACCTACTGCGTCTCAGCCGTTTATTCGCCCACTTCGCGACAGAGGTCGTTGTTCTATTTGTATAGATGTACTATCAGCAAAGTCGCAAACTAAAAATAACGACCTTTGTACTTATATTTTTAGATCTAGATCCCCTTTTTGGACTATACTCTACGACTACCTTGACCTCTAATCTACCAAAGCTACAACCTACTAGTCTCAATAACTATGGGACTTATTCATTCTGAGCAAACCAGGCATCAGCCGCAATCATTTTAGCACAGTTGAACGTTTTCAATCAAACTTTATAATTTTAATACACAACACAATTGAGGTCTTCGTGTAGCAGTGGACATCTTCAATAATTTTTAACTATAGATAGATAGATAGATAACTCTTTATTGAATTACCACACAAACAGAAATAATAAAAAAAATAAGTACTAAGTTAAAATAAATAAGGCAATACAATGGGCGGCCTTATCGCTAAAAGCGATCTCTTCCAGGCAACCTTTGGATGGAGCGAAATTTTAATAATGCATGTTTATTCTCATGTTTATTCTATAATGCATGTTTATTGCCTAAAATCTTCCAAGGCTTACAAGGCACGACGGATATAATTTTTTTTACGGCAAAAATACATATTCTTGTGTCTGAACATTTGGTACAATATGGCCGACTTGCACAACGATCTGTAAACGTATTTAGCGATTAAACATTTTTTTTACGTATTTGTATGATTTGACAATTCCTTATATCATATTTAGCCAGCCATACGTTGAGGCATCGTTGCGCAAATCGCCTTTTTACGCTACTTTTTTTAATGCATACTTTTTCCAAGTGATAACACATTTGTGATTATTCATACGTTATTTAGTTAATGTTAAATGTCAAAACTAACTAAATAATATAATAAAAATCTTTTTCACACCACCTGGTCGACTATGTCAAATTATATGTCATATAAACCACACCGAAAGCAGGTGATTAAATCCCTACGGCTGAGCCGGGAGTAAAGTTTTACTGAATTTCGGGCATAATGTGATTTGAATTTGGAACCTCATCTGAACTAAAATTTGAACCGAAGAGACCCAGACAATAAAAACTTATTCGTAAATCGAACTAACCTCTGCACAGAATGCACCAACCAAGATTTGGTTTTTATTGTGGAGCAGAAAGTGTGAAGTAGAGTATTCTCCTCGTGTATAAAGCTGTCTGCATCTTGGGCGCGATTATATCCCTGTCTGCACTCAGGATTCTAGTAACTCCCTCGCTCCGCTCGTGAGTTAACTCTAGAATTTTATTAGTTGTTACGTTCGGGATTCAATATAGCACCCGTGACGGAAGACACTGTTTTATACCCTCGTTTAATAACCTACTATTATTATCTGACGCAAATCGTTTTTATTCTTCACAAAATTTGTCTATGGTTAACATATTCATCGCCTGTCTACCCAGAAGGCATAATTTAGAAGTAATGGAATACCATTTCTATACCCAAGTCCTGAGGCTTAAACAGTAGCAGATTTATGCCTAGAATATGCTACAATTATTGTTTTACACAATTTGCATCATTTGCATTTCCTTCGACGTGTACAATTTGCTTGCATATTACATGTGCCTGATTGCTTGACGACTGAATAAAGTTTAGAGTTCCGTTGTTATCTACTGTAGGGTTACCGCGGCTACTTTAAAATAAGAGGATTTTTTACGGTTGGACTTTACTCGCTGTTGGCCTCTGAGGCCGTTGCAGCTTAACCGAACTTTTGGCCAGCGCAGATTTCGCTCAGCCCTGTAAGTTTTATGATGAGGCAACTAGCGCAAGGGCACCACTTAAGTACGAATCTCGGCTTGGGCCGTTGCCATGATGGGGATAGGAGAAACGCCCGGGTACATGTTTGTACCTCGTACAGGCGGCGACTGAAGGGACTCGACGACCTCGCCGGTGAGGTCGGTGTATCTGTGAAGTGTTTGCTCTGTCTAATGTAGATGACTCAAAAATCTCGGACGACGGAGGGTTTTGTTCGCGGGCGGATCTATCGGATAGTAAAAAAGATAGTTCAATTCGTGAATCTTCATCAGGGTGATTGAGATACGTCTCGAATTAGTCGTAACACCGATAAAACGGTACGATACATCGCGTACCTATTTAAAATGTTTTTTTTAATAAATATCCCTTGTTTTGTATTTTTTACTTTTCCCAAAACCCCTTTCTTTTAACAAGTTTGTTTTCTTAACTTATTATGTCCCCCAAATGCAAATGTCCTGGGCAAAGGTCTCCCCAAATGTTTTTAAGTAAAATTACCAAAGCTAAAATGTTTAATCTCTGACAGATGATAAAACAGCTTCATTAATTTTAACCAAACTTTGGTAAAAAGTAAGTTCATATTAGCTAGTAGCCAACTCTGATGTCGGGCGATAGTTTTTAGCAGTAGTTTTGGGATAACTAATTTTCAATTCAATAAACTTCATGATAGTCAGGCACTTGACCACTACCTTACCTGGTGGTGAGGGATGGTGTGGTCGTAGATGGAACACGCTTGCCTTTTGTGTGTACCAAATAAATGAAAAACATACGCTGGAATTGAGTTCCAGTCCTTACTCGTGCTAACAAAGAAAGTTGAAGCAAATCGTAAGTGTATTAGTTCATTACCTAATTCTTCGAGTAAACGATTCATTTCTCAATCACAATAAGGATGCATAAAAAATTGCCACTTCTGTTGCGTTGTCAGTGTATGTTTTGTCAGTGGCTAAGTTTAAGTCGTCCTTTGTGCAGGTGGTAGGGCACAGAGGACAATTAACCATGTGGGGCATGCTTTGAATGGTTTCCTACACAGATTCTTCCTGCACCGGCAGACTTGGGCTCGGAGTCAGTTCATGGACTTCCAAACTGGCCACGGAAGATCGTGCCCTGGGGCAAGATGTTAGTTCATAATAGAGCACCTATTTCTCTCGTAAAAAACGTTTTCTAATGCTGAATCTCGCGACCCGCACAGCTTAACCGTACCCCAGCATTTGCGGGTTCTAGGAAGAGCCGTCGGCCGGCCGGTGTGTCATTTGCTCGATTCCACGAGCCATAGATTAATTGTTAGGTACCTGTCTCGGCCATTAGGCGTAATGCTCGACTTCCTCAATTCACTGCAGCGCTGCTTTGTACGGATCAACTGTTTGTGCTGATAAATTATACTATTTCCATTTCTTTATTTACTCGATGACAGCTCCTGTGAAAACTTGAACGAGCGTCTTTTTTACATTATGTATGCATTATTTTATAAAAATATGACGCTTACGCACGCACAAGGTTATACCAGAGTCGGAGAAACTGATAGTAGGGATGGACCTATCGATAAACGTAACACGATAACAGACCCGATATTTTTTTACAAAATGTAAGAAACTAAACTACTGCCTGATTTGACAGCTGGGCAGCAATCGACACGGAGGAACACAAAATACACAACGTAACGTATGGATAATAAACTCAGCAAACAGAAATGTAGTGACTAGCACGACCGTCTTGTTGCGAGTGACAGATTAAAACAAACACAAAATGGCGGTGGGCCATTGAGTGTTCCCACCTTGAAAAAATATATTTGAATGTTTTTGTTGTATTTGTCTTTGTTCAAAATATAATAAATGTATGCGATCGATATCATTACTTATTTGGTCACAACACTACAACTACCTATCAAATTAGAACTGTCATGATTAACATGAGCCCCCGTAACTTCTAATTTGAATGAAACTGTAGGTCAAGTAAGTTGGTAGTGAATTTCGTGACATCATCACACCAATATTATAAATGTGAAAGTTTGGATGTTTGTTTGTTACTCAATCACGTCGTAGCGGCTGAACCGATTTCGATGAAATTTGGTGTATACGTAGATTAAACTTGGATTACCACATAGGCTACCGTATATCTCATAAATCAGGTCGCATGGGAAATGGGGTGTCAAGTCAAGTTGCAACAGCGAGTTTAGCTTTATTTCTAGGTTACCTACACATTTAGTAATGTAACGCGTACGAAGTCGCGGGCAACAGCTAGTTATATATAATAATGATTATTTGGCATTGTGTGGTTGATTTTTCGATTTCTTGTGAAGACGTTCGTACAAATTTATCACAAAATTACAGACTGCCAAAGTGCGTTTTGTAATCTTTATGTCTAATTATCTCCGTAAGGCGATATTTTAGGACATTTAGCAATAGGTAATGTTTAGACGTCAAATTGGACCTAATAGATTTATTTCCTTTAAGAGCCCCGTACACGTCACCGTTTTCTTTGTGCAAGGCTTGCGCAAGCCTCTGTGGGAAGAATTTGTAAAAATTTCTAGGCTTCAAGGAATTGTTGACATATCTGGGCTCCAATAGTGTTTAGATTGTAATATACACGGTGTCCTTTAAATCACTGTTTTCCCAGAACAAACGTTGTTCAGACCATGGTCTACTAACAGTTTATAACATCAAATTAAAAAACAAAACGAATTAGGTCTTTGAAAAATATAAAAAGTTGCGAACTTAAAACGTCTATTTTAACGTTACGCCCTACAACATAGTCAGCGCGCTGACCGGTAGCTACTAGGTGCATAAGGTGTAGGTAATACGCTACGTATAGCGTACTTATGAACTTTGTGTCACGGTTACTTTTTGAACATAGTTAGACTTATTTGAGAAGGTCTAGGTTTTTTTATTTATTCTTTTATTTGATAGTATAAACAGTTATTAGACCATGGTCTGAGCAACGTTTGTTCTGGGGAAACAGTGATTTAAAGGACACCGTGTATACAGAATATTGTTTTGAATTACATGTCAGTTCTTCATTAAGGTCGTAGAACAGACGGCCGTTGAAGCAGAAATGAGGATATCTATGGAGGAGGCGTGAGTTCATTATTCCTACGGCAAAATGATGATGATAATGGTGATAACGAAGGATGCGAGTTTTTACTCAATTAAACGATGCAGTAAAGACATTGGTTTAATACATTAAGCAACTAAGAGTAAATAAACATTGTTAACTAGCAGATAATATATACAACCTAGCATCTTACTGGAAATATAAGTTAAAATCTAGACAAATTGGTCGAGCCCATTTCGAGTTTTTGCGGGACTAACGCACTGCAATTGATTTTTATATTTATAAATTTAGACACACAAGCTGACGGGCCTCCTGATGTTAAGTGGTCACCGTCGCCCGTAACACTAAATGCCATATTTACACCTCCCTTGCAGGCAATGTTGAAGCCCATCGGAATAACCTATTCTGAATCATCTTCGCCCTCCGCTTGGAAAGCCTTCGCCGGCGGTTGCAGCATCTTCGTCCTTGCCGCCAGGCGTAATGTAGCTGATGCGATCGTGTTCTTGACCCGAGGTTTGTTCACTAGTGGAGGGGCTGACACGGCTCCGGAGGTACCGAGGCCAGCTTTGCCATCGTTGCTGATGAGGGGTACCTGAAACAAAGGTACTTTAAGAAGGTCGTTCTCGTTACAGTCTAACAGAGGTCCTTTAATAACGTGATGCCACTTTTTTACCCCCTCATCCCCCTTGGTGATACTTCGTGATGTTTAAGCCCTCCACACCCCATAGTACGTGTTTTAATTATAAAAAAAATATCGGGGTATATGTTTTATTTTATTTTTCTTTATTAAGGACAACAAACAATTATACAATTAGGTTACATAATGCTAATACTAATTAAGGTTCTTTATGTATATACAGCCCCGGTGTTCACAGATTGGGTTGACAAATTATATGGGCATAAAAAGTGCATGCTTATGAAAGAAGACAAACAATATCTGTAGGTTACATTACATGCGAGAACAAGATTTCAACTTTTACTTTAGGTCAGACAGAAATAGTGTATCCGACATTATGACATCAGATACACTCTTTCTGAAAGAGCCGGGTGAGGTTACAAACAGTTCGATACCAGTAAAGAGATCATTGTGTTGTTTCATGATTCTGTTTACACTATTTCTGTCTGACCAGACAGAAATAGTGTATCCGACATTATGACATCAGATACACTCTTTCTGAAAGAGCCGGGTGAGGTTGCAAACAGTTCGATACCAGTAAAGAGATCATTGTGTTGTTTCATGATTCTGTTTACACTATTTCTGTCTGACCAGACAGAAATAGTGTATCCGACATTATGACATCAGATACACTCTTTCTGAAAGAGCCGGGTGAGGTTACAAACAGTTCGATACCAGTAAAGAGATCATTGTGTTGTTTCATGATTCTGTATAAGTGTGCGCGCTCACCGGCGTTAGTTTTGCAGGGAATAGGCGCATACAAATTACGTTTGCGAGTCTCTCGAGGGTAAGAACGATAGGGTGGTATGTGTAAGTAAATTTGGTTTACAAGATTACTACAGTCGAATCCATGATGACATCTATACTAATATTATAAAGTGAAAAGATTTGTATTTTTGTGTGTATGTTTGTAATGAATAAACTCAAAAACTACTGGTCCGATTTCAAAAATTCTTTCACCATTGGAAAGCTACATTCACCCTGAGTAACATAGGCTACTTTTTACCCAACTGCGCAGAAGGAGGGTAATGTTTTTATTGAAAAACTACGCATGCGAAGCTGCGGATTGGTCAGCTAGTATCTTATAAAGTAACATTTGATCAAGGAGCAGTCTTCTCAATTTAATGAAAAATTATCATAAATTCAGATTGTTAAAACCGTACAAGGTCGCACATTATTTTAAATGTTTTTTATTGACAAATCACGCGTGCGTAGCCACGGGCGGATTATACATATATACAACTGTATGTCGTTCCTAAAATAATAAAATAAACTAAAAATTTAGTCTTCTAATTATGAAGGGGTAAAGTTGCGGGTCAGCTGGTACACACGGCTACACATCAAGCTATACATTTCCAGTATAAGCTGACCTCTCATTCTATGAAAAGCCTACACATTGCGAGGTCAGCTTTTACATGAAATTATAGCTTGATGTGTAGCCGTGTGTACATGATAAAGTAGCGACACGAGAAATTTTTGCAAGACGAGACGATATCTACTAGCACTGCTTTAGGTAATCTAATATATTTACCGAGTTGTCAAATCATAGAAGTACGTCAAATTTAAAGATGTTTACTCACTAAACATGTGTAGGGAACGTTGTGCAAGCCGGCCTAAATCTAACATTCAAAACTTTCTTTGAAAATTGCTTCTAAACAATCATTTTTTTTTAAGTTAAGATGTTTGTTTAAACTAGAAAATAAAATGAGCTAATTCTTTTGCCCATTATATGAACAGCCGGAAAGAGCACGTGCCTACAGCTACACCTGAGCGATCCACATCCCCATTTACGACTAATATTATGGTACAATGTTGCAAAACGCTCAATAAATTACGACGAACGGACAAGCTAGTTAGACTTGTGCTGAGGGTTCAGTACTGTTGCTTGTAACATAACAAAAACCAATTTTTTACACCGATTATTCCACACTCCTTTTAGCAATTCATGATCTTTACTAAACAGCTTGTACCTTTTTTTATTGATGATAGCCAAGCGCTTGACCACTACCTCACCTGATGGTAAGTGAAGGTGTGATCGAAGATGGAGCACGCTTGCCTAGAAAGAACCTATTCACTCTGGACTAGAAGACTCCAAGATTATACTGGTTTGGAAAAACATACGCCGGAAGTGAGTTCCACTCCTTACTTGTGCTAACAAGAAAAGTTGAAGCAAATCGTTTGGTACGGCAAGGTGGTATGCCGACCAGGTATGGGTGGTATATTATATATTTCTCCGTACGTCTGCTTGTCCGGTGGAGACAGGGGGAAGGAGGGATAAGGTCAAGAGGCCTACCCATATTACGGAATAAATTAATTTGATTTGATTTAATTTTAAGAACTAGTTAATTAGTATAATAATCCATCATCATCGATTTTTTTTTAATAAAAATTACTACTTGTGGATGAAGACAGGTGTCCACGATTAAAAAGTGAAATTATCCCATGAGTGGATGACTTTAGGCTCGATATCTTAGGACCAATGTGTCTTGCTAAGGTGAGTGGACGAGCGAGTTTATTTTTTTGCAGAACATGTAGAAACTCCACTCTTTTGTAATAGAATATGTACACGTACAGCCAGTTTGCATCTATAAATAGACATAGGTAATTCATTAAAATTCTATGGTCTAACTAAATGATCCGTTTTTGTATTCTAAAGCACGGAGCCCTAA
Source organism: Philereme vetulata (assembly GCA_918857605.2). NCBI lineage: Eukaryota > Metazoa > Arthropoda > Insecta > Lepidoptera > Geometridae > Philereme > Philereme vetulata. Next base: position 2,266,314 of record OU975460.1, on the reverse strand, counting down.
AAAGCGCATAACAAAACCAGTAGACCATAAATGACGGGCAAGTACGCATCAATTACATTTAACGACAGACAGACGAGACAATGCGTTATTAGCGATTCATTGTCTAGCCGGCCGGGTGAATATCCTAGACAGCGGAAGTCCAGATTTCCTGTGCCATATGACGGCCTATGAACACAGTGTGTTGTATACAGTATGTGAATTTAATCCGGGAAGGGCCATAATAAGGGAAAGAAAACCTGGAGTGACGTCAAAAAGTGTTGAGAGGCCAGTGCAGTTTTAGGACCGTATGATAGAAGGTAGCCTAAACCTGAGTTAGATCCTTTACGTTAATTTAAACCGAACCAGACGAGCATGAATACCCTAGAAATATTTATCTCTACGGCAGAATAGAGTAAAATGACATTTTAGCGTATAATGTAGAAATATTTCTACGTTCTATGCTAAAATGTAATTTGATTTTGTTCTGCCAAAAAATAAACTAGCTCTTCTACTCACCTTATCACGACACATTGGTCGTAAGATATCGAGCCAAAAGTCATCCACTCATGGGATAATTTCACTTTTTAATCGTGGACACCTTCCTATTGTCATCCACATGTAGTAATTTGTATCAAAAAAAAAATCGAAGGTAATAAAAGTAGTAGTATTAACTAGTTCTGAAAATTTTGGTACAAGATGTTTAATAAAGATCATGAACTGCTGACATTTTAGCGTAGAATGTAGAAACATTTCTACGTTCTATGCTAAAATGTAATTTTACTCTATTCTTCTGTAGAGTAAAACTATTCTAGGGTATTCAGGCCAGCCTGACAGTTAATATCACTCTTTTTTTTTGTCAAAATCCTGTCAGTGATTGAGAATTTAACAAACACCTATAGTAGTTCACGCCGGCGGCTTTGTTACCGTGGTTCCGGAAATTACGATGACTAGACTAGATGGGCTAAAAATCTATATATGTATATGTACCTAGACTAAGTGCAATGTTCAACCTCATAAAATGACTATATTTTTTCCCAAAGGTAAAACCAAAAATCTAAAGAAACTGCTTAACAAACTGCCTATCTAAGAAACACCATCATTTTACACTATGTCGGGAGGTCTATGGAGATCAGTGGGGCCAACAACATCGATCAAAACAACTCCATGTATAGAATCTTCAATGCCAATGGCTAGACTATGTTCACGTGTTAGATTCCCTACATAGAACGTCATGGTGGTCACCAGTGGTTAAGCTTAGGTGTCACAGGGGCGAATCTAGAGTAGTCCACCTCCATATTAGTTTGCTTAGCCGTTCCTATTCAAATTAAAAGATGCCCTATTCTCTCCTATTCTTATCTTAAAAGTCACCTGGTGATTTGACAATTCTTGAGGGCATTTGATCGCTCAAACCGCGGCATCCAAACTACTTTCTCTATCCTTCGAACAGGATACGTAATTTTTTTGATATTTCACATTTGCTGTCGTCTTGCTAACGTCTATTGAACAGGTTTTTTCCAGCTTTCTAGGCAAGCGTGCTCAATCTTCGATCTCACCATCACTTACCATTAAGTAAGGTAGTGATCGAGCGCTTCCTTAGCATTATTGGAATGCAGACTGGTCGCGGTTTAAGAAAAGGTGACTACAGAAATCATAAGAGAGACATTCATGTCTGGTAATCCTGCTTTCTCCCAACCCTACCTACACCACTGGCGATTTCAGCTTATCTGTCCATTCATAAAAACCACTTCTGCGACGTGATAAGTGTCCGCAGCACAAGCAGCATATGAATGATTTAGAAATTCATCGATTATGAATCAACAGAACTAGTTTTTCAATGATAGGAAAAACAACGCGCCACCAGACATGCCCTTTTTGAAATTCACTTTACATGGATCAATGCATTGTCGAATCGGCACCGAGCCGTATCGTTAAACTTGGGTATAATATAAATGATGGCAACACTTATGAGATTTCCAGGAAAAGTATGAAAGCCATATTTTAAACTGTTTTATATATATGTATATATATATTTCAAACATTATTAATTTAATTCATTAGTCCGAGGTGTAAGCAACTGAATAATCTATATAAGAATTTCAAGGTCTTCACGATACAGGCTTGGCCTAGTGTGAAGACCACCGACTAAACCGTTTAGTTATTAAGCTCTCTCAACAATAAGTTCATTTAAAAATTATCTGTTTTAAACATATTAGTCATAAGGTGTGCTTTTTGTTGCTAAATAAAATATTTTTCTTTCTTTCTTTCTTTTCATATCATAGTTCAGGATAAGGAGCTCCCCGTCTCGTCCAGTACCCACCGCGTCGCCGCGTCGCTTGGCCTCTCACCGCGTAATGAATGCACATCGGAAGCGGTGCGAGCTCTCACACCGCGCCGCATCTCGTCCATCCATAATAACTCACGCTTGTATTCTGATTGCAACTATACTATCATCCAGATACATCTTCTTGATTCATGCCATTTGTTTATGCAATCCCCCTAGTGTTTTTTGAAAAATTATCGAACGATGCTCCACACGATGGCATACGTAAATAAAAATGGCGGGTTCCTATATCCGTCGGTAACCAGCCACGACTCGTTTCTCTTAAGTCAAAAGTTTGACATTATTTTTTCAAGGAAATACGAGTCGTAACTCGTAGTCGGTTACTAACGGATATAGGGACACGCCATTAGACGCGCCAGAACGAGGATCTCGGATCAAGTCGGTCGAACGCCAGCCGCGAGTGCCACGCTTTTCGAGAAGTAGATCATGTTTTGTGTGAAATTTGTTAGCTGGTTGTGAATTTACTCATGATAATTGACGTTAAAATGTTAACTTAACAATGAATAACGTTGTTATCAAAATTGTTGTATATTTGTTGGCAGAATATTGTAGGTTCCCGCTAACGCTATACGCTCCAGGGTAGATAATTAAATTCATAACCAGCCTGAGCTTGACTTCTGTACCTATCTATTTTGTGTTACTGTGTCCTGTCTCTACTTTATACTGGTATTGCAAATGTAGGTAAGTGGGTACAGCTTTTCAGTTTAGGTATTACCTTTCAAATATTGAGAGGATTCAGAGGTCTTGTCAGATTTCAACACTGACCTCCAAGTCAATGACGGGCAGTCGTAAACGTACAAGTGTATGTAGGTATACCGAAACTGTATTTAATATCAGTTATTTGCCGTGATAAAATATAAATTAATTTTTAACGATAGGTCAGAACTACTGCTGTGATTATTTGCTTGTTGATAATAAAATAAACTAATATGACCATAGTGGTTATGGTTGCTTTGGGGCTCTAACTAAAGTTTTCCTACCTACAAATAATCTTAACAATAGAGCCAAAATTACACCACGGCTTGGCCAAAGATTTCTTTACAATATAGTAAAGCTTCACTGTAATGATATTAGAATCGACCTTGGATTTCTCGCAAGGCGGCGTTAAAAGTGATTCTCTTTTAACATATCATAGACTTATAAAAGGTACCGAGGTACCGACGCGGAGGATTCCTTGTCACGATTCACATGATGTATACTGCAACAAAAACCATCATTCAAAGAAACAAAGACAGCCATTGAGCTTTTATGACATGCAGCCATCAGGATAAGGAAGTCAAATGTACATTAAATGCCCACAAAACGCTTAATATGGGCATTAAAGATAATTTTTGCGAGTGGTAAATGCATGCAGGCTCCGACGCAGCGGATCGTGCGATGCAGTTAAGATAGCCTCGACCGATGCGGTGATGCACTGAAAATATGGTCGGACCACGGAGAAATATGGCTAAGGACACGAAATAAAGCTCACGGTCAACATGAGATGAAATCTATTTCAAAAATATCACGGGTTTTTAGCAAGAATACCAGACTTAAGTTTTTAGAAGAAGTGATGCTAAATTTTAAAGATTATTGTTCCATCCTTGTCTGTCTCGCTCTTGCAGAGCAATTTAATAAGTTATTGTCTAGCTAGCACTCGAGGTGTTTAATTCAGTCAGCGGTAGGATGGATGGTGGATCTACATTTGCGCTTAGAAGCCGATTATCCAGGCATACATCGTTAGCTAATTTGGTAGAATGTAGCTTCTCTAGAACGGGGGTCATCCGCCTGGCATTAACAAATTACCGCTCCAGATTTGCTATAGCAAATCTGGAGCGGTAATACAACCTGTTTTGTTACGACATTAATTTAACACACATTCTGAAACGTATTTACGTATTTAAATGTGGGTTTAATACCGATAGCTTGAATATTTATCCAGTAATCGATACATTTACACTAAACAATTTTTAACGTAAATCAGCGGCGCATTTGCGACGATGCCGCTTAGTCAGTTTAACAGGTAACTACTTACTTACTATGCATTAATATGTTATGTTTACCTATTTTATACAGGCTGTTTCATTGATATTTTAGAACTTGATATTAAGGTGGTTTGATATTATAAAATGTTATATGGTAATGAGTTTGCAAAAAAACATACAACAATACCTACTCTTTGTTTTCATTTAATGTCGTACATAACGAAACAAATAGTATACGCACGAGTAAGGATAAAATTCAGTGTCTAGAAGCTTAACGCCCCAGCGTCGACCGCCTGTCGCTGTGCGGCGCGGTTGTGAAATCGGACAAAAGGTAATTGACTTGTAAATGCAGTCTGAAGAATCGAACGCGTCGGGTCTTCCACTCAGCTGTCATATCCTTTAAACATTCAACTGACACCATTATTTTATGTGGAGTGCGAATCGTGTACTTAGTTTTTGGTACTTTTTATACTGGTAAAGTAGTGGATCAGTTTGCCAGAAGTGTAATTACGTACTCTGAATTTGATGATACTTACTGATGATGCGTAACGCAGTACTTTTCATGGCATTCTTTTAGTCCAGTTGGTGTTGCTTAGATAAACACTAAACAGTGACATACAGTCTTGACCCCAAACTAGGATTCCCTGTGTGTCATGATAGTCAGAAATGGGTCAGATAATGGGATGAAACAAACACACGTTAACGATTTCTTCGCGGAAGCTTAGAAGAGTACTAAGACTGCCGTTTTTAGGGTTCCGTACCCAAAGGGTAAAACGGGACCCTATTACTAAGACTCCGCTGTCTGTCTGTCCGTCTGGTACCAGGATGTATCTCATGAACCGTGATAGTTAGACAGTTGAAAGTTTCACAGATGATGTATTTCTGTTGCCGCTATAACAACAAATACTAAAAACCGAATAAAATAAATATTTAAGGAGGGCTCCCATAAACGTGATTTTTTGCTCGTTTTTGCTCGATATTGATAACGGTAACTGGTAGACGCTTGAAATATTCACAGAATATTTAGTTATATATTCACTTTAAAAATAAATAATTAAATTAAAATAAAACCAATATTTAAGGGGGCTCCCATACAACAGACATGATTTATTTGCCGTTTTTATAGATAATGGTACGTAACCCTTCGTGCGCGAGTCCGACTCGCACTTGGCCGGTTTTTTTTTACATTTCTGTTGTTTTTAGTTCTTAATCGCACAGGCCTCTCATCCATCCAAAAACTGATCTTGATCCTTGACGGGTTAAGTATTTTGTATTTTGTACTGTAATTTTTGCTATGCATGCTTTATAGAGTTAATCTATCTAGCTATCTATGTGCATATTTCTTTAGTCTTTTATGCGACATTGATAAAAAGATAGAGTCAAGATCACGTCAAGATGAATCATTTGTTTAAAGGTTTCCAGTCCTTAACGCGCCGGCGAACACTGAGTGCAACTTCAATTCGGCCACGTCAAAAACTTCGGCCTGAATATCGCTATCCCTGTTTAGTGACGAAGTTTAGCCATGCAGAGCGACAGTGATAGCAATAGAACGATTCTAAATTTGATTAGATTTTGACCGTGTTCCGTAATACCAAAAATGATGACTGAAAACTTGTTGTATTTTTCTCATTGTGTTGTTATTCTGTAACTAGACGATATAATCTATGTTCCCATGACTAGGATACGTAAGATGTTGTTGTTTTTAATACGAAACAATTAGGTTGAAAACAGGCCTTTTATGACATAAAAACATGCAGAATTCGATACGCTTCTATTTTATTTTAGGTAAGTATTTTGATCTAATATATTGTTGGGAACCTAGATAAATACTATTCAAATTAAAATAATACCTTATTAAGGTAGAAATATGCTCCAATTAGAAATGATCTTGGTAGTACGTGTTGTATGGGCGATTGTCCCTCCGGTGCCCCCTTAAGCAGCCTAGACTTTCCCACAACATAAATAGTTGATCTTACTGCATGAGCATAAAATGCATAAAAGCATCAGTTAGTCCGAATAACTCCGCAATAGGATAATACTGTTTGATACACGCCTGAGATACGGTTTCATGTATTCTGTGCAATTTAAATTACACTCTTGAGGAATACTTATTACTTTTATTTACCGTGGATGCTTGTACTTGTTTATATATACCTAGTCAGGTCATAAGTATTGTCACACAGTAAAAACTTTTCTTTTAGAATGCTGGCCACAAACTTTAAAATTCGAATTTCGAATTGTTCATGAAAATAAAAATGTATACTTTTTAGAATTTTACTCATTTTTAAATATGGAGTGGACGCTTAAAGAAGACCGTGTTGCAGTTATTGCGTTGCATCGTTGCGGTTACGCGCCAATTCAAATTTTTGACATACTGAAAAATTTGAATATAACCAAAAGATTCGCTTATCGCACTATCAAACGATACAATGAAGACTCTAGTGTAGATGACAGGTCAAGAAGTGGTCGCCCTCGGTCTGTTAGGACTCCAGCAGTGATAAAAGCTGTGAAGGCGCGAATTCAAAGAAATCCCAAACGTAAGCAGAAACTGTTGGCCCTTCAGATGGGGTTAAGCTGAACCACGGTGAAAAGGGTGTTAAATGAAGACTTAGGGCTTCGGGCATATCGAAGAAAAACAGGACATCGTTTGAATGCTCGTCTAATGGACCTGAGACTGAAGAGATGCCGCGCTTTGTTGAAGCGGTACGCGGGAAAAAAATATCAGGAAATTCTTTTTTCGGATGAAAAAATTTTTACCGTAGAAGAGAGCTACAACAAACAAAATGATAAGGTGTACGCACACAGTAGTGAAGAAGCGAGCAACCGTATTTCGCGTGTCCAACGAGATCATTTTCCATCCTCGCTCATGGTATGGTTGGGAGTTTCTTATTGGGGCTTAACACAGGTACATTTTTGTGAGAAAGGTGTAAAAACGAAGGCAGTTGTGTATCAAAATACAGTCCTGACGAATCTTGTGGAACCTGTTTCTCATGCCATGTTCAATAACAGGCACTGGGTATTCCAACAAGATTCAGCGCCAGCTCATAGAGCGAAGAGCACACAAGACTGGCTGGCGGCGCGTGAAATCGACTACATCCGGCACGAAGACTGGCCCTCCTCCAGTCCAGATTTGAATCCGTTAGATTACAAGATATGGCCACACTTGGAGGAAAAGGCGTGCTCAAAGCCTCATCCCAATTTGGCGTCACTCAAGACATCCTTGATTAAGACAGCCGCCGATATTGACATGGACCTCGTTCGTGCTGCGATAGACGATTGGCCGCGCAGATTGAAGGCCTGTATTCAAAATCACGGAGGTCATTTTGAATAAACTTTAGTGTCATAAGAATCTATGTTTTGTTAAGTTCATTTTGGTATATAAATGGTTACATAATGAATAAACTTGTTTCAATTATTTTATATTAAACATGTGACAGAATTTATGACCTGACTAGGTATAGGTAGCATTAACATTATCATCATGGGAACCTAGGCCTCCCCCATAGTTTTTCAGGACGGCCTTTCTTGTGTGGCCTGGAACCAATGTCTCCCAGCAAACTTTACCAGGTCGTCTTTCCATCTTACGTACGTGTAAGTATTTTTTTGCCAGATTGTAACTATTTTTCTGAAGTCCGTGCGCAAAATTTGGCATACTCGGCGATTTCCGTCCGTACACCGACATTGTCGGATGTTAGCCTTGCCAGATGGCCGGGATTCGTTGGGATAATCCCGACTTTTCAAATGGTATCCCCGACTCCCGAGAAACTACAAACTATCCCGACTTTTTATTAGACAGAAACCGTTTGAATGACAAATTCTTCGGAAGCAAAAATAAAACATTATTGAAGAATGTATCCGATCATGAGAAAAATCTTTTTTATGCCGAAGCTGAACAGTTTTTAAAATGATCCAACCAATATTTGCAACATCGCTATGATTTTTGGATAATACACAAGATAGACAAGAGAAAATCTTGTCTATAAAAATGATGATATCCCTATTATGGAAAGAGATTTCAGAATTGCCCGAGTTGCTAAATTTTTCCAATGATATTGACAATGGTGAGATAAACTCTGATTACTGCTGCCTTAAATATATTATTTCAACACCTGCCTAAAGACAAAGATATTGCCAACGACAAAATATGGGCACATATTTTTAAAAGATGTGTTAAAAATGACTTAATTTTTTTTTATTATGTCATTTGTTCTGTCCATTCCTGTAAGCAATGCTTACTGTGAGAGTCTTTAGCCTTCTCAATAGCTTGCATTCGAAAGAACGAAACCCGCATGGCAATCTACCTAATTAAAGCCGAGCTAGTTATCCGATTAAATTTTGATCATAACTGCTTAAATTTTATGTCATTTTTAGGAACACCACAAGAAACGAAATTAGTAGTCTGTGAAATCAAACTCTAAGTAAATCAAAGTCTAAGTGGCAACATAAAAATTAGTAGATCGATTAGTTCCGAAGTAAATAAAATAAAATATTACTTAGTTTTTATTTATCCCGATAAAAACACCAAAATCCTGATATTTTGAAAATTTATCCATTGATTTCAATTTCTGATCTGGCATCCCTAGTTGTAGTAGTGACACGATCAATTTTCATACGCTGGGTTTGCTCGCGCGAGTTCGGTCGACGCTCGGCATACTTCGGCCGAAGACGGATTAGGTGTATTTAGACCCCTTCACCTTATTCATGTCCCTTTTCATTATACTGCTATCGAAACGGAAAACGCCAAGTATGCCAACATTTGTTTGTTCTGCCGATGACGGATTACAATGGACACCTAATGGTGTATTGGAGCCGTAGGTAGGAGAGATGTGACCATGAACAAGGTGGATAATGGAAATCTTTAATGGATAGTCGTTTGATGGTAATGGGTCATGAACCCACGAATCGCACGGGTTCGCACGCTATGCAGCTTGCTTGGTCTTTCCTAACAGATCACCCATCCGGTTAAGCAACGTTCCGCGTAAGCCAGTTTTACCCGTCAAGGATCACGCCAATACATTTTTGTATGGTTATGTTGAATAACATTGTTACGAGCTGAGGGTTCGGAATAAAATAATGAAAATAAATTTAACCAAAATAACACTTTTATTCAACACTGAAATGATAAATACACGATCTTAATCACTAGTAATCACAACACACTAAAACACACCACTGTTGCACAATAAACCACTAAAAGTCACCGAATTTATTCACACGTATCGCCAAATCAAGACTGACTCTTCGGGCGTCTCTACGCACTATTTATACCGCGCACAGTACCTATATATCTCGCGAAGGTTCTCGATGGATCCACTGGCAACGAGAAAAGTGTAGGTATTTCGACAGACTACTATTAATTATTCTGTGCAACTGTAGGTCAACACGTAGTGTGTAGGTATATTCCTCACCAAGTATTACCTATTCTGTGACACCGTAGGTATAACTTCGAGAAGCCGACTATTACATAATCTGTAACAGCCTCGGCGTAACAATACATATTATAGTTCACAAAGTAACGACTATTTTAATCCCCATGACAGACATCCTCAGATCTCCTACTCAGTACGCAGATCCGTGGAAATATCCCACAAGATGGTAGTCAGAGGCAAGTCCAAACATTAGGTTTGACTATTACCCACTTTTTTCATAGAAGTTAAGTATTCACGTGACAGTTTGCTAACCCATCACCGCTTGATAGAAAACAAACCTAATGCATGCCTTCGATTTTTTATAGGAAATTATAGTGTTTTTTTCATTCACCGCTTTGAGCATGTGTAAATCTAAATAAGCACATATTTGTTTTAAGTAGAAAATTCATTGGACCGACTATGTCAGAACGACTATCGGCGAGCCACTTTGGTCAACACAATTCAGTTAGTTACTGTAACTAACTTGACTTATTTTATTATGGAATTTGTGTTGTAGGCTTGTACACACGGCTACACATCAGCTATACCTTTCCAGTATAAGCTGAGCTTTCATTCTACGAAAAGCCTACACAATGCGAGGTCAGCTTATACTGAAAATGTATAGCTTGATGTGTTGCCGTGTGTACATTACGAACGTCAATGATAATAATATGACGCCGGAACGGAACATAATTAGACGAAACAACGTTTTATTTGACGAGTCACGGGATGTATTCAGAATTCAATTTGAGAGTACATTATAATGAGTGGAAAATTGGTATCATTAAAAATTCTGAAAAGCAAATAAATTGCCAACGCCTTGTTAATTTGCTTCTTTTAGTTTGATGTTATTTGTCAGATCTTGCTCTCCAAGAACGGAATCTTCAGTTATCCAACAGTTCAAGTCCAATAAAGTTACCTTCATCTCTATATATTATTAATCCGAAAGTAATTCAAATGGCTGGACCGATTTCGATGAAATTTGATATACCTACAGATAGATTATGACAAGGATTAAGGCATAGACAACTTTTTAACCGACCGCGAAGAAGGAGGGTATTTTTTATTGACAAACCACGCGTCCGAAGCCGCTGGTAGGTTAGCTAGTCTCTCGACTAGTGGTTGCCCACCACGCTCTTACATTTTTGATGCGCCTAAAAAACTTTAAAGTCCTATTTAGGTCTTCTAAAGACACTGCGACATCGTTTAGCGACGATTGGGGCCAGAATAAACACATTTTTACTTTGAAACACAGAACCGTTTGATGGCAAGTGATAGCTGTCTGGGTCTGCCAAAGAAAAGGGGAGACCTCCCTACCGACCGACCTCTGGCTCTGGTCCTAAGACCCAACAGGTCTTTTTGAGAAGCATTACAGTATTGCAATTACGAGTGAACTACCAGGAGCAGAGTGGAACTCGCTTCCGGAGTATATTTTTTCAGATCACTATAATTTTGGATGTCTTCAAGAGTGAACAGGTTATTTTTATGCAAGCGTGCTCTATCTTCGACCAGGTGAGATGTTATCGCTTGACTATTTACAGTAAAAAAAGGCAATGAAAAAGGATGCCAATCAAAATATGGCATCGAAATCTGATCTGTGCGACCAGACAAGTACACCAAGAGCTATCAAAGCGAAGGTAATACAGACAAGTACACCAAGAGCTATCAAAGCGAAGGTAATACAAACAAGAGGATTAACTATAATATATAAATGGTAGTAGTGAAAATACCACTTAAGAATCTACTCGAAAAGAATATTCTTCGAACATCAGTTTACTCTAGTAGAAGTACAGTCTCCAGTAAAAAAAGTTCCAACTCTCAAGTAATCAAATATTACATAAGATACTGGACCAATGAAAATGTAACTGAAAAATGTCATCGGTAATCATCCACAGCCTGATTTCACCCGCTGTTATAGATTTTAATTTATAGGTGCTATTTTCCATTTACGGTCCTCATCCAGAGTTCGGCCGCGATACTTGTTACAACGCATCGTCTGCCCCTTTCGCTGTGTGGTTGCCGAATTTCATTTTTTTATGCCAGCGTGATCTTGTTTATTTGAGTAGTAGAGGTCTTTTGCCTGCGACTGTACAATCACTACATGCCCTTGTCTGTTTAAACTTATGCTGTGACCGCATAAATTATGTATAATATATGTTATTTCATGCATACAGGTAGACGTCTGGCAAAAAGCATAATACATTTTATTTGTACCGTCTCGTTGCAATCAATGGGGTGCGCTGAGTTTTTACAGTGTTGTTGAAATGAATAGTAGCACAACTCCAATTTCTTAGTATAATACATTTAATACTAGGCTGAATGTGGAACCCTCAGAGGGCAAAGGGGAGTAATCCCTGCATTCCGAATAACGACATAACCGCTGCTAGTGTTCACATAGTTATTTTGCGTACCGATTCAGTTATTGCGCTGATGACAGTTGAGTGTCAAGGATTCGGAACGTTCATGAATGCGCTGCAAGTCAGTGTCCCTTTATTTTCATAACAACATTAAAACCAACCAACCACAGAAAACTATTACTCACAAGCAACCAACCCACCAGCTGTCACGACACTTTTGACAGGGAGACTCACGGTGATATCGGTTTGGAGCATGGACATTGTTAGCGCAAAATGGCGGATATAATGACGTCATCTATGACGATTCACCGGACATCGTTGTCGCGCTCACATTGACTCAGAACGCTTGTTAGCGCGATCATATAGATTTTAGCGTGATTCGGAATGCAGCCAATGAGTGTCCGTGGATCCCTCAGGAGACCATAGGGGTATAGCGAGTGTCCGTGGTTCCCTTAGGGAGCCCAGGGGAATATCGAGTGTCCGTGGATCCCTCAGGAGGCCATAGAGGTATAGCGAGTGTCCGTGGTTCCCTTAGGGAGTCCAGGGGAATATCGAGTGTCCGTGGATCCTTTCAAGTATACACGAGTATAATAAGATGAAACACTGTAAGCGTACACTGCGGTATTTGCATGTCCGTCATAGCTGGCTTGTGTGCGAGCCACTCATAAACCCACACTCGTTGCACCGACAATTCGTATGCAGATGTGGAAACGCCGCACGAACGGCCATACGCGACACTTATTCACTTTTTATTTGATTGCAAACTTATATCGTAGAAAACCGTCGCCTATTGAATTTGCGATGGTGTATCCGTTCTGTTTCTTTTCTAAATTGCAATAAGCCTGCAAAGCAAAGGATTTATTTTCGAGGAAGAAATATCCGAGAAGAGAAAATTTAAAAACAGTGCTGCTATAACTGAACATAGACCAATGTATTACACAAATCCTTGCTAATATTATAAATACGAAAATAACTCTGTCTGTCTGTCGCGCTTTGACGCCAAAACTACTGAACCGATTTAAATTAAATTTGGTACACAGATATTCTAGCTAGAGCCTGAGACAGGACATAGGCTACTTTTTAATGCGAAAAAAGTGTTATAAGGGGTTGAAAGGGGGGGATGAAAAGGGCACCGTATCATAATCTATAAAAACGGCAAAAATATCAAGTTTGTTATATGGGGACCCCCCCCCCCCCCCCCTGTAAATATGAATTTTATTTTAATTCAATTATTTATTTTTAAAGTGAATATATAACTAAATTATAACTAAATATTCTGTGAATATTTCAAGCGCCTACCTGTTGCCATTATCAATATCGAGCAAACTAGCAAAAAAATCAAGTTTGTTGTATGGGAGCTCCCCTTAAATATTTATTTTATTCTATTTTTAGTATTTGTTGTTATAGCGGCAACAGAAATACATCACCTGTGAAAATTTCAACTGTCTAACCATCACGGTTCATGAGATACAGCCTGGTGACAGACGGATATACAGACAGACAGCGGAGTCTTAGTAATATGGTCCCGTTTGACCCTTTGGGTACGGAACCCTAAAAAAATCAACAGAAAAATTAGCGTTCTTTCTTTATAAAGAACCCAACATATCACCCCACTACCAGATCTTAACCCATCCCAAAGGATGCGAGTCGACCGTTTAGCCAGTCTATAAACGTACAAAATCACAGTACCAGCAATAGCATGTATAACACATGTTGTAGCATAATGTACGTACAAACAGTAAACCCTCAAATGTACGGGACCTGACTTGGCAATTTAGCATCGATAGCACGCAACGTGTCCCCTTCACTCGCGTCTTTATTAACTTTATACTGCAGATGCAGTAACTTATTTGACGAAATGTTCATTTACTTTGTTGCAGTCAGATTTCTTCAGCAGAATCTCTGCATGTAATTTTATTTAATACCCCCTAATACTAACAAGAAAAACACGTTGTCTGTAGGTCAGGCTTTTATGCCTGCCACATTGTAGTCTTGGTTTGTTTTGAAGTGGCAGTGGGCGGGAAACATAGCTTTAAGATCTGACGGACGGCACCCCACTAAATAAAAAAAAACCGGCCTAGTGTGAGTCGGACACGCGCACGAAAGGTTCCGTACCATTATCTATAAAAACGGCAAAAAAATCATGGCTGTTGTATGGGAGCCCACTTAAATATTTATTTTATTCAATAGCACAATTTTATTTATTTACCTTATTTGAGGTTGGTGCCCATTAAGCTAGTCCTCTAAATTGTATGAGCGCCCATACAACTCAGAGGACTATCTTAATTGGTAACTATGTATGTATGGGGACACCCTTTAATTTTTTTTAATTTTTTAGAGTTTTTCTTTTATTTGTGCTGCATTACCTAGCTTTTTTCCAAATTTCGTGATTCTAGGTCAACGGGAACTACCATATAGGTTTTCGACCCAAAACCTATAGGGTACTTCCGGTTGACCTAGAATTGTCAATTTTGGTTATAAGCAAGGTCACAAGCAAGCAGCACTAGTAAAGGAAACATTCCGAAAAATAAAAAAGTTGAAAATAAGGTAAATTTTGGTACACACGGCTACACATGAAGCTATATCTTTCCAGTATAAGCTGACCTCGAATTGTGTAGGCTTTTCGTAGAATGAGAGGTCAGCTTATACTGGAAATGTATAGCTTGATGTGTAGCCATATGTACATACTAGTTTTCGCGAAAATCTAAATTTACCCATATCTTTTTTATACACCTAATAGGGACTATAGACCTCAGTATCTGGTATAAATTTCAACTTGCTAGGTCCACCCGATCCTGAGAAAATCGGTGGTGAGACACGGACAGACCAAGAGTGATCTTAAACGGGTTCCTTTTTTATCTTTTGAGGTACGGAACCCTAAAAAATACCTACTGCCATCCAGAAAGCCTGGTTGACAGTAGGTCGTTTAAATTTTTTACATTACTATTCGAACTATTGCTACTAAAGGGGTCGGTGCATTAAACCAACCGGACTATTTGTCACTACAGGCTGTTTGGTAATATACTGACGATATTCAAATGACGGTTTCTTGGAACATAAAAAAACATCTAAAAAAAACTACTAGGTTATTATCCAATTTCAAAGAAAATCGACTAAGTTTAGGTGATTAATTCGATATAAAACTTACTGCCTACTCTTGCAATCAACATCCGAAAATAGAGGCCGATTTGATATATGTTTATCTCGAAACGTCACTAATACAGTATCTGTGGCTAGATGGCAAGCATTATCCAATAACACAACACAAGTTTATAAAAGTTTATATAGTTTAATAAATTTCACATTTCTATGGTAAAAATTTCACAAATTTATTTATTATGCTCATCAAAGCAACCCCTTTCATTTTTGTGCGTATATTATCAAACACCCTATATATCGGACTAACAACCGAACTGCTGACCAAGCAATCTAATAAACGTTGCTGGGGAACGTTTATTTGATGATTTGGATGCATGCCGCACAAGATCAATCGCTTTGAAACTCTATGGGTGTGAACTATGTTCATCCGTGGACTCCTATGCCTGATATGATAATAAGGGGTTAACGCAACGAAACCCCCGCGAGGACGGTAGTTTCAAATAAACTGTCCATAAAATGCTAGATAGTCCAGTACGTGAGCGTTCGTGTAGGCTCTGTATCTTTGTTTTCGCATTTAAACGTGCAATTGCATCTAAGGAGGGACCGTAAAGTTCAGACTTAACTGTTAACAAGCCGCATTCAGTGCATTTCTGACGCCGTTTGCGCTAAAAGCTCTGTGGAATGGGATATTGCCCACCGAGTTGATCCTCGTTAAAGACCTTTAGAGGATCATTATTATCATCAACAAATCCATAGGACGTCCACTGTTGACTATAAGCCTCCCCATAGATTGCCAGAGCGGTCGTTATTGCATGTAAGGGGCCAAATTCCTTTGCATAGAAAAAAAGGATAACGTTTGTCTACCCCTTAATATTATCCTATCTTGATGATTTTTAGTACGTAAGTACCTACTTATGTTATATAAGTAAGGAAACTGACAAGTCTGTCAGTTTCCTTACTTATATATAGGTTTAACTTTGTCTACAAAATTGTGCTTTTTATGATAATGTAAGTTTACTTTAGTTAAGTAGCTATGTTGATACCTCATTACGTAATATCTCCATTAATAATAGACAAAAAAAACTTTTATGATTGGATATTTATAAACTTTCTGATAGCGTAAAAGGGATTCACTTTAAATGACGATTTTAATACACCAGCTGCCATGATAATGTACTTTTTTTATCCAACTGCTGAAAGAGGGCTATGTTTATCACGCGTATCTATTTAAGATAGTATTTATAATGTAATACAGTGTACTCCCTCGTATCATCTACGATTATAATGCTGTCAAAGCTTTTAAAGGAGAACGGGCATAAGTGTATGGAAGCTGGTCTACCTTGCAATAAAAATGAGTCATATGTCAATATAAAGGTAATTCTATGTATTTTCATATGTAGAAAGTCGCATTTCTCTAAGTATTGTCCGATCTGAGTTCTACTAAAAATTGAATCTGATAATATTTAGTGCCAAACATTGAATATCGTGGTAATTAAAAAAACATTTTGTGTAATGTAATGATTTTATTTAAGTTAGGTAAGTAGTAATACAAATAAAAACAACATCTTCTTAAAAAATCAAAACAATATGTTATTAAACATTATCATCATCATCATCATCGATGAGAATACTGTTAAGGAACAATGCAGGTTCATTGAACCCTTCATGACGGGCATAACCTACGTACCATATAATTGACAGTACATGGGCACAAGTACCTATAGTACGTCGCCCTGTCAAGCAGGTACAATAATATTGTATAATATTGTTATTAATATTATTGATTAATATATAACAAAAATATTTCCTGGCTCGGACATGTCGAGACTGTATACGTCCACGTAATAGCCAAGCCTCTTCGTTGATATCATATTGTGCCAAGTCTTCTAGAGCGTTATCTCTATACGTCTCGATTATATAAAGACCATTTTGTAAGTGCTCGCTACAATATGATCGAGCGAGCTTTAACTGGTAAGTTCCCAAGGCAAAATGTATGACTTGTTCTTCACTAAGCCTTGGGAAGTTTTCTATTTCATTTGCTTCGATTCGCATGAAGTCTGCTCTCCTATAATTCAATCTCTTTGCTTCCACATAATTGTGCAATGTGTTTGGTATGTGTATTTTAGCTCTTATTGAATTCAAAAAGGCTGCTGCGTGTGAACTATCTTCGATGGGGGCGTGGAAGTGGTTTAGAATGGCTGCAGCTATTTTGAAGTCAACAAACATTTTTGGCAACGTTTTATTAAAATAGTTTTGACGCAAAAGTTTAAAATCTCGCTTAAATCTCCCATTTACTACTTCCACCACCCATCGGCACATGGTGACCAAACGAGACTGATTAGCTTGTTCTGTAGTGAGTTGATTTTCTCTTCTGTCTTTAGTTGGTGGCACATGATGTTCGTAGCCACAAGCTTCTATATCCTGCAAACTATCTCTAAATCCTCTGTCTAGGATAAACGCATCATTACGTTCGAGTAACCAATGCAGCGGCTCATCTTCGTTATTCATTATTTCACTCATGATCTGGGCATCGGTTCTGGTAGCGGCAAATGGCCCTTTGACATCTAATATATAGCCGTCCGTGAATACCATTAAAAACGGCTTCAACAAGTTTTGATATTTGTGTAAGCTGTATGACAGCCGTTGAACCAAAAAGTTGGAGCTTTTGTTAATATATATATATGTACCGTCACATATAATTATGGCTTTGATGTTTTCATCGTTTCCAAATAAAGCCCTTGGAATTGTTAAGTTTCTTTGAAGGATATCATTTCTGGTAATGTGGTCCACACCTAGATGCAGCACAACGTAATCGTTGCTCAGACATTCTCGAACTATAGGCAAAAAACGTTCTAGTTTTCGACGAGACATATGAAATAACGTTGCCAGTCTCTCATCAGAGTCTCCAGTTCTAAGTTTTGTTAAATAGATGCCTAATGCAGTTCTAGGCTGGTTACAACGTTCACTTAGTGACGGAGTTTGTTCTAATATAGCTTCGAACTGATCGTAAGTGCGCCCAGTCCATAAGTGCATCTCTTCATTAGACAAGGTGCCTCTGTTTTCGAAGTCGATTCTGGGCTGGTTGTTAGCAGCCATTCTCATCAAGTCACAGAGCGATGTAAACTGAGCGTCATTAAAATCATGTGTCACATTACACATTTGCGGCAGGTTGCTCCATTCATTATTTTGTAAGTGTTCTGTACACACCCTAGCGCTATCAGGAATAAAAAGCTTGCTCTCACAAAATACATTAATTCTTATCGCGTTTGGTATATGATTACGGGTAATATTAGCACAGTTGTTGTAAATACAATGCACCGAAGTGTTCGGTGCCCTCGTGTATTCTTGAGAGTGCAATGTACCAGGCGCTCGCGCCGCTTGCTGTGCAGGTCTATGATCACGCTCAGTCCTCTGCCAACATCGGTGACACAAGCTTCGAGTACTGTCGAACACCACCTGAAAATAATAACAATTAATACTTAAAATAAATAAATCCTATGCCTAACTACTCAATATAATAAAAATAAAAGGTAACTAACCTCCAACACAGCATGTTGTTGTATAAACGCGGAGAATTCTGGTCGTTCCCTTTGCAGGTTATCAGCCAAGATATGCTGCTGGTACCGTCCGCGGTAAAGTCCTCGACGACACATCACACAGTTTCGAAAAACTTCCATTATCGGTAGGCAGTTCAAAAGTTAATAAGTCGAGCCAAAGTTAACACATTAGGGAAAGAAACAGGGTCCAAAAGCAAGCCAGGGTCAGTAAAAACAGAGAAAGAAGTTCAAACACAGCACTATCGTAACAAGACGTGACGTAGCCACTCACTTGATGCGATGCGACTGATTATTGTAGCCGTCCGGCGCGGCGCGTACACAACCGTTCCCCTCCCCCGCGTACGCATCCCTCTCCCCACGGCCCTTACATCGCTCTTCTCCCTTCTCGCTCTTGCTACTGCATTGTATAGGAGCCTTTATGTATGGATATAGTAATCGTGAAACCGTTATTTTATGTTCTTTAAAACAAAAAATGCTGGTGTTTGCATGGCTGTAACTCAAAACGGACAGACTTTTGGGGAAAGTTCCAATAGTATATTTTGATGTACTATTGTATGCCAATTCGAAAATGTGCTGCTCATTTTTATTGGACTGTAGACCAGGATGCCCGTTCTCCTTTACTTATTTAAATCGACGAACGAATGTGAGTACCCAGACAAACCTTTTTTTTTTAATTGCGTTTCATCTGATTGTTCGAGTTTTAAGCAGGCGACTTGACGATTGACCCGCAGGCCCCGCACGCAGCCCCGCAGAAAAAAAGGTCTCGTTGAAAATATTTCAAAAAGTATACTTAACCCGTCAAGGATCACGCCAATACATTTTTGTATGGCTGTGGTGCCTGTCTGATGAATAAGTTAAATTAACTGATTCGATATAACAGTCGAGCTTTTAAAACAGATTACTTGTCTTCCAATGCGTGTGCTGTCAGTTAATTATAAATATAACGAGCCCTTAGAACTAAAAGGCCTATTACACTACACGATATTTAGGAAGGGCGTAGCTCCTTGCAAGGGCGTCGATTACGTACACAAAAAAATCTTATCTTGGCGTATCATGGTACCTATATATTTAGAAAACTACAAATCAGCGATTGCTGCGGCTTTAGCTGTCGCATCTATAAATATTAAAGACGATTTTTTTTAAATTTATGTGGTCTTTTTTCCAGAGATACGATATTTTTTTTAAATGTCTATTAGGGATAACAAAACTCCCTTTTCTTTATTTGAGCACATCTCGTCAAATCAACTACCGACACAAAACTTTCACATCACATTGCATAATCGGTTAGCTAAAGGTTGTTTTTATTTAGATGATTTTTTTTGGACATGATATGTATCTTAATAAATATAAAACTAATAATTAATAAAATAAAACTATGGAACTATGAAATAATTATAAAACTATCGCAACTTGCGATTTAATAATACTGTATTGACATAATAAAATTACTGATTAACATTCTCAATCTTTTATATTGTACTTCTATATGACATTGTAATTGATCGAGCGAAGCGAGAATCGGCGTTGTATGTATGTTTGTTTTTCCGAGGATAACTTTCGAAGCGTTCGGCAAAAATCACGAAATATCATAAGGGGCGAGGGGGTGTAGTAAGATATCACGTGTATATATTTAGGTTAGTCTTAAACCTCACCACGTATCACCAGGGGGGGGGGGGGGGTGTAAAAATGCCAAAAAAAACATCACATGACCACGGATGGCCCCTAAATACTATTACACTGCCTAGTGCCCGGTCGTGAGAAGCAAGGACCACTTGGTCGGCCTAATTAGGGACCCTAACTGCCTTCCTCTTATTACACCATCCCGATTTAGGGTTAGACTCCCTAAATATCGTGCAGTGTATAGACCTTTAAAGCAACAATTGTATCCTTCGAAATTTTCACACATCTATATTGATAACTAGGTATATTGAATCTTAACTTTGTTCTTAACGGAACAAAGCTCATTTTCCATTGAAAGAATATACAGGCGACACTATCTGCAACGTTGTTGCATCAGCATTACAAATTGAAACAGATTACTCGCATCGTATATAAATGAGCTCGCTCGAGATTTCTCGAAGCTTAACAGGAGATTGCTTATTTGACATTTTGTTTTAATTGTAAGATAGCAGTTTGTTTTGGCTTCAGGGTTCGTCTTGACGTAATTTTTCCTGCTAAAAAGTGAAAAGTGAATTAGGTAATGCTAATTTTGAGTAAAAGCGAGATGACAGAAATGGATTTTCTCTTGGGTTTTCGATCTTGAGATCGTATTAACTTTTTGTCCTTTTTATTGGATTTCAAAGCGGTACTTTTGCACCTTTATTATGCGCACCGCCAAGAAGTGGAACGCCTTGCCCGAGTCAGTTTCCTGATAACTACAACCTAGGGGTCTTCAAGTCGCGAGTGAATAGGTTTCATCTAGGCAAGCGTGTACCATCGTAGACTGCATCATCGCTTACCATCAGGCGAGATCGTGTTCAAACGCTAGCCTATAATGTATAAAAAAAATTGTCTGTCTTCTTCTTAGCGTGTCAATAGTTCTACTTATATTGTGTTAGATAGGTACTTGGCTACATTGATGGCGTCAGGAGAAGCCATTTTTAAATCAACAATTGTGCAGGTGTTCGGGCACAGAGGGCACATTAACAGGTGTTTCATCGACTGTGTGGGGTCACCACAGTCGCATTGCGTTTGTCTGGGATCCCTGAACCCCCATTTGCACATATTGACTCTGCAGCGACCAACCTGTGTGCGAAGCCTATTTAAGGACTTCCACACTGGCCACGGCAGGTCGTGCCCTGGTGGAAGCTGTTCTTGAGGGGGAATGAAGTCTGGTGGTGGGGGGTTACTATCTATCCACAGTGCGCGTCTAACAACGGATGGGTCGTCGCTGGTGGCCTGCGTGAAACGCTGAAAACTCTTACGACTTTTCAGGCGGCCTTGTGGAATTTGATGGCTATATAGAGGGTGTCGACTGTCATGCTCCTGCTTATATTTTTCTATGGAGCAGGCCACATCCCGACGCACTCCGGGGGGTGGTATGCCTGCCAAAGGGTAGATGAGGTTTAGAGGGGTTGGCTTCAGACATCCTGTTATAATACGGCATGTGTCATTCAGCGCAACATCGACGACCCTAGCGTGTGCGGACCGGTTCCAGACTGGGCAAGCATATTCGCCGGCTGAAAAGCACAATGCCAGACCCGTCGTGCGTAGAACCTCTGGAGCTGCTCCCCATTTGGTAGATGTTAATCGACGGAGGAGGTTGTTTCGTGCACCCACTTTCATTTTGGTCTTGTGACAAATTGTCTGTAATCCGAGGAGAAAATTCATCTTTGATTTCTGCATCTCGTCAAAGTTTAACATAGCTCCATTGCATTCTGTCACTCGAGTTGAAAAGAGACGTCTGAATGCATGAACATCTTCCTAAAGGTCATGATCTACCGTGGCAGTGGAAGTCTATCAACGGACTCCGGACCCAAGTCGGCCGCTGCAAATACAATCTATATAAACGGGGAATACGCGACTCATCCCTGACTGAATGCGTCTTAAGAGCTCCCATTCAGGCCATGCTCTCTTAATGTCCTACTGGACATTTCACACAGCGCTATCTAGCCCCAAACTAAGCATAGCTTGTACTATGGGAACCAGATAACTGATAGAATACTTAGAAAAAATAGTTAGTACCTAAAATAGTTTAGGTCTGTCCATAAACACGTCGGAAGAAGAAGTGATTCAATTCTCGAAATTTTAACTCGCTCGAGATCAAGTCAAATATATTTTTCTAGATTTAATTACGGGGCATATAATGCATGTCATGTACATCTTGTTAGGACCCGACCGTGCGAACTGTGTGACCACAACGTGTGTAGATCAGGGCCAGGTTTCTAGCCGCAAAGATTACAGTTTCACACTTCGCTTCCTTTGTTACTTAGTACTGATTATATTTTCGTATTCAATACGGGTACGGGTTCAGTACTTTAGAATTATTTTTATAGAGAAAATTTTAAGGAGCCGTGTTTTCGCTTCACGTCGTTCATAGCTATATCCTCAACTGTGACATATATTTATTTCAAGGTATATATAGGATATTAAGAAGCTATCTGAGGCAGTATGGACCCTTAATAGAAAATCACGGTCATCGGTAGAGAATGCTGACCACTATTTGTAATTTTCTACGTAATTCAAATCGAACTTTAATATCTTTGTCCCAGCTGTAAAAATCTTCTTATCATGACCTTAGAGCGGCCTAAAAATTACGACACTTGAGTTGGCTACTAGTTTATACAAACTTACATGGTTACGACCTCCGTGGTGCAGTGGGCGAATAGCCAGCTGAGCTGAGACGCAGGAGGTAGCGGGTTCGATTCCCGCCGCGGAACAAATGTTTGCATGATCTACAGATATTTGTTCCGGGTCTGGTTGTTTCTCTATATATTATAAGTATGTATTTACAAAAAAAAAGTATTCTAAGTATTCTATCAGTTATATGGTTCCCAAAGTACAAGCTCTGCTTAGTTTGGGGCTAGATAGCGCTGTGTGAAATGTCCAGAAATATTTATTTATTTATTTTTTAGTTAGTGGCAAACCCTAAGGTCTCATCATGGATCTAGCGATGGACCTTCTGGGACGAGGCGAATTCTATGGAACTACAGGGAGAAAAAAATACCAGTAGTTCCATTCGCTAGTTCAACTATGAGATTTTTATAGTTTAATTTAAGTTCCAGGACACATCATGTCGCGACCGATGAGCGACACGCGGTGCCAGTGTTACTAGTACACCACATAATGTCACAAGGGATAGCCAACCATCGACGACGGCGACGACATCGCGAGCAACGCTAGTATATCATAGGCTACTTATTATCCGACTGCGCAGATGGAGAATCTGCGCAGTCGGATAATAAGTAGCCTATGTCCCAATGCCGGTCATAATCCATACCAAAATATACCAAATTTTATCAAAATCGTTCAAGCCGTTTAGTCGTCAAAACGCAACAAACAGACAGAGAGTTACTTTCGAATTTTTAATTTTAGTATGTATAGATTATCGCAAAGGAATTTTCGATGATGCTGTCTCCTGGTTCTGAGGCCTATGGACACATTTTATGTTACTTTAATTGTTCATTTTATTTTAGTTTCTAGTGGTGCCAGCAAGAGGTTGCTAATAGTTACTATTACGCACACCTTAAGTATACGTATTATCCAGCCTTCCAAGGGATATCACTGCAACATTGTTGCATTTTAATTCCGTGCAAGTCTGTTTCACTTTAACTAAAATAAGGTGTTATTAAATGGACATGAATAAAATAAGATTACACAAGTATATATAGTACAAATACCTATATGTATGTATGCATACAAATTTAATATAATATACCTATAATATAATATTTCATACTAACACCTACTAAATAAACTAAACTATTAAAATTTTCTATATAAATATAATATAAAGTAATGATTTAAAAACACCATTATAAATTAAAACAACAAACGAAAATAATTCCGTATTTATATTAAAATTATATGTTAATTAAGTGAGTTATTGACATAATTATTGTAAATATTGTATGAAATAAAAGGCTTTTATTTTATTTTAAATGGACAAATCCATACTAATAATATTGTTGGAAGTGCTTCGAACTACCTACGGCAAACACTATAAATACGGACGACGCGAGGAGGAGGGCTTTTTTTTTTAAACCCTCCGTCGACCGAGACACGCTCTCGGAGACCCGGATGACGAAATCACTTCCGCTAATGCGGGTGAGTCATCCACATTAGACAGAGCAAACACTCCACAAATACACCGACCTCGCCGGCGAGGTCGACGAGTCCCTTCAGTCGCCGCCTATACGAGGTACAAGCACGTACCCGGGCGTTTCTCTCCTATCCCCGTCCCGGCAACAGCCCAAGCCGAGGTTCGTACCTAAGTGATGCCCTTGCGCTAGTTGCCTCACCAAAAATAAAATTAAAGGGCTGAGCGCCATCTGCGCTCGCCAAAAGCTCGGTTAAGCTGCAACGGCCTCAGAGGCCAACGGCGAGATAAGTCCATTCGAAAAAAAAATAAAGGAGGGCTTTTTTTCGCTGCGAATCACCGTCCTGAACGGACGTACCGAGTACCACCTATAGATTTGTTTTGTATTATTCTTATTTTCTTTTGGGCTAGAGAGTTCTTTTAGTCTTAATTATTTCTGATTTGATTAACTTATTTTTAGGTTAATAAAATTGTATTTTTTTTATATAAAACTGCTTCTGATTCCTAAAAATATATATTCAAATGGATAAACTACCTAAAAAAGGGCAAGGTGTTCTCTTTTATAACAAACTCTCAAGTGATGTACAAAAATTGACAATTAACAAATTTAAAAACGTAATTAAACAAAATCTTTATGAAAAAGCCTACTATAAAATATCGGATTAGTTAGATGATAGAGAAGCTTGGGATTGCAATTGCTCCGACTCGTTCAAAATGTTACAATTTAGACGTAATTTATTTTCTTTATTGTTATGTATTCTAAAAGGATCATTAAAAAGAACAACCAGCCTTGTTTCTTGCCTTTCTTTCCTGGCTTGGTCGCGAAGGAGCAGGCAGTAAAATTGACGTTTCAAAGTGATCCTTGTGATTTTAATAAATAAAAGATTTTGATTTTGACCTGATAGAGGGAGCCGTTGGGTGCAGGCCGCGCAAGATCGGTCGCTCTGGAAGTATATGCCATCTTATGACTTATATCATCATCATCATCATATCAGCCGTAGGACGTCCACTGCTGGACAAAGGCCCCCTCATTGATCTCCAGGAACTGCGGTTGGAAGCGGCCTGCATCCAACGCCGACCTGCGGTTCTTACCAAGTCGTCTGCCTATCTTGTAGGTGGACGTCCTACGCTGCGCTTGCCGGTCCGTGGCCTCCATTCGAGAACTTTCCGGCCCCATCGGCCATCTGTTCTGCGCGCTATATGGCCTGCCCACTGCCACTTCAACGTGCTAATCCGTCGGGCTATGTCGGTGACTTGAGTTCTCCTACGTATCTCCTCATTTCTGATTCGATCCCGTAGAGAAACCCCGAGCATAGCCCTCTACATACCTCGTTGAGCGACTCTGAGCTTATTCATAAGGCCAATAGTGAAGGACCACGTCTCGGTTCCATATGCCATCACTGGTAACACACACAGATTGAAAAATTTCGTCTTAAGGCACTGAGGTAGGTTGAACGAACGACGATGACTTATATAGTGATGGTGTATACAGAGGATTGGGCAAAGCAATCTCTGAAAATGTACCGACTGTTCAAAAACTCCCTAGTGTGCCACAGTTAAAGAAACGTCTTTGATTTAGGTATTGTAGTGAAAATACACCGTGTATTTATTTATTCCTGCGGTAATAGTAAACATCTAGGAAACGCTTAATGGCAGGGTGCAATAACGAACGAGAACTTAAGCAAATTATCTGTAATTGTATACTGGTTCACAATCCTTACTTAGAAGTATGCTCTGCTCTGCCCACATCCGCAGATTGATGCAAAATTGTAAACATTATATGTATTTTAACGTCCTCGACCTGTTAGAAGGCGGTTTCAGTGAAGTTAAATAAATTGGGGTAAGTTACACTAATATCCGTGCCGAACGGGGTTTCATGTCGTTATTTTTTTATTGAAGTAAAACTTCTTTACGCACGCTTGACTTGGGGAGTAAGCTGGTGAATGCGTTACGAAAAGTGCGAACGGAAGTTGAGAGGCTAAGTTAGTGAAGATAGAAAGAGAGAGAGAGAGAGTTACGTTTCGTATATTACTGTAGGAGCAAGAGAGAGAGGTGCACGCGCACATTTTCTTTCTCTCTTCCTCTCATAGCCAGTGCATGAAATCAGTCAGTAGTAGTAAAAGAAATCAAGTAGTAGAAATCATCAGGAGAAGGTAGTGGGTTCGATTCCCGCCGCGGAACAATGATCTGCAGATATTTGTTTCGGGTCTGGTTGTTTTTCTATATATTATAAGGATGTATTTACAAAAAAAAAGTATATAAGTATTGTATCAGTTATCTGGTTCCCATAATACAAGCTCTGCTTAGTTAGGGGCTAGATAGCGCTGTGTGACATGGCCAGCAATATTTATTTATCACAGTCAGTCGTTTGATTATTTTACGTAATTTCATTTCGTTCTTGAACTATTTTATTTTGAACTCGCGACACTGTTACCGACTAGCGACACTGTTACCGACTAGCGACACTGTTACCGACTAGCGACACTGTTACCGACTAGCGACACTGACTGTTACTGACACCTCTGTATATAAGTGTATGTAGTGTAGTCTACTTTTATTCAAGTTTTCACTTCTGTTGGCACTCACGTATAGTGACACTTTTTGTTGTGTTTTTTTTTGCATTAGAACGGCATAGATTTTGTTAAACCTAACCTACTTTTGTACCGTTCCATTGCTTTTGACCAAAATAATGTATTCATTGCAATTCGTCTAATAACAGCGATAATAATTTGACATAATATTTTCCTTTACTCTTTAAATCGCAATTTATAGAGTAACAAGTTTTACTGGTGGTAGAGCTTTTGTTAACGAGCTCGAGGAAGTGGGCACCACCGCCTTACCTTTATCTGCCGCCAAATAGCAGTACTTATGCTGCTGTGTTCCGGTTAGATGGTAATGGTATGTTCCTGTAATTACTGGCACATAGGCATACCAGCTAAGTCCTATAGTATGACAACATATCCACATAGAGATCAAGACAACATAATATATATGTATGTGGATATCCATGGGCTGCAGTAGCCACTTAACATCTGGTAGACTGCATGCTCGTTTGCCATATAGTATAAAAAAAATTCGGCATCGTGAGGTTGTGTATGACGGTTTTTTTTAAATTATTTTTACGTTTGTTAGTACAAATAAATATAATCTTTTATATTTAACCCGTCAAGGATCACGGCTATACATTTTGTATCATTTTTAGGGTTCCGTACCCAAAGGGTAAAACGGGACCCTATTACTAAGACTCCGCTGTCTGTCTGTCCGTCCGTCACCAGGCTGTAGGTATCTCATGAACCGTGATAGTTAGACAGGTGAAATTTTCACAGATGATGTATTTCTGTTGCCGCTATAACAATAAAAACAGAATAAAATAATTATTTATGTGGGGCTCCCATACAACAGACATGATTTTTTTTTTGCCGTTTTTATAGATAATGGTACGGAACTCTTCGTGCGCGAGTCCTACTCGCACTTGGCCGGTTTTTATTTATTTAATAGTTTATTGAACAAAATACACATAAAATGTGCGCAAGGTGAGCTTAGTGTTAAAAGCATTTTCAACCTGCCAACTCCAGAGGTAGCAAAAAAGGTTGACGTGCTAGCCTGATAGATATTAACTTATTGGTACATACATAAGATAAGAAACACGGACAACAATAAACTCCACTCATAAAGAATAAATCAATGCAAATTTACAAATGCGAAAGTTTGGAAGTTAGTTTGTTAGTCAATCACGTCATAATAGCTGAACCAATTTCGATGAAATTTGGCATGACGATAGATTATGACCTGGATTGACACATAGGCTACTTTTTATTGAAAAACCACGCGTGCGAAGCCGCTAGCGTGTGCTAGTATTGTAATCACTCTTTATGCCCGGGTACTTGATACGTAGTACACATTGAAAATGAAAGATTCCGGTTTTAACTTAAGATGCGAAACCCTAATGAGGGAATAATTTTAAGAAATCTCATTTTGTACAGTCCCAAAATAAAGTTTATTGTCAGCGTGCGTGGGATGCGGCAAGCTTTATTTTTAAAGAAAAAAAAAACAAAAAGTCTGTTGCGGCCAGTCGCGGCCCGCCTGCTTTTCATATTCCACTCAAAGTCAAAGTGATTGTGGTTTCATTTTGCAACTTTGTATGAAATCGTTACAGCCGCTATATAAATGGCACGTATAAACATACTTAAAACAAATCGAAAAGCATTAAATATAATCTTCAATTTATATTAACGTAGGTTTAAGGTTAAATGTTGGAATTTGTAATAAGAATAAATGAAAGGCTCCAAAGATACCGATAAAAAGGAGTCAGGTGCGAATGGCTGACGCCGATTACATAAATAATAATAACTATGAAAAAATGGTCATCCCGAGGCGACCGGTAGATGTGAAATACCTATCTACTCGTAAACTCGGCGCTGTTCTAAGTGACGTAACCGACGTTTTAGAAAATATTACTACTAAGTCGTACTAAGTGTACTTAGGACACTTCGAATCTGTACGAGTAAAAGAAAGTCGTGTTAGTTACACTATTTATAACTCAAGAAAGGCTGAACCGATGTGGCTGAAAATTTGTGGGGAGCTTAGAACCAGGAGACGGACGTAGGATACCTTTTATCCCGTTCGACCGCGTTCCCGTGTGACGTGACATAAAACGTCAAAGATATTACAAGTCACTATAAAACGTGGTATAACAAAAACGCATATGATATGGAATAACAAAACGCAAATGACAGCTAAACGTAATTTTGTCTATGGTTAAGTATGGTTGTAAAATGATGGCCGGGGACCACAATTGACAATTCTACCAGGGTGACGTATATTAACAGCCCGCGTTATATGCATGTCAAGGCGGTACGAAGTTCGGCGGGTCAACTATAGTCTAACTTTTTATTAGCTGCAGTAAAATGACGTTTTGTGGGTTGCCGGTTTTTGAAGAAAAATAAATAGGGATGTAGCTAAATGAGTGAATCATAAATGAATAATCAGTTTGGTTTTTTTTTTGAGATTTAATATTAAGTTGTAATGTATTTTTTTAACCTATTATTATTACTATACTAGAGGATTGATCTTTTTTAGTGGAAGTATAGGGAGGTACATTCAAAATGAAACAAAAACGTCATAATAATGTTATTTAATTAATTTTTGTGAACTGAATCACATCCCTATTGAGATTAGGCTGGCAACATTATTTTACGGAATGACATTTAAAAACGTCATTTTACTGCAGCTAATAAAAAGTTAGACTTTAGTGATTTATAATTTAAAGATCATTATGTAGATACGTCAAACATACATCTAGACGTAGGTAGAAGATGCAGATACACCGATTAGACAGATCGGTTCGTCTTCAAAAGTAGATAAAAGTAACATTACAAATGTCAGTTACGCCAAAATGTCGGTTACGTCACTTAGTTAGAACAGCGACGAATTGATGGTTAATGAAATAATCTATAATTAAAGAAATCCTTTTACAATCATCTTATCTTATCATATGCAATATAAATACGCGTGACGGCAAACGGCGTCACGCAGTCACACCGTGACGGCATACGTGTCGGTCTACCCCCAAGGTGCGCCAATACATTCATGCCGGGCATTTCACGTGGCGCTTTCTAGTCCCAAACTAGGCACTGCTTGTACTATGGAAACCAGATAACTGATAGAACACATAAATACATTCTTTTTCTAAATACATAGATACGTATAATACCTATATAATTATAGAGAAACATCCAGAACTGGAACAAATATCTGTAGATTATGCAAACATTTGTTTGACGAACTACGAAGACTGTCTAAATTATAACCTGCTAAAAAAATATGCCAAGTGCGAGTCGGACTCGCGCACGAAGGGTACTATCTATAAAAACGTCAAAAAAATCACGTTTGTTGTATGGGAGCCCCCCTCAAATATTTGTTTTATTTTAATTTAATTATTTATTTTTAATGTGAATATATAACTAAATATTCTGTGAATATTTCAAACGTCTACCTGTTGCCGTTATCAATATCGAGCAAAAACGAGCAAAAAAACCACGTTTGTTGTGCGGGAGCCCCCCTTAAATATTTAATTTATTCTGTTTTTAGTATTTGTGTAGTGTATAGCGACAACAAAAATACATCATCTGTGAAAATTTCAACTGTCTAACTATCACGGTTCATGAGATATATAGCCTGGTGACAGCCGGACAGACAAACAGCGGAGTCCTTGTAATAGGGTCCCGTGTTACCCTTTAGGTACGGAACTCTTATAAAAGCTACTAAACCAATTTATTACTTTTGTCTTTTTTAGGCAGAGCACTTGAGATTTATTCTACTAGAAATTGCATAGAAGGACGACTGATTCGTACGACCATCACCACTGTTAGGAAATGGTCATAGCAATTTCTAAACTATGGAGATTGCTATTACCATTTTACCACCATGAGAAGTTGACAAAGCTCTCGCGAAGGAACGCGTGCGTTTACACGTGACAGAGAACATGCGCAAACTAATCAGTTTGGCATGCGCCGTGGCAGACAACACTTGACACGATAAGATGAAAGTTCTCGTAGAATATGCCATGAATATGAGAATATGAGTAGCTTAGTAAAAGCTACACCATCTAAAACCCTCCATTCTTTCTAGACATTTCGATCTTGTGTTTGGCGGCCGAAATAGGTATGGTGGTAATCTATTTTTAGGGTTCTGTACCTTAAAAGGTAAAAAAGGAAACCTTATAAGATCACTCTGTTGTCCGCCTGTCTGTCCGTGTGTTACCACCGATTTTCTCAGGAACGGGTGGACGTAGCAAGTTGAAATTTATACCAGATAATGAGGTCTATATGCACTATTAGGTGAATAAAAACAAAGGTCCTGATCCTGAGTCAATACGATAAAAAGATACGGGCAAATTTAGATTTTCGCGAAAACTTGTCAGTACCTAAATTTACCTTAATTTCCAACTTTTTTAATTTTTCGGAATTTTCCCTTTACTTGTGCTGCTTTTTGCCAAATTTCGTGATTCTAGGTCAACGGGAACTACCATATAGGTTTTCGACCCAAAACCTAATAGGGTACTTCTGATTGACCTAGAATAGTCAATTCTGGACAGGTATGGAACTCTCGGCGCACGAGCTCGACTGGAACTTGACCGGTTTTATTTAGGTATTGATTCTTCTTTTTGTATGTATACATTTGTTTCGTTTTTAAGTGTACTGTGTTGTGTTTTTAAGTATCTTTATAATACATTTAACTTAAGTTATACCTTTATAATTACTCTGAAAAGAACTTACTAATAAATCAATAAATACTGAATTGTTATCACAAATTTAAATAGAATAATGGTGCCTTCAAAGATTTGAATGGACCTACACCAATTTTAGTAATGCACGCATCAAGCTTTCTCAATTTTAATTATGTACATGATTTATTCGTGTCTTCTACGTGTAGGTTTTTTACCCTTTGCATAAATCTTTAAAATTGACGTCAATTTGCTAAACCAGTAGCAACAAATTATCGTACATCTATTTATATCACCGGCTGTCAATCAAAGCAACATATGCCAGGCGATAATAAAAAGGTTTTATCACTTTACCGGTAGCAATACTACGCCTATGTCACTCCCAGTTTTCAATATAAAGAAGACAATCATTATTTAGTAGGTATGTACCTATTATTATGTATATAAGGCGAAGGTATTTATGTTTATATATTTATGGGCCATGGAATAAGTTAATTAATCCCTTAACTATTTTAATGTTGCCTGATCTAAATGATTTATAATTATATCATATATATATACATAATATACATATATTATCATGTAATCACCGTCATGTGATCCATTATTATCCTGAAAGTTGTCTGGAAGAGATCGCTTTTAGCGATAAGGCCGCCTATTGTACTAAATTTATATTTCACTTTGATGTACTATAAAGAGTTATCTTATCTTATGTTTATCCTAAGTCCTATAATTCTTATCCTTGTTATTTTATTATTACTTTTAATTCTATATTGTATTATCTTTAAGAATACCTAGTTCATAAGTACCTTTTTGTGAGAGAAAATAAACGTTTATGAATTATGAATCTTATCTTTATTTATCGGTGTTACGACCGACAATGTTTGACAGTGTGACTCCCACCAGCGCGCCCTTCCACGGTGCGTAGTGCGAGGAAAGACGCAGTGCGGGGCGGATCGCACTAACCCTGAATAAGTAAGAAATAAAGACAAGTAATGTTCATGACAAGCCTAGATTAGAAAGGCCTTTATAAAAATAGAAAGAGTATGAAAGAAAAAAATAATTGACGTCTATTGAAAAATCTTCTACCTTAGCGGCTTACCTACCCATTTATCGATAATCCTTTTTAGACCAAACCTAGGAATCTATGCCTATCTGTTAAAGCCTTACCTGCACTAGTTAACACTTGTCGCTAAATAGCGATCTCTACCAGGCCGTTGGATGGAATGTATTGTGTGAATATTCACGCATGGAAACGAGATTACGCAAGAAAAAAACTGAAACTGTCTTCCACACACTCGCGTTCGTCAACATTCGTCATGTTTTGAAGCAGTAGATTAATTAATGAATTAAAATTAAAAAAAATTAACCTATATTTTCCCACTGCCGGGCAAAGGTCTCCCCTATGTTCCTCCACATCTCACGATCACTCGCCACGTCCCACCAGCCATCTTGGTATGAATCGAGGTCGTCACGCCAACGCTTCCTCGGCCTGCCCCGGCTTCGACGCCCATCTGCAGGCACCCATTGTGTGACGACTGTTGCCCATTTGTCTGAGACCATACGACTGACGTGACCCGCCCAGTCCCACTTCAGCCTAGCAGGTTTGTCTCCGACATCTGCGATGCCGGTTTTCGCGCGCAGTGTGGTATTGCGAATCCTGTCAATTCTCTTTACCCCTAACACGCTGCGTTCCATGGCTCTTTGGCAAACCTTGAGTTTGGACTTTTGAGATCCTGTCAATGACCAGGTTTGGGCACCATAAGCAAATTTAATTAATTAATTTTATTTTTCCTTACAAGCTACATACAGCGATCTCTTGCAGACAACCTTTGGATGGAGAGGAATATTATTAAATGGAAGATTAATGTGAAACGTCCGTACGTTATACTTCTACACCTTCCATGGCAATACATTACCCTAATGATACATAATACTGGTTAAATCGTGCTGGTAATCCGTTGGACGATGAAATATGAAGTGCTAAACGCGTCTGGTGCAACAATGTTGCAGCGTCTGGCACCGAGGCCGACAAATAGCTACATCGCCCGGGGAACTAAGAACGGTATGTTTTCTGTCAGATACTTTGTAACGGGCGTCTTAAACCTAAGGGGGGAAAACAAGACCTGGGGGCCAATTCACGTAACACAATTTTAAAATATAACGAAACATGACCCAAATAAAATTGGATTCTGAATTGAATATATTTTGGCATTCTGTTTTATTAGTAACGTCAATACCGATTAGGACATTTAAGATGATATACAAATTTAATTTCGGTGACGATTGGGCGGAGCATATAGCCGACTTTCCAGAAATGCAAAAAAGTGACAGTGCTATGAGAATACATTTGACATTTGACTAACTTCCGCTGCTCAGATTTTTTTCATCCAGTACAATAAAATGATCCTTACAAAGGACTGCATCGATCGCCATCAAAAAAAATGTTTACCAATTTGATTCATTTTAAAGCGCTACTCACGTTTGACCAAAAAAAATTTAATGCCAAAATGTTTTTCTTTGAAAACGAGCTGATGTTTTAAAAGTAACTGCACCTGTATTTCCTCTGGTTATGGGTGCTGCCGTACTGTTCCAGTTAAAAAAAACCTCTGTATAAGTAGTTTAAATCCCCAAGTAAATATTGCATAAATATGAAATGAGTAACATTTTTCGTCATTGGATACGACATTTACTTAGCGACTCATTTTATTTACATTTACATAACGACTAATGAGACTAGATCGATACTCGAATTTTACTATTTTAAGTTACGGGAATTGGCCCCGGGAATGGTCGTATTGTATGGTTTGAGTGTTGGGCCACGACAGGGACGGATGAAAGAGGAGAGCACGCGGCGAAAATGCGAATGTTAAGATGGATGGTGGTATCAAGAATGGATAAGATAAGGAATGAGTCATCATTATCATATCGCCAACAGGACGTCCGCTGCTGACGAACCAGTCACCGACATAGAAAAAAGGATTAGCAAGCAAATTATATATAATTATATATATATAATTATATATATATATATATATATATATATATAAAGAACTAAAATAAAATAATAAATAAATATTGCTGGACATTTCACACAGCGCTATCTAGCCCTAAACTAAGCAGAGCTTGTATTATGGGAACCAGATAACTGATAGAATACTTATATACTTTTTTTTTTTAAATACATACTTATCATATATAAAAACATCCAGACCCGGCACAAATATCTGTAGATCATGCAAAAATTAGTTCCGCGGCGGGAATCGAACCCGCTAACCTCCTGCGTCTCAGCCGATTATTCGCTTACTGCGCCACGGAGGTCGTCAATTGTATCAATTGTGCTCAAATATCGAAAACCTTTGACATTTATAATTATTTAATATGTACTCATATTTGATTTAAATTTATTGTTTCAATTTAAATGACCAAATATAATGTTTGTACGCTAAAATGGCAAAACCTAATATAGTTCTATAATTAAGCTCAACCATCTTTATGTACCAAGGTTTACAGACAATAAAGGAATTATGATTATGATTAAGCTGAAGTGGCAGTGGGAGGGGCACATAACTTGAAGAACTGACGGCCGTTGGGGCAGAAAGGTTCTCGAGCGGAGACCACGCACTGGAAAATGCAGCGTAGGACGGCCCCCCACTAGATGGAAAGAAGACCTGTTAAAGGTTGGTGGGAGCCGTTGGGTGCAAGCCGCACATCACTCGCTCTGGAAATCTATGGGGGAGATCTATGTTCAGCAATGGACGTCCTTTGGCTGATATGATGATGATAGGTAATTAATTAATTATTGATGGAGCGAAGCAAGATCTCTAAATCAAATTGGGCAAATCGGCGTTGTATGTATGTATGTTTGTCCAAGGATAACTTTCGTAGCGTTGATCCGATACTCGTGAAATATTATACATTGGTAGGTAGTGATGTCACAATTTTGGTGCGATTAAATGAGCTAAAAATGTTGGAAGGGGGGGGGGGGGGGGATGTTTAGATATAGTTCAAGAAATGTAAAAAAATTAAAATGAGGCTAAATGGTCAAGTGGGACGTCAAATGAAAGGTATTAGTACATTTGGACTGCCTTTTTATTTTTCGTAAATTCTTTATAGTTTTGAGTTATTAGCCATACTAAAAACTAAATTTAGACAAACTTCACAGGGTACACCAGTGATCCCACAGTGCTGTAATTTAGTATGCGTGTAGCTTAAGTGATACAAATATAGGCAACAGTCTGAAATCCAGAATAACTGCAATTTGTACCTAAAAAAAAAGAGTAACCACAATACATGAACTCCCGTTACCTTTAATTTGAATGAAACTGTAGGTCAAGTGAGTTAGTTATTTATTTCGTGACACTATTTTGATAGTCAAAGATTACAAATAATATTTTTTGTTTTAATCGGAGACTCGCGAGATCTCAGTTCGGGGCGAACCAATAGTTTATTTAATTTAATATGTGTACAACGCTGTGGGCTACAATAACTTCACTACAAAATTATGTCTTTATAACCAACGAATTAATTTAACTATTGTTTTATTTAATGCATGCTTTCTGAATCACCCTGTATAATATCATAGTATTTTCATACAATAAAACATTGAGATTGAGACTAAACACATTACTTAAGATGTTTGTGATGTTGCATACCTACTTGCATACCAAGCTAAATGTAGCCATCACACAAAATACGAGACCTGATGCCAACAATGATAGCTTGCAGACAATCTTCAGACAGCGACCAATATTTTAACTCATTATTTGAGGGAGCAACTAGACACAAATAACTTTTGAACATAGATATTATCCGATTTCAGAACAGACACAGAAAACACATGAAATAGACAACTTAAAATCTAAAATATGTGTACATCTGGTTTAACAAACATTTATTCCGCTGCGGAATAAATGTTTGCATGATCTACAGATATTTGTTCCGGGTCTGGTTGTTACTCTATATATTATAAGTATGTATTTACAAAAAAAAAAGATGTATATAAGTATTTATATATAGTTATCTGGTTCCCATAGTACAAGCTCGGCTTAGTTTGGGGCTAGATAGTGCTGTGTGAAATGTCTACCAATATATATTATTATTATAATTCTCATAAGAATAACGTGGAGAGGATGGAGAGATGTAGTGTCAAAAGACATGAGAGAGTGCCAAGTTTCTGGTGACGACGTCGAGTATAGAGCCAAGTGGAGAAGAACGACCAGGAAAGCTGACCCCACCACCATGTGGGATACATAGCTGGGAAGAGAGAGAGATTCTCATAAGAAAAATAAAACTGAAAAAAAAAAGATGGAATACTTATATACTTTTTTTTTGTTAATGCATATTTATAATATATAGAAAAACAACCAAACCCGGAACAAATATCTGTAGATCATGCAAACATTTGTTCCGCGGCGGGAATCGAACCCGCTACCTCCTGCGTCTCAGCCGGCAAATGATACCTATATTATAAGAATGTATTTACAAAAAAAAGTATACATACATAACTATCTTATCAGTTTCTAGTTCCCATAGTACAAGCTCCGCTTAGTTTTGGGCTAAATGGCGCTGTGTGAAATGTCCAGCAATGTTTATTTATTTATATTCCCTTACATGGGAACTTCAAGATATGATTTTAATGTTAAACGTACAGTGAGTAAATTAATAACATTGCCTCTAAAATAAAAATAAAGGTTGCCTTTGCAAATTTACGAGTTTGATTGATTTTCTCATTGTTATGTACGACATTATATGAAAACACAGGTACGGCTAATGGCTAATATTGTTGTAAAATAGGTTTTTTTCAAATTAATTACCATAGAAAGTATAAATTTTTCAAACAACCTTAATATCGAGTGCTAAAATTTCAATGTAAAACCAGCCTATATTAAATAGGTAAACAAATAATATTCATTAATTATGTAAGTAGGTACCTGTTGAACTGATTAAGCGGCATCGTCGCAAAGGCGCCGCCGATTTACGTTTAAATTGTTTAATGGAAATGTATCGATTACTGGATAAATATTCAAGCTACCTGTATTACACCCACTTCTAAAATCAGTAAATACTATTCCGGATGTGTGTTTTAAATTAATGATTTTAAATTACAAAACAGATTGTTTTAGTAAGAAACCCTCTATTTATTCTTATCGAGAAGGTAGAATAGAATAGAAAATTCTATATTGCACGCACACAATAAAACAAAACAATTACATGAGAACAACGTAAATCAAATTGGCGGTCTTATCGCTAAATAGCTGTCACTACAAGACAAACTTTGGATGGAATGGACTGTGTGGATGTTATCTGGGGTGTAATGTTGTACCCACTACACATACTTATACTTTTATTATTTGGAGGCTGTACTGTCCCACTGCAGGCAAAGGCCTCCCCTTCCTTCCTTCCCCTCCACTGTATCATGCGCGTATGTGGTCCAGTCTTCCATATACGAGTCGAGTTCGTCTTTCCATCGGCGTCGCGTTCTGCCGCGTGCTCGTTTTCTGTCTTTTGGGATCCATTTGGTGGTGGATTTAGTCCATAACTCCTCCGACATGCGGCAGAGATGGCCCGCCCAGTCCTACTTTAACTTGCCTACTTGGTGCCCGACGTCCGCGATATGTGTTTGGGAGCGCAGTTTACTGTTTCTAATGCGGTCTGTTAATTTGACTCCTAGGATATACTTATACTGATGAGATAACATTATATTACAACTAGCTGACCCGCCCACGGCTTCGCACGCGTGGTTTTTCAATAAAAAAACATTACCCTCCTTTTGCGCAGTCAGGTAAAAAGTAGCCATTATCCCAATCCTGGTCATAATCTATGTACCAAATTTCATCAAAATCCGTCCAGCCGTTTAGTCGTGAAAATGTAACAAACAGACAGAGAGATACGTTACTTTCGAATTTATAACATTATTAGCTTCCGCCAGCGGCTTCGCACGCGTTGTTTGTCAACAATAATTAGCCTATAAGTTAATCCAGGTTATAATCTACGTACATACCAAATTTCATCGAAATCGGTTCAGCCGTTACGATGTGATTGAGTAACAAACAAACATCCAAACTTTCGAATTTATATTATTAGTGTGATAGTATTAATATGACTTCATCGTCAACTTATAACAGTCCACTGCTGGACGTAGGTCTCTCCCAGGGTGCGCCTTTGAGCCTGATCCCGATCGATTTGAGCTCTTCTCATCCAATCCTTGCCAGCCACAGCGCGCAAATCGTCACTCCATCTAGCCGGAGGGCGTCCTGCACTTCGCTTGCCTAGACGTGGTATCCACTCCAGAACACGTTTACCCCCACGGTTATCGGTTCTGCGGCAGATATGACACATAAATAATAAATACTCAAATATTAGCGACAAATAATAAAATAGTGTTCCCTAAGCATACCTTTAAAGATACGGAGTGACTTGGCACATCTGATAGACACCGGTAAAGGTAGGTAAGTAAATTTTACTCAAAAAATTTACAACACATGAATACAAAATTCATTTAAATTGCATTTGTCAACATATTTTCAACAAGTAATAAAGATTTATTCCAACTTATTCAAAATATTGCGGTATAAAGTTTACAAATACTGCATACGAATGTAAACGACCTTATTAAACAAGTTGTGATTGATGGATGCCTCGAAATAATGCCTAAAGGTCCATGTCTCGCCTTAAATAATCATGAATCACGGATTTGGTTTAAATACATATACAATAAAAACTCAAACAACTTGCAACATTTTTGTGTGATGCATAATTCAAAAGTGTCTACTTTTTATTTATACATATTTCTGACAATCATAAAGATATAGATTTATTTATTTGCCAAAACATGAGTAAAATTATAAAGCTGTTACAAAATTAAATGGTTTTACTATATTCAGCCATAGTGGCGTGCAAATTACATCTATACTTATATTATAAACAGGAAAGATTTGTTTGTTTGTATTGAATAGGCTCCGAAACTACTTCATCATCATCATATCAGCCGTAGGACGTCCACTGCTGGACAAAGGCCTCCCTCATTGATCTCCAGGAACTGCGGTTGGAAGCGGCCTGCATCCAACGCCGACCTGCGGTTCTTACCAAGTCTTAGAAATTACTTGACCGATTTAAAAAATATTTTCACTGTTGGGAAGCTACACTATCCCCGGGTGACATAGGCTACTTTTTACTTAACTGCGCAGAAGGAGGGTAATGTTTTATTGAAAAACTACGCGTGCGAAGCTGCGGATTGGTCAGCTAGTGTCATATAATTTTAAATTATTGGCTATTTGGGATTGGGCCGGGCACGTAAGTCAAATGCTTCCAAAGAAATGGGCCAACATCGTAACACCTTGTGTACCGGAGGATGCACAGCGACGTCGCGTCGGGATCGGCCGCGAAAGCGTTGGCGCGACGACATCACTGGATTCGAGAAGGAATGGTGAGAAACTGCCAAGAATCGCGATAGGTGGAAGGAGTTGAGGAAGGTCTTTGCTCAGCAGTGGGAAAATGTGGGGTAGTAAAAAAAATGGATAACTTAGAAATAATAATAGGTAATATAATGTCAGCACATACTAATAAAATAATTAGATAACAATTTAAACTAGGCTCAAATGTCATCATGTATCATTTAAAAATTCATAGATTGAATAATAATAATCTTTATTTCAGACTCATGAGGTCCATACACATTTACTACACACAATACAATACACATAATTCACAATATATCACCTTAAGTAGTTTAGGTGGCAATGCCCACCCAACGTTTATACATCTTAGAATGTATAAGCCTTTCTGCCAGACTTCTAATGATAGCGTTATTACAAGTGTCAACTCTGGACATGAAAGACGCTATCCTCCTACGCTGAATAGCGTTGAAAGTATCAACGCGTGTTTCGTTAAACATTTCGGAGGCACTACAGTATCGCTTTAAGCCCATCAGTTATCTATTTTATTATAGGTTACCCTTATACTGTCATGGGACTTTTTAGTATACTCTGTCCAGAGTTGACACGGGTAAAAAGTCTGGCAAAAAGACCTAAAAAGCGTCACTTTCACGTCAGGAGTAGACTTGCAGAATTTTCTTGCAATCATATTGCCCACAATACATAAGGCTCTGCGCTGGCGTTCTACATCTGCGTCATCTTTCAGGCTGGAAGTCACGATGTGGCCAAGGTACTTGAAACTATTCACTACCCCTATGGGTTGCCCGCCAATATAAACCGCTGGTACGTTTTGGGGACCCTTTCCCGATCTGAATATCACCATTTCTGTTTTTTTAACGTTGTATATTAAATCGTGATCTTTCGTGTATCTTTCACAAATCGCAGTCAGCTTTCGTAAACCCTTGATCGAGGGGCTGAGTATAGTATAGTTTGTACAATTGTATGTTTGTTGTGATTGTAGGTTTTGTCATAAATAGATGGAAACTGTGTATTTATATGAATAGGAAGCTTATTATACATCTTCACTCCCATACAAAACACACTCTTATTAAACAAAGCTGTCTTAGACGTTATTGATCGAAAACCTTTATGCCTGTTGCTGTCCAAGGTTTCGTAGTTTGTGATATTGTTTCTAACATGTAAAGTCGATTCGTAGATGTAAAGTGAAGGTAGGGTAAGAATTTTTAACGTCTGGAAATGGAGCTTACACGGATCAGTTCTCTTCCACAAGTTACAAATAGACCTTATACACTTCTGAGCTTTAAACACGGTATCTTATGTTGAATTTCCCCATAAAATAATCCCATATTTAAGCACGGAACCTACATACGCATGATAGGCATTTAAAAGAGCATTTTGAGTGACGACTTATTAAGCATACCTAGTCAGGTCATAAATTCTGTCACATGTTTAATATAAAATAATTGAAACAAGTTTATTCATTATGTAACCATTTATATACCAAAATGAACTTAACAAAACATAGATTCTTATGACACTAAAGTTTATTCAAAATGACCTCCGTGATTTTGAATACAGGCCTTCAATCTGCGCGGCCAGTCGTCTATCGCAGCACGAACGAGGTCCATGTCAATATCGGCGGCTGTCTTAATCAAGGATGTCTTGAGTGACTCGAAATTGGGATGAGGCTTTGAGCACGCCTTTTCCTCCAAGTGTTGCCATATATTGTAATATAACGGATTCAAATCTGGACTGGAGGAGGGCCAGTCTTCGTGCCGGATGAAGTCGATTTCACACGCCGCCAGCCAGTCTTGTGTGCTCTTCGCTCTATGAGCTGGCGCCGAATCTTGTTGGAGTGCCTGTTATTGAACATGGTATGAGAAACAGGTTCGACAAGGTTCGTCAGGACTGTATTTTGATACACAACTGCATTCGTTTT
Source organism: Philereme vetulata (assembly GCA_918857605.2). Classification (NCBI taxonomy): domain Eukaryota; kingdom Metazoa; phylum Arthropoda; class Insecta; order Lepidoptera; family Geometridae; genus Philereme; species Philereme vetulata. The sequence continues at coordinate 2,224,291 of OU975460.1, read as the reverse complement.
TACACCTTTCTCACAAAAATGTACCTCTGTTAAGCCCCAATAAGAAACTCCCAACCATACCATGGGCGAGGATGGAAAATGACCTCGTTGGACACGCGGAATACGGTTGCTCGCTTCTTCACTACTGTGTGCGTACACCTTATCATTTTGTTTGTTGTAGCTCTCTTCTACGGTAAAAATTTTTTCATCCGAAAAAAGAATTTCCCGATATTTTATTCCCGCGTACCGCTTCAACAAAGCGCGGCATCTCTTCAGTCTTAGGTCCATTAGACGAGCATTCAAACGATGTCATGTTTTTCTTCGATATGCCCGAAGCCCTAAGTCTTCATTTAACACCCTTTTCGCCGTGGTTCAGCTTAACCCCATCTGAAGGGCCAACAGTTTCTGCTTACGTTTGGGATTTCTTTGAATTCGCGCCTTCACAGCTTTTATCACTGCTGGAGTCCTAACAGACCGAGGGCGACCACTTCTTGACCTTCTTCATCTACACTAGAGTCTTCATTGTATCGTTTGATGGTGCGATAAACGAATCTTTTGGTTATATTAAAATTTTTCAGTATGTCAAAAAATTGAATTGGCGCGTAACCGCAACGATGCAACGCAATAACTGCAACACGGTCTTCTTTAAGCGTCCACTCCATATTTATAAAATAAAATATTAAAAATATAAAATGAGTAAAATTCTAAAAAGTATACATTTTTATTTTCATGAACAATTCGAAATTCGAATGCTATCAACTTTTTTGTGGCCAGCATTCTAAAAGAAAAGTTTTTAGTGTGTGACAATACTTATGACCTGACTAGGTATATATAGTGCATATGAGCACTTGGCTGATTTTAGCGGAGATTTCAGCGATATGCTGTTTCCATTATTTAAATGACTATAAAAATACATAACAGTTAAACAGTTGAATCATCTAAATATCTATAGATAGCTCACCTGATCCAGATCACTATCAGGCGGAATTGACAATGGCTGCATTGCCCCACTAAATCAAAGTAGGTAAGCTCTGCCTAGACTTCCATATTTGCGATAGTGGTAGTTAAGGTGCAACGATTTTGACACCAAATCCCGTCTGTTTTGTGATTATTGGCATTGTTTTCAAATTGATCATTATCATCAGATCGGCCACAGGCCGCCCATGGCTACGCATAGACCTCATATATATTTCCAGAAAAACCTGTGCTGCCTGCATTCAACCGGCTCCTGGAAACCTTGAGTCCCCTAGACTCGCGTAGGGGCCGATGGGCCACACCATAGATAATGCTGCAGCGCATAGTTTGTTTAGGTATGTACAGTTCTATCTCAGTCTAATCGGTGTGTGTGAAGAGTAAAGAAAATGTATTAGAGCGCTAATTTAAGAGGTTTTCCATCAAATGGAGCGACATCCAACGTTGCGCTCCGCAGAGCGTGATCTCCACTCGAGAACTTCCCTAAATACCGTCAGTTTATCTTATTAAATAGGTCATCAAATCAAACATCGAAATATTTAAATAACAAAAGTACAAAATTTCTTACAAAAATTCTGCATTATGGTATTTTGAGATCATACATATGCTCATTACATTTAAACCCTCCGTCGTCCGAGACACGTTCTCGGAGACCCGGATGACGAAATCACCTCCGCTAATCCGGAAGAGATATTTGAGTCATCTACATTAGACAGAGCAAACACTTCACAGATACACCGACCTCGCCGGCGAGGTCGACGAGTCCCTTCAGTCGCCGCCTATACGAGGTACAAGCGCGTACCCGGGCGTTTCTCTCTTATTCCCACCCTGGCAACAGCCCAAGCCGAGGTTCGTACCTAAGTGGTGCCCTTGCGCTAGTTGCCTCATCAAAACTTACAGGACTGAGCGCCTTCTGCTCTCGCCAAAAGTTCGGATAAGCTGCAACGGCCTCAGAGGCCAACAGCGAGATTTGTCTATTCGAAAAAAAATCCCCATGCTCATTAATATTATTTTAGTGTAAGAGTAAAAGTGGTCATAAAGTTTAGAGTTTCAAATTACAAAGTAGCGAGCACGACGAGATACGAGCTAATGGTAGTCATCAAACCGGCAAATGCGAATTGCGAAAAAAGCGCAAATTGTTTTAAATGGGCAGGTAGGCGCGCGCCTGACCTACAGACAGGGAAAAACGAACAAATACACTGAGCTTTTTGGGTTCCCTAGTTTTTTTTTGTAAATACGTCTCTAACTAACATTTAGACGACGACCTCCGTGGCGCAGTGGGTTAATAGCTAGCTGAGACGCAGGATGGGGTACGATGCTCGATACGGAACAATGATCCTCTCCATCCAAAGGTTGTCTGGAAGAGATCGCTTTGTTAAGCGATAAGACCGCCCATTATGCTTACTTTTATTTGTTTTTTTTTCTATAAATCTGTTGTGTCTAGCTTGTAAGGTATAATAAAGAATTTTCATTCATTCATTCATTCATTCATTCATGATTGCATGATCTACAGGCCTTTGTTCCGAGTCTGGTTGTTTCTCTAAATATTATAAGCTTGTATTAAACGTATATTAGTATTCTATCGAATATCTAGTTCCCCAAGCTTTGCTTAGTTTGGGGTTAGGTGGCGCTGTGTGAAATGGCCAGCATTATTGATTTATTTGATACATAAAAGTCGGAGACAAACAAGCAAGGACATTCGCCGTTGTCAGACAATGTGAGCAGGGTAACAGTTCTTACAAATCAGCACATGTAGTAATGCCTACACTTTGCGAAACAGTAGATATATGGTTTGCTGTTATGTACTCCACAATACTCTTTATAACCCCGTAGTAAGTTGAGTCCTCACTTGAGGTACACTTGAGCACAGATAAGATAATACTATAGATACTGGTAACTCGAGGTAGTTGACTTTCACTTGAGGTACACTTGAGGCACAAGCCAACCCTATGTTACTTTACTGTTACGCCCAATGCTGTTACAGTATAAGTAATAGTCGGCATCTCGAAGTTATATACCTACTGTGCCACAGAATAAGTAATAATAGGTATGATATATACCTACTACGTTTTTACCTACAGTTGCACAGAATAAGAAATAGTAGTTATGTTGCAATACCTAAACAGTTTTAGTTGCCAGCGGAACCTTTGAGAACGTTCCAGAAACGACGTTTTTAGTGTTAAATATAAGTGTTATTTTGGTTAGATTGGTTATCATTATTTTATCCCGAGCCCTCAGCTCGTAACATTATAATATATAAAGTGTTGCAATTTAAACTACAAATAATGACGGAGTATATTTTTGAGACCATAAGTAATAAATAAATAATGTTATTCTATTCAAAACTTGATTTTTGAGTTTTTGTGCCGAACATTAACCGGACCAGGTCATTGACTGGGCGAGGCGATTGAAAATCGTTGAACAGCGCGTAGTAACTTTTTAGTAATCTGCGGCATCTTACAATAAGCTAGCATTTCGTCGAGCAGCATTTTATCAATTTTCTCGTGATTTTGATAAAAAAACAAGAACATTTTATAGATACATTTATTTTGTATTTATTTAATATTAGTTTATATTGTTAATTTAAATATTATTAGTTTAAATTGCAACTTTACTTCTAAATAAAGCGGCATTTGTATCAAAAGAAAGGCCTTGCTGGGGCAATTTGAAAAAATGTAACAATGAAATTATTATACTCGTTAAAAGAACAAAACCCAATATAACCGCAGTCGCGCTTATATGGTTTTTTTTTATTTTAATTAGTTGGTTACTGGTCGGGGTTTATAATTTTTTAACTGATGACTTGTGTGGCACTGATGAACCATTGCTCGAACTTAAAACACAATCTTGTCCACATTTTTTCGGCATAACCGTTCAATCGCAAGGTCAAACCCGATATTAGTCGGTCTGAACTAATTAGTCACGTCAGAAACAAATGGAGATGTAATTCATATTAGTTTTTTGTGCAAAAGGTCGATCGCAGACGAGCCACATTAATCGGGTCCACAATCATCTTCATCATCATCATCCACAGCCTGACTTCACCCACTGCTGGGTATAGGCCTCCCCAAGTTTGTGTCATTCACCACGATTCTGAGCTAGTCTCATCCACTGACGGCCCACGACCTTAACGATGTCGTCCACCCATCTCGCCGCTGGTCGTCAGCTCAAATGATCGAGACACTTGGCTAGACGTGGTGATGACAGATGGGGCAGGACAGTGACTGAATGGTGGCCCGAGGAGCGAGTATAGAAGGGTAGGACGACCAGCAGCGAGATGGGTGGACGGTTCACAATAGTCGACTAAAATATATACTTACATATATAGATAGAAATCTCTTTAATGTAGGTACACCGCACTAAATTATCAAATAATATTTAAAATATTTCATTTCATTTTATTCTCAAACAATAAACTATTGTGTCGGAACAACAGATTTGGTATTACAAAATGATAATTAACAATATATCAAAATAAAAAAACGAGTGCGCTTTAGATCACACAACTGAAGTAAAACTTCTTTTTCAAAATATTAATTTATAAAATTAATCAATTACAAAATTGTCCACACGTCTGTAGGTCGATCAGTCTATGTTCATTCTGGACAGACTCAAATCGCACTCGCACATTAACGTTTAAAAATATACGAAACATAACTCTCTCTCTTTTTATCTTCACTAGCTTATATTTCCCTCTCAACTTTCGTTCGCACTTTTCGTAGCGCATGCACTAGCTTACTCCCCAAGTCAAGCGTGCGTAAAGAAGTACGCAATACGTACTTCAATAAACAGTACAATGATATAACATGTCAACGGAAAACTAGACACAACATATAACTAGACACAATACAAATGGCTGTCTTCTCACTATAAGCGATCTCTTCCAAACTACCGAAAACGAAGTAAATTTAATCTGACTCCTACTTTCCGAAATGTATCCGTGCCGATATCTGACCACCTCGAGCTTCTTGGTATCACATTAACTCCGACTCTCAATTTCGGCTCCTACATTGAGTCGAAAGCCCAGTTGGCTGCTAATAAGCTTGGTATACTCGTAAAGGTGAGGCACTACTTCACACCGGGACAGTTGCTCAACTTGTAGCAAGCACAAGTCCGTTCGTGTTTGGAGTACTGTTCTCACCTCTGTGACGGATCAGCGAAGTATCAACTTGAAGCTCTGGAATCAATTGAGAGAAGAGTCAAGAAGCTCATAGGCAACGATGAGCTAGTTGATGCAAGGCTCCTCAGCCTGGAGCATCGACGAAAGGTTGCTAGCCTCTCGGTTTTTTATCGAGTACATTTCGGGGAGTGTGTGGCGGAACTTTTCAACCTGATCCCACCATCTCCTTTCTATCAACGGACAACCAGACGCTCTGCGGTGCGCCACCGCTATATGGTAGAAATACCTCCCATTCGCACAAAGCGGTTCTCTTCGACCTTCATTATGCGCACCGCCAAAGAGTGGAACGACTTGCCGGAGTCTGTGTTTCCAGATAGCTACAACCTGGGTATCTTTAAGTCGCGAGTGAATAGGTTTCTTCTAGGCAAGCGTGTGCCATCGTAGACTGCATCATCGCTTACCATCAGGCGAGATCGTGGTCAAACGCAAGCCTATAATATATATAAAGAAAAAAAAACCTTTGGATGTATTGTAGTAAAACTTCTTGTAAAAAGTTGTACAGGAAGGACCTGACACCGTACCTATTTTTGCCGCCAAGGAGTAATAGGTACTCGCTTAAGTGTGTGAGTACCATTGAAATTAGAGTCACATGAGACTTTTCACCTATATGTCTCAGGTCACTGGCGCAATGGCGGTCAGATTCAGACATTTGTCAGTGGAAAAAAGGAAATAATAACATGATTTATCAAGTACTAGAAAAAATACGTCGGGTATAGGACGTACTATGCATTCACCGATTTTCACCTACTTTACTCAGCCACAAATCGGTGAGCGACTTTAATCGCTCGTCTGCCTTAGACTTAATATCGTGATGAACGAAGGAATTCGTTGAAGTGACGGTTCTAAATTGCCTGTGATTACTCGTTGCATTAGGAACGTTTTGTTAAAAACGCATTAGTTAGCTTGAGGTAGGACTATTTTTGGTTTCTTTTCGAAGCATGCTCACATTTTTTAAAATACTTCGTGATATTGTAGCACTTAAATGTTAATACTGCTTTAAATTTTATTTCTGTTCAGAAGTAGTTAATCCCAATTTTTTTCAAAATTATGTAAGTTTATGTACCTAAGTATTATACTTACTACACAATATAAAACTGTTTGTCGTTCCTAAAATAATAAAATAAAACAGTTCGAAGGGGACGAGCCCGGCAAATGTGTCTTGACCAAGTTGAAAAGATTTTGATGAAAGGCCAGGGGGCCACAACCTCAATCCCTTATAAATAATCCCTTATATTAAAATAATATTACACTGACATTTCGTACCATGACCCTCAATGAATAAGCTTACTTTATTATTGTAAAGGAGAAGCAGTTTTGGTGACATCACCATAAATCGTTCACTCAAAACGTTTTACATTAGATCTAAAAATCAGAGTAAAATTATCCTAAAAAGTAAGTAAATCGTGTTTATTTTTTAATCGCAATGGTCTATACTGCACGTGGTGTAATCACTAAAAAGCACTAAATATACAACATTATTAGGATTATAACAGTAATGTTTAAAAGCTTTGTAGTTAAAATCGAAGTAATGTTGCTAGAAGCTTGAAACAAAACGCTCCTGAAACATGATGGTTTTCTGAAAGATTGTGGTTGGCGCCCTGGTCAAGAGTACACTAAACCGACGAGCATGTATGTATAAAGAATGCGATTAGAGTTGAGGCAATGTATGTCAGGATCATAGCAAGTGGAAGTTCGTGGTCTCTGCCTACCCCACAAGGATAAAGGCGTGACAGTATGTATGTAATATATATGTATTATTAATTATTGTTAAAAACCCGTGATGTCCCACTACAGGGCAAATGCCCTGATCTATCAAGATCTATCATCATGTCTCACATTGTTCGTCTGGGATGTAAATATACACATAAAAAACATGACAAAAAGTTTCACACCAAAAAGAAAAATAAATGCTATGTCAAGTAATCTTCCTTCCACTCGTGTATTGCCAAGTCTTTAGCAAATAGAGTAGGTATAAAAAAAAATCTATTAATTTTCTACTGATGATGTATGATCTAGATCTTACAGATATCGTTATATTAGAGAACTTATGTACGCACCGGCTCCGTGCTCCCTTGGCAATCCTTTCCCAGCCCTTCGCCCTTAGACCAGCCCATTTTCTGTAGCAGCTTGAACCCTTTGTTCTCGGTGGAAATCGACCTGAAGGAAGTATCTATATATTAATACGTTAAAAGAAAACTTTGTACACTTTTTTAAGCTTATTACGCGCACGAAGGAGTGTGAGATTTGGCATAGTTAAGGTCATAGCACATATCAACTTGGAAAGCGATAGGCACCGTATCAGCTCGAGCCGTTCAGTATTCTTTAATGAAACTCCCTACTGCAAGGCACACTTATCGGAATCGTAACGTAATCGCCTAGCCTCGGGACAAGCTCACGAACCGCGGTGCGGTGCGCTTACGTCGTCCCCGCGGTTACGACTCTCCGTACCCGAGCGGTACGGACCGGAAACTGGTGTCGCCTAGCTGTAGCCAAGGAGCTGCTGATCCGCTTTGATTACGTGCCAACGTTAGGTTGACAACGAGGCGAAAGGCGATACGGTGCCAATCCCTTTCCGAGTTGATGTCTACTATGACCTTTAAAATGCTAAAATTAAGTTAATAAATAATAATGAATCACTGTCGAATTTCGACCAACGTGGACTGGAAATTAAGTTTTTATTTTCAACCTATGTCATCCCACTGCTGGGCAAAGGTCTGCCCCACTGTCTTCCAGGACTTTCGCTCGCATGCCAAATCCCACCAATCTGTCTCGAAGGCATCGAGATCGTCACGCCAGCGTCTACTAGGCCTTCCTCGGCGCCGTCGCCCGTCTTCAGGCACCCACTACGTGATGATCGTTGTCTATCTGTCCGGGTGCATTCGTCTTACATGGCCCGCTCAACCCCATTTTAGCCTGGCAGCCTTATTTCCTGCATCAGCAAAGCCGGTCTTTAAACGCAGCGTGGTGTTACGGATTCTGTCAATCCTCTTTACTCCAAGCACGCTGCTCTCCATTGTTCTTTGGCAAACCTTGAGTTTGCATTTTTGAGCCTCGGTTAATGACCACGTTTCGGGACCATAGGTAAGGACGGGCAGTATACACATGTCGGTGAGTTTGCGCTTTAGTGACAGTAAAAGTTAGTACTACTTAGTTTATTTATATAACAGTAAAATAAATAGCATACTTTTAGAAAGTGTGTTGTTTGTGTGGGATGAGCAACAGGATTTTTACGCAATACATTTTTCTATTCTAAAAAGATAGGTGCTCAAATTGGTGAAGGAAAAGATCGTTATTAATCCCTCGGGTTAGAATCCCTCTGCATGTATTCGCCATGTCTTTCCATCAGAGTAAGATTTAACAATACCAAGCATCCATAGCACACTGTGTGATTGTGAGCCTTCCTAAGAGGACTATAGTGAGAGACCACGTTTCTGTTATTGCCCGGTCTTACTAATTGTCGTTCAAAATAAATCCATCAAAATATTTATTTGGTTCAAAAACACATCTTTTCTCTTCTGCTTTCTTCTCACTTTTAATTGGGGTCGGGCCTCCTTGTACTTCTGCGCCAGAATATTCGATCCTGGCTTGTCGTTGGAGAGATGTGGAGAGTTTTTATATCTCTTTCAACATTGGTCCACCAGGTAGCGGAAGGTCTTCTTCTACCCCGGAGCTTTGTTGGCATGTTAAGGACAGTTTTGACGGAGTAGCTATCATCCCTACGCATTATATGGCCATACCATCTGAGCATGCTCTCCTCAAGCTTCTCCGTAATTAGGTGCTACTTTAAAAGAGCATCTGACGTACTCGTTGCGGCTCGTTGGTTCAAAAACACATAGGAATGAGAAACACATAATTAATGTTGACAGCTGCAAAAAGTTAGAAAAAACTGTGAAGCAGTGTCAGCGCCCGCCTCCTCAACCAGTACAATTGGTCTTCCTTACTTAATATTTTTATACAAAATAAAACATTTTGAAAAGCTAACAATGAGAAAAGTAAATTTAAAGTTAATTAAAAGATGCAACATTTTTATACTAAGAGGATATTATTGTATTTTATTGCTCTCAGTCTTCTCAGATGCGAGGAGCATATGTACTCGTGTCTCACCTGTGCCCTGTCATTGTAAAGGTGTCCTTCTAGAAGTTACAGCGCGCAGACAACTTGATGCCAAGCTAAATCCAACATTACAGTCATAGCAATAAGAACTTACGTGTCCAAATCAGTGCTCTCAGTCTTCACAGAATCATGCGAAGAGCCGACAGTCTCACGCCTCGCCTGTGCTCTGTCGTTGTACGGTTTTTCTTCTATTTGTAGAAGTTTCGGCGCGTAGATGTTCTTGAGACGCGCTAACTCGAGCTCATGTTGTTTCTTGACACTGCACGTTCTCGTGTAAGCGGATTTCTTTTCTTTTTCTTCAGCTGTTGAGATAATAGATAGTCTATATTAATATTACAAAGGTAAAGCACTAGCCATTTATGCCGGAGAACCGACAACCGTTGGGGTAACCGAGTTCAGGAATGGAGACTGCGTCTTGGAAAAACGTAGTGTGCCCCCCCTCCTAGGTGGAGCGATGATATAGGAAAGGTGGCGGACAGAAATTGGATAAAAAGAGCCGAAAACCGGGCTCAGTGGCGCGTATTGGGAGAGGCCTATGTCCAGCAGTGGACTAATGTGGGCTGATGATGATGAAACCACTGAACCAATTCTAAAAAAAATAACTGATAGAAAGCTATAGTCCCTGAGTGGTATAGGCTTTATTTGATTTTGATAATAATACATGCGAAATCGGGGTGGGTCAGCTAGTATATAATAAAGTGGCCGCTAAGTCTTATTCATCAGTTGGGCATAAACAAGATAGTTATTTACGAATAGACATAATGGTATATTGTTAAACGAGGGTCGTAAGCGACCTATTACACCCGAAATGAGATCTCGCGAGTCTCCCATAAAAATTAAAAAATCTATTATTGAATAATCTTTGACTATTAAAATGACATGTAAACTTTACAGTTTAAAGATCCACGAAATGCATGACAAAATAACTTGACCTACAGTTTCATTCAAATTACAAGTAACGGCAGTTCATGTTAATTGGTTAAACTTTTTTGGGGTAGAAATTGCAGTTGTTCTGCATTTCAGAGTTTTTCCTATATTTGTCATGTCATTAAAGCTACACGAATACCAAATTTCAGGACTGGATCACTGGTGTACCCTGTGAATTTCGTCAAAATTCAGTTTTATTATGGCTATAACATAAGAACTATGAAGATTAAACAAAAAATTAATAAAAACGAGTCGAAATGTACTGACAAAGACCTTTCATTAGACGTCTCACTTGACCTAATGGTCGCCTTTTTTTTACCCCTCTTTGAATCTCAATATATCCACAACCCCCACACATTCTTAGCTCTTTTAGTCACACCAGAATTTTGCTATCACTATCTACGTATATACCAAATTTCAAGATGATCGGGTCAACCCTTCGAAAGTTATCTTCGGACAAACAAACATATATACATACAATTCCAAGTTGATATGGAGATCTTGCTTCGCTCAATCAATTATTATTGTTAGGGATGGATGGACACTTACATTCCATAAGAAGGCCAGGTTCACAATGTCCGCAAGTATCGTTGCCAGGGTGTATGTGGCACAGCAACTTCGTCTCACCCAGCTGGATTGTGCTACCATGAAGTATCTACAAATATAAATGCACGATTTGAACGATACAACATACACACATACATACATTTTCGATGAATAAGAGAAAATACTCTATTGCAACCATTAGCTAAATCAAACAGACAGTTTAAGTTTACTCCTAGTCTAAATATATTTTATGTATAGATGGATATGTATAGAGTAAGAAAAAAAAGATTGCGCTATTTCCATCTAAAAAAAAGGAAAAAAAAGGGAAAAGGATGGAAGATGATGAATCTATAAGGTGTTGCACTTTAAATTACAAATAATGAAATAGTATAGGTAGTTTTGAATAGTGAAGAAGTATTTTTAATATAAATAAAAATGAAAGTGTTGAGAACGGCTGGAAAGATTTGCCTATTTTTTTTTAAGGTTTAGCAGGGTTTTGCAGGGTCTAGGCTGACTAATATCTTCACCACAATAAAACAATTTAGAAACAACCCTCCTCAAGAGCCAAAAACTTGCTGTGACCGTAATATCCATCAATTTAGAAGGGGAACATTGCGAGGAGCTTGCATTTTGCATATGCAAAAAGCAAGCTAGGAATCTCTTATTTGTGTCTAAGAGACCGAGACACTGGCCAACAAAGACGTAAAAAAATGGATTTCGGAAAAAACCCCTAATGATTTATTCCGTTTTTTCCCGTGACACAACTGTTTGGCTCAACTTGTAGTGCCATAGGATGTTTTTTCTTTCTCGAGACACTTTAATTCTCGATAGCTGCTCGACTACATTAAAGTTACCCGTGAACTCGGTAATTTCCCGTAACGTGAATACATGTAATGTGAAGGACAATAAATTCTATGAGATAATTAATCCCATAGAAAAAGCCCCGGATTTTTGTATGAACTCAAGAACATATAGTATTTTAAATAATATCTATATAATCATCATCCACAGCCCGACTTCACCCCCTGATGGGTATAGGCTTCCCCAAGTTCGTGCCATTCGCCACGATCCTGCGCTAGTCTCAGCCATTGACGGCCCGCGACTCTAACGATGTCGTCCACCCATCTCGCTGCCAGAACTCCTATCCTTCTACAGCTATTCCTCGGCCACCATTCAGTCGCTCCGCTGATCCACCTGTCATCACCACGTCTTGCCAAGTGTCAGTATGTATCCCATTAATCCCACTAATATTATAAACGCGAATGTTTGTTACTCGTTCACGCCGGAACGGCTGAACCGATTTCGATGAAAGTTGATATGTACGTAGATCATAACCTGGATTAACACATAGGCTACTTTTTATTGGCAAACCACGCGTGCGAAGCCGCGGGTGGATGCTTGTATAGTATATTTTATTATGTAATACGTTGCCTATAAATAATTTGCCTCATTTGTTTGCCTCATAAATATTGACATTTTTCAATACATTATCATCATCAATACATAGTATTTCCCTGTTGGACGTACTCGTAGGTACTTAGGGGGTATAAAATCCCATTGGGGAGTATTATGCATTCTAACCTGACCCCGGCAACGAGCTCAACCACATATTGTTGATACGTGAAAGTCTCATGCGGTCCGTTTTACCCGCTCGTGTCTTCCACCTGCTAGACCTTTCCCCGGAGGTTAACCATTGGCTTCAACATGAATGCCTTCAAGAGAGGTGTAAATAAGACATTATACTTTTTATCTAAATTCCTTCCCAATTATTGTAGTGGACTTTTTTAAACAGTGTTAGATTTTTTGTTGTTAGGCATCGCGTTTACAGTACCACTAGTGCTGTAGGGGTTTACAGGCGACGACGGTGACCAATTAACATCAGGAGGTTAATATTAAAAACAAACCCTTCTTAACTTCTTGGAGCAACCAAAGAGCTTTGGATTCCGTCTAGCTTTATCAGAACCTGATCGGTGAATGGTTTTGAATAAGGATTCCTTACATCCATAGGGCTGCTAATTTCAGTGCTTTCCGACATCCGATTGCCGTTGAGAATGGTCCCGTTCTTGGATCCTAGGTCCATCGCCACGTACGTTCTTCTTTGCATGTCGTATTTTACATCTAAGTGATTCTGAAACAATGCAATAGACAAGTAACTTTTTAACAAAAACATAACCAAATTTAGATCACTAGAAAAAAAACTACTGAACCGATTTTGATAAAATTTCTATGGGACCAATATGAAAATATATCCTTTCCAATAAAAAAAGAATTTTCCAAATCGGTTGAGAAATACCCGTTTAAATCAGTAATTACAAATAGAAGAGTTCTCAGGTAACCAACATAAAAAACTACCTAATTGAGAAACTCGTCTTTTTTTTGAAGTATCTTTTAAATTGTAAAACTGGCTACCTGGATAACAAAGTTCATAGATATCTTAAAGTATGGCTGTATACTTTAAATGTTCACTTATTTGCTGACTGCTGTATATCAACTTTTGCAACTACATGCTCTATTAATTGCTACTCTTGTGAAATAAATATTACTATTTAAATTTTTGGACTCATCGACGTAGTCTAATTCTTGCCCGTCTACCATGATTTTGTGTATTCAGTATTTATTTATTCACCATTTCATTACATTTCATAATATTTGTATTACTCGTGCGCGATAACTTGGGACCTGCTAGGAATGCGACTCCCCGACCGCTTCCCCCGCACTTCCCCGATGGCGCCCGTATTGTACCGTTCGCATCACTATTTTTTACTAGGGTTTTTAGTCTCGTACTGGCCTACGTCACGTAACGACGCGATCTGGAATTCTTTTAGTTTTCGTTTGTGTTATTGTTTTGTTGTTGTAGTTTTTGTTGTTATAGTTTGTGTCATTGTTTTGTTGTTGTAGTTTTTGTTGTTATAGTAAATGTCGTAAATTTATCGGATACCTCTTCGTCAAGTGATTATCGTAAGACTGAGGATGAAGAACAACCTCTAGAAGGCATAAATCCACTAAGTAGTGACGAAGATGAGATAATATAAATAATAGATAAAATAAATGTATAAACCTAAACATTGTATTTTTATTTTATTCAAATAGTGTAAAAAAGATTAGATAAAAAGCAGCGTCCTCCCTGAGTAACATAATAAATTAGGTTAAAAAAAACAAAGACGAAGCCCCGGGCGGCTGCTTGTTATGTTCGCTTTTTTGCGGGCGGTACAAACACGCCAATATGACGTCACCGCGCTCAGGTCCCAACTTATCGCGCACGGGTAATATGTCAAAAATATATTACAAATTATGTCAGATAAGTAAGTAACTATAGAATAACTAAAATCAATACAAAATAATTACAACTAAACTAACTAAACTAAGAGGTTACAGCAGATACTATTCATGCAGATGAGAAAATGAACAGCTCATATATTCATTTAAATGATAATATGGGTGGTTTTCTAAGAAAGTTTGTGTGTAAGAGTGTAGCAAAAAAGTAAGACTGTTTGTTGGTGTTAGTCATTAGCTGTGTCTTTGACCGATTCATCATTAGTCCAATCTCAAGGCTTGCAGTGCTTGGAGCTTCTGGTCCGTGAAGACGCTAATGAACGGATACCTTCCATTGTCACTTAACGTGCCTGCGAACCCCGAGCGCAACTTCAATTCGGCCGCGTCAAAAACTTCGGCCTGAATATGGCTATCCCTGTTTAGTGACGAAGTTTAGCCACGCAGAGCGACAGTGATAGCAATAGAACGATTCTAAATTTGATTAGATCTTGACCGTGTTCCGTAATACCAAAAATGATGACTGAAAACTTGTTGTATTTTTCTTATTGTGTTGTTATTATGTAACTAGACGATATAACCTATGTTCCCATGACTAGGATACGTAAGATGTTGTTGTTTTTAAAATGAAACAATTAGTTTGAAAACAGGTCTTTTATGACGTAAAAACATGCAGAATGCAATACGCTTCTATTTCATTTTAGGTAAGTATTTTGATCTAATATATGGTTGGGAACCTAGATAAATACTATTCAGATTAAAATAATACCTTATTAAGGTATATGCTCCAATTAGAAATGATCTTGGTAGTACGTATTGTACGGGCGATTGTCCCTCCGGTGTCCCCTTAAGCGTAAACTCATGGACATGTGTATTCTGTCCGTCCTACTTGTGCCCAGACTTGGTCATTGACAGAATCTCAAAAGTCTAAATTCAACCAAAGAGCCATAGAACGCAGCGTGTTAGGTAAAGATAATCGACAGGATCCGCAATATTACACTGCGACAAGACTGCCAGGCTGAAGTGGGACTGGTCGGGTCGCGTCAGTCGTATGCTTACAGACAAATGGGTAACAGTCGTCACACAATGGGTGCCTGCAGATGGACGTCGAAGCCGGGGCAGGCCGAGGAAGCGTTGGCGTGACGACCTCGATGCATACCAAGATGGCTGGTGGGACGTGGCGAGTGATCGTGATATATAGAGGAACGTGGATGAGACCTTTGCCCAACAGTGGGAAAGCTTAGGTTAAGAAAACAAATGTTTTAAATGTTTCGAAGCACTAATATAACTTCAGTTTAAATTAGTCACACTAATATTATAAATATGAAAGTTGGGACGTTTGTTTGTTTATCATGTCGTAACGGCTGAACCGATTTTGATGAAATTTTGTATGTAGGTACATAGATTATAACCTGGATTACCACAAAGGCTACTTTTTATCCCATAAATCAGATCCCATGGGATAAAAATGGGGTGTCAAGTCAAGTTGCAACATCGAGTTTAGTTTTATTTCTACGTTACCAAAAGTTGACCCTGCCACTATATAAATACGGGATTTATCACGAACCGTTTTATCCGTGTTTCTACCGACAATGTTTCGGTTCAATCCGTGCACCGATAATGATAATGATGATTGAAATAGATCACAGATGTTTTCAAAGTAAAATTGAGGACACTGCATTTGACCTGTGACCATACTTTTATCAAAGATCTATCTAAAGAGCCCGCTGGGCAAAGACCTCCATTTCCTTCTTCCATCCATCCCAGACTTCTGTCGACCAGTTAGAACTATGCGCGTCAAGTTCGTCCCGCCATCTCTGCCCGGGCCGGCCACATAATTTTATCAAATCTAAACCTTACCCTGGAGACATTATGGTCCTTTATCAGTATGGTGTGCTGCTCTCCCTCTCTGCCGACAGTGCCGCCATCTTTAGTGATCAAGAAGAGACTTCCGACCTTTAGTTTAGGGAGATCTGTTTCGCGGACGATCACGCGCATGCACGGTGGATGATGCTTCGCTATACAATCTGAAATAAGAAACAATGTAATTAAATTTATGAGATAGTTCTTACAGGCGTTGCGCAAACGTAGACTTTTGTGTCGGATACAAGCTACCAGAGAATATTTTATTTCCATATAAGTTCCGGTTACATAATCAAATTATGCTATAAAATACATTTAAATAGAAAAACTTATTTTAAACATAATTTTAAAGTTCATTATTTGATTTATTAGCTAAAAGTTAAACGAGTTTGTTATTTTTTTTTGTTTACCCTCATCACCAACAGTTGCAGTGCTAGCATTCGACGAACTATCGTCTTCATCTTCTTCGCTAGAAGAGTCACTGCATTCTCCATCCTCCAACTCTAGAGAAACTTCCTTTCTTTCTTCATTCATAGATTCTTCATTCTTCGTTTCACTATCATTTTCCATTTTCAGTTCTTCATTTACAGTTTCATCTTTATCAACATCATTGTTTTTCGAAATATCTGTTAGATCAACGACTTCTGTGTTGTCTGTTGTTTCTTGTTTCTGTGATTCATCTTTTTCTTTTTCATTTCCATCTTCGGATGTTCCATTGTTCTTAGATTTTTTGATTTTCCTTCGTTTGGGCTTCTTAGTTTCTCCATTGTCCTGTAAAACGATATCTCAGTTTGATATTGGGGAGAAACTTTGGAGCATTGTATTTACCTAAGGCGATTGGGCCTCGGAGTGAAACCTGAGATAATGTTTTCGTCAGGTTATCAATGTCATCTTCTGGTTTTCGCTCCTGGAAATAAAAATAATAAATAATTAATGCTGGACATTTCACACAGCGACATCTAGCCTCAAACTAAGTAATGTTAATGACAATCCTATACCTACTATAGAGGAACACCCAACCCTGGAACAGATATCAGTAGATTATGCAAACATTTGTTGCGCGGAGGGAATCGAACTAGCACAATTCTGCGTCTCACCCTGCCCACTGCACCACGGAGGTCGCCATAGCACAGATTATTTTAACAAAATTAAAAACCCCTCTCTTTTTGCATGGGGGCGTTAAAAACTTTAAAAACTGACATAGCTAAGAACCACCCCAGTAACACTAGATTTATATTTAAAAACACTGCCGGTCCATTCGTTTAGGAACTACGATGCAACAAACAGATACACAGACAGACACATAGACAGACACACAGACATACAACACACCTCCTTTGGCGTCAGGGTTAATAAAATAATTGATATTTATTAATATATTAGATAATGCTTCTGTAGTTACTGTTTTGCTGAAATTGAAAGACAATGACAAAATAAGTTGCCTAGAACCTACCTAGAACCTACCAACCTAGAAGTGCCAACGGTGAAACAAAATAGCTAAAAAACTGAAATCTTACGCTAAACGAATGGAGCATCACCCAATGAGCTTGCCAATGACCTAATGAAAAAAACCACAACCTTTAGTAAATTAAGGAGGACAGCCCCTCAAGAACTCATATAGCACATAAATGGAGGATGGAAGTGCCACTGGGCTTATTCCATACATGCCCAGCGCGAACTATTCACCAAACTCTAGCTCAATTCCCTAATGGGTAAATTGCAAGAAAAAAAGGAGACTAAAAAAAATTTAGGGAACTTGCGTCGTTCTTTACGTCGACGTCAGTTCCATAATGAGGATCAGTAATGTTATAGAAAATTTAATAGAACTAGTATCCACGTTATTCTTTAAGACATATAAATGATATATCTTTTTGAATTATCAAAATCGAACCATTATTTACGAAGATATTAGGTAGTAAACTTATGCCGTTCCTCCCGCTAAAAGTCAATGTACGCGGGTGCGTGTGACGTCACTACGACGGAACCGAGCGCAAGCGGCACTCTTAGGGCGTAGAGGCCACGCGTTTGTTCACTACATTTGTCAATTTGTTTACTTATAGAGTTGTTAGAGTATAAGTGAGTGTGTAAAAAACGTACATAATATGAGTACTAATAAAATAGAACCTGGTTTTGTGCAAGCTCAATCAGATAACCTTCCAAAAGTGGATTCTTTCATGGGAAGTATTTGATTACCTAGGCAATCATTCTAAGTTCACGAGCGCTGAAATCCATGGTTGGACACTACAAGGGCAAGGGTGCTGCTTATTTATCTACGTACATAGGTGCTTATTAGTAATCTTTAGGTCTACGCTATTAGTTACAGGTAAAGTACCTACAATATTAAGTATGGGTACAGGGATGTATTTAGAACGTTTGAGGTAAATGTAAAAAGAATTAATGTAAACTTAAAATTTTTAAACTTATGAATCTTTATTCATAGTTATAGCTTTATTCGTGTTCTTAGTATCTTGATAAACGAACGTTGTTTTCGTTGTTGTAAATCTTTTCGCGGATGACTTTTTAACCAACTTTCGCTTTAAACAGTGCATGGTTCTCTGCACTTACTGATCATTCTCATTATTATTACTATCTCGGCCATTGTTACAAATCATTAATTCGGTATGTACTTACTTAGGATGGGTTGAATATAAATAACTAGTGGTTCGCCCCGAAAACCGCCCGAGATCTCGCGAGTCTCCCATAAAAACAAAACAATATTATTCGTAATCTTTGACTATCGAAATAGTGCCACGAAATGCATAACTAACGTACTTGACCTACAGTTTCATTCATATTACAGGTAACAGAAATTGCAGGTATTCTGGATTTCAGACTTTTGACTATAATACTTGTAACTAAAGCTACACTCATACAAAATTTTAGCACTGTGGGCTCACTGGTGTACCCTGTGAATTTTGTCAAAGTTCAGTTTATATAATGGCTAATAACTTAAAAACAAAGTTTAAACTTAAAATAAAAACGGGGTCGAAATGTACTCACAAAGACTTTTTATTAAACGTGCCATTTGACCGGATAGTCCCATTTTTGTTTTTTTTTACCTCCAATAACTCAACAACCCCCCAACATTTTTAGCTCATTGAATCACACCAAAATTGTGCCATCACTACCTACCTATATACCAAATTTCACGATGATCGGATAAACGCTTTGAAAGTTATCCTCGGACAAACAAACATACATACAACGCCGATTTGCCCAAGTTGATTTGGAGATCTCGCTTCGCTCGATCAATAATTTGTTTTTTACTTCACTATCATGTTTTAGTTATATATATTTTTATTCCGTTTTATTTACTTATTACAGATCTGCTCGTGAAACCTATGGAGATGATGCTGTAGGATTTGTCCAAGTCCAGAGGTCGGCTGAACATAGAATAAAAAGTAAGGCCTATTGCTGATCATTTACATGTGATGAAAAAGAGGAGACGGTTTTGAACGTGGAATGTCTAGACTGTGCTGCTTTTTTATCATCTTTTTTTACAACAGAATACCATTTTTTACGAAGTTTTGGGTCTTTTGGCACGTAAAAAAATAGTTTTTCTGGTGTTTTAATAGAAGTGTTTGTACATTTCGGCACTATACAATATTTATACATAGTTAAAAAGGTGAATTAGACACAAATCAGACCCTTAGTTTCTTTTAAAGTCACAACTAACCAAAGAAAACACTGCGCGCTCTAACGCTGCCAACGGCTAACTGGCGGCGACCGTCCCAGTGACGTCACAGCTACCGCGGCGGCCGTTCAGTGAATTTCGCTAATAATTTGGTCATAACTTCGTAAAATTTACGAAGTAGAACAAAAATTTTTGCACTATATGTTAAGGATTTCTTAGCTCTGTAAATCTGCATTCTCAACTAAAAACGTTACGGACCCTCATTGTCTACAGAAATAACAACAAAACATCCTTCTTCAACAGGTCGTATGTGGACTGGTAGAGCATGTTAGCTGAGTCAGATGTTTGTTCAGCTAACACACTCTGAGACAGGCCCACATCGACCTGGTTGACTTTTAGCACTCTCACGCAATCTTACAAAGTCATGATCAGATGGGTTGGTTTATAAATGGCTGCAAAAGCTTCAATGGGAGCAGAGGATATAATAGGGACATTTTCTGCCATGTTATCTTGGTATCGGTTTAGCCACACTAATATTGTAAATGCGAAAGTTTGGATGTTTGTTTGTTACTCCATCACGTTCTAGCGGCTGAACCTATTGCGATGAAATCTGGTACATAGATATATTATGACTTGGAATAAACCATAGGCTACTTTTTATTGACAAAACACGTGTGCGAAGCCGCGGGTGGAAGCTATATAGTTAATACATATTTTCTTTTACTGTTAAAATAACCTCAGTAGGAAATTCCTACCTATACTACTATTAGTTTAAATGAGCGCTTACATAAAATACTGACATAGTGTAACGATGCTTTTAGTCTCGTTACACGAAATCTGATTTGGAGTTGTATTTGACTGGATTTTTCGGCAGTAGTGCTGTAGTGGTAAACATTGTTTTGATTCTGATGTTTTGGTTAGGTCTTTGACACTGACAGTTCATTTGTTATTCACTGGTTTTTTAAAAGATCGATTTCCGATTCGACTGTTTCAAGAAATCTTTGCCGCATCACTGTTTTTGGAAGAAAAAAAAACTACTATTCTCCCTGAAACAATGTCGTGAGGACGTGTTTTATTTTTTAAGATTTGTTTTATCAGATTTAATCTCCAAGTTTTGAGGGGATTAATCATGTTTTGTGTTGGAAATTAGTTTGAAGGGGCTTGGTGATGGTGCCGGTCTAGAAATTTTGGAATTCGGTAATTATTTAATCTTTAGAGACGCCATGATGTGACGACGCGTCCGAACAATGAACTTATTCGAGTTTATTTTGTATTTTCCCCAGATTTCAAAGATGTTTTCTTCGTATTGGATTTTTGAACGTTATTGCTCGGTAAGCAATTGAAAATTATTTGATTTTAGGTACTCTACAAGAGTAATTTTGATTCTAATATTTAGTCTCATTGTTCCAGTTTGAGACGAGTCTTTCGGGTAACCCTACAGTTTAATTTTCCCTGGTTTCCTTACCTATTATTTGGATTTAATTTAATTTACCTAACTCATTGGAAGCCCCACGTATTGGAGGACAAGATTTTCAATTTGAATTTGCAACTTCACCCTAGCTTATTAGATTCTAATTAGAATACACTAGGAGTTAAACCTTTGTACTAGCCTTCTGCTAAATTCCTTTTTATTTTTATTTGATTGCAATAACGATAGTCAACCACAGTTTACAACTTTGTTTAGTTTTTAACCTCCGGCACCGTAGTTTCTAGGATCTACTGGTTTAATTAATAAGTATATTTAACTTCACATTGCTGCACACAGAGTTCAGATTTCCACGGGCAAAGACTTACAATACACTCTAAAAATGATATACAATCTTTCATTAGCCTCCCCGGCCTTGTGATTAGAAGCTCAATCTCTTCGGCAGATTTATCCAGGTACTTTGGTTTTTTTAAATTCAAGTAGGAATGGCGCCCGAGATTAGTTTGCTATTTGTTTTTGTATTTTAGTTTGCCTACGTGTACCTTTATTAGTTAGATTCACTTGGCACTTAGACAAGAAACTAGAAATTAAATTCACCCACATTATTATTAGATTATTATTTTTTATATTACAATTTGTCGCAATAGGAATACTGTTTGCATGTTTTTATTTCTATTGCACATTTAAATACACAGATTAACAAAATCAAGTATAGATAAAATAATGTCAAATTACCCGCACAGTGGTCGAAACTTGACTGTAATTGATTTTCTAAATTATTTTGTTTTTAGCTTTGCACTACTTTTTATAAACTCTAACTATGCTAAATCGTACCTTAAAAAGGGGTAAGTACAAAGTTTTCTCTTCACATGATTACTAATATCAGAGACTAGTAATATCAATAGACTGTCAATGTCCATATAAGAAATCGTAGCCCGCAAAAAGCTCAAAATCCCGTATTATTTGTAGATGGCGCTGTTTCATAGCCTGGAAACTTTCATAGCGGCCATTGAAACCCACAAATAAAAATAAACTTCCACTAAAACACACCAAAATATTTCAATATTTTTTAGAATAAGTAATATTGTCCATAAAATAAGATTTAACGATTTTATTTTATATTGATGATTTACCACTTTCGTATGCTTAATCACAGATGGCGTGGGAAGGTAGCACATCGTTTTTACATAGATGGCGTTTAACACAAAATAAACACAAAGTCCGAAACAAAGAGAACGCAAGAGAACCGTGAACTGACTGACATTGACAGCCGGGAAGCAAGCAAAGTCACATCAAGCATCAGTAGCAGTCAAGTAATTTTGTTACATGCTGTGTTGCAAACCTCACTTCTCAAAAGTCGAGACTAGTAAGTCGATATTATGTTGTACATAATGCATGTACATATAGAACGTATTATCTTGTAGTAGGTATGCATTTGCCGGGTACTTACAAATTAATTTTATTTTCTTTCAAAAAGTGTTCTACTTATCTGTACATCACTATAAATAGGTACGTATTCTTATTTTACAAATATGTAGGTATTTCCGCATTTAAGTGATAATGGTACGCTCATAGATTGTAATGAATAAAAGATATCTATCCTTTCTTTTCCTAAAATAATCCCTATTTAGACTATTAGAAACTTTCATGTTCTGACAATTCTGAGATAATGTGCGCAAATCACTAAAAAATGCTAGAGACTAAAGTTTTAACGAAACTGAAGAGCGGCAACCTCGCACAACGTAAAGTTCACAACGTCGCAATAATATTATCGCGCACGTGTAATTGGAAATAGCGCCATCTATTTTTCTTTGTACCATTATGAGCGGTAGTAAGCTAAAGGTTGGCATATATTTAACGATTTGTAACTCTTAGCGACATCTCGCGTCCTAGCAGGTAATCAAATATCGAGTTACGATAACTTGTTTGAGACTGTCAGTCTATTTAAATTATATTGGCCTATGCTAATATTATAAATGCGAAAGTAACTGTTTGTTTGTTACCTTTTCACGACTGAACGGCTGAATGGATCGTAATTAAATTTGGCAAGGAGATTTGGCTACTTTTTAACCGACTGCGAATAAGGAGGGTAATGTTTTTATTGACAAACACACGCGTGCGAAGCCGCGGGTGGCAGTTAATATTAATATAATAATAAATTGGTGATTGTTCAGATAGTTGTGCTCTTTGACTGGGGTAATCTACTACTTCGAAATTATTTAAAATACCAACCCTCTTAAGTTGTTTTCGAGCTTTCTTCTTCTGATGGGCGATTAGATTAACATTGACAGCGCTTGTGTCAGGGTATGAGTGGAACACAAACTGTTGTTTCTCTTCCGAGTAGTAGTAGTAGCAATTAGTATCTGTGTGGTAGTATAGACCCAGCTCCTGAAAGTGTTTTGTTTTGTTTTTGAAATGTCTTTCATCATATCATCTGCCATAGGATGCCCACTATTGAACATAGGCCTTCCCCATAGATTCCCAGTGTGAACAATCTTGTTAATTAAATACTAATCATAATCATCATCACAGTCAGCTCCTCTCATCCCACTGTTGGGCATAGGTCTCTCTTCGTTGTCAGTATTTGCCTCTATGTTCCAACTTAAGGACACCACTTAGTCAGCACCCTTTTTTTGTGCTAAATGGAGCTGGAACAAGTTTATGGCCCACCTGATGTTAAGTGGTAACCATCACCTATAACAGAGAATTATTTCATAGGTCACACACCTTAGAAATGCCTCATGTGCCTGTAATTTCACTGGCAACTATACCTTTCAAACCAAAATACAGCAATGCTGCTTGGCGGCAGAAATAGGTATGGTTGCAGTACTTCCCCGGGCGAGTACTATCACAAGGAAATCTACTACCCAGCTCCACCTGTCATCACAACACATGGCCACATGTTCTGTCTAAATCCATTTGACCCCCAATATTCACATGCTAGCGTCTTGAAGTTTAGTCCACTTAAATACTCACAGAATTATAATAATATCCAGTTTTGTAATCATAGTACATGCCAGCCGACTCCACATACACCATTCCAGTCTGCTGCAGAGCACTCTGTGCCACCTCCTTTACCTGATCTGCAATACTCTTGTCATTGTCACCACTTTCATTCACATTCCAACCAGCTTTCTTTTCAAAGTCTGCGAGAGCATTCAGTGCTGCCTCTTTTACTTGTTCCGCAATGCTTTTCTCATTTTCACCACTTTTCCATCCTATATCTTTAGTTTGTACATCTTTATCAACTTCAGGGTATTTTTTAACATTCTTTTTGTCACCGTGAGTAGTACTATCTATCTTTTTTTTAGAGATATTGTTTCCGGTAGTTTGGGTAGAATAATCGTTGATTTCTTTGACTTGCTCTGGTACAGAATTGTTATTGCCGTTTCCTATTTCATGCTGAGGTGAAGTTGTAACTACTATTTTATTGTTAATGCTTTTAACCTGGAAAAGTAAACGTAAGAAGGTATGTTAGGTGTTGAATGAAACAAGTAAACAACTTACGTACTTTTGCTTCTTTGAAGAAAGAAAATGCAAGGTTATTTACCTCTTGTTTCAGACGATATTTTAACGATTTTATCTCTGCATTTTTCCGGCGTATAATCTGGCGCATTTTAAGAATGAGCTGCATAATTTTAGGTCTGTATTTCAAAGATAAACACAGGCTTTTCCATTTGTTTTTCTTCACGGTTTTCATAACAACCATTTCAGACATGGTTTAGTCCTGCTTATCCTTCTTTAGCTAGCCACAAAGAATCATACAAACCAAAGCTTTGTAAAATAGACTATGCAGTTTACTAGGAGATAAAATTCATAAAATATAAATCATCTCTGTTTCAATTGCATTGCACGCATGACATGACACAAATAAATATACACAGACTGACAGACGTCTAATATTATTTTTCTCTATGACACTGACAGACCAGACGTCAGACGGACGCCTAAATTAAATTAAGGGTTTATTTTCTTGAAATTTTTAACCACAGAAACGATGACATATAAAAAAAAACTGACGTTGATGTGGAAATATCCGGTGCCGGTTTAGGCAAGGGAAGGCTTCACCCTTATTCCACAAGTGGAAAAGCGCCATCTCTTGACTATTTGCTCTCTTATCTATTGCTACTCTCTGATAGATGGCAGTGCGCAACTATGTCAGAGGAAGTGGTCACCATGCATCAGTTTTTTTTAACGAGCGTGTTGATGAGATATCGTTGTAATTCTGCTATCTAAACATTGCTACAGACTCAGTGCAACCGCCCTTTTTGTGATTCGTCGTTTTGAAGATCTCATCCCATGTATGAATTGAAAATGAAACACTTTTTGTCACTAGAACTTTTATTTTAAAATATAAAGCTCATTAATTTAAATTACATAAATTATGTGCGTTTTTAATGAAAATGATAAAACAAATGCTGCAGTCCAATATTGTTATAAATAATGAAATGGTACGGTTTAAGTGGACATTTTAAGTACTTAAAGTTAACACAACATAAACAATGAATTTGCTGAACATTTGCTGTTCACTGTTCTATAAAATTGTATATTATTAACACTAAGAAGATCTATAAATGCAACACTCTAAATGAGTATACATTAGAAAAAAAATACATCCAAATAAAAAATGTTACAGCTCATTCTTCGATAGTCCATAAAGTTTGCACAGTTAGTTAATCTTACACCCTATGGTATTTAAACAAGTACAAAATGATATCTTAATTCTTAGTATTATATCCTAAAACTAGAGTCAGTTGTATAATTCTTTAGAATATTATTAATAGCTAATTCTGAACAATCCATGCATTTATAACAGCGATTCCTTTTTAATATTTTGAAGAACATACACTCACGCACTACTTAAAAATGTATATAGTTGTATGGAAGATCTACGCTAAAGGCTAAACCGTTACAATTTCGATATGTTTACATTTAAAATACATTATTTAACAACTTTTAAACAATGGCACGATGTAGCCAAATCATTCCTATACAATAATACCGTTTTGGTCTATTAGCAAATAATTCTATTAAGTGTGTTACGCAAGACTATAAAGCTCGCGTTTACTTTAAAATCGTGTACAAATTGTGTTAAAAATGCGTACAATTTAAACGTCATCATAACCTAGATTCTAATGTACCTAATACACTACTTCAACAATACAACTAGTACATTTCTGAAGTCTCCTTTACACACTTAATTGAAACGGCAAATTCATCACGTTTTAAACACTAACGAACTAATTCGTGATTACATTATGTTATTCGTAGTCCCATAATGTACACAATTCCTTGTAATAATGAGGTTTGTTTATTACTTAATTGTATAAATGCAATTTAGGGGGCGTTCAAGTATTACGTAACGCAATTGTGTGTGTGGGGGGGGGGGGGGGGCATAAAACGTTACAATGCGTTACAGGGACAGGAGGGGAGCGTCGAACAACGCGTTACATTGTTTTTTTACAGTAAAACATCTTTCCGCACGCTTGACTTGGGTAGTAAGCTGGTGAATACGTTACGAAAAGTGCGAACGGAAGTTGAGAGGGAGATATAAGTTAGTGAAGATAGAAAGAGAGAGAGTTACGTTTCGTGTATTTTTAAACGTTAATGTGCGAGTGCGTGTTGCTTCTGTCCAGAATGAACACAGACTTATCGACCTACAGACGTGTGGACAATTTTGTAATTGAACAATTTTATAAATTAATATTTTGATAAAGAAGTTTTACTTCAGACGTGTGCTATAAAGCACACTCGTTTGTTTTGAATTAAATATTTTGTTGTTTTATTTATTATTGCAAACGCGATTAAAACAATAAGAAATGTATTTTAGCGACTTTCCAGTACTTTGCGCGGCATAATTGTGACGTAGCGTTTAGGAAGGGGGAGGGGGTACAAAAAAATGTATCAGCGCGTTACAGGGGGGGGGGGGTGTCAAAACTTAAAAATTGCGTTACGTAATACTTGAACGCGTCCTTATCCGCAACTGTAGTTGCCAATAATTTTCATATTTTAGAGAAATACACGTAAGTTTTAGAAAAAGCTGCAATCGTCAGTCGACTAGTAACTTAAAAACAAAAACGAAGTACTTATAAAAGTCTACGAAAATTAGATAAAAGTTGATGGCATTTTATATGAAATAAATAGTATATACGTCATTACCGAAGTGTGCAATAAATCTTCAAATCACTAGGTATTATAAATACGGGATTTATCACGTACCGTCTTATCGGTGTTTCGACCAGTGGTTTTCAGTGCGAGGCGAGACGTTATTCGGAGCGGATCGCACTCACCCTGATGAAGGTTCACGAACTGAACCGAAACATTGTCGATCGAAACACCGATAAGACGGTACGTGATAAATCCCGTATTTATAATAATGATTGAAATCAATCACGAAAGTTTTCTAAGTAAAATCTTCAAATCACCTCCAGTGTAAGGTAACAAATCGATTTTTGTTGTTCAATGGTAAATTAGATAATAAAGAACTCAAATAAACCTACGGAAGTATCTAATATTAATTTAATTAGAAAGTTTAGGGTAATCGATCAACAAAAATCGAAGCGTCACTCATAACGGGTTCCTTTATCCGTCGGTAATCGATAACAACTCGTATCTCCTTGAAAAAGTTGAACTTTTGATACGTTTTCAAGAAGAAACGAGTTGTAGCTGGTTACCGACGGATATAGGCACCCGCCATCAATCAACATACCGACCGAACGCGGAATCAAATCCATCAGACCTAATCACTTGTCGGTACCGAAGCTAGATTGGCAGTGGTTGTTTCTTAAGGGGGTACATACGGGGGTGGTTTTCTGTAAGTGGGGGTGGCTTTAGGCCTGGGCGGAGTGCGGGATGCGGCGAAGGGCGGAGGGGGGCGATAAGGCGCGTCTTCCCCTCTGTAATCGGGCGCTGGTGGAAGTAGGGGGGGTTTCTCCTCTCGCATGATGACGGGGCTCTTGTGCACTGGTTCCGTATCTCCCCTCTCTTCGAGCTCGTCCTGGAAGATGACCGGGATCCCTTTGGAGCGGAATGCTTGGCGCTCCTCCTCATCACCGACACTCATTTTACCTGTAAAAAGATAAAAGGTTATCCAATAAACTATTGTTTGGTTTTGTAGCGTAGCTGTTTCAAATGGACCGTTACATATTTGTACTGTTATGACTTTTTTACAGGGTGAATTTGTAAACAATCTACAAAACTTGAGAAATGGCTCTACCCGTAATCCAAAACAGTAATCAATCCCTGATTTTTTTTCGATCCATCTTCTTTTATTAATGATGCTCAACACCCAAAGGTTGTCTAAAAGAGATCGCTTTTAAAGTGATAAGATCGCCCATTGTATATTTCTTTATTTATTTTAATACTTTTAGATTGTAACTTAGCTTGTAAGGTGTGAATAATTTTCATTCGATATTATTCCAGTCTAATATTATAATTGAAAACCGCACTGGCTGAAAAAGCAATGCATGTAAAAGTGGATTTCCAACTTCAATATTATATTGAAATGTATACAGATTTGGATTACAGAAAGAACTGTTCCTCAAAATTTGACGATTATTTACAAGTTTACCCTGTTTATGTAGCTAGTTTGATATAAAGCAATTAGATAAATAATTGAATTAGGAAATGTATGCAGTCCATTTCGCACCTAATAATATTTTTACAAAAGCTTTGAAATATGTGGCGCATTCCGAAACACGGCATTATCGCTGCTAGCGTTCACGTAGTTATTTAGCGTACCGATTCAGTTATCGCGCTGATGACAGTTGAGTGCTGACAAATATCCGGAACGCTCATGAACGCGCTCGCAGTCAGTGTTCCTATATAATTTCATATCAACAATAAAACAACCATCTGTCATGTCACCTTTGACAGGCCCTGCATTCCGAATCACGACATAATCGCTGCTAGCGTTCACGTAGTTATTTTGCGTACCGATTCAGTTATCGCACTGATGCCAGTTGAGTGCCGTCAAAGATTCGGAACGCTCATGAACTTGCTGCAAGTTAGTGTTCCTTTATTTTCATAACAACATTAAAACCAACCAACCACTTTTACTCACAAGCAACCAACCAACCAGCTGTCACGTCAGGCTCATGGTGATATCGATTTGGAGCATGGACATTGTTAGCGCAAAATGGCGGATGTAATGACGTTATCTATGACGATTCACGGGACATCGTTGTCGCGCTCACGGTGACTCGGAACGCTTATTAGCGCGATCATATCGATTTTAGCATGATTCGGAATGCAGCCGAGGCTCACTGTGATTTTGGTTTGGAGAGGACGTGGTTAGCGCAAATGGCGGATGTAATGACGTCATGTATTTGCGGTCACAGTGACTCGGAACGCTTATTAGCGCGATGATATCGATTTTAGCGTGTTTCGAAATGCACCCACAGTGATAACATTTCGTGACACCGCACCATAGTGTATTTACATTTCACGACAAGCAAACTCCGTGGTTGTAGATATTCTATTGTGAAATACTGTGTTTTAGCCAACATCTAAAAATTTTCGTGAATAGCTCAGTGTACGATAATTTTACTGTGTTATTTATAAATCACCTTTTTATTTATGCATTGGGAGTGTCTCCATCTACACAATTAAATCAAATAGTTAGTAAGCTATACCAATTTATTCATACATTTTTGACTATATTTTTAAACACAGTTTGAGATCATAATGATAAAGTAACTACACTTTACAAATTGTTTATCCACAGTTTTTTGGACATTTTATATATTAGATTTAATGCTATTATACATGCGTTAAGAGTAGGAGCTGATATCTATAATACAAGATATTTTTCTTAATCTCAGTTTAGGTAAGTAACTAAATCTATACTTAATACTAGTGGTCAGCCCCGAACTGAGATCTCGTGAGACTCCCATAATAACAAAAAAATATTATTCGTAATCTTTGACTATCAAAATAGTGCTACGAAATGAAAACCAATTTACTTGACCTACAGTTTCATTCAAATTACAGGTAACGAGAGTTCATGTATATTGGTTATAGTTTTTTGGGGTATAAATTGAAGTTATTATGGATTTCAGATTTTTCCCTATATTTGTGTCACTAAAGCTACACACATACCAAATTTCAGCACTGTGGGGTCACTGGTGTACCCTTTGAATTTTGTCAAAGTTAAGTATTTATTATGGCTATTAACTTAAAAGCTACAAGGTTTAAACTAAAAATAAAAACGGGGTCGAAATGTACTCACAAATACCTTTTATTAGACGTGCCACTTGACCGGATAGTCCCATTTTGATTTTTTTTGTACCCCTCTTGAACCCCAATATCTTAACAACCCCCCACATTTTTAGCTCAAATTGTGTCATCACTACCTACCTACATACCAAATTTCACGATGACGCTTCGAAAGTTATCCTCAGACAAACAAACATACATAGATACATACATACAACGCCGATTTGCCCAGGTTTTTTTGGAGATCTCGCTTCACTCGTTCAATTATAATGAGGACAGATTTGTATTTTTGTATGTTTGTGACGATTAAACTCAAAAATGTATGTTTGTGACGAATAAACTCAAAAACAACTGGTCCAATTTCAAAAATTCTTTCCCCTTTGACATGCTACATCATCCCTGAGTAACATAGGCTTTTTACCCCACTGCGCAGAAGGAGGGTAATGTTTTTATTGAAAAACTACGCGTGCGAAGCTACGGACTGGCCAGCTAGTAACTTATATTGGCAAGACAGATTTTTCTGATTTGATGATGCAAATATTCTCAGAAGTATTTAGGTACTACAACAAACAGATGTTTTTATTTGCCCTAGAAAAGTTTATAGAGGAAAATAGACTAAAATTACATTTTAGCGTAAAGAATAGAAAGGCGACCAACATTCAAAACTGTAACCATATCTACATATATCTTTTAAGTCTGTTTATTCATCACTATGATTATTCGGTAACACAGTTGACTACACTAAGGTACATCAAATTAAGTACTGAAGTTAGATGTTAGAACCTAGTTGGAAAACATTAATGTACTTTTATTCGATAAAGTGTCATCACATTTTCATTTCATTGTACAACTAAATTAGAGATACATTTCACCTCATACAAGGGTTAAGGGGACACCGGAGGGACAATCGCCCATACAACACGTACTACCAAGATAATTTCTAATTGGAGCATATTTCGTCCTTAATAAGGTATTATTTTAATTTGAATAGTATTTATCTAGGTTCCCAAACATATATTAGATCAAAATACTTACCTAAAATGAAATAGAAGCGTATCGCAATCTGCATGTTTTAACGTCATAAAAGACCTGTTTTCAACCTAATTGTTTCGTATTAAAAACAACAACATCTTACGTATCCTAGTCATGGGAACATAGATTATATCGTCTAGTTACAGAATAACAACACAATGAGAAAAATACAACAAGTTTTCAGTCATAATTTTTGGTATTACGGAACACGGTCAAAATCTAATCAAATTTAGAATCGTTCTATTGCTATCACTGTCGCTTTGCGTGGCTAAACTTCTTCACTAAACAGGGATAGCGATATTCAGGCCGAAGTTTTTGACGCGGCCGAATTGAAGTTGCGCTCAGGGTTCGCCGGCGCGTTAAAGAGCTCAGAATAAGGTATACTACATCTCTGACTGATATTAGGTATGATTAGTGTAAGTTTTGTTTTAAAAAAATAACTCTAACAATGTTACACTTTTTTAATGAATATTGTGTTCTTCTTTTTCAATAAATAATATTCTATTTTATTTTATATTCTGAGTTCCTTCAGTTAGTATTTACCTAATCTTATTCTACCGCGCCCTCGACCTAAAAATAATAAGTATCTCGGAGGTTTCCTATATATGGGGATATGATTCTTACCCGTCCTCCGTCGCTTGTACAGCACACAGGCGATGATTCCGGCGAGCAGAATCATACAAAGAACCACAATCGCTGGTATAATAAAATTCACCAAGTAATTCTGATCGCTAGCGCTTCCTGTCTTGCTGTTCGCCTGGTTCGGCGTTCCAGAGTATACTTGTATATTCGTCTTAGGTACTTTAGTGTTTTGTTCAGCGCATAGACCTAGGGGTATTAGTCTGATAGACATGACTTTGAGCTCTTTTAGGTCGAAGATGTGGTCGACGTTTTCTCGGAGTGCGCCTGTGTTGGAGCCGCGTTCGTCGACTATTATCATTTTGCGGAGTTCCTCTATCTCTTTTTTCGGGCAGCGGTCCATTGGAAGGCTTGTGTTGTACCTGGGAGAAAACAAATCAATTTTTTTATATTATGTCGTATATATGTACTGAATTTAAATATAACTATTTAGGTATACAAAATGATCGGGACACTCAAAAACTCACAAACCGTGGTAAATAACATTTATATATACCTGTTTTAGTGAAAATTGTGTTCGTAACCATGATAGTTTTGTAGCATCCGCACTGAGTTTTTAAATTGGGTCAAACTCAAAATAAATTCTTACAAAATTTTTACACAACCTCTGTGGCGCAGTGGACGAATTGCCGGCTGAGACGCAGGCGGTTGCGGGTTCGATTACCGCTGCGGGACAAATGTATGCACGGTCTGCAGACATTTGTTCCGGGTTAGGGTATTTTTCTACATATTATAAGTTCCAAAAAATGTATGTAAGTATTCTATCAGTTACCTAGTTCTCATATACAAGCTTTGCTTAGTTTGGGGCTAGATAGCGCTGTATGAAATGTCCAGGATTATTTATTCATAATTCACGATTAATTTATTCATTCGCAAACTTGGGTAAATATGTATAAAACAGATGACAATTTAAAAAAAAAATATTTATAGGGATATGAAAGATTCCTAATAGGATTTTCTCAATTTTTGAAATTGGTATAGAAAGTCTTAATGTGTAAGTTAAGTGACGATTCAAGCATCGACATTTCGTTTCTCTATCCCTCTTCTTCCTCCCGCCCTTTTCCCACGTTACGCGAGGTCGGCCCAACATGTATTTCTCCTAGACATCCCTCCATCAGCCGTCATCTCCGTTGTCACCTGCCTCCTACCCATATCATTCTTCAGACAGTCCATCCATCTCTTCTTCGACCTTCCTCTACCTCTATATCCATCCACACTCATATCTAACACTGTTTTAGTCACATGACTTTCTTCCCTCCACATGACATGCCCATACCACGCTAGCCTCCTCCTCAATTTTTCTATCACTGACGCTTATAATTGGTTTAGAAAGTATTTAATGAAATTTTAAAACAATATTATTATTATGTATCTTACCATATAATAGTAGTAGGATTGTTCGTAACGCTCTGTATTCTGATATTGTAAGGCTCCTTCTGTCCGAAGAGCGCGGCCAGTTTCTCGACGACCTTGCGTTTGTTGGTCGCGTCGTAGGCGAGCCGCGCGAACGGATACTCCATCGTCATTTGGAACTCGACTGTGGGACGGATGGTCGGGGCTTTCACCACTTCCACGATCAGGCTGTCGTATGCGCTCTTCTTACTCGAGTCTTCAGCGATCTGAAAGCAAACAAATACTTACAAAATACTGATTAAAACGGGTATTTATCGCGTATGTACCTTTTTTACTTGTTATTGCGACGTTTCGGCTGTGTTGCAACAAGTACACATGAAAAAATATATTAAGGAGGTATTGGTGGAGATGACTAACAAAAACTTTGTAGAATACGTATGTTCTTATTTTGTTTACGCTAAAGATCAAATTAGAATGACATTTCAAGTGACATTTCTAAAATGATATAACTTTTAACAAGAAGGCGTATTTTTGGGCTAGTTTTAGTCAACACTAATTTGACTTTCTATTCTATTTTCAATAATATTCGCTATTTATTATTGTATAACGACTGCATACTATTGTCTCATTTGTAAATTTTATTATTTTTAATTTTTAATTTTATTGTTGCCTTTTGACTATTGATGAATTTGTGAATGTTATAATATTTTTTTTCTTTTTTTTACTTATAATTAAATTAATAATTTGTTGGCTTAATTTGTAATCTTGTAAATATTGCACGCCCTAGGCGGTACAATACATTGAAACTTTATTTAATACTGACATCTCTGTACATGTATTTCATGCAATAAATATTATTTGATTTGACTGTTGACTGCATTCCGAGAAATGGGTCCATATTGTAACACCTTGGACGCCTGAAAACGGGAGGCGTCGTTGGGGTCGCCCGAGAAAGTGTTAGCGGAACGATCTCGACACAATTCGAAAGAGGATG
Source organism: Philereme vetulata (assembly GCA_918857605.2). Taxonomy (NCBI): domain Eukaryota; kingdom Metazoa; phylum Arthropoda; class Insecta; order Lepidoptera; family Geometridae; genus Philereme; species Philereme vetulata. The sequence goes on along the minus strand of OU975460.1, from coordinate 2,190,147 downwards.
GTGGGATATATCGACGGATAGGGATGCTTGGAGGGACTTGGGGAAGACCTTTGCCCAGCAGTGGGACGAGATAGATTAGAAACTAAATATATAAAACAAAGTCGGGTTATTTACACTATTTATAACTCAAGAACGGCTGAACCGATTTCTAGGAAATTTAGGATATAATTAGATAATGATCGGGATTGAGACTAGGCTACTATTTACTCGACTGAGCAGATTGAGAGTAATGTTTTATTGACAAAACAAGCGTGTGAAGCCGCGGGCGGGTCAGCGAGTAATATATAAAAAAATCTGACCAGTTGATAGTTGACGCTGGCCTCGTCGCTCGGCGCCGGCAGTCCGTAGAACTCCTGGTTCTTGGCGTCGAACTGCAGCCAGTGCCCGGCCGGGATCTCCGTGCGGTCGCTGTAGCGCAGCGAGAGGGCCAGGTTACGCGTGCCGCCGTCTTCCGGATCGAAGAACGTGTCCTGGGGAATAACCGAGACCAGTCAACTACTAGTGAGACTCGTGTGTAGATGTGCGATGTCATGGTGTACCGTTGGGTACGTGCCTGTTGCTTAGGTCGCAGGTACGTATTGCGTGCAGCGACTAGCATGGTTCCTGGTGACAGGGTTTTTGTTCGCGGGTTCGTCTTGTGCAAAGCAACCAACACTATGCCATGAATCTCCTCAGGCACTTTATAAACGAACATGATGTCCGACCGACAGTAGCAGTGAGATGGTCGACTTGGTTCCTGGTGACAGGCGGGTACGTGTCCGGTGCTTTGGTCGCGGGCATGTTCCACCTTATATATGACTAAATATACTAGATAAGGAGATACATACCTCAGGCACTTTATAAACGAACATATGGCCGACGGTAGCAGTGAGATGGTCGACTTGGTTCCTGGTGACAGGCGGGTACGTGTCCGGTACTTTGGTCGCGGGCACGTTCCACCTTATATATGACTAAATATACTAGATAAGGAGATACATACCTCAGGCACTTTATAAACGAACATATGGCCGACGGTAGCAGTGAGATGGTCGACTTGGTTCCTGGTTACAGGCGGGTACGTGTCCGGTGCTTTGGTGGCGGGCACGTTCCACCTTATATATGACTAAATATACTAGATAAGGAGATACATACCTCAGGCACTTTATAAACGAACATATGGCCGACGGTAGCAGTGAGATGGTCGACTTAGTTCCTGGTGACAGGCGGGTACGTGTCCGGTGCTTTGGTGGCGGGCACGTTCTACCTTATATACGACTAAATATACTAGATAAGGAGATACATACCTCAGGCACTTTATAAACGAACATATGGCCGACAGTAGCAGTGAGATGGTCGACTTGGTTCCTGGTTACAGGCGGGTACGTGTCCGGTGCTTTGGTCGCGGGCACGTTCTGCGCGCAGCGGCCAACCCCGCGCCACGACACTCCGCCTACTTTGAGCTCCGGCGACATTGCGCGGATTAGACCGGATGAAGGGCTGCCCGGTTCTGTATCCGATTCCATGATCTAGAAACAAAAAATTCGCAAAAATTAACAAAAAGTTTGAAATTTAAATAAATTCTTAATAACCTCGCATTAAGGCCGCGCAGATTCTCTCTGCTCCGTTTTGGTGGAAACCTGCCTTGATTTTGCTTATCTAAGTAAAATCAACCAATAATAACGCCACGAAGATGACATAATACGTAATAGATTTTCTCTGCTTTGGTGAATACCGGCCTTTATTCTTAGAATAGATAAAAAATATTTATTCGTTTGTATTAACAGATAGTTTAAACCCAAATTAACGAGATGCGAGTAAACACAAAATTTCTATTCGAAGAAGCAAGTTATGGACGACAGCGGAAAGTGGATGCTAACAGAACTTTAATCTAAAGATTGTCTGTCTGTAGGTATGTCATCGACCGAAAACATTTATATTGAACGAGCCGTTTACTCGCATCTTCGTGCGAGTGGACTTAAATTGGCATTATTAATTGCGTTAATTAATTTTCTAAATTTAATGGCTAAAAAATAAAATAACTAGCCTGTACACAGTGATATACAGTAATTCCTTGTTAAGTTTCATCAAGAACGGTTCCGCCGTTTAGTTGTGAAAACAAAAACAGACTAGAGTTACTTTAGAATTTATAAATTAGTATGTATATAGAAACAACCAGCCCAGAAAAAATATCTGTAGATCATGCAAATATTTGTTTCTCATTTGTACATTTGCACTCTGGTCCTGTCTGGTAACCAGCGCTGCTACACATCCATGCATGTGTACAGCTGTATACTGCGACAGGACCATTTGGTTCGTGCACGCGGTCCCTACAGATAAACCTATATTCTTGTCTAGATGTACCTTTCTTAATATCCAATTAACCTTTGTGTTTATAATATGTTATTTAGTAAGTAGTATTTATCTGTAAAAAACCTGTGTATAAATAAAACACAGGTTTTTTACAGATAAATACAATTTACATAAGAAAAAGAATTTATTCGACATACATGTCCAATAAATTCTTCTTCTTTATTTCTTTCTTTGTTTGGCGATGGGAATCGAACCAGCAACCTCTATATTATGATAGATACTTTCATTTTACAACCCGTGTTTTCATTTAATGTCATACATAACAAAACACGTAATGTGTTTTTTTTAATTTGCTTACCTTCATCAATCTGTTAATATCATCCATAGGACACGCAGGGTCCTTAGGCAGCGTGTCGTTCGTCCAGACGAACTCGCACAGGTCTCCCTTCTGAGTCGCGTTTAGCACGGTCAAGTGATCCATATCGGTATCTCTGAATAGATTCACTATTCCCTCCAACGCTCTAATTTTCCAGTCGATCGCGTTGTTGTAGTTCTTCAGGATTTTGAATTGGAGGACGAATTGGTGGTTGATTGTGCGACCGCTCTTGTGCTGTTGAAATAGAGATATAGTTAGAACGAGATGGCTAAAGTAAAAAAAAACACAGCGAGTCTGATTCGCGCACCGAACGGTTCCTTTAAAATATGTTTTTTTTATGTGAGCTTTTACTTAAAATACTTATATATAATTTAACTAAGAAACTGCGTGACGTCTTCTCGTCCAAAAACCTCAGTATCTTAAGAGGAAAGTTTCTGATCAGAGTGCCAATTCACGTAATACAAGATTCTTAAAACCATTTCAAAACGTTCAAGCCTAGACGGGACTTGAACTCGTAACCTTCCTGATACGAGGATGCACTACCAATTGTGCTACAGGCTCTTGTCACGTCAGGATCGTAATTAGTGAGATGATTCAGATTACGACTAAAGCGCCGTTAGCACCATCTACAGGAAAACTTAAGACAGATTTCTGATCTGCTCAATGCCAAACGTTCCAGTTTAGAACATCGACAAGAGACCATTGAGAGTTGAGCCAATCGAGATTGCATTATGAGTTGAATATATTTTGGCATTCTGCTCCACCAATATTACAATATAATCTTGATATAACTAAAGTCTATAATCGCATGTCGGTCAACTCATACCACATTGTATTGTCAGTTAAGTGAATACCGTTTAGGACATTTAACATAACGAGACTAGACTGATAATCGAATTTTACTGTTTTATGTTACGGGAATTGGCCCCCAGTGTGTTAACAGGGATGATTTATGCAAAGAAATGTGGTCTCTCACTATGGGCCTCATAAGAAGGCTCGCGGGCGCTGGGCGACAGCGTGCTATGGTGAAGGCTATGCTTGGTGTTTTTCTACGAGATCCAATCAGAAATGAGGAGATTCGTAGCCGAGCCAAAGCCACATAGCCATGGGATTAGCAAGACGAAGAGATGAAAAGCCGTTGGGTGCAGCCCGCATAAGATCGGTAGCTCTGGAAATCGTGGGGAAGGCCTATGGCTATATTCAGCAGTGGACGTCCAATGGCTGACATGATGATAATGAAGAAACTTCAATATTCATTTTGGTGAATGTGCGCAAGATCTTCATGACTTTATCCCTCCTTCCCCTTCCACCACCGGACTAGCAGACGTACCAAGAAGTACACCCCATACCTGGTCGGCATACCACCTCGTTTGGTACAGCAAACGATTTGCTTCAACTTTTCTTGTTGGCACGAGTCAAGAGTGGAACTCATTTCCAGCGTATGTTTTTCCGGACCAGTATAATCTTGGAGTCTTCAAGTCCAGAGTGGTGTGGTGTTGATAGGTTGTTTTTAGGCAAAGCATGCTCCATCTTCGATCCCACCATCACTTCCCATCAGGTAGTGGTCAAGCGCTTGAATATCATCAATATAAAAAAAATAACTTAAATATCGCGTGTACCTGCTGGACAGTGATGTCTAGAGGTCCGCGCGCGTTGAGGCCTTCGCTGTCCTGAGCTTCCACTATGAAGTTCCAGCGAGACACGTGTGCTTCTAGCGGCCTGAAATCATCATTGTTCTTATCAAATTATTACATTATTATTAATTTGCCTATGTATTAGTTTCCTTGTGCAATAAAGCGATAAGTCCGCCCACTGTACCATTGATTTAATTGAGCATTCTCTTTTGTTTGTTTGATTTTGAATGGTGTGCAATAAAGAAATTATTTTATCCAATCTAAAGGATTGTATATCTACGTATTTATATGGGTAATAGCCACTAAACACCCACTAAACATAGTTAAAAAAAATCATCTACAAAAATTGGTAAGAGATTTTTAAAACACGCGTTAATCAGTGTTTAACTTTTTTTGTGGTAAGTGTAAGTAAACATTTTGGAACACAGCTCTGCTCACATTCAAAAACAATTATCTATATTTAATTCAGTGTTTTTTTTTAATTCAATAATGAAATCTCTTAGTTTGAATTCATTCTGTATTTATTTCTTGTTATTATTTAAAAAAAACCTTGTTGTTATTTGTAAATATAATAAAAATCTCCCGAATATAAATATAAGAGATTGTAGCGGACGGTAGGTAGGAAGAAGAAGGAAAGATCCCCCACAGAGCGGACTTTTAATCAGGGCTCTAGGACTAACATATCTATTGCAAATCTAGTGAGAATCTGAGCATAGTTTGTGCGATCCAGAACAAGTTCTTCTATTTGCCGTGAGATGTCACCGTACAAATTCCCAGTGTCATATTGACGCTCTGTAGGTTAGCTTGATGACGAAGTAGTTTTTATTATAACTTTTGAAACAAACATGGTTGTGAACAATATTTTCACTAAATCGTGATTTTTAATTTTTGTCTTCAATTTACCTGAGATCATAGCGCATACAACTGTGCCGTAATATAGTTCTTACGTGTTGCGATAGATGTCGCTATAAGATTATGACAGTGTATAGTATACTCTGTAAGAACCGTACCGAACTGTCTGTGGTAAGAACCGCAGTTCCTGGAGATCAATGAGGGAGCCCTTTGTCCAGCAGTGGACGTCCTACGGCTGATATGACGATGATGATGATAGTATACTCTTTGTGCACATTTCATCTAAAAGTCGTCTGGTAGAGATCGCTATTTAGCGATAAAACCGCCAATTGTATCACATAGACCTACGTTATTTCCATATAATTGTATTCTTCAAACTTTCGCGATCACTGTACATAATTATTGATTAAAACGGATATTTATCGGGTTTTATCGTAATATGAACGCGGACATTTCTAATTCTGAAGACCAAGTGAGGGTAGTTACTGCAGCTACCCACACTTCTCGACGGTAGCTCCAAGTACTCCAGTCAACCCGTGACCACGACTGTTGCAACACAGCCGAAACGTCGGGATAACAAATAAAAAAGGTACATACGCGATAAATACTCGTTTTAATCAATAATTTCCATTTAATTGTCTTATTTTATGGGGTGCAAAAATATATTGTCTATTTAACTACTCCACTATACTTACAATCCATAGACCTCACGTCCTGAAGGTATGAACTGGATCCAAGAGTTCTTGCTGAGCGGGACATTCTCCGCTTCGTACATTGTAAAGGTAAGGTTGGAGCCTTCTTCCGGATCCGTGAACAAATCTGCTGGGATGATGTATCTGGAATTATACAAGTTCTTTTTAAGGTTCCGGACATCAAAAGGAAAAAACGGAACCCTTATAGAATCACGTTGTTGTCCGTCTGTCTGTCAAGGCCCTTTATCTCGGGAACGCGTGGAGGTATTGATTTGAAATTAAAACCAAACTATCAGGTCCCTTGAAGCTGTGGAAAAAATACTTTTAAGTTAATATAAAAATAGATACTACCGTTTATGCCGCAAAAAACGTTTATTTCGACACTTTCAAGGAAAACCACATTTATAGGGCACTTTCCGTTGACATAGAACTATGAAATTTGCCAAGTAATAAGTACTACACCGAAAAATCTGAAAACTATAAATTAGAATTTTTTTTCTAGCTCACACTGCTGGGCAAAGGCCTCCCCCACTTCCTTCCACTTATCACGGTCTAGAGCCATATCCCTCCAGTCTCTTTGGAAGACGTCCAAGTCATCGCTCCAGCGCTGTTTAGGCCTTCCTCGGCGTCGCTTTCCGTCTACATTTGTAATTAAATCATAAAAAATATAGTCTTTATTTAAGGTACGTAAGTAATCAATCATCGAAAGTACGGTACAAATTTGTACGGAACCCTCGGTAGGTGAGTCCAACACGCACATGTCCGGTTTTTTTGAAACAAAATATAACCTACTACAAAACGCAGAAAATCGAAAAAAAAAATCAAAAACCGAACTCAAAATGAAATGTCTACTTCATTTTTATAGACCTTTCCAACAACATCAAGAGTAGAGTTCCTTGTGATAGGGGTCGCCCGAGAAAGTACTACAACCATACCTATTTCTGCCGCCAAACAGCATTGCTGTGTTTCGGTGCGAAGTGTATGGTTTCCGGTGAAATTAAAGGCACATGAGGCTTTACACCTGTATGCTTCAATACTACAAGGCAATACTTTGATATAGGCGATGGGTACCACTTAACATCAGGTGGGGATATACATTTATTCCATATCCAGTCGTTTTCTGGTTTCCATAGTCAAGCTTTGCTTAGTTAGGGGCTAAATAGCGCTGTGAGAAATGTAATTTTCTTTTTTTTATCTACTTATGATCATGAGTACCTATTTGAGTCAGAGGTCAGTGTATATTATTGTATATCACCTTTCATTTCTTCATTTTTAGGCTCTAGGAGCCCATGATAGTTTAGCTCCATGCTTAGTTTGGGTCTCGTTGTCAACCTCTTTTGTACCTGGATTATGTAACCTGGCAATAATTATGTATTTTTCTTTTGGCAATAAATATTTATATCTTTTATCTTTACAAATGTTTTCGTTTTGATTTTCATTCCCATTTAAGTTAAGTCATATTTTTTTTAAAATGGTTTTCTTACCTAAAAGCTTTGCCAGCGATAATAGCGAGTTTCTTCATATGATGTTTCAGAGTAGGCGGCTGGTTGGCCGGCATTGCAAAGGTCACAGTTTCCGTAGTCTGACCAATTATCGTGCTTCTACCTTCCGTGGGACTTGACTCCTGAAATTCGTTAGTGTTTTATTAGAAAAATCTTTATCTGGATCATACAAGGTATCTAAAGATCGTTTGAAAAGGTATTATAAAACACAATTTTTTTCCGAAGTTCATTGTTGTTGCCAGCTTTACGTTGAGTTGTTTTATTATGAGTCCTTGTTGTTGCAAATAAGCTAGAATCAATTCTAAAAACAAGGCTGTACGTTATTAAAATTATGTTTTATTAGTTATACTTATTTTATGATTTTCAAAATCTGTTTTTGTATAGTACAGTATAAAGTAGCTCGTGTTTTAAGACAAAACGGGTCTTTTCGCGCACAGATTTATACCAAAATTATAATTTTGCCTAACCTCGACGTTTCAGCCAAGTTACATCGGCCGTGGTCACGAGAGACTGAAGCGGGCGGGTGTCATTGCCGGGCAGCGCGAATGTTGTCACCAACTACCCGCACTTGGTTTTCTGAATCGCACATACCACTGTTTCGCCACACAATACTAACAGTATCTGAAGTTACGCGTGAATCTAAATCGCGATGTGAACATCTAACTATAACTGGATTCCACGATGCAGATAATCTAAAGCCGTCCTCACGATTAAAATTGCGATATTTTTTTATCTCGATGGCTTCTCGAACGATTCTTGGGTAATATGGTAATCTGTGCGCGAAAAGACCCGTTTTGTCGTAAAAACATGAGTATAGTTCGCGAACATTTAAAAAGTTCTAAAGTAACTCGTGTCTCACTGGTCCTCTAGTTTGACACATTTTCACAACTAAAAGGCTGGACGGATTTCGATGAAATTTAGTCTAATAGATTATGACATGGATTGAGATATATGATACTTTTTATTGTCAAACAATGTATACTCATAAAACAATAATATATTCATAAAATCAAAATCTTTTTATTCATTAAAAACACGGGGATCAGTTTGAAACGTCAATTTTACTGCCTATTCCTTCAGCCCTTCTCATACCACTGCTAAATTATTTATGAATTATATCTTTAAACAATATAAAATTTGGAAAGGGTTATGTTAGAATATTTAACGCCAAAATAAGAAACCAACTTTGACTATTTATTCTGTTAGTAATGAAAAAGAAACCGTGTAATTCCAATTAAAACCAATATACTTACAATTTACATCTGATGAGATTGTGCAGAGAGAAATCAGTGTTGTGTATTTACAGTACTGTTTTCGACTGTACTGTCTACTGTTGCAAAACCGCCCCCAGTTCATTCAAAAAATTAATATAAGTAATAGTACTCACAGGATTTTCTCCTTACGAACGTTACGTTGAAGGCATCCTTTATTTTGACCGCTTGTGAATTTATAAACAGTCCACAAATTTAGGAAACGATTCTGCCCGTAATCGAGATCAATAATTTATTTTTATTTCAAACCAATAGTGTAGTCGAAAATCCACCGTGCCCATTGCTTTATTAAACTTAGGATACCGTACTATAGTTTGACCGAAACCGCTGTACCGCGCCTGAAGTATGCGCGCGGCGAGACGGGGGGAAGTATCGGCCGCTCCGATCCATCGTCAGACGCACATGAGATAAATATCCAAAGATGGGTCGAGCGCTATCTCGTGATGTCAAGACCGTCATCATGTCAAAAAAAAATGAAAACAATTACTGTGATCGCGATAGTAGATTTGATAATTTTATCAATCCATTAATAATTAATTTGCAGAACGACTCTGATTCAAGTTCCGATAGCGAAACGGAAGATGAAGTTGAAGCAGAATCTATGTCAGAATATCTGTAGACAAATTAGTTACTTATCAAAATATAAACATATCTTACTTAGAAAACTTTCGTGATTGATTTCAATCATTATTATAAATACGGCGAGTGCGAGACGAGACGTTATTCGGAGCGGATCGCACTCACCCTGATGAAGGTTTACGGATTGAACCGAAACATTGTCGATCGAAACACCGATAGGACGGTACGTGATAAATCTCGTATTTGTAATAATGATATAAATATATCGTTATATAATATAATCATATCGTTTACGATATCGTAAGATCTATCCGATAATATCGATCTCATGTGTACCTACTCTTGCTCTTTTTTCCTCGGCCCCCACCTCGCTGCACTTTCTTATGGAGCGGTACAGCGGTTTCGGTCGAACTATAGGCATTGCGAAATAAGTGGTCACAAGTCTAGATTACAGACAAATAGCAACTCGCCAGCAACGTCGCCAGCTATCGAGTGACGGATGCACCGACGTCTCTGGAGAGTTTTATTTAAACTGTGGGCGGGCGGTTGGTGTGAAATCTATACCTAGTCAGGTCATAAGTATTGTCACACAGTAAAAACTTTTATTTTAGAATGCTGGCCACAAAAAAGTTTATAGCATTCGAATTTCGAATTGTTCATGAAAATAAAAATGTATACTTTTTAGAATTTTACTCATTTTTAAATATGGAGTGGACGCTTAAAGAAGACCGTGTTGCAGTTATTGCGTTGCATCGTTGCGGTTACGCGCCAATTAAATTTTTTGAAATACTGAAACATTTGAATATAACCAAAAGATTCGTTTATCGCACCATCAAACGATACAATGAAGACTCTAGTGTAGATGACAGGTCAAGAAGTGGTCGCCCTCGGTCTGTTAGGACTCCAGCAGTGATAAAAGCTGTGAAGGCGCGAATTCAAAGAAATCCCAAACGTAAGCAGAAACTGTTGGCCCTTCAGATGGGGTTAAGCAGGACCACGGTGAAAAGGGTGTTAAATGAAGACTTAAGGCTTCGGGCATATCGAAGAAAAACAGGACATCGTTTGAACGCTCGTCTAATGGACCTGAGACTGAAGAGATGCCGCGCTTTGTTGAAGCGGTACGCGGGAAAAAAATATCGGGAAATTCTTTTTTCGGATGAAAAAATTTTTACCGTAGAAGAGAGCTACAACAAACAAAATGATAAGGTGTACGCACACAGTAGTGAAGAAGCGAGCAACCGTATTCCGCGTGTCCAACGAGGTCATTTTCCATCCTCGCTCATGGTATGGTTGGGAGTTTCTTATTGGGGCTTAACAGAGGTACATTTTTGTGAGAAAGGTGTAAAAACGAATGCAGTTGTGTATCAAAATACAGTCCTGACGAACCTTGTGGAACCTGTTTCTCATACCATGTTCAATAACAGGCACTGGGTATTCCAACAAGATTCGGAGCCAGCTCATAGAGCGAAGAGCACACAAGACTGGCTCGCGGCGCGTGAAATCGACTTCATCCGGCACGAAGACTGGCCCTCCTCCACTCCAGATTTGAATTCGTTAGATTACAAGATATGGCAACACTTGGAGGAAAAGGCGTGCTCAAAGCCTCATCCCAATTTGGAGTCACTCAAGACATCCTTGATTAAGGCAGCCGCCGATATTGACATGGACCTCGTTCGTGCTGCGATAGAGGACTGGCCGCGCAGATTGAAGGCCTGTATTCAAAATCACGGAGGTCATTTTGAATAAACTTTAGTGTCATAAGAATATATGTATTGTTAAGTTTATTTTGGTATATAAATGGTTACATAATGAATAAACTTATTTCAATTATTTTATATTAAACATGTGACAGAATTTATGACCTGACTAGGTATGTATAATAAATCAACGACCGTTCCATCCAAACTGCAATGCCTGAAGACACCGTTATGAATGCAAAGTCGGTTTTTTTTAAATTCATTTTTGGATTCAAATAGATTCTGATTATCATCTTGGATTACGGACAGAGATGCTCCTCGGAATTTGTTGACTGTTTTCTCCATGGAACCTTCGAATTGCGTTTCTCCAACGAAGGACTAAGCCCACGTAATTCAAAATTAAACACAAATTGAAACGAGACTGCGTCTTAGATTTTATGGCAGATTTTATTGAGTGCTGTCATAAAAGCTAGCTTGAATTCGATTCACCCTGAGTTTAGTTCTTGGATACATCGCATTCTCAAACCACACATCGCAAAGAGCTCATGATAGTGTACACATGTTTATAAAATCGATTGCAACCATGCACTATGAACTGCAGCGCATGTGAAGAAAATAATGTACTAAACGCCATACACATTCAAGAGCGTCAGATTTGACCAATTATTTATATTCACACCAATGAATAAACAATTAGTGTTTTTTGTCCCTCTCTATGGTCGGTAACAAAATGAACTGGACATCTTTAAGATGACATCTGCTTATCTTCTTCAGATCGCATCTCTTTATGACGGAGTTTTCTCCGGCTAAATGCCACCATTCACACGCGCGGCAATCCGCCAGATAAGATTTATCCGGCGGATTGCCGCGCGTGTTTGCGTGAAGATGGTTCGCGGTTCAGCATACGGCTCGCGGATAAGTCCGGCGTTCGCCGTCTGACAAGGCGAGCGCCCCGCCGCCCTTAGCGCTCGTGTTGTGTTGGCGATGACGGATTTGTCCACTGATTTGTAGGAATTGTGCCTAAAGATTTGCTTCAACTTTTCTTTTTAGCACAAGTAAGGAGTGGAAGTCACTTCCGGCGTATGTTTTTCCAAACCAGTATAATCTTGGAGTCTTCAAGTCCAGAGTGAATAGGTTCTTTCTAGGCAAGCGTGCTCCATCTTCGATCACACCATCACTTACCATCAGGTGAGGTAGTGGTCAAGCGCTTGGCTATCATCAAAAAAAATAGATATAAGTCGTCAGCATTTAATTCAACGGACCTGTATAGTAACCTCCTGCAAAGTAGTCTCAGGCACCGGCGTCGTAGTGGGCGGAAACGTTGGCGGAACAGTGGGGGGTAAAGTCGGCGGCAAAGTACTAGTCGACGTCGTACTCGAAGTCGTTGACAGCGTGGTTGAACTTGTGGTCGGCTCGGTAGTGGGTGTCTCGGTAGGCGGTGACGTCACGGGCCGTTCTGACGTCATAACTGGTAGTTCGTTCGACGCGCGAATAACTACAGTCTGCTGAAATTGTCATGCGGACGCTCACACGATGTTGTGATAGGACGTTCAGATAACGAGATCGTGGTTTGTGCAAAGTATAGAGTATTATACAGTTGTGTATAGAATAGTTTCGATTTTGTGCAGCATTTTCTCGAACCAAACCTCGGTTTTCTTTTTAAGCCATTATGAGAAAGATCGTTAAAATTTTGGTGCTGTTTTAGTTTTTGGGGTTCCGTACCCAAAGGGTAAAACGGCACCCTATTACTAAGGCTCCGCTATCTGTCTGTCTGTCCGTCTATCACCAGGCTGTATCTCATGAACCGTGATAGTTAGACAGTTGAAATTTTCAAAGATGATGTATTTCTGTTGCCGCTATAACAACAAATACTAAAAACAGAATAAAATATATATTTGAGGGGGGCTCCCATACAACAAACGTAATTTTTTGCTGTTTTTATAGATAATGGTAGGGAACCCTTCGGGCGCGAGTCCGACTCGCACTTGGCTGCTTTTTTTAATAATATTTATTGCAAATCTTTTGTAATGCACGGTACAATTATTATTTTTTTAATTATTGAATATTTAAAAAAGCTGCAAAGAATCGATTCCTTCATTTCACACATAGTAATTTTGAATTTACAAATATCTGTGCTATAAACCATACGTTACAAAAACGAAGGATAAAAATGAAACTGTAATGCTAAATATAAATTTCATCAAGCTTGCTCGACGTAAGCAGATACTGATATTTTAATATTTTTTAAGTTATCTAGCACTTCGTTGTCCAAACGTCCACAGATTAGTGTGATATTTACATTAATACACCTCAAAATGGGCATGAGATTAAGATGCACATCCATAGAACTAATCTAAACCCATGTTATTTGAACACCACTCTGTAATTAGTCTAATCAAAGTGTTGTATTAGCGTAGATGTGACAGGATACACTTTTTTGTGCTTGCGGTAGAATAAAATGGGAATTACAGTATTTTGGTAGGTCTCAAATGAATATAAAATGTCGATTTGTACATTCCTAGTTAATAGAATAGAAGGGGAGAGACGGTTGGTCATCTTATTAGACATGACAGCTTTGTAAGAACAATCATCGAAGGAAAAATATAAAACGAGAAAAAGGAATGCCGCGAATAAGTTACACGAGCCAGTTCTAGGAGAAAATCGCTGTCACGGATATGATTGATTCTCTATAAATTACAAGTATGTGTATACAAAAATATGTATAAAAGTATTATTTTGGGGCTAGATGGCGCTGTGTGAAATATCCAGCATTATTTATTTATTAATGTCATGTAAGGAGGTAAAAGTGACCGCCTCAGAGAATACTTATATACTTTTTCTAAATATGTTTTTATATACAACCTTATAATATATAGAGAAACAACCAGACCCGGAACAAATATCTGTAGATCGTACAAACATTTGTTGCACGGTGGGAATCGAACGTGCAACCGTGTTCGCCAGACGATTGAATTGGGAATTGCATCAGTTGCACCGACAAGAACGAAGCTTTTAACTCAAAACTGACGAGACAACGATAGTTTGATATTTTATATTTACTGTCCCTCAATAAGCTGTTTTAATACATCAAATAATCTTACAAATTTATGACTAGTTTCGACGAACAAAATTATCCGCCTTTCCGAACATCATTAAGGATAGTATTTTTCAAACTTTCGCGATCACTGTACATAATTATTGATTAAAACGGGTATTTATCGCGTATGTACCTTTTTTATTTGTTATCCCGACGTTTCGGCTGTGTTGCAACAGTCAGCCCGAGACCATGACTGTTGCAACACAGCCGAAACGTCGGGATAACAAATAAAAAAGGTACATACGCGATAAATACCCGTTTTAATCAATAATCATTAAGGATATCAAAAGACAAGATAGATATAGGTATTTATTTATACTAATAGCAGGATCTATTTGTTTCTTCACATATGACGGGTTCCTATATCCGTCGATAACCGACTACTCCTCGTATCTCCTTGAAAAAGTGTCAAACTAGTGTCAAACTTTTGACACGTTTTCAAGGAGCAACGAGTCGTAGCTGGTTACCGATGGATATAGGAACCCTCTAATAGACTACTGTATCTGCTGATCTCTAAGATATTGAAAATGTGTATAAATCGACAAGTCATATCCATTCGACCGTACTGTACTTGTAGTTAAGAGAGATAAGGTGTCACCGCAATCACATAAGCATGTTAGAAAGGATGTAATACATACCGTGTCTGGTTCAGTAGATGTCGATGCTTCTGATGGAAATTGGAACACCGGCTCATCTAACACCCTTGGTTTTACCGACGCGGGCACTATAGATACGTTATAGTTAGTTGTTTCTGAAGCGGATTCTGAGTATGGCGTGATCTTCACTTTGTCCTGTGGGAGAGAAAGAAGTTATATATTGGACGGTAAACTGTAGTTATAGGTGTAAAACCGTGTGCTATAATCATGCATTGTCGGTGCTTATTAGCACATTTCGTTGAATCAATTTGCTCCTGGATTGTTTTAACACAAATATCAATGGTGCAAACCGCTCTTGGATTTCTGATTTTCCAATATAAAAAACATGCCAAATAGACCACTAGACATTTACATGCTTAATTCAAAAAAAAATAATATTAAATGCATTTAATAATTACAGCTTTTAGGGTTCAATACATTACTTTTTCATCAATTAGCTAATACAAAACTCAACCTTGAGAAATCCCTCTAAAATAATATAAAATTAAATAGTTTTACTGCTACTCAATAGCAAATACCAACCAGATAAAAAAAAACTATCTACTATATAAAATATACCTAAAAAAATCATAGATCTTAATATACATATTTTGAATTTATGAAATGCAGCGACGCAACCTATTATTATTATACCTTTTAATATTAATATACATTGTGTTTTGATCGTAATTTAGCTTATTACGGGATATTTTATTTTGTACACACGGCTACACTTCAAGCTTCAGCCACGGCACATTTCCAGTATAAGCTGACCTCGCATTGTGTAGGCTTTTCGTAGAATGAGAGGTCAGCTTATACTGGAAATGTATTACTTTATGTGTGGCCGTGTGTACATGTAAGTAAATTCAGACTACGTATCTGACAATAATATGCCACTAATACGTAGCTCTCTTTCGACTATAACTTTTGATCTCATTATCTTCCGTATGCCATTTTTATTAGTCCTGTGCAAATTTTTCATTAGTTCCCTTTCCTGTGCACTACCTACACATCTTTATATACAATACACAAAGGTTATCTGGAAGAGAATGCTCTTTAGCATTAAGTTCGCCTTTGTACTAGTTTTATAAGTGCAATAAAGTATTTTCAATCAATCAATCAATAAAGACTTTTAGCCGGAAGCCTCAACTTGATAGCCAATACGAGTTTCTGCTGGCTCACGCGTCAAGAAGTAGCGTTACCTAAATAGAGTTTATTAGCCTGCGAATATATAAAGGTATCCATTTTGTTGCATCGTTCTCTAAACTAAAATTTACTACCTTACTTTTTATACCTCAACAAGAGAGTCTGTGAGATATTGTATTTTTAAAACTAAACGTTTTGTTGGTTTGAATAAAATGTTTTCCTTTTAAAACCAATGCCATATTTTTCTAAAGAGTTACCTTTTCACGGCAATATGGACGGCAGTGCCCAACCACTGCCAAGCATCATATCCTACTGATAGTATAAACGCGAAAATTTGTATGTATTATAAAATGTTAAATTTGTATGGATGTTTGTTACTCTTTCACGCCAGAGCAGCTGAACCGATTGCGATGAAATTTGGTATGTACGTAGATCAGGTTATGATCTACGTACATACCAAATTTCATCGATTAACACATAGGCTACTTTTTATTGGCAAACCACGCGTGCGAAGCCGCTAGCAACAGCTAGTGCTTAATATGTTGTCCACTAGTTGCAATACAATGTATGCCTCAATTATTGCCAATGATTTGACACTCGATTATCGACAATATTGCGTCAAAATGGCCGAGAAATATGTCATATACGACGATTATAAGAAAGAAAGAAAATACATATATTTGACAAGCATATTGCTGTACTCGTAACTTTGCCGACAGTACTTGCCAGCAGCACATTGCTGTGAAAATGTAACATGTTCGGAAGCACATATTAACGGACTAAAATGCCAATATCTGTAGTGCTGTCGCAATTGTTTAGTTTAGAGTGTCGCTGTAGAATCGACACCATTGCCGCTGTATCTCAAACATCTACAAATACATGCTACATCCACGCATGCTAAGCGAGCGGGTTACGACAAACCTCCGTGGTATACGAATTAGTAGTCGACTCTGGTTCCTCCGTCGTAATTTCCTCTGTAGTCGAGGGAGGGCTGAAGGTTGTAGGGAGTGGGGGGACAGTGGGGAGTGGCGGAAGTGGGGGAAGTGTAAGGGTTGTAGTCTCAGCGGCCTCGGTCTGAAAGTTGTCGGAGGTTGTTGGCGCGCTGGTCTCGCCGTGGTGGTGACGGTGAGGGTGCGGGGTTTGTGTCGTGAGGGGGTCCACCTGGCAGCGCGCCGCGTCCAAATAAGGTTAGTACTCCGGTCACCGGAGCAGTGTGTGTGGTTATATCGTGACGGGGGAGTGGAAGCGCCTTTACTTATTACAAGGGCGACTTGCGAAACAATGCCTAATCGTATTTAGTTTGTTGCAATGGGAGTTCATAAAGAGTGAATTGATTCTTGTTTCTTATGAGTCTTATAACCAAGTAGGTAGGTAGATTGTAAAGGAAACTCTGTTATTGAGCTCATTGGCCCTTCTTATCATGGATAATACATAGTCTGCGGCGAGTTTAACGAGATAGCCTATTATAATTACTGACTCAATGTTGTGGTACGTCTAAGTAAATAAATGTTTTACAATATTATGTATTCTCATTGTAGCTACGGAAATTGCGTCACTTAAATTACACAATGCCTATAACAAAATACTAAAGGACAGTTAGTTAGTTGTTAGGTACGCATAGACAAAATGTTTTCCCTAAAACTTAATTTCATTAAGGCGGGGAAGTTTGAAGGGTAACGCCTTTTAGGTTTTTTTTAACTACTGTATCTCTACTGAAATGTAAAATATGCACCAAAAAACATATTTTATTAAAATTGAACATATAATCTACCGCTTTGTGAAGATAGAAACGCGAATAATAATACTTTAACCGATAAAAAAAATCATAAAGTTGACACTAAATTGATATTTAAACGGTCGATACTAAGAGGTTTCTTATTGAAATTATGTCAAATTTATACCAAAAGATAGAGCTTATTATTAACTAAGGAATTGTGAAAAAACAATATGTAATTCAGTTATTATTAATCTCTGTGAAAGAAAACTATCAAAATCTACTCGTTCAGGCGCTCGCACCGGGCGGCCAGTGCCCGTCGAGACGTCTTCGAGGTCGGACGCACGCCATTTGTCTCCCAAAAATTGCCCCGCGTTTCAAATTAGTGCAGTGCAGATACGTTTAGATTGGCGGGGCCTGAGATAGGGTAAAATACCTAAAGTTCCGAAACAAGCCCACCTTAAATCGCTAACTTTAGAAGGTTTAATGCGTAAGAATTTGTAGTTACATCCTTGACTATACTCGTAGATACTTTCCTTAGGGGCTCCGCAGATACAGAAATTAGTAGCGGCATCTGTCAACTAGCAAATAGCTGTAAATGACGTATTTGTTAAAATTTTGAGCAACTGCGCATTAGTGGCTACTCTAGTTGCGATGATATCAAAGTACGCGCAGCGCCTTTAAAAATACATTTTTGATCTGAACTTTTTTAAACCTAAAGGCGTGTCCACATCACACTCGCGTGCACATAAGTATGCTTTGCATCCAGTGCCGTTAGTCCATGATATTTACATGACAAACAAACTTCTCCGCGCAAGCAACATTATGTCATAATAACCACACACAAAGCTCAATTTGTTAAAACCATATTGTACGAAGTTCATAAATTTGGAATGTCAGGCGACTTTGTACCTTGTTCTATTATAGATAGAGGATATGTTCATTCGGCATTCCATGCTTTCCCATCGATATAGCTATGATTATGTGGTGACAGAAAAGTGCAAGGTAAGCATTCCGATATCCGTGGGATGACTAAATGTTGTTAGTCATTGGAAGATTTAGTACAAGAAAAACAATCTTGTCTGAAATTGTAGAACACGGTGACACAATTTTTTTATATCACAATCTAATGTCAACGTGTAAAGTTGTTTTCGAAGAAGTTTCAAATCTTCCGGCTAAATTTTTCAACCATAAATAGATTCTTCTATACATTAACGATAAGAAAACACAAGATGGTAAAAATCATTCAGTAGGTTCTCATTTAAGCCTATTCACTAGGCGACTAATGATCCAGAACACACGTCGTGCGACGTCGCTGGGCATTGTACGACATGCAAACATCTTGTCGCGATTATTTCAGTGATAACAAGTGGACGGACGGCTTCCGTGGCGCAGTGGGCGAATCGCTGTCTGAGACGCAGGAGGTTGCGGGTTCGATTCCCACCGCGGAACAAATGTTTGCATGATCTCTCTTCAAAAAATGTTTAAGTATTCCATCAGTTATATGGATCCAATAGTTAGGTACTAGCTATGCTTAGTTTGGGGCTAGATGACGCTGTGCGAAATGTCCAGCATTATTAAGAGTGTTCCAGGACATTTGTCGCCTAGTGAATACTTGGTAGAGCTTTTAAAACATTGTTTGCATCATATTCAGGTCGATTTAAACAGTGCTATTATTTTTAGATGTGTCAACATTACAGCTCTTAAAATGAATCATTTGATAACGCGTAAAAACATTACAATCTTCCAATGAATAAACAATGATGCAATCTAAGTACGATACATATAACGAATGACAGACCCATATAAGACACAAATGATACATTTATAGTATGACGGATGAGGCCACCAAGTGTAAAATAAACCCTCGCAATGAAATGTTATGAGCACACATACACTCACACCCTCACACGGTCCAAAAACGCGCAAAAATCTGAAGTTTTGTTATGAAAAATAAAAATGTAAATTAATGTTTTCAAAAGTGATTTTTGTCGTGGTTAGAATGAACACACACTCAACTCTAGAGAACGAAAGAATCTGAGGTATTTTAAACTTTAGTCGATTGTAACGTGTAAGAACTTTTGTTAGGGCCTTTGCCGAACAGACACGGTTGTCGATATCGAAAGTAGTTTTTTTTAGTTAAAAAATTGAATAAAGGCTATAAATAATTTTAAAAAAGGTGTAACTTTTATTTATTAACGAGATTTGCTCCCGCAATTGTTAACTTCAGTATTGCAAAATTGTTCGTTCTAATTTCGGTCTACATAACTCATTGGGCGTTGCATTTAAAGATATCGAGAACGTCTGAAAATCTGTACAAAATCCTTTCAATACAGTTTCTTTTAAGATAGATAGAGCTATTGTCATGGCGTAAGCTTGGACCAAAGCACGGGAAATATAACGGCTTTGAAAGTGACCATAGGTTTCATTTATAACAGACTTCAAAAAAGAACGAGGTTGTCAATTCGTCGGAATCTTTTTTTTATGTGTACCTCAGAGCTCGGTCATTTATCAACCGATAAGAAAATAACTTTTTTTATTTAAAAGGATATACTTCAAGATTGGTCCCATAGAAATTTCATCAAAATCGGTTGAGTAGTTTGGTTTTTTAAATCAAAATAAATGGAAAAAAATGTCATCCAAGTAAACAAAATTCCGTAATTTGCTTTCGTGACTTTTTCGATTTTCTGTTTTATGAAGTCGGTTATTTTTTTGTTAAAAAGTTTTGTTTTATAAACAAATGAGTTCTATTGGTCAACTCCGATGAAAGTTAATTACAGTTTCGAACTAGACAAGGCAGAAACACGGAGGTTCATAAGACACTGCCAACATATTCTGTTCCATAAGAGATGTTCCACAATTCTACTCCATAAGAGATAGAGAAAAATGATCAACCATGTCGTCGCTTTAGTATTAACTAACTAACATTGCAAGTTAAATAAAATCTTTTAAAAATATCGGCAAATTTCAAACAATCTTTTATTTTTTATATTCCAGTTGGGCATGGGAATTAATCATGTTTGTGCAAATCTTAAAAAACCAGTCATTAATTGAAAAATAACCGGTCATGGGAAAATTTTATTGACGTAAACTAAATATAGTCTTAAAAGCACTAAAATCACAAACACTTCCTTATCCATAAAAAACTCAAAATAGTGGCAATAATTTTATTAATGTCACCTAAATTAGTTAGTGCCAACAGAATTGTCCCCATTACCGGACAAATAACCGTTATGACCGGAAAATATCTCTATGCCATCTCAATTACAATCCCCTGCGTTCCTCAAAGCGAATAGAATAATCCTATTGGTTATTTGACCCTCTTTAATATAATCTCACTATGTGGTATGCATTGAGAACTCACCACATCAGGCTCCTTGCCGAGGTCAGTATGCGTGTAATCATCGTCCGCGTCATCGTAGCCGCTGTAGTCGGCCATATCGTCCTCTTCAGCGTCGTATTCCGCGTCGTACATCGCCCCGCCTGAACCTTCTATTGGCGACTGTTGAAAAATCAACATTATTGATTTATGAAATGCATGTGTTACAGTTTAAACTAATTATACTAAAGCGCCGTTTTTTACACAAAAAGTATAAAAATAAATGTATATTTATAAAAATTTCTAGTTTTATCATCGAAAATTCGATAAAAAACTGGTCAAAATGTTAAGAGAACTAGCATATTGTACGAAGCCACAGATTACTAAAAAGTTACTACGAGCCGTTCAATGACCCCGCCCAGTCAAGCCCAGTCAACAGAGCACGTACACATGTTAGGCAAAACTTCAAATATTTTGGATTAAAAAGAAATAAATATTTATTTATTATTTATGGTCTCAAAAACATCCTCTTTCATTACTTGTAGTTTAAATTGCAACACCTTATATAAATAAATTTTGAACATCAGCAAAGCGAGCCATTTTACATAGTTCCAAGAATCATCCCCTGAATTTCATTTCGACGTAATTTTTCAAAGCTTCCCTCAAAACTCACCTGACGTTTCATCCTAGGCACGGTCGGTTTGACGACGACCAGCCGCCATCCAATAACTGGCAGTCTCAATACATGAGCTAGGGTTCCATCGCGAGATTGCTCCCTCAATCCCGCAACTAGGAGCTTGTGCCGGCTCCAAAGCTTGTTGCCGCAACCAACCTGGATAATAGATAATAATAATAAATATTGCTGGACATTTCACACAGCGCTATCTAGCCCCAAACTAAGCAGAGCTTCTACAATGGGAACCAGTTAGCAGATAGAATACTTATATACTTTTTTTTTTTTTTAAAACATACTTATAATATAGAAAAACATCGAGACCTGGTACAAATATCTGTAGATCATGCAATTTTTTTTATGCGTTTTAGGCCTGCGTTGGACCACGATCTCGCCTGATGGTACGCGATGATGCAGTCTATGATGGTACACGCTTGCCTAGAAGAAACCTATTCACTCGCGACTTAAAGATATCCAGGTTGTAGCTATCAGGAAACACAGACTCTGGCAAGGCGACCACTCTTTGGCGGTGCGCCTAATAAAGGTCGAAAATAACCGCTTTGTGCGAATGGGAGGTATTTCTACCATATAGAGGTGGCGCACCGCAGAACGTAGTTATAAAAATATTTGAAATATTTGTTCCGCAGCAGATGTTGTCGTTTTAACGTTAAGAATTCAAGCGAACTCAATATCGAGGCATGCCGTAGCATGCCAAAATATGGTCGGTAAACTTACATTCAAATAAATGGCAGTGGTAGCATCGCCGTGCTTCCTTTGCGAGGATCCAGCCCCGCTCAGAATAGTATCGGCATGAGAAGAAACAGTCTTATAGGGCTCCATCCAGAACTCGTCCTGAAATTATAGTTCCACAATCATAAAATAAAATAAATGGTGACACCCATAGAATCCGTTTCCCAAACAAGTCCCGCAGTCGTTTGAGGAATTAGCGGTTCCTATTTTATTTTAGAATTTTAGCGGGTTGCCACTTCTAGAGGCCAAAAAATCTCTTAAGTCTTAGTTGATTTAACTACTTGATAAGAGTTAATGTGTTGAAACTTTGAGTTAGTTTAAAGAAATTAAATCGTGATTGAGCTGAATTGAATCACAAACCTTTGCTGTATTGCTATTTGTCGGGGTATTAAAATAATATAAACTTTATTTCAGGCACCTTACAAACAATGGCCCACCTGCTCTCATGTCCTCTAAGCCCAACCATCTGCATACGATAAGACTTGTACCAGACAACAGACAGGGGTGCGGAAGTTGCTCTCTATTGGGCTAATCAAACTTAGAAGTCAAACAGCCATTGACACGAAAGAAGAAGATTTCAGGCGACAATGAGCGCCTACAAGATATGATTACAAGGCGCATATCTAGATTAACATATATAAAACAATAAACTTAAAAGAAACACTTCCATTTATTTGGGGGATTTTGTTTTGTAGCAGCTTTCCCGTAGCGCCTGTAAACGATGACGGTATTGACCGCCATTATAAATACTATGTTTATGTAGTAGTACTAGCTGACCAATCCGCAGCTTCGCACGCGTAGTTTTTCAATATAAACATTACCCTCCTTTGCGCAGTTGGGTATAGAGTAGCCTATGTTACTCAGGGTGAATGTACATAGCTTTCCAATGGTGAAAGAATTTTTAAAATCGGACCCGTAGTTTTTGAGTTTATTCTTACAAACATACACACAAAAATACAAATCTTTCCTCTTTATAATATTAAAGTATAGATTATGTAGTTGAACAGACGTAGAAAAGAAGGTTAATCTTAAGTTTTTTTAGATAGCAAGCATTTACAGTTGTTGCATTGTACACCTACATATATGTACCTACTTATAGTATTTTATATAATGTACCTTTTTTATTATTCGTATGGAATATTTATGTACTATGCTATATTATTATGCACCTAATTCATTGATGAGTATTACTCGTGCGCGATAACTTGGGACCTGCTAGGAATGCGACTCCCCGACCGCTTCCCCTGCACTTCCCCGATGGCGCCCGTATTGTACCGTTCGCATCACTATTTTTTACTAGGGTTTTTAGTCTCGTACTGGCCTACGTCACGTAACGACGCGCTCTGGAATTCTTTTAGTTTTCGTTTGTGTTATTGTTTTGTTGTTGTACTTTTTGTTGTTATAGTAAATGTTGTAAATTTATCGGATACTTCTTCGTCAAGTGATTATATTGAGACTTAGGACGAAGAACAACCTCTAGAAGGCATAAATCCACTAAGTAGTGACGAAGATGAGATAATGTAAATAATAGATAAAATAAATGTATAAACTTAAACATTGTATTTTTATTTTATTCAAATAGTGTAAAAAAGATTAGATAAAAAGCAGCGTCTCCCTGAGTAAGATAATAAATTAGGTTAAAAAAAACAAAGACGAAGCCGCGGGCGGCTGCTTGTTATGTTCGCTTTTTTGCGGGCGCACAGTGAATTACCTAGAACTAGCCAGCTGGACAAAAGTCGATTCCTAGAATCGATTAAATCATAATCCTGTCTCATTAACCACACCTCAAAACTCAGAATTCCAGGTATAACACGTGCCTTACCCTTTGTAGCACACCGCCATAGTACTGGAAAGTGAGGTAATAAGGAAAATGCATTTATGCAAATAAATCAGTTGATAGTTTGCAGTGCTTACGACAACATCTTATGACCACTTGTGCTATTTATATTATTGTGAGTGTTATGGATTTTCTACTTGAAGGTATGTACTTTAAATTTCTTCATAAATTGGGATCATTTAACTTGTTGACGTTGATGTTTATAGGCTTTATAGAAATGGACATTTATATCGTGTAAATTTTTCTATTTAGTAACTTTCATCGAGTGTAACTTTTTTTATCCAAATATATCCAGGCCGTTATTTACGTATGTAATAGCCACAATATTTAACTTTAAAATGATATATAGTTTTGCCACCCCAACTCACCCCATTTTTTTTAATTATTTTTTTCAGAAGTTGTGATTTCGATTTCAAAAATCGATTTCTTTGAAGAATGGCGTAAACACAAGAAAGAGGACCGTAATTCAAAGCTCACAGAGTTTGTATTGAACAAAATCAACTGTTCAGATGTCACTCTTGATTCAAAGAAGAATATTTGTACGAAAATTTCAAGTATTTCTTCAAAATTTGCTGAAAAGTGGTCCGCATCGAAAAATACCCTCAATAGGTTTTTGAATAACAATAAGGATTGGTTAGAGGGTAATGAAATACAATTTGAAGTTCAAGTACATCGCCCGTCTGCGTCTTCGTCATCTGGACCAAGTCGGACTACAGGCAGACCCAGAAAAGAATTTGACGAATCGTCATTCAAAACCAAAAAACGGAGGGTTGAAGATTTAGTGCAATCGCGAAGTGCTAGTGAGTTAACCATAGCCGCTGAAGTAGCCAATCGAGTATCTGGTCGAAGAAATGTAGCTAGTTCAATTCATAAAATATCTGACAACTCTCCAAAAGCTAAAACAACCAATGTTGCGTGTGGTGGTCGTCAATTGAGCAGTGATGAAGCTTTAGCTCATTATGTTGATGCTAAGTGTACCAGCCATAGTTACAAACAGACGCGTAAGGTGTCATTGAAGGCGGGACATCAGATATTTCCATCTTATCATAGTGTAGTTAAGTCTAAAAAAATGTGTTATCCTTTAGATGAGTATATTTCTGTGACGGAAACGCGCGCTGAAATTAATCTACAAGGCATTTTAAACAAAACTGCTGATCGTTTAATTGAAGCGCAAAGTGATGTTATAAGAAATGTTGTGTCTTCTAATTCATCCCTTACATTAATTAGCAAATGGGGCTGTGACGGCAGTTCAGGCCACAGTACCTATAAGCAAAG
Organism: Philereme vetulata; assembly: GCA_918857605.2. Taxonomy (NCBI): domain Eukaryota; kingdom Metazoa; phylum Arthropoda; class Insecta; order Lepidoptera; family Geometridae; genus Philereme; species Philereme vetulata. The sequence continues at coordinate 2,164,809 of OU975460.1, read as the reverse complement.
GTTCGAAGATGCTAATGCTACTGATGAATTCCTGTTCATGTTTTCATTAGTTCCTTTGAAATTATGTGACGGCCAACATATTATATGGCAAAATCCACGGCCTTCGTCAACTCTCTATTGCCGACCAATCAAATTTATTTTTTCAAAGGAAACTAATGAATTCACCAAAGCCGAAACCAACAAAGTCTTGGAAGAAATATCTCAGCTTCTTCCAACTATTTGTAATGTTGAAGAATATGAAATTACTATAAAACATGACCTCTTACTGACTATGACAGACGGAAAAGTATGTAACGCTTTGACTGACACACGCTCCCTTCAAAAATGTTATATATGTGGTGCTACCCCGACAATGATGAATGGTGATTTAAAAGACGTAGTCGTTAATAAAGAACATTACGGTTTTGGTTTGTCTACTTTACATGCATGGATACGTTGTTTTGAGTGTTTACTACATATTAGTTATCGTTTGGATATAAAAAAGTGGCAAGCTAGGGGCGCTGACGATAAAATTAGTGTAAAGTTACGTTCAGAGAAAATTAAGTTAGATTTTAAAACTCAGATGGGGCTTATTGTAGACAAACCAAAACCGGGTTATGGTAACACAAATGATGGTAACACTGCACGTAGGTTTTTTATGAATCCGGAACTAAGCGGTGAGATTACAGGATTGGATGTTAATTTAATTAAAAAAATGTGTATATTACTTCGAACATTATCTTCTGGGTATGATATTAATTGCATAGAATTTGAAAAAGTTTGCTCTGAGACTCGATCTCTTTACCTTAGTCTGTATCCGTGGTATAATATGCCTGTTACTGTGCATAAAATCTTATTACACAGTACAGAAGTCATCCAAAGCTGTATTGTTCCAATCGGACAGCTATCGGAGGAGGCTCAAGAAGCCCGTAACAAAGACTGTCGTAGATTCCGAGAGCATCATAGCAGAAACAGTCACGTATTGCCACGAATACAGATTTATTATATATGCTGCTGATAACATCTGATCCTGTAATCAACTCGCTTAGGGAAATTCCTAAGAAAAGACCTGAAAAATTGCCCGCAGAAGTGCTAAGCTTGATAGTTCCGCCTTCCATACCTACTACACATCAAGTACCACGTGAAGTTACTTTATGTGAGGAGAACGATTATGTGGTACCTGATTCGTCTAACTGTGACAGCGATGATGAATCATCTGACGATTTCTATTTGTAATTTATTATAATAGTAGATATTATTATAGTTAAGTAATTTAAAGTGGGTGTAGTAATACACCTCTGCCACCCCTTCGGGGAATAAGGCGTGATGATATGTTATGTTATGTTAAGTAATTTAAGTTAAGTTTTTTAAATTGTGTAGATATATAATTTAAATTATTTCGTTAATATGTATTCTTCTAGACTTCTATTTTCAATAAATTTTTATTTCGTACTAAGTTTTTTTATTTTACCACATAACGCAAAAAAAATGATTCAGTATATGTTATTATGGCTGTAGCGATCATGTGAACCCATAAAATAATTTTGTCCAGCTACCATGTTCTAGACGATTCACTGTGGGGCGGTACAAACACGCCAATATGACGTCACCGCGCTCAGGTCCCAACTTATCGCGCACGGGTAATACTTATATATATGTATATAATTATTTATTTTGCTTATGTCGGTAAGTACACTGATTACTCAATATTCAAGTATTTTTATTAATAGCTACCATCCTATAACGTTCTCGTGAAATCCTGTCCATCCAAAGGTTGTCTGGAAGAGATCGTTTTTAGCGATAAGACAGCCACTGTTTGTATTTCTGCGTATTGTTATTTGTTTTTTTTTATTTTATGTGTGATTTACAATAAAGCGTTTTCTATCTATCTATCTTCATTGTTAAAAAACAGGTAATTTTTAAGTTCTGCTAATAAGTAAAATTTTGTAGTTTTTTTAGTAACAATATATTGTTGAAACCTTCTGAAACCTGAGTACTTATAGGCTAAGGGACTTCTTTCATGAAAAGGACTCTAGTTTTAACCCATCACTACCATCCAAATAAAAAAGAAATCCAAATGAGGGTGCTTTATAGATGGATAGATACATCTGTTTGTTCAGTTACTTACCCCATCAAGAGCCATAAAGTTGGCTAGCTGCATCAGCGCCCTTATCCTTTGCCGCGGTGCGATCTTCATAAACGATCCATCGATCAGGATCAAAAGGACCAGTCTTTTGTCATCCCCGATGCAAGTTCCGTACTTCGAGTGCGGCTTCTCGTGGGCTTTCTTCACCTGTAAAAAAATCAAGAATTAGTAGTATTAAACGGCAAATCATCATGCTCAAATAGAAGAATTTTGGCGAAACACATTCAGCGGTAAGCGATTCCTTTCCGGTAAGAGCTAGTTGAAACAAATCACTCATTCTCACACTCACTTTCACACACTCAATTTTCAGGTGTGCGTTACATCGATGCATGACGTTACAGGCTAGTATAGCGACCTTCCTTGCTCAAGCAGTACTTCAAAAGCTTTCCACATAAAGCAAGATACTTGTCTGAAGGAGAAGTCTTACATGTTTTTTAAGATTTCTGTTAGCAGGTTGTGGTTAGAAACTTCTTTATTATCGAAGTTTACTGAACTGCACACCGAAAAATTATGTGTAGATGCATGGCCCGAACGTTATGCTGTGCAGTTTCAGTAAGTTGCCACACCATAACTACGAGTACTAACATCATAATATGTAAAGGTGGCGGTTCGTCGCGACCGAGACAAGCGACCGAAACAGGAGACCGAGACGGGGAATCGCGACAAGTGTCTCGGTCTCTTTTGCATGTCCTGTGGGTCGAAACTGAGACCGCAACCGACGCTACAATTCATTCAGTATCGGAGTGGCTGTCTATGGAAATGTTCGTCTCTCAAGGAGTCTAGTTGTGCATCGTATATCGGAGGGTGTTGTCTGATCTGATCAGTTCAATCAGCTTTTCAGTCTTCGTCAGAAAGAGTAGTCATTTTTTACAATGAACACCCGAATTTTTTGCGACACGAGACACTACTGGTAAGGGGCAGCAGCCGTCGCGCAGTCTCCGGTCTCGCGTCTCTGGCTCCTGTCTCTGTCTCGCTCGCGAGCTGATGCTTATACATTGCCTAAAGTCAAGTAACGGTCGCGGTCTCCCGTCGCGGTCTCCCGTCTCGGTCTCCTGTCTCGGTCACTTGTCTCTGTCACGACGCGAACCGCTATCTTAACCCTTAGTCTTACCTCAATACTAAAAGAGTCCGTTGCAGTCAAACCCTGAGTGTTGCCGTGGGCAGTGACAGTAAATGTATGGGTCCCGAGGTCTTGCTTCTGTGGCACACCGCTGATCAGTCCGTGCTTCGAGTCCACGGCCAGCCAGCTAGGTGTTCGACGGCCGTCTTCGCTTCGAACCTTGAATCACGGAATTGATCGGTGAGAACTAGATATCTACAAACCTTAATGGTTTTTAAGTGCTATTTTTAAACATTACTGTTTGTAAAAAAATTAAATGATAAATAAAAAATAAAAATATGATAGATTATGAAATTACTAATACTGCGCTGTCTGTCTGTCCGTCAGTCACCAGGCTGTATCTCATGAAACGTGATAGTTAAGACAGTTGAAATGTTCACAGTTGATGTATTTCTGATGCCGCTATAACAACAAAAACTAAAATCAAAATAAAAAAAATTAATGGGACTCCCATACAACAAACGTGATTTTTTTGCTAATTTTTGCTCGAAATTGTTAACGGCTACAGGTAGACACTTGAAATATTCACAGAATATTTAGTTATATATTAACTTTAAAAATAAATAATTAAATTAGTATTAAAAACAGACATGATTTGTTTGCCGTTTTTATAGATAATGATACGGAACCCTTCGTGCGCGTGTTCGACTTGGTCTTGGCCGGTTTTTTAACTGTATTCCGTGCTCGGTCACTTGGCACGCGGATTGTCAATCGCAGTTCATATTTGGCTATAGTTAGTTAGATTAGGCCTCAGACCCAGTGAAGAGTTGATTGACTTTAGATAGTAATTTAACAGTTAAATGACAAAAAAATTACAATCATAATGTGATAAAATGGTACAACTTACTTTCCTTACCTTATAAGCTAGCACATTTCCGGAGAACGCTTCTTTAGGAATTTCCATACGGAACAGGTGTCCCACATAGGCCGACGTATCGGGAACACCCCACAACCTTCTAAGGCCATTATTTACTATTTCTAAATGATTCGCTGTCAGTTCCACCTGTAATAATAAATTATGATTAGAGATACCTTCCATTAAAAAATTTCAACTTCCATGAAGAAATCATGTCTATAGTATTTTAACATCTTGGCCTGTTCTTCAAAAGTACCTTTAATCTGTTCACGATAGCCATTACCACCACCATTACCATCTTGATCGTGAGATTTTTATTCCCAGGACATGCCGGTTTTCTTTAAGATTACAAGCAAGATGAGCAATGCGGTCATAACTCAAGATTCATTGGTGTACACCCCTTTGAATCTGAAGGCGGGGGATTATCACTCACTTTTTTGCACCGGATTCACATAATACATATTCATTTCAATTAAGGATATAATAAAGCGAATGTTCTTGGGAAACTATTTGTTCTTGTCCGACGGAAGAGCGGAAATGGTGGTGCTGTCACATTAGTATTCAGGACCGTGGTAATGTACGTCATAGTGCAATGTCTTATGATTTATTTAGTACTGAAGGGGTGACTGACTTCACTGAACATTTCCTCATCATTAGGCGTAGACAACTCAATGGTGGGACTCAGTTTAACTTAAACCATAGCAAGTGTCTTCCTCGCCTATCGACTGCATAAAGTAATTAGTTCGATTCTTATTTCGACCTTTTTGCACTGTAACTTACTGGTGAACTACATGCTAACTTATTCTAGTTGTAGGGACAGACTAAAGTGCATTTCATAAAACTGTCATCATGGCCACCAAATGCTACATCATGGTGGATAAAGTCAAAGTCAAGTCAAAATCGTTTACGTTAAAATCACAAGGATCAATTTGAAACTTCAATATTACTGCCAGTTCCTTCGCGACCAAGCGAAGAAAGAAAGGCAAGAAACAAGGCTGTATATTTTTTTTAATTTTTTAAAAAACGTTTTGGAATACATAACAATAAAAAAATAAATTACGTCTATATTGTAACATTTTTAAATGAGTTGGAGCAATTTCAATCCCAAGCTTCTCTATCATCTAAATAATCCGATATTTTATAGTAGGTTTTTTATAAAGATTTTGTTTTTAAATTTGTTAATTGTCAATTTTTGTACATCACTTGGGAGTTTGTTATAAAAGCGTACACCTTGCCCTTTAAACGATTTACTGACTACAAGGGGCAACAGCGAGTTTATTTTAATTTCTAGTATTAAAATTATGATCATCGCTATTTTTCTTTAACAAATCAATATTTTTATGAACAGACATCAGATTTTCATAGATGTATTGACAAGGGAATGTCATAATATTTATTTCTTTAAACTTAAGGCGTAATGATTTTCTGGGGCTCATATTATAAATTGCACGAACAGCCCTCTTCTGCAGCATAAAAACGGTGTTTATATCTGCAGCACTCCCTCATAGCAGTGTATCGTATGTCATAATGCTGTGGAAGTAGCTGAAGTAAACTAGTCTAGATGTGTCTACGTCTGTAAAAAGACGGATCTTTTTGACTGCGTATGCCGCAGAACTAAGTCTGTTCGACAACTTATCAATGTGAGGGCCCCATTGAAGCTTATTGTCTAGGGTGTCTAAGTCTTGTTTTATTACCTAAGAATACAGTGGTGTCCATAAGAGTCAACTCTGTCTTAGATTTTTACATCTGCTTTATACAACGACAGACGAGGATATGACTCTTATAACGCGTAATTCCGTTATGTGCTTTTCCTTTGACTTTTTTTTCCTAAATTTGCTTTGTATGCTTTAAAGTTACTTATATACTTATAGTTTTGTTTTAAATAGATATAAGGTCCTTCTGGCCCTCCAGTTGCATTTACTTTTTGATTCTGTCTTACCAATATGTGGATATCGTAGTGGGTTACATTATTAATACTTCTGTAGCATGAATACTGTATGTTACTTATAATTTTAACTCAATAGGTTTATTGTAACTTCTCATTTTAAAATGGAAGACCATAGAACTGCAATAACATTGATTTCAGCTGGAGATTGAATGGCAAAAATTTACCTTAAAGAGTCATATCTATTAGTAAATATAAATCCTGATTTCTGAAAATACCTAAGATTTCAATATAATGACAAATTATATGAATTTAATGTCCTCTGCTATGACCTCTGTTCGGCTCCTCAGGATTTTATAAAGATAATGAAAATAGTATTAACTTACCTAAGAGGAAATGGCTACAAATCTGTTCAATATTTGGATGATTTATGCATAGGGTCTGACTATCCAGTCTTGTTTAGAGAATGTTCAGATAGGGGCCATATTTAACGTTTGTAGTGTAACTGTTAGTTGTTCCGTAATAAATTAAAATAAAATAAAAAGTACTTTCACGAGCCCCTGAAGACAGGACTCCCTAACCTGACTTGTGAGTCTCTGACTGCAGCGTAAGCTATAGAAAGATTTAGATTACCTGAAACTCGTCGCTGTTGTCGAATGCGAAGTCATCATCGTGCCGGCTCAATGCTAGTGGACACAGCAGCAGCACCGCGCACGCTATGTACCGCGCACGCCCCATCGCGAACTCTCCGCTTCTCATAAAATCATAATGGGCATCTGTTGACAATAGGTTCAGATCAGATAAACTAATTTGTTCGGTAAACTTGTTTTGATACTTTGGGCGAATGACGCCAAACAACAACATACAAGGCTGACATCAAAATTTAGGTCATCAGTGACGGACCGATGCATCGAACGCTTGTAAAAGATACCTTCTGTTAACCCTAAGTCCATCATCAGACAGAATGGTAAATTTTATGGAAGCGAAACGTTTATGGAGTTACAAAGATAACTGTTAGCTCGTAAAACTACGGTGCCAGGAATGAACGGAATATATTTTCAGCTCCGAATATAGCCCATAAAAATATTACTGTCCGCACAATTTCAACGGCTAAAAGCGTTTACTTAACCAAGTTGAAATATTCAGGCTCTCAGCGTAAAATGGAAAACAATTTCGAGATGGAGCCTATCAAATTATTTAGCGAACCACTCTCGATAGCAATCTTCTTCGTTTTACAAAAGGATCGGACGTTTGATTTACTCGTCGCCAAGCTCAGGATTTGGTTTAAAATATAGACAAATTAGAGGTGGATCTGGAACAAATGAGTGGCTAATAAAGAAGAAAGAGAAGGGGAGGGCAAACGGAAACGAATCGGGTACTGTTACACAGTTAAAGGCGCGTGTTGGTGCATAATGATTGGACGCAAATAGAATGCGCTTTTGAACGCTCTCCCGCCTTCCTTAGCATGCTGTCGCGAAACCACTTCAGGGAATACTTTTATATTCCTTTTAGTAATAATGCGGCGTGTCTGCTCGCGTACCAACACTTGAACGGCAATGTCGGTGAGGAATTTAATTTCGGTCCAAATATAGGCACTTTTACGACCTAAGCGCTAACTTTCCAAGTTTCGACGAAGCAAACAATAAAATAAAAGCTATTAAATTAACATGTAAGAAAAACCTGCCAAGAGCGAGTCGGACTCGCGCACGAAGGGTTCCGTACCATTATCTATAAAAACGGGTTTTTGCTGTTTGAATAGATATGTTTTATGATATGATCATGTCTGTCTGTTGTATGGGAGCCCCACTTAAATATTTATGTTATTTAATAGCACCATTTATTTATTTACCTTATTTGAGGTTGGTGTCGATTAAGCAAGTCTTCTAAATTGTATGAGCGCCCATACAACACCCAGGACTATCTTAATTGGCGTCAACTATGTATGTATGGGGACACCTTTTAATTTTCAATTTTTGTTATTTTTTGGATTTTTTCTTTTATTTGTGCTGCTACTTTGCTTTTTGGCAAATTTCGTGATTCTAGGTGAACGGGAACTACCATATAGGTTTTCGAAACTTATAGGGTACTTCCGGTTGACCTAGAATAGAATTGTAGAGTAGAATTAGAATTCTATTCTAGAGCACAAGAAAAGCGAAAAATTTTGAAAAATAAAAAAAATCGTTGAAAATTATTTAAATTTTGGTACTTACAAGTTTTCGCGAAAATCTAAATTTGCCCATATCTTTTTATAGTGTTGATGACTCAGGACCATGATTTTTATACACCTAATAGGGACTATAGACCTCAGTATCTGGTATAAATTTCAAGATCCACCTGTTCCTGAGAAAATCAGCGGTGACACACGGACAGACAGACGAACAGAGAGTGATCTTATAAGGGTTCCTTTTTTACCTTTTGCGGTACGGAACCCTAAAAATGAAGCCATATTAGCATGTGGATAACAAAATAGGAAAATGTATTCTTAGCAGAGTAATATGATTTTAACAACTCATTTCAGAGGAATGGAAATATAATTAGGTGTTTAGTAGAAGCCACGTAATAAACAAGAATTTGGAAGTGGTATACAAAACAGTTTAAGTGTATCAAGTATTTGGGGAACAGGCACGTTTTCATAATGAAAGATAAACAGGCACGTTAAGAATGATTCACGTAATTCCTTAAATTCAGAACATTATGGCCTCTCCAATTATTTTGAAGACGCTACGTGAAAACATTTGTGAAATGAAACGTGCTTTAAACGGTCAACCTTTCCCGCTTTCCTTTCGGGCAGTGAATATTTTATGAACTTGGGTTGAGATTCAGACTATTTTAAGGAAATAAGTTCGAATTCTTGACTTTGTATCGAAGCTCGTTAATAAAACTGCACAAACTGTTAACCATTAATAAGTTAAAGGTTTGTCATACACATTTGTGGTTGGCGATACGTTATATTGCATTGATGCATTTGATTGACTGATTGATCTAACTGTCCTGCCATCCTATAACTCCTTGTTAACAATATTTTTAGAGTTTTATAGTAAGTTTTGGAATTAAGCGCACTAATTGATTTTAATTATGTTACGTGTATATTTTTGCTTATATGTATTATGCTAGTTGGGTTTTAATTTAATATAAGTCACCTACTTGTTAATTTTTGTATGTAATAGCAGACTTCCGTGTACTCACAAAGGTTCCAACGGAAGACCAGCGCTGTGACATAGCAAAATGCTGAGTTGGAACCTTTTTGTTGCGGCTAATAATAACGAATATCTATGTTATCTTTTGTTCTACTGTATTTTGTTTTAGTGTAGTTAATTATTGTTATTAGTGGTTGGCATAATAAAAGATATTATCTTTCTTTTTTTATGTTTTTAAAACGATGGTATTTACAATAAATAATTTTAATCATGACGGCCGGTAGCAAGGTAGTCAATTGGTGGTAATTCGATCTAGCGTAAACGTTGACAAGGGGTTGGTTATGAGAAACTTTAGACTATCGAGTATGAAAAATTGAGTCAATACAGAATGTTGCAAGACAAGCATAATATTTTCCTTATATTGTATTTGATCGAAAAATAAGTTTCCAAACATAAGCGATTCGATTCTAACAGACGATTTGCTTGCGGTATGCCCCGAATAAAAAGTAGGATTATGAGTTCCTGAAACAATGCATGTATTTTAGTCACAATAGGTTGAAGTTGACGTGTTAGCTTTTAATCCCTGAACCATGGATTCGTGACCGAGCGTCCCCACTAAATAAAAATGTCCATAGAAACAATGACTGCAACCAAAAAATATATGATCACGCACATAACCGTATCGTAAAGTTACATGAAAGCTTCATAAAATACATATGAAAGTGTTGCTCTAAAAATTCTCCAAATAACTGACCACATTCTCAGAATGGTTTCACTATAAACTGTAGTAGATGTTACGGAAACAACATAAATTGTTGGTGACTTTGCGGTGAACTCTTAAGCTTTTAGGCGCAAATGTTTAGTTGGTGCTATTGTACAAAAATTGCAGTGCCAAATATATCAAATAACTATATGTATATGACGACCTCCGTGGCGCAGTGGGCGAATAGCCGGCTGAGACGCAGGAGGTAGCGGGTTCGATTCCCGTTGCTGAACAAATGTTTTTCAATATATTTTATGTACATATGTATTTACAAAAAAAAAGTATATAAGTAGTCTATCAGTTATCTGGTTCCCATAATACAAGCTCTGCTTAGTTTGGGGCTAGATAGCGCTGTGTGAAATGTCCAGCAATATTTATATTTATTTTATTTATTTATCTGAAGAACGATAGCATAGCATATCATAACAGGCAGGCATCTCTGTTGTCTTAACTAGAAATGCTTCAATATACTATTGACTTAAAATTCAGTGTGACAAAGCTCATTTTACAATGAAAGCAGCATTGGTTAAAGCTGCCTTTATTGAAAATCGAATGACACAAGCCTGGTTTAAGCCGAAAGTATAGTATGGGTGAGCACTTCGCAAAATATAGTCGGCTCTATAGCGAGTTTTGTAAGCGTGTTAGAAGCAGCCACTCCGACTTACCCTTGGTTTTGCAAGGGGACACCGAGTAAGAGGGTTACTACAATGGATTCCTCCCTCGACAAAATCTCATCTATAGACTATAGATAGTCACCTACCTACTCGTACTACCTAATTTATTATTATAGAGTTGGAACGTGTTGTGCTGAATTATGTTGTAAAACCATACTCCTTAACTTACAATAAGATAATTCATTTACTTGCAACATCACATACCTAATAAATAGTAAGAATGAGATAATGGCAGATGAAGTGTCGCAAAAATTGACCCTAGCTCATTATCTAGCTCAGTGTTGGCTAATACAGTGGTTCCCAATTGTATTTGGGCATGGAACCTTAATTGATCATACTTATTTTGGCGGAACCCTAGCTGGCTATTTTGATAACTAAAGTGTTTACCGTGTAGTTTGAATATATTCATGTTATACTCGAAGAATGAACAAATTATAAATGAAAATAATTATTATAAGTATTGCAAATAATATATTGTAACAAAGAAATACAATGTACCTGGCTAATAATTTATTGTGAAGAATGAAATTTTTTCACATCCTTTCTTATAATAGCCGTAAAATTAGGCTTTATGTCTGACAGTTGAACGCAAACCAATCTCGCATCCGAAAGTCTTCACAAACTTAATCAGAACCAGGACAGCTTTCTCAACGATTGCCGGGTATTCATCTATAAGTACAATTCAACTTTAACTCTCGGACAGACCGCGACACCCCTGTGACCCATCCACGGAACCCCAGGGTTCCGCTGACCACCTTTTAGGAATCACTGATCTAAATAATCCGATATTTTATAATAGGCGTTTTAATAAAGATTATGTTTAATTGCGTTTTTAAATTTGTTAATTGTCAATTTTTGTACATCACTTGGGAGTTTGTTATAAAAGCGAACACCTTGTCCTTTAAACGATTTACTAACTTTATGGTGGTCCGCGGAACCCCAGGGTTCCGCGGACCACCTTTTAGGAATCACTGGACTAATATATCACTTGTACTCGTATCTATGAAAAAAGCATATTACTTCCTAATAATAATAAATTATATGCCCAGAAGCCATGTTTGCGAGGCATAATTTCCCAATTTTCTCGAAATAAATTACATACTTACGGTATTTTCACAAGAAAAACACAATTTATTTAGCAAATTATTATTTTTAACTAGACATTTTTCTGCGCAATAAAGAAGGAATGTTTCATTATCCAAAGAACGTGTATTTAAAATTCGCTCGTGAGCAGTGCCACTGGTTTTTTCTTGGCCTATCTTCTTAAGGTCATTCGACAAGCTTAAAATATGGCTTTTCGATTGAGAAAAAATCAGGTTGATGAAAAGGTGTATGCTCATCGCAGAGACCTCTCGTGTTTCATTATGTACAAATAAAAAAACACGGGTTGGGCTGGAATAGAAAATTTAAAATTTTCAAACAACTTTAAACATCAAGTCCAACAGCCTGTATAAAATAGGTAAACAAAACATATTAATTCATTATATGTAGGTACTTCTTAAACTGCCTAAGCGGCATCGTCGCAAAGGCGCCGCCGATTTAAGTTAAAAATTGTTTATTGGAAATGTATCTATTACTGGATAAATATTCAAGCTACTCGTATTAAACCCTCCTCTAAAATCGGTTAATACGATTCCGGATGTGTCCGTTAAACTAATGTCGTACATAACACGACGTTTGTGTATAGTACATGTTTTGGGATTATAGTTTTCCTTTACCAAATCTCTGCATTTATTTGTGGTAAGTATAAGGAAAACGAATTTGAAAAATCCGCATTCAGACGAATGGGGAGTTGTAATAGAAAAACGCTCAAAGAAAACTAAGGACCCTCCGGTTGGGGCGCAAACGTAATCTATTAAAATAGATTCGAGAGACGTCTGTATTTGATTCATGGCTGTTTATCACAGTTAACATTCAGTAAACAGACAGATTGTAGATAAAACTAATCAGTTTCAAAGCAGTCTTCTTACAACTTCAAACTACTCCTAATCATTTCACCATACTGGTTTTTCCAACAACAGTCGCGATCGCGAAAGCACATAGGGCACATAGGGCATGGAAAAACCAGTAACACAAGATAAAAGAAGGATTGATTTTATTTATCAACGAGAAAATATAGGAAACCAGCAAAAAAAATAATGCTGTCATTATTATAAATACGGGATTTATCACGTACCGTCTTATCGGTGTTTCGACCGACAATGTTTCGGTTCAATACGTGAACTTTCATCAAGGTGAGTTCGATCCGCTTCGAATAACTTTCTTATTCTAAGTAAAATTAATGTCATTTTAAGAAACGGACAATGTATGTGTTTTCGAAATGTCAGCGAACTTGCTATGAAGGGGAGGCCCACTATATTCAGCATATTTAGGTCAGCCAGTAATCAGTCCGTAATAACCTGAATAATCCACGGTATCAGATTCAGAACTGAAACGTTATTTGCGTGTTCGATATTACCGAAAATGCCTCGAACAACTTGCGCTTTGATGACTGCGACAGTTGAGGTATTATTATTTACTTATTAGCGTCGAATCAAATTACATCAATCATACATACATTACATCATCAATCATCATACAGTTTGTTTTATTTGACGTAGTTTTTTTAACAAAAACTATCGTTTTCTTGCGTTATATTAAAACAATTTAATCTAACTAATTGGATGGAAACGGTGCTAAACAACACGATTTACACAGTAAAAATTCTATAGAATAAAGCTCTTTTCATATAACTTTTCCTATTCAAAGTTTACTTTACATTTTTCGTTTTAAAAGAGTTCGGAGAATTTCGTTCGAGATACATTTTCGAAAGCCGCTAAAAGACGAGCGCTTCCCGAAATCCTTTGAAAAGCTGAGACTTGAAGATATATTTTTTACGTTCGGTAGAATGGGCTGGAGAGGAATTGATCTATATGCTTACTTTGCGTAAGAAAGTGGAGTGGCGACAAAGATGTTGTATTTACCTGGTTGGAATAACAGAAGAGTTTAAGACATTGATAGTGTTTAGCGGCGTCACATATTTTGTCTACCACAGTGATTTGTTTAGCCTAACAGTCACAATCTAAACTTTAGATTCTAAAGGATTTAGAATCTAAAGGTATATTGGAGCTACATTGCGACAACCAAGTGACCAAGAAAAAACTATAGACACAAATAATAATAAGTAGGTAATGTAGAGAAAAATTGGAGCAGGCCTATACCCGAAATGGGACTTATAAGCTAAGCCAAATAAACACATATATATCGTCGCTGTTCTGACTACGTGACGTAACCGACATTTTGGCGTAACTGACATTTGTAATGTTACTTTTATCTACTTTTGAAGACGAATCGATCTGTCTAATCGGCGTATCTGTATCGTCTAACTATGTCTAGATGTATGTTTGACGTATCTAGATATCTTAAAATTATAAATCATTCGAAGTGTCCTAAGTACACTTAAGACTTTTAGTAATATTTTCTAAAATGTCGGTTACGTCACTTAGTTAGAACAGCAACGATATCACTTAATAATTATGCCTTAGTAAGTTAGGTAAATAAAGTGGCAATTTGCATGGACCTTTTACATAGCCATTACCGGGGTCGGAGACTACAAGAATGGGGCATGTTTAAGTATTTTATTATTATTTATGGTAGAGTACAAGCATGGACAAGTAATACGTGAACTGTGGTATTAAAAACCTATGAAAATCAAACATTGATTCGAAGCAAGCATAAACGCAGTCGATCTATTTCGGCAACGGAAGTCACGTGCTTACCGTGCGTCTGCGTGCATCTTAATGTCATAGTTCTAAGTATCGAGGAGCTATAAATATTCATGCTTTCTGTACGTCTGTGTATAAGTCTGTCGAACATCGGTAGCCAGGTAGCAGTGTCTCCAACTCTATTTGTCAAAATTACGGTGTTGCTAGTTTAAAAATACGGTAAATGGCAGAAAATTACGGGATATCAAAAATTTAAAAAATATGGTAATTATATTTCACAATTAAACATTTAAGTTTCAGGCGTTTCAGCCTTTTTGTACATGGAAACATTTATAATTTTTATCATTCTATCTGTGGGGTGGAAATCTACGCAGTTTTTTCCTAATCTCTTTATAAGTTGCTGCGTAAATAAATTCCCAAAAATAGATTTGGTTGACAAATGGTTTCTCTTTTTTGTTTTTAAGTCCGTAATTTGGCTGAAAATGCGCTCGCAATCGGCGTTTGAGCGGGGCAATTACAACATTCCTAGCATAAAATGTGCTAAATTATAAAATGGTCGCGAATCTTCTTTAGTTCTGACTTCTGACACTTTATTTTAATTACGGTAGAATTGAACATGTCTACGGTAGGTGGTAGATATGTTCAATTTACGGTAGGTTTACCGTAACTACGGCGTTGTTGGAGACATTGCCAGGTAGTATAAAGCCCACCCACCCGTCATTGTTCGAAACCCATAAGCTTTGTCTCGCAAAAACGACCCATTGCAGGTGATGGCAGATAAATTACGACCATAAGTTACTATAATAATGTCGACGCAAAAATCGAAGCCATTTTTTACGCGTGTGATAAGAAAATGGGAACAGTCTTCTAAGAATTCAATCTAGTCCAATAATGGTTGTCATATCGCCTATGTTGGAGACGCGGTTCAGTGGCTCGTCTAATAAATTGGCGGTTGGAGTAACGGTGGGGTGGAACTTGGAATTATCTACTTATAGTAACTATAATTTATACTGTGACGGGACTACGTGTCGTATCGTACGGTTTGCCTTAATTGAGTTTTCGAGTAAGCAAGTCACTCGGTCGGATGATTGTTTGTACATAGAGCTTGCGGTACTTTTTAACAGATTACCAAACACTCAATACGGTTTTGGGTTACTAGTTTTAAGAATTATTGCGGCATAATCCGAATTTTCAGACCATGCCCGGTTTTAGTCTGCGTCTGATTTAACAGAAGATTATAGATATTCTTAGCTGATTTTTGCGCTAGAAAAGGAATCGTGATGAAATCTGCGACAGCACCTACCCTTTACTTTTCATTATGGTAGGTCCTAACTAATAAAAGATTATTTTTAGGCTTTGCCTATTGTTGTGAGTAGGTAACGGCTCATTTGCAGTTTTTGTGAGGTAGATGTTTTGAGCCAGGCTTTTTATAGCATTGTTAAATGGCACACGCTCCTGCCTTTATGTTAGCTCGTAAATAATCGCCTGTACTGTTACTTTATGACAACGTGTTAAAATAATGTTGGTATGCATATGCATAAAAATATAAATACGATTTAAGCAAAATGTTCAGTGAATTTCCGCTTACTAAGCAAAACACAAATTGAGCTAATACTACTGCTGCAATATAATCGTATTCAGCAAAAATTCTGCAAAAATGTGGTGTATTAAATTGTAATTTGCCTCCATAACAAAAACCTGCGTCGCCTGTCTTTCCTGAAGACTTATAATCCGGTATATACTCGTATATCGGTGTTTCAGCCGACAATGTTACGAGTAGTGCTAGGCGAGACGCAGTGCGGTGCGAATCGCACTCACCTTGATGAAGGTTCACGAATTGAACCGAAACAATGTCGCTCGAAACACCGATAAAACGGTACGAGATCAATTCCGTATTCATAATATTGACTAATAGGTATCTCACGTCCATAAAGCACACACATAAACAAAACTAAACAGAAGAAAGGTAAGCTAAGCTTTTAAACATAAAAATAAAACTGTTAGAGCCGCAAAAGTCCGTAAAACTAGCAATATTTCACGGAAGGCTCTCGACTTGCTTTCAAATACTATATTCTATACACATACATACCAACTCGTACATATATATGGTACATATATACATGGTAATGGAATTGCACATGAAACTGATAGAATATATTGGTCGGAGCAGGATATTTCAAGATATTTCAAACTAGTAGTAATAATGTTAGAGAGCCTTGAGGCAGAGCTGCGCAAAATACATGCTTTGCATTAAATTAAATACAAATTACAAAATACTATCTCGCACGTATTTAATTTACGAAATACAAAATAATTTTACGTCGTGTATTTGAAATATAAAACACAGTATTTTAACTATTTTTATTTATAATACAAATTACAAAATACAGTCAGGTGTTAGATACTTAATAATTTGACGAACAGCATTACTCGTGCGCGATAACTTGGGACCTGCTAGGAATGCGACTCCCCGACCGCTTCCCCTGCACTTCCCCGATGGCGCCCGTATTGTACCGTTCGCATCACTATTTTTTACTAGGGTTTTTAGTCTCGTACTGGCCTACGTCACGTAACAACGCGCTCTGGAATTCTTTTAGTTTTCGTTTGTGTTATTGTTTTGTTGTCTGGAAAAAAGAAGTCAACCATGTGGACAGGCTTCGACAAAAGTATTGGGACGATGACTTCTTACAAGAGACGAATGAATCGCAATTAATTGTAAATTTATCGGATACCTCTTCGTCAAGTGATTATTATAGTGAGACTGAGGACGAAGAACAACCTCTAGAAGGCATACATCCACTAAGTAGTGACGAAGATGAGATAAAATATATGTATAAACTTAAACATTGTATTTTTATTTTATTCAAATAGTGTAAAAAAGATTAGATAAAAAGCAGCGTCCTCCCTGAGTAACATAATAAATTAGGTTAAAAAAAACAAAGACGAAGCCGCGGGCGGCTGCTTGTTATGTTCGCTTTTTTGCGGGCGGTACAAACACGCCAATATGACGTCACCGCGCTCAGGTCCCAACTTATCGCGCACGGGTAATACAGGTACAGTGTTGCCAAATTTAAAGATTGACATATTTAGCAGTCGCCATTTTGCTAACGAATAGTTAGTTACGAACACTATCGAGCGCTATTTTCTGTAGAACGCACCATTAATAGGATCGCTAAATGTATTTATGTTGAGATGTATTTTGAAGCCATAAGTATTTGAAATACTAACTACAAAATACCTCAGCGTCAAATTACAAATTACATTTATATCAAGTAATTGAATTACAAATACAAAATACGTGTTTGTATTACGTATTTTAATTACAAGTAATTCAATAACCCCTGCTTGAGGGTACATTTTACTAGATCATTTTATACCATTTGATACTACATAATATATTGAACATATATAGGTACTAATATTATTAAATTCGAAAGTAACTCTCTGTGTTTGTTACGTTTTCACGACTAAACGGCTCGACCGATTTCGATGAAATTCGGTATTAAATTATTTTTATATTTTGGATTACATAATTTTTGCTTCCATTAATTTAACTTTTAATTAACCGGGATTGGGACATAGGCTACTTTTTACCCGGTTGCGCAGACGGGGGGTAATGTTTTTGTTGACAAAACCACGCGTAAGAAGTCGCGGGGGGTCAGCTAGTATATTAATTTGTGAAATTTGGTTCATTGCTTTGATGCTTGCTAATATAATGTATGATACTAAGCTAAAACTTCCACGCCCTTCCACAAAAAGTAAGACATTTCGAAATGACAAATAAAATTGTTTGGCTTCGACGCAATGATGTAGAGGAGCCCGCAATTAGAGACTGAGAAATATCTACCACCCTATTAAAGATATGTGGTTACATTACACTAGATAGCATAATAAAATAGATGCACCAGAAGTGCTTCGTTGGCCAGTGGCCACAGATTAAAATCATTATGCTTTTAATCCCCGAAATGTTTGTCCACGACTCCACAGCCCACGTCCACACGGCAAAAAAACAAGGGGTGCCTGGCACCAGTGCATGCAACAAACATCAACTAACAGACCTATACGGTTATATTATACTAGAGCTTGTTTAGGTAAGAACCAGGATCGTAGCTAAGGGAATGAATAGAGAGTTGAAATATGTTCGAATATGATTAAAAATATTACCATCACACATGTGACCCTTAACATACAAAAGTCCTCCAACAAAAACTCTGGCTACATATTAGGGAATGCAATCCCGACTCGAGATTGCAAATTCGAGATCCCGCGGGATTATAAATATCAATCCCGCGGGATTCCGGAATTCCGTCTAGTTTAAAAAAAAATTTAAATTCGGATGACTGAAAAAGCTAATAGCTGCTTGTTTGTGATAGTGAGGTTAACTAAAATAAAAATCTTTATTCTTTAATCTTACCAACTAAATAATTATCGTCACCTGTCGCTAATATTCGGAAATAGTCGGAATAGTTTTCTAACGCTGTTTGGCGTTCCTGCCGCTCGCGGCCGTTAGTCAACGCGCCGCTTGCGCCCCGAGTGGACGTGTGTAGCGTCGCTGACCACTGCCGCCCAATCCCGTCAATCTCGAACGGGATCTCGTCATATGATGCGTCGGGATTGATCCCGAAAAATTACACAAGATCTCGCGAGATCGGGATTGCATTCCCTACTACATATGTACTTGTAAAGTAAAAGCAATAAAGCCTAATAAAGGTGACCGGACTAACAGAATTCAAAAACAGCACCGGAGAAAACACCGCGAGAAGAAAGTTGTAAACTGTAATACTATTAGAAAACCAGAGAGGATAAAAAAGCTGCATAAAAAATAAAGCACTTTATTCAGAAGTAAATTATAGAGTGGCCATGTATAAGCAAGAAGAGTAGGACGAAAATAAATACCTATATTTTCAAACATTTACACAACTGTTGGTAACCTACAAGAATGAATAATGGATGATATAACAAACAGAGATTTGTTTATACTTATACGTATTTTAAGGTCAGACAGAAGTTCAAGGAACAAAGTTATAACAGGTATAATATATTACCAGAAACAATGAAAACTCAAATAATTCTTTTAATTCTACTAATTTAATTCTTCTACTAATTTGTATCTATGTACTTAAGTTAAATAACCAGGGCCCGTAGCCATATTACATTCGGTTCGAATCGATTCGATTTCTACATAGGTTTGTTGTCGATATATCACGTGGTATTTCCATAGCATGGGTGGCAAATCCCATACATTTTCGGACTTATCGACTAGCGTCATCGCTAATCGAATGTAATTTAAAAAAAATATTGGTAGACATTTTATACAGCGCTATCTAGCCCCAAACTAAGCAGAGCTACTATGGGAACCAGATAACTGATAGAATACTTATATACTTTTTTTTTGTACATATATACTTATAATATATAGAAAAACATCCAGACCCGGAACAAGTATTTGTAGATCATGCAAACATTTGTTCCGCGGCGGGAATCGAACCCGCTACCTCCTGCGTCTCAGCCGGCTATACGCCCACTGCGCCACGAAGGTCGACTTGGGTAAGCATTCTGTACTACGGAAGAGCGAGGAGGGTCCCATCCCATGAAATGTATACTAGATTAAGTTTACCGAAATAAAATATTTGTATTCAATTGTATTTTTATTAGTAGTAGTTAGTAGTGATCTGGACCAGTTGAGCTATCTATAGATCGTTTGCAACGGTCTTTAGATGATTCAACTGTTTCTCCTGTATTATAGTCTTGTAAATAATTTTATAGTCTTTCTGTTAATAAATAATATTGTAATTCTATTATTAAAGGCATTTTACCCCTAAAAAAAATTGTATTCAAGTTTAAAAATTTGGTAAAAGATAAGAACTCAAATGCAGTTTTTGATGTCCTTTAAGCTTCAAA
Source organism: Philereme vetulata (assembly GCA_918857605.2). NCBI lineage: Eukaryota > Metazoa > Arthropoda > Insecta > Lepidoptera > Geometridae > Philereme > Philereme vetulata. The sequence continues at coordinate 2,144,644 of OU975460.1, read as the reverse complement.
CATCAGCTAGACTGTTTCAAGTATACAGAAAATACCAATGCGAAATGGTTTTCTGACGCAAGAAGGCTTGCCCTACAAAGTGTTATTGCGATTGTTCCGCGAGATGCGAGCGTTGAAATACCTACTCCAAGAACATTTACTTTTGAATGGCAGTCTAACTAGAACATTCCCATTTCCTCGCTACTGTAGGCCTGACACCGACACGAATGCAGAGTTGAAAGAACTGCGAACTTGCGTTTGTATTCACCATTTATTGAATTTATCGCAAATAATAAAGCCTGAAATAATGAATAAAGCCAAAATAATGACTGTAATATAGTAACGACGACGTTCGCGTCCGCATTTCTTTCGGAAACTTTGTACGATAAGTGTATGCAGCTGAAATCAGCTGAATAGTAAAGCGGGGGAAGTAATGGAAGAGTGGTCAGAAGCGGATGCCGGTATATTAATACTCTGTCGCATACTGGATCAATTGTTCTTCGGTTAAATTAAATCAGCAGCGCAAAACATACACGGCCACTTAAGACTATTACAATATTCAGAACACGGTTCGTACCAGTTTATTGCAGACTTAAAAAGTTGCATGTGGAGTGGCTGGTTGTTTCCAAAAGCGACACGATAAACGCTGCGGTAATATCATAAGCATAACGCATCCATCATTTAAATCAGAAAGTATAAACTGTACAAACTGAATACAAAGTCCAAAACAATGATATATCATTCCATTTTATGCACTCCAACTGTCGTTTAGTTTGATAATGCAATGTAGCGATATATTATACGGACAAAATGGCAGCCGACCAGTGATTTACACTACACTGGTCCCAAAACACCTCTCCCTTTATGGGCAGACATTTCGGGGAATCGCAAATTTATTTGTCTGGCTGTAGTAGATAGATTGTTATCTGCCGTCGCGTATGGTTATTGAGTTTATTACATTCAGCGTGATTTCATCAACACAATAAGAGACTGTATTAAACAGTACTTTGTTCAGAATTTGCTGTATGCCTGAACACGATAAGGCTTACACAATTTGTGTCCCATCAAATACTCAATCGGTTAAAAGGCTATGCCATTTGAGACACGATCCTTCGAGTTGAACCATCCGTAAATTGAAAGCAATCTTTTAGAATTCGCACATTTGTGTTTGAATCTGCACAGTTTCCAGACAGACGATCCAAAAGTTCAACGAAACATTTCACAAAATAAAAGGCTCCATATCTGTTTCGCACGTTCCTGTTAGGGGCAGTTTAGTCGAGGCATTTTATGTAGCAGTACAATGCCTGTCTAGACGTAGCACTAAACCCCATAGTGGTACTTAAACTGTCGCTGATTTACATTTAGATTCCTGGACCATCTGAGACCAAATCTAATCTTCCAATACGCAATGTAAACACCGTCTTCAGTTTAGTGCCCAATTTCTACCACCGATTCTAGAATGTGCAGGAAACTATTTGATATTTTATGAGGTTAGCCGTAGAAAATTATAACTCCCAAAGGAAAGACAAATCTACGCGAGCACAGGAAACGGACAATAAAAATAATGATCCATTTTCTGGAAGTGAATTTATTTATAAAGAAAGATGAACATATAAAATGTTATATCAACAGGAATCCAAGTAATAAACAACTGCGTGGTCTAACACCAGGATCTGGTCATTTGCATACAAGCTGAAAAGATATTTGTGTACCTCTTGAAGCCGCAACTCTGGCTGTGCGATGTTCACAGCTGCGTGGTATTTACACTGGAATTTGTATATAACTAAACACTTCGCTATTTAAAGCGAGTTCACCACGTGCCCCTCAAAAAGATAATAATTTTTATTGGTATCGAACATACAATTTTGGTATGTGTGACATATGGAACCGAGACGTGGTCCTTCACTATTGGCCTTATGAATAAGCTCAGAGTCGCTCAACGAGCTATGGAGAGGGCTATGCTCGGGGTTTCTCTACGGGATCGAATCAGAAATGAGGAGATACGTAGGAGAACTCAAGTCACCGACATAGCCCGACGGATTAGCACGTTGAAGTGGCTATGGGCAGGCCATATAGCGCGCAGAACAGATGGCCGATGGGGCCGAAAGGTTCTCGAGTGGAGGCCACGGACCGGCAAGCGCAGCGTAGGACGTCCACCCACAAGATGGGCAGACGACTTGGTAAGAACCGCAGGTCGGCGTTGGATGCAGGCCGCTTCCAACCGCAGTTCCTGGAGATCAATGAGGGAGGCCTTTGTCCAGCAGTGGACGTCCTACGGCTGATATGATGATGATGATGATGATGATACAATTTTGCAACCTTAAGCATTTAAAATACACGTAGAAACACAAAAATAACTCGAAAAGTTTGATTTTAAATAAATAAAATTAATAATATTTACAAGTAAAAATGTACACCTAATAATTTAATTTAGAAATTAATATTACAAAAAAAAGAGTGTGCTTTAGACCACACCACTGAAGTAAAGCTTCTTTTTCAAAATAATCTTCTATAATATAAAAATGAATCGCAAAATGTGTTGGTAAGCGCATAACTCAACAACGCCTGGACCAATTTGTCCAATTCTTTTTTTGTTGTATTTCTTATTGTCAGGAGAAGGTTCTTATGAAAGAAAAAATTAACCACCATATAAAATTATTTATAATCTAACCTTAGCGCTTTTATAATGTAACCTTATGACGTTTGACATAGAATTGACAGAATGCGTGCTGCAAATATCGTCAGAGGATGTAAAAAAAATGAATATCGTTTGAAACAGATGCTTTGGTCGGAGTTATCCCGAGATATTGTCTATATATGTATATAAAATGAATTGCTGTTCCTTAGTCTCGCTAAAACTCGAGAACGGGTGGAGCGATTTGGCTAATTTTGGTATTGAATTATTTGTGGAAGTCATTCATTTTCTTATACATAATGATGCCGGGGACAACAATTGACAATTCTACTAGGGTGACGTATATTGACAGCCCGTGTTATATGCATAACAAGCCGGTACGAAGTTCGGCGGGCAACAGCTAGTAACTTATAAAATTGTTCAAGAACGAAATGAAATTACGAAAAATAATCAAACGAACTACTGACTGAGATATATACATATTTCATGCACTGGCTATGAGAGGAAGAGAGAAAAAAAATGTGCGCGCGCAGCTCTCTCTCTTTCTCTCTTGCTCCTACAGTAATATATGAAACGTAATTCTCTCTTTCTATCTTCACTAACTTACATCTCCCTCTCAACTTCCGTTCGCACTTTTCGTAATGCACTCACCAGCTTACTCCCCAAGTCAAGCGTGCGTAAAGAAGTTTTACTTCAAAAACAATAATAATGTACTTTGCATGCTAGTTTTTATTATGACGTCTTCTAATGAATAGAACGCTTTTTTGACTAGCCAGCGCTTAAGCTGGGGTGTTTGAAGACATTGTTACTCGTATTGTCTGTAAAAGTTATTGGAACAGGAACACGATTGAAGAGGGCCTAAATACGTGAGAATTGGTCGGTCTTTGCGAGTCTACGTGGGACGTTGTCAGACAAAAACGTCACTAGCTAAAATTTCTCCCTAATCACTCTCCCCTCCCGCTGCGTGTGTGCAAAAGTCTTAATAATGATTTATCGTTTCAATTTATTTGTAGGCCTTCGGTTTGTTTACATTGCTCGTGACGTGTTCGATATCTATTTATTTCAACTGATACATCTTTCACCAAGAATTCCAACTATAGTCTAACTTTTTATTAGCTGCAGTAAAATGACGTTTTGTGGGTTGCCGGTTTTTAAAGAAAAATAAATAGGGATGTAGCTAAATGAGTGAATCATATATGAATAATCAGTTTGTTTTTTTTTTGAGATTTAATATTAAGTTGTAATGTATTTTTTAACCTATTATTATTACTATACTAGAGGATTGATCTTTTTTAGTGGAAGTATAGGGAGGTACATTCAAAATGAAACAAAAACGTCATAATAATGTTATTTAATTAATTTTTGTGAACTGAATCACATCCCTATTGAGATTAGGCTGGCAACATTATTTTACGGAATGACATTTAGAAACGTCATTTTACTGCAGCTAATAAAAAGTTAGACTATAGCAATTATGACAGTTGCATAACATTCATGCTGTTGGCAAGTTTTGGCTCCAGCGCAGTAGTTCCATGAATGAAGCGAAAATTGGAAGACATTCAAGAGATAGAAGGTATTTAAAATGCACAGACAGACGCAATATGTAGGGATATTACACTGATATCAGACATAACGACCTGGCAGGGTTAAGCATGATTTAGTGTTATTTGTAAACAAATGCATAATAAAGGATTTGAAAATGAGAGGAATTTCAACAATTTGTTTTAACCGGACATTACGAAAGGCGAATTTAATCGCAACTCGTACGAGGTGCTGATACTCATACTACGTATTGTTCTCGTAGACCTAAACACTTATAATGCTGAAATAATCATTAAAAAAGTTAAAATTGACAGATATATAGAGCCTGCTAACTACTAAAAACAACCTTAACTGGTTGACTTGGTTAACTGGTCGACTTGCGCAACGATGCCTAATCGCATTTAGTGCCTAAATATGTTTAAGAGAATTGTCAAACCGTACAAGTACGTCAAATTTAACCATGTTTAGTCGCTAAATACGTACCCAGTAAGTTCATAGATAAGCGGCGAGTTCGGCGAATCGACACGTCAATGATTTAAAGAGTCAATGTGTGATGGAGCGGAAATTGGGCATTCGGCAGTAATTTGAACTGAAACACGATGAATTTTCCGGCCATAATTGTGCAGACATTGATGTTTATAAAGAACTTATTTTGATGTTTATTGTCATTGGTGGGACGAATTGGACTAGAAAGTTTGATAAGAATGCCAAGTTCCAGTTGATCATCAAAGATGCAAAGTGATCCTTCTGGCTTATCTAGTTTAAACGAAGGCATCTGTATTCATGAAGCCATCCAGCATTGGAACCAGCTAGAGCAGACAAGTTTATAGTGATTTTTGTGACCCAGACTGCTAGATATCCACAGGGAGAGAGTTTAAACGGTTTTAAACGTTTACGAACCCACATAATAACCGTTTACCGTAATGCTTAGATAAACGTGGCAGGATTCATTGTCCGTTTCCCTGTATGTTGATAGTTGTCGAGAAATAAAACGGTAAACTTACTTGTTTAATTTGAAGCCGCGACGGACGGCGCTACAGGAACTTTTTAACCTGAAAAGATAAGAAATTCAAATGAGGCCCGTTGAAATTAATGACGTTCACAAAATTAAATTAAGCGGCTAAAATGTCTACCTTTAGAGATAGAATAGATGAGCAACTTTAATTTTAGTGATCGACTTAATTTATTGACAAATAAAATATTTGTGAAGATCTTTAAATGCAATGGTAGCAATCTTGTATCATCATATCACCATCACTATTGACGAGTGAAATAATAGCCTACTCCTGGGTATAAGCCTCCGCTCCTACAAAGGCTATTTACGCATCTTGGTCTTGGTCCACTGCGGCTTCAACATTATCATATTACAGTTACACTAGTATAATTAAAACTAGTATATTACGCGTTAGTAGAATCGAAACTTCGTTATAGCATAATGTTTTGGGGGAACAGCTATGATTACAACATTAATTCAGCGTTCATTATACAAAAAAAAAGCTATAAGGAATATGGTACGCATACCGCAAACAGACTCTTAGGGCCGAAACACATAACCGCGTTGCGGCGCCGCGCCGCTGAAATCGGCAGTTTGCGTTGCTGCGTTGCGGCGCGGCGTCACGAAAAAAAGCGTTTTACTATCGTATTGTAGGGTAACCAGTTCCTCGTGATTTTTTATTGTGAATGGACGTGTCTCTGGCATGGATCGTCGTAAGAAACTTATTGCTTATTTGTTATTAAGAAGACATTACTCTATTTTAAATATACGACACAGAAGATACTGGATACATCCATTTAATAAGGCTATGAATCCCGATGGCGAGTACTTTTCTCGAAAATATAAAGCATCACTTGTAATAACGCTATCATTAGAAGTCTGGCAGAAAGGCTTATACATTCTAAGATGTATAGACGTAGGGTGGGCATTGCCACCAAAACTACTTAAGGTGATTTATTGTGAATTATGTGTATTGTATTGTGTGTAGTAAATGTGTATGGACCTCATGAGTCTAAAATAAATATTATTATTATTATAAATAGACGAAAAATTTTTTTCACCTACTTTAGAAGGAGTCTATCATCATTTGAAGAGCTACTAAGCGGGTTATCAAAATATATACAGAAAAATAATATGAAAGGAAGTAAACCTGTTACTGCTTTGGAAATGCTGGGCTTGACTATGAGGTAAAGTAAAACAAATACTTTTTATTGATATGTATTGCACTAGGAATCGAAAGAGTGATAGAAACCAACTGAATCATTGTCAACACGTATAACGTCTTAGGGCCAAAACACATAACCGCGTTGCGGCACCACGCTGCTGAAATCGGCAGTGGCGCCATTGCCGATTTTAGCGGCGCGGCGCCGCAACGCGGCTCAAATTCCAGCATTATGACGTTATACTTGTTGACAATGATTCAGTTGGTTTCTATCACTCTTTCGATTCCTAGTGCAATACATATCAATAAAAAGTATTTGTTTTACTTTACCTCATAGTCAAGCCCAGCATTTCCAAAGCAGTAACAGGTTTACTTCCTTTCATATTATTTTTCTGTATATATTTTGATAACCCGCTTAGTAGCTCTTCAAATGATGATAGACTCCTTCTAAAGTAGGTGAAAAAAATTTTTCGTCTATTTATAATAATAATAATATTTATTTTAGACTCATGAGGTCCATACACATTTACTACACACAATACAATACACATAATTCACAATAAATCACCTTAAGTAGTTTTGGTGGCAATGCCCACCCTACGTCTATACATCTTAGAATGTATAAGCCTTTCTGCCAGACTTCTAATGATAGCGTTATTACAAGTGATGCTTTATATTTTCGAGAAAAGTACTCGCCATCGGGATTCATAGCCTTATTAAATGGATGTATCCAGTATCTTCTGTGTCATATATTTAAAACAGAGTAATGTCTTCTTAATAACAAATAAGCAATAAGTTTCTTACGACGATCCATGCCAGAGACACGTCCATTCACAATAAAAAATCATGAGGAACTGGTTACCCTACCATACGATAGTAAAACGCTTTTTTTCGTGACGCCGCAACGCCGCAACGCAAACTGCCGATTTCAGCGGCGCGGCGCCACAACGCGGTTATGTGTTTCGACCCTTATACATAGATCACTTTGTTAGACTTGGCCTACTCACTGTCCCTTGTTTGTACATCTTGGTTCTTCTTACAGATCTGGTAAAACACCTAAATATCCTTGAAACTAAAGAAGAAAGGGCAGTCAGAGAGAGCACTAGAAGAATAGATTTAAAAAATGACTTTGCACCTAGACTGAATTTCAGAACATAGTGTTCAAACAACCAATCAAAACAATGTGCGTGCTTTTCCAGAATATAAAAATAAGATGTTGTTTTATTACAACGACATCGTTCTTTTTACAAAGCGTATAGTTTAGAACAGTTCGGCACCAGGGTGTGAAGCTGTATAATAACTTGCCTAATCGTCTTTAAAACCATCTACAGCACATTCAAAACTAAACCTAAGCAGTTTTTGTTGAAAAGTGTTTTTACTCCATTGACGAATTTTGTAAAGACAATTCTCTAATTACCTGACGCAAAACATTTATTAATTATGTATTATTATTTGTAATGTAGGTATTATTTTGGAATTTTGACATGTTATTATTATTGTACTCATTTTCTATTTTTTATCCTTTAATTTGACCTTAAGTATTATCAATTATCATATGATCTGACATTAATAATTAATTATCATGTAAATAATAACATTATATTGTTACCATAGTTATTATTTTTATCTTTTAGAATGAATTTACTACATATTTTTTTTACTGTACCCAATGTTCCGACACAATATGTATTGTTTGCGAATAAATGATTCTGAAACAATCGTCCATCTACCGAGCTGATGATCGGCTGATTCATCATAGATATCAAATATTAAACAAGAATAATATGTATAAACACAAATACTCCAGTCGAAACACATCTTACTTATGTTTCTAATAGGTACCTAGTTTGAACACCGGATACGATAATCGCAGTATTATTCTAAAAGCTTTTGCCACTGTGGAGATAAGCCATTATCACCTTGTGAATTTTTTAATTTTTTTTGCATCCAATTTGTGTACCTAGTTTTAAGTTTTTATGTTGTTTTTATTGATATACTGTTTTATTTTTGTTGTTATTTTTGTATAATGTGTGTTGCAAAATAAAATATTTGATTTGATTTGATTTGAATTTTAATTGATCGAGCGAATCGAGATCTCCAAATCAACTCGGGCAAATCGGCGTTGTGTGTACGAGTATGTATGTTGGTTTACCCGAGGATAACGTTCGAAGCGTTGATCGGATCATCGTGAAATTTGATACATAGGTAGTGATGGCACAATTTTGGTCTGACTAAATGAGCTAAAATGTTGGGGGTTGTTGATATTGGGGTACAAGAGGGGTAAAAAAATGAAGACTAGGTCAAGTAGGACGTCAAATGAAAGGTACATTAGTATTACAATTAGTACATTTCGACTCCGTTTTTATTTTTAGCAGTTTTTGTAGTTTTTGAGTTATTAGCCATAATAAAATCTGAACTTTGACGAAATTCACAGGGTACACCAGTGACCCCACAGTGCTGTTATTTGGTATGCATGTAGCTTAAGTGACACAAATATAGCCAAAAGTTTACAATTCAGAACAACTGCAATTTATACCCCAAAAAAGAGTAACCAATTAACATGAACTCCCGTTATCTGTTTTTTGAATTCAAGTTATTTGATTTAGTCACTATTTTGATAGTTAAAGATTACGAATAATATATTTCACCGGGTGGAATCTTGCAAACGAATTTTAAATCATTGAGCTGAAATTGGGTATACACGCTTATTTTGGATGGTAATGCATGCTTAGCTATGTGACGTCATTCTAATTCCAATATGGCGGATCATCCAAGATGGCGGACTAGTTATTTTTTCTGCACTACCACAGTATGGGTATCAAATGAAAGGACTTGCAGAGGAGAACAAGAAAACTAATAAGTCACATTTAATCCAAAATATGGGGGACCATCCAAGATGTATACTATAAATCCAATACGGCGGGACCTCCAAGATGGCGGAGGAAGTTTTCTGGTTTTCTGAAGCCATTATCAGCAGATTATATTATTATAAAGAGGTAAAGTTTATTGTTTGTAAATCTGGTCCTAGATGATACCTAAGCAAGGTCTGATGATGGAGCCGGAAGGTGGTCTTGAGAAGAATGTAATAAAACGACGCAACTAGTGTTTGGATTCATTTGAATCTGTTTGCGGTTCTGATTATGGATTTTATAAAAGCTTGTTTTTAAAAAATAATTTTTGAACAGAAAACTTACTGTGGGAGACTCGCGAGACTCTAAACTACTAATACTACTAAATTATACTAGTAATATGTAGTTACTTTGCTTCCTAGTTCCTACCTACGCTACGCTTTCAATATTTTTTAACGAAACATTAAATAATAGTAAAAATAATTGATTTAGATTGCTTATTAATAAATAAATAATAATCATAAAAGGCATATACCAGTATAGTGTTTTCCGCATACGATAATAACAGTACCTACTACCAATTACTTGCAGTGCCTATGCCTGCCTACCTGCATTCTCGTAAGTTTTTTTATGTTTTAATGAAATTATGTCTATAAATACTAAGTATAATGTCTTGACCATTAATTTTACTCTCTTAGGTTCAGTCAAAATAGCATTATTTAGTTAATATCAAAGAAAGTTATCAATATATTGGTGAGCAAAGGTCACTTATTTATTATCGTTTGTTCCAACAGAATAATAAACTAAAGGTCCGCTTTGTTAAATAAGAACAACATTTAACACCAGCGCTGGAAGTCTCGGATTCACAACTTTGTTGGACATCCAACATTGCGCGTTACATCCGCTTCCTGGCAACTTCGCCCCGACTCCCGAGCCCCGAGCTGGATTCAATCTTGACCTACTTGGGATACTACGGGAACAACTGATTCAAATTATATTAATGAAGCATTGGATTGGACGATTGTTCTGTACAATGATGTTTTCTATTTCAATGGTTCTGTATTGTATACGGTGTGTTTTTTTTAAATGTCATGATAGGACAAATAAGATGATGCAATGGCTGATATAAAAGTCCGACAGATTCAAGTACCATGTTCGAAATTCAATATTCTTCTGAAATACGAAATGTTTTTGAATTGCTCATGAGAGCATGGAGTTCCTAAACTTTTTAATCGCTGCAGTGTTAATACTGCTTTAATGTGCAATTAGAATCAAATAAAATATTTGTTGGAGGAATTTTGCTTTGTCCTGTTGTATGAGAATACATTTTATCAAATTTGACTAACTTCCGCTACTCAGATTGTTTTCATCCGATAGAATAAAATGATCCTTACAAAGGACTGCATCGATCGGCATCAAAAATTTTTTACCAACTTGATTCATTTTAAGGCGCTACTCACGCTTGTCCAAAAAAATTTTAATGCCAAAATGTTTTTTTTTTGAAAACGAGCTGCTGTTTTAAAAGAAACTGCACCTGTGTCTCCTCTGGTTATGGGTGCTGCCGTACTCTCCCAGTTAAAAAAACACTGTATAGCTCAATTCATAAAGGATGTGATGTAGAGTCGCATCACAAGTTCAATTATTATTTTGTATTGAAGAACTTGTTATGCAACATCGACCAGATGTTTTGTGGTCATGAAATTACTTTATGTTGAGGTATTTACTGTTATCGTTAACCCAATTCTCTGAATCGATCATGGCTGTTAAGAGATATTGTTATGAACAGTACCTACTATTGTTCTTCACACCATTATTATCTAGAGATGTTAAAACAAGTTAACACTAAAGTACACCAACCAGGAACATTTCATTTCGGTTTGCTCAGTTCTCCAAGTTGTTTATCTTGCCCTTACTTACATTGAAGTGCCAAAATCTGAGTCCAGTTCCGATTAGAGATTGTCTATAAAGTTGATTCGAATCACTTGTATAATTTAAATTAAATAATATACATTAAATAAATATTAAATATTTGCTGGACATGTCACACAGCGCTATCTAGCCCCTAACTAAGCAGAGCTTGTATTATGGGAACCAGATAACTGATAGAATACTTATATACTTTTTTTTGTAAATACATACATATAATATATAGAAAAACACCCAGACACGGAACTAATATTTGTAGATCATGCAAACATTTGTTACGCGGCGGGAATCGAACCCGCTACTTCCTGCGTCTCAGCCGGCTATACTCCCACTGCGCCACGGAGGTCGTCATAAAATCTTTAATTTTCATCCCCTAGCACATTTCAGTATAATGTAGGTGCAATACTAACGATCTATTACGATCCCTTTATTGTACACTCGATACAATTAAAAAGTAAATGGATATCACTTTGAAGGACCACGCAGCCGTCGAATAAACCGTCTTTGTTCAATAAGTCATGCAAAATGGTTATTTCGGTAAATGAGTTAATTTCGATAGGTAGTGTTTTAAGTGGCAAAAGGATTTGGTTCGCGATTATGGTGTTTTAATTTCAGCTCTGTTCTCCTTTTCTTTCTCGATGTATTTAACATTTAACAAATTAGTTACACGAAAAAAAGTGTCACTCCGGGAGTGCCGACAGAAGCAAAAACTTGAACAATTACGTGTGTGTTTGGGTATTCAAAATTTAAAAGCAGACTACGCTACAGATACTTATATACAGAGATCTCGGTAATGGTAACAGTATCGCGAGTTCAACGGTTTTTTCCCATCTCAAAAAATATCCAACGCGCCTAAAGAAGTTTTCACTTCAAAAATATATGCTTACAGGAAGCTAATATTTTTTTGGGTAACATAAGTCAAGTGATCCATCAATCGAGCCCTCAGAGCAAGTATAAACATGGTCTGAGAGCGAGCCCCAGTGTGGGGATGTCATATTGTATGTCAAAGCAGGTGCTTCATCTAACAAATTAGAAAATTACCATAAAAATAAGCAAGCACGAGACCATTACGTGCTTGCTAGCTAGCTACTGAACAAACACGGCGTGATCTGATGTTAGTCGTGCTCGTTGAATTACAACAAGATGTAAAATGCGTGACTTATGGCAGTCGTCGCAGAAGTAGCATTGGTTTTTCAATGATGTACTGTATCTAGCTTGTGCAATCGCTGAGTGGTCAAACAAACAAAGCGGCAGTGGGCCGTGAGCTTACGATGTGATATTTAGTCGAAAAATGCGTAACTTGAGTCTATGGTCGGGTTATTGCATTACATTTATGTTGACAAATGTTGCGATCAGGTTCGTTCTCATACCACGTACCGTCTTATCGGTGTTTCGACTGACAATGTTTCGGTTCAATTCGTGAACCTTCATCAGGGTGAGTGCGATCCGCTCCGAATAACGTCTCGCCTCGCAGTGCGCGCCGCTCGCTGCCCTCCTCTGCGCGCGAGTGGACGGGCGGGGTGGTGGGGATTGGGTCAACGAAGGCACAGCGTGTTGACCGGCTGTGTCATCATCTCCATCATCACTGCTGCTCTCTTCGGTAGTTCTTGGTACAGGCAAACACACAACACTATGTCTCTACCAGGTTCACGAATTAAACCGAAACATTGTCGGTCGAAACACCGATAAGACGGTACGTGATAAATACCGTATTTATATTAATGATTGAAATCAATCACGAAAGTTTTCTAAGTAAAATTCTTTGTCATACATAGGCAGGAATAGAAGGTTACGAGTACTTGGTGCATGAAGAACGCCTGTAACAGCGCCTCTTATCGCGAACGGCAAAGGCAAACTAACATTTAAAAGCTTTTCGCATATTCATTCCGAAACTTTAGCAATTCCCTTTGGTTTCCAACGCCCGTTAAATTTATGTATGCCGTTACACACTTTTATGTGAACGCTTTTAAAGTTTTTTCAGTTTCAAACTGCACGAATTTAATAAACACAAACGTTGGTCGCTATTAGTTTTTGTTTTCAACATATTCTTTTCAATTAGTTTGAGGAGAAACTGTCGTCTATTTTATATATATACCTAGTCAGGTCATAAATTCTGTCAAATGTTTAATATAAATTAATTGAAACAAGTTTATTCATTATGTAACCATTTATATACCAAAATGAACTTAACAAAACATAGATTCTTATGACACTAAAGTTTATTCAAAATGACCTCCGTGATTTTGAATACAGGCCTTCAATCTGCGCGGCAGGTCGTCTATCGCAGCACGAACGAGGTCCATGTCAATATCGGCGGCTGCCTTAATCAAGGATGTCTTGAGTGACTCCAAATTGGGATGAGGCTTTGAGCACGCCTTTTCCTCCAAGTGTTGCCATATCTTGTAATCTAACGGATTCAAATCTGGACTGGAGGAGGGCCAGTCTTCGTGCCGGATGAAGTCGATTTCCAGCCAGTCTTGTGTGCTCTTCGCTCTATGAGCTGGCGCCGAATCTTGTTAGAATACCCAGTGCCTGTTATTGAACATGGTATGAGAAACAGATTCCACAAGGTTCGTCAGGACTGTATTTTGATACACAACTGCATTCGTGTGTTTTACACCTTTCTCACAAAAATGTACCTCTGTTAAGCCCCAATAAGAAACTCCCAACCATACCATGAGCGAGGATGGAAAATGACCTCGTTGGACACGCGTAATACGGTTGCTCGCTTCTTCACTACTGTGTGCGTACACCTTATCATTTTGTTTGTTGTAGCTCTCTTCTACGGAAAAAAAATTTTCATCCGAAAAAAGAATTTCCCGATATTTTTTTCCCGCGTACCGCTTCAACAAAGCGCGGCATCTCTTCAGTCTCAGGTCCATTAGACGAGCATTCAAACGATGTCCTGTTTTTCTTCGATATGCCCGAAGCCCTAAGTCTTCATTTAACACCCTTTTCACCGTGGTTCTGCTTAACCCTATCTGAAGGGCCAACAGTTTCTGCTTACGTTTGGGATTTCTTTGAATTCGCGCCTTCACAGCTTTTATCACTGTTGGAGTCCTAACAGACCGAGGGCGACCACTTCTTGACCTGTCATCTACACTAGAGTCTTCATTGTATCGTTTGATGGTGCGATAAACGAATCTTTGGGTTATATTAAAATTTTTCAGTATGTCAAAAATTTGAATTGGCGCGTAACCGCAACGATGCAACGCAATAACTGCAACACGGTCTTCTTTAAGCGTCCACTCCATATTTAAAAATGAGTAAAATTCTAAAAAGTATACATTTTTATTTTTATGAACAATTCGAAATTCGAATTCTATAAACTTTTTTGTGGCCAGCATTCTAAAAGAAAAGTTTTTACTGTGTGACAATACTTATGACCTGACTAGGTATATAACAAAGTCGGAATAGTTACACCATTTACAACTCAACAACGGCTGGACCGATTTTGATGATCTTTAATTTGTTGGATTTTTCTCCGCCCCAAATAGCAGAATAAATTTTAAAATATCGGAAAAATTCTCGCCAAAAAATATTATGATGGAAATTCATTCTGTTGTTTGTGCTGACTAACTAAAATTGTGTAAAATACGAACGGCCTTATCTTGTTTACACTAAAGATCAAATTAAAATGACATTTAGTGACATTTCTAAAATTAAGTAATATTTTATTAAGATGGCGTGTTTTTAGACTAGTTTTAGTCAGCAGTCAAATTGGCGCTGCTAACTAGCCCACAAACACGCCATCTTAGTAAAAATTTGATCTTTAGCGTAAACAAAACAAGACCGTTCGTATTTTACACAAGTTTAGTTAGTCAGCGCCAAACAACAGAATCGCCACCATTTTCTTATACATAGATGTAGCTAATGATGGCCGATTGACAATTCTACCGGGGTGACGTACATTGGCAGCCCACGTCATATGCATGTCAAGGCGGTACGAAGTTCGGCGGGTCAGCTAGTACTTAAATAAAACAGAAACTGAAATTAAAGTGAAGTGACGCAAAGTGAGTAGAAGATACGAATAAATACTTTTTTAAACTGCAAGCGTCTAAGCAAAAATTCAAGTATACAAAGGCATAAGTGATGATTCAACATGAGATCATAAATTTAGTGTGAATCATTATTTGTACAAGTATTTCTGGAAAGAAGTAAGACCTTCCGCAAAAATAAGGGGAAAAAATCGCGTAACTCTCCATTCTTATCATGTTCTGGGTAGGTACAATTGATAAGGGGAAATTCTGGCGTCGCGTCGGCGTCTTTGCGTTCGTCTACCAAATTGGAGATTCCAAGAATGAACTGATTTGACAAGATGGAATTTCGAAACGATTATCAGGGTGTTTTTGAACATAAGAGACAGATTGGTGACCTTCCGAACAATGATCGTCATCTTATAGTTTCGGGTATTATCACAGATGAAGAGAAGATCAGAATGGTGTGATAGAATAGAGATAATGCGTTAGATAAACATGAACATCTCATTAAAATTGGCCACCGTACAGATAACATGAGTATACCTACTCTTACGTGTAACATTTTGATTTGTCTATGAAACCGATATATTGCAGTCTAAAATCGAAACCATTTAATTGGCCCATAAATCGATAGCAGCTGTGGGAGTAAAAATAAGGGCCAATTTAAAAAGAAATTGTAAATGGGGGTGCTGCGGTGCATGTTGGACATGCAATTGGTTTTATTGGTGTTCGATTTTAATACAGGCATGTCATGCCAATAACAATTAAAGACCCTGACAATTGGGAATACACAATAAAATGAGGTTAACATGATAAATTGTGCTGTTAAATTAGTTAAAAGGAGTGTAATTAAATTACTTAAGTGGCTGTTGAGTATTATTTATGAGTTGTAAATTAAAGTACTTATATTTATGCGTAAATCCTTAATTTATCTGTGGACTAACGTATTACTCGTGCGCGATAACTTGGGACCTGCTAGGAATGCGACTCCCCGACCGCTTCCCCGATGGCGCCCGTATTGTACCGTTCGCATCACTATTTTTTACTAGGGTTTTTAGTCTCGTACTGGCCTACGTCACGTAACGACGCGCTCTGGAATTCTTTTAGTTTTCGTTTGTGTCATTGTTTTGTTGTTGTAGTTTTTGTTGTTATAGTAAATGCTGTAAATTTATCGGATACCTCTTCGTCAAGTGATTATAGTGAGATTGAGGACGAAGAACAACCTCTAGAAGGCATAAATCCACTAAGTAGTGACGAAGATGAGATAATGTAAATAATAGATAAAATAAATGTATAAACTTAAACATTGTATTTTTATTTTATTCAAATAGTGTAAAAAAGATTAGATAAAAAGCAGCGTCCTCCCTGAGTAACATAATAAATTAGGTTAAAAAAAACAAAGACGAAGCCGCGGGCGGCTGCTTGTTATGTTCGCTTTTTTGCGGGCGGTACAAACACGCCAATATGACGTCACCGCGCTCAGGTCCCAACTTGTCGCGCACGGGTAATACAATGTAAAATATGTAGCATGAATGATTCTTTTAAATGAATGTCACAAAAAGTATCTAATCTAATGGGACTATTGGCCATTCCTAGCTTACGTTGTCAACTATCCAGTTTCATCATCCTCGTCATCAGGTGAAATAAATAGGACAATAGGACCTAGGATAGGAAATTAAAGCGTGTTAAAAATATCTTCATAAAGTCATGAGAAATTAATAGAATAATGCTTTATTGTACACCAGGAATACTTTAAAAAAACGAAATAATGCTAAATATAGCACAATAGGCGGCCTTATCGCTGGATGCGATCTCTTCCAGACCACCTTTGGATCCAAGACATCATTAACACCACAATATTTACTTAATATACTAATTGTTTCACCATCGGAAGCGAATAATCATAGGGACTGCATACAAAGTACAAGGTACCTTGATAATCACAGTTGAAAAAAAAATAACTATCTTCCATTATGTGTAAGTTAAGTAACGGTAGGTAAGTCTATCACCGTGTTCATTACACATTCCAGCGTTTCAACCAACTATGTTAAACAATGGGCAATTAATCCTATACGTTTCAAATTAATATATCTTCGGTTACGACACCATTCACCATCAATTCTACGTATGGGGGCAGGGTATGGCATGGCAGTGATGTCATCTGGGCCATTGCTAACTGCTATGTAATCTATGTTAGTAGTAAGTGTTAAGTAATCTGTGCCAGCGGTCAATTGTCGCAGCTCTGTGATGTGACTTGCGCAAGCCAAGCGTGGTCCATTCAATATTGTCTTACTAGTATTTGGTTTGGTGGTAATGTGTTTATTCGGCCAGTTTTGTTTCCAAGAACCATTATCGTCTGTTGTATTGATCTTATCTAATTTCAATCACTGTTAGTTTCACCTGTTCGGATTGGCTGTGAATGCTGTGATAGTAATCTGAGAGAATACTGAAGTGTCTTGCATGCAACTCTTTGATTAACTGCATAACTAAGATATAACTTAAGAAAACAGTATCGGGGAGTTTAATTGAGACTTGTTCTCTGGTGCTAACGAAGTCAATTAATAAACATATCAATACTCACATCACAATATTAAAAACAGTCATGCATGAACTATTTGCGCACTTATTTCTACACAATGCTATACCGGCCAATCACCAACAACCAAGTTGTATCGATACAAATCTAAACCTATAAATGGAACCAGTCAATCATTTCATTCAACCAGTAGCTTTTCAAGGCAGTATTAATTACTAGTGTGTGATGTAGGTTCCTGACAGCGACAGTTATGGAAATTAATAAGCACATATAAGATTAAATTAACTAGTGTGTTGTGTCAAGTTATTAATAGATGGTATTTAAGTAATATCAATTACTTAGTACTCACATATAAATGAGAATTAGTTGGTTTGTCGATTTATGAGCCACAAAAGCTAAAAACGATTGAACTTCTCACAGGGACAGCTGCTCAGTCTCTACAAAGCACTAGTCCGCTCATGTATGGAGTACCGCTGCCATCTCTGGGATGACTCGGCCAAGTATCAGATTGAAGCCCTTAATTCGATTGAGCTACGTGCTGCTAGACTCATTGGTGATTGTGATTACTCACTAGTAGAAGCCAATTTACAAAGTCTAAGGCACAGACGCCGAGTAACCAGACTTTCAGTTTTTTACAAGATTCATTTTGGTGAATGTGCGCAAGATCTTCATGACCTTATCCCTCCTTCCCCTTCCACCACCGGACAAGCAGACGTACCGAGAAGTACCACCTTGCCGTACCAAACGATTTGCTTCAATTTTTCTTGATAGCACAAGTAAGGAGTGGAACTCACTTCCGGCGTATGTTTTTCCAAACCAGTATAATCTTGGGAGTCTTCAAGTCCAGAGTGAATAGGTTATTTCTAGGCAAGCGTGCTCCATCTTCGATCACACCTTCACTTACCATCAGGTGAGGTACCTAGTGGTGAAGCGCTTAAATAACATGAATAAAAAAAAGAACTGAATTATCTGAGGATAGAATAGAAATCCTCCAAGCTGATACAATTATTTTACCAGGGATTTCTTGCATTTTGTAAAGATTTCCCCTGCAAATTTCAGGTATTGCGCGGATGTTATCGCGGTTCTAAACTATTAGGCAATATAAATATCTCAGCAACGAAATCCACATAATAATGTCTTTGATATAGGATATCTTCGTCAATGCCAAAGAGAAATAGGAATTAGTCGAGGAAATTTGATATGTGTAATATGTAGAACGCGCTGATAACGTGCAGAGATGAATTTCGAAAATACAGTTTGAAAGGTGGCATTTAAAGCAGATGTTGATATATGATAATGTTGAAACAAACCAGACATCATTACTCGGGCAAAAATATAGTGGTAAAATAAAGAAATACTGGTAGAGACGAATAGTCCTATAGATTTTCCTTGACTTAAGGAAAAAAACATGACACAATTAATTAGAGAGTAAACAAGCACCGAAATTAGACCAAGGTAACAATAAAACCAAGAATAAACAAAGCCTGTGGTAGAGCAATAAAAACAGAGCAAACAAATGCACAGTTTCTTACTTAGAAAAACGAATCGTGTCAAATTTGATCTATTCTATGATAAGTTTAGTTTTCAAAGGTATTTATTAACAGTTATAGTATAGCTACATAATTAAACAAAATATCGCTAAATACAGTCCAGGTATTTTAAACAACTAATAATCCACCGACTAGACAGGCTGAAGCGCCTCTAAGTCTTTTGTAAAAACTGTTATTTAAAACTATTTCACATTGTAAATCTAGTATTTATTTCAACTAGCTGTTGCCAGCGGCTTCGCCCGCGTTGTTCTGGGGTGCAAAATACGTATATAAACATTGACATCCCATTTTTATCCCATGGGAACTGATTTATGGAATAAAAAGTAGCCTATATATAATCAAGGTTATAATCTACGTACATACCAAATTTCATCGTTGATGTAATTGAGTAACAAACAAATAAATAATTATACAAACACCCAAACTTTCGCTTTTACCATATTAGTATGATGCTTCTACTCTAGCTAGTACTCTAGTTAGTTAAGATACATTTTTAATTTATTAATATATAATTAATATATATTAATTAATATATTGATTAAAATTATATATAATATATTAATTAATTAAATATATTTTAATTTAATATTAATTAATATATGTATATTTACCCTCTCACACCGGTATTTTATAATTAAAAGAGGGTCCTAACCCCATGAAATGTATATAAATTAAGTATACTGAAATAAATATATTTGATTTGATAATGTCTAGCTAGAATATGTCGGCGTATAATTGAGATTTTCAAGTTAAGAATCCCATAGTTGGTAACTTGAATGCGAACCTTAGCCATCAATTATCACCTAACCATCAAACAAAAGTCATGGTTCCCACCTAACTGCCTCATTACTCGTTTCCGTAACGACTCTCTAAACGGATTACCTACACCGGTTTGTGATCAACCATAGCCGTAGCGTAGCCTGCTGGGTTAATTAAGGTAGTAACCAAGTTAACTAACCTTTATATAGATCGACCTGTAATCATACAAAGCATGCACTAATCCTATTAACCCCAGTGAACTCTGCACTATCTTGTAAAGTTTACCATTCGCTATGCACTTTACTAGTGAGTGTTAATTGGGCGATGCCGTGCCGACACTGTTGCAAGATAAAGACACCAACCGATAGTTCATTTCTATTCTCGATATCTTGTATCATTTCATGCCAAAAATAACGTCCATTCATAAACATGATAGAATTGGTGCAGCTAAATAGCAAAGGACAAGTTACGAGTATAAAGCAGATTAGTGAAGCGCGAAAGAGACGGAATGGTATGTTTAAAACTTGTTAATGGCTCTACCTGAAGATAGAATCCATTCATATCAATAAAGTATACATTTAGTACATTACTAGCTGAACTACCCCGAGGTTAGCACGGATTCTTATGTAAATAAAATAAGTTTTTTGTTGAAAAATTTTAGCTTTTATAAAATTCATAATCGGAACCGCAAGCAGATTCAAATGAGCCCAAACACTAGTAGCCTACTATAATCCATTCAGAAGTTCCGTTGTCTAGCATCCGTTTCCATCATGAGAACACCTGCATGGTACCATATTATTGCATTTTCACCGAAGTTACATATGTATTCCAAATTTCAGCTCAATCGGTTGAGGGGAACGGGTTTAAAATTCAGTTGCAAAATTTCACCCGGACAAACATACATACATTGCAAGCTAATAAAAAGCTTGTAATATAAGCCTATATACCCACTCAGGGATAGTGTAGCTTTCTATCAGTGAAATAATTTTCAAAATAGGTTCAGTGGTTCCGGAGATTACCCATTACCTTTGACTCCCTTATCTGTTTGCAAAGCGCAAAATCTGAAAATAGTATGGTATGGTATTGTTTTCAGAAATCTATACATAGATAGAAATAACTCTCTATCGATACTAATATTATAAAGAGGAAAGATTTGTTTGTTTGTTTGTATTGAATAAGCTCCGAAACTACTGGACCGATTTAAAAAATTCTATCACTGTTGGGAAGCTACACTATCCCCGGGTGACATAAGCTACTTTTTACCCAACTGCGCAGAAGGAGGGTAATATTTTTATTGAAGAACTACGCATGCGAAGCTGCGGATTGGTCAGCTAGTTGTAAATAAAACGAATAAAATATGCAAAGAAAAATACTTAAAAACAATAGAAATGTACAATTACAATTAAACTAATGACAACCTTAGGATGAAGAGGTCTTTAAATATAATGTTAACATTTCAGAAAAAATAAAACAAAGTGTCTATCTAGAACAGTTTTTTTTAATCTGCCTTAGAAGATTACTCGATTTCCGAGTCATAACTAGATGGCGCTTCTGAATCATAATATAGGTAGATACGGAATCCTCGGTGCACGAGTCTCGCTCGTACTGGACGGGTCTTGCTTAACTTACCGCAAATAAGAAATATGGAATGGAGCCTCTTTACCTAATTGCTACAAGATACAAGAAGAGCAGCTTTTGTGCGAAATTTCAGCTTCAATAATTCTCTATAGCAAAAACTGCAGAAAACACAATGCTTTCTTTAACTGGTTGCAGCACTTTCTTGCAGAAACGTGATTAGTTTATCAGTCCATACCACATACATTAACGAAATTACTCTTATTCCTTTATTCTTTGAACAAAGGTTTTAGTTTAAAGAACTTTTCTAATTAGATAGCTCCGTTCTTTTCATCTTTTTCAATGCTATTTGGTACAAAGCTGAATAAACTTTCGATTCATGAATTCCAGTTTTCAGACGCTAACGATACATCCAATTAAAATCATAAACATCGATACTTTAGCGCTGCGCCAGGATTTTCAGAAAGAGTAGTAAGGTACGCTATATACGACAGACATTACATGTATGTAATGTGGACTTTTATCGACTCCTATGGACGACTATATTTATATTCAGGGGGGCAATCGCGCTAATTTTAACGCGCAGGCGAACACTGAGCGCAACTTCAATTCGGCCACGTCAAAAACTGCGGCCTGAATATCGCTATCCCTGTTTAGTGACGAAGTTTAGCCACGCAGAGCGACAGTGATAGCAATAGAACGATTCTAAATTTGATTAGATTTTGACCGTGTTCCGTAATACCAAAAATTATGACTGAAAACTTGTTGTATTTTTCTCATTGTGTTGTTATTCTGTAACTAGACGATATAATCTATGTTCCCATGACTAGGATACGTAAGATGTTGTTGTTTTTAATACGAAATAATTAGGTTGAAACAGGTCTTTTATGACGTAAAAACATGCAGATAGGCTTCTATTTTATTTTAGGTAAGTATTTTGATCTAATATATGGTTGGGAACCTAGATAAACACTATTCAAATTAAAATAATACCTTATTAAAGTAGAAATATGCTCCAATTAGAAATGATCTTGGTAGTACGTGTTGTATGGGCGATTGTCCCTCCGGTGCCCCCTTAACGTGTCTAACGTTGGAACGTAGTGTTTGGTTTGGGTTTCACGTTGGTTTGACTGATGTCACGCGTGTCAGCCCCATACGAAATGTGTTGTTTTGTCATGTGACGTCACGTTTTTGTTTTTATTTTGGTATTACCGTTCAAAATTAGCGCGATTACCCCCCGATGTCTATTTATAAAGTTATGTAACTTGCATATTATATATCTGTAACCTATAAAATACACTATGATATTGAACAGATAGATTATACTTAAAAGAAGATTCCAACCTTAAAATATTATGTACTATCTGTCACTGAAATAAACCATTTTAGATATTGATTTGATTCAGATCTCGCTAAGGCCCGCAAAGTCAATCTAGGAGAGGTCCAGGCTGCAAAAAGTTTAAACAGTGTAGATGCATGTTTTGTTTAGAATTGCATCATAAACCACCTTGTTAGATTACTTCAACTACCACTATCTTACTTTGATTTTGATAATAACATGCTCTGGGAGAGAGACGAATGAAGAAAATCAATACAATATTATGTACCAAGTCCTTGCTGTGTCATACATGTTGCTCGGATAAGCACGTAAACCATGTCATGTGAATTCTGTTTTTAAACAAAATCCGATATATTGAATGGGGCAGCTGAAAGATTCCGTTCAGAAAAAAGCTGACGATCGCGCTGTGGGGGAATCGCAGAATGCATTGTAACGTGTAAGCCCGTGAATAAACAAACAAGGCCACCTGCTCCGAAATAAAATAGAATATTAAGCCAGGATTTCCTAAGATCGAGTCGTCCGTGATATGACAACCGGTAGGCAGGATAGACTTGGGCGTTATGATAACAAGTTTACATTTAAGCGTGTTCTATCGTAGTCTGCATCATCATCGCTTACCATCAGGCGAGATCGTGGTCAAACGCGAGCAGATAAATTATATTTAAAAAAACGTCGAGATTGACGTCTCAAAGTAAGTTCCATGTGTTCGACTATGTTAGGTACGACCGCTGAATAATAGACACCATTATCTTGAATTTCCTAAGTTTATCATATCGGGACTTTTCGGGACGCAATCGATAACTATACAAGTAGCGTACATTGCGTACCTCGATCTCGCTTCAGGCTGATTTCATGCTTCACCTAACTGACGGGCCGTGACGTGATCCCAGGAAAAACTAATACTTTTTGCCGTCTGTTTACTAGTTCGTTTCTGGTTGATTCTAAATCGATAGCCACGAAGAAAGAAATGCCAATAAAGATAATGAAAACAGAAAACGGAAGACTTTTTATTTTCATGGGCATAAAAATAATAATCATTGTTATTTGATGAGACTTTCCCTTCAACGGTGTTAGCGAAGCACCCTCTCGTCGGGAAGATTTGTTGAAATTCAATAACATGCTTTGTTACTTTATGACAAAGGATGGTGAAATTAGGTCCACGTTTCTGATATAATTTCTAAGAGAGTTTTACTTCCAAAGGTGCATATTGCGACAGATCCCTTCGCAATTTAAGAAGTGCTCCTGACTCCGCGGTTATATATTATGGCATAATATAACATAAACATTAGATGACGAGTGCTGGCATGATACCCAAGAAATAACTAATGAAAAAGAGGTTGAAGTATGGTGGCTTAAAACATACAAGGGCCTTCTGACTGGCGATGAAAGAAGCAGTAGGTTTTTTTGTTGCACCTGGAGATCGAACAAGCCACCTGATGTTAGGTGGTAACCATCGCCTATAACAAAGTATTGCCTCGCACGCACCTTAGAAACGCGCCCTACGGTACACTGCCCTGCGTCCATCAACTTGAGGCATACAGGTGTAAAGCCTCATGTGCCTGTAATTTCACCGGTAACCCTTCAAACCGAAACACAGCGATGCTGCTTGGCAGCGGAAATAGGTATGGTTGGAGTATGTACTTCCCTGGACGAGCCCTTTCACAAGAAACTCTATTATAAAAATTCTCACAATTTTAAAGTTAAAAGCACTCAGTGCTCCTCGCAAATTCCATTTATAGTCCTTTTGCTGAAACTTTTATCAATCGTGGGTAAAATTTTACCTCAAAATAAGAACCGCATTTCCAGATTTTTAAAATAAATTGACTAGACTAGCAAATGACATTTATCAATAAACAAGTTAATCGACTCTATTTCCCATCAGGAACACTTTTCCCGAAGTAAATTACCAAATAAAATCTAAGATTTTGCAAAAAATACTAATAGGTTTCTTATACAAATTCTGTGAAATGTGAAAACGTTACCTCATTGATGAGGCAAGATTTTGGCTCATCCTGTACCTATAACGTTTGACAAGTAAGTGCAAGCACCTCTAGGTGAAACCATACATTAGTTGTTATGCGTCAAAAACAAATGATCTATTATTATACAGCGATTAATCACGTCTAGTGGTCGTCACGTCACTCGTCATTTTATTACTATGCAAAAAGGTAAATCAGGAAAGGTAGGGACAGGATAGATAAATATAATAATATATTGCGTACACGCCTAATTATCCTGAGTGTATGTATCAGAGTAATATATGGTATTGAACACAATACATTGAATTCAATGTAGCGAAAACTCTTTTTAATTTAAATACTTTTAACTTTTTTTTAAGTTACGACATTATTCGGAGCGGATCGCGCTCACCCTGATAACGATTCACGAATTGAATCGAAACATTGTCGGTCGAAACACCGTTAAGACGGTACGTGATAAATCCCGTATTTGTAATAATGATTCGAAATAAATCACGAAAGTTTTCTAAGTAATAAAAGATAATCTTGTGGTTGAGAAAGGTCAATAATAGATTATTAGCTCAGCATATACTATAATAATAGATTGACCGCTGCTATTTAAATCATTCCATCTTGATAGTATAATGTCAATAAGGCGATGTGATTAATATAATCTCATTCCATTTTTAAACTGCACAGTGCAAAACATTAGGCTTTAGTACGCGCCAGAAAGAAATAGTATCACGTAAAGTGCAAATCTCATGCTATAGCAGACTTGTGCGCGCTAAATTTATTCAGCACACGGGTACAACGGTCAGATCTGGCTCTTTTCTGGACAATACGATGAAAACAGAAGGCAGGCCAGGCAGGGTGCCCGTGAAACGAACGATTGCAAGCATCTACGCCCGCATTATGCTGAATGAGCGCTAAGAATGTTCTAAAATAGAAAATAGAGTCAGTCTCAGCATTTGTGAATGTAACATAAGTCAGCTGCAGTCGCAGGCTCCTGGGCCAGCAGTGCATGACGGGGTTGCGTGAAGGCCCGTTGTTATGATAACCGACAGTTTCTAAAGTATTCCGTTGCACATTGTTAAGTGTCCAACGCCGGATAAAGGACTAGGGTATCTTAAACTGACGGGTAGACATATCACGCAGATTGGACTAACGCAGGGTATGCGTTTAGTTTAGGTCCTCTCTTGTTTCATTTTGAAACAAGGACCCTAACACAACACGAGCGATCTACGATATTTAATCGTTGCGAATAATAATCTATGAACAATATCAATATACTGGAGTCCACGCACTGCGAAAAGAAACAATAATCAGCAGATATTAATCAATTTCTAAAAATCACAACGATTTAATACCGTAGTGCGCGCACACGATGATATTTATATAGTTTTATAGGCTATGCAATTTTTATTACATTTTGAAAAGCTTCTACACAAAGACATTGATTTGTAAAAGTCGAGCCCAACTCAGATCGCAGATAATGGGAACATTCTACAGGGAATGTTTTATAGCCCCTTCTTTTGTAGGTATTCAATTAAATGTTAAATGAAAAGAAACGATAACTAATAACCCTTATTCGGGCCATTTATTCTCTGGGAAGACTTCTGATTAATAGCTTTTGACCAAAGTGATCTGATCCTCATTCAAACTCACCCCGAGGCGAATGCGTCCGTTTCCCTCTCAATATATGAAATAGGGCACCTTTCTATACGCCAATTTTATTAGGGTTGCGAATCAATAACCCTTCTCATATATTTTAACCCCTTTTTAAATGTGTATGACTGCTATAAATGGTAACGTTAATAATGCGGTGTGCAATTGAAAAAAATTAAACGAATTATTGCTGGTCATTGAGAGGGTTTCAAGCAAAACAAAAGTAGCGAACTTTAAACTCGGTATGTGAAGAAAAACAAACGAAAGCATCTGGCAGTAATTCCTTGCGTGTCACAAACAGATTTAACCGTAAGTACAACAAAGCACGAGGTTCGAAAAAAAACAGCTAATACTGACTAAATTATACATATACTTAAGTGTGTATGAATCTTATAAGCTACGCAAGGGACATGGTTACAGATTTGACACAGATAGTAACAAAATATCACTAGTACAGGTACCTTGAACCGGTGTGTTGAGCGCATCAACTCTGATTCGCTGGGATTATCTGGCACTTATCACAGTAAACACTGAATTCCTTTCGCTATCACTATTTGTGACACTGAACAACACCGAGAAATAGTTTTAAGTCACTGAGGTTGTGTATGAAGTTAGTTATTCACGAGAAGGGCACGAAACGTCCGTCGTCGACGACGCGGGGCAACTGACTGGCTAGTGGCTGCCTGCTTGCTGGCTGGATGCACTTAGAAAAACCGCTCGGTTTCGGTTGGCTGCCCCTTGAGTCACTTCGCACCGCGCACTCGCCATCGTCAGCTGAGTTAATAGTATTATCTCTTCACGACATTCTGACCATAGCTTATTAATATCATTAGCCTTATATTTTTTCAAACGCAATTCATTAGCACTTGGTAAATTGCTGCTAATTAAAGACTTTAATTTTAAGTAATTAAGGTTTTCGAGCACTGTTAATTAAGAGAGCACTTTATGAAGCTAAATGATACTTATGTTAAGCTGGTAGTATTTAACTTAGAGTCGTGCGTAAATGACGGGGATCCTGTTAGAATATTAATTAGGCTCTACCCAAACATTTGAGCTCCACTTCTTTGAATCGAAGTCGGTAACACATCTTTCTCAGTCAGTACTCTCGTGGTGTTGTCGGTTCTTTTGTCAATGACTTTACACAGAAACGTGACAAAGAACCTTTTTTATCACAGTTCCTTTGCACAACATGTCATGTAGAGATATTGTCAGTTTTTTTACACAGACCACGTTTCCATAGCCCGTGCAGACTATTTTAGGTCGAATAGGACGGCCCTTTCAACAATCATCAATCACTGACACACGGACTCTACAATCTACCTAAAGCATAAAAAGCGTATTAGATGTCATTAGGAATGTTCGTTCATTTCTACAGAATTTATGAAAGTTCATATATATATTTGGCTATAACTCAACACTATTCCTAATTTAGATTTAAATATATATTTCGATGCCCGGAGAATCATCAATAAGCAATTAACTAAAGAAACGTTCTGATTAGCAGCAAGAATCCCGTTGGTTCCTGAAATGGACATTTGCATGCTCGCAATTTTTGTATCTGGCGGATCTTACGTTCTATCCTTTAATTTATGTTCTGCGACATTACAAGTTACCATAAGAGTTGGAATGTCCTCTCGGAAGTTCCACTCAAAGGAAGGCTGACAAGGACAAGATACCATAAGAAAACTTGGAATTGCTCTCGGGGGATAAGGCGAAGAAATTACGAGATATAAAAGTATAATAAGTCGTAAAACCTAAAATTAATTTGCAAACATTTGAGTCTCTAAAGTAAAATCTCGCGTTTTACGCTAAGATATCGGACATTTAGAACCCCTATTTTAGATTATAAAGGAAGTGAAGTGATACAAGTCACGCAAGAGTGTGCGACCATCTGAAGAATTAACGCTTCACTGGCAAGTAAGAGCGAGCAGGTGCAATTACTTTTAGTAAAAACTTGTGACATTCTCTTAGGTGTAAAAACCACGCACCAGTCATATTAATCGCGCATTACCCATAGACGGTTTTCTTGCAAATAATATATTTGATATTGCCGTGGGGTGCCGGTAGTAGAATGTTACCCCTCCTCTCATGCCCGTGGATGCAGTAAGAGCCTGCTAAGGGATACCTCCGGAAGATGGGCAGCAGCGTCTTTCCGTGTATCAACATCCCGTACTGCGCTCGCCAACCCGCCTGCCAAGCGTGGTGAGTATGACAACTACCCATCATGGAGATCCATGGAGGCCTGTGTTCAGTAGTGGACGTTTTACAGCTGAAATGATGATGATGAATATATTTGAACAAGCTGATACAAATGAAACCGATAAACAGCAAAGACGAATGAAGGCCTGTGACGTTTATTCGAGAGACTGTGCCGTAATATATTCCGTGCTTAGTGATTACACAAAATAACAAATGGGCCCTGGAGGCAGCTTTGAAGTGAAATTACATGGAGAGGCGGCGGAGCTTTTTCATTATCAACTCGGAAAATTTAGGCCAGACATGGCGAAGCAAACAAGACAGGCTGGTCTGATGACATTGCCTGGAGGTATTTACGTTGACGGGAACAGGGAGAGAGGATAATCCAGTTACTCGTTAGACAAACCACTTTATAAAAAAGCGGCCAAGTGCGAGTCGGACTCGCCCATGAAGGGTTCCGAAGCAGCAAGTAACATAATATAAAAGTTCTTGTAGTTTGTTGTAACTTTTTTATATTTGAGTTGATTGATTGAAAGGTAAATTGCGGTTTACGATTTATGACGTATTAAAAAAACTTCTTACTAGATCTCGTTCAAACCAATTTTCGGTGGAAGTTTGCATGGTAATGTACATTATATACATATGTTTTTTGTTTTAAATTTCTCTTATTTTAGAAGTTACAGGGGGTACCCATTTTACCACTTTGGAAGTGTCTCTCGTGCAAACTATTCTGTTTTAAAAAAAAATTATATTAAAAATCTCAATATCATTTTTGAAGACCTATCCACACATATTCCACACGTATGGATTTGATGAAAAAAAATTGAGTTTCAGTTGTATGGGGAAACCACAAAAATTATTGTTTTTTTCTATTTTTGTGTGAAAATCTTAATGCGGTTCACAGAATACATCTACTTATCAAGTTTCAACAGTATAGTTCTTATAGTTTCGGAAAAAAGTGGCTGTGACATACGGACGGACAGACAAACAGACATGACTAATCCATAAGGGTTCCGTTTTTACTATTTGGCTACGGAGCTCTAAAAAATAAGCAAAGATAAAACTACAAAGAACTTTCTGGGGAAGGAAGAGTAGAAAAAATATAAACACCTAATGTAAACATTACAGAGGATTGCTAACGTTTTTATACAAGCAAACATTATTTAGCTCTTTTAAATAGCATAGTGTTTGCGCAATCTATGAAAGGAATACGGTGTAATTAGAATGTTTTGCCCAGGTTGTTAGGTACTTTGTGTACAGGCTTGTGCGCTGGATTAATGAAGCGGATAAAGCTGAAATAATCTGAATTGTTTGCAAAGCTAAGTGTTTATTTATTGAACAGCATTGCATATCCACTTAAACTGGCATCATACATTAATTCCTGCTGAAATCCGAACCAAAAACGTCCAACACAATCAGAATGAAAGGGACACTAGTTAAAGAAAGACAACAATCACTGAATATTCAAACAGTAAACAAGCCTAGAACCATCGTTCTTGACGGTTCAGGTGTTCGACGCAAACAGATAATTTCATGGACTTGCTAACGTTTGGAATTGGGTCTCAGAGTTCACAGTTTAAATTCAATTAGTAGCGTCTGTTTGGCAGACCTCGACCTCAGTAGAAATTCAGAATCCAACTGAAATTCTCACAATCTTCAGCAAAGAGATTCGATTAACTGAATAATATTAAGTTGACACGCTCCCGGAACGTCCGCAATCAACGAGAGAGAATAAAGATATTAAAAATTTGGCAGCAAAACGGACCTCCAACTATGAGCACTTCAAAGATCGCGTTGCTCCACACAGAGGACTTCAAAGGTAGAATGTAATTAACATTTTTGATTTTTCATTAATGCTCAGAGAAAGTCGCGAACGAAAAACATATAAATGGTGATTCGTTATTTTTGACTCTGTTTAAAGTCAAACGCCAAAGAAGACGAGTGAGTGAGTAGTGACGGCGAGCAAATTACGGGAATTCTCGTAAGGGAAGTTTTTCAATCAAGGCGCGGAACGACGGCGTCGAAGTTTGGCAGTTTTCTTGTGTCTGTAGCGGTAGCTCATTAGTTCCACGACTGTATACTTAGTAGTTCGTGCCAACTTCACATGATATTGTATGGTTATCTATTTATTTCAACGTTCGTTATCGAAATACGAATGAACACAAACATCTACAGGCATTCTTGTATGATCAATTTAGTAGACCGTATTTACATGAAAGTTCTTTGCCTGAAGGTAAATCAATACTCGTGCGGCAACCAAAAGCGGTCGGCCGCTAACTTGTACAAAGAATAAACCACGGTCCACGGCCCTCCAAAATATTATTTGTTCATTTCAAGAAACACAAACAACATTTCGGGTTTTTGAAGTTTGAGAATTTGGTGCGGTTTTGTAATATCTAAACTGTGAACTGTAACACAGATGTTAGATCTCTCTTATTGTTTTATGGCGGGTTCCTATATCCGTCGGTAACCGACTACGCCTCGTATCTGCTTGAAAAAGTATCAAACTAATGTCAAACTTTTGACAGGTTTTCAAGGAGAAACGAGTCGTAGCTGGTTACCGACGGATATAGGAACCCGCCATTAAGGGGACACCGGAGGGACAATCGCCCATACAACACGTACTACCAAGATCATTTCTAATTGGAGCATATTTCTACCTTAATAAGGTATTATTTTAATTTGAATAGTATTTATCTAGGTTCCCAGCCATATATTAGATCAAAATACTTACCTAAAATAAAATAGAAGCGTATCGAATTCTGCATGTTTTTACGTCATAAAAGACCTGTTTTCAACCTAATTGTTTCGTATTAAAAACAACAACATCTTACGTATCATGGGAACATAGATTATATCGTCTAGTTACAGAATAACAACACAATGAGAAAAATACAACAAGTTTTCAGTCATCATTTTTGGTATTACGGAACACGGTCAAAATCTAATCAAATTTAGAATCGTTCTATTGCTATCACTGTCGCTCTGCGTGGCTAAACTTCGTCACTAAACAGGGATAGCGATATTCAGGCCGAAGTTTTTGACGCTGCCGAATTGAAGTTGCGCTCGGGGTTCGCCGGCGCGTTAAAGATGTTTTCTTTAAAGTAAATACCTATGACCCGCCAGCCATAAATCGTGTAACTGCAGATGAAACATATTGTATTGTACAGCGACAAAAGATTGTTATTTTAACGTTGGAGAAACTTGTTATTGTATTTAATATTCTTTATCTCAAGTAAATCTTCTGGACTAAGATGAGGCTGTGATGTTATGCTTTTATCTAAAACTATTTATTACATTTTTTCTTTATCTATCATCATCACATCAGCCATAAGACTGCTGAACATAGGCCTCCCCTATAGATTTCCAGAACGATTGATCTTGTGCGACCTGCAACGGCTCCCATTAACCCTTATCAGGTCATCCTTTCTTATAGTAGGGATCGTCCGAAGTCAATAGAGATAATATAACAAATAAATACATAATATTCGATCTTGTCGCTAAAGTAGTGATCGCTTCCAGGCAACCTTGGGTGGTAGAATACACAAATAGTGGATTTTAAGACTAACAATGATTAAATAGACTTAAATAAATAAATATATTTAAGTTTTACATGTTATAAAACCACTTTCATACCTTTTTAGGGTTCCGTACCTGTCTGTCTGTCCGTCTGTCACCGGGCTATCTCATGAACCATGATAGTTAGACAGTTGAAATTTTCACAAATAATGTATTTCTGTTGCCGCTATAACAACAAACACTAACAACACAAACAGAAAACAGAATAAAATAAATATTAAAGGGGGGCTCCCATACAACAAACGTGATTTTTGCTCGTTTTTGCTCGATATTGATAACGGCAACAGGTAAACGCTTGAAATATTCACAGAATATTTGGTTATATATTCACTTTAAAAATAAATAACTATATTGACATAAAATTAATATTTAAGGTGGGTTCCCCATACAAGAAACGTGATTTTTTTGCTCGATATTGATGACGGCAACAGGTAGATGCTTGAAATATTCACAGAATATTTGGTTATATGTATATTCATTTTAAAAAGAAATAATTAAATTAAAATAAAATAAATTTTTAAGGGGGCTCCCATACAACAAACGCGATTTTTTTGCTCGATATTGATAACGGCAACAGATAAACGCTTGAAATATTTACAGAATATTGAGTTATATTATTCACTTTAAAAATAATTATTTAAATGAATATTACCCATACAACAAACTTGTTTTTTCCGTTTTTATAGATAATGGTACGGAACCCTTCGTGCGCGAGTCCGACTCGCACTTGGCCGGTTTTTTTATGGTTTTTGGATTATGCATTATGCATGCATGACATTATTTTTAGTGCGTTAAATAATATAGGTACTTACTGTTATTAATGTAAAATATTTAATTAATGTACAATGTTTTATATTTTGGGAATAAATAAATAAATAATAAATATTGCTGGACATTTCACACAGCACTATCTAGCCCCAAACTAAGCAGAGCTTGAAGGTACTATGGGAACCAGATAACTGATAGTTACATTAATAATACTTATATACTTTTTTTGTAAATACATACTTATAATATATAGAAAAACAACCAGACCCGGAACAAATATCTGTAGATCATGCAAACATTTGTTCCGCGGTGGGAATCGAACCCACTACCTCCTGCGTCTCAGCCGGCTGTTCGCCCACTGCGCCACGGGGGTCGTCAAAATGTCGTGTAAATAATTATTATGACTTATTATTATAGTTTTTGGGACTACATCAGAAAAGAAATACCGGCACGTGGTTGCCCGTGAGTTTGATCGAAGGTTAAGTAAACATCTGTAAAACAATCCATATCAATCGCTGCATAGGTCAACGTCTCACCAGAAATAGTCCGATGCACAGTCATCCCTGGCTTGTATCTCTCACCGCCTTCACTTAGCGATTCCCTACATCTCATTAACATGTCAACGAGGTTATCAATAAACAATATATACTGTTTCCCACTACACTATATTTCACATGATTTATTAGTGGTTGTGGTTTTAGTTCTACGAGGAATGTGGAGAGCAGTAGCGAATCGCCGATCTCGAGTTTTGAGCTTGGCTCGTGGGTTAGCTACTCGAAGCCACTAACAAAAACCGCTATGACTCGTGGGCATTTATTTCTTTATCAAACGTTGGCGGTTGTGGTAAATCGTAAATGTATCTCACACTTTGGGCATTCCTACAATTAAAATCATGCATAAGCGCACAAAATGAAACTGCTGATTTTTGACACAACTAGTCAGCAATAGATCGGTATGTTTCTATGATGCGTATGACAGGTCGGCGACCGCAGGCGACCTATTTTTATACCATAATAGGCAGTAACAATCGTCTCTATTCAAATCATTTGCCTCCAACAATATCTCTCGCTCGCATTCTTTTCAGAATAAGCCATTTGAGATTAATTTTTTTGTACACAAATGTATGATTTATGAATCAAACATTCGTTAAAATTGGCTGTCATTGCAAAGTCAAATTACAATGGCAAAAGTCATTGCATCACAATCGAGTTGTAAGTTACCGTCGGATCTCTTGTGGTTATTTCTTGGTCACGCAGACGCAACCATTGCCTGGAATAGAGGATTCATGTCTGTTTTTATTCAGAACTTCTTTGAAACAGATTATCAGCTCCTATTAAGTGGCATGCCAGCAAAACACATTGAGCGTCTTTGTAAGTGTTTTACGACGTCCTTAATTAATTTCAAAGTAATTGATACGTTTTGAAATGCGATAGTTTTTAAGCCATATTAAGCGAAGTCATTGAAGTTTGACGTACTATAAAAAATTGGGAACCAGACTGTTGTAAGTACTAGATATTAGGAGAATTAAAGGTAGCTGTTTCGATTTCCCCAGAGGGGATGAACACGCCAGACTGATGGGCTGGCGGTGTTTGAATCGAGACAATGCCCCTGTGGGGCGCGAGCTTACTTTGCAAGACTAAATTCACAAGAAATTAATCTGGCAATGGCTTTCAAGTTTATTAAAAATAATTAATAAACTCGAAACTTTGTATAGATGTGTGTGTGTGAATGTTTGTTACTCTTTCACGCAAAAACTATTCAATGGATTTTATTAAAATTTGGTATGTACGTAGATTAACTTGGATTAATACATAGGCTACTTTTTATTGACAAAAGACGCGTGCGAAGCCGCGGGCGGAAACTAGTATTAAATAAGCTAAGCTAGATAACCTTAAAAGCTGTAATGAATGACTATACATGTTGGCAATAAATATTTGAATATTGGTATGGTATGGATGGATGTCCATGTCCATACCATACCAATACTCATGCACGGGACAAAAGCCAAAATATGGAGCCAAATTACGACAAATTGGATCCCCCGTGGTACAAAGTGCAGAAGGGGAAGACTTCCAAATAGATGGAGCGGTGACATAGTAGAAGTAGCCGGAAAAATATGGCAAAGAATCGCAAGAGACGGGACAAAGTGAAGTCAATTGGAAGAGGCTTTTACCGCCACAGGCGGCCCTTACACGATATCAAGTAAACTATTAGAATTAATTAAGTATTATGTGTATTTTATATTAGTTTATTTTGATAATTATGTACCTCATAGTGAATGAATGAATGAATGAAAATTCTTTATTATACCTTACAAGCTAGACACAACAGATTTATAAAAAAAAAAAACAAATAAAAGTAAGCATAATGGGCGGTCTTATCGCTTAACAAAGCGATCTCTTCCAGACAACCTTTGGATGGAGAGGATCATTGCTTAATGGAAGATTGGCCGAGGTGTAAAAAGAATAAACTTAATAATAGAAAAAGAAATTAGTTATATACATACATATTAGGTACATAAATAACTTTAAATAAATAAATAAATATCATATATAAAATAAATAAATATGTACTTACATACTTATACTTACAATAATAATATTAGAGATCAGATGAATCATGACTCTTCATGGAGATAAAAGTTTTTGAGTCTAGTTTTAAATACGGAAGGTGAGGGGGATTTCTTAATGGAGATCGGCAAGGCGTTCCATAATCGGACAGCTAGAACGGAAAAGGAGTTTGCATAGAAACTGGTTCTATGTATCGGGGTTTTGAGAAGGAGGTTTTTAGAGGATCGGAGTGTTTGGGAGTTTGTGCAAAAAAGGAATTCAAAGCGTTCCTTCAGATAACAAGGCGTGGAAGGATTACGAAGGATGTTGAATAGGAGGGATAGGATGTGAGTATTCCGGCGAAGACGAATGGGGAGCCATTTGAGTTTATTACGAAATTCGGAGATGTGGTCGTATTTCCGAAGTCCGAAAATAAACCTTATGCAAAAATTTTGAAGACGCTCAAGCTTATTGAGCTGCTCCTCCGTGAGGTCAAGATAGCAGGAATCAGCGTAATCTAAAATTGGGAGAAGAAGAGATTGTGCAAGCGCAATTTTAGTAGCTATCGGAAGAAAGTTTCGCAGTCTCCTGAGCGAACCAGCAGAGGCAAATAGCTTCCGACTCACAGATTCAAGCTGAGGACCCCACGACATACAGCTATCCATGAAGATGCCCAAATTTTTTACAACCTTTGAGTAGGGAACAGTTATATTATCAAACTTAATTACTCATAGTGTACCTATTGGAAATAAAGCTTTTTATTTTACGGATGGATGTTCTGTATTTTACCGCTTCAATCAATGGTCTGAGGTTATGTTATGACGTAATCTACAAACCATGTATACTGACTAACTATACTAAACCAAGGAAGTGCGGGCCATGACACAAATTCGCAGATGAGGTTAATCATCAAATCTGTCCTTCACCGTATCGCGATCTAATTATGATGATGCAAACATACTCATAAATTAGGCTTATCTAGACAACGTCTATATGAGCACAATTCATCACTGTCGGTAGATGGGGCGTCTTAGCATAAAGCGAATTGATTCAATGCAAACGTGGATTCGTAGATGGCATGTGCAGTGCAAAGGGCAGGGTAATGAGGGTCACATTTACTAAGAGGGATCTCATTCACAAAACTCTCGTTCAATTTAAGGGGTAGCTTATAAATAAAAGTTTAGGCGTGAAGAAATACTTTGGGTTGGGTTGGTCATAGGTATTTTTGTTAGAGAATAAAACGTTGGGGCCTTACTAGTAGGTCAGGTCAGCAGAGTTTTCAGATATTTACATCAATTGAGAACTATGTCAACCTGATTTACGACTAATCTTAAACATTCGTCGATCGTAGACTGTACTCGTAGTTATAGTAGGAATAATTAGGGAATAAAGTTTTAGTCAACACGAAATACATATCTTGAAACTATCTACCTACTCTTGAGCAAAGAACGTAAAGCACTATTATCACACTAATATTATAAATGTGAAAGTTTGGATGTTTGTTTATTTATTTGTTTGTCCGTTACTCAATCACGTCGTAACGGCTGAACCGATTTCGATGAAATTCGGTGTATACGTAGATTATACCCTGGATTACCACACAGGCTACCTTTTATCCCATAAATCAGTTCCTATGGGATAAAAATTGGGTGTCAAGTCAAGTTGCAACAGCGAGTTTAGCTTTTTTTCTAGGTTACCTACACATTTAGTAGTGTAACGCGTACGAAGTCGCGGGCAACAGCTAGTTACAAATAAATCAAAAATTCCGGACATTTCACATAATAAATAAATAAAATAAATATTGAGGACATTTCACACAGCGCTATCTAGCCCCAACCTAAGCAGAGCTCGTACTATGGGAACCAGATAACTGATAGAATACTTAATTATACTTTTTTTTGTAAATGCATACTTATAATATACAGAAAAACATCCAGACCCGAAACAAATATTTGTAGATAATGCAAACATTTGTTCCGCGGTGGTAATCAAACCCGCAATCTCCTGCGTCTTAGCCGGCTATACGCCCACTGCGCCACGGAGGTCGTCGCATAGCGCTATCTAGCCTCAAACTAAGCACAACTTTTACTCGTATTATGGGAACCAGATAGCTGATAGAATACAAAGATATTATTTTTTTGTAAAAAAGTACATATAATATATAGAGAAACAACCTTAAACAATTATACCGAGTAAACATCCATTATACTCGTACTAGTTGTAATTCGTAAGTAAATCAATTTCTTCATTACCTAGTCAGGTCATAAATTCTGTCACATGTTTAATATAAAATAATTGAAACAAGTTTATTCATTATGTAACCATTTATATACCAAAATGAACTTAACAAAACATAGATTCTTATGACACTAAAGTTTATTCAAAATGACCTCCGTTATTTTGAATACAGGCATTCAATCTGCGCGGCCAGTCGTCTATCGCAGCACGAACGAGGTCCATGTCAATATCGGCGGCTGCCTTAATCAAGGATGTCTTGAGTGACTCCAAATTGGGATGAGGCTTTGAGCACGCCTTTTCCTCCAAGTGTTGCCATATCTTGTAATCTAACGGATTCAAATCTGGACTGGAGGAGGGGCCAGTCTTCGTGCCGGATGAAGTCGATTTCACGCGCCGTCAGCCAGTCTTGTGTGCTCTTCGCTCTATGAGCTGGCGCCGAATCTTGTTGGAATACCCAGTGCCTGTTATTGAACATGGTATGAGAAACAGGTTCCACAAGGTTCGTCAGGACTGTATTTTGATACACAACTGCATTCGTTTTTACACCTTTCTCACAAAAATGTACCTCTGTTAAGCCCCAATAAGAAACTCCCAACCATACCATGAGCGAGGATGGAAAATGACCTCGTTGGACACGCGGAATACGGTTGCTCGCTTCTTCACTACTGTGTGCGTACACCTTATCATTTTGTTTGTTGTAGCTCTCTTCTACGGTAAATTTTTTTCCATCCGAAAAAAGAATTTCCCGATATTTTTTTCCCGCGTACCGCTTCAACAAAGCGCGGCATCTCTTCAGTCTCAGGTCCATTAGACGAGCATTCTAACGATGTCCTGTTTTTTTTCGATATGCCCGAAGCCTTCATTTAACACCCTTTTCACCGTGGTTCTGCTTAACCCCATCTGAAGGGCCAACAGTTTCTGCTTACGTTTGGGATTTCTTTGAATTCGCGCCTTCACAGCTTTTATCACTACTGGAGTCCTAACAGACCGAGGGCGACCACTTCTTGACCTGTCATCTACACTAGAGTCTTCATTGTATCGTTTGATGGTGCGATAAACGAATCTTTTGATTATATTCAAATTTTTCAGTATGTCAAAAATTAGAATTGGCGCGTAACCGCAACGATGCAACGCAATAACTGCAACACGGTCTTCTTTAAGCGTCCACTCCATATTTAAAAATGAGTAAAATTCTAAAAAGTATACATTTTTATTTTCATGAACAAATCGAAATTCGAATTCTATAAACATTTTTGTGGCCAGCATTCTAAAAGAAAAGTTTTTACTGTGTGACAATACTTATGACCTGACTAGGTATAATAAGCTGGAACTTATCGGTTTCAGTACCTTATTATACAAACAAATAGTACCTACCTAACCTATAGCCAAATTGTATTCATAGCGACAGACAGAGGGAGGATACAAAAAATCACTGTCGCGTCTCTCACAAACAAATATATATACGAGTACCTACGTACATTTATATGTAAGTAAACGTGTAAATGAAAATTGATAAAGTTCAAGAAAGCGCTTCAATCTACTTTATAACTGCAGTTAAATAAAAAGTTAATATACAATCTATCAAGCATTACCATATCTAAACATCAGTCAATTGTTTGTTCTTTTTCTCTTGATTTCCCTGTAATACATATTCAGTTATAGTAGCTCAATGGGCGGAGCGTGCCAGGCTCGGTATATCACTCTTGAACCACATACCCAATGTCGAAATCCGACGTCGCGTCGCACGAATGTTGTGGACGTGGGTATAAGGATCGCAAGACTCGAGGTGGAGATGGGCTGAACACTTGGCTAGGAGGTGTGACGGGCGGTGGACGAAGGCGATACAGAGTAGTGACCAAGGGATGCTCGTAGACCAAGAGGCAGACCACCCGCCCGATGCTCGAATGATATTGAAGCTGGGTGTCCATGGATGAGACTCGCAAGGGACTGGAAAGAATGGCGTAATAACGAGGAGGCGTATACCCAACAGTGGGTGCAGATGGGCTGAGATCATCATCATCATCATCATCATCATATCAGCCGTAGGACGTCCACTGCTGGACAAAGGCCTCCCTCATTGATCTCCAGGAACTGCGGTTGGAAGCGGCCTGCATCCAACGCCGACCTGCGGTTCTTACCAAGTCGTCTGCCCATCTTGTGGGTGGACGTCCTACGCTGCGCTTGCCGGTCCGTGGTCTCCACTCGAGAACCTTTCGGCCCCATCGGCCATCTGTTCTGCGCGCTATATGGCCTGCCCATTGCCACTTCAACGTGCTAATCCGTCGGGCTATGTCGGTGACTTGAGTTCTCCTACGTATCTCCTCATTTCTGATTCGATCCCGTAGAAAAACCCCGAGCATAGCCCTCTCCATAGCTCGTTGAGCGACTTTGAGCTTATTCATAAGACCAATAGTGAAGGACCACGTCTCGGTTCCATATGTCATCACTGGTAACACACACTGATTGAAGACATTCGTCTTAAGGCACTGAGGTATGGCCTGAGATGATGTTGACATAGTCAGTTTGTTCACTTTGTTCCATGCCTGCAACATTTTGCAGTTTGTCGGTAGAAAGATTTATGGATGAGATTGCATCAATAATTTGCCTCTTTTCATAGAACACATTATGCTTGCGCCTTAATGGAAGTTTGAAACTGAGAGTTCATGTATTTCTGTAGAATGGCTCCATTGTGAGGTTAATACGCCATTTTCCTCGGAATTTGTGTCGTTAGGATCGTAGTGATAGTTGAATGTTCGAAGCTTCATTGAACAATGTTCTAGAAAACGGAGAAACCGTTCGAACGCTGAACGGATTCAATGGTGTGGACTGAGAGCAAAATACTTGCCACAATTGCCTGACCAAATGATTTCGAATGCGTGTGCTTGCGACAAGAAACAACACCGAATTCTCACAGTAATTCAGTGTCCTGCAAGTTTTTTTGTAGGATTGAATAGCACACTCAATAATACAAAGCCGGAAGCTGCTTCTGTGGCCGAAAATAAAGCAAAAAGACGTGTGCAGGAAGACGTCTCGTGTGAACCTTTTCCTGAGATATGTTTGCTATATTTACCAGAAGATATAAACATACATAATAACAATCCGACAATGATAGAACGAAACTTTCCTAACTGAATTCAGGAATAGACATGTTATCAACAGACAGTTCCACAGTAATATGTCGAAACTTGGCTCATTTCATTACAGGAATTCGCGAAGTTCGTAGTATATTATTTGTCTGTGATAATACGGACAGAGTTTGTTGCCGAATTCCGCAAGGGAGGCATGATTTGCTTACAGTACTACGATTTCAGTTACGCTCTGCAAATTTCGTCTATCATCGGAAATACGAACGCCCAGTAGTGATATTTGTCTAGAGCTGTTACAACAATCATGTATAATTTTTCATAATTAAACTACTTAATTCAAAAATATCGAAAACACCTACGTTGCCAAGGCGTCTGTCCAAATGATACCTCTTTTAGTATAGATTAAAGTTTGGTAACTTTATGATAACGGTACATTAACGTTATGGTTATGATTCGCAAATAATATAAAAAACCGGCCAAGTGCGAGTCGGACTCACGCACGAAGGTTTCCGTACCAGTATCTATAGAAACGGCCAGAAAAAGCACGTTTGTTGTACGGGACCCACCCTTCAACATTTATTTTATTCTGTTTTTAGTATTTGTGCTTATAGCGGCAACAGAAATTTTGAACACAATTTCACAGCAACATTGTGAAAAGTTCAACTGTCTAACTTTTTTTTTATTTATTCATTACAGAATCAATAGCACTTGTTAACAATGTAAACAATCCTTATAACTAATGCATAATGCGAATAACAGATTCTCAATTTATAGACTTAACTTTTAAGAAATTAGTCACCAAGAGAAAATGATTAAAATACAAAACTATAGTTTGACCGAAACCGCTGTACCGCTCCTGAGGTATGCACGCGGCGAGACGGGGGGGAAGTGTCGGCCGCTCCGATCTATCAGTCTGCCGTCAACGCTCACGGCGGTAGGTAGCTTTTGTACCGGACGGTCTATGTCAGACGCACACGAGATAAATATCCAAAGATATTTCGAGTGCTATCTCGTGATGTCAAGACCGTCATTTTTAAAGTTGCCGAATATTTTAAGAAACGAAAAGCAGACAGAGAATGCTATAAAGAAAATCAGAATATCTGTAGATAATTTAGTTATAAAAAATATAAACATCGATATATAAAATAACCATATCGTTTACGATATCCTAAGATATATCCGACAATATCGATCTCATGTGTACTCTTGCTCTTTTTTCCTCGGCCCCCACCTCGCCGCACTTTCCTAAGGAGCGGTATAGCGCTTTTGGTCAAACTATAGCTATCACGGTTCATGAGATACAGCCTGGTGACAGACAGACAGCGGAGTCTTAGTAAAGGGTCCCGTTTTACCCTTTGGGTACGGAACCCTAAAAAAGCTTATAATATAAAAATAAACAATGGCAGGGTTCAATCATTCATTAGGTAAGTAGGCATTTACGTTAATCGTTTATAAGGTATATGTATAAGGAAGCGACAGCTACGGCCGCATTTTATGATTTTCTCACTTTTATTTTTTTACAGCCCTAGTAGCATG
Organism: Philereme vetulata; assembly: GCA_918857605.2. Taxonomy (NCBI): domain Eukaryota; kingdom Metazoa; phylum Arthropoda; class Insecta; order Lepidoptera; family Geometridae; genus Philereme; species Philereme vetulata. The sequence continues at coordinate 2,102,243 of OU975460.1, read as the reverse complement.
ACCGCCCTGGAAAATCTCTAGAAACAATAGAGTAAAATTACATATTGCGTAGAGAGTAGAAACACGGCCGTACAAATGTTTAGAGAGGTAAACTTTTCTTGAGCGGTAATGCTACTAGGGCTGTAAATAAGCCTGGCAGATTACGAACTGCCCACCCGCAATCCGATAGAAACTATTAGCCAAAGATGATGAAGAATATGTATTAATTGATTAGCTCAGAGTAGTGACCTAATTTACATTTGACCTGGCCGGTGGTATGACAAAAACCTCTCATTCCAGTTCGGTTTAACAGTTAATGGAATTCCGCGTTAAAGTTGGCTAGTTGATTAAGGCGAATATTGGTGATTGGTCTTATTTGGAGGCTTTCTCCTTATGGAGGAATCAGTTTTATGTGCACAAAAAATATAACAGGTTGGGGAAAGTCTTTTCGCATTATAGTATGTATGAACTTGTAATAAAATCTCATTGGCTATACTATTTGTATCTGGCTGGTTTTGGTATCATTGAAAGTTTAAATTTGAAAGAAGATAATTCAAAATTATAATTAGGAAAATGTGTGATTTTTATTTGTTTTAAGTACTGTAAAGATGAGTGAATCTAATGAAGAAATTCGATACCTTTTTAAATTTTACTACAAAACAGGTAAAACTGCAACGCAAGCCGCAAAAAAACTTGCGATGTTTATGGACCTAGTGCAGTGTCTGTGAGAGTAGCACAAATTTGGTTTAAGCGTTATCAATCCGAAAATTTTGATGTCAAAGATGCACGTCGCTCTGGTCGCCCTATTACGGATAAAATACTCGTAGATGCCATTTTTGAAAAAGTGGAGCAAGATCGGCATATCAGTAGTTACGACGTAGCTGAAGAACTGGGAATTGACCACAAAACAGTTTTGGCGCATTTGAAAAAACTGGGTACACAAAAAAGCTCGATATTTGGGTACCCCACAAGCCCACCGAATGAAACCTAATGAACCGTGTACTCATTTGTGATTTTTTGAAGAAGCTGATGAAAAGTGGATCACGTACGACAAGAACGTGCGAAAAAGGTCGTGGTCAAAAGCCGGTCAGGTTTCACAGACTGTGGCGAAACCCGGGTTAACTCACAACAAGGTGATGCTGTGTGTGTGTGGTGGGATTGGAAGGGCATTATTCATTATGAGCTGTTACCACTAGGCAGGGCCATTGATTCTAAACTCTACTGCGAACAACTGATCAGATTAAAGCAAGAAGTTGAGAGAAAGCGGCCCGAATTAATCAACAGAAGGGTGTGGTTTTTCATCATGATAACGCTAGACCTCACACATCTTTAGCCACTCAGCAAAAATTAAGAGAGTTTGGCTGGGAGGTGTTTAATGCATCCGCCGTATAGTCCTGACCTTGCACCTTCAGATTTCCACCTGTTTCGGTCTCTTCAGAATTCTTTAGGCAGTGTCAGGTTAACATCACGAGAGGACTGCCAAAACTACTTGTTGCGGTATTTTGATCAGAAACCCCAAACTTTCTATAGCAATGGGATCATGTCACCTACACCTCACCTACAAGATGGCAAAAAGTTATCGAACAAAATGGTACCTACATACTTTAGTTAAATGTAAATAAACTATATTAAAAAATGTTATGAATTTTCTTAAAAAATGCGAAGAAACTTTTTCCCCAACCTAATATACCGCTTGTTCATACTTTATGCTAATATGTAATTCATTGACCTTTTATCTGCAAAGTGAACATACAAAAAAGTTCTACCTGTTGTTTGCAGCGTAAATAATGAGAAAAAAAATAACAAAATGTAGCTGTTTTCGACTTTCAATTCTATTCAACCTCTAAACGACGTAAAATTTTGTAATTTTTCTTTCACCTAAGTGTGTGCAAAGATATACCCTTCAAGTTGAACATATGATGCTGTGCTGCGACGGTCTTTCGTGGCAATTAATTATTTTAAATTTTTCCGAATAATTATAGCGGGCGTATCCTTCCTTAGGTGGTTGCGCGGGCGACGGGCGGCAGTGACCGCTGACTGTCGTACGGGAGGGTTGTGCTCGTCTGCTTCGCGCTCACCTATTTGCTGGTCGGGTAGATGCGTGTGGCGGAAAGTGCGGGGCCGAAACAATAGCTACGCCCATTCGCTCATGGTCATCGGCTACGGTTAGCGGCTTAAAGTCGAACTCCACACAACACACAATTTTCTGTGACATCGTATTTCAGTATTTAACGTTGGTGCTTTTGACCACCTTCATGAAAGATGGAATTTCTCGAATTGAATCATCAACGCCCTGCGCCCAACGGTTCCCAACAATCTTTTTTGGGTCTGTCCATCTAACGGGGCGACTTACGCTGCGTGATCTCTACTCGAGAACCAACGAGACCAACGTTCTTTGAACTATATGCCTCACCGTCTGCCACTGCAGTTTCCTAAACCTTTTTGATATGCGACTGAAAACTATGGTTATGACTGTAGTTGACTGTATAATTTCCTAAATTTTGATTAAATTTACAAATTCATACAATAGATCACGTACCATGCACGTGAATAAAAACTTCCTGTACCCATCCTTTTCTACCGAGTTAATTTACAAAGGGCATAACTTATACCGTATGACTGGGTACCGTCTCCGTAAATTAAAAAGCAATGGGGCGTGTCTGGTCAAAAAGCTGGGGGAGGGGCATAATACAAATACAAATAATTTATTTCAAATAAAACATGGGTACAAAGAAGAGAGAGTTATCTGTCTTCTGTTTTAGTTAAAAAACTATATTACAGAAGGCAGCTTTATCCCCGATACAATGCAGACACATAAAATTTAAAAAAATACAATTGTATAATCAGCAAAACTAACGCTTGATTGATTGGGCTTAGGGACTAAATATACGTTTATAATGTAGGAAGGTGTAAACAAGACTAAAATAGTTAAATGTAAGACTACGCAACTAAACATGACAAAGTAATAATAATTAAAAGATACATACATATTTACACAACTTAAGTTATTTATACTACTACTACTACGAGGGCTGCTATTTATGTATCCGGAATAAAATAAAATAACTATCATTGACTGTTAAATATGGTTTTATTGCTTTTCAAAATATTCGCCATGATGATCAATGCACTTTTGCATTCGGTGAAACCAGTTTTCATAGCACTTTTTCCAATCGGAAGACGGTATCTCCAAAACATGATTTTTGAATGCCTCAACGGCTTCTTCTCGGGTTGAAAATCGTTGACCACGTAATTTACTCTTCACGGTTGGGAATAAAAAGAAGTCGTTGGGTGCCAAATCAGGGCTATATGGCGGATGACCCGTTAATTCCACCGTTTCACCCTCCAAATATCGGGTCGTTTCACCCGAAGTGTGACAGCTTGCATTGTCGTGATGGAGAATGATTCTGCGTTGTGGATTATTCTTCCTGATTTCTGCAAAGACTTCTGGCAAACAAATGGTCGTGTACCACTCTGAATTAACAGATTTACAATTTTCTAGGGGTACAGTAGCCACGTGTCCATCTATACCAAAAAACAGGCGACCATTTGCTTCAAAGTGCTTTTCGCACGAGCAACTTTTGTTGGGTTCGGCTCATGTTGGAAGACCCAAACTGTTGACTGTTGCTTAGTTTCGGGGTCATATGCATAAATCCAGGATTCATCACCTGTGTAGATATTATATACAGCTTTTGATGCACCACGATTGTATTTTTTTTATCATTTTTTTGCACCAATCGACACGAGCCTGTTTTTGATCTATTGTCAAGTTGTGCGGTATCCAACGCGAACAAACTTTTTTTGCAGCCAAGTGTTTGTGTAATATCTTATGTATACTCGTCATACTAATGCCCAAGATCGCCTCTATCTCTCGATATGTCACATGACGATCTTGCATTATTAGTTTACGCACTGCGTCGATGTTTCGTGGCACAACAACTGATTTAGGCCGACCATCTTTAATTTCGTCCGTGAGCATACGACGTCCACGATTAAACTCACTAAACCAGTGATACACAGTAGTCTTCGATGGTGCTTATCCCCAAAAGTCGAACTGAGTTGATCGATACACTGCTGTTGAGTTAGACCACGTCGAAAATCATAAAAAATCATCGCACGAAAATTTTCTCGAGATAAATCCATTGTGATAATGACACGCAATTTTTGAAATCGCGCCACACAATGAAAACAATTGACAGACGGACGAAATAACCTGCATTCTACAGCCAAAGAGTTCCATTTTCAAACGTGATAATTTCTTTTTAAATATTATTTATGCTGTGGCCAGTTCCGGATTCTTAAATAGCAGCCTATGTATACTAATTGAAGAATCAAAGTACAGGTAGAAGACAACCATGTAGAAACTTAAATGACAATTAAGTTCTAGGCAGGTAAAAACTATGTATGTGGAACTGTTACGAAAAACATTTCCACACCATCGTAATCAAAAGTATTTAACCAATTGATGATTTTTGTTTTTAGAGGAGCTTAGTTCTCTAACCGTGTTGCATTGATTGTACATAAAGTAGAGTTGCAGTGTAGTAGTAGTGTCTACGTGCGAAAGAACTTTGAAGTCTCGGAATAGGACATTTATTTATTCTCTTATTAAAACTAGGAAGGCATGGGACGGAATCCCTATGATATCTTCATATGCACTAGGAAACATATATTTTTCTGACGGACAAAACAGTGCAGAGCTTGTAAAGAGACAGTCGTCGGGTGCCTGTAAGGGAGTGACATAGCGACTTTTAGTAGTGCTCGCTGTGCACGTTCCACTTTAATCATATGAGTCTTGGCAGCTCCACCCTAAGAACATATACAATATCCTAAAATACACTCTGTGAGTGTTTGCATCAATATCTTGTGGTCTGCGACAGAACGAAACTGTTTAAAGATGTAAATTAGTTTTCTGACGCGATTCGAAACCATTACCGTATGCACTCCCGAAGAAAGTTTGTCATTGATCATCAAATGTGTTAGGACATTTTAATTTACTTTCACACACATTTAGTCGCGCCACCTAGTTCTAATCGGGCGAAGTAACTATAATACCACTGTGAATAGCACTATCTGTTCGAGCACTCATTGTACTAAACAAGGCGTGCTCTCGCTCCATTCGCGCGTGCGCGGGGTACATACAGTAAGTAACACCAAAGATGTGATTTAATTATCGTGAAAATAAATTATGAAATACTGCGGAGCAAAAAAAAGGAGGGCAGGAAAAAAGGTTGGGAAACCCTGGTGTCTAAAGGAAATAGCAGAAATTATAATTAGTTTACTCCCTTTTATTCACGTTCTGTTATTTCAGGCGATTACACAGTCAGATTTCTTGGAAGACCAGGGTCGGAGAAACCAGAAAAATTACTAGCTTTATCTCTGTAGTTAATTTGGCAACGTAATTTTTTCCTCGTAGCGTCAGATTATGCTTAGTTGTTCTACTGTATTAAACGTATTATGTCGTGCACGTCCTCCAGTGCCATTTACGACCGGTTATTGTATGCAAATGAGACCGGGACATTTTTAAACCCTGCTAGCGGCTCCCGGTTTAGCAGATTCTGTTCTATTTGAGCCATAATTGCGTCATAAAGTTACCGATATCCCGGAATAAACGTAAAGCATAAAGTATGAACAAGCGGTATATTAGGTTGGGGAAAAAGTTTCTTCGCATTTTTCAAGAAAATTCAATACATTTTTTAATATAGTTTATTTACATTTAACTAGAGTATGTAGGTACCATTTTGTCGATAGCTTTTTGCCATCTTGTAGGCAGGGACATGATCCCATTGCTATAGAAATTTTGGGGCTTCTGACCAAAATACCGCGACAAGTAGTTTTGGCAGTCCACTCGTTATGTTAACCTGACACTGCCTAAAGAATTCTGAAGACACCGAAACAGGTGGAAATCTGAAGGTGCAAGGTCAGGACTATACGGCGGATGCATTAACACCTCCCAGCCAAACTCTCTTAATTTTTGCTGAGTGGCTAAAGATGTGTGAGGTCTAGCGTTATCATGATGAAAAACCACACCCCTTCTGTTGACTAATTCCGGCCGCTTTCTCTCAACTTCTTGCTTTAATCTCGTCAGTTGTTCGCAGTAGAGTTCAGAATCGATGGTCCTGCCTGGTGGTGACAGCTCATAATGAATAATGCCCTTCCAATCCCACCACACACACAGCATCACCTTGTTGCGAGTTAACCCGGGTTTCGCCAGTCTGTGAAGCCTGACCGGCCTTTGACCACGACCTTTTTCGCACGTTCTTGTCGTACGTGATCCACTTTTCATCACTAGTTATCAGCTTCTTCAAAAATGGTTCGGTTTCATTACGTCGTAATAAAGAATCACAAATGAGTACACGGTTCATTAGGTTTCTTTCAGTGAGCTCGTGGGGTACCCAAATATCGAGCTTTTTTGTGTACCCAGTTTTTTTCAAATGCGCCAAAACTATTTTATGGTCATTTCCCAGTTCTTCAGCTACGTCGTAACTACTGATATGCCGATCTTGCTCCACTTTTTCAAAAATGGCATCAATTTTATCCGTAATAGGGCGATCAGAGCGACGTGCATCTTTGACATCAAAATTTCCGGATTGAAAACGCTTAAACCAAATTTGTGCTACTTTCACAGACACTGCACTAGGTCCATAAACATCGCAAATTTTTTTCGCGGCTTGCGTTGCATTTTTACCTTTTTTGTAGTAAAATTTTAAAATATATCGAATTTCTTCATTAGATTCACTCATCTTTACAGTACGAAAAACAAATAAAAATCACACATTTTCCTAATTTGAATTTGGAATTATCTTCTTTAAAATTTAAACTTTGAATGATACCAAAACCAGCCAGATACAAATAGTATAGCCAAATAGATTTTATTACAAGTTCATACATACTATAATGCGAAAAGACTTTTACCCCAACCTATTAGATTTAATATTGCTTTATTATGGATTTATATTATTCAATTATTATAAAGCTAATCTTTTGATTTATATAAGGTCTTGCAATTTAATCTCCAAATAATGACTTCAAATAATCTTCAAATATTTTTAAGACCAAAAATATTTTTTTTCCTAGCCCGTACTGTCCCACTGCTGGGTGAAGGCAGACTTCCCTCTTCCTCGAGACCGTGATAAGTGGAAAAAATAACTAAGTAATGTTTTTATCCATTAACTTTATTTTTGCGTTTTTGTATGTACCTCTAAAATAAATAAAAAGTAGGTACTTCCTGCCCGCCCTACCGTACGCGCCCTGTTGACTTGTAAGGTCCATAGACTGGGCGGGGTCATTGAACGAACGGGGTTGTTGAACGGCTCGTAGTAACTTTTTACGTTGAACGGCTCGTAGTAACTTTTTAGTAATATGTGGCAGCGTACACGATAAAACAAGGAACAATTTATACATTCATTAATTTTTATTTTTGTGTAGAAACCGTCCCTTCAAAATAAGTATGTAGTTTAAATTGCAAGACCCTGTATAAGCGGTTTTGAGTTCTAAGTACTTAAGTCTCGAGGTCATTCAGAAGTTCACAGCCCTTTATTCCACCGCCCTATACAAGTATATTCGTACCCAGAACTAAGTACCATACCAAACCTCGACACACATCTAGCAGAACATGCGACAGGAATGGATGCATTATAAATGTATACATATTCTGTGGTCTCCAATCCGCCATTGCCGGAATCTATCCCGGCAGACACATTGTAATGTTGATTACTTCCGATGTATTGTATTGATGCGGTATTGTATATAATATGTATATAAATTTATCACGGTCTATATATTTGATCGAGCGAAGCAAGATCTCCAAATCAACTTGGGCAAATCGGCGTTGTATGTATGCTTGTTTGTCCGAGGATAACTTCCGCAGCGTTGTTCCGATCACCGTGAAATTTTATATATAGGTAGGTATTGTTGGCACAATCTTGGTGTGACTAAATGAGCTAAAAATGTTGGGGGGTTGTTGAGATATTGGGGTTCAAGAGGGTTAAAAATAAATCAAAATGAGATTATTAGGTCAAATGGGACGTCTAATGAAAGGTATTCATTAATACATTTCGACCCCGTTTTTATGTTTTCGCATTAATTACCAAAACTCAAGTATTTTTAAGTACTTAGTTTGGTAAGCAGGGCTAAATAAAATTGTAATTTGTTATGTACTATGAAATAAAGTTTTTTCTTTTATTTAATATGTTTAGTTTAATCCTTGTAATATTTGAGTTATTAGCCATAATAATAACAAATCTTTGACGAAATTCACAGGGTACACCAGTGACCCCACAGTGCTGAAATTTGGTATTTGTGTAGCTTTAGGGACACAAATATAGGGATAAGTCTGAAATCCAGAATAACTGCAATTTCTACCACATAAAGAATAACCAAATAACATGAACTCCCGTTACTTGGATGAAACTGTAGGTCATGTTATTTAGTTGTGCATTTCGTGGCACTATTTTAGTAGCTAAATATTATGAATAATATTTTTTTTTGTATTTTGGGAGACTTGCGAGATCTCAGTTCGGGGCGAACCACTAGTTTACATACGAATTAATTTACACGTACTCGGCTAAATACGCACTGGAAAGCGCAGCGTAGGACGGCCACCACTAGATGGAAAGACGACCTGTTAAAGGTTGCTGAGAGCCGTTGGATCCAGGCCGCACACCGCTCGCTCTGGAAATCTATGGGAAAAGCCTATGTTCAGTAGAGGACGTCCTGTGGCTGATTTGATGATGACACAGCTAAATGATGTTAAAATGATGAGAGCTTAAATAATTTTGAAGAGGCATAATGCACAATGGAGGCTATCCATTTAACTAGGGTACCGGACGTATCTCAGTTGACAAACATTAAACTGAAAATCAAACAGGCCTGAAACTACGGCAGCCTGTATTTTAGTCGCTTAAGGCTGAAATAATATGACTTTTGATTCTAAAGTTGGCTGTGTTTCATTCTAAATACATATTCCCACGTGGAATTATCACCACTTGGAAGTATGTATTTAGAATAAAACATAGCCAACTTTAGAGTTTCCTAAAGAATACAATCGGAGCTTCTTTAAAATAAGAATGAATAGGTTTCTTCTAGATCTTCGTGCTTCATCTTAGACCACATCATCGCTTACCATCAGGTGGAAATTGTGGTCAAACGAAGATCTATCCAGTTTAAAAAAAGCCAATTTTCATGTACATATTGCCTTTTAGTCATACATATATGTAGTTATAAACAGAAGGGACAGAAAGTTTTGCCTCAGTGATCTTTATAAGATTTTAAATATTCGATTGCCAAAATTAAAAAAGATTGGGATGGGAAGGACCGCATTTAGGCCCTTTGTACCTAAGTATATCTGATTGCTGGCCCTTACTGTCTGTATTTGAACCTAATAAGTAGGTTTGCAAGGGATGTATGTGGGCGATAGATAGCGGCAGGCTAGGATAGAAAGTAGACAATTTGATTGAATATAGAATATGCGAACCTTTATTGGCTTTAACTACCTGTGTACTGTATAACATTGTTGGCCCTGAACCAGAAAACACGTAGGTACATCTGAAGAAAAGTTATCTCAAACACAACTAAAAACAAAGTTAGATCAAACTCTAAGAGACAAAGCCGTTGATGAGTGGCGCATTGTTCCTAGGAATCTGGGCGGCGGTTGCGGAGCAATCATCGTGGCCTGAATACCGAACGTTTTATGCCCCAAACTTGACTTCTTGTTGGTCAACACTTTCATAAGTGGGAATTGGTGTTGATAAAGTTATGGAGATTTTCTGTTTGGCATTTATGATCTTGATTCTCATTCTTGAATCTTCATATTTCAACGAAAAATGCTTTTAGTTTAGTAGAGTTTGGAAGGTACATAAAATAGTGTCGACGTGTCTGAAATATAGAGCTCATCCAACAGGAAATATTTTAGCATTTTATACACAGGGACTAAAATATACCAGAGGCACAAAATTGAATACGAGAAATTCATTTCCTTTTCTAATACAATATTGATCTCACACAGTGACTGTCAGTGACGCACACATGGCATAGCTCATAATAGGGGTTAAAGTATTAAGTTGGCGTTTTGTACTGAAAAATTCAAACAGTTTTTTTTCTAAAGTAAAATATATTTATTTAATCAAAGTATTTACCCTCACGGTCTATACATTTCTGCCATCTCATGGGAAGGTCATTTATGCCTTTACGGTAGAATTCTGGGGACCTGGTCTCAACAAATCATCTGAAGGCATTTTGTACTGCATCCTGTGAAGAAAATTCTTTACCATGTAAAAATTGTCCAAATCGCGGAAAAAATGGTAGTCGGTTGAGGCTAGGTCCGGCGAGTACGGAGGATGACGGATGGTTTTTACTAAAACGGTTTTTCGCTCGAGCAGTGCGAGGTCTTGCGTTTTCATGGAGCAATAGTGGTGAAGATCGGTTGACGAGTCAGAGCTGTCTCGCTGCCAGTTTCACTAGCATTGTTCTATACAGTAGTCATCTGCTGTTATTGGTTGACCGGATCTAAGGAAGTTGTAGTGAATTACACCACCATCACTTTTCTATGGGTAATCTTCGCTTTAGGGCATTGCGTTCGTCGCTTACGATTATCGCAAAGAATCCACTTTTCATCACACGTCACAATTCGGTCGCAAATTCCTCTCATTTCTGTACCGTTTCAACAAGGTAAGGCAAGCTTCAACTCGCACTTCTTTCTGCAGATCAGTTAAATCATGGGCCACCATTTTTCAAGTTTTTTTTACCTTACCAATTTGATGCAAATGGGTCAATATTGTGGGTATGCTAACATCAAACCACGCCGCTAATTCATTGGTAGTTTGATACGGATCGACATCCACCATCACTTTAAATTCATCGTTGTTTACAAAAAAAAGTTTTAAACAACTAAGGTAGTTTCATATTTAACCCCCTAATACATAATTTTTTCGACACTGACGCACCGTGATTTTCTGCATCAATCAACGCGTACATCTATTATTGTGTCGACGCATGTGAATGAACGTCAATGACCCCGGCTCAGTAGCTCGATCAAATTGATTAAGAGATATTATGATACGACTCCTCACGCGTGTCGACTGATGCTCTTTAATTGGTTTAATTGCTGGCTTCTGACAGCGACTGTTCTTGTACTTTGTAGTCAGTAGTAACTGTTTACCTCTGTAATACAGTGCAAATTGGTACAAAGTTGTGGTCGCGTGATCGAATACATCAATGCTTGATATTTCATAAAATTATTAAGTTATGATAAACGCGATTCAATGCTCGCAACATAGTCAGAACTTTTCTTAATCCCATTCATCATTATAAATTCCACTATTCTTTCAATCAAGCTGTAAGTACTAGATAGACTAGAACTAGATTTCTCGTTGAACATTGAGCTTTTTGTTCGACCTCTGTAATCTTTAACAGAGCCTACTTTAGCAATAGCAATACTAGAAATCGTCAACCGAAATGGTTATAGAAAGTTGAGCTTTTGACCCCTAAATAGAAAGAGAACATGTTTCATTATATCACGGGCTGTATTCACTTCACGTTTTCTAGGTATAAAGGAATGCAGTTGTATTTGAAGCCCAAAGGTAAAAGCTCTACAAAATCAAACAGCAGTTAAAATTTCCGACTGCATCAAATGCAGCTAAGGAAGTTTGCACTGGGAGCGTGTAACCACGTTAGCGCATCGAAACATCGAAAATAGCTCCCTGACTCACCACACCACCTACCTCTGTTCACAACGTTCACAAGGATTGCCGAGAATAAACTTGCGTTTCGCTCTGTTTGTAAATCAATGCATTGTAGATCAAAATAGATGATTAGTCACAAACGCAGGACGTAATCCTTAGTCATGCATGCAGGGACAATAATGCCGGAAGCTAAGGATGTAACGCAGGTTTTACAGGAATCGGATACGATTTATTTTTAACGTCCGAGAGCACTTCAACTTTTTTTTGTCTTGTACTAATGCATTGTTGAACAAAATAGATGATTAGTCACAAACGCAGGACGTAATCCTTAGTCATGCATGCAGGGACAATAATGCCGGAAGCTAAGGATGTAACGCAGGTTTTACAGGAATCGGATACGATTTATTTTTAACGTCCGAGAGCACTTCAACTTTTTTTTGTCGTGTACTAATGCATTGTTGAACAAAATAGATGATTAGTCACAAACGCAGGACGTAATCCTTAGTCATGCATGCAGGGACAATAATGCCGGAAGCTAAGGATGTAACGCAGGTTTTACAGGAATCGGATACGATTTATTTTTAACGTCCGAGAGCACTTCAACTTTTTTTTGTCGTGTACTAATGCATTGTTGAACAAAATAGATGATTAGTCACAAACGCAGGACATAATCCTTAGTCATGCATGCAGGGACAATAATGCCGGAAGCTAAGGATGTAACGCAGGTTTTACAGGAATCGGATACGATTTATTTTTAACGTCCGAGAGCACTTCAACTTTTTTTTGTCGTGTACTAATGCATTGTTGAACAAAATAGATGATTAGTCACAAACGCAGGACGTAATCCTTAGTTATGCATGCAGGGACAATAATGCCGGAAGCTAAGGATGTAACGCAGGTTTTACAGGAATCGGATACGATTTATTTTTAACGTCCGAGAGCACTTCAACTTTTTTTTGTCGTGTACTAATGCTTTGTTGAACAAAATAGATGATTAGTCACAAACGCAGGACATAATCCTTAGTCATGCATGCAGGGACAATAATGCCGGAAGCTAAAGATGTAACGCAGGTTTTACAGGAATCGGATACGATTTATTTTTAACGTCCGAGAGCACTTTAACTTTTTTTTGTCGTGTACTAATGCTTTGTTGAACAAAATAGATGATTAGTCACAAACGCAGGACGTAATCCTTAGTCATGCATGCAGGGACAATAATGCCGGAAGCTAAGGATGTAACGCAGGTTTTACAGGAATCGGATACGATTTATTTTTAACGTCCGAGAGCACTTCAACTTTTTTTTGTCGTGTACTAATGCATTGTTGAACAAAATAGATGATTAGTCACAAACGCAGGACGTAATCCTTAGTTATGCATGCAGGGACAATAATGCCGGAAGCTAAGGATGTAACGCAGGTTTTACAGGAATCGGATACGATTTATTTTTAACGTCCGAGAGCACTTCAACTTTTTTTTTTCGTGTACTAATGCTTTGTTGAACAAAATAGATGATTAGTCACAAACGCAGGACATAATCCTTAGTCATGCATGCAGGGACAATAATGCCGGAAGCTAAAGATGTAACGCAGGTTTTACAGGAATCGGATACGATTTATTTTTAACGTCCGAGAGCACTTTAACTTTTTTTTGTCGTGTACTAATGCTTTGTTGAACAAAATAGATGATTAGTCACAAACGCAGGACATAATCCTTAGTCATGCATGCAGGGACAATAATGCCGGAAGCTAAAGATGTAACGCAGGTTTTACAGGTATCGGATACGATTTATTTTTAACGTCCGAGAGCACTTCAACTTTTTTTGTCGTGTACTAACTACTAAATTTATTTTCCATATTACGCAAAAGTTAACTGGAAGAAAATTTTGTACAATAAAGATGTTTTATTCAATCAATCACTTTTTGTTTATTTTTTGAGGTGCATGAGAAATGCGGTTAACACCTTTATTTTAGCCAGTTGACCGTTCATGTTCAAGCTCATTTTATATGTGATAGCCCATTATTTTTAGGCAAGTAATGTTATGAGCTTTTCGATCTCACCACGTTTTCAGCATCAGTAGGTAATCAATCAGTTAGCGGATCAAAAGGTTAAAAAAAATCGACCAAACAGATAATTACATCGCGTTAGCATTAAATGAATTTTTGGATGTTTTATATCTGCGAAGCAGAAGTCGCAGGCACATCCCTACACTGGATAAAAACTGAACATTTCTTCTCCGAGCATCGAACGAGGCTCTTGCTGTAATAGGACTACATTCCTTATTTGGCCAATGGTCCACAAATACCGACAATGCCTTAGATGGGAGTACAAGAGCTCTTAACGAACAAGACACTAGAACCTAGCCCTCGACAAAAACCTCAACTCTTGTCGTGATGTAAGATATATGAGGAACAAGAAATGGGAATAGAAAGATCTAAAATTACATAAACGTTGAAATGAAATTCTTCTGCACGAAGCCTCATTATCAGAGCTTGATAATTCGTCAATTTATGACTTTGTGTAAAAGAAAACAGGCAATGTTTTTTTTGTTCTCTAGCTTGTATGTAATCAGACCATTTTTAAATAGTGATTTATGTAATTAGCTTCTTAGGCATCTGTAGTATATAGTATATTTATAGAGAAATGGCACGCACCAATGTCCTTATCTGGCTTGGCAGCCGTCCCATCTCGTATCAATGTCAAGACGATGCCTTATCCAGATCTACGGATGGCCATCACTGTGACAGAGCGCTGTTCATTTGACAGTCGAAATGCCCAAATGGAAACATAAATCACTAAGGATATATTGTTCCCAGTTGTTATTAATATAGTCTGGTAGCTGTTGCAACGGATGGTTATCAAGTCTTTAACAAATAGTGGACTGTTTATTTAGACTTTTCCAGGAGAGAACCTCTTTTAGACGACAACGGGCACTAGTCTGGGATAACAGATGGACTGTTTATCTTGATTTAAACAAACAAAAACCAGAGGGAACATTTTCTAAACGTTAAAACGGTTTTCTTTATCAGTCAGAGTATAGAATAAAAGTATTATTTTCTATGCTTTTATTAAACTTCTTAGATATAAAATCTGCAGCTTTTATTCTGTGAGCGCTTGCAGATGTACTAACTTTGCGATGGTTTTCCAATTCTGGGATGTTTTAAATAAACTTCTATATAAAGCTCAGCATTTTCTTTCCGCGTAAACAGGACAGTGATGGATTGACGTTTGTAGATCAAAACGATAGCCGCGCGTACGCCGATATTCTTGCATCCGGCGGAACGGGCGGATGCCGCGAAATGTTACTTTGTAAATATATTTACTTTTAAAATGTTAGTTTTACGCCATACTTTAGGTTAAATATTTTCGCAAGAACGGGAAAGATGTTGTAGACGAGCTGTGCTAGAGACATTTTTATTTATTAGAAGCAGGGACCATTTAATGAAGATTGGCAGAATTTGGCATCAAATGGAAGGAAATGATGGTCTTTTAAGCTAAGAAAAATACGGAGACCCAAGTCCTAAATCTTATAATCCTGTAAAAGGACGTCGCAAGTTTTGGTAAAAAACAAACATTTTCTCTTGGGGAACTATCGACATGGTTATAGAAGAATCTTCTATTTTGTAGCCAGTTTATTTTACGAGATTCCACATAATTTTTCATCACATAATTAAGTTTATGTACACCACAATTTAACCAACCTCCATGAAAAAGCCACTATCGATTCTTTTTACCGTAGTAGCTACATATTTTGTGGCTAGACGCCCGGACCATGAGTGTAATCTTAAATTATGATGCCGATAACGCCCAGCCGATAAGTATTGTTTTGGTATTCACATAAGTAGTGTGGGTTCATAAAGTATCGTGCAGGGAATATTGATTTATACATATATAAATAATGCTGAAAATTTCACAAAGCGCTATCTTGCCTCAAACTAAGCGAAGCAAACTGTGGGAACCAGATAACTGTATGAATACTGATTTCAAACTTTTTTGTACATACATACTTGTTATTTAGAAAGAAACACTCAGACCTGGAACAAATATCTGTAGATCATGCAAACATTTATTCTGAAGCGGGAATCGAACCATGTAAGTTTTGTCTACTTGAATTATAAACCAAACGAGTCCTTATAAGTTGTCTCAACACTTAAACAACCAGAGCGTAATTCATTAGACTAGTAATTATTAGTAAGGTAGCTAGGTAGGGACTTAGAGTACTTAGTCGCCAGTAATGCCTTTACAAAAGTTAATAAACCGTTTATTTATTCCTCTGCTTACCTTTACCTAGTACATTTTGACGTGATAGTCTTATAAATCGATGAACGCTGGCTGCACGCACGAAAAAATGTCACGTTCCGCCTAAGCCGAGCGTGCAAGCGAGAGCCGTTCCGCGCTCTCGCTTCTTCCGCGCGATAGAGAGGCACGTTCGGCCTAAGCGTTCGGCTTGTGACGCATCTATCTCTCTTCCACTCGTTATCACGTAAAATTATGGTCCGTAAACCGACTTTACAGACAACCAATTTTTTTGGTAACATATCGCTCGTGGAATATTTTTTGTTTAAATACATTATAGGCTTGCGTTTGACCACGATCTCGTCTGATGGTAAGCGATGATGCAGTCTACGATGGTACACGCTTGCCTAGAAGAAACCTATTCACTCGCGACTTACAAGATACCCAGGCTGTAGCTATCTGGAAACACAGACTCTGGCAAGGCGTTCCACTCTTTGGCGGTGCACATAATAAAGGTCGAAGAGAACCGCTTTGTTCGAATGGGAGGTATTACTACCATATAGCGGTGGCGCACCGCAGAGCGTCCGGTTGTCCGTTGATTGAATGGAGATGGTGGGATCAGGTTGAAAAATACCTAGTCAGGTCATAAGTATTGTCACACAGTAAAAACTTTTCTTTTAGAATGCTGGCCACAAAAAAGTTTATAGAATTCGAAATGCGAATTGTTCATGAAAATAAAAATGTATACTTTTTAGAATTTTACTCATTCTTACATATGGAGTGGACGCTTAAAGAAGACCGTGTTGCAGTTATTGCGTTGCATCGTTGCGGTTACGCGCCAATTCAAATTTTTGACATACTGAAAAATTTTAATATAACCAAAAAAATTCGTTTATCGCACCATCAAACGATACAATGAAGACTCTAGTGTAGATGACAGGTCAAGAAGTGGTCGCCCTCGGTCTGTTAGGACTCCAGCAGTGATAAAAGCTATGAAGGCGCGAATTCAAAGAAATCCCAAACGTAAGCATAAACTGTTGGCCCTTCTGATGGGGTTAAGCAGAACCACGGTGAAAAGGGTGTTAAATGAAGACTTAGGGCTTCGAGCATATCGAAGAAAAACAGGACATCGTTTGAATGCTCGTCTAATGGACCTGAGACTGAAGAGATGCCGCGCTTTGTTGAAGCGGTACGCGGGAAAAAAATATCGGGGAATTCGTTTTTCGGATAAAAAAATTTTACCGTAGAAGAGAGCTATAACAAACAAAATGATAAGGTGTACGCACACAGTAGTGAAGAAGCGAGCAACCGTATTCCGCGTGTCCAACGAGGTCATTTTCCATCCTCGCTCATGGTATGGTTGGGAGTTTCTTATTGGGGCTTAACAGAAGTACATTTTTGTGAGAAAGGTGTAAAAACGAATGCAGTTGTGTATCAAAATACAGTCCTGACGAACCTTGTGGAACCTGTTTCTCATACCATGTTCAATAACAGGCACTGGGTATTCCAACAAGATTCGGCGCCAGCTCATAGAGCGAAGAATACACAAGACTGGCTGGCGGCACGTGAAATCGACTTCATCCGGCACGAAGACTAGCCCTCCTCCAGTCCAGATTTGAATCCGTTAGATTACAAGATATGGCAACACTTGGAGGAAAAGGCGTGCTCAAAGTCTCATCCCAATTTGGTGTCACTCAAGACATCCTTGATTAAGGCAGCCGCCGATATTGACATGGACCTCGTTCGTGCTGCGATAGACGACTAGCCGCGCAGATTGAAGGCCTGTATTCAAAATCACGGAGGTCATTTGTGAAACTGTTGAAAATTGGGTAAAACTATTAATTAAAACATAATCTAGACCGACTCAGAGCTCCAGCTCGCTGTGTGTAAATTAGTCTGCATATTGTACTAATTGCTCTAAATTACCCTATGTTTAGTATTAACCCGACCTATATAATGAAAGTTATGCTTTGTTACATTTAAAAAGGAAATATTAATAATACGCACTATTTATTATGATAGAAGGTTTTGGCTCTAAGTTTACCAAAATGCATGCGATTTCTTAAATATTTCAATGCAATAAACGCTTTATCTAAAATTGACAATTGGTTTCTGTTTAACCCCCCCCCCCCCCCCCCCCCCCCCCCCCCACTGGCAAACTAAATGTACACCCCTTTACGTTGTTGCATGCGCCGTAATATCGGGATACTCAAATACTCACAAATCATGGTAAATGTCCCGTTTTTAGTATAAATAGTGTTCATAACCATGATAGTTTCAAAAGTTAAATGTACACCCAATATAAGAATTATTTGAACAAGTGCATCTGTCTACTGGCAAGGTTATCTGCGGTGAGTCTATCGGTGGAAGTTCGTTTCATGTGGGTCTGACATTGAATTTCTATAACATTCATGCTATTGATCTATTAATCTATAGGTTTAAGTATATATGTATAACAAAGTCGGGTTAGTTACACCATTTATAACTCAAGGACGGCGGGACCGATTTTGATGATATTTGATTTGTTGGATTTGTCTTCGCTCCGAATAGCAAAATAACTATGAAAATATCGGTAAATTCACACTATAAAAATTTATGAACAAAAACATTTTTTTCATAGATGCAGCTACTGATGGGCCGATTGACAATTCTACGGGTGACGTAAATTCGCAGCCCGCGTCATGCATGTCAAGGCTGTACGAAGTTCTCCGAGTCAACTGGTTATTAAAAAAACGATTCTGTATTCGATACTCATGAGTTTTTATTCTTTACAGTTATATGCTTGGGTTTTGCGGCCCACTGATTCTAATCTATGCATTTGGCCCACCAATGACTGAGTTTGTAAGAGACAGACAACCCGATCTAAACAACGCTACACTTCTTTCGTGCGTACACACGGCTACACATCAAGCTATTCATTTCCAGTATAAGCTGACCCCTCATTCTACGAAAAGCCTACACAATGCGAGGTCAGCTTATACTGGAAATTAGAGCTTGATGTGTAGCCGACAAACTACATAAGTCGAACAATCGATACCTACATTGCCCATTGTCAAATTACACCTGGGCGGAATCACGAAAGCTAAATAAGTAAACCTATAAAAAAATTATACATACCCTTATTTACTAGTGGTTCGCCACGAACTGAGATCTCGCGAGTCTCCCAAAACACAATAAAAAATATTCTTAGTGCGACTCGCGCAATGATGCCTAAACGTATTGAGTGGCTAACTATGATTTAAGGACTTGTCAAATCATACAAATACGTAAACTTTAAACATGTTTAGTCGCTAAATACGTTTAGGGATCGTCGTGCAAGCCGGCCTTAATCTTCGCTAATAAAAAAGTGCCACGAAATGATTAACCAACTTACTTGACCTACAGTTTCATTCAAATTACAGGTAACGGGAGTTCATGTCAATAATCTTTTTTGGGGTACTAATTGCAGTTATTCTAGATTTCAGACTTTTACCTATATTTGTGTCATTAAAGTTACACGCATACCAAATTTCATCACTGTGTGGTCACTGGTGTACCCTGTGAATTTTGTCAAAGTTCAGTTTTTATTATGTCTAATAAGTAATAACACAAAAACTGCAAGGACTAAACTAAAAATAAACGGGGTCGAAATGTACTAAAGATGACCTTTTATTTGACGTCCTATTTGACCTAATAGTCTAATTTTCATTTTTTAACCCCTCTTGAACCCTCTCAATAACCCCTCCACATTTTTAGTTCATTTAGTCACTCCAAAAATGTGCCATCTCTACTTACCCATTTATTAAATTTCACGATGATCGGATCTACGCTTCGAAAGTTATCCTCGGATAAATAAACATACATACATACATAAAACGCGATTTGCCCAAGTTCATCTAGAGATCTCGCTTCGCTCGATCAATTACGAACAGTAATCAATGGATGGCTGACTAGGTAGGTATGCACTTAAGTAGTTAAATTAGGTAATTTAGTACAATTAACTTTTGTTCAAAGTCAACTATTATGAACGAATACATAATTCATCGGTTATTTGAATAACAATCGTCGCATTATTCAATTTTACATACAAAATCTACAATGTAAAAAACAGAACGTGAGCAGTTGTATTTTGAGCATTTCAAAACATATCAAACAAAACTCAAACATCTTAACAATTCCAACCGCAGTTGGAAACTTAGATGGAATATCAGGCGTGATCTAACTTCGCAGTGACATAATAGGCATCCCTTGGGTTCTAGTTTCTCACCTCAGAAATAAGTCGACTTTCTGATGAAATTGTGCAAAAGAATGAGAAAAAATCTTGCGGGCGGAATTGTGATGACACTAGGGTAAACCTAGTGAACTGTAATTGCAATTATCTAATCTTAAAATTAGGTTACTTTAAATGAGTGCGAATAAGTTTTCACTAAAGGAGAACGGGCATCCTGGTCTACAGTCCAATAAAAATGAGCAGCACATTTTCGAATTGGCATACAATAGTACATCAAAATATACTATTGGAACTTTTCCCAAAAGTCTGTCCGTTTTGAGTTACAGCCATGCAAACACCAGCATTTTTTGTTTTAAAGAACATAAAATAACGGTTTCACGATTACTATATCCATACATAAAGGCTCCTATACAATGCAGTAGCAAGAGCGAGAAGGGAGAAGAGCGATGTAAGGGCCGTGGGGAGAGGGATGCGTACGCGGGGGAGGGGAACGGTTGTGTACGCGCCGCGCCGGACGGCTACAATAATCAGTCGCATCGCATCAAGTGAGTGGCTACGTCACGTCTTGTTACGATAGTGCTGTGTTTGAACTTCTTTCTCTGTTTTTACTGACCCTGGCTTGCTTTTGGACCCTGTTTCTTTCCCTAATGTGTTAACTTTGGCTCGACTTATTGACTTTTGAACTGCCTACCGATAATGGAAGTTTTTCGAAACTGTGTGATGTGTCGTCGAGGACTTTACCGCGGACGGTACCAGCAGCATATCTTGGCTGATAACCTGCAAAGGGAACGACCAGAATTCGCCGCGTTTATACAACAACATGCTGTGTTGGAGGTTAGTTACCTTTTATTTTTATTATATTGAGTAGTTAGGCATAGGATTTATTTATTTTAAGTATTAATTGTTATTATTTTCAGGTGGTGTTCGACAGTACTCGAAGCTTGTGTCACCGATGTTGGCAGAGGACTGAGCGTGATCATAGACCTGCACAGCAAGCGGCGCGAGCGCCTGGTACATTGCACTCTCAAGAATACACGAGGGCACCGAACACTTCGGTGCATTGTATTTACAACAACTGTGCTAATATTACCCGTAATCATATACCAAACGCGATAAGAATTAATGTATTTTGTGAGAGCAAGCTTTTTATTCCTGATAGCGCTAGGGTGTGTACAGAACACTTACAAAATAATGAATGGAGCAACCTGCCGCAAATGTGTAATGTGACACATGATTTTAATGACGCTCAGTTTACATCGCTCTGTGACTTGATGAGAATGGCTGCTAACAACCAGCCCAGAATCGACTTCGAAAACAGAGGCACCTTGTCTAAGAAGAGATGCACTTATGGACTGGGCGCACTTACGATCAGTTCGAAGCTATATTAGAACAAACTCCGTCACTAAGTGAACGTTGTAACCAGCCTAGAACTGCATTAGGCATCTATTTAACAAAACTTAGAACTGGAGACTCTGATGAGAGACTGGCAACGTTATTTCATATGTCTCGTCGAAAACTAGAACGTTTTTTGCCTATAGTTCGAGAATGTCTGAGCAACGATTACGTTGTGCTGCTTCTAGGTGTGGACCACATTACCAGAAATGATATCCTTCAAAGAAACTTAACAATTCCAAGGGCTTTATTTGGAAACGATGAAAACATCAAAGCCATAATTATATGTGACGGTACATATACATATATATATTAACAAAAGCTCCAACTTTTTGTTTCAACGGCTGTCATACAGCTTACACAAATATCAAAACTTGTTGAAGCCGTTTTTAATGGTATTCACGGACGGCTATATATTAGATGTCAAAGGGCCATTTGCCGCTACCAGAACCGATGCCCAGATCATTAATGAAATAATGATCTGCGAAGATGAGCCGCTGCATTGGTTACTCGAACGTAATGATGCGTTTATCCTAGACAGAGGATTTAGAGATAGTTTGCAGGATATAGAAGCTTGTGGCTACGAACATCATGTGCCACCAACTAAAGACAGAAGAGAAAATCAACTCACTACAGAACAAGCTAATCAGTCTCGTTTGGTCACCATGTGCCGATGGGTGGTGGAAGTAGTAAATGGGAGATTTAATCGAGATTTTAAACTTTTGCGTCAAAACTATTTTAATAAAACGTTGCCAAAAATGTTTGTTGACTTCAAAATAGCTGCAGCCATTCTAAACCACTTCCACGCCCCCATCGAAGATAGTTCACACGCAGCAGCCTTTTTGAATTCAATAAGAGCTAAAATACACATACCAAACACATTGCACAATTATGTGGAAGCAAAGAGATTGAATTATAGGAGAGCAGACTTCATGCGAATCGAAGCAAATGAAATAGAAAACTTCCCAAGGCTTAGTGAAGAACAAGTCATACATTTTGCCTTGGGAACTTACCAGTTAAAGCTCGTGCGATCATATTGTAGCGAGCACTTACAAAATGGTCTTTATATAATCGAGACGTATAGAGATAACGCTCTAGAAGACTTGGCACAATATGATATCAACGAAGAGGCTTGGCTATTACGTGGACGTATACAGTCTCGACATGTCCGAGCCAGGAAATATTTTTGTTATATATTAATCAATAATATTAATAACAATATTACACAATATTATTGTACCTGCTTGACAGGGCGACGTACTATAGGTACTTGTGCCCATGTACTGTCAATTATATGGTACGTAGGTTATGCCCGTCATGAAGGGTTCAATGAACCTGCATTGTTCCTTAACAGTATTCTCATCGATGATGATGATGATGATGATAATGTTTAATTACATATTGTTTTGATTTTTTAAGAAGATGTTGTTTTTATTTGTATTACTACTTACCTAACTTAAATAAAATCATTACATTACACAAAATGTTTTTTTAATTACCACGATATTCAATGTTTGGCACTAAATATTATCAGATTCAATTTTTAGTAGAACTCAGATCGGACAATACTTAGAGAAATGCGACTTTCTACATATGAAAATACATAGAATTACCTTTATATTGACATATGACTCATTTTTATTGCAAGGTAGACCAGCTTCCATACACTTATGCCCGTTCTCCTTTTCTTTGTAATATTTTTATCGTATATGCCCTATAAAATGGTTTTTAGACTGTTATAAAAGCTTCGAAGCAAGCGGGAACTATAGCAATGTGGGTGTAATGTTCCGGTTCAACAGACTGGAATACAGGGAAAATTAAATGACAAGTTTCCATCTTGTGAGATGTTTAATGCCCTATAAACTTCAGACCTTCGGTGCTTGGCCA
The DNA here is from genome assembly GCA_918857605.2 of Philereme vetulata. Classification (NCBI taxonomy): domain Eukaryota; kingdom Metazoa; phylum Arthropoda; class Insecta; order Lepidoptera; family Geometridae; genus Philereme; species Philereme vetulata. The sequence continues at coordinate 2,078,863 of OU975460.1, read as the reverse complement.
GCGGGGTTTTAATAAAAATAAAAAAACCGGCCAAGTGCGAATCGAACTCGCGCACGAAGGGTTCCGTGCCATTATCTATAATAACGCCAAAAAATCATGTCTGTTGTATGGGAGCCCCACTTAAATATTTATTTTATTCAATAGCACATTTTTTTTTTATTTACCTTATTTGAGGTTGGTGCCGATTAAGTTAGTCCTCTAAATTGTTTGAGCTCCCATACAACTCGGAGGACTATCTTAATTGGCGTCATCTATGTATGTATGGGGACACATTTTGATATTCAACTTTTTTTATTTATTGGCATATTTCCTTTATTTGTGCTGAACACCTTGCTTTTTGCCAAATTTCGTGATTCTAGGTCAACGGGAACTACCATATAGGTTTTCGACCCAAAACCTATAGGGTACTTTCGGTTGACCTAGAATTGTCAATTTTTGTTTAAAGCAAGGTACAAGTAAACAAAAAATAAAAAAAATTTCAAATAAAGGTAAATTTTAGTATTTACAAGTTTTCGCGAAATTCTAAATTTGCCCATATCTTTTTATCGTGTTGACTCAGGACCTAGTTTTTATACACCTAATAGGGACTATAGACCTCAGTATCTGGTATAAATTTCGTCTTGCTAGATCCACCTGTTCCTGAGAAAACCGGTGGTGGGTGACACACGAACAGACAGACGGACAGACGGACATGAGAGATCTTATAAGGGTTTCTTTATTTACCTTTTGAGATACGGAACCCTAAATTTGCAATCCACCTAAGATGAACGTAACAAACTGCAAACTAGAGTTCCGCGCAGATGAAGCCAGTTTACATGATCCTCGTAAAATGCACGTAGCGTAGGTAAACAAGGTGAAAAACCAGCTAATATTCCATTAAATCCTAAGAGCTTAACGAGAGCTGTAAATCTAGGTATTATGGAAGTAGGCCACCCATTAAAGTGTTAGCGTACGACCATCTCGGTTAGCATGCGATGCCTTTCTAAGCTTATTGCTGCAACGGCTTACCTTATAATGGGATTGGAAGCATCTATTGCCAGACTAAATCGATGTGTAATTGACCTGGAAGAGAAAACGTCGTATGAATACATCAGAATATAATACATACATAGGTAATATTTTTAGGTTACCGGACCACCTAAGCGCAGTGGAACTGTGAAATATCTGCAATAATAATCAAAACCCTCATTTTGACCAGAACGATTGCACACACAGCTAATACTAGATTTTTACCTTCACTATAATATATTTTGGTAGGTTGTCAGCCTTAGCCACTTGTCTCACCGCAGCACAGTGCGGCCAAAACGCGAAAAAAAAATTCTAGATAGAGTTTTTACATCGTTGAGTTGGCTGAAGTAATCCTCTGAGAAGTGAAATCCGTTCGTAATAACGTCCTATACCCTAAGTCCCCTCTTTTCTTTCAGTCTCAATTTGGCCTTCACCCAAACATCATATTATTGTAGATACACAGGAAAAATTATACACGTGTGAACGTTTTTGGAATAAAGGAAATCTAACAAAACCAAATGGAATCTACGTCTAAATGTTAGTAAAATACGTAAAAACTTTGACGCCATATTTGATCCGCCATTTTGAATTTCGCAATTCTGATGACGGATTCGTGATCAGCGACCCCAAAAAACCCCGAGTACGAGGTTTCAGGTCGATCCATTAAGTTTTCGAATTAAGCTAATCGATTACTCGACGACGCACAGTGCGACCAGCACTGTGCGTCGTCGAGTAATCGATTAGCTATCGACTATTTTCTCGCTCAAGAAACGAACAAAAGATATAGATTCCGTGTCAGTAAAAGATACATGTATATTAATAGTTGATCGCTGGCCGTTCACATTGCCGGCGAGAACTTGCTCTCCACTATTTTGTCGCAGCGACTACAACACTTGCGAGCTTTTGGCGAGCGCAGAAGGCGCTCAGCCCTATAATTTTATTTTTGATGAGGCAACTAGCGCAAGGGCACCACTTAGGTACGAACCTCGGCTTGGGCTGTTGCCGGGACGGGGAAAGGAGAGAAACGCCCGGGTACGTGCTTGTACCTCGTGTAGGCGGCGACTAATGGGACTCGTCGACCTCGCCGGCGAGGTCGGTGTATTTGTGGAGTGTTTGCTCTGTCTAATGTGGATGACTCACCCGCATTAGCGGAAGTGATTTCGTCATCCGGGTCTCCGAGAACGTGTCTCGGACGACGGAGGGTTTAGTATCGCTCGCCGCACTCGTTCACTCGCTTTATAGCCCAGCAAGACAACTACAGGAACTACACACTCGCTTCTCGCAGCTCGCCAACTCTTTTCCAGTTTTTAGCTCTACTCGTTTCTCGCTCATCGCCGGCGGTGAGACAAGTGCCTAATTCACATTATTGAGACTATTCAATTGGAATAAGCTCGAATCATGTTCAAGTACATAATTTAGAAATGCCTGCATCTGGTTTCAAGGATGGGTCAATCACGATCTAAGAGAGAGTTATGTAAATAACTTCTAAATATTTGAACAGGTCGACCAGCAGAGAATAAGTACCCTACCCTGCTACATGAATCGTGACTTGATTAAATAATAAACAGTACGCAGAAGGTCTTCTGCTCTTGATTTGTCGTGTCATAGAATCAATAACGTAACTGTACTAATAAAAAAGTAGAGCAAGAAATCTTTTGATGTCAAAGAATTTTCTAGAAAACCAATGGAATGAGTCTGTAGAGGTTGTGATTTTCGTCACATAAGTAGATGGATAATCTCATCTTGCTGAAAAAGGCTGCACTTAGCAACGTCAAAAGCTTCTGACGATTGTGATTTTCGATAAATAGTGTAAGTCTGAGTGAGAACCACAGATACCACTAAAACAAACGGCTCGTCGTAATGAAATTCCCAGGCAGTTTGATTAAAACGACCCAAAATGTCGGTCCGTACAATGCGAGCTCGGCGGAGTAATTGCTACGTATTGTATTGCCGCAATTTCAGTCAGTTTATTTTTAATGAACGGCTTTCTTATCTAAATTGTCAAGATTTAATTCTTTTTGAGAAATTGGAAAAAACTTTATAGAAAATTCCAGGTTAGGTATTCACAGTTAGGTATATCAGCAGAATTCGATTGTTTTTCACTTTAGAGCGACTTGTGCAATACCTAATCACATTTAGTGCCTAAATAATGTTTTTAAGACAATTAACAAATACGTCAAATTTACGAGCTGTTCATTTACGGTTTATTTGTGTTTATTTGCGGGATCAGTTAAAACAGAACAAGGCACAGCGTGTATAAATTGATGCAGACTGGAGGGTTTCATCGAATGAGGCGGGGTTTGCAAATGTGAATCTGTAGAATTCGAATAGCATTCAATCCATTCGGTGGGTATACGAATGTTATTTGAAACGTTTAAATGGCAATTTAAATCATTACAAAACCGTTTAGGCATACTCCAAAAAGGCTTTAAGGTGAACCCTTGTTATAAAACTACAAAATGTGTAAAAAAAACAAAAATTAGGTATTACTGTTTCCTATAGTATTTTGGCTAATAAAATTAAATAACACAGTGTGCCCGTTAATTACAAATAAGCAAGACACTGATTGTAAGGTTTAGTAAGCAAATACTCATTTTAACCATTGGCTACGCGGCCGACTCTCATAGTTAAAATAATTCGAATACTCGAATAACGCTATTACAAAAAAAAGTCGTCGAATATTTGCAAGCAAGCACTCTACGAATACAAATAGGCTTCTGTCTAATGAAAATATTGATGTGGTGCTCTGAGGAAAAGACAAAAATTGATAAATCCTACTGAGAAGTTTAATTGTATGGGCGAAACGAAAAACGACTAATGTAATTAATTCCATCAAAACATCGTAAAAGCTAATATTAACTAATTAACACTTAACAAAAAGCCACATAAAGGCCTTGAAACTTTTACTACGAAATGAAATTACCTAGAAGCCGGATTTCCAAGAAGTTCCGGAGAAAGTCATTATTAAAAGCATATTTTTCGGAGACCACGGGGATGCTACAAACGAAATTGGGCATAAGTTTCGCGAAGTTTAAATTCCGACGCGAGGACAAAAGCCTCGCGAAAATGCTTCCACTCCGCATCGAGTCGAGTGCTAGGTAAGGTGTGAAGCTAAAGTGTTCACTCGAGAAGTTATGATTATAAATGATGCAGAGCGCCGAGGCAAGTGTACCAAAGAAAATACGAGTACTCTCCGGCGGATTAAACTGAAAGTGCGATGCACCATTACTGTTCCATAGATGATTTTATTTGTATGTTTGATTCTAGACTATTCGTGAATTCGAAGAACTAGATCGTTCTATCCCCATGAGGCAGAGAAGTAAACATTAACAAAACATGTCCCTACACTTATTTCATAAATTGCAAATTTAAATTCGAGCATTGTAATTATTGAGATAACTTTGATCCCATTATGGATAAGAGGGCAGAGGTTCATAATTGCGTCCCTCATTAGGCAGAGTTGCTGCGAAATTACATTTTATTTACGTAATTTCGACAACATTTTACCCTGAATTTATTTCAGGAGACGGCTGTCCTTGCGTAGCAAAAATCTTTTGAATATCTGTCACGACTTCGAGTTGAGAAATGATACAAAACTTGTCTTTAACCAGGACAGTGACTTTCCGGGTTTCCGGTAAAGCTGTGCCCTACTTTTAATCAGAAAACGAAATCATGCTGCCGACGACGACGTCCTTGTCCTACGCTCAATGTTTAAACTAATTACGTTTCCGTTGTTTGGGCTCACTTACGTACGCATTATGCGGTATGCGCCATGGTAGATGGGTCTTAAGTAATTAACCAGAGAAAGTCTTATTGTTTATTTAAGTGGAACCATCGCCATGAGATTGCTCTATCTGGCTCTATATGGGGCACGATTGTTTACACATACTTCAACTGAAATTACTATAAGAATATCTTTTAACACTGCGATAAGGCATGGCAAGTTCGCGTGGTCCAAATAAGCTTAGAATATGCACATAATCAGAGTAAATTTATGAGTTCAAATATTGGTATTAGGTTGCATGCGAGATTTGAATACAATATTTATTTTTGGTGAATTTACGCTGGTTTTGTTAGTTGGGATTTCTGTTTATTCCTTAGTATAGTCCCAGACAGAAAATGCTTCGTTAGTTAATATGTCGTCAAAATAATGTCCGTGTGGTCATTGTCTAATATATCACGATTTATATCAAGCTGAAGATCACATGGATTATGAATTACCAGGACCCCAACTAGAAATGGCATCGTTATTTAAGCAAATAAAATTATCGATTTGCATGTTTCATTTATTTCTACGCGGTAAGCCTTACAAAATCAAGACCATGTAAAATTTTAAGTACCCTGCAAACACGCCACGTTTCTTTGCAAAGCGTAAGTTCAAAAAATTTAAGTTCACGATCGTGACAAATATTAGTTTAGGAGAAATTTACATAAAATCATAGTTTGTTTAATTGCCAATTGTGTCATCTTCCTAATTTATTACTACAGAGCGGATGCAATACGCAGGAATATCAACAACACGGACATTTTGATACGATGAATATTTTATTCCAATCGTTGTCTTTGGGTCTTGGGCATGACAATTTCACCGTCGAGACTGCTGCCTTATTTTTTTTTATGTAATAAGCTTTGACGGACTTTTCTCGCACGGCCGCGATAGCAATCAGTGAATCACGCAGCGCGTGTGGTCCGACCGCCAACTGCTTGCTGCAAAGTGTTTGTTTTGAACCTCTTTTGGAATACCATAAAACTCGTGATGATTAACAACGAACGGGTGTCACTGTTATCTGATTTATCAAAGCTTTATTTGTAAAGATGTTGCGAAACCATAGGATATTTAGGTTTTACACTTTGTAGATAAAAATAATGCAACCAAAATGAACAGTAACCATCCTATCTATCACTTAATTTATGTAAGATATAAGATGATGAAACCACTTAAAAAATAATTCGCGACTAACAAGGTTTATACCCAGCAGTAGGCATTCAACTAAGCTGTCAATGATGATGACGATTACAAGGTTTTACTCATACTTATACGAGTACCGACTTTAATTATTAATGAAAAGTGGAAAATTTACCCATATCGTTGAGGTAGGGACAGCAATGACTAAAAAGTAAAAACTCGATTCGTTAAACCACAATAAAATTTATTATAACTAATTAAAAAAAAATTATTTAATTATATTTTTCAATAAATTAAAAAAGAATTATAAAGATAAAATTAGTAAGTATATTTATAAATAAATTTTATTATTTAATTAATTTATTTTAATATTAATTAATAAAAAGGAATTCGGGAAAATTATATACTCACTTGTTTAACAAAAACATGTCTTTTTAAAATTAATTTTAGACGATTATTTTTTGCAGTTTTCTGCCATTGAATCAAGTAAGCCTTCCGCAATTTTGAATTCGCATCAGGTGGATAACAGCGTAGCCTTTTAAATATAAAGAATAGTTTGCCTAGACCAGACTTCCGTAACTATGAAACGTACATTACGTTTCATAAAAGGAGTCTTTGTTGACGTAACTGGGATACCTTTCTTGAATGGAGTCTATTTCTGTTCGGATAACTATTAACCTGGTATCATTGGCAGGCAATTTATTCAGCAGTGGACTAATAACTGCTGATCAGTAAGGGGTTCGAGGCATCGCTAATTGGAGGTATTGATTGTTTGAACTAGCAAATAACAGCAATTGACGTTTTATTATAAAGTCAATTGTAGAATGGAAACCAGTTAAAACTTATCCTGTTTATATTAAAAAAGGATTTGATATGTGTGGTTGTGAAAATATAACAACAATATCAAAAGGACTTCCTCCTCGTGGTCAAATTGGATAGTCTTTCTGGTTTGACCTCAAGAAAACTTATTCCTTATTCAATAAGATTTTTTTTTCTTGTAGTCACTATTTGGATAGAATAATCTTTATAATTGACATATATAGTATATGTCAATTATAAAGATTATTCTAGTGTATGTGATGATTAAATTAGTAGTCAATTATATTAAGTCACATTTTCTCGTTTTTTGTATTCAATACGTAACTACTAATGTATTGATTGATTAAATTGTTTGTCAATTTTTATTATAACGTAACATTTTCCTGTTTTGTTGGTATCCAATATAATAAATTATGATTTTATTTTAACTACCCTTGATCAAGATGTACTAAACTAAACTAGACTCAGCGGAAGCCATCGCTGCGACATATTAACATGCCGTAGCATCATGCTGAGCTGAGTAGCAAATTACCAATTCTTCCCGCCCGATACAGAGCTTTTAAAAGTTTGTTAGTGCTTAAGTAAGATGTTGTGTTGCGTTTTTTTTCTTTATTTTACCGAGTGATTTTGAATAAAATTATATTATAAAGAAAACAACCATACCCGAAACAAATAATAGTATAATAATAATGCTGGACATTTCACACAGCACTATTTAGCCCTAAACTAAGCAAAGCTAGAATACTTAAATACGTTTTTTTTTGTAAATACATTATATAGAGAAACAAACAGACCCGAAACAAATATCTGTAGATCGTGCAAACATTAGTAGATCATGACGACCTCCGTGGCCCAGTGGGCGAATAGCCGGCTGAGACGCAGGAGGTAGCGGGTTCGATTCCCGCCGCGGAACAAATGTTTGCATGATTTACAGATATTTGTTACGAGTCTGGATATTTTTCTATATATTATAAGTATGTATTCACAAAAACAAAAGTATATTAAAAGTATAAGTAAGTATTCTATCAGTTATCTGGTTCCCATATTACAAGCTCTGCTTAGTTTGGGGCTAGATAGCGCTGTATGAAATTTCCAGCAATATTTATTTATTTGTTCCGCGGTGGGATGGGAATCGAACCCGCAACCTCCTGCGCCACGGAGGTCGTCGAAATATCAATAGATCATACAAACATCTATATACAATACTAGCTGACCAATCCGCAGCTTCGCGCACGCGTATTTTTTCAATAAATATCCTCCTTCTGCGCAGTTGGGTTAAAAGTAGCCTATGTCACCCGGGGATAGTGTAGCTTCCCAACAGTGAAATATTTTTTTAAATCGGTCCAGTAGTTTCGGAGCCTATTTAATACAAACAAACAAACAAACAAACAACTCTTTCCTCTTTATAATATTATAAATTCGTAATAACAATTCAAAAAGTAATCTATATGGATTGAAACAGTCTTAAAAACAATATGATTTATTTGGATAAGGATTTAAACAGAAGTATGAATGGTGTAGTCTAATTTTGGTCGGTATTTCTATCAACTTTTAAAATGTATAAAGTGGTTATTGTGACATAACGATAATAGTTGGACATATGGTATCCCGAAGTTTTTTGTAGATATTGATATGTGGTGTAGTCTAATTTTGGTCGGTATTTCTATCAACTTTTAAAATGTAAAAAGTGGTTATTGTGACATAACGATAATAGTTGGACATATGGTATCCCGAAGTTTTTTGTAGATATTGATATGTTCTTTAATATTGTATAACATACTTTTGTTCTATCATCAATAGTTTCCGCAGCGCATGCGACGAAAGACGTTTTAGGGCACTTTTTTACACCTTGGGTTACGTTACTTAAGTTTTAGTAAGGATCCCTAATCTTATCTAGCAATAAATATGGCCTATGTCGCTCAGGGTGAATGCAGCTTTCCAATGGTAAAGGAATTTTTAAAATCGGCACAGTAGTTTTTGAGTTTATTCATTACAAACATACACACACACAAAAATACAAATCTTTCCTTTTTATAATATTAGAAGTAGTATAGAAATATAGATTAGTATTTATTACGGATACAAAATTTCACGTTAATGTGATAGGGCGACGGCACAATACCGACTTAAGGTATCTATAAGCTATTGTTTGAAAGGATGTCTTTATTACCACACATACAATGATGTCAGATCATCAGGACAATTTACACTCGAAACACATCAAATGGGCATTTGAATTATATCCGGAACTAATTCAAAATGATGAATTTGCTGATCGTTTTACTGTTGTTAACATTTAAGTTTGTTCTAAATTAAAAAAGTAAGCATACGATATTTGAAATTGATTTTGTAAGGTAGACGGTATTAGTGGTAGTAGAGCTTCTAGTGATAAGGTGACTAATCAACATTAAGCTATGCTGCAATTATGCTGTGCTATGCCGGCTGTACTCTGTTTACCCAATTCGCTTCTCCATAAAATCATGACAATCAATAACCTGCTGCGCTGCGCTTTGTGTTGTTGCGCTTTGTTTTAAACAGAACAGCACAAAACAGCATCGCTCATTTTTCGGTATGTTCCCTTTACTTGTGCTGTAAGACCTTGGTTTTAACCAAAATTGACAATTCTAGATCAACCGAAAGTACCCTATAGGTTTTGGCTCGAAAACCTATATGGTAGTTCCCGTTGACCTAGAATCAAGAAATTTGGAAAAAAGCAAGGTTTACAGCACAAATTAAGGAAAAATTTCAAAAAATAAAATTGAAAATTAAAGGGTGTCTCCCCCATACGTACATAGTTGACGCCAATTAAGATAGTCCTCTGAGTTGTATGGGCGTTCATACAATTTAGAGGACTAGCTTAATCGGCACCAACCTCAAATAAGGTACTTAAATAAATAAAATTGTGCAATTGAATAAAATAAAAATTAACGTGGGGCTCCCATATAACAGACATGATTTTTTTTTTTGCCGTTTTTATAGATAATGGTACGGAACCCATCGTGCGCGAGTCTGACTCGCACTTGACCGGTTTTTCGTTTTCGAGTTATTAGCCATAAGAAAAACTGAACTTTGATGAAATTCACAGGGTACACCAGTGACCCCACAGCGCTGAAATTTGGTATTAGTGGCTAGTCGCTAATTAAAGCTATTTGGTGACACAAATACCTTTAGGAAAAAGTCGGAAATACAGAATAACTGCAACTTATACCCATAAAAAGGGCAACCCTCAAATTTTTACCTCAGAACTCCGTAATTTATCAACCGATTTGGAAATTTATTTTTTTATTTGAAAGGATATTGGTCTCATAGAAATTTCATCAAAATCAGTTCAGTAGTTTGGTTAAGTCGGTTATATTTTTGCTAAAAAGTTACTTGTATTAGTCAAAGATCTCAGTTCGGGGCGAACCACTGGTATATAAAATAAATTAGTCACCCTGAGAGCTCCGCGCATACGGAGAAATAATACCACTGGTACCATAACTACCTATTTCTGCCGCCAAGCAGTAAAACTCGCATTGCTGTGGTCCGGCGGTTTGAAGGGTATGGGAGCCGGTGGAATTACAGGCATATGAGATACGTATGTCTCAGAGTGGCGGGCGCAGTTAATGTGTAGCTTTCTAGCAGAAAAAGAATTTTCCCAATCGGTTCAGTAGTTTCTTAGATTATCTCCTACATATAATCATACAAACTTGATATACCTACCCTCTTAATAATATTAGACAGATTGCGCTAGAAATCCATACGAATATTATTACGTAACTCTATTTGTTTGTTACCTTCAGAACTAAGCGGCTGAACGGATCGTAATGAAATTTGGCAAGGAGATAGATTATATCCTGGGGAAGGATAGGCTACTATTTACTCGACTGCGCAAAAGGAGAAATGTTTTTATTGAAAAGTGTAAGTTATTGAAAGTCACGGTCGGGTTAGCTAATTCAAAATAAATTTCGGTAATACGTATAGCCAATAGCGTCAATAACCCTTACCCCGCATGTTATTTTATTTATTACCTAATTTGGCCTCATTTCTAAACCAGCCTATGCAACCACTAAGTACATATCGTAAAATATTATATGCCTACTATATCAGGCAGCCACTAGCCATGTCGATTTTATGTCTGCTATATTAGATACGTGAACAATGAATAAGTAGGCAGTGGTTTTTTTATGTTTCAGAACTTAATAGTTTTTATGCTGATATGATAGGAAACCTCTTGTAAGTGGTAGGTAGCCTACGTTATAGTTAGACAGATTCTGTATAAAAAAAACTTTTATACTTCTAAATAAAACGTACCTAAATATTACGCATATTCTCTTTCTCTTGTACAGTATCATGTTTAACCCTTCTAGTCCTTATCTCAGAGAGCGCTTTGAGTACGAATATTATTACGTAACTCTATTTGTTTGTTACCTTCAGAACTAAGCGGCTGAACGGATCGTAATGAAATTTGGCAAGGAGATAGATTATATCCTGGGGAAGGATAGGCTACTATTTACTCGACTGCGCAAAAGGAGAAATGTTTTTATTGAAAAGTGTAAGTTATTGAAAGTCACGGTCGGGTTAGCTAATTCAAAATAAATTTCGGTAATACGTATAGCCAATAGCGTCAATAACCCTTACCCCGCATGTTATTTTATTTATTACCTAATTTGGCCTCATTTCTAAACCAGCCTATGCAACCACTAAGTACATATCGTAAAATATTATATGCCTACTATATCAGGCAGCCACTAGCCATGTCGATTTTATGTCTGCTATATTAGATACGTGAACAATGAATAAGTAGGCAGTGGTTTTTTTATGTTTCAGAACTTAATAGTTTTTATGCTGATATGATAGGAAACCTCTTGTAAGTGGTAGGTAGCCTACGTTATAGTTAGACAGATTCTGTATAAAAAAAACTTTTATACTTCTAAATAAAACGTACCTAAATATTACGCATATTCTCTTTCTCTTGTACAGTATCATGTTTAACCCTTCTAGTCCTTATCTCAGAGAGCGCTTTGAGTATCTTCATAAATCAAATCCTCGAGCTTTGCGCTCCTCTGAGATCTTGCAACTTAAAACTCCTGTACACTCTTGTTAACTTTTATGATAAATCCCTCACTGTACAAGCTATCCGTCTATGGAACTCTCTTCCTCCACACGTTAGAACTGCCAAATCCCTTCCCATCTTTAAAACAGTTTTATTTTAACATCTGTCTGCACTACAATGCTGATTTCTCATTTTCTCATCTATCATAGAATAGAATACAATAAAATAATTCTTTACACCAGGAATACTTAAACAAAAAACTAATTTATGTTAAATATAGTACAATGGGCGGTCTTATCGCTGAAAGCGATTTCTATCATTATGCTACTCTTGGTTTTTCACCGTTTTATTGTACACTTATATGTGCCTACTTATAGTATGTTTATATAATATACCTTTTTTATTATTCGTATGGAATATTTATGTACTATGGTATATTATTATGTACCTAATCATTGATGAGTACTTATATATATATATATGTGTATATAATTATTTATTTTGCTTATGTAAGTACACTGTTTGTTCAATATTCAATTATTTTTATTAATAGCCACCGTCCTATAACGTTCTCGTGAAATCCAGTCCATCCAAAGGTTGTCAGTCGGCAATAGATCGCTTTCAGCGATAAGACCGCCACTTGTATTTCTGCGTGTATTGTTGTTTGTTTTTGTTATTTTAAGTGTGATTTACAAGAAAGCGTTTTCTATCTATCTATATTAGCGTAATTCAGCCCGTGAAAATGAACAAACATTCATTTTTTTTTAGGATATTTGAATTAGAATCTGCTGTTTCTAGACTTTAGGTACGCTTACTAGAACTTAAACGTACAAAATGTTTGAATAAGTAATATTTTTTGGATTCTAAGGGCAAATTACGCAACGATACCTACTCGTATTTACATAAATAAATAATAATAAATAAATAATGCTGGACATTTCACACATCGCTATCTAGCCCCAAACTAAGCAGAGCTTGTACTATGGGAACCAGATAACTGATAGAATACTTGTATACATTTTTTTTGTAAATACGTACTTATAATATATAGAGAAACAACCAGACCCGGAACAAATATCTGTAGATCGTGCAAACATTTGTTCCGCGGCGGGAATCGAACCCGCTACCTTCTGCGTCTCAGCCGGCTATTCGCCCGCTGCGCCACGGAGGTCGTCAAACATAGTGCCTAAATATGTACTAAATATAAGAGAAATGTCAAATCATACAAATACGTCAAATTTAAAAATGTTTAGTCGTAGCACGTTTAGTGATCGTTGTACAAGCCGGGTTTAACGATAAATAAACATTTTTACACTTCGAACAGTTTTTCCCCCATGTGATTCTTCAATAAGAAACATCGAATTTCAAAGTCTTAGAACAACCGTTGCTCACGTAAGTGAGGTTAATGACCTCCTTTCGGGTACATACATTTTCTGAAGCACCTAGTTTAAATATCAAAAGCTTTACCTATAATACCGGCCACTTGTCGATAGCAGAGGCCTTATTTAAACGAAAACCATTACAGTAGGTAGGTACTAAGTACTAACAAATAGTATTTGATGTCCTAAAACAACATTTTACATCAATAGCGGTTTCGAAAGAACCTCGGAAGAGCTTAAGATATCTTAAAGCAGTATGTTCTATTGTAACAACAATAACCACACAGATATAGAATTTAAAGCTGGCCATACACGAGGACGCAACTCCACAAAATTCCACGCCAACACTCCAAAAATGGTTCGTGTTGGCAAAATCTTAAGACGATATACAAATTTAATTTCGGTGACGATTGGGCGGAGCATCTAGAAATGCAAAACAGTGACAATGCTATTTACTTGCTTAGGGGAAGAACGAGACAAACATGTATCATAGCTGCGCCGCATTGTCGCAGGGGTAAATGAGGTAAGCGACAAAAGATAAAATCTCGAATTGCAAGAGAACCACAATAAATGAAAAAAAAAAAGTTTTTCCATTAATTGAGGTACACACGGCTACACATCAAGCTACACATAACCAGTATAAGCTGACCTCGCATTGGCTTTTCGTAGAATGAGAGGTCAGCTTATACTGGAATTGTATAGCTTGATGTGTAATCGTGTGTACCATAATTACCTACATAACTATGTAAAAAATACTAGAAATCTTTTCTAGAGGCGGAGAATGAACGATATTAGTGTTTTAGAAGACCCGTTTTGAACAAATAATTGTATCGCGAAAAGTTTCACCAATTGCGTTCCTGACTTTCAGTTATGTAGTTTAAATCCCAAAGTAAATATTGCTTATATGTATATGAAATCAGTACTATTTTTAGATATTGAATACGACAGTTACCTACTTAGCGGCTCAAATTTTGTTACATATCGCCTTAAATGGATTGCGTGGAATCGCTACTTCGCCGATGAACCACGCGCCACACCCACAAAACGCTATCACTGCATTTTTCGTACATTTTATACGAACTCTCCGCACACGGTTGACATCAGTGGTTGTTAGTTTGCTACACCGACCGAATCTGAAGGAAACAAGTAAAAAAAAGCGGCCAAGTGCGAGTCGGACTCGTCCATGAAGGGTTCCGTAGCAGCAAGTAATAATAATATAAAAGTTTTTGTAGTTCGTTGTAACTTTTTTTATATTTGAGTTGAATGAATGAAAGGTAAATTGCGGTTTACGATTTATGACGTATTAAAAAAAACTACTTACTAGATCTCGTTCAAACCAATTTACGGTGGATGTTTGCATGGTAATGTACATCATATATTTTATTAGTTATATCATTCTCTTATTTTAGAAGTTACAGGCGGGGGGGGGGGGGGGGGGGGGGGGGGGACACACACATTTTACCACTTTAGGAGTGTCTCTCACGCAAACTATTCGGTTTAGAAAAAAAAATATTAGAAACTTCAATATCATTTTTGGAGACCTATCCATAGATAGCCCACACATATGGGTTTGATGAAAAAAAAAATTTGAGTTTCAGTTGTAAGTAAAGGGAACCCCCAAAATTTATTGTTGTTTTTTTTTTCTATTTTTGTGTGAAAATCTTAATGCGGTTCACAGAATACATCCACTTACCAAGTTTCAACAGTATAGTACTAATAGTTTCGAAAAAAAGTGGCTGTGACATACGGACGATCAGACAGACAGACATGACGAATCCATATGGGTTCCGTTTTTTTGCCATTTGGCTACAGAACCCTAAAAACTATTGTCGCGCGCTACCGCTACTAAGTGGCCGCTTCCAGATTAATGTGGCGGCGTTTTGTTGCTCGTGTGCGGGGAGGCTAAGGATTATTTCATAAGACAGCAGTAACGCAACCATTTTTAAAGATTAATTATGTGACAAGTAGAGAAACAGATGCCTACAATGTTTGACAAATTGTACGAGTTTTGTCTTCGCGACAGGTTTATTACTTCTCTGGGAATGCAATCCAATTGGATACAAGTAAATTAAAAGCATTTAATGATTTACGTTGGCATGTTATAATTAGAAGAACAAGATATATTGGCGGAGTGAGGGGCTTATCGTTATTTGATTTAATTAGGAGTAGAATTATAAACACAGGTTTTAAAATTCCTTTCGACTCCTTTAGAGACTTCCTTTTTTTTTCCTTTACACTCCACTCCACACCATTCGGCTCGGCAGCGTTCGAGAAACTACATGACGTCTTCACGTCCAAAATACCTCAGTGTCTGACGACGAAAGTCTTTTGATCAGTGTGTTACCAGTAATCACATAAGGCACGGAAACGTGGTCTCTCACTAAAGGCTCAAGGACGCTCCGCTTCCTTCGCAATGGCTTATGCTTGATAATTCTGAGATCGTATCAGAAATAAAGAGATTCGTAGAAAAACCAAGGTCACTGACATAGCCCAGAGGTGTAGGAAGCTGCAGTGGGCGGGGCACATAGCTTAAAGAACTGACGGCCGCGGAAAGCACGCAATCGAAAGCGCAGCATAGGACAGAGAGGTTACTGGGAGCCGTTGGGTGCAGGCTGCACAAGATCGGTCGCTCTGGAAATCTATAGGGGAGGTCTATGTTCAGCAGTGGACAATATCGTTGAAATCTCTGGACTAAGTCGGTAAATTTGCGTGCATTTTACGTTCATAGTGTCTTTAGCATCATCATCATCATCAAATAGCTGATATGATGATGCCAAATACACTTCATCAGTATGATTAAATACTATATCTAGTCACCAGCGCAAGTAAAATGCACGCAAATTTGCCGACTTAGTTCTGAGATTTTATCGATTTTGTCGAATGTATGTATCTACTTCTTAGTAATTAAAACAAAAGACAGAAAGATTAAAAATTAAAAATATATTTTTTTTTTTTTTATTGTTTATTTATGTTAACGTGTTTTTGATTGTCTGTATTTAATTATCCACTGTATGTAGTTTCTGTGTGTTTGTAACTTGTGTCGAAATAAATGTACCTAGTCAGGTCATAAGTATGTCACACAGTAAAAACTTTTCTTTTAGAATGCTGACCACAAAAAAGTTTATAGAATTCGAATTGTCCATGAAAATAAAAATGTATACTTTTTAGAATTTTACTCATTTTTAAATATGGAGTGGACGCTTAAAGAAGACCGCGTTGCATCGTTGCGGATACGCGCCAATTCAAATTATTGACATACTGAAAAATTTGAATATAACCAAAAGATTCGTTTATCGCACCATCAAACGATACAATGAAGACTCTAGTGTAGATGATAGGTCAAGAAGTGGTCGCCTTCGGTCTGTTAGGACTCCAGCACTGATAAAAGCTGTGAAGGAGCGAATTCAAAGAAATCCCAAACGTAAGCAGAAACTGTTGGCCCTTCAGATGGGGTTAAGCAGAAACACGGTGAAAAGGGTGTTAAATGAAGACTTAGGGCTTCGAGCATATCGAAGAAAAACAGGACATCGTTTGAATGCTCGTCTAATGGACCTGAGACTGAAGAGATGCCGCGCTTTGTTGAAGCGGTGCGCGGGAAAAAATATCGGGAAATTCTTTTTTCGGATGAAAAAATTTTTACCGTAGAAGAGAGCTACAACAAACAAAATGATAAGGTATACGCACACAGTAGTGAAGAAGCGAGCAACCGTATTCCGCGTGTCCAACGAGGTCATTTTCCATCCTCGCTCATGGTATGGTTGGGAGTTTCTTATTGGGGCTTAACAGAGGTACATTTTTGTGATAAAGGTGTAAAAACGAATGCAGCTGTGTATCAAAATACAGTCCTGACGAACCTTGTGGAATCTGTTTCTCATACCATGTTCAATAACAGGCACTGGGTATTCCAACAAGATTCGGCGCCAGCTCATAGAGCGAAGAGCACACAAGACTGGCTGGCGGCGTGTGAAATCGACTTCATCCGGCACGAAGACTGGCCCTCCTCCAGTCCAGATTTGAATCCGTTAGATTACAAGATATGGCAACACTTGGAGGAAAAGGCTTGCTCAAAGCCTCATCCCAATTTGGAGTCACTCAAGACATCCTTGATTAAGGCAGCCGCCGATATTGACATGGACCTCGTTCGTGCTGCGAAAGACGACTGGCCGCGCAGATTAAAGGCCTGTATTCAAAATCACGGAGGTCATTTTGAATAAACTTTAGTGTCATAAGAATCTATGTTTTGTTAAGTTCATTTTGGTATATAAATGGTTACATAATGAATAAACTTGTTTCAATTATTTTATATTAAACATGTGACAGAATTTATGACCTGACTAGGTATATATCTATCTAATAAAAATACCTTATTGCAAACTACTAGTGGTTCGCCCCGAACTGAGATCTCGCGAGTCTCCGATTAAACAAAAAAAATATTATTTGTAATCTTTGACTAACAAAATAGAGCTACGAAATAATAACCAACTAACTTGACCTACAGTTTCATTCAAATTACAGGTAGTTCATGTACTGTGGTAACTTTTTTGGGGTACAAATTGCAGTTATTCTGGATTTCAGACTTTTGCCTATATTTGTGTCACTTAAGCTACACGCATATCAAATTACAGCACTGTGGGATCACTGGTGTACCCTGTGAATTTTGTCAAAGTTCAGTTTTTATTATGGCTAATAATTCAAAAACTATAAAGACTACTAAAAATAAAAACGGAGTCTAAATGTACTAATAAGACCTTTGACGTCCCATTTGACCTAATAGTCTCATTTTCATTTTTTTACCGCTCTTGAACCCCAATATCTCAACTACCCCCCAAATGCATCAAATATTTTTTGCTTATTTAGTCACACCAAAATTGTGCCATCACTACCTACCTATGTATAAAATTTCACGATGATTGGATAAACGCTACGAAAGTTATCCTCGGACAAACAAACATACATACATACAACGTTGATTTGCCCAAGTTGATTTAGAGATCTCGCTTCGCTCGATGAATAAAACAAAAGAATAACGTCAATGTACAGAGCATCAGGTTTAGCATTTTTGGTTCTGAGAATATTTAAATCTTTCTCCAACATTCACACCGGAGACAGTAGAATTAATATAAGTAGTATATACAATAGTATCTTGTAGCACCTACATAATATACGAGTACATACTATTGTCTTCTCTATCATCGCTAAAACCTTTGGCTGGGGTGCTAGGGTAAGAAAGGTTGATGGAAGGCCGACAGGGTTAATAATTAGTAAATATAAATAAATAAATATAAATATTGCTGGACATTTCACACAGCGCTATCTAGCCCCAAACTAACCAAAGCTTGTATTATGGGAACCAGATAACTGATATAATACTTATATACATTTTTTGTAAATACATACTTATAATATATAGAGAAAGAACCAGACCCGTAACAAATATCTGTAGATCATACAAATATTTGTTCCGTGGTGGGAATCGAACCCGCTGTCTCCTGCGTCTCAGCCGGCTATTCGCCCACTGCGCCACGGAGGTCGTCGAGTACCTAGTAAACAGTCTGGAAAATCTCAAATTATTACATCGAATCAAGAAATACTAACAACTATCAATTTCTCTGTACAAACTGGATCACAGGAAACTATAACTTATTAGCCAACCTGTTATGTAAAAAGGCATACGTGGGCGAAGCTTGTCTGTTCACCCACCACTACCTACTTAGCAAAGGGCACATTCACTTATAAAACAGGGACCGCGACCACCGAACTATAAACTCGATTTCCGGTTTTAAGCTAAAAAGAAGCCAGTCAGCACAGAACACGGAAATCTGTCACTCTCCACTCTATACTAGGCTAGTCACATACAGTCCGAAATTCCGTTACTGAATATCGAATCAGAATTTAGAATGTATACGATATTCCGACTGTACGTGAATGTGACCGACCTTAAAGCAATCTCTTGCTTAGCTTTACCGGCATGAAACCAAAGTAGGCTTTGAATTCCACTCATTCATTGAACTTATGCTTGTATTACCCGTGCGCGATAAGTTGGGACCTGAGCGCGGTGACGTCATATTGGCGTGTTTGTACCGCCCGCAAAAAAGCGAACATAACAAGCAGCCGCCCGCGGCTTCGTCTTTGTTTTTTTTAACCTAATTTATTATGTTACTCAGGGAGGACGCTGCTTTTTATCTAATCTTTTTTACACTATTTGAATAAAATAAAAATACAATGTTTAAGTTTATACATTTATTTTATCTATTATTTACATTATCTCATCTTCGTCACTACTTAGTGGATTTATGCCTTCTAGAGGTTGTTCTTCGTCCTCAGTCTCACTATAATCACTTGACGAAGAGGTATCCGATAAATTTACAATTAATTGCGATTCATTCGTCTCTTGTAAGAGGTCATCGTCCCAATACTTTTGTCGAACCCTGTCTAAAAAAACTGTCTGAAAAAACTCTAACACTTTTAGCACGAGGTTTCTTTCTCCGCTATGCAAAGGTTTACCCTTCATAATGATAACAAAAACACTTAACAAGAACTATAACAACAAAAACTACAACAACAAAACAATGACACAAACTATAACAACAAAAACTACAACAACAAAACAATAACACAAACGAAAACTAAAAGAATTCCAGAGGGTGTCGTTACGTGACGTAGGCCAGTACGAGACTAAAAACCCTAGTAAAAAATAGTGATGCGAACGGTACAATACGGACGCCATCGGGGAAGTGCAGGGGAAGCGGTCGGGGAGTCGCATTCCTAGCAGGTCCCAAGTTATCGCGCACGAGTAATACCGATAAAAACCAGCTATAGTTAGAAATCTGCTTTTTAACAATGCGCCTAAAAGGGATTAAACCCATCATAAATAACTTGAAGGGGATAACGATTGTGACGTCAACTCGTATGACTAATGATCGTGTTTTGTTTGTTTTAGTTGACAAAAACGATGTTATGTAGGTTAGGTTAAACAATCATTTAAAACCATTGACACATTTTTTACTACCAAAATCAACAATATTTTGAGAAAACGAGTCGGTCACAGAAAATCGGGCAAAGCTCGTTACGCGATTCATAGTTTCAAATGTAAAGAAACAGCAAAGCGAATTCATAATGTACCTAGAGTAGAGTAGATTAATAATCTGTATTCTCGTCTTGGCTTCAGAGAAGTGTTACTCATACGCAATTTTTAGACGCAACAAATCTATGTCAGCTCGTCTATTTCTACTGCAACTGGTCTGTGTCTATGACCGTCGCACGCGCTCGGTTTATCCAGCCCTTAAGTTCATTGCACTCGCACGAAGATATCATAATGTGAGAAAACACATTCCCTATTTAGAACTAACGACGGTTATGATAATATTTGGACGGCGCCGCGCCGGTCGCGTCAATAATGGGGATTATTTTGTGATAGATATTAACTGCAATGGAAATTTATAAAGTCATTGACATAGCGTATAGGTAGGTACACTCAATGTAAACGAATTGTATCATTGGAAAAATATCAGACGCTTGATATATTTCGAATAGAGGTGACTGGATCTCCAACCGCTAGCAAAATCTAGAATACCCAACCTACCTACCGCCCGCCGCCAATCAAGGAAATCTGAGCACATATAGAACACATAAATAACAAATTATTACACGTGTTCTAAGCAAATCGACCAATCATTGCTGATTTAGAACGATAATATCAATAAAGTATTCAGTAACTGGACAATTGGCCGTCTTTGGATATCGTATTCTTTGGTAACCTCCACCCGTTTTGAAATACATTCTCATTAAAACTTTTACGACTAACTATAATCAGTACGAAACGATTGACAGTCGTAATGGTAACACCGATATATCTTTATTTACAGACTAGCTAACCCACACCGGCTTCACGCAAATGATTTTTAAATTGGTGCAGTTTCTATAATTTCCCGCTAAAAACTTAAAAACAACAATCTTTACTCCCTTAAAAAATATTAGTAGTAGCTATTGAGTTCAGGATGTCATAACATTATTCAACTTTTGTTCCTTACCAATATTGAGCTTTACCGTCATCTAAAGCCTCGCTTGAATCCGTAAAGAAAATCCTACAATATGATGTCCATAACAAGTGAAATTCCATAAAACAGTTGAACCATGGGTAGCACTGACCCTAATTTGAAATAGATCGGCGGAATACATTTACGGTCTGAACTAATCACTTTATTGGCCACAATTGACGAGGTGGATGACAATGCGAGTGGGATCGCCACAGGATTGGCCACCATTCGATTAGGCGAATGTGGAGCGTATGTTGACCCTCATTGTTTCTTTGTTCAAACAATTCAAAATAGACTCAACAGGCTTATTAAAGGCATTGGAAGCTTCCCAATAGAGCTAGAAAGTTGATGGGGCTGTAAATAGTAGCCTTGTTACATGTTTTTATTTAATAGCCACAGAATAATATGGATGTTGCAAAAATTCCTGCTACATTGGAGATTTCAACAATCTTCCTGAAATTTACTTCGATTACAAACTTTTACAAAGGATTGCATCAGAAAATGTCGTCTAAAGAAAAATACTCTCTACAACCTTTAAGGGTAAAAGCAATTTAAAGCATTTATTCGTATAAGTAGAAAAGCCATTTATTCGTAAATGACTTGATACGATTTTAGGCGTAAATGAACTAAATGGTTGCTGATTGACGACGTTACCGCAGAGGATCAGATCCGATCCGAAAATTCCAAAATGGCAAGCCCTTTCACACAATGTGGTGTCGGTCAATGGCTCAGACCGTCGCGTCGTAATTTATATGTTACAAAAAATTCACAAAAGACTGTTTTTTGGACATAGTCGTCACAAATGACTCAATTTCAAAATTACATGCAATTCCGTTCTACTCTGGTACTATTTTCGCGGAATGAGTGTATGTACCTACCTACATACATACATGTATGCAATGAATACCGGCGTTATTTCTGTATTCTGACCCGGCATCAACATGACCTCGAGAATATTTCAAGACCAATATGGATACCAGTCAAGACTTGTAAGTATTATGTCACTGATATTATACAAATAAATGAAGTGTGTGAATTAATTTTGTGTAAGTATATTTTATTGCTCAAACTAAAAAATTAGCAAGAAAATCATTCGATATGGATGAAATCGTAACGCTGCGCTTATGATAATGCAAGGTTGACGTTGAGTTCAATTTCGCTACGAGTATTTTCATAAAAACGTACATGGGTCATCGTAATCACAGCGCAAGACAGAGGCGAATGACGACAACGAAGAGAGGTCTTTGCCCAGCAGTGGGATAGAAGAGCTAACAATGATGATGATATGACTCTATGTAGAGCTAGTAATTATAGTCAGAAGTTACATTTTCCGTACTGAAACTTTAATGCAGTTATTAGTGTTGGCTGGAATAAAGTTAAAGAAGATTGCATTGGATAAGTTTTGAACGAAGCTTGATCATAATTTCCAACTATTTATGATGTTGATACAGTCTTGATTACAAATATTAAAAGCTATGAGAACAAAATTCCGGGAAAGGTTTCCTAAAAAATTTCTTAGATTCTGTAACTTTTTTGCCTACTAAGAAATCGCTTACGTCTTTCTAGTCATTATTCGTTAAATGTCGGCCACGAAGTCCTTGGGTTGGGATTCCATCTGACAAGACAAGACACCTGTCCATTTGACCTTTGTGAGTTTTCATTTATTTTCGTCCGTCTTATCAACGATCGTCCTTACATCACCTTGATTTTTATGTACGAGGTAAAGTCAAACTTCACTGAATTTTAATTTGAGGCTTTTCGACAGCTAGGTCAGACTTGAGGCGTAATTTCTGTGCTTTTTATCAAAGATGATAATAACATCTTTAGTATTCATTCTGTAAGGTATTATTATTCTAAGCAAGCAGTTAGCATTAGACCTTGCTTTGAATTAACTTGGCTAGACAATGCTGAGTCAGTTTTGCAAAAAAAAATACCGCTAATGGCGCTAACTAGCAGCACAAAAAGCTGAGAGTATCATTGACCTACTCAATAAGTCATTGTTCGATCGATATTATGAATTAACATAACAGTTAGGTATGTGAGAAGAAAACTGGATGTAATAACCGATATTTCATTCATCAAGTACACAATATCAGTTTAAACTAAGCCCGTCCGAATCGGTCCATACGTTTGGGAACTAAGATGCCACAGACAGACAGACATGGATGTCAAACTTATAACACTTTTTGCGTTGGGGATTAATTAAAAACTAAAAAACACAAGTACAGATATATATGATGATAATGATATCTTCCTAATCGTTTTCGATTATAAATAAATAATAAATATTGCTGGACATTTCACACAGCACTATCTAGCCCCAAGCTAAGCAGAGCTTGTACTATGGGAACCAGATAACTGATAGAATACTTATATAATTTTTTTTGTAAATACATACATATAATACATAGAGAAACAACCAGACCCGGAACAAATATCTGTAGATCATGCAAACATTTGTTCCGCGGCGGGAATCGAACCCGCTACCTCCTGCGTCTCAGCCGGCTATTCGCCAACTGCACCACGGAGGTCGTCATATATTATGGCGAACCCTACACACTAATTGTCCAGGAATAATATGCAAGGGTCATCTGCGCGGTAGTTAATTTAAAGTGAACAAGCGGTTGCGCTGGCGCAAGTCAGTCAGTCTCTCGTCTCAACCTTTATTATAAAATGGACCGGGAAGCCAGTACGATTGGTAAAGGTGTGAGATGCAGCAGGGTGGCCGTACATCACTAAATGGATCCTGACGATTGTCCTTAGAGGCATCTTGCAAGTCCTTGCTATCAGTGCCATCTAGGCCGGAAAGTAGTACCACGACCATAGTTGCAAGACAGACTTTGTGTACCTACGTCTGAGAATCAACCTTAAGTTTGAGCATTTTTAAGCCCATGGGTGGTCAGTTGTTTCGGGTATGGCCGCCGCGTACACTACTGCTGAAAGAGCGACGGTGAAGAGTATGTGAGAGATGACAGAGGAAAATTAACAGAGCTTTCCTTCACCGTAACTACGGATATATCGAAGTATTGGTACATTTTATTTTAATACCTATTTTATTAGATACAGATACAGACAACAGAGTGACCAATATAATGATTCTCTTACCATGTTCGCTAATGAATTAATGAATGAAAATGCATCACCTATTATAACTTACAAGGTAGGTACAACAAAAAGAAAAGTGAAAATATTTTATATATATATTCATACTTTATGTTGCCAAACAACGCGTGCGAAGCCACTGGCGGAAGCTAGTTCTTCTATAAAGAGAAACCTTTGTTATCTATCAATCATGGTCAGTTACTAATGTGGTCGCGGGTGAGGCCAGATAAAACGCACTAGTTTATTTTATACTATTATTTCTGCTAAATTTGAGGGGAACATACGCTGCCTTGCGTGGAACTTTTTCTTGACTCCTGATTCTCCTACCCTCACACATTTATTATATAATACTAGCTGACCCGCCCGCGGCTTCGCATACGTGATATTTCAATAAAAACATTGTCACTTTTGCGCACTCGGGTAAAAAGTAGCATATGTCCTTCCCCAGGAGGACATATGCTACTTTTTTAATCTATCTCCTTGCCAAATTTCATTACGATCCGTTCAGCCGTTTAGTTATGAAAAGGTAACAAACAAACTAACACACATACACTTACTTTCGCAGTACTACGAGTATGTATGTATTATACATATAAACCTTCCTCTTGAATCACTATCTATTGCTGTAAACTGCATTAAAATCCGTTGAGTAGTTTAAAAGATATAAGCGAACAGATAGCGGAAGCGACTTCATTTTATACTATGTAAAGATGTACCGTGAAATTACTAAGGTACAGCATAAATATCTATACGTAAAGGTAGGTAGCATAAGCGTCGCTAACAGTCATGATAATAGTGCAGGCTAAAAATATAATATATGTTTTACCCGAACTTTGTTAGGACCAAATTCAATTATAATACAGAGATTTCGATGATGACAGATTGCACAATTTGCACACCAAACAAAATTATATTAAACAAAGAAATAGGTAAGTACTCGAAAATAAGGGAATAAATTGTTACAATAGAACGAAAAAAATCTTCCATAATTATGAGTTACCTACCTGATACCCGGCATTTTTATTTCCTACTAGCTGACCCGCCCGCGGCTTCGCACGCGTGGTTTATCAAAAAATACATTACCCTCCTGCACAGTCGGGTATAAAGTAGCCTATGTCCTACCTAATTCTCGTCAAAATCTATCTGTGTGCCAAATTTTATCAAAATTGATCCCGCCGTTTAGTAAACGCAACAAACATACAGAGAGACAGAGGGATGGTTACTTTCGAATTTATAATATTACTAGCTGAACCATCCGCGGCTTTGCAAGAGTGGTTTTTCAATAAAAACATTACCCTCCTCTTGCGCAATTGGGTAAAAAAGTAGACTATGTCCTTCCCCAGAATATATTCTATCTCCTTGCCAAATTTAATTACGATCCATTCAGCCGTTTAGTTGTGAAAAGGTAGCAAACAAACAGAGTTACTTTGGCATTTTTATTATTTAGTATGGATTACATCGTATGGATTCTGTGCTGCCTGCCACTCTCAACAACTGAAATTCTAAATCTATCCAGAGAGAAGAGAGGTGACACCGAAGAGTAGGTATTGCCACATACACAGATACGCGCGTTAACATAACCGTTAGTCGACCAAAAAAACACAACAACTGACGACTATACATAATAGCAAAAGGTACATTTTCTGTATTCTTTCCAATGTCAGAAAAAGACAATTTACCATTCTTGTGACCCGGAATCGAAAGGTTTTTCATTACTTAACAACTTATAACAAAGTTGCAGAATATTTGCCGTTCAAGCAAGATATTCTCCAAGAAATACGTAGTAGGTAGGTGGTACTTAGCTGAATACGAAACACGTAATGGTGCGGAATGGAATGAATGAATCAAAACGATCGCCAAACATTTTTTTTTTCGAATGTACTTATCTCGCTGTTGGTCTCTTGAGGCCGTTGCAGCTTAACCGAGCTTTTGGCGAGCGCAGAAGGCGCTCAGCCCTATAATTTTATTTTTGATGAGGCAACTAGCGCAAGGGCACCACTTAGGTACGAACCTCGGCTTGGGCTGTTGCCGGGACGGGGATAGGAGAGAAACGCCCGGGTACGTGCTTGTACCTCGTGTAGGCGGCGACTAAAGGGACACGTCGACCTCGCCGGCGAGGTCGGTGTATTTGTGGAGTGTTTGCTCTGTCTAATGTGGATGACTCACCCGCATTAGCGGAAGTGATTTCGTCATCCGGGTCTCCGAGAACGTGTCTCGGACAAATAGTGTAAGCTGCTTTTATACAGGAAGCGTAACTTGTAAGATGGGTCAGGTCAGTGGGGGAAAATTATATAGCGTTCTACTCTCCTAAATATCGACAACCTCTGTGGCGCAGTGGGTGAATATCCAGCTGAGATGCAGGAGGTTGCGGGTTTGATTTCCGCTGCAGGACAAATGTTTGCATGGTCTAAAGATATTTGATGTATTTACAAGAAAATGTTGTATAAGTATATAATAAAAATAATAATAAAATATAAATAATAATAAGAGAAGTGTTAAAGGCATAAAGCCGGGTGTAGCGCTTAGTGAAACTGTAAAACACCTCTCAAAACCCTTTAACCGCCCACACCAACGCTGCCTTCTGTTGGTGGCACTTATGGGGGCCCGTTTAGTGAACGGCTAGTTACCATCTGTATCAATCATTCTTAATGTTACAGGATTGGCAGACGCCGTATCTCATTTCTCTGATAACCCATACTCTATTTCGTAAGCATTACTCTAACAATATCCCGAACTCTAACCCATGTGTTGCAATAATACTACCATCATCTACCTCCGTCTTGTCATAGTGATTTGTTTAAGAACTAAAAAGGCCTCTTACTCGTTGGCTTCAGCCCCGGTAATGCTTTTGTAAAGGCTCAGGCCTATAACCTGAGTTATGAAATAAATACGTATAATAATAATATATCATATTAATATAACAAATTCAATCCTTTAAGAATGTTTCCGTTAAAACGATTTATCATTTCCCCACTGACCCATCTCATTTACACTTACACATATATGACTTTTGTATAGTCCTTTTAAGAGTGGCCTCCTTTCGGCCGCAATTTCTGAATTCAGCATTGTAGATCGAGAAAGTGGTTATGAAGAACCGTAATAGCCAATGCTGGGAGAGACCTGTTTTAAATGAACAAATTGACGTAGGTATTGATTTCAGTTAAAGATCTCCAATTGAGCGTAGCGAGCGCGATCACCGAGGTAGGTACCTACCTACTTATAAGTTGGACTTATCTATAAACTAGTGGTTTGCCCCGAACTGAGATATCGTGAGTCTCCGGTTAAAATTTACCTATTTGTAATCTTTGACTATCAAAATAGTGCCACGCGATAATTAACCAAATAACTTGACCTATACTTTCAAACAAATTACAGGTAACGGGAATTCATGTAATGTGGAATAAATTTTTTTGGGGTACAAATTGCAGTTATTCTGGATTTCAGACTTTTGCCTATATCTGTGGGTTCACTGGCGTAGCCTGAGAATTCTGTCAAAGTTCAGTTTCTATTATGGCTAATAACTCAAAAACTAGGTATAATGACTTTACTAAAAACAAAAACGGAAATGTACTAATGTAGACCTTTTATTTGACGCTTAACTTGACCTAATACTCATTTTCATTTTTTTTTACCCCTCTTAAACTCCAATATCTCAACAACCCCCCAACATTTTTAGCTCATTTAGTCACACCAAAATTGTGCCATCACTACATACCTAGGTATATGTATATACCAAATTTCACGGTGATCGGTTAAACGCTTCGAAAATTATCCTCGGACAAACAAACATGCATACATACATATACATATACAACCGCCGATTTGCCAAGTTAATTTGGAGATCTCGCTTTGCTCGATCAATTGTGATTTTATTTATTAATTTAACATTTACAATATCATAACAGTAACAATTAACCAAATCTATATTACAAACTAACTATCTACTACTACTTAGGTAGGTACTCTAGAGACTGTACCTAAAGAAAAGAAAGAAAGAAAATACATTTATTTGACACACACACAGGACAGACCATTCAAACATAACAAACATACCTACATACATAAAGATTATAATGATAAAAGGAAAAATTATTTAGGTACAGAATTACAGAAAAACACAAGATAAAAATTTAGTACTTATACATAGGTACCTACTGCCTTTTCTGTGAATTTCGTCAAAGAAATCATAAACTTCAAAATACATACCTACGTAATATTGTATTACTATTTAATTTTTACACACCTAATTTATAATTAATTGTATTTTTACATTATTTTATTACATATTATGATAATTGTATTTTAAATAGATTTTCCATTGTATTTTGGTGATTTGCATGCTGGATGAGGTAGAATATATTCGATTGACACATATGTACCTACATAAATAAGACCGTTATATATTATGTCCAGGCAAATAAATATATCTTTATCCTATAGTGTGACCATTAGTGCTGTGCACTCCCTGAGGTATGCGCGCGGCGAGACGGGGGGGGAGAATCGGCTGCTGCGCTCTGTCAGTACGCCGTCAACGCTCGTGGCGGCAGGTAGTGTTATTTGTATCGGACTGTCTATGTCATGTGCGTCTGACATAGACAGTCACTGCCTCTTCGGAGTTGGTAAAAGTGAAACCTCTCATCAAATCTTTTAATTTTAGGGAAAATACAGAAATCACAGGGTGCTAGGTCGGGGCTATGTGCAGGATGGGTGACGAGTTGTACTTTTTCGGAAGCTAAAATTGACTTTGTTTTATTGGCCGTGTGTGAAGAGGCGTTGTCATGATGTAGGAGAACGCGGCTTTTAGGTCGTCTTTCGCGAACTTTTTCTAACACTCTGGTTAAACAAATGGTAGAATACCACTCGGCATTAACACTCTTTTGATCTTCAAGTGGAATTGTGCAGATGGGACCCGTAGCTGAGAATAAAAACGCAATCATTTTTTTACTAACGTTTCTCGCCTGCCTCACTTTTGTTCACCTGTTCTCATTTTCAAACACCCATTCACAAGATTGCTGTTTTTTTTCGGGTTCAAAACAATAAATCCAAGTTTCGTCTCCTATGACTATGTCATAAACAGCATTAGAATGTCCGTGGTCGCTTCAGTGGCATCTGTGAGCACCATTCCACGCGAACCCGCTTCTGCTCCGCTGTCAGTTCATGAGGGATCCAACGACAACAAAGTTTCCGAACTTTCAATTCTTCGTGTAAACTTTTCTGATTTTGACTCATACCAATCCCTAATAATCCTCGAATTGTCTCATAGGTAATCCGCGGGTTTTCTTCAATTAGCCGCTTAACAGTAGCCACATTATTTTCGTTGACGGCAGTTGAAGGCCGCCCTTCACGAAATTCGTCATGTAAAGAAACCCGACCTGTTTCTTTACATGACGAATTTCGTGAAGCGGCCTTCAACTGCCGTCAACGAAAATAATGTGGCTCTCAAATTCAGCAAACCATCGCCTTACGGTGCTCAAACAAGGTGCTTCTCTTCCAAAAGCATTTTGAAGACGAGCGGCACAGTCTTGCGGAGAGAGAGAGAGAACTTTTAAAATCATAAAAAATCATCGCTCTAAAATCTTTTCGACTTAATTCCATTTTCGTTACGTACGTAGAACTTTGATGTATGATAAAAAACAATTGACAAATGATTTCCCGCCAATTTTTTTTTTACTTAGAAGGTTGCAACGTTTAAAAAAATATAACATTCGAAATTCAAAGAGTTCCGATTAGCTAGAAGTGCAAAACTTTTAGTGTGCCCCATGTACTGGAGGGGAGAACAATTATAATCCAAAAGATGAAAGTACCTAGTACCTTCCTGCCCTTTTCCCACATTACGTGGGGTTGGCACAACATTTATTTTTCTTCCATACCTCTCTATCAGCCGCCATTTCAGTAGTCACTTCTTTCTTACTCGTATCATTCTTCACACAGTCCATCCATCTCTTCTTCTACCTGCTTCTACTTCTACATCTATAAGTAAATACCTAGTTACGAAATCGGTAAGGTAGTAAGGAACAGAAAATAACGGGTATTTGAGTCTTTCTGTCTACTGGTATTCCATCCATGGTAACAAAGCCATTATAGGTCGTTTCCATGGCATGGGCAAGTTGCCATAAAACCCCTGAGTCGGTATCGAGCATCCATTACAATGTATAATCCTGCTTGCTTTGCCACATTAGCATTTACATATATCAAGGTGCTAAAGCTCAAGAACGGTCGGTCAGAAGATGACGTGATTGTATCGTTTCCTTCATGTTAAGCAAACTTCCTACGTCAATGAAGGCTGAGTTTTTCAAGTTGTGTCAGTTGCTTAATGGATGCACAAACTGTAGTTTTTGAAGTAAAACCTTTTTTACGTACGTTTGACTTGGGGAGTAAGCTTGTGAATACGTTACGAAAAGTGCGAACGGAAGTTGAGAGGGAGATATGAGTTAGTGAAGATAGAAAGAGAGAGAGTTACGTTTCGTATATTACTGTAGGGGCAAGAGAGAGGTGCGAGTACACATTTTCTTTCTCTTTCTTTCATAGCCAGTTGATTTGTCGCATATCTCCTATCCCAAATTAGCCTAAATTATACAAACTGCAAAAACAAAACACTCCTTTACGATACATAATAGAGTTAATTTTGCTGTAGATAAAAAAAGTATTTACGACGTTTCGTATTTTGAATCTACCAGCTTTGATTTGCGAAAAAGTTCAGCTATTCCACAACAGACGGCAAGCAGCAGCAGAAGTTTTACTTCAGTCGTGTGGTCTAAAGCAGTGTTCCGCAAAGTGTGTGCCGCGGCACACTAGTGTACCGTGGTCATTAATTGGTGTGCCGCGGGAAAAAACAATTTCTTATAAAATTAGGCGGATGGAAATGCAGCCCGACGCAAGTCGACGATTACTCCAAATTTGGATCGCCTTTGCTCAATAAAAAAAGCTCATGTTTCTTAACTTATGCTTTAAAATTAAGTGTAAGTTTCTGAATTGATTAAAACGTAAGAATAAACGGTAATTATATGATTAAAATTTGATTTTTTATTTATGGTGTGTGTACCTCTGAAATTTCCCGATTTTGTAGGTGTACCTTGAACACAAAAAGTTTGCGGAACACTGGTCTAAAGCACAATCGTTTTTTTTAAATTTTATTTACTACATAATAGGTTTTAGGTATAAAAATGTTTCTACTCTCTGCGCTAATATGTCATTTAACTCTTATTCTTTGTAAACAGAAACCTTTCTAGGGCGTTATTACTCAGTAACACCATGGAACCCTAAAAGACAAACAATACGAATTCGCAATACATAATTCGAATCTAATAAACAAACAAACATTACATGTTCGTATGGTTTTTTCTTCGAACGGACTAATCTCGCTGTTGGCCTGAGGCCGTTGCAGCTTAACCGAACTTTTGCGAGCGCAGAAGGCGCTCAGCCCTGTAAGTTTTTGATGAGGCAACTAGCGCAAGGGCACCATTTAGGTACGAACCTCGCCTTGGGCTGTTGCCAGGATGGGGATAAGAGATAAACGCCCGGGTACGTGCTTGTACCTCGTATAGGCGGCGACTAAAGGGACTCGTCGACCTCGCCGGCGAGGTCGGTGTATCTGTGAAGTGTTTGCTCTGTCTACATTAGATGGCTCAGAAATCTCTTCCGCATTAGCGGAGGTGATTTCGTCATCCGGGTCACCGAGAACGCGTCTCGGACGACGGAGGGTTTAAACATGTTCGTATGGGTGCCTGACCGATTCATATACAATATATGTACTTACATATATTTTTTGGGTGAAACTGTAATCTATCCTTAATTACAAAAATAGATGGTAAAGTTGTTTGTATATTAGTTGGGGGTTTACTCAGAAACTATTATTTAGAAATTTCTTCCCGTTTACCTACCTACCTAGTAGGATATATTTTATTTTGATATTGCTTTTTATCGTATTTACACCCACATTGTACTTTCCGCAACCTTTCCTGTACAAATCGTTGAAATGCACTGTATATCTGTTTTACATTATTAGATGACTAGCTTCTGCCAGCGATTTCGCATGCGTTGTTTGTCAACAAAAAGTAGCCGATGTGTTAATCCAGGTTATAATCTACGTACATACCAAATTTCATCTAAATCAGTTAAGCCGTTACGACGTGATTGAGTAAAAAACAAATATACAAACATCAAAACTTTCGCATTTATAATATCAGTGTGATAGATAAATAAAATACACATCAACATCTTGTATCCACCTAACCTGTTTGATTTTTTAAGGTTCCGTATCTAGAGGGTCAAACGGGACCCTATATTAAGACTCCGCAGTCTGTCTGTCTGTCCGTCTGTCACCAGGTTGTAGGTATCTCATGAACCGTGATAGTTAGACCGTTGAAATTTTCACAGATTATGTAGATTATGTATTTCTGTTGCCGCTATAACAACAAATACTAAAAACAGAATAAAATGTATATTTAATGGGGGCTCCCATACAACAAACGTGTTTTTGTTTTGCTAGTTTTTACTCGATATTGATAACGGCAAAAGGTAGACGCTTGAAATATTCACAGAATATTTAGGTATATATTCACTTTAAAAATAAATAATTAAATTAAAATAAAACAAACATTTAACGGGGGCTGCCATACAACAAACGTGATTTTTTTTCTCGTTTTATAGATAATGGTTCAGAACCCTTCGTGCGCGAGTCCGACTCGCGCTTGGCCGGTTTTTTTTCATATTTATACCCACCTGCAAACTTTCTTTAACCAATCGTTGTAATTTTTGGGCGCTGTTTGTCTTTTGTAATTATAAACTTATTGCACTTTGCATTTTTTTATTTAGGTAATGACTGACTGTGTCAAAATAAATAAAAATTCGTGCGAAGCCGGGCGGCCAGGTAGTGAGTCATAAATCGGTATTTGCGACGCACTCAGTTATCGGAGTCGCGGATCAACAGAGATTAAAGCCTGCCCACCCATCCTGGAACAGGATTACAGGAACCGAGAGAGTTAACTCTAATTTACGTTACTCTACGTTTTCAGACAAAAAGAGTTCAAAAACCTGAATAAATATACCACACCATTCACAGATTGCCTATCTACCTACATGGTTCTAATAATGACATTAGGATTCTTAATGGAACCGCTAACAACGGATTAGCAAGCTGAAGTGACAGTAGGCAGGGCACCTAAATAGAAGAACTTACGGCCGTTGGAGCAAAAAGGTTCTTGAGTGGAGAGTTGGAAACCATGCACTGGAAACTGCAGCGTAGGACTAGATGGAAAGACGAACTGATAAATAAATATAAATAAATATTGATGGACATTTCACACAGCGCTATCTAGCCCCAAACTAAGCAGAGCTTGTGTTATGGGAACCAGATAACTGATATAATACTTATATACTTTTTTTTTGTAAATACAGACCTCGGACAAATATTTGTAGATCATACTAACATTTGTTCCGCGAACGGAATGATATGATATAATGATGTATAACGGTACCTACTTATAATATAAATAAAGAGAAACACCCAGAAGAAATATCTATAAATGATTCAAACATTTGTTTCCGCAACCTCCTGTGTCTCAGCCAGCTACTGGCCTATTGGGCCACTCAGGAATTAATAGTTATTGACTCACATGTGCATTCGCGCGTAAAAACATATCATAATTATCTGATTTATCATAAAAACTAATATTGCTTTTAGTAAAAAACAACTGGACCGAATCTCACTCTAACACCAAGGGTTTTATATTTTTTTTCAATGTGATATCTCTACACATTACATAACTTACAACAAAATTTACTTGCCAAATTTATTTATTTTATTAGTTTTGATTTATTTGCGATTTCCCATAAATTATGAGGCATTAATGACCATATTTTTTGATTGTGTTAGACTTAGAAGTTTGGGATTTTTACAGTTCTAAGGGCAGTGTTGCCAACTTGGAGGTTTCCTCCCTAAATTTGGGGATAGGTTAAATGAAAAGGGGTATTTTAAGGGACATATTTTTTTAGGAGCAAACACTAGGAGTACAATTTTTTGACGCATTTTTCAGGGGTATCTTTTTTTAGGGGAACTTTCTAGGGGGAAATACTTTTGTAGCGGTTTTTGTAACGTAAATTAGAAATTCATTGATTGGATTGATGAATAAAATTTTATGAAGGTGTGTAATCTCGTAGACATCAGCAGAAAAATGTTCTTTGTAAATTAGGGTAAAAATTAAACTATATTAGGGAATACTCAAGCCTGTATAATAATAGTCTAGGGTGATCTTGAGTTAGCGTTAGGGGGAAAGAGAGGGGTTTCGAGATGACGCTAGGGGGGGGGACACTTAGTCGAGGTTGGCAACACTGTCTAAGAGACTGTTGACCTAAGTATTTGATATTAATTTCAATGAGATCCTCCATGCGTTCCTGAGAAAGTGTTTTTACAGACAGGCAGATAGACAACAAAGTGATACTATAAGAGTTACTTTTTACATTTCAAGGTACGGTACCAAAATGCAATATGAAACACCTAAGATAGCCACTTTAGACACTGGGGGTCTAGCTTCATATCGCAAACACACCAACATCATTAATTAATTTTTGCTAATCTCATTAACAAAGCTTTTAAATAAATAACACCCAGTACCATCACTTATCCTGTCATCCAGTTTAGGTATATGATTTATTGACGAGGGGAAATTAAATAATAAAGTACCTACCTAACACAATAGTTTATAATTAATTATCCTTAACTGGCGGAAAGATAAGTTTAGTTAAAATATTATGTATATTATAATAATATTATAAAGATGTTAGGTTTGTGAGTTTGTATGTTTGGATTTAGAGTATATCAGTGCATCCCAGGGCATGTTTCTAAGGTGTGTGACCTACGAGGCAATACTTTGTTATAGGTAGGCAATGGTAACCACTTAACATCGGGTGGCCCATTCCATCCCCAGGTAGTAAAACAAAGCAACGGGTACAACAAGCTTCCCGACAGTCACACAGGCTCCTAACATAATTATTTTCAAAAAAGAATAATACGTTGGCTTATTGAGCAAAATTTTTATAACTTAGATGAGCATAAATTTCACATAAATGATTATTTATTTATTTTGTATAAATTAATTGTTATTATTGTTGTTTTTATTCATATTTTAATTTTATATATTTTAACTAATTATATTTTAATTACAATTGTATGTAGGTATGTACAATATAATAGGTACTTAGACGTATAATGATTATTATCAATAAATTACTATTAAGTAGGTGTGACTATTAAAAAAATTAAAATCTCCAATAATAAAATAAATAAAAATTCGATATAATTAGATTTTTCTAGAGGCAAGTTCACTCTTATTTTAGCATAGATGTAGGTTTTAATTGGGTCACTAAAGTTAGGCATACTTAACATAATACATCACTAAACTATCTGGTTAGTGTACAGATGGTACTAGCCTACTCCAGTAGAATAATTTTATTATAGGTTAGTAGATAGGTATGAAATCAGAATTTATACACTAAGATTTACCTATTGGATGGATCAGCTGTTCAGTAACACAAATAGCCATCTTAAAACAGAATGGTTTAGCTACACCTGCATTGCAAAGGTGATAAAACAGAGCAGCCACATGACTTCACCATTTGTTTACATACCTAGCCTATGTCGGGCCCAGATCCAAAGTATTGAAACACATGTCCTCAGACCAATGTCCCACGGATGAACGGTAACTTTTCTACGTTCTCTTGCATTTAGTATGCAAACATGAAGCTAATTACACATTTTACACTCGTAGTCTCTTGCTTCATATGACCACATTCGAAGGCAAAATTTAGTCAAGTTTTTACATTTTTTAGAGAAAATTTAGTACGGAAGAGGTCACTTACCTTTCATTTGTCTTGATCATGCGGCGAAAGAAACTACTAATAAATTTTTAATTGATAAACAAAACACAAACACAAATCATCCCCAGCTAGCGATTCGGGACACACCACAAAACAAATTGGGACAAACAGGCACAAACAACACTCACTCACTCGCTTGTTTTCAATCAAGCAAAGCAAGACGTTCCTTCTTTCCCTCACAGTGTTCATCAGTGCTGCCAACCACAAGAAACTAAAAAACGACAACTCACTAATAAAAAAACAAGAGAAAATAGTAGGTAAAGTAAAAAACGACAGAATTCATACTTTCCTCATTTATTTAAAACAATCACCTACTTTTATTAATTACCAGGACTCACATAAGTAAGTACATTATAATATGGGTCACAACCTATTAAAAAATAAAAATCAAAGTAAAATTGATAAAATTGATTGAGTGATCGCGAAAGTTTGAAAAATACCAAAGTAAAATTATTTTCCACTTTCATCCTCAATTGCCTCATCTTCTGTTTACCTCATTTTATTTTTGAAATCATACATATTTTTGTTAAATTTCTTCTTGTGCCTTTCTGTGGCTCCAAATGAGTAGCAATCGGTTATTTTGGATTTAATGTGTAATGCTCTTTTAATAGTTGTAGTCGATATTCTATTGCAAAGTTTAGTTTTCATAATATTTATAGGTGAAAATAATCTTTCGTTTTATTGGTTACATAGTGCTTAACAAAAAATATTTGCCTAATAATAGCAATGCACAAATTCCCTGTGCCGTCAGAATCCTGAAAGGAGATAAGTTTTTGCTGGGGTTTCATACGATTTTAGTCATGCCTCGCGCTAGTTTCCGAATCACCGCAAATCGGGGAAATTCTCCGCAATGCGGGCTTTAAAAAAAAACTAGTTACAACTAGCGAAATAGATGGCGCCGCCGGATATACACCGGCTAAAATATGGTTTTAATAGGTTTTTAAGCCAAAATCTGTCAGACACAATATCAAAATTTGTCTAAATCTCACTTCGTCAGATAAACAAACACTAATGATTTTTATAATTTTCATGTTCCTCGGAAAATAATTAAAAACACAGCCTTTCCTTTTTATTTCGTGTTTCAGACTAAAATCGGAGAGTAATGCCATCTAGTTTTGAGTAGCAAAACTTCTTTGTTGCATAGCAGAGAAGCTTGGATTTAGCGACATCCATTGGCGAGTAGCATTAGCCAAGATTGTCAAATCATACCAACAGATGTTACCTTACAATGCTTTTAGTGACATCTATGAACAGACAACGTGATTCATTTGTTGCACGAATGAAGACAACCTAGGTCACCGCCAAAAAAGAGGCATAGCTCTAATCTGATCTGCATTCTGTCTTTCTTTCTGTAGTTTCTATCATTTGTCACAAAGATGTCGCTAGCAGTTCTAAAATAAATAAATTGGGTGTACTTACTCTGTTTCTTCTCTCTAGCTACTAACAGCAAGTGGGTTTTATAAATATTGGTGTGGCTACTAATACTAAAGGTACGTGCGCCAAAATAATCGTCAATTTAACCCGTCACTTGTTAATGGTAATACTAGAAAAAACATAGCTTGATCTCTGGGACAGCTGTCAGTAAAATCGCGCCTATGAAGTTCTGAATTTAACAGTACGGACAAACGTACCAGTCATTGTCATACTTTATGGGAATGCTGAGCTAATTATAGTGATGAGCGATGAATCATCGTGACCACAGACTATAAACTATCGATATTTTGTATAAAACTTAATTCAAAATTAATTTATCATTTAATTTAAAAAAATAACATTGCTCGAGTGAATTTTCTCCGGACAGTCAAAAAAATTACAAATGGGGACAAAGTTGTTTTTCTAGACGAGACATGGCTAAACGACAATCATACCGAATCCAAAACTTGGACCGATGATACGGCACCAAAGTACCCGAAGGCAAAGGTCAAAGATTAATAATAACTCATGCTGGGACGTCATCTGGTTTTGTGATTAATTGCCTATTGGCATTCAAATCTACGAAGACCAATGAGAAATACCATTAAGAAATGAATTTTGAAAAATTTAATGAGTGGTTTTTAAAATTATTAGATAATTTGAAGGAGCCACATATCATATAATTATTAGATAATTTGGAGGAGCCACATATCATATAATTATGGATAACGCCCCATATCACTCGGTCCAAAAGCACAAACCACCAACTTCGGCAAACAGGAAGTTAGAAATAACTGCATGGCTTCAAGAAAAAGGAATAGAGGCCAATGAAACAATGCTTAAAAACGAATTATTGAGACTCGTTGGTCTGCACAAACCCAACACACCAACGTATGTCTTAGATGACATAGCCCAAGAAAAGGGTCATAACGTCATAAGACTGCCTCCATATCACTGCCAGTATAATCCGATCGAGCTTATCTGGGCCCAAGTAAAAGGTTTGTTTGCTCGAATTTCAGTTAGACAGATTCTTTATGTATTAACTCCTGTATAATTTATAATATACTGTATATTTTAAAATATGTTTTTCTTTCAAGGTTACGCTGCTAGACATAACACAACACCGCCTTTCACGGCAAATAAAATGTTGCAGTTACTAAACACTGCGGTTGAAAATGTATCTGTAGAAGATTGGAAAAAGGTAGTTGCCAAATGCAGAAAATTAATGGAAGAAGATTGGGAGCGGGACGTTCGATTTGATAATATTTGCGAACAAGAGTCCATTATAAATTTAGAAGATTGCTCTAGCGATTCTGAAAGTGATTCGGATATTGATTAGAGGTGTACTCCTTTGGAATAAATAAATGTATGTATTAAAATATTTGTTTCATTTTATTACCCAAATCATAATATAATCCAATATACATATAATTATGGCAGACAGCATTCGTGGCGAAGCGGTAGTGAACACGACTGCTGCGCAGGAGGTCGCGGGTTCGATCCTCGCTCAGTGCAAATATTTGTATGCATGAATATGGGTTTTTGCACTGGTCTGGTCGTGCCCCGGAAAGCACGTTAAGCCGTCGGTCCCAGCTGCCCTACGAATATCTAATGGCAGTCGTTACGGGTTGTTGGAGCCCTCAAAAGTCCAACAATTGGTCTTACTGCAAAGCTTCTATCGATAATTACTATGGATATTTTTTTCTGTATCATAACAACCCTAGGAATGTCAGTTTAACAAATGTCGCAGAGATCAAGCTATGTTTTTTCAAGTATAGGTGGCGTGATCGCCAATCCATTTTTGTATGGTCTTTGTGCTGTAAGTACCTACCGATTATTATTTTCTTCCGAACGACGATAATATGATAAATAAATTTAACTTAAATTTGAGTCGAGTCCCATTTACTGCTTGTAGCACACAGTAGGTACATATCAAGTATAATAAATTCGCCCATATAATAAGCGCCTATGCCCCTACCATACCTTTGCCAGATCACGATAAAGAGGCTTTTTATCAACAACTCCGTCAAACTTTGGAAAGAGTTCCAAAACATTATTAACAAGACAAGATTATTTTGTTGGGAGATTTCAATGCTCGTGTTGGCACCGAACATGAACATTGGAACGATGTCCTTGGCAAACATGGAGTCGGAAAATATAACGACAATGGTCTGCGCCTTATATCGTGTGTGTTGAATTCGACCTCAGCATCACCAACACACACTTCCGACTTGCTGAGAAATATAAGACCTCGTGGATGCATCCAAGATGTAAGCACTGGCATCTTTTAGATTACGTTATTGTCCGCCGAAAAGACCTGCGAGATGTTCTTATAACGAGAACAATGCGTGGGGCACTGGGCTGAACTGACCACCTTCTCATTAGGTCAAAGATGCGTCTGGAACTTAAAGCACCACGACGAGCACCCCACAAAATACCACCAAAACTAGTCTTCTCCAGACTTATTACCTCACCAGAACTGGGATGCAAACCTTAGATGCAAA
Source organism: Philereme vetulata (assembly GCA_918857605.2). Classification (NCBI taxonomy): domain Eukaryota; kingdom Metazoa; phylum Arthropoda; class Insecta; order Lepidoptera; family Geometridae; genus Philereme; species Philereme vetulata. Next base: position 2,038,787 of record OU975460.1, on the reverse strand, counting down.
ATTTGCTGTTAGTGTTCCGCAGACTGAGTTTCCCACATTAGATGATGAATGGAGATCATTAGCAAAACACCGTCATAGATGTGCTCTGGATACCGTAGGCAAACCACAGAAGAAGCATCAGGATTGGTTTGACGCATCGGATGCCGAGATCCAGTTGCTAGTTGTAGTTGAAGGCACAGACATGAATTAAATTCTAAGTCAAACCCTGGACACAGTAAAAAGGAAGCTCAACTAAAATTAAGATCGAAAGTCCGCGAACTAAAAGATAAATGGTGGAAGGAAAAAGCGACTGAACTACAGCACTGCGCTGATACCCATCAAACTAGCAAGTTTTTCGAAAGTCTTCAAGCGATATTTGGCCCACGAGTACGAAAATCAGCTCCAATATACTTAAAAGATAGACAATGCCGAGTTACGCACAAAAGTGACGTATTAAAGCGATAGGCCGAGCATTTTAACGATGTACTGAATCCCAATGCGCTCAGTATAACACGTTTGCCAACATCTCGAAGATCCACCGACTTTTGAAGAGTTTGTAAGAGCAGTTAAGCGGCTCAAAAATTCAAAAACTCGCTATGGACCAACTCCCTGCTGAAGTATATAAATATAGTGGAAAAATAATTAATAGGCTTTATCATCTTGCCAAAAGAGTGTGGGATACTGAGGTTCCACAGGACTGGAGAGATGCAGTGATTTGTAAACTGTACAAAGGGAAGGGAGATGTCTCCGATTGCAGCTCTAACCGCGATATATCTCTTCTCTCCAGTGCTGGAAAAATCCTTGCTCACATTGTTAACACCCGCTTTAGTAAACTCGCAGAAAAGTACCTTCCTGAAAGCCAATGTGGTTTCCGTCCCAGTAGAGGTACTATCGATGCAATATATGTCGTAAGGCAACTTCAAGAGAAGAGCTTAGAGCATCAACTGCCTCTCTACATGTGCTTTGTTGATTTGGAGAAAGCATTCGATAGAGTTCCGCGTGAGGCCCTCTGGCTTGTTCTCCAAAAATCGGGGTATCCGAAGAAGTTCGTCAAACCCCATACGCCAATTCCATATTGGCATGAAAGCGCAGGTTCAGCATGAAAACGAACTATCTGAGGTTATCCAAATCACAAGCGGAGTAAAATAAGGTTGCGTAATGGCTCCCACTCTCTTCGCCAGTTACTTCGCAGTTGTTATGCGAGACGCGTTGCGATGCTGTAGCAATCTTATTCATCTAAATGTCCGCACAGAAAAAGAAGTTTTTGACATTTCAAGATTTAGGGCAAAGTCTTAGATGCAGAAGATCTCTATTTTAGAGATTATCTACGCAGATGACGTCTGCCTCATGCCAGACAGTATGGAACTTCTTCAAAGCTACGTTGACGCACTTCACCAATCCTGTCAACGGTTTGGTCTAGTTATCAGTGCTTCCAAGACTCAAATCCTCAAACAACCACCTCGGGGCTACGAAGCTGATAAGGCAACACTGAATCTAGACGGGAAACCCCTAGAGGAAGTATCTCACTTTAAGTATCTTGGATGCAATATCCGACATGACAACACCTTGTCTTCGGAGATACCATCGCGCATTGCAAACGCCGCCGCCAACTTCGGGCGACTCACCGATCGTGTCTGGAAATCCCATGATCTGAAGTTAGTGACAAAGATTAGTGTCTACAAAGCCCTAATCATCCCAGTCCTCCTATATGGCGCAGAGACATGGTGTCTCTATAAGCCAGACATAAAAAAATTCGACACATACCCTCTAAGATGTCTAAGATCGATCCTTAAGATTAAGTGACAGGATCGCGTGCCGAATACTGAGGTCCTGCGTCGGTCCGGTATGTACGGCATGGAAGCTCTCCTTATGCAGCGACAGCTCAGGTGGTGCGGACACGTCTTCCGCATGGATGACCAGCGTCTACCCAAAGCGGTATTTTATTCTGAGATGGCAGGGATGTGGTCAAAAGACCTCTAAATGCCTGCGATATTGACCCTGCAAGTTGGGAGGAGCTCGCTTCACACAGCTCGTCCTGGCGCTCTACCATCTATAATAACATTAAAACTTTCGAAGAAAACCGACTTCATACACTCGATATAAAGCGCCAAATACGTAAAGAAAGGTCTAAGCCCTCTTATACTTACACTTATAACGCAGCAAGCCAACTCTATTGTGACACCTGTGATAGGATTTTTAAAACTAAGTTTGGTCTAGCAAGCCATATTAGGGCTCACGCTAGAATTTTAATATAAACGGAGTATAATTAAAATTACTGTAATTTTTATGCATTTAATAGCATTTTCTTTAAATTTAAATATAGTTAGGGTTAGGGTCATCGAAATCGATGAGGAGGACTATATATATATACACCTATATACATATCACGTATTATACAAACGGGACCTCTATGGTAAGAGTAAATTAATATCTTCTAGATCTTCGTTCTTCATCTTAGACCACATCATCGCTTACCATCAAGTGAGAGAGTGGTCATATAAGATCTATTTAGTTGAAAAAGAAAAACAAACTATTTATTTGTTTCATTTTTGTCTTTTCTCTGTATTAAAGTGTATTGTACGTACCTACCTATTGTGCAATGTGTGCTGATGTAATTAATACAAATTATGATTGAAATGAAACGAAAAACATTTATTTGACACGACATGACATACACATGAACCAAGGTAACAGATGGTGGGATACCTTAACTTCTGGCTAATTACAATACTTAATTTGTACTTAAAATAAGACAAAAATGCCAGAAGTCAAGCATTTCAAATAAGTAAACGCTTAGCTAACAGGAACATCCTGCGCAACATTTAATTACCCAATTAAAAATAGTCGCGCAAAAATGGCGCCAGCTCAGCATGTGCGAAGCATGTGGTTGGCTATAAGCGTATCTACTTAACGCTGGTTTTCTGCTGACCCCAAATGATGATGGTGCCGTCGTCACAAACGCCAGAAGCCTGTACAAAGCCCGTTGCCAAATTACATTTGCTTCGAATCGATTCGATTTCTACATAGGTTTGTTGTCGATATATCACGTGGCATTTCCATCGCATGTGTCAAATCCCATACATTTTCGGACTTATCGACTAGCGTCATCGCTAATCGAATGTAACTTGGCTACTCTCGGGGATTGAGTGTGTGTGAGTGGGAATACAATATTATATTATAAAAATATACGTGAATACATACGAATAAATAGATACTTAGCATAATCTAGCCTAGGGTTATATGTGTCCAACCAGTAACTTGTTGCTGAATAAATAAATAAAACTATTATAAGTAAATATATCAACTTGGGCAAATCGGCGTTGTATGTAAATGTATGTCCGAGGATAACTTTCGTAATGTTGATCCGATCATCGCGAAAAGTAATACATAGGTAGGTAGTGATGGCACAATTTTGGTGTGACTAAATGAGCTAAAAATGTTGGGAGGTTTTTGAGATAAGTACCTATTGGGGTTCAAGAGGGGTAAAAAAAATGAAAATGAGGCTATCAGGCCAAGTGTGACGTCAAATAAAAGGTATTAGTACATTTAGACCCCGTTTTTATTTTTTGTAAATTCTTTATAATTTTGGAGTTATTGACCATGATGAAAACTAAACTTTGACAAAATTCACAAGGTGCACCAGTGACCCCACAGTGCTATAATTTTGTATGCGTGTAGCTTAAGTGACCCAAATATAGGCAAAAGTCTGAAATCTAGAATAATTGCAATTTGTACCTACTCCAAAAAAAGTAACCACAGTACATGCACTCCCGTTACCTATAATTTGAATGAAACTGTAGGTCAAGTGTTGTGGTTATTTTTTCGTGGCACTATTTTGATAGTCAAAGATTACAAAAAATATTTTTCTGTTTTAATCGGAGACTTGGATGCATTCCAGAAAGAGTGGCCCCAATTAGCCAATAACCGGGATTCGTGGAAAAAGGGAAGGGAGGCCTTTGCCCTGCAGTGGGACTCTACGGGCTGATTATAAAAAATAATAAATGGGAGACTCGCGAGATCTCAGTTCGGGGCGAACCACTAGTTATTATTAACTAGCTGTTGCCAGCGGCTTCGTACGCATGGTTTGCCAATAAAAAGTAGCCTATGTGTTAATCCAGGTTATGTTCTACGTACATACAAAATTTCATCGCAATCGGTTCAGCCGTTCCGGCGTGATAGAGTAACAAACATCCATACATACAAACTTTCGCGTTTATAATATTAGTAGGAAGGATAGGATTATTAAATCTAGTAACAAAACAAAACACATCCATTAATACCTACCTATTTGAAAACTAACTATCTAACCTACCTACCTATTTCTAAGTCTATGTCTAAACAATGTTCAACGGCATATGCTGATATTCCCAAAGCCAGACCGCTATAACGAGCTGTCAGACAGTGACGACGGCCAGCAATGTTGACAGCCAACAGTTGGTAGCGTTGATGGCAGCTATCTTGCCATATCTACGCGGGCTATTTCAATTGGACCCTCTTGTTATTTTGTTTCGAGATTAATCTATAACGAAACAAAAATTATAAACGAAATGTTACTCATTACTGGTCAAATATGAAGGACTACTTGATGATCAGAAAACAGAAAATTAAAATGTGCAGATTCCTTTGCAAATTAGAATAGAATAATCATTAATTCGGTACACACAAAATGACACATGAAACATCTATAAAGAACAAGAGGGACAATTTAATCTTATAATAAATAAATAATAAAATAAATATTGCTGGACATTTCACACATCGCTATCTAGCCCCAAACTAAGCAGAGCTTGTACTATGGGAACCAGATAACTGATAGAATACTTGTATACTTTTTTTTGTAAATACTTACATACTTATATAGAAAAACACACGGAACAAATATCTGTAGATCATGCAAACATTTGTTCCGCGGCGGGAATCGAACCCGCTACCTCCTACGTCTCAGCCGGCTATACGCCCACTGCGCCACGGAGGTCATCATAAATAATACCAGACAGTTATACTAAAGATAGTTCGACTCATGTGTCTGCGTACCAAAATGGCGTTCAGCTCAGCATAATGTTGGATATTATTGACCCAATGCTGATTTTCAGCTGAAATCAGAAGCAAAGTGTAGTGCAGCAGCACAGCAATAAAATAAAAAAATAGAAGATATAAATTGAAGAGTTTGGAAATTTTCTCATGGATCCCATCATCTGATCTTGACCAAATTTATAGGAGACCACCACTGAGATACCTACTCCCTCAGAATAAATAAAACCCCAGAAGGTGAACGCGCCTAATACTGAAACGTCAACATCTACTCCGAGTAGAGTACGCCGCCGTTAGTCAGTCTGTGACCGTCGTCGTATTTTACAGTATTCAATTTAATTAAGTTATGCCTTCTTGTGTCGTCCCAACGTGTAAAAATTCAGCGGGGCTCACTAAAAATACAAGATAGGATCACATTTTATACGTAAGTAGAGCATTTAGATGTTGTGTTATTTGTTTATTGAATAAATTATTCAGTTTGTTATTGTCGTAAATAACGATCCTCCATTTTGCTGGTGTTGCCAAGTATCGAGTGTTATTATTTCCCAACTCTAGAATTCTGAGATTAAAAACTTTTATTAGTTGTTATTTTAAATTATACTAGTGGTTCGCCCCTAAGTGAGATCTCACACATCTCCCAAAAAAACAAAAAAAATATTTTAAAGGCGATTTGCGCAACGATGCCTAAACGTAATTAGTGGCTAAATATGATTTAAGGAGTTCTTAAATCATACAAATATGTAAAATTTAAACGTTTAGTCGCTCAATATGTTTAGGGATCGTTTTGCAAACCGACCTTGATATTTGATTAATAAAATAGTACCATAGTTACATTAGTTGTATCTTACCAAACACATTTACCCCAAAATGGGTATATAAAGACTAAGCTAGCGACCTGGGGGCGAGGAGGGCGCGGGACGCGGGTTTCGTTATATGGACACATCGCACGGCTTGCAATCACAGCTGGATGCGTCTTCTGATGTTTTATCAATTCTGTGCCTACCCCCTTTCAAACAAAAAAATCACAGGTCCAAGGAGTTTAGCCCCGGGGGGTGCAGGTGCAGGGATTCCAGGTCCAGGGAGTCCAGATTCGGGGGGCAGGTCCAGGGGTTTCAGGTCAAGGGGGCTATTTCCATGGGGGATTAAGGGGGTCTAGGTCCAGAGAGTCCAGATCCACGGGGTCCAGGTAGTCCTGGTCCAAGGGGTCCAGGTCCAGGGAGTCCAGGTCCAGAGGGGATCCAGGGGGTCCAGGTCCAGGGAGTCCAGGTTCAGGGGGTCCATGTCCAAGGGGTTAAGGTCAAGGTGCTTCAGGTTTAAGGAGTCCAGGACCGTTCAGGTCCAGGGGATCCAGGTCCAGGGGGTCCAGGTCCAGGGAGTCCTAGTCCAGGGGATCCAAGTCCAGGGGGTCTAGGTCCAGAGAGTCTAGATCCGAGGGGTCCAGATCCAGGGGGTCCAGGTCTAGGTAATCCAGGTCTAGGGAGTCCAAGTCCAGGGAGTCCAGGTCCAGGGGGTCTAGTTCTAGGTCCAGGGGGTCAAGGTCCAGGGGGTTCAGAAACCAGAAGATCCAGGTCCAGGGGGTCCAGGTACAGGAAGTCCAGGTCATGGGGTCCAGGTCTAGCAGGTTCAGGTCCAAGGGGTCCAGGTCCAGGGAGTCCAGATCCAGGGGTCCAGATCCAGGGGTCTTGGCAGAGGGGGTCCAGGTCCAACGGGTCCAGGAACCAGGTCGTCCAGTTTCAGGGGGTCCAGATCCAGGGGTCCAGAACCAGGGGCTTCAGGTCCATGGAGTCCAGGTCCAGGGGGAATCCAACGGGTCCAAGTCCAGGGGTCCAGATCCAGGGAGTCTAGGTCCAGGGAGTCCAGTTCCAGGGAGTCCAGGTCCAGAGGGGATTTAGAGGGTCCAGGTCCAGGGAGTCCAGGTCCAGGGGGTCCTGGTCTAGGGTGTTCACGTCCAGGTGGTCTAGGCCAAGGAGGTTTGGGTCCCTGGACCTAGACTTCCTGGACCTGGACCCCCTGGACCTGGACTTGGACCCGCTGGATCTGAACTCTCTGAAGGTTGACCCCCTCGGTCTTCTCTGGACTTGGACCTTCTGAACCTGGACCTAGGGTCCCTGGACCTGGACCCACTGGACCTGGACTCCCTAGACCTGGATTTCCTGGACCTGGATGCCCCCCGGACCTGGATGCTCCCCGGACCTGGGTGCCCCCCGGACTTGGGTGCCTCCCGGACGTGGATGCTCCCCCGGACGTGGATGCCCCCCCGGACGTGGATTTTAAATTTGCTAATTTGCATTAAATTGCTTAATTTGCATTAAATTGCTTAATTTGCATTAAATTGCTTAATTTGCCCGGACACAAATTTTTTAACTGTGCATTGAGGAAAGTAGAAAATTTTTGACTGGTGTATATTTTTGTACGGGATAAAGAATTATCGCTGAACATACCTATACAAAAAACCGAATTGAGAACCTCCTCCTTTTTTTGAAGTCGAATAAAAATGACTTCCAAGCGTCGTACGTAGGTATGCCTTACTTGTATTGTCTACAGATATAACTTGTACTGATTTTCTGATGTATTTTTTATTTTTATAACAAACTAGTTGACCCGCCGAAGGTCGTACCGCTTTGACATGCATATAACGCGGGCTTTCAATATACGTCACCCTGTTAGAATTGTCAATTGTTGTCCCCAGCCATCATTTTACAACCGTACTTGTAACCATAGACAAAATAACGTATAGCTGTCATTTGCGTTTTGTTAATCCATGTCAGATACGTTTTTGTTATACCACGTTTTATAGTGACTTGTATTCTCTTTGACGTTTTATGTCACTTCACACGGGAACGCGGTCGAACGGGATGAAAAGTATCCTATGTCCGTCTCCTGGTTATAGATGTATATATATGGTACTAAATAATTTATATATACATACCTATCTATATTATATACTTCTTAAATAAAAAATGATAAAATATTAAAAATTTATACCTATTACCTATATTACAAGCTAGGTACCTAAGTCAGTATCCTAAACTAGCCATCAGATCACAAGATCAGCCATCAGATCAGACCAGAAGATTTCTTGATTAGTTTTAAAAGCCCAGTAGTTAGTAGAAGGACAGTTAACCGTTCTGACTAGGTCTTCGAAAACCAGGCTATCATCATCAACATCACATCAACCATAGGACGTCCACTGTTCTACATAGGCATCTACGAGGGAGCCGTAGATTTTCAGAGCGACCAATCTTGTGATGTCTCCACCCAACGGCTCCCAGTATCAAGTCGTCTTTCCATTTATTGGTTCAGGCTTACCAGGCTTTATTCTTCTTGCAATTCTGTATAACATAAGCTTATTGTTATATTTTCTGTATTAAGTTTTCCTGTGGAGGAACAGGGGGGATACCTTTGCCCAGCAGTGGGAAAATATGGGTTTAAAAAAATACAAATAAAATAGTATTCCTATTGATATATTGTTTTAAGTATCACAATCTTTCCTGGCTTGGTCGCGGAGGAACAGGCGGTAAAATTGACATTTCAAAGTTATCCTTTTGATTTTAATGAATCAATGAATTTTGATATTATATCATCATCATCATCATCATATCAGCAGTAGGACGTCCACTGCTGGACAAAGGCCTCCCTCATTGATCTCCAGGAACTGCGGTTGGAAGCGGCCTGCATCCAACGCCGACCTGCGGTTCTTACCAAGTCGTCTGCCCATCTTGTGGGTGGACGTCCTACGCTGCGCTTGCCGGTCCGTGGCCTCCACTCGAGAACCTTTCAGCCCCATCGGCCATCTGTTCTGCGCGCTATATGGCCTGCCCATTGCCACTTCAACGTGCTAATCCGTCGGGCTATGTCGGTGACTTGAGTTCTCCTACGTATCTCCTCATTTCTGATTCGATCCCGTAGAGAAACCCCGAGCATAGCCCTCTCCATAGCTCGTTGAGCGACTCTGAGCTTATTCATAAGGCCAATAGTGAAGGACCACGTCTCGGTTCCATATGTCATCACTGGTAACACACACTGATTGTAGACTTTCGTCTTAAGGCACTGAGGTATGTTGGACGAAAAGACGTTGCGAAGTTTCCCAAACGCTGCCCATCCGAGTTGGATTCGACGATTGACCTCTTTCTCGAAGTTGGACCTATCTAATTGGACTGTTTGTCCTAGGTATACATACGCGTCGACAACTTCAAGAGCCGAGTTCTCAACCATAACTGGGGCAGGGACGACATGGACATTCGACATGATTTTCGTCTTGTCCATGTTCATTTTAAGTCCTACCCGTTGGGAGACTCGATTGAGGCCTTCGAGCATCGTGCTGAGCTCTTCCATCGACTTTGCCATGACCACAATATCGTCGGCAAACCGAAGGTGAGTGATGTATTCGCCGTTAATATTGATGCCCAGTCCTTTCCATTCCAGAAGCTTGAAGGCGTCTTCCAATGCGGTCGTAAACAGTTTCGGAGAAATGACATCTCCCTGTCTTACGCCTCTTTTTAAGGGAATCGCCTTCGAGCTCTGTTCATGTACTCGGACTGACATAGTGGCGTTTTTATACAAACACTTCAACACTTCGATGTACCGATAGTCAATACGGCATCGTTGGAGAGACTCAAGCACTGCCCATGTTTCGATCGAATCGAAGGCTTTCTCATAGTCCACAAACGCGAGACATAGCGGCAAGTTATACTCTTCGGTCTTCTGTATGACTTGCCGCAGCGTATGTATGTGGTCTATGGTACTGTAGCCTTTACGGAACCCGGCTTGTTCGGGAGGCTGGAAGTCATCAAACCTGCGTTCGAGACGGTTCGCGATGACCCTCGAAAACAGCTTATAAACATGGCTCAAAAGCGAGATGGGTCTGTAATTCTTAAGCAAGGTGTTGTCACCTTTCTTGAAGAACAGAACCACCACGCCCCCGTTCCATGCTTTTGGCGTCGTACCTTCAAGCAAGGCGGAATTAAAAAGCTTCTGAAGGACTTTAAGTATCGGTGATCCACCCGCTTTCAGAAGCTCTGAAGTGATTCCGTCCTCACCCGGCGCCTTGTCGTTCTTAAGCTGCTTTAAGGCCATCCTGATCTCATACAGGCTGATGTCCGGAATATCTTCGGTATAATGTCGGGTCGGTTTGGCTCTTGGGTCGTTGGCCGCACTGCAAACAGGTTTAGTGACCGAATCGTAGAGCCGTCCATAGAACCTTTCGACTTCCCTTAACACTTCCGCTTTACTTGACGTTATGCTGCCATCTTCCCTCTTCAGCTTCGTCATGCGGCTCTGCCCAATAGAATTATCTCTCGCGAACACTTTGGAGCCTTTATTCCGCTCTATCGTATCTTTAATACGAGATGTATTAAAGGTACGAATACCGTGCCGCAAGGATTTCCAAATCTTTCTATTGAGCTGCCTAAGTGACTGAGCATCATCGGGAGACTGCAGTTGCAAAGAACGTCGTTCAGCCATGAGGTTAAGGGTGTCATCAGAGAGTTTCTGAGGTCTATTGGTACGGGGGGTCTTAAAGAACTGGGACCCCACCGTATGGACGGTTTCTACGAACCTGTTATTGATCTCGTCCACTGATGCATCTACTTCTAGACAGTCAAAGCGATTTGCAAGTTCGAGTTGAAAGCTCTCGAGGTTTTGGATATGTGCGCGAGTGGGTCGGAGCGTAGATTTCATCAAACGGGACCTTTCAAGTTTAACGTTCATATTCAATGTGGCTCGAACAATTCGGTGATCACTGCCGGTTTTCACCCTGTGAATCACAGAGACATCATTGAATATCCGTTTCTTGTTGGTCAAGATGAAATCAATCTCATTTCTCGTGGAACCGTTGGGACTCATCCAGGTCCATTTCCTGTGAGGCGGCTTCTGGAAAAAGAATTCATCATAAAGAGTCCTTCTTTCTCCAGAAAGTCGGCCAGCCTCTGTCCTCTGGGGTTCCGTTGCCCATATCCAAATTGCCCCACTCTCAACTCATCATCGCTTCTCATGCCTAGCTTTGCATTGAAGTCCCCCATAATAACAATAAAGTGAGTTTTGGTCGTATGTATGGCTCTACTGATGTCCTCATACATAGACTCTACTTCTTCATCTGGGTGTGAAGAGGTCGGCGCGATATTATATATGATATTTATAATAACATTTTAACAAAAATATATAACCGACTTCAGATAACAGAAAAAAACAAACCACATAACCGATATCTATGAAATTTCTATGGGACCAATCTGAAAGTATATCCTTTCAAATATTAAAAGAATTTTCCACATCGGTTGATAAATGACGGAGTTATGAGGTAACAAACATAAAAAAATACAGTCGAATTGAGAAACCTCCTCCTTTTTTGAAGTCGGTAAAAATTCACGACCTCCGTGGCGCAGAGGGCCAAAAGCCGGTTGAAACACAGGAGGTAGCGGGTTCGACCGCCGCGGAACAAATGTTTGCATGATCTACATATATTTGTTCCGGGTCTGGATGTATTTCTTCACATTATAATTATGTATTTACCAAAAAAAAAGTATATATGTATTCTATCGGTTATTTGGTTCCCGTAGTACAAGTTCTGCTTAGTTTGGGACTAGTTAGCGCTGTGCGAAATGTCCAACAATATTTATTATTATTTATTTATATTTACTTTAATTGAATAAACAGGAAAATACCTACATAACAGGGGGCTGTCCAAAGACAATCTAGCCGTGCATAATTCATGCATAGTTTATAACAAACTTCAAAGACAAGCTCGCATTATGGTGCACCCCATCAATTCCTAAATGTGACAAGCGTTACACAACTTTGCATAAACTGTTTACCCAACTAGAAAACATACAATAAATTAATATTAATGCACAATAAAATCTTAGGGCCCACGGCGTTTTCTAAACAAGCAGACGACCGAAGCGCGTTTCACGAACGCGCTGTTGATTCCCTAAAATCATCCATAATCCTATCCTACTAATATTATAAACGCGAACGTTTGTATGTATGGATGTTTGTTAGTCTTTCACGCCGGAACGGCTGAACCGATTGTGATGAAATTTGGTATGTACGTAGATCATAACTTGGATTAACACATAGGCTACTTTTTATTGGCAAACCACGCGCGCGAAGCCGTGGATTGGTCAGCTAGTAATATTATTAATTTGAAAGTAACACTGTATATGTCAGTTTGTTAGATACACACGGCTACACATCAAGCTGTACAATTCCAGTATAAGCTGACCTCTCATTCTACGAAAAGCCTACATAATGCGAGGTCAGCTTATACTGGAAATGTATAGCTTGATGTGTAGCCGTGTGTACGTTTCCACGACTGAACGGCTAGACCGATTTTTTATTAAGCTGACACGCCCGCGGCTTCGAACGCATGGTTTTTCAATAAAAACATGTTCCTCCTTTTGCGCAGTCAAGTAAAAAGTAGCCTAAGTTTCAATCATGGTCTTAATGTCTGTATACAAAATTTCAATGAAATGGTCTTAATATATCTGTATACGAAATTTCGATGAAATTTAGTATACAGATATATTAAGACCGGAATTGAAACTTAGGCTACTTTTTATCCGACTGCGCAAAAGGAGGAACATGTTTTTATTGAAAAACCATGTGTGCGAAGCCGCGGGCGTGTCAGCTTAATAAAAAAAAAATACGTTTGAAGGGCTTTACCGCCGGTCACCTGCGCGTCGTCGACGGCGTCGCGTTGGTCGTCTGCGCGTTTAATATATGCCGTGTGCATAGGCCCTAAGCAGTCAAAGTATCCACATCATTTGAGCAATGCGTCTGACATGTCTATTATTTTCACACAAGTGTGCAATGTTTTAAATCCATCTTCTATCGCGGAATACTCTTCTCTGGGATGTGGGGAATAGAGATGAGTGTTCTGTGAAGTGGTAAGGGCGGACCTTAGCCCCAATCGAGCAATGAATACGTAGATACAGCGATGCAAATTCAGGTACCTACTACCAATTGGATTTCCCTTCCTTTAATATAAATAAAGGACTAACCATACTAACATTATACTCGTAAATTCGAGAGTAATTCTGTTTCGATGTTACGTTTTCACGACTGAACGGCTGAATTGATTTCGATGAAATAAGGTTTATAGATCGATTATGATCGAGATTAGGATATAGGCATAATTCTACCCGACTGCGCAGGAGTATTTTTTTTATGTTATTTGTGGAGAAACAGGTTTACGGCCCACCTGATGGTAAACGGTCATCGTCGCCTATTGACACCGGCAACACCCGGGGTATTGTCGATGCGTTCCCTACACTGTAGAAACCTCTTTACATTTCTCTTGAAGCGTGCCATGTCGTAGCCTAATGGAAAAACCTCAGATGGTAGCTCATTCCACATTTTGCAGGTATGGGGTAGAAAAGATCGCGTGAAACGTGTGGTGCGCGATACCCAATCGTCAATGATATGTGGATGAGCTTTATTACGGTGTCGAGAAGTGCGGTGGTAAAATCTCGACAACGGAATGAGATCAAATAGCTCCTCAGAACATTCCCCATTATACAGGCGGTAGAATACACTGAGCGATCCGATGTCGCGGCGTTGACACAGCGGTTCCAGCCTGTCAGCGAGTTTGGGATCACCGATGATTCTAATGATTTTAATGGCTAATGGAGTATAATGTTTTTACTGACAAACCACACGTACGAACCCGTGGGTAGAAGCTTGTAAACCACGTATAGAAACCATAGGAACTCTACTAAGTTTCTACCTACTCTACTAGAAGTATCTGCGGATTCGGAAAAATAAATTGGTTTCTCTGCATAATGATTAGTAAAGGTTTTTCTTTTTCTTTATAATCTTTAGCCGGAAGACTCGGGGGCCTACTTGTTTCTATTGATTTTCATAAAAATGCATTTTAGTAATTATGGGGTCGACTCTTGCGCTAAAGAACAACTTACGAAATAAAATTTTTCATACGATTTGATCACCAAAAGATCTATCTTAAAATAACTGGCCAAGTGCGAGTCCGACTCGTGCACGAAGGGTTCCGTACCATTATCTATAACAACGACAAAAAAATCACGTTTGTTGTATGGGAGCACCCCTTAAATATTTGTTTTATTTTTAAAGTGAATATATAACTATATATTCTGTGAATATTTCAAGCGTCTACTTGTTGCCGTTATCAATATAGAGATAAAACGAGCAAAAATATCATGTTTGTTGTATGGGAGCCCCCCTTTAATATTTATTTTATTCTGTTTTTAGTATTTGTTGTTATAGCGGCAACAGAAATACATCACCTGTGAAAATTTCAACTGTCTAACTATCACGGTTCATGAGATACAGCCTGCTGACAGACGGACAGACAGATAGACAGACAGCGTAGGCTCAGTAATAGGGTGCCGTTATAGCCTTTGGGTACGGAACCCTAAAAAGTATCACATTCGACATCTAAGTATCTATTAATAGATATTAATACGTGAAGAAAATCGTTGTACGCCTTTATTGTGAGATTTGGCATAGTTTAGTTAATTAATTATGAAAAAGGAAGAAGAAGGAGGCGCTAAAAAAATAAAAACCAAGAAAATTTTATTATAAATTTGTTAATTACGGGCGAAAGTCACTATGCACTGGAAACCAGTTGGTACCTATTATTGTAAATCAAATCAAACTCAAAAGGCAATTCAGCGGGGCAATGCAGCCAGTGTCTTAGGGAAACTTCCGCCTGGTAGTGATCTGGAGCAGTTGAGCTATCTAAAGATCGTTTGCAACGGCCTTTAGATGAATCAACTGTTTCTTCTGTATTTTAGTCACTCAAAGTTGAAAAGAGTTTATTAAAAAACTATCATAATTCATTCTGAACCTATGGCTTCTACTCTCCCATAAACTGCACAAGTCGTGAATGTTTCTCACACACACTAGATAGGTATGCTAAAGTGGAAGGTCTCATCATTTGACTCCAATCTCCAAGAGTGCATCGCATGCAAATGTACCCAGTAGAGTGAGACTTCTAATGTAATTGACAGCCAAACCGTGGTACCCGTCTTGGGTCGGATAAATGGATACGAAGGGTTGAAATGTTTAATTTTAATCAAATTATTGCACGGGTAGTGGCTAGTGGCTATTCGCTGCAATATTACGTTGATTAAAAACACTGAAATTAAAATTAAGAAGAGTAAATACATTTTTATCTTATTCCTCCATTTTTCCATTATCCATTTTTACCTTCATCATCATCATCCTCAGCTTGTATTCACCCACTGCTGGGTATAAACCTTCTTTATTTTTAACCCACTTCAAAAAAGGAGGAGGTTCTCAATTCGACTGTATTATTTTATGTTTGTCACCTCAGTACTTTCGACTGGGTGAACCGAATTGATGATTCTTTTTTTATTGAAAGCTGGTGTTTCCGGTGTAGTCTCATTTCCATTTGGTTCAGTTCTGACAAAGGCATCCATGAGAAAACCATATAAGTCTTACATATGTTTAATTTTTATGTTATGTTATGTTTGTTAGCTCAGAACACCGTTATATATTAAACGATTTCGAAAATTAGTATTTATTTGAAAGGATATACTTTTAGATTGATCCCATGGAAATTTTCATCAAAATTGGTAGAGTAGTTTGGTTTTTATTGTTATCTGAAGTCGGTTATATTTTCGTTATAAAGTTACTTGTGTGTCATGTAGTCCTGTCTCGGGCAGATCGCATCCAGTTCTTATCGGTTTGCCAGTACGAGGGCTGCTATTTATGTATCCGGAATAAAATAAAATAACTATCATTGACTGTTAAATATGGTTTTATTGCTTTTCAAAATATTCGCCATGATGATCAATGCACTTTTGCATTCGGTGAAACCAGTTTTCATAGCACTTTTTCCAATCGGAAGACGGTATCTCCAAAACATGATTTTTGAATGCCTCAACGGCTTCTTCTCGGGTTGAAAATCGTTGACCACGTAATTTATTCTTCACGGTTGGGAATAAAAAGAAGTCGTTGGGTGCCAAATCAGGGCTATATGGCGGATGACCCGTTAATTCCACCGTTTCACCCTCCAAATATCGGGTCGCTTCACCCGAAGTGTGACAGCTTGCATTGTCGTGATGGAGAATGATTCTGCGTTGTGGATTATTCTTCCTGATTTCTGCAAAGACTTCTGGCAAACAAATGGTCGTGTACCACTCTGAATTAACAGATTTACAATTTTCTAGGGGTACAGTAGCCACGTGCCCATCTATACCAAAAAAACAGGCGACCAATTGCTTCAAAGTGCTTTTCGCACGAGCAACTTTTGTTGCGTTCGGCTCATGTTGGAAGACCCAAACTGTTGACTGTTGTTTAGTTTCGGGGTCATATGCATAAATCCAGGATTCATCACCTGTGTAGATATTATATACAGCTTTTGATGCACCACGATTGTATTTTTTTATAATTTTTTTGCACCAATCGACACGAGCCTGTTTTTGATCTATTGTCAAGTTGTGCGGTATCCAACGCGAACAAACTTTTTTTGCAGCCAAGTGTTCGTGTAATATCTTATGTATACTCGTCATACTAATGCCCAAGATCGCCTCTATCTCTCGATATGTCACATGAAAATCTTGCATTATTAGTTTACGCACTGCGTCGATGTTTCGTGGCACAACAACTGATTTAGGCCGACCATCTTTAATTTCGTCCGTGAGCATACGACGTCCACGATTAAACTCACTAAACCAGTGATACACAGTAGTCTTCGATAGTGCTTTATCCCCAAAAGTCGAACTGAGTTGATCGATACACTGCTGTTGAGTTAGACCACGTCGAAAATCATAAAAAATCATCGCACGAAAATTTTCTCGAGATAAATCCATTGTGATAATGACACGCAATTTTTGAAATCGCGCCACACAATGAAAACAATTGACAGACGGACGAAATAACCTGCATTCTACAGCCAAAGAGTTTCATTTTCAAACGTGATAATTTCTTTTTTAATATTATTTATGCAGTGGCCAGTTCCGGATTCTTAAATAGCAGCCTATGTACTGCGTCTGCTCTGCCTAGGCAATCATACCGTCAAGGCCCTACGCCACCTGCCGTCCCCACGCCTTGCCAAGTGCCCGTCCCAGCGCCGTTTTAGTTGCGTACATAATATGTACATTACTTAAAAGTTCAGTACAAGAAATTAAAAGTATAAAATTAAAAGAAAATAAATAAAAATGGAAACAAAAAATAGGTTACCTGAGTAAAAATCTACTTACATTATTTCATAATTTGGATGCCAACGTCTTGGGCCTTTGTCCTTCATTAGGTACCCTTTTCTATCCTGTACTGTCCCACTTCTGGGCAAAAGTCTCTTCAAATTCTTTCCACTCCTCTTGATCCCTGACTCTACCCTATCACTGTTAAAGACATCTTGGTCATTACGCCAGCGTTTTCGCGGGCGACCGCATCGTCTTCTGCGGTCTACGGGTATCCATCCTGTGATTTCTTTGGCCCATCTATCTGGTTCCATGCGGGTCACGTGGCCCGCGCACTCCCATTTCAGCTTGGCTGCCTAGCGACTTACATCAGCGATACCAGTCTTCGAGCGCAGTGTGGTATTTCTAACTCAGTTTGTTCGTTTTCCCTTATTCATTACCTTACATTTGAAAAATATTAAGCAGACTAAAATTACTTCTAGAATAAAACTACGCGACGTCTTCACGTCAAACAATTCTTTGATCATCAGTAGGTATGCGTTAGTGATGATGATGATGATGACGTATGGTACAGCAACGTGGTCGTTCACTATGGGCTTCAAAGATGGCTCAAGGACGCTCAGCGTGCTATGGAGAGGGCTATGCTTGGTGTTTCTCTACGAGATCGAATCAGATATGAGGATATTTGTAGACGAACCAAAGTCACTGACATACTAGGGGTGATCCTAAAGTAGTGATAATCAGTTATTTCTAGTGCACACAAAAATACAAAAAAATATCAGTCACTTGCTCAGTTACCCACTAGTTCAGGAAAAAAAAATCATATAAATAGGCCACGATTCCCGGGAGCTACATTCATTTGAATACGGACTGTCAAGGAGTGAACATAAAAATGGAAAAACACGAAATCAGAGCTGTCATTAAATACCTCTGCTTGAAAAAAATGTGTACCAAAGACATACACAGCGACTTGGTGGAAACATTAAGGGACTCTTCTCCTCCATATTCCACAGTTGCACGCTGGGCTAAGGAGTTTAAGCTGGGAAGAACATCAAAAGAAGACGAATACCGCGAAGGACGCCCATCGACATTCCCCACTGAAGAAAATGTGAAAAAAGTTGAAGAAGTTGTATTGGAAGATCGAAGAGTGACTATCAGGCATGTAGCTGAGATCACAGGGATCTCATATGGCAGCATTTAAAGAATCCTTGCGAACGAATTGCATATGAGAAAGGTCTCCGCGCGTTGGGTACCGAAAATGTTAAACGACGAGTCAAAGAAGAAACGAATCGACATGTCAAGAGCAAATCTCGAAAAGTTTCAGGCAGACAAAGATAATTTTTTGTCACGTTTTGTTACCATGGACGAGACCTGGATCCACCATTTTGATCCTGAAACAAAACAACAATCGATGACATGGAAACGATCCGATGAACCGACGCCGAAGAAATTCAAAGTGTCAAGCTCAGCAGGGAAGGTTATGGCGTCTGTTTTTTGGGACGCTAAAGGAATAATCATGGTGGACTACTTGGAAAAGGGGGCCACTATTACAGGCTCCTACTATGCAGAACAAATAAGAAGATTGCGGGAGGCTATTAAGGAGAAAAGGCGAGGCAAACTGCGGGCTGGAGTGCTGTTCCATCAAGACAACGCACCGGTTCACAAAGCTGCAATTGCCATGGCTGCCATTCAGGAAGCGGGCTTCGAGCTGGTGGAACACCCCCCCTATTCACCAGATCTAGCCCCCAGTGACTTCTATCTCTTTCCACGACTCAAGGAACACCTCCAAGGCAAGAAATTTGACGATGATAGCGACGTGATGGCCGCGGTTGAGGACTTTTTTGAGAGTCAAGATAAAGATTTTTTTTCTAAGGGAATTTTAGGTTTAGACAAGAGATGGACTAAATGTATAGACATGCTAGGAGACTATGTTGAGAAATAAATTTATTTTTTTATTTTATTCATTGTGTTTATTATTGATTATCATTACTTTTGGATCACCCCTCGTACTAGCACAAAGGATTAGCAAGCTGAAGTGGCAGTGGCCAGGGTACATAGATCGAAGAACTGACGGCCGTTGGGGCAGGAGGGTTCCCGAGTGGAGACCACGCACTGGAACGCGCATTATAAGGTTGATGCATATGGCCTATGTCTGTCTGTATCCTGTGTTTGTGTCTGTCTGTCTGTAACATTGAATTTTCAAACGGATGGATCGATTTGGATGCGATTTTTGTAATAGAAAGCTACTTTGTAATAGAAAACTGGGGAGATTCTTACTATGTCAGTTTTTAACCCCGAGGGAAAGAGAGGGGTCAAGGGTTATTAAATTTTATAATAATAAACTTGACAGAGATATTATTTCTCTTTATATAACTGTGGTCCATAGTAATCACACAGTTGTACCTTCCTAATTACCACATATATTCTAAGAAAGAGCTTATATATGCGCAATTAAGTTTTAAACATGTAGGAAATAAGCCCTAAAAAGTAGATATTAAATAAAAAACGAGTGTGCTGAACGAACGACCATACAACTGAAGTAAAACTTCTTTTTCAAAACATTAATTTATAAAATTGTTCAATTACAAAATTGTCCACACGTCTGTAGGTCGATCAGTCTATGTTCATTCTGGACAGACGCAACTCACACTCGCACATTAACGTTTAAAAATATACGAAACGTAACTCTCTCTCTTTGTATTGTCACTAACTTATATCTCCCTCTCAACTTCCGTTCGCACTTTTCGTAACGCATTCACCAGCTTAATCCCCAAGCCAAACGTGCGTAAAGAAGTTTTACTTCAAAAAGAAATGGAATATAAAGAATATATATATATATAAATATAAATAAATATTGCTGGACATTTCACACAGCGCTATCTAGCCCCAAACTAAGCATAGCTTGTACTATGGGAACCAGATAATTGATAGAATACTTATATACTCTTTTTTTTTTGTAAATACATACTTATAATACATAGAGAAACAACCAGACCCGGAACAAATATCTGTAGATCATGCAAACATTTGTTCCGCAGCGGGAATCGAACCCGCTACCTCCTGCGTCTCAGCCAGCTATTCGCCCACTGCGCCACGGAGGTCGTATATATATATATATATATATATGTATAAATAAATTTCGATTCACTTTTTCTTACTGAATGCAATGTACGTTTGAGTATAGATTGCCTCCGTTTTAGCGGTTAAGAAAGTAGCTCAAATAGATTTGCTATGAAACTTTAGTACGAGAGTAGGGTATATTACACTCTCGTGGTCCAGTAGTCCTTAGAGCACTCGATAACATAGAATACAGATTAGCTGATTAGAAGTTGTAGAGTTATTTCTATTTATTTCTAATCGTCGATACAACCATAAGGATGTAATATATGGAATAACAATTATTATGAATCAAACAGAATTAGGAAATACAAAACGATTAAAAAATCATAAGATTTTCCGAAATTGTCGCCACGGCATATAAGCCGCGGGCGGAAGCTATTATAGATAACGTACCTAACGAAGTATTTAGTGTAGAATAGAACAGAATACTCTTTATTGGACACCAACAAAATTAAAAATACAAAAAAATACACAAAAATGAAGGTAAGTACAATGGGCGGTCTTATCGCTAAAAGCGATCTCTTGCAGACAACCTTTGGATGGACAGGACAAAACAAAATCAAAAAGACGGCGGTGTATCTATGTTCATAAACCTACATACACTACCTATACCTACTTACTAATAAACTAAAAATATATACAAATATAATATATATACTATATAGGACAACAAAGGAGATAAACATAACGATAAACTAGCAGTGCGTAGACAGAGAAAGGAAATGGTTGGAAACCTTAGCTTTAAAGATAGGAAGAGATTTTGATGATCTGATAGAGAAAGGTAAAGCGTTCCACAGCAGCACAGCTTGAACTGTAAATGAGTCGCCATAAAATTTATAACTGTGGACAGGGGGTTGGAGACTTAGAGTTTCAGATGAGCGTAGGTTTTGATCATGCGTCTGGTGCAAGAATACAAAACGCTCTTTTAGATAGGATGGTGAAGAAGGATTGAAAAGAATGTTATAAAGAAGGAACAGAATAGTGTAATTACAAATGATTATTAGAATAAAGAAATAAAAAGCTCCCCACATGTTAAATCTAGATAATGATACGAGGGGTCAAACGGACAATAATAAAAACAAATGACATGACACGGACATTGCATGCTTATCAAAAAAATCAACATGTCACTAGTCACTAGCATGTTGTATTGTTAAACTTTATTATCCGCCTATGGTCTGCAGAATGTCAGAATGGTATATTTTTTAATGTTAAATCCGTAATATATATAAAATAATGAATACCGACGAAAATCACGTACCTATCGCAATAAATAGGGAGTAACCTGTATGATTTTAACAAAATAACTACAATAAAAACAATTTGTGTGCTTCGAATTTTGAACCTCATCTGTATTAAAATTGGAACACATTAAGAACTTATTCGTAAATCGAACTAACTTGTGCACAAAATGCACCAAGACCTAGATTTGGTTTTTATCGTCTCGCAGAAAGTGTGAAAAGTAGAGTATTCCCCTCGTGGATAAACCTGTCTGCATCTTGGGCGTGCTTATATCCCTCTCTGCACTCAGGATTCTAGCAACTTCCTCGCTCCGCTCGTGAGTTACCTCTAGAATCCTTCGTTACGTTCAGGATTCAATATAGCGCCTGTGACGCAAGACACTGCTTTATACCCTCGTTTAATCCAGTATTACATAACCACACGCACGTTAATGTAATAAACAATGTTTATTACATATAATTTTTCATTATCATTATCATTTCAGCCCGGAATCCACTGCTGGGAGATAACTCTCCCTTGTTTTCTGTAAGTTTTTTAATATTATTACCTGTTAGATAAATTGCCATCACTACACCTGGTGTTGTCCTGTCCAACTCGACTCGCTCTATCCCGATAACAATATGTATGTTCTGGGACACCGTGTATATACAGAATAATATTTAAACGTAAGTCTTTTATAGTTTGTTTAGGTTCTACACCGAGATTTTCATATTCGGTACACGTCTAAAGCTAAGTCGACTGCTTGAAATAAAACGAAAAGAAGTAAAAATTAAATGTTTTTTTTACTTTGGAAATAATATACTAAATGCAAAATGGAAAGAAGTTTATTGCATGAATCACAAAATGCCTATTTTATTTCGGGCCCAACATATTTCGTTTATGCTAAGCATGTTTACAAATTCATATTAAGCATACTGCAATTTTCAACCTAGTGTAAACTCTGACTTTACTCGCTTGTCTATGGCGACAAAGAGACTGAAGGGTGAAAAGTGATCTTACATTATAAGACTGACTTGACATTTATTATCAGTTATGAAAATAAATGTCAAGTCATGAAATAAAAGGGAAAAAAATGAATTAAGCGCAGTCGACCGCGACCAACGTGTTTAGGCCTGAGAGATATTGTAGAGCAAGCTATAGAATGTTAAGGAGAGATTACATTCTATACAACTATTGCGTTTTATTTTGACGAGCAATCCTTGACCACCATTTTGTAAACGCTTTGGACCGTCGTCCGTCGGCGTTGTCTCTTCTAACAAAGTGTGCCCGCTGATTAGGTTACAACCTTGGGATCAAGTCGTGAGTGAGCAGGTTTCTTCTAGGCAAGCGTGTTCCCTCGGGTTTGTTCTCAAAATCCCCACCACTGCGCAGAGACCTTGTAATTTGACAAATACGAGTATTACAAACATAAATGCTTTAACACGGGAAATTTATTTCCAAATAATTTTATAAGAAATTGCCTGTATTACGATGCCTCTACGAACCGATTGTACCACGCAATCCCTACGGACAGAATCTGATCCGTTGGGGACATAGCGGTGGGGATTTTGAGAATATACTGTTATATTGTAGACCATAGGCGAGATTGTGGTCAAACGCTAGCCTATAAGGAATGCCGGGAGTATGCTGTAATCATCACATATGCATTTGCATTTGTGATCGCAGTATCAGTGTTGACTACTCAGGGTCGCTGCTGCACATCCTTTGGTCACACACACTCACACTCATTAGTCGCCTTTAACGACATCCTTTCACGAAAGAAACAACAAATATTTTTTAATTGATTTTCATAACATTATTGTCGTATTTGTAATGCACATCAGAGGATGACTCGTTCGTAAAGTCATATGTTATAGGTTTTTTTAGAGCACAACGTCATATTATTGAGTACTAAAGCGGTGAATTAGATAAAATTTCAAAGTATGTGTACACAACATAAATAATTAAAAGCAGTTACCTACTTTCCTGTCTGTTTGTATGTCTCTCTGTCTGTCATTATCTCAGGAATAGGTGAAGCTGAAAGAAAATCAAGCTGGTCAACGCATTCAAAAAATATAAATTGGCCATTTATGCCGCATATTTTCCTTGTAAATAAATCAAAACCTTTAGATACTTCCCGTTGATCTAGAATCACGAAATTTGGTAAGAAGCGATAAGGAAAAAAATAGAAATTCGTTCATTTGTATCTATATCGTAAAAAATCCTTCCTAATAAGGAAGTTTGGTGCTATTTTTTTTATTCACGCACCCCATTCCCCCCCCACAAACACATTCTTCACATAAGCGTATTTATAGTTTCTGTATGTATTAATTTTTTTTATAGCTTCGAAATACGATTTTTCCCATGTCACGCCTTACCTTCTTTTAGCACGACCAGGATAACTGGTAGATAATGCTATTAGCATGAAGTCCTCCTTGCACTATTCTATTTTGTGCAAAAGTATTGAATTAATAAATAATACAATAATAATAATAATAATAATAATCCTCCTAGCCGATTTCGGCTACAGAGACTTGACTTTGTGATTATTGGCCTAGGTGTTTAGCCTGTATGTGGCTGATGTACCCTATTTTTGCGCTAAAAGTCCGGTTACAATGAACACAAGTTAAGGCGCCATTAATGTAGTTGTAATTGATATTAGCCGGCGGTCGACTTTTAAGCTGATCTCGTTTTAAGTCTAGTTCTTGCCTCCTTTCTTCTTCAAACTCGTACACTTTGTCCTGAACATGACGCCTCCATTCAGGTCGTTTTTCAGCGAGAGCCTCCCAGCGCGACGGATCGATACAACACCTCTTCATGTGCCTCTTCTGTACGTCTTTGAAACGTAGGAACTGACCTCCGCGTTTCCGCTTACCATGTTCTAGTTCACAGAAGAAAATGCGTTTCGCCCTTCGCTCATCAGACATCCGAGACAGGTGCCCGCACCAACGCAGCTGACGCCGCATCAAATATGCCTCTATGCCACAGACATTAGCCCGTCGTAGAACATCGGTATTACGGACCCGATCCGACCACTTGATGTTAAGAATGTCGCGGAGGCATTTCAGATGGAATCTGTCTAACGTGCGTATGTGTCTGCGATACAGGCACCATGTCTCTGACGAGTACAAGATGTTAGGAAGTACAATAGCCATATACACCTTAATCTTGGTACTCAATTTGATGTTATGGGAGCGAAATACCTGGACTCGTAGTTTACCAAAAGCAGCCATAGCGGAGCCAAGTCTGCTGTTGATCTCCGAGTCAAGGTCGCATTTTGTTGTTATGCTGCTTCCCAGATATCTGAATGTATCGACCTGTTTTATGGGCTTTCCATCGATTTGCAGATTCAGTGGAGCTTGGTTAACAGTGTCCATGGCCATCACCTCTGTCTTTGTAATATTAATTTTGAGGCCAAATCTACAGCACGCAGCGTCAAGCCGAGTCATCAAGTCCTGGAGTCCCTCAGAAGATTCCGCAACGAAACATAGGTCATCAGCATACATCAATTCGGTAATGAGGTCATACGATACCTTTGTGTGCGCTTTTAACCTAGCCAGGTTAAAGATACTGCCATCTGTGCGAAAACGTATGCGGATCCCTTCGGTGTTGGCTTGTAAAGTCTCCCTCACGACAACGGAAAAGTACAGAGCAAAAAGAGTGGGTGCTAATACACAGCCTTGTTTTACACCACAAGTGACAGGGAATTGCTCTGTCTGCTCACCATTGACGGTTACGCAACAAGTCATGTTGTCGTGAAGAAGTCTTATCAAGCGTATAAATTTGTCGGTGCAACCAAGTTTCGAAAGCACAATCCACAAAGCTTCGCGAGGTACACTGTCAAAAGCTTTCTCCAGATCAACAAAACAGAGAAACAGAGGTTGACACTGTTCCCTGCTTTTCTCTTGCAGTTGTCTAAGAGAGAATATGGCCTCGCATGTGCCGCGATTGGGTCTAAACCCAAATTGCGTTTCAGGCAATATACTTTCAGAGAGCTCCATAAGACGATTTAAGAGTACTCTGGCAAAAGTTTTTCCTGGAGTAGACAGAAGTGATATACCCCTATAAGAGTTGCAAACAGATCGATCACCTTTATTTTTATACAAAGAGCAAATTAGTGATACGCCAAAACTAGGAGGAACGAACTCCATTTCCCACATGCGCTGGAAAAATTGCCAAATCTTGTAGTGCAACTCATCTCCGCCATATTTTAATAGTTCTCCTGGTATGTTATCGATGCCGACAGCCTTATTGTTTTTCTGCGCTTTGATGGCGATGATAACTTCCTCAAGAGAAGGAGGCTGATCCAGATCTACGGCTTGTGGTAAGGCAGGAAGTGATGCTAAATAGTTTATGTCAGCAGAACGATCCACATTGAGTAAGCTGTTATAGTGTTCTGCCCAGCGAGTAAGAACTTCTCCTTTGCTTACCAGGAGGGTACCTGAAAGTGATTTCAGTGGTACGTTTACTCGATGTGGACTTCCTACTAACTTTTTAATCTCGTTAAAGAAATCGCCGAGTCTATTCGAATCAGCAAGCCACTGAATATAGCGAACCTTGTTCAGCCACCACTCATCTTTTGCGTTTCGAGTTAGTCTCCTTATTTGGCTCGTACTCTCCTTTATTTTTTCAGAAGCAGTTGTCTGATTTCCCTTTCGAAGGAGCTGGCGGTGTTTTTCTAGGGCGACTGTCAATGTATTATCATTTTCGTCAAACCAGTCTTCACAGACACGAGGTTTTTGGCCTAAGATCTCAGTAGCCGCATTGATGGTATTTGTAGTTAACAGTTTCCAGCCCTCGTCTAACTGTTCATCTTCGGGGTGTATGCCTGCTGTAAAGGTATTGACAGCTTCCCTGTAATTTGCCAATATTTCAGCAGACTCTAGCTTTTTCAGATGAAGACAGTTAGGCTTAGCCCTGCGAGGTCTACGGCAAGGGCTAAGACGCAAAAATAGTTTTGTAACAACAAGTCGGTGATCCGACCAACAGTTTGCGCCCCTCATTACTCTCGTTACTTTGACATCCGCTATATCCCGTTGACGGACTATAGCATAATCAATAAGATGCCAATGCTTGGACCTTGGGTGCATCCAGGTAGTTTTGTATTTATTTGGGAGTCTAAACATGGTATTGGTAATACCCAGATGAAATTGGGAACAGAGGCTTAGTAACAGTTGCCCATTACTGTTCATGTTACCAATGCCATGTCGCCCTATCACCCGAGGCCAAGCTTCAAAATCACGTCCGACGCGAGCATTAAAGTCGCCAAGAAGCAAAACTTTCTCACAGCGCCGGATTTTAGTCAGCACTTCTGACACTTCCTCATAAAATTTGTCCTTGACGTCATCACTTTTGTCGAGTGTTGGCGAATATACGCTGATAACATTTAAGTATTTATTGTTTCGAAGATGGAAACGTAAGGACATGACACGATCAGAGATAGCAACTGGATGTTCTTCCAACTTAGAGGCTAAAGTAGTTTTAATAGCAAAGCCTACTCCTGACCGTCTAGGCTCAGAAGCTGGTGTGCCTTTCCAGAAGAAAGTGTACCCACCACCACGTTCAACAAGCTCACCTTCGTCAGCTAGATGTGTTTCGCTGAGAGCGGCTATGTCGACGTCATAGCGTTTGAGCTCGCGAGCCACAATGGCGGTTTTACGTTCTGGGCAGAGGTTGTTGGGTCGGTCTAAAAGAGTACGTACATTCCACGCACCAAAAGTCATATTCATCTGCATGTTTTTAGATTTATTCTTATTGCGAGGAATGAGCGTTTGTTTGGGGCACCTTTTCTAGCCCCCTCCCCGGCTGAGCGAGGAAAGCAGTGCCTCTCTAAATAAAGCTGCTTTGTCTCAAAGAGTGCTGCCGAACCACACTGTCACCCCGATGTAGTGCTAGAGCGACCACTCTCCTCTCCTTAGGCCACCCGTGTCCAGGTATTAGACCAAGCCCAGGACTTTTTTAAACTCGGAATGACAAAGCCAAGTCAGATGCGCAGGATATATTAAGTTGCATAAGTGTGCGCGCCGTACACAGATGCACCCTCTCCTCCTTACTCCCCTTGACCCAGTGGAACGGAGAACCGCTACGACTGGAAGGGAACAGGACGCAGTATCTGGCAACGATAAAAACTCCTATCGCTACCTTCAGGCCTTCTACAGTTGCCTGGTTGCCTCGCCACTTGAGGTGAATTGCGTTGACGCCGAAGCAACGAGCACTAGCACGGGGAGTGACCGTGCCGACTCGAGGGCCGAAACACGCCGTTGCTACAACAAAGTGTTTCGGCACTCGAGCCCCCCTCTACCAGCCTAGGTTCCTAAGGTGTGGCCGCTGCATGCTATAGCGGCGACCACTAACGACGATCGAATGCGTGCCGCGCGATCTGAGGAGCCTTTTATAGGCGATGTTGCCTCGACCACTAACGACGATCGAATCTTCGTATATTCAACGGGCAGCGTAACGACGCCCCAGAGACGTCCGCACTGTACGACGGCTCGAGCACGACTCGAATAATACACGAATAATACAATACACAAAGGGTGTTACTACACCAATCGATCGAGCAACGATCGATGCCATCGATCGATAGAAAACTGAAATCAGTCGAATGCGGCATAGCAGGAACTGTCGATCGACGTCCATTGATCTTATTTTACACAAGCTGACCAATCCGCAGCTTCGCACGCGTAGTTTTTCAATAAAAACATTACCCTCCTTCTGAGCAGTTGAGTAAAAAGTAGCCTATGCCACCCGGGGATAGTGTAGCTTCCCAACAGTGAAAGTTTTTTTTAAATCGGTCCAGTAGTTTCGGAGCCAATTCAATACAAACAAACAAATCTTTCCTCTTTATAATATTAGTCTGGCCTCGATCGGCGATCGATCGATTGGTGTGGTAGTACCCATAGGTTTGTTCACACCATTATCGCTGGCGCTATCTGGCTCATTATTATTCTAATGTTTAAAGCTTATTGTGTAATATATTTTTAGTTAGAGCCAGCTGTTTGTTGCATTTTTATTATAATAATTTGTGTGGACGCCCTCGTTTTGTGAGCTTTATGTCGGGGAAGAATCAGATTAGTATAGAACTGTCTATTTACCAAACAAAAACTAGTGCAATATATATGAAAAAATAAAACATAACACAAGCTTCTATTCGCGGCATCGCACGCATGGTTTGACAATAAAATCTTTATCCTCATTCTGTGCAGTTTGGTAAAACGTAACAAACAGACAGACAGAGTAATTTCGAGTTTAAATTAACAGTTTTTATTTGTACTTTCAATTAACAGTGATTATTCACTGATCCCATCATTGCATTTTACTTATATTTCCAATGTAAATTCTGTAATTTTATCATTTGTTTTTATATGCTTTAATGTAAGTTACCAGTATATATATATATATATATATTTCTATATATGTTAATTATTTTCATAGCCATTTAGAGTCTGTTTTTATTATTAGTGTTGAAATACCTTTTTCCTATGTACCTTCCTTAGGTACCTTCTTTTAGTACGACCAGGATGACTGGTAGATAATGCTATTAGCATTAAGTCCTTCTAGCACTATTCTGTTTTGTGTGAAAGTATTACGTAGGTATATCTAATATATAAAATTCTCGTGTCACAGTGTTTGTAACAAAACTCCTCTGAAACGGCTTGACGATTCTTATGAAATTTTTTGTATACTCTGGTCTGAGAATAGGTCGTAAACTGCTTTTCATACTCCTATGTGATAAGGGTGGGCCAATTTTTTTTTTTTAACTTTTTAACATTTTTAATTTTTTGATTTGGCAATAAAATTACATACAAATACAGCCCTAAATTTTCATCCTTCTACCACCAACCCCTAACTCAGCTTAGTAATACAAAGTTGATTGATTCTAAGGCGAAGTTCGCGGGGTCAGCTAGTTATCTATATTATTTAATTAAAGTTAGTACAGATATTATAAGTTTCATGTATTATTTGATTAACGCTGCCGCACCGCAGCCGCCGTCATCCTCATTTTTTTAACATAGATTCTGTCGGTACAAAGGCTGCCTAAAAGAGAACACTAAAAAGAGAACAATTAGGTTGCCCATTACATCTTTGAATTAAAATATATTTTTTTTGAAAACCTCACACAGTGGCCGAATAGCCGGCTGAGACGCAAGAGGTAGCGGGTTCGATTCCGCCGCGGAACAAATGTTTACTGATCTACAGATATTGGTCCAGGTATGGATGTGTTTCTATTTAATATAAGCATGTATATACAAAAAAAATTATACAACCTGTTTTGCTATGTACGACATTAATTTAAAACTCACATCTGGAATCGTATTAACTGACTTTAAAGGTGGGTTCGCGAAACTTCGCGATATCTTCTCGTCCAAAATTCCCCAGAGCCTGAAGACTAAAGTCTTCAACCAGTGTGTGTTGCCAGTGATGACCTATGGCACTGAAACGTGGTCCTTTACTCATGGCCTCATGACCAAGCTCAAGGTCGCTCAACGAGCTATGGAGAGGGCTATGCTCGGGGTTTCTTTGCGTGACAAAATCCGCAATGAGGAAATCCGCAGAAGAACTAAAGTTGCCGACATAGCTCTCAAAATTAGCAACTGAAGTGGCAATGGGCAGGCCACATCGCTCGTAGAACCGATAACCGTTGGGGAAGAAAGGTTCTCGAGTGGAGACCACGGACTGGAAGACGCAGCGTAGGCCGGCCCCCCACAAGGTGGACCGACGATCTAGTAAGAATCGCGGGGAGCCGTTGGGCGCAAACGGCTACCAACCTCTCGTTGTGGCGATCTAAGGGGGAGGCCTATGTTCAGCAGTGGACGTCTTCCGGCTGATGATGATGATGATGAAAGGTGGGTTTAATATCCGTATTTTAATATGTATTCAGTAATCGACACAATTGCAATAAACAACTTTTAAAGTAAATCGGCGGCGCCTTTGCGACGATGCCGCTTAGTCAGCTTAACAGGTACCTACTTAATTTTTTTTTCTATGGTAATGAATTTGAAAAAAAACCTATTTTACAACAACAGCCATTAGCCCTACCCGTGTTGTCATTTAATGTCGTACTTATCAACATGTAGTATAAGTATTCTATCAGTTATCTGGTTCCCATCGTACAAGCTTTGCTTAGTTTCGGGTTAGATAGATAGATAGATAAATCTTTATTGAATTACCACACAAACAGAAATAATAAAAAAATAAGTACTGGGTTAAAATAAATAAGGCAATACAATGGGCGGCCTTATCGCTAAAAGCGATCTCTTCCAGGCAACCTTTGGATGGAGCGAAATTTTAAAAATTACGGAGTGCGGTGTACTTTAGCGGATACATTACATTTACACATAATATATTCTAAGATATAATAATAATATGAAGTTTTAATCCTAATACTTAATATACTTATAAAATAGACTAATATATAGGTATATACATATAGCAAACTATACTAACAGATAAAATAAGTACATAAATAGTAAATAAATAACGCTAGGAAGATGACATCGTCAGGTAATGATGTTTCACCTTCAATTTACAATTACATAAGTGTATTTATACGCAAGTGAGCGCGCGCCTTACCGACGCCCAGCACGGCTTTCGGCCGGGGCGCAGCACAGCCAGCAACTTGCTGTCATTCGTAACGCACCTGACGCCAGCAGTGGACGCAGGTGGGCAGGTAGACTGCGCGTACTTCGACTTTCAGAAAGCCTTCGATGCTGTCGATAACGATGTATTACTGTCGAAGTTTTCTGCAATAGGTTTCACGCCGCATTTGCTCAAATTCTTCGCGAGCTACCTTAGCGAACGCAGACAGTATGTGGAGTACGCGGGGTACCAATCGGCCCCATATTACACGTTTTCGGGGGTAAGTCAGGGCAGCAATCTTGGTCCTCTTGAATTCGTCATTATGATTAATGATCTTGTGGGGGTTGTTAAGGAGGCAGGCTGTTTGCTCTTTGCGGACGACCTGAAAGTGTTTCGAACAGTAGCGGACACATCCGATTGTCAACGGCTCCAGTCCGACATAGATAGGGTGGTCCAATGGAGCAGGTCCAACAAGCTACTGTTTAACGTAGCGAAGTGCTCCGTGATGAGCTACAGCCGGGCGCGCGCCCCCTTGCAGTATCAGTACGAGGTGGAGGGGGTAGTGCTGCCGAGAAAGACGTCCGTCCGTGACCTAGGCCTCGAAATGGTCCCTGACTTAAGGTTCCGGCGCCATATTGTAAATGTGTGCGCCAAATCTTTTAGAAACCTGGGTTTTATTCTGAGACAGAGTGTGCATTTTAAAAACATAAATGTTATTAAACTTTTATATAATGCCCTTGTAAGAAGTCATCTAGAAACAAATGCTATAATTTGGAACCCTAACGAAGCTAAGTACAAACTCATGGTAGAAAAGATACAAAATAAATTTACTCGCTTTTTGTACCTAAAAAAATATGGAGTCTATCCATATTACCCATTGATGTACCCGAGTCTGTTCGTGTTAGGTATGGTAGGGTACTGCAGGCTGTCAGTGCGCAGAGACGTCGCGCTGGTGAAGTACATGGTCCGTGTCCTGCGCGGGGAGCTGCACCAGCCGGCGGTGCTGGCGGCGCTACGGCTGCGCGTCCCCAACGACTACTTGGGCGCGCGCCGCCGCCCCGCTATGCTTGAGGTGCCCAACTGTAGGACCAACTTACTTAAGTTTGCCCCCATGTCACTCGCTATAAACTTGCTTAATATCCTGTCCGAAAGTAGCGTGGACATATTTTACCAAAACCTGCCGAAACTCTTAAAAATGGCACAGGTCGTCATTGAAAGTAAATGTATAATATAATGTATACCCAAATGTGTAGTTTCTATAGTATTTGTATTGAATTTGTATTTGTCATATTAATTTACATAAGTTACCTAGACATAGCATCGCCTTAGGGCTTAAAAAAAAACCTGTAATGATGTTGTTTCTAAAATAAATAAATAAATAAATAAATAATAAATAAATTTGAAGAAGTGTAAGGACGATGACCGTCTTACTTCTTCGGGCAGAGCATTCCACAGCTGAACAGCCTGGACAGTAAAAGAAGCGCTGTAAAAGGAAGTGCTGTGCGAAGGAGTTCTGAGTATCAAGTTAGCGCTGTGTGAAATGTCCAGCAATATTGATTATTATTTTAATTGTTTTTTTTTAAATGGTATCCAATAAATATACCTATACTTACATCTATATCGAGTCCTTGTATGTTATTAGTTATTCTATCCTGACTCTACGTCTCATCCCTACGGAAGAGTACGCTCGACCTAACGATTTGTATTATTGTCAGTAGAATTTGATGTTAATGTGCTAGGAAGTTCATAGATAGACATTACGCACTGGTATTCTGTTAATGGAGGGAGTGCCAGGAACTTATATGATTCGGAAATAATTTGGTGAATTTATTACGAGTTGTTTGGTGGTACTGTTCTCACGCTATTTAATTTTGCCACCATTTTTTAGGGTTCCGTACCCAAAGGGTAAAACGGGACCATACTACTAAGACTCAGCTATCTGTCTGTCTATCTTTCCGTCTGTCACATGAACCGTGATAGTTAGGCAGTTGAAATATTCACAGATGATGTATTTTTGTTGCCGCTATAACAACAAATACTAAAAATAGAATATAATCAATATTTAAGGGGGGCTCCCATACAACGAACGTGATTCTTTGCTCGTTTTGTTCGATATTGATAACGACAACAGGTACACGCTTGAAATATTCGCAGAATATTTAGTTATATTATTCACTTTAAAAATAATTAATAAAAATAAAATTAATATTTAAGGGGGGCTCCCATACAACAGACATATTTTTTGCCGTTTTTATAAATGGTACGGAAACCTTCGTGCGCGAGTCCGACTCGCACTTGGCCGGTTTTTTTTAAATATTTTTTTATTTTTATTCCATAAATTACATACTTTGTTATGTCTGCAAATAAATATATTTTAATACTTTCTATTTCATTTGGTCAAGTTCTATCATCAGTTGTATTGCACCCACAGCTGGGCATAATCTTCATTCGGTGCATGTGTTCCTGGCTTGGGCTTTTCGCATCCAGGTCCTAAAGCAATACTCTCAGAGGAGTGACTTTTCAAAAGAAGATATTTCTGAAAATGTTTTTTTTTTCAGTAAATGACGAAGACCGACTGTGGGAAAACAGTTTTGTTTTGTTTGGAACAGGCTTTTTAAGAGTAATTTCCGAATGATTTATCCATTTCTGCGACAAAATAAATGTAGGAAATTGTGTATTTTAGCATGTAGAGCAAGACTTCAGTAAAAAAAATCACTATAAAGAAGGTTCACCTAAAACTAAAAATATAGCCCAAAATAAAAAAAAATATTGAATAATTTTGTAAAGTGCATGCCTACCTATTTAGATATGAAAACATGGTCTGCCTTCCTGTTGCTATACCCTGCCAGGGATCCCTGGGGGTAAGATGATCCTTTTCAATTGTGGCCATACTATGAACGCCATCTAGTTGCTTTCTTTAACAAAACTTAGTTCCCGACCACAGAACATAAAAAAACATGTTTTTTGTATTCTGTGTTTCCGACGCCTCCCGCAACAGTCCATTGGTAATGGCGGTGTGAGAGACTTTGATCTAAAGTAAGGTTGACTTTGGATTTATGTTACTTTTCTTGTGCGTAGTCAATTGCAATTATTGATGTATTCACGGCTTTCTAATATGCTCCATTTGTGTTTTTGATTGGCGCGGCAACAGTAGAATTCTTATAGGTATTGTTATCGATCAAAGAATGAAATAGTTGTGTTTGGGACAATATGATCCTTTTGTTGGTGTAGGTACAAGATGATCCGGCGATCATCTTGCACCATCTCGCTCGGTAAGCACGGTTTATCTTGACCTTATTTTTTGCATAAAAATAGATGGTAAGTACCTACCTAAGTATCAAATACCTAGTAGTAGACCTACCTACTATGATATATACTATTTTGGTATATACTATTCTTATACCTAGATAGGTTTGCTGCGAAAGTACAAAAAAAGGACCCGTGGTCAGAAGACTCACAAAAAAGAAAATAAAAATTCACAAAAACAGCATAAGGCCAAAAAAACTGCCATTAAAATGAAAAAGAAACAGAAAGGGAAAGGTAAAGAAAACGAATATCATATAAGCAGAAAAAATCTTATGTCCCCGAGTCAGAATCATCTACAGAAGAGGAAGATGCAGACTGTCTATTCTGGACGGAAACATAATTCCAAAGACGATATGTGCGAAGAATGGATTAAATGTAGTGTTTTCCATTAATGGGACCATGCAGCTTGTGCAGGGATAGAATAACGATGATCCTGAAGAATTTACTTGTGATTTATGCACAGGAACTCCAAGAAAAAAATTTTTGACATTTTAGATTGAGATTTGATTGCTGTTGATTACTGGAGAGTTTTTTAATTATTTTGGAAGACTTTTTATTTTTGTTAATTTTATTGTTGATTAATGATTATAATGACTGATTTACCTAACAATACGTTTTGAGAACGGCTCAGTTTTTAATTTTTTTACCTCTTATTTTTTTAATTAATAATACGAGGATAAAGTTATATTAAAAAGTACTTTGTGAACCCTTATTTACAATAACTATGTTGTTTTCATTGGAAATATACCAAAATCCTGTTATTTTTTGGGCAAGAGGGTAAGATGATCCCCGGGATCATCTTACCCTAGGGATCATCTTGGTCACCGGGATGTCTAAGATGATCCTTTGGTAGACTTTTATTAAAAGTAGAATATAATGATAAAACAATAACAAAGTAAAGATTTGAAGTATGACAATAGTTAGATAGATAAATTGGTCACCAGTTAACGCTTTGCATCTGAAATAACTTGGATACCTTTAAAATGAGAAGCATTCTCCCTTAAGGGGATCATCTTGTACATCCTTCCTCTACCTACTGCCTGTTACAACTTTGTCACCATGTGAAAGCAATATAAGAAGGGTACAGGGATAGAACGTACGATGTCAATTTTGAAAGATTTTCACAGTTACATTTTTTAAGTTCAAACAATGGCCCACCTTTCTCATGTCCGCCATGCCCAACCACCTGCACACGAGAAGACTTGTACACACGGTTACACATCAAGCTATACTTTTCCAGTATAAGCTGACCTCGCATTGTGTAGGGTTTTTGTAGAATGAGAGGTCAGCTTATACTGGAAAAATATAGCTTGCTGTGTAGCCGTGTGTACCAGGCAACAGAGGTGGGTGCGGAAGTTGCTATCTTCTGGTATAATAAAATTTAGAAGTCAAATAGCCATTGACACGAAAGAAGAAGTTCAAAATTTCGTATATCTTTCTAACATAATTATAGTGTATCATATAAAGATCTTTCATTTAACGTTCTATTTGACCTTATAGTCTTATTTTTGTTTGTTTTCACCATTCTTCAACCCCAATATCTCAACAACCCCCCAACATTTTTAGCTCATTTAGTCAAACCAGGATTTTGCCAACCCCACCTGCCTATTTATTATCAAATTTCACGATGATCGGATCAACGCTTCGAAAGTTACCCTTGGACAAACAAACATACATATACAACGCCAATTTGCTCAAGTTGATTTAGAAACTTCGCTTTGCTCGATCAATTAGTCAAAGATTATGAATAATATTGTTTTTGTTTTGTGGA
The DNA here is from genome assembly GCA_918857605.2 of Philereme vetulata. Taxonomy (NCBI): domain Eukaryota; kingdom Metazoa; phylum Arthropoda; class Insecta; order Lepidoptera; family Geometridae; genus Philereme; species Philereme vetulata. The sequence goes on along the minus strand of OU975460.1, from coordinate 2,002,637 downwards.
AGAGTGACGAGATCTAAGTTCGGGGCGAACCACTAGTTATTGTACTTGTAGAAATCTTGTCAGACCATTATAATCTCGGAGTCTTCAAGTCCAGAGTGAACACGTTCTATCTAGGCAAGCTGGCTCCCTCTTACACCTTACCATCAAGTGAGTACCTAAGTGGTCAAGTATTTATATTTTAATTGTATTGGTTAACCAACACAATTAAAATATAAATACTTTAAACTACAAATGAAGATAGGTACGAAGATACCAAATACACTATAAATTAAAATTTTCATTTGATCGACATGACAAAGGATCAACATTTCTTGTCCTATAGTGAGGTGTATAGGACACAAACTCACACATCCGCAAGCCACGCCGCAAGTTTAACGGCCGGCCGACTTCGTAAATATCTAAAAATGACAGCGTCAGATTTTGGAATGCCCTCTTAAGCGTGCAAATAAACGTATTTTAACAATGAAAATCAAATTACAAGCTGAAAAGCAAATGAAATCAAACATTAATGCTAATATAGATTCAGTTCAGTCCAATAAACCGCCAAACCTCTCCTTTGACAATGACTGTTTGATAGGAATAACAGTTCGAAAATTGCCAGACTATAAAATAGCATCTTTTTGTCTTTGGTTCAAAGTGACTTTTCATCTTTCTTTCTTGTTTTGGAAAATATTACACGTTTCTTTACTGGAACCATTTGATATGGCAGTTTTTTAACCTGTGCATATTTGTATGCCGATTTAGCATGTTTTTTCCCTATCTTGAAACCCTACCATACTTCATGCATCAAAAACTGAACAACAACGCATTAAATTATAAAAAAAAAATTACATCGCACGTTCTTCATATGTATTGAGTATTTAATTACGGTCGAATTTCACCTACTTGCAACTAGTATTTATATAAATCAGTAATAATAATAAATTTAATTTCAAAACGTATTCAGGATTATATCTTTAGTAGTGGTGCAATCCATGTTGTTTCGTGACAAAGTCCTGTTTCTAGGGGTTAGCACCTTGTAAATCTCACCATAAAACGTACAATGTGGCCTATTGTTTCAACATTCTTGCCCTTTCAATTAAAATTTAACCAGAGGGTCGTTGTTTTCTTTTATTTTTGGTGGTTGTTTTGTCTAGACTACTATAGTTAATATTTTTTTATACAACTTTTAGATAGAACGAGCAAATGGCCTTGTTTGATAGAAAGTGGCTAAAAATATTTTAAATGTTGAAGGGAATCATTTTGCCTAAGGGGATCAAAATTAGTGTTAAATACATTTTGCTGGCGTGATGATCTTGGTAACTGCCATGCGGATGGTTGAGATATAGCAAACGAACAAAATCCATGGAAAATAATGAGGAACTCTGCGCTACAGTACTTTATAAAACATATATATTAACATTAAGTAGTTATAACTACTATTTGTACTAAAAACGGGATATTTACCATGATTTGCGAGTTTTTGAGTACAACCAACGGCATACCGACTAAAAACCCACCGATATTCCTTCATTCACCTCAGTGCTAGTGCATCATCAAACCGCCTATCTTGAGATGAGTGAGTCGATGCTGCACCAGCACTAGACACGGGGTCCCGGTTGGATTCAACCGCGGCCCTGTCTGGGAATGTCCGCCTTAAGCGGAACCCTCTAACTCCCCCCTGGGAGGGAGAGGAATGTCCTGAAGTAGTGAGGACATTCCCCAACGTAGGAGGCCCGTACAATGCAGAGTTGGAGCTCCCCGCACCCGGACCGTGCTGGCTCCAATCGAGCGCAAGAAGGCGAAGAAACTGTCTTCGCCTTCTCCCGGTCCTTCGTCTGCGAAGCAGCTCTGCGACTGACCTGGCCTGACTAGACAGAACTGTCCCCAAGTCTGGGCAACATTGTTTCGAAGAAATGCAATGCTCTAAGTGCTCTCGGATCATACGTAGCTTCAACAGAGGCCTACAACAAAAATTCAAAAATCAACAACCTTTAATCTTCCTTCAATTTCTACAACCACCGGTCGTAAAGGCTTGAGTTCAGATTTAAAGTGCAGTCTGATTGAGCGGGGTTCTAACAGTTTTTTTGTGTAGGTATAAATCTTAGGTTGTGTAAGTTTACGAGGTCTTTATAATCCGGTGGAAGTTGTGAGAGCGAGCGTTTTCTGTATGTACTGAAAGTTACAGGAACAATTTTCAGGAATAAATTCCGAGTTAAAATTACTGTTTAGTTTGCTTCAAAGAAAAGCACCAAAATGATCTTTTTTATAATATTTTTAAAATTTTTGCAAACACTGTACTTATTTACTGATTTAATATGCGATTAATACGCGATTAAATCCGTAATGATATTTTAAAATTGCAAAAACTACTCGGCTCTCTTCTCTTATAAAGTAAATAATTTATAACATAACAATTCGCGTATGATTTTTCGTATTAAATTAGGATTTATGGAATAGTGAATTTCTTTAAATAATTATTGATTAAAACGGGTATTTATCGCGTATACACCTTTTTTATTTAATAACCCGACGTTTCGGCTACGTTGCAACAGTCGTGGTCACGGGTTGACAACGGGTTCCGGACGGTTGACGGTGGTTACGGGTTGAGTCAACCCGTTACCACGACTGTTGCAACACAGCCGAAACGTCAGGATGATGAATAAAAAAGGTACACGTTTTAATCAATAATTATGTACAGTGATCGCGAAAGTGTGAAGTTATTTCTTTTTTATGCTTTCATTATATAAATAGTAAATCATTTAAATCCATTAATATGAATTCTTTCCTTGTAAGTAAATATATTAGTTTGTTTCGTTGATTCGACGTGCTCGACAAATCTCAGTTAATAATGCAAACGTGTAACATCCTGTAGGCAAATATAAAATCTATACTAATATTATTAAGTGGTAAGATTTGTATTTTTGTGTTTGTGTGTATGTTTGTAATGAATAAACTCAAAAACAACTGTGCCGATTTCAAAAATTCTTCACCATTGGAAATCCACATTCACCCTGAGTGACATAGGCTATATTTATGGCTAGAAAAGATTAGGGATCCTTACTAAAACTTAAGTAACGTAACCCAAGGTGTAAAAAAGTGCCCTAAAACGTCTTTCGTCGCATGCGCTGCCGAAACAATTGATGATAGAACAAAAAGTATGTTCTACAATATTAAAGAACATATCAATATCTACATAAATAATATTATAAAGAGGAAAGCTTTGTTTGTTTGCATTGAATAGACTCCGAAACGACTTTTTTTTATATATATTATAGGCTTGCGTTTGAGCACGATCTCGCCTGATGGTAAGCGATGATGCAGTCTACGATGGTACACGCTTGCCTAGAAGAAACCTATTCACTCGCGACTTAAAGATACCCAGGTTGTAGCTATCTGGAAACACAGACTCTTGCAAGTCGTTCCACTCTTTGGCGGTACGCATAATAAAGGTCGAAGAGAACCGCTTTGTGCGAATGGGAGGTCTACCATATAGCGTGTCCGTTGATAGAAAGAAGATGGTGGAATCAGGTTGAAAAGTTCCGCCGCACACTCCCCGATTACTGAACCGATTTAAAAAATTCTTTCACCGTTGGGAAGCTACACTATCCCTGGGTGACATAGGCTACTTTTTACCAACTGCGCAGAAAGAGGGTAATATTTTTATTGAAAAACTACGCATGCGAAGCTGCGGATTGGTCAGCTAGTAGCTGATATTGTGGAAAAGTTTAGTTTGGATCTTGCACCTTTATTTAGAGCCAGAAGGCCTTTTCTTTAACAGCCTTGACCAGTAAAACAACATTTTTAAAGGGTCGTGAAATGTTTAATGTCCATGATTTTAGGAGATCACGTCTCCGCGTAAATTGATACCAAAATGCTTTGGCTTTTACCATTTTATTTCACAATCTTACTTTTTTCAAGACAAGTTAATTTTAACTAAAATATAACCGACTTTAGAATAGTTTATTTTAAAGAAAATATATAAAACACATAATGCGTCCCTATAACATTTGAGGGTTGCCCTCGATTTTTTTTGAGATCCCAACAACAGATCCTGACTTAGTGCCCATGGGAAGTATACCTACATTTTAAAACAAAAAAATAATTTCTCGAATCGGTCCAGGCGTCTTCGAGTACTTAATCTGGGAACATACATAAAAAAAAGATTACGACGAATTGAGAACCCTCCCCTTTTTTTGATGTCAGTTAAAAAAGATGCTCCACAAAACTCGGTACTCGTTGTAAAAAGTACCGGTTCCCACATTGTCCGTTTTAAAACCTTAGTTAATTTTTTTTTCGATTGACGTTCCAAATTAATTTATTTCGTTTATTACTCATTGTTTTTATAGTTTTATTATCAGTTGCATAGAGTAATCAGAGTTAAAAAAAAAATTAAAGTGTTAAGTTATATTCTATTAAAATTCATCGGTAAGTATCTAAAAAGTTCACCACAAGTTAAAGTACGTCAACACAAGTGGCATACATTTGGTAGGCTATACATTCAGCTATGCTCACAATTTCATTCATAGGTAAGCTAAATATAATCCATAACTACGAAATCCGACTCTGCGACTTGCACAACGATTTCTTATTATAATCCCTGATTAGGTACAAGAGTTGTCGATTCATACAAATTTAAACATGTTTAATCGCTAATTACGTTTAGGGATCGTTATGCAAGCCAGGCGCAGCTCTAAAATTCGCAAATTGAAGTGGTACCTAACTACCTATGTCTTAGATAATAATATAAATCGCTAGAGTTAAATTTACCAATTTTTGATAGTATGGTTAGAGCTCTACTTGTCAATTGAGTCATAAAGATGCAAAACCAGCTACATCCATTTTAACGGAAAAGAGTGCAGTAGATTTTATTCATTATTATCTGATAGATACAACAGTGTCTAATCAATCACTAATAATTACATCATATTGTTGAAAAATACATTTATGTTATTAACTGTACGAAACTTTCAAAATAAATTTAATAATCTGTGAAATAGATAATAACTATATTAGCATATTGCTGTTTTTGCATCTTAGACATGGATCCTGTATCACTAATTAATCACGAACGCATAATACAAAAACAACAAAGACGCCATTGTAATGGCGTCGAAATACTGTGCTCTGATTGGTCGAAAGCTGTCTTTGTAGCTGTCAGTTGGGATATTGCTGTGTTTGCTACTAACCTCAAGATTAAACGTCTGTTTTGTAGAGGATATTGATGCTTTTGCTACGTTTGTATTATTTGCCTACATATATAAAAAAAAACGCTTACAGAATACATTCAAAGCGATAAGACCGCCCATTATGCTTGCTTTTATTTGTTTAAATCTGTTGTGTCTAGCTTGTAAGGTATAACAAAGATTTTTTTTATGTCATTTGTGGAGACACAAGCTTACGGCCCACCTGATGGTAAGCGGTCACCGTCGCCTATTGACACCGGCATCACCCGGGGTCACAGACCCGGGGTATTGTCGATGCGTTCCCTACACTATAGACACCTCTTTACATTTCTCTTGAAGCGTGCCATGTCGTAACCTAATGGGAACACCTCAGATGGGAATTTTCATTCATTCATTCATTCAAAACTGATATAGTGAAAAAATGGATGTTGCTGGTTTTGTATCTACCTATACCTACGACTCAATTGTTTTAGTTATGTTTACCTATGTTCAAAATAGTGAACTGGAATATTGTTGGCAGTGTTGTAATTCGTAAGTCTACCAAATATTTGATTTCAGATAAAATAGCTTTGCAAGTAAATAAAATTTATAACATAATATAGGTTGTTCAATATAAGTTTATGTTTATTGAAATCCAAGTGTTTTTCACAGCGATACGAGTTGTTGTAAAAATGTTCTATAAGTTTTGCATTGTTGCAGCTGTGTTGTGGGTTAATTTGCCTACTGATGAAGGTAACTAGATTATGTTCTTAAAGATAACTACAGTTAAAATTACCAGAGTTATAAAGCAGGCGGGCTAGCTTCTATGTTACCTTAGAACCTTATAAATGTTCCTCTTTATGGAAGAACTAGCGGCCCGTCCCGGCTTCGCACGGGTGGACATTTATTTTTAAACGTTTTTTATGGCAATTTTTTACACCTTGGGTTACATTATTGAAGTTTTAGTAGGGATCTCTAATTTTTTCTAGTAATAAATACAGCTTATGTTACTCAAGAATAATGTAGCATTCTAATGATGAAATATTTTTTGAAATCAGATTCGTAGTTATTGAGTTTATTCATTGCAAACATACAATAATACAAATTTTTCCTCTATATAATATTATACTACCTGACCAATCCGCAGCTTCGCACGCGTAGTTTTTCAATAAAAACATTACCCTCCTTCTGCACAGTTGAGTAAAAAGTAGCCTATATTACTCAGGGATAGTGTAGCATTCTAATGGTGAAAGAATTTTTGAAATAAGACCAGTAGTTTTTGAGTTTATTCGTTAGAAACATATCTTTCCTCTTTATAATGTTATACTAGATGACCAATCCACAGCTTCGCACGCTTTGTTTTTCAATAAAAACATTACCCTCCTTCTACACAGTTGAGTAAAAAGTAGCCTATGCAACTCAGGGATAATGTAGCGTTCTAATGGTGAAAAATTTTTTGAAATCGGACTAGCAGTTTTTGATATTATTCGTTGCAAACATACATATAAACAAATCTTTCCTCTTTATAATTGATCGAGCGAAGCGAAATCTCTAAATCAACTTAGGTAAATCGGCGTTGCATGTATGAATGTATGTTTGTTTGTCCGAGGATAACTTTCGAAGCGTTTATCCGATCATCGTACAATTTGGTATATTAGGTAGGTAGCGATGGCACAATTATGTTGTGACTAAATGAGCTAAAATGTGGGGGAGGTTGTTGAGATATTGGGGTTCAAGACGGGTAAAAAAACCCAAAATAGTACTTTTCGGTCAAATGGTATGTCTAATAAAAGGTCTTTTTCTGGTAATTTCGACCCCATTCTTATTTTTAGTTTAAACTTTGTAGTTTTTGAGTTATTAGCCATAATAAAAACGGAACTTTAACAAAACTTACAGGGTACACCAGTGACCCCACAGTGCTGAAATTTGGTATGCGTGTAGTTTTAGTAATATAAATATAGGCAAAAGTCTGAAATCCAGAATAACTGCAATTTATACCCCACAAAAAAAAACAAATTCCATGAACTCACGTTACCTGTAATTTGAATGAAACTATAGGTCAAGTCAGTTGGTTGATCATATCGTGGCACTATTTTTTTAGTCAAAGAACAAGGCCTGAAAAAACATGTTTAAATTGTACGTATTTGTATGATTTGACAACTCCTTAAATCATATTTAGCCACTAAATACGTTTAGGCATCGTTGCGAGTCGCCCTAAGAAATTTTTTTTGTGTTTTGGGAGACTCGCGAGATCTCAGTTCGGGGCGAACCACTAGTATTATACTTAATAGATTAAGAAAAATTACAATAAATTACGTCAATTATTAAAGATACAGCTGTATCTTCTAACTTGTACCAAGTACTTAACATGTAATAACTTTCTATCTATTTTTTTTACACAACCTGGAGGTGGAACTAGCATTATGACCCACCTGATGTTAAGTGGTAACCATCGCCTATAACAAAATATTGCCTCGTAGCCATAGATCACCGTCACGTAAAATGGAAAAAAAGCTGTGTAAGAACAATGTGTGGATTACGTAGACTGAACACCTGAAAGGATCACATTATAAAATACAGACGTAGGTGCAAACAGTCAAACTTATAACAATTATTTTGCACCAGGGCTGAATTTTTTTAGGGCTCCGTACCCAACGGGTTAAACGGGACCCTATTATTAAGACTCCGCTGTCTGTCTGTCCGTCTGTCACGAGGCGGTGTCTCATGAACCGATAGTTAGGCAGTTGAAATTTTCACAGATTATTCCCGTTGCCGCTATAACAACAAATATCTACTAAAAACAGAATAAAATAAATATTTAAGGGGGGCTCCCGAACAACAAACGTGATTTATTTGCTCATTTTTGCTCGATATTGATAACGGCAACATGTAGACGATTGAAATATTCACAAAATGTTTAGTTATATTGGGGAAAAAGTTTCTTCGCATTTTTTAAGAAAATTCAAAACATTTTTTAATAAAGTTTATTTACATTTAACTAGAGTATGTAGGTACCCTTTTGTTCGATAACTTTTTGCCATCTTGTAGGTAGGGACATGATCCCATTGCTATAGAAATTTTGGGGCTTCTGATCAAAATATCGCGTCAAGTAGTTTTGGCAGTCATCTCGTAATGTTAACCTGTCACTGCCTAAAGAATTCTGAAGAGACCGAAACAGGTGGAAATCTGAAGGTGCAAGGTCAGGACTATACGGCGGATGCATTAACACCTCCCAGCCAAACTCTCTTAATTTTTGCTGAGTGGCTAAAGATGTGTGAGGTCTAGCGTTATCATGATGAAAAACCAAACCCCTTCTGTTGATTAATTCCGGCCGCTTTCTCTCAACTTCTTGCTTTAATCTCATCAGTTGTTCGCAGTAGAGTTCAGAATCGATGGTCTTGTCTGGTGGTAACAGCTCATAATGAATAATGCCCTTCCAATCCCACCACACACACAGCATCACCTTGTTGCGAGTTAACCCGGGTTTCGCCACAGTCTGTGAAGCCTGACCGGCCTTTGACCACGACCTTTTTCGCACGTTTTTGTCGTACGTGATCCACTTTTCATCACCAGTTATCTGCTTCTTCAAAAATGGTTCGGTTTCATTACGTCGTAATAAAGAATCACAATGAGTACACGGTTCATTAGGTTTCTTTCAGTGAGCTCGTGGAGTACCCAAATATCGAGCTTTTTTGTGTACCCAATTTTTTTCAAATGCGCTAAACTATTTTGTGGTCGATTCCCAGTTCTTCAGCTACGTCGTAACTATTGTTATGCCGATCTTGCTCCACTTTTTAAAAAATGGCATCAATTTTATCCGTAATCGGGTGACCAGAGCGACGTGCATCTTTGACATCAAAATTTCCGGATTGAAAACGCTTAAACCAAATTTGTGCTACTCTCACTGACACTGCACTAGGTCCATAAACATCGCAAATTTTTTTCGCGGCTTGCGTTGCATTTTTACCTTTTTTATAGTAAAATTTTAAAATGTATAGAATTTCTTCATTAGATTCACTCATCTTTATAGTACGAAAAACAAATAAAAATCACATATTTTCCTAATTTGAATTATCTTCTTTAAAATTTAAACTTTGAATGATACCAAAACCACCCAGATACAAATAGCCAAAGAGATTTTATTACAAGTTCATACAAACTATAATGCGAAAAGACTTTTTCCCCAACCTATTATATTCACTTTAAAAATAAATAACTAATTTAAAATAAAACAAATACGAGTATTTAAGGGGGACTCCCATACAACAAACGTGATTTTTTTGCTCGTTTATATAGTATAGATAATGGTACGGAACCCTTCGTGCGCGAGGGGACTCTTCCGACTCGCACTTGACCGGTTTTTTATTATTTTACATAATCATTGCAATTTTTTTTGTAGCTAGATCGTCCTTGTCGCTTTCGACGTCAACGAGGATAGATGAATTACAATTTTGGTAAGTAATTCAAGTTGACTTAGAACATACTACTATTATAGCGCGCTGATTTTTAGTATCATATTGAGACGTAAAATCGTCGGTAAAATCCGTCTGCGCCCCGCGTGTCTACCAGGAATTCATACATCATGATTGAAAATATAGGAGATAGCGCACAATTTTATCTGTATGGTTTTATGTTACGTACGGCCGACAAGCTGATGAAAGTTCACGAATTGAACGGACATAATTAAGTATGGTTGTAAAACCGATGTTTTTGTAACAATTGAAATGAAATTTTCTTAGTAAATGTAATTTTTTGAAGTAAAACCTCTTTACGCACGCTTGACTTGGGGAGTAAGCTGGTGAATGCGTTACGAAAAGTGCGAACGGAAGTTGAGAGGGAGATATAAGTTAGTGAAGATAGAAAGAGAGAGAGTTACGTTTCGTATACTTTTAAACGTTAATGTTCGAGTGCCAGTTGCGTACGTCAAGAATGAACATGAACAATTTTATAAATTAATATTTTGAAAAAGAAGTTTTACTTCAGTCGGTCTAAAGACACTCGTTTTTGAAATAAAACTTCTCTAAGCACGCTTGACTTGGGGAGTACGCTGGTGAATGCGTTATGAAAAGTGCGAACGGAAGTTGAGAGGGAGATATAAGTTAGTGAAGATAGAAAGAGAGAGAGAGTTACGTTTCGTATATTACTATAGGAGCAAGAGAGAGAGGTGCGCGCGCACATTTTCTTTCTCTCTTCCTCTTATAGCCAGTGCATGAAATATATAAATATCTCAGTCGGTAGTTCGTTTGATTATTTTTCGTAATTTCATTTCGTTCTTGAACAATTTTATAAATTAATATGTTAAACAGAAAGTTTTACTACAGTCGTGTGGTCTAATGCACACTCGTTTTTTTACAGGGAACCTGACCCAAAGTTTGACGGTAGAAGAAGTGAAAAGAATAAAAATAATGAACAGAAAACACATCGCGGAAAAACAATTATGTAAGCATCAAATATAAAAAGCTATAAATTTCCAGTATAAGCTGACCTCGCATTGTGTAGGCTTTTCGTAGAATGAGAGGTCAGCTTATACTGGAAATGTATAGCTTGATGTGTAGCCGTGTGTACATGAAGACTTTTCTAAGCGCGTTTATGGAACGTATGCGCAGTCATCGCGATACACTCACACCCACACGTTCTAATCTTTCAGATGCCTTATTTTGTATCAACTTAACAAATCAAATCACAAAAACCATTCTTAATTGGGTAATTCATAATTCGTTTATTGTCTGTAAACATAGATACATAAATTGGTGAGCATAATGCCTTCATTATGCTGTGCGGCGGAACTTTTCAACCTAATCCCACCATCTCCATTCTATCATCGGACAACCAGACGCTCTGCGGTGCGCCACCGCTATATGGTGGAAATACCTCCCATTCGCACAAAGCTCTACGACATTTATTATGCGCACCGCCAAAGAGTGGAACGCCTTAACAGAGTCTGTGTTTCCTGATAGCTACAACCTGGGTATCTATAAGTCGCGAGTGAATAGGTTTCTTCTAGGCAAGCGTCTACCATCGTATACTGCATCATCGCTTACCATCAGGCGAGATCGTGATCAAACGCAAGCCTATAATGTATAAAAAAATATATAATTAATTATAAATGTCATGGTTTTAGGATAAATGTCAGACACAAAAACACAAAAACAAACACAAAAATACCTATATTAAATACAATAAGTAGGTACAAGGTAAGCAGGTGTTGGAGCACCACAGTTACTTTATGGTAGGGTTGCCAACTGTCCTGTTTTCGCAGGACATGTCCTGCTTTTTGGGGTGTCCTGGGCTGTCCTGGATAGTTTATAAGTAGCGTCCTGGATTTTTAAAGGGTCCTGTGTAAAATTCATGTCTCCAATCGTTTTGTCACTGGGCCCGCGTCTCGCATGTAAAGGTCGTTGACACTTTTTAAAACAAAAACCCAACGTGGAAAGCTTACTGTAACTTTTTCAACCAAAATCAAAATGTTTTTATTAATTTAAATTACAATGATCACTTTGAAACATCAACTTTACTGTCTGTTCCGTTGCGACTAAGCCAGGGAAGAAAATCAAGAAACAAGGCTGGTTGATCTTTTTAATTATCGTTTTAGAATACATAACAATAAAGAAAAATAAGTTACGTCTAAATTGTAACATTTTTGACCGAGTTGGAGTAATTTCAATCCCAAGCTTCTCTATCATCTAAATAAACCGATATGTTATAAGTAGGCTTTTTTTATAAAGATTTAATTTAATTACGTTTTTAAATTTGTGAATTGTCAATTTTTGTTCATCACATGTGAGTTTGCTATAAAAGCGTAGACACAAAACCCTATAAACGATTAACTAACAATAAAAGCTTATACGAGCTCTCCTGAGGATTCCTAGCACAATAGTGCGTAATGGTTTTAAACCTAAATGTCGTGGTATTTCTATCTGCAAATCCTGGATTTTGAAATTTGGAGATGGCAACCCTACTTTCGTCTTACGTGGCCCGCCCAACCCCATTCTAGCCTGGCAGCTTTAATTTCAGAATCAGCAATGCCAGTCTTTAAACGCAGCGTGGTGTTACAGATTCTGTCAATCCTCTTTACTTCAAGCACGCCGCGCTCCATTGCTCTTTGGCAAACCTTGAGTTTGGATTTTTGAGCCTCGGTTAAAGACCACGTTAAGACGAATGCACCCGGACAGATGGGCAACGATCGTCACGCAGTGGGTGCCTGAAGACGGGCGACGGCGCCGAGGAAAGCCTAGTAGACGCTGGCGTGACGATCTCGATGCCTTCGAGACAGATTGGTGGAATTTGGCACGCGAGCAAAAGTCCTGGAAGACAGTGGGGGAGACCTTTGCCCAGCAGTAGAATGAAATGGTTGAAAAGAAAACCCTACTTTAAGGCATTACTATCATCATTGTCAGTCTAAATCTTGGCCACCTCTGGGGATCAACGAGTATTTCCAAATTGAATATGCCTACTTCACCATAATTTTAAATTTGTATTTAAGGCGTACTAAAAGCGGCTCCAAAAAAACAACAGTAAACCCCCACTTCTCTGCAAAGCTAAATACATCGCAAACGAAAGAGAATACTAGCGAGCCGAAACATTTTCGGGCCAAGAAAATTGGCAGGCAAGAGACGGAACCGGACCACAAGTAAGTTGTTACAAGCAAAGTGAAATCTCATAATCTATCCGGACGATTTGACGTTTGTCTAATAAACTCGAAAGTAATTTTGTCTCTCTGTCTGTCTGTCTGTTTATTACGTTTTCATGAATAGCGGAACCGATTTCGATGAAAGTTAGTAAATAGATTATAGTATTTAATAGATATAGATGATAGCACTCGGGCACCAGCGGCACTAAGCCGGGGTGCCCGCTGCTGCCATAGCCTGCCGCCACATGACGATGCAGGCGGCAGGCGCAGTGCCCGATGTTGCGGCTACCGGCGCCACACGACGCCGACGGCGCCCGCGCGCAGCATGCTCTGCCCGTTCCGCTGCCGCGCCTCCTCGAGAGACGCGCTCAGCACTAAGCGCAAACAAAACATTTTCAAAATGATAGCTTCAGACACAACTTCAGAATCAGATTATGAACAGGATTGAGACATATGCTACCCGACTGCGCAGAAGTAGAGTAATGTATTTATTGACACAACTACGCGTGCGAAGCTGCGGGCAGGTCAATCTATTTATTATTGTGTGAAGATAAAAAGTTGTGGTTACCTTTTTTATGGTTATTGCTCGCACGGAGGAGTTTGAGAATTGGCATAGTTAAAGTGTGTACGAAGAAGATGAATTCCAAAATTAAACATAGAAAAAAATATGAATTTCTGTCGATTTTCGACCACTGTGTACATATAAATAATATAATACTAGCTGACCAATCCGCAGCTTCGCACGTGTAGTTTTACAATAAAAACATTACCCTCCTTCAGCGCAGTTGGGTAAACAGTAGCCTATGTCACCCGGGGATAGTGTATCTTCACAACGGTGAAAGATTCTTTTAAATCGGTCCAGTAGTTTCGGAGCCTATTCAATGCAAACAAACAACTCTTATAATATTAGTATAGACTAGCTGCAACTCGCGGCTTCGTACGCGTTTTGTCAATATAAACATTACCCTCATTCCGCAAGGTCGTGTAAGAAGTAGCCTATGTATGTCCCAATCCCGGTCATAATCTATGTGTATATCAAATTTCATCGAAATCTGTTCAGCCGTTTAATCGTGAAAAGTAAAATAGAGACAATAGGATCCAGCTTTGGTGGTGGTGGGGGGGGGGGGGGGGGGTCACATAGTCGTGGTCAAGTCACAAGAAGTAAGAAGTTATAATTTGTTTTTATAATCATAGATACAAGTAAAAAGCAGGTATTTTATTAATGTACTTACATACTGTACTTAAAAATACCTGTATTTAAATAACAAAATCAATTATGTAAATCAAAATATCATATTAAATTAATTAAATATTGAATGTACTTACATAAAATCTATATTGTGACAAAAAATATAAAAACATTGGATCCGCCCCTGTCTGTAGGTCTGTTTGTTACGTTTTCACGACTAAATGGCTGGGCGAATTTCGATATATTTTATTATAAAAAGAATATGTTAATAATGTGATAGTGAGAAAGTGTGCATAGTGCGGAACTCATTAGCAAACTCTAAAGATGATTCTAATTTGGAAGTACAATATTTGTGTTTGTACATAAAAACCTTTAGTAGAATTCAACAAAAGAGTGCTAGATTTTGATATTTTTACAGGTCAACAAGAATTGATACAAATAAAGAAAAACAGAAGCCGACTCCGAGTCAAAATTGGTGGACGTTCGTATAAGCGTAACTTTTTCAATTTAATCCATAAAAATATAATAAAGAAAGTAACTCTGTCCATCTATCTCTATGTCTCTCTTTCTCTCTGCCTGTTATCCGATTTCGATGAAATTTGGTACTATTGCCAACTTGTATACTGTGATTGTGTAGATAGTGCTTTCCTTTTGATTCCAATTAATATAACAGTTTGTTATATCTTATTTTCATTCAATCATTAATTGGATAAAAAAAGCTAGGATAAAAAAAACATATAACACATTTTACATACGTTGAAACTTTTTAATTTTGCAACATCTGTATAACTCTACCCATGCTCTAGCAAGTAAATAAATCTTTAGGGTCATACCACAAAAACTGAAACGTCAGCTAAACACAGTTTAAATAAATCCTTAACAGAAATTGGTAAGGAGTTTTTTACACATACGTTAAACAACTTTAACTGGTTAAAGAGTACGTTTATCTTGGACATTGTTTATCATTTGGCCCGGGATCTCAGGTGAAAGAAATATCCAGGCGAGTTCAGTTAGGATGGGCTGACTTTGGTAATCTTGATTTCGTCTTCAGTTCTAAGATTCCGCAATGACTTAAGACAAAGGTTTTCAGTCAATGTGTCCTGCCTATCCTCACATACGGTGCTAAAACATGGCCGGCACGAACTTGTTCACAACTTGTTGCTCAGAGAGCAATGGAGCGTGCCATGTTAGGCATCTCACTGTTGAACCATATACCCAACATCGAAATACGACGCAGAACCAAAGTCGTGGATGTGGGTAGAAGGATCAACCAGCTGAAGTGGAGATGGGCTGGACACTTGGCAAGGAGGAAAGACGGAAGATGGACGAGAGCAGCAACTGAGTGGTGGCCTCAAGAAGGGTGCAGACCAGTTGGCAGACACTAGCCAGATGGTCGGACGACATCGCGCGAGTTGCGGGAAGGCAATGCATGCGCTTGGCACAGGACCGGAGAGAGTGGCGTGATAACGAGGTGGCCTATACCCAGCAGTGGGTGGACGTGGGCTGAGATGATGACGATGATGATGACGTTAAACAGTATTTAATTTTTTTTTGTTGTAAAAAGGTATATCTTTAATAAAAAAGTGTCAAGTATGCTAATACCTAGTAGATAACATTAAGAACCGTACAATTTAAGAATTTTATAGATTTTTATAAAGACTAGCTGATCCGCCCGCGGCTTCTCATTCATGGTATTTCAATAAAAATATTACTCTTCTTTTGCGCACTCAGGTAAAAAGTAGTCTATGTCCTTTTCCAGGGTATAATCTATCTCCTTGCCAAATTTCATTACGATCCGTTCAGACGTTTAGTTATGAAAAGGTAACAAACAAACTAACAGTTACTTTCGCAGTTACTATGTATGTATTATACATATTAACCTTCCTCTTGAATCTCTGTATCTATTGCTGAAAACTACATTAAAATACGTAGAGTAGTTTAAAAGATCTAAGGTAACAGCGGAAGCGACTTCATTTTATACTATGTAAAGACTAATATGATTCAACATATAATGTATAGCGACGCAACAGCAATTGGCTTACGTAATAAGGCTGCCGTTGCATTATGCTGACTAAGCTAAGGTGCGGTTTGTATGTGTCCATCTAAAAACCTATCGCAGGCCTATACAACCTATACAGTGACCCTCTGGCCCAACGTGCTACCTCTGGATAAATCACCTTTTCTGTGCTTACCCATTTTTATTAGTAGAGATCGTTGTGAAAGGGCTCGCTCGGGAAGTTCTACCACCGTAACTATTTCTACCGCAGTGTTCCTGTTTGAAGGGCTTATGGCTATACACCTGTATGCCTCAAGTAGATGCACGCAGGACAGTGCATCGTAGGGCACGTTTCTCAGGTGCGTGACCTACAAGACAATACTTTGTCAAAGGTGATGGTTACAACTTAACATCAGGTGGCCCATATACATGTTCCAACTTGTGGTCACATAAAAAATAAACTATTTAATAAAGTTTTTATTTTACAGGTCTAACAAATCTAAAAGCGATAGTTTCGAGTTAAGCCCTTATTCTGTAAGTCATGTTGTTGGTTTATTGGTCATATTGAGGAAAGGGTCTACTGAAAAATTTACGTATTCAAAAATAAAATGCATAACGATCCCTAAATGTATTTAGCGTCTAAACATGTTTAAATTTGACGTATCTTGATATATCTTAAATCATATTTAGCTACTAAGGCACTTGTCTCACCGCCGGCGATGAGCGAGGAGCGAGTAGAGATAGAAACTGGAAACGAGTTGGCGAGCAGCGAGAAGCAAGTGTGTAGTTACTATGGTTGTATCGCTGGCTGGGCTATAAAGCGAGTGAGGGAGTGCGGCGAGCGATACTCGTTGAGCGCGTGGCGCGTTCGTTCCGTTCCGCTGGTTCATCTCACGGCGTGTGTTCTGACAGCCAAGCGAGCATCGCTTAACGAGTGTTGTAGTCGCTGCGACAAAATAGTGGAGAGCGATCAGCTATTAATATAGGTACGTGTCTCTTTTACTGACACGGAATCTAAATCTTTTGTACGTTTCTTGAGCCAGAAAATAGTTGAATGCTAATCCTTACTCGCCGGCGGTGAGACAAGTGCCTCAATACATATAAGCATCGTTGCGCAAGTCGCCCTTATTGTCATATGTTTACAAATAGTCATGTTTCAAATAAATAATTCCTATTAGCCGGAGAGCTGATGACACATTTGGGGAAAGTGACAATTTGAAATCAATAAAAGTACTTAAATGTAGTGAAACTGGAATCGGGAGTCGGGCAGGGCGTTTCTGGTTATTTCGCCACAGCGCAGTATACCGGTAGTTTGGTAATATACTGACGATATCCAAGTGATGGTTACAACATAAAAAAGACTTCTCGTAAAAAAAAAACTACTAGTTATATGTATTATAAAATTTTAAAGAAAATCAATTAAGTTTAGGTGCCTACTCTTGTAATCGACACCCAAAATGAAAGGCTGATTTGATATCTCTTTCGGAAATGGCTGCGGGTTTTGGGTTGACACGTCGATCTCGAGACGTCACCAATACAGTATCTGTGGTTAGATGGCAAGCATTATGCAATAGCACAACATAAGTTTAATAAAGTGTTTGCCAAAATAAAATTCACATTTCTATGGTAAACATTTCACAGATTTATTTATTATGCTCATCAAAATAACCCCTTTCATTTTTGTGCGTATATTATCAAAACACCCTATGAAGATATTTACAAAAATATATATAAATATGTGTTTTAGGCAACTTGGAATTATTTTATTTCTTAAGTTTAGAATTTATTTAGAATTTATTATGCTACAAATCAAAATCCCCGACTATTTAGACGGTTTTAAACCATGACCAGATAAGCCAATTCATCCAAGTTGATATAGAGATCTATCAAAATTCAGCTATGTTTGTGCAAAACTCGAAGAGTAGTAAATAGATTGAATTAACATTTTTACACGTCGTTGCATTTCTCTATATGGGTGTTTTTGTACACTTTTTAGGGTTCCGTATCTCAAAAGGTAAAAAAAAACCCTTATAAGATCACTCTCTTGTCCGTCTGTCTGTCCGTGTGTCACCACCAATTTTCTCAGGAACGAGTGGACCTAACAACATGAAATTTATACCAGATACTAAGGTCTATACTCCTTATTAGGTGTATAAAAATCAAGGTCCTGAGTCAACACGATAAAAAGATATACAAATTTAGATTTTCGCGAAAATTTGTGAGTACCAAAATTTACAACTTATTTTTCGGAATTTTCCCTTTACTTGTGCTGTAAGACCTTGCTTTTAACCAAAATTGACAATTCTAGGTCAACCGGAAGTACCCTATAGGTTTTGGGAATCTATATGGCAGGTCCCGTTGACCTAGAATCACGAAATTTGGCAAAAAGCAAAATTAAAGGGTGTCCTTTAGTTTTCAACTTTGTTTAATTTTTGGCATTTTTCCCTTTATTTGTGCTGTAAGACCTTGCTTTTAACCAAAATTGACAATTCTAGGTCAACCGGAAGTACCCTATAGGTTTTGGGAATCTATATGGCAGGTCCCGTTGACCTAGAATCACGAAATTTGGCAAAAAGCAAAATTAAAGGGTGTCCTTTAGTTTTCAACTTTGTTTAATTTTTGGCATTTTTCCCTTTATTTGTGCTGTAAGACCTTGCTTTTAACCAAAATTGACAATTCTAGGTCAACCGGAAGTACCCTATAGGTTTTGGGAATCTATATGGCAGGTCCCGTTGACCTAGAATCACGAAATTTGGCAAAAAGCAAAATTAAAGGGTGTCCTTTAGTTTTCAACTTTGTTTAATTTTTGGCATTTTTCCCTTTATTTGTGCTGTAAGACCTTGCTTTTTGCTAAATTTCGTGATTCTAGGTCAACGGGAACTACAATAGAGGTTTTTGACCCAAAACCTAGTTACATAGTTAGGTACCTACCATACATAGTTGACATACATAGTCCGCTGAGTTGTATGGGCGCTCATACAATTTAGAGGACTAGCTTAATCGCCACCAACCTCAAATAAATAAAAACTTAAAATTGGCTCCCATACAACAGACATGATGTTTTTTCCGTTTTTATAGATAATGGTACGGAGCCCTTCGTGCGCGAGTCCGACTCGCACTTGGCCGGTTTTATTTCCCCGAAGTTCTCACGGGGACGGGAAATTCAAAGCGTGCGAAGCCGCGGGCGGGTTAGCTAGTTAAGCTTTTAAAGCTACCAGTTTTTAGAAACATGCTTCTGTTTCAGATTGCCCAACAATTAATAGCCATAACATCACAAATGCCTGAAGCGAACGTGTCTGTTGAGATTTTAGGGCAAACCGCGGAGTACAACGATATCGTCCTATTAAAAATAACGGAAAAGAAAAGTCAAATAGATAAATACTTCAGAGCTGATGACAAATATATCGATGAATTACCACAGAAGAAGATTATATTTATAGTCCATGCCCTCAGTGTAATGGGGGTAAACCATATGGAAGTTTTTAAGCACAGTCATTATTACACTAAACTTTTTTCATTTTATTTTGCACATTTGGACAAGTATGATATATTTTTGATTCCTATGGCTAACCCTGATGGATATGCTTATGTTATGGTAAGTGCTTGGAACAGTTTTCTTTTTACGAAGGGTTACTTAACGAAGGGTTACTTCGTCATTAATAATAATAATAATTTCATTTATTAATTTCAAGCACATAATAACAATTTTAAATAATATAATTTACAAAGATTTATAATTTAAATAATGGCTTGTATAAATAGTATTTTTATTTATAGTGTTATCCGAACACATGCGGAAAATTCCAAGATTTCGCATGTGTTCGGATAACACTATAAATAAAAATACTATTTGAAATAAGCAACGCGACATCTCTTGTCAATGTACTGAACTGCAACGTTTGGCATTGGGCAGGTACAAAGAACTATATAAGTTTTCCTGTAGATGGAGCTAACGGCGCTTTAGTCGTAATTCTGAATCATCTCACTAATTTCGACCTATACGCCTGGTTGCACAGATGGTAGTGCGTTCTCGTATCAAGAGAAAGGTCGCGGGTTCAAGTCCCGTCTAGGCTTGAAGTTTTTGAGATGATTTTAAAAATCTTGGCTTGTATAAACATCATAATTTCAAACAGGAGCTACACTAAGTCGAGTAGACTTGTGCTGTAGATCCTGTTCTCCTTCAAGTGGGTTCCCTAATAGAAGCCATATCTAGTCATTTCACTTTACATTTCCTTTGGTACAAACGTCTACACATCAAAGTATACATTTCCGGTATAAGCTGACCTCGCATTGTGTTGGCTTTACGTGGAATTAGAGGTCAGCTTATACTGGAAATTTATAAAAAAAAACTAGATAGCTTGATATAGCCATCTGTATCATGTGTAGCCATCTGTGCAATTTATTTAATTTATCATTAGGCTGCTCACTGTTGAACATAGGGAATAGATTTCCAGAGCGACCAATCGTGCTTGCACCCAACAGCTTCCAAGCAGCCTTTATCAGGTCGCTTTTCCATATATCTAGATTTTTTACCTTAAATACTAACACAGTTTTGTTTTAAGTCCAATTGAAAAAGATTAATAAAACACGGCGTAGAATCACATTCACTCAAACTTATTATATATTATATTATTATAATTCATAATTCACTTAAATCACTCTTTTTGGTGTTAAGGCTAAGTTCATGTGAACGCGCGGTACCGCGCGGAACTACTCACCGCCCGGTACAAGATCTTGCGCACGGGACAGAGTGCACCGCGTTGTGCCGCGCGCCACCGCTTAATGTAGACGATAAAGACTATTTGGTTTGATCTTGTATCGCGCGGTTAGTAGTTCCACGCGGTACCGCGCGTTCATATGAACTTAGCCTTAAGCTCGGTATCTTAGGACGCCATAGCCTTATTACGTAAGTCAATTACTGTCGCGTTGCTATCGCTGGTCAGGCCATCCTTTTAATAACTACAGTGCGTATCTCACGTGTGTAAAAGACGTAATTGGCTTACGTAATAAAGCTACCGATCTAAGGTACGGCATTTAGATTCACACCATTCAATCGAGGTTATAATATATTTGCAGTTTTAATATCCTATTTATTTTGTACAACATGCAACTGGCCCACCTGATGTTAAGTGGTAACCATCGCCTATAACAAAACACTGCCACACACCTTAGAAACGTGCCCTACGATGCACTGCCCTGCGTTTACCTACTTGAGGCATAAAGGCGTAGTGCTTGGCGGCAGACATAGGTAAGGTGGTAATATTTCCCCGGGCGAATACTTTCACAAAAAAAAAATTGAGTGTGCTTTATACCACACGATTAAAGTAAAACTTCGTTTTCAAAATATTAATTTATAAAATTGTTCAATTACAAAATTGTCCACACGTCTGTAGGTCGATCAGTCTATGTTCATTCTGGACAGACGCAACTCGCACTCGCATATTAACGTTTAAAAATACACGAAACGTAACTCTCTCTCTATCTTCACTAACTTATATCTCCCTCTCAACTTCCGTTTAACCAGCTCACTCCCCAAGTCAAGCGTGCGTAAAGAAGTTTTACTTCAAAAAGCTCTATTTCCCGTCATTATATTGACGCTTTCTCTGTCGATTAGCTTATTGCCTAATTAGTTCTTACATTTGGCGATAGATATCACATCATTAAAAAACTCAGCAATTTAAACGACTACTACTAGTCGCTATTATTCTTCGACAGAATAACGTGAAGAATGCCGTCTGGAACAAGAACCGCTCTCCACAAAATGGATGTGCCGGGGTGGCCTTAGACAGAAACTTCGATGTGGAATGGAACACATCTAAATCCATCAACCCCTGCAACCAGAAGTTCCCAGGATTTACGCCTTTCTCCGAGCCGGAGACCAGGGCTGTCAGGGATGTCTTCCACCGGTACAACCAAAAGATCATCGCGTATATGCACTTGCATTCCGGGGTTTATAATGTTTTTACATTCAAGGTAATGTTGTCTAACACTAATGGTAGTTTACTTCGACATGAGTCAATTATTTCTTTTTATTATTCGGTAATGAGATATGGCACAGAAAGGTGGTCTCTCACTATATGCCTCATAAGAAAGCTCAAGTAGCTCAGCGTGCTATTGATATTCATATTCATTTATTTTCAAACCATGGGTACTTATTAGGAGACTTAGTTACGTCATTTCACTAGTACATATTCATAAAATAAATGAATGGCAATTAAGTATGTAAAACTACCATATTATTTAAATTGCAGCTCCGGGCTTTGTCAGATACAAAATTATTTAAAACTAGCTGACCAATCCGCAGCTTCGCACGCGTAGTTTTTTAATAAAAAACATTACCCTCCTTCTCCGCAGTTTGGTAAAAAGTAGCCTATATCACCCGGGGATAGTGTAGCTTCCCAACAGTGAAAGAATTTTTTAAATTGGTCCAGTAGTTTCGGAGCCTTTTCAATACAAACAAACAAACAAATATTTCCTATTTATAATATTACGAAGTTTTTTGTAGATATTGATATGTTTTTTAATATTGTAGAACATACTTTTGTTCTATCATCAATAGTTTCCGCAGCGTATGCGACGAAAGACGTTTTAGGGCACATTTTTACATCTTGGGTTACGTTACTTAAGTTTTAGTAAGGATCCCTAATCTTTTCTAGCAATAAATATAGCCTATGTCACTCAGGGTGAATGTAGCTTTTCAATAATGAAAGAATTTTTGAAATCGGCACAGTAGTTTTTGAATTTATTCATTACAAACATACACACAAAAACACAAATCTTTCCTCTTTATAATATTAGTATAGAAGTATAGATATAGATAAAATAATTATAAATACAGCTAATTGAAAAACTTAAATACTATTAGGTACATGTCAAGTGGTTACAGCAGTACAGGGGCTTTGTCAATAATGGATGTCAAAGATTTATGCGAGTCAGTATATTCTAATTAATACTATCAGTATACAGATATACATATAGATAGATATGCTTGACACTACTAGATCAAATCGAAGCGAAGAACAGCGAAGAGCGGCCGCCCACTAGAAGAGAAGACGACCTCTTATCAGGTCGTCTATTCATCTAGTGGGATCAGATATATCAATCGCATTCTTTGCATGTGGTATTTGGTATCCATTTCATTTCCATCCCCCATCCCAGTTTCCAATTTATAATGCTTTCTAAGCACAGGAAATAAGCTTTCTATATTGTCTCATCACACTAATATTTTAAACGCGCAAGTTGTGGGTAATTGTTTATTTATTTGCTTGTTACTGAAGAATTTTTATGTATAATTAAATTAATTTTATGCAACTGTAATTTGCACGCTGTTAATCGGTGAAGTATGTGAAACCTACTTATATAGCTGTAACAGGTTATACACCATGCTTCTGGCAAATAAATTTAATTTCACTCATCACGTCGTAACAGCTGAACCGATTTCGATGATGGTATGAACGTAGATTATAACATACACATAGACAATCTTTTATTTGCTAAATAGCACACTTAATACATACCTATACAAAAATGATTTTAAATAATGAACATAAAAATAACCATTATACGGTACCTACATGCAAAACAGACACAAACGAACAATACTCGTACAAGTATAACTGAGTCTTATAGAATCAAAGTTGGCAATTGTGTGTAAAAATTGTGTTATTTTGTTATGAATGTGGCAGCACGGGAAATTTAAAAGGACACTATAATATTGAATCAGGATCAAACATGCTAAACTACCTTAAAAACTGACCGTAAGATGAGATTGGCATCAAATGTGGCTAGCTGTGTCTGATGTCAAAATCAAAGGCGACTATCTGTCTTGCTCGACCAATATTAGGCGTTTATTCCATCATGACATACGAGTACAACAGATTTCAGTGGGACGTTTCAATGGAGTAGTTTTTTTTAGATTTATCAACATTCTGAGAAATGGAAGATTGCCACGTTTGATTGTATACGAGTCAATTATTAATTTTAAACATGAGGTGGGTATGATGTGTGTTATAGCAGGAAAAGGGCCTTGACTCAGCATTGTGTCAACTGGGTTAGCAGCAGTTGACGCTGCTATTCTGCCGAAACCGCTTAATCACTCCACTAGACCCTGTGAGAGCAAAATTATGATAATTGTGTGATGTCAAAGATGAAATAAGTGATGTCAATAATGAAATATGTGATGTCAATAATGAAATATGTGATGTCAATAATGAAATATGTGATGTGTATTATAAATAAAAATATAATAATGTCAGGTGAATTGAATATACAAATTACGTGAATAAATTACATAAAAAAGTATTTAAAGTAAAAAAAAATAATATAAAAATTAAATAATTAGAATTGAATTATAACAATAAAGAACAATACCCTAAAACCCATAACCTAGATTAACACACACTTTTTGTTTACAAATAACACGTGCGAAGCCGCTGGCGGAAACTAGTAACATAAAAAGTAAATACACATCTTTCCTCCCAGGGCGATGCTGTTCTCTACCCAAAGGGCTACTCGGACGCACAGTCAGACGACGACAAATACATAGACTTGAAGAGTGATATCGATGAAGCCATGAAGAACGGCAGCTTCCAATATGCGTCTGTAGCTGTAGAAACACTTTACAATTGGTACGGGAAGGTGCAGGGCTCAAGTGTGGATTACGCTTCTACGGTACGTTCTATTCTACTATTTATAAGTTAATAGTCTGAAAAAATTACTTTAAAGGAACATAAGCCAGATGACGACAGCACAGCAGCCTTATAAAGGCTTTCCGCAAAACAAATGACTAGACCACGACAAACATACGACGAACAACGAAACTGTATTTAAGGGGTGGCTTCTAAAACTGCCAGATTTCTATTGGAACTGGCCAGGCATATTTCTCATCAGTTTAAAAAGTTATTTTACCTATTAATTAATTTTTCAAAATGTTGTCTAAGTAGTTGATAATAATCTTTATTTTTATGCTGTGGCTTGTTTTTGAAAGACTCGAACAGTTTCAAAGAAAAATATAAAAACCCTCGTAAAAGTGTCATTTACAAAACGAAAAATCATAGTGCAAAATTATTTTTTCGGAAAACTGCCTTAGTAGTCAAAAAGTAGCCGAAAAGTATCAGTAGTTCGGTGCTATGTATCAACCGGACTATTGCCATCGAAAAGTATCAGTAGTTCGGTGTTATGTATCAACCGAACTATTTCCATCGAAAAGTATTAGTAGTTCGGTGCTATGTATCAACCGGACTACTGCCATCGAAAAGTATCAGTAGTTCGGTGCTATGTATCAACTAAACTATTGCCATAGAAAAGTATCAGTAGTTCGGTGCTATGTATCAACTGGACTATTGCCATCGAAAAGTATCAGTAGTTCGGTACTATGTATTAACCGGACTATTGCCATTGAAAAGTATCAGTAGTTCGGTACTATGTATCAACCGGACTATTGCCATCGAAAAGTATCAGTAGTTCGGTGCTATGTATCAACCAAACTATTGCCATCGAAAAGTATCAGTAATTCGGTGCTATGTATCAACCGGACTATTGCCATCGAAAAGTATCAGTAGTTCGGTGCTATGTATCAACCGGACTATTGCCATCGAAAAGTATCAGTAGTTCGGTGCTATGTATCAACCGGACTATTGCCATCGAAATGTATCAGTAGTTCGGTGCTATGTATCAACCGGACTATTGCCATCGAAAAGTATCAGTAGTTTGGTGCTATGTATCAACTAAACTATTGCCATCGAAAAGTATCAGTAGTTCGGTGCTATGTATCAACTGGACTATTGCCATCGAAAAGTATCAGTAGTTCGGTACTATGTATCAACCGGACTATTGCCATCGAAAAGTATCAGTAGTTCGGTGCTATGTATCAACCAAACTATTGCCATCGAAAAGTATCAGTAGCTCGGTGCTATGTATCAACCGAACTATTGCCATCGAAAAGTATCAGTAGTTCGGTGCTATGTATCAACCGGACTATTGCCATCGAAAAGTATCAGTAGTTCGGTGCTATGTATCAACCGGACTATTGCCATCGAAAAGTATCAGTAGTTCGGTGCTATGTATCAACCGGCATATTGCCATCGAAAAGTATCAGTAGTTCGGTGCTATGTGTCAACCGGACTATTGCAATCGAAAAGTATCAGTAGGTCGGTCCTATGTATCAACCGGCCTATTGCCATCGAAAAGTATCAGTAGTTCGGTCCTATGTATCAACCGGACTATTGCCATCGAAAAGTATCAGTAGTTCGGTCCTATGTATCAACCGGACTATTGCCATCGAAAAGTATCAGTAGTTCGGTGCTATGTATCAACCGGACTATTGCCATCGAAAAGTATCAGTAGTTCGGTGCTATGTATCAACCGAACTATTGCCATCTAAAAGTATCAGTAGTTCAGTCAACCGGACTAACCAAGAGGCAAGCAAATACTGAATACTGAATATTGCAATCACCCGGCAGATTTACAAGAGGTTAAAAAGATTAGGTATTTCAGGTGTACGGAATCCCCTACGCATTGGAACTAGTAATGCAGATTTTTGACCAACCTCGTACTCTGAAGGTAAAGGAGGGCATTGAGTATTTTGCGCTAGAAGAGATATGGGGGAGGGTTATTGACGTCATATTCGAAAGTATTTGGAAAAACATGCATGCGAACGATGTACAATAATGATATAAAATAATTTAGAGTAAGTAGTATTATTTTATTGTAATGCTAACGTTCTAGGCAATATTTATTATATTATACATATTGTGTCTTGAATGAAAATACTTAATTTCTTCTTAGAATGTTTTACGTTGTAGTATATCAAAGTTTATTTTAAATTCTGTTTCACTTCATCTCTCTGTAAAAGGCTCTGAATAGAAATCACAGAACCTCGTAAACATAGCAACTATATTTGGCAAATATTATGTCCACTTTCTCCTGACTTTGTAACATGCGTCATCAGTTACTGTGCTAGATTGGCACAGCGATTTAAACAGCCTGTTCAAGTTTCAATGCTTGTTTATTGATGGTGTCGTGCCTATAGCTTCTTGAATAAAACCGTCATTGTATACAAATGATACCGTTTATATCGCTAGGATTTAGGTCAGGCACTGGCCGTGCATACAAACGGTCACGTGAGAGAATGAAGAAAGTGAATCGTTTTCATGTTTTTAAATGTTATGCATCACTTTTGTTTATTTATCCTTGTTGAATTAAAATAGTGAAAATATTTACTAGCATTCGCCCGCGTCTTACAATGCGTGGTTTGTCAATAAAAGTCGCCTATGTCTCATTTCAAATCATAATTCATCATCTAACTATCATCGAAATTCAGTCGTTAGTCTCGAAATGTAATAGATAGATAAATATGTATAATATATTAGTTGTAGTATTAATAATAATATGTATAATTATATATGTCACAGTCTAATCTCTTAGTTTCGGTCAAAACTACTTTTGACTCCAAAAAACAGTCAAAACTAGATTTGATTAAATACGTCGTCGGTCAAAACATATTTTAACGACTTACGGACCAACCAACAAACCGGTGCACTGATGGCAAATCAGTGCGCCTGGTTTGTTGGTTGGTCGTTGGGTTTTTTTTCTTAATAAATTGTTAAGGGGATTTCTGGACTTTATATCCGATAATCTCCTTCCGGCACTCAAGGGTATTCAGTCAAACAAAATTATGTTTGGACAGACAGCGACGTCTTAAGGCACAACTAGTTATCACTGTTTTTAGCAGTCATCAGTAGTTTTGATCGATTAAAAGTTTTGACTGTTACTTAAACATTTATGGTGTAGATGTACATATCTATTGAAATATTTGACCAATATTGTTCAATTTCCATATCAAATCACGTGACAAACATTGACTAAGGCAAGCGTGAAATAAATTGAAAATGAGTATTATATAAGCTTTATGTATATATTAACTCGTTAATCTACGTGTCATGGTTATTGCAAGGTTGATTGTCAATGTAACTGCGATTTATACATCTGTGAATTTAATTACGTGTGGGAAACTGAGGTCGTAGGTAATCCGTGATAGATAATATCTTAAAGAATTTTATCATCTTTACATACATACAAGTAACTTTTCAACAAAAGTATAACCGAGTTCAGAGAACAGTAGAAAACCAAACTACTCTACCAATTTTGATGAAATTTCCATTGGATCAATCTAAAAAAATATACTCTTTCAAATGAAAAACTAATTTTCCAAATCGGTTGATATATAACGGAGTTTTGAGCTAACAAACATAACATAAGAAAAAATTAAACAGATTTAAGACATATGGTTTTCTCATGGATGTCATTGTCAGAACTGGACCAAATGGAAACGGAACCACACGGAAAGCACCAGCTTTTAAATAAAAAAAGAATCATCATAATCGGTTTACCCAGTCGAAAATTCTGAGGTAACAAACATAAAGAAAACAGTCGAATTGAGAACCTCCTCCTTTTTTGAAAACGGAGTCGCTTCCGCTGTCTGTTACCTTAGATCTTTTAAACTACTCAACGGATTTTAATGTAGCTTTCAGCAATAGATAGAGTGATTTGAGAGGAAGGTTATGTGCAATACATACTTACATAGTAACTGCGAAAGTAACTGTTTGTTTGTTACCTTTTCATAACTAAACGGCTGGACAGATCGTAATGAAATTTGATAAGGATATCCTGGGAAAGGACATAGATAGTAGATTTTACCCGAGTGCGTAAAAGGAGGGTAATGTTTTTATTGAAATGCCACGCATGTGAATCCGCGGGCGGGTCAGCTAGTATTTAATTAAATACCTAATTTCGTAACTTATTATCAGTAAAGAATAAATGACTTATGACTAATGGCATGTTTTATTTTACTTAGAAAACTTTCGTTGATTTCAATCATTATTATAAATACGGGATTTATCACGTACCGTCTTATCGGTGTTTCGACAATGTTTCGATTCAATTCGTGAACCTTCATCAAACACCGATAAGACGGTACGTGATAAATCTCGTGTTTTTATTAATGTTTTATTTTAGTCAAATTTTATTTACGTATCCTCTGCTTCTCTCAGATGGGGTTAATTAATAAAACCATGTTACATACCTATTTCTGCCGCCAAGCAGTATTGCTGTGTTTCGGTTTGAAGAATATGGTTCTCGGTGAATTACAGGCACATGAGGCTTTACACCTGTATGCCTCAAGTCGATGGACGCAGGGCAGTGCATCGTAGGGCAGATTTCTAAGCTGTGTGATCTACGAGGCAATCCTCTGTTATAGGCGATGGTTACCACTTAACATAAGGTGGGCCATAAGCTGGTTCCATTTCCATGAAGCATAAAAAAACATTTCGATATCAGGTTCCCACGATACAGATGTTGGCTCTTGCGAGTATCTTAGATACTTAATTTTTAAAACCTATGGCATGATATCTGCACAGTTTACCTACTAATCAAGCTAAGAACAACATAATCGTACATCTACCTATCTCTCTGTAATGAAAAAATTATAGACATTGCGGGTTCGATTCCCGTTAAGAAACAAATGTTTGGGTGTTCTTCAGATATTTGTTCCGGGTGTTTATGCAGTGTATTTTTTAACTGGGACAGTATGTGGAAATCCTAAACCATAGCAGATACAAAGAAACTGTCTGAGGAACGAGAAATAACATTGTTCCTTCGCTACCAAGCCAGGAAAGAAGGCAAGAAACAAGACTGGTTGTTTTTTTAATTATCCGTTTAGAATACATAACAATACATTTTTGAACGAGTTGGTGCAATTTCAATCCCAAGCTTCTCTATTATCTAAATTATCCGATATTTTATAGTAGGCTTTTTAAAAAAAATTGATTAATTGCGTTTTTAAATTTGTTAATTGTCAATTTTTGTACATCACTTGGGAGTTTGTTATAAAAGCGTACACCTTGCCCTTTAAACGATTTACTAACTTTATGGAGTGTACAAGGGGCAACAGCGAGTTTATCTTTGTTTCTAGTATTAAAATTATGTTTATCGCTATTTTTCTTAAACAAATTAATATTTTTGTGAACATACATCAGATTTTCATAGATGTATTGACAAGGGAATGTCATAATATTTATTTCTTTAAACTTAGGGCGTAATGATTCAAAGGTTTGTTGAATAAGATAAGATGTTTTCTACATCACATCTTTATCAGCAGTTTTACCTTGTAAATAGACACTGTCCACTTATGTTGTACTTAGTTAATTGCCCATTTTAGTGACTTATTTTCACGGCCAAGTGCAAGTCGGACTCGCGCACGAAGAGTTCCGTACCATTATCTATAAAAACGGTAAAAAATTACGTTTGTTGTATGGGAGCCCCACTTAAATATTTATTTTAATTTAATTTAATACTTTATTTTCAAAGTGAATATATAACTAAATATTTTGTGAATATTTCAAACGTCTACCTGTTGCCGTTATCAATATCGAGTTAAAACGAGCAAAAAAATCACGTCATCGGTGCCCCCCCCCCCCCCCCCCTAACTATTTATTTTTTACCTTAAAAAGGACTGCTTAAAGGTTTGTTGAATAAGATAAGTTTTTTTTACATCTTCTACAGCAGTTTCACTTGGAAATAGACACTGTCCACTTAAATATGACACTTTGTTGTAATTAGTTAACTGACCCATTATAGAGACGTTTATTTCTACAAACAAAAACTAATAAGAAAAAAAATAATAATTTTAATTTTATAGTGGTCTCCGATTACATAAAATCTTAGGAAAGATTCCAAATCAAGATTGTTGCGGGCTTAAATCCTGGTTCGTAATTTTTGGAATGATTTAAAAAAAAACCTTACTCTTCAGAACCTTGCACTATACTTAGTCCGACATGCACCATTAATTTTTAAGGTAGGTATAGATACTGCATTGTATCTGTATCCAGGGCAAAACAGCCAGTGTCTTGGAGACACTTCTGCTTGGCAGTGATCTGGGGCAGTTGAGACCAATATATCGTTTGTAATGGTCTTTAGATGGGTTAACTGTTTCTTTTGTATTAGATAACGACGTGTCACGTGATTGTATACTTGTTAACTTGGAAGATTAATGAAATAGTCCCAAGATCTCAATATGTTGACAATGACAGTCTTCAAACGAAATCCGTTATGGCATAGTTTAATAATTGGATGGCTAGGTTTCTCGCAGGCATTTCAGGCGAACTTTTACGTCTATTGATTTAATTTTTTGAATATCATTATATTCATCCTTACTTATAATTTAATATAATTATTGTGTTTTTTTATGTTATTTGAGGGGAAATAGGCTTACGGCCCACCTGATGGTAAGCGGTCACCGTCGCCTATTGACACCGGCAACACCCGGGGTGGCAACACCGTCCATGCGTTCCCTATACTGTAGAAACCTCTTTACATTTCTGTTGAAGCGTGCCATGTCGTAGCCTAATGGGAAAACCTTAGATGGTAGTTCATTCCACATTGTGCAAGTATATATTTCTTGTTTATATATTTCGTTTTTTTGTGAACCTAAGTTGTCCTTCTATCAATTGTTGAGTTGCTGACGATACGGACTAAATTTATTAGGACACAGTGTCCCAACTGACACTTTTGATTTTAATATTATATTTACTGTCCATTCGGACACAATCAAATTATTGAAGCTGTTGAGTACAGTCAGGTAAAAAAATGTTAAGCAAAATATAATATAATGTGATAAAGCTAATAAAATTGCTTTGCGAGCGTGCGGTGACTTACATTAATGTTAAAAAAACCACAAGTTTCATTCATAGCGTATATTTGTATAAATCAGCATCTTGTATACTTAGGCATCTATATAACGATTACTTAAAAATATCTCAAATGAAGAGATAGAGAGAGTGTGACCTTGCTATGCATCTATTTCGTCATCTTTCTGTGCCGCCGCCGCGCCTCGGTAAAAACCTGTTTTTTTAACTGACTGTACAATGCAGCTATTTTTAATGGTGTCCGAATCGACAGTAACAAAAATATTAAAATCAAAAGTGTCAATTGTGACATTGCGTCCCAATATGTTTTGTCCAAATCGACAGCAAGTCAATTGTTTGCGGTCCATAACCAATTCTAGCTAATTTAGGTTGAAATCATAAAACAATTAATTAATAATACTGGACGCTTCGCACAGCTCCATCTAACTAAGCAAAGCTTGTACTTTGAGAACCAGATAATTCATAGAATATTTATTCATATATAATATTTTTTTAAATACACTAGTGGTTCGCCCGAACTGAGATCTTGCGAGTCTCCCATAAAAACAAAAGAATATTATTTGTAATCTTTGACTATCAAAATAGTGCCCCGAAATGCATAATCATCTAACTTGACCTACAGTTTCATTCAAATTACAGGTAACGGGAGTTCATGTAATTAGGATACTCTTTTTTGGGGTAGAAATTGCAGTTATTCTGAATTTTAGACTTTTACAATATTTGTGTCATTAAAGTTACACGCAAACGTAATTTCAGCACTGTGGGGGCACTGGTGTACTCTGTGGATCTTGTCAAAGTTCAGTTTTTATTATGGCTAATTACTTAAAAATTACAAGGTTTAAACTAAAAATAAAAACGGGGTCCAAATGTACTCACAAAGACCTTTTATTAAACGTGCCATTTGACCGGATAGTTCCATTTTGTTTTTATTACCCCTCTTGAGCCCCAATATCTCAACAACCCTCTCACATTTTTAGATCATTTAGTCACACCGAAATTGTGCCAACACTACCTACTTATATACCAAATTTCACGATGATCGGATAAACGCTTCGAAACATTACATATACCTGACGCCAATTTGCTCAAGTTGATTAATGGCGGGTTCCTATATCCGTCGGTAACCAGCTACGACTCGTTTCTCCTTCAAAAACTGGCAAAAGTTTGAAACTAGTTAGACACACTATCAAGGAGATACGAGGCGTAGTCGGTTACCGACGGATATGGGAACCCGCCATTAGAGATCTCGCTTTGTTCGATCAAATATATAGGTATTACTCGTACGCGATAATTTGGGACCTGCTAGGAATGCGACTCCCCGACCGCTTCCCCTGCACTTCCCCGATGGCGCCCGTATTGTACCCTTCGCATCACAATTTTTTACTAGGGTTTTTAGTCTCGTACTGGCCTACGTCACGTAACGACGCGCTCTGGAATTCTTTTAGTTTTCGTTTGTGTTATTGTTTTGTTGTCTGGAAAAAAGAAGTCAACCATGTGGACAGGCTTCAACAAAAGTATTGGGACGATGACCTCTTACAAGAGACGAATGAATCGCAAATAATTGTAAGTTTATCGGATACCTCTTCGTCAAGTGATTATAGTGAGACTGAGGACGAAGAACAACCTCTAGAAGGTATAAATCCACTAAGTAGTGACGAAGATGAGATAATGAAAATAATAGATAAAATAAATGTATAAACTTAAACATTGTATTTTTATTTTATTCAAATAGTGTAAAAAAGATTAGATAAAAAGCAGCGTCCTCCCTGAGTAACATAATAAATTAGGTAAAAAAAAAAACAAAGACGAAGCCGCGGGCGGCTGCTTGTTATGTTCGCTTTTTTGCGGGCTGTACAAACACGCCAATATGACGTCACCGCGCTCAGGTCCCAACTTATCGCGCACGGGTAATATATAGAGAAATAGGTTTAGCCGTTGAGTCGTGAAAACATAACCAACACGGATAAACAGGGTTACTTTTAAAGTTATTAAATTAGTATGGAGTTATTATATTCTGTAGTTTTCATATGGACAAAGACATACAAACCCATACTAGCGTAATTTGTTTATATTTTAGAGATTTGACTGCATTTTTTTTGACATTACATTTTTTTATATACATACTTTTTTAATTTAATTTCCTGATCTTCATTATTATTATTATTTTAATCTTTGACCTTAATTAAATTGAATTCTAGAAATGTTTCTAATAGACTAATGGCGGATTCCTATATCCGTCGGTAACCAGCTACGACTTGTTTCTCCTTGAAACCCTGTCAAAAGTTTGACACTAGTTTGACTTTTTTTCAAGGAGATACGAGGCGTAGTCCGTTACCGACGGATATAGGAATCCGCCATAAGTAGATAATTATAAAAACTGCATTTGCATGCCAAGTAATATGGTAACAACATGTCTGGAACCTATGTTGTATTTGTCACCTGTTTTTATACATATTTACCCATGTTACGAATGAAT
This sequence comes from Philereme vetulata, assembly GCA_918857605.2. Lineage (NCBI taxonomy): Eukaryota > Metazoa > Arthropoda > Insecta > Lepidoptera > Geometridae > Philereme > Philereme vetulata. Next base: position 1,968,501 of record OU975460.1, on the reverse strand, counting down.
AAATGAATTATGAACTTTATAACGAATCTCCAAGAAAAGACTGTACCAGCTTGTCACCACAGTCTGTGGTGTGGTGACTCCCACGAATGAACCGGTACAATCAGTCACCGTATCGTTAAACCAGTTTCGACATTATTCTTCCCACTTAACGGTTGTTCATGACAATGGTGATGAGACGGCAGATGACTCTTCATAGATTCAAAAAGATTATGAAAAGAAATGAGTTTGAAAGGCAGTGTGAAAGGACATGAAATAAACTTTTGCACGGCGAATGTACCACACTGGGTAATTTAACATTTTATTTCCGGTAAGTTTATCAGTTGGGAACTTTAATCTCGAAGTCGTTACTACGTACACGTGTACTTAGGTCAAACATAGATCTTCATAACCTTCCACCACCGGACCACTCTATCAAAAAATTAGCTTCAACTTTCCTGCACGAGTAAGCAGTGGAACTCACTTCCAGCGTATGTTTTTAGGGCCAGTATAATTCCGGAGTTTACAAGTCCAGTGTGAGTAGGTTCTTATTAGGCAAGTGTGTTCCATTTTCAACTACACCATTACTTACCAGTTAGGTATATTTCGAGAAAGAGATCAGTCGACGAATACAACTCGGCTCGGTGTTTGGTATGGCAACGCGACTTCTTCTCGTCCAAAATATTTACATAGTTGTGTAAGTGATGTCAAATGACGTAGGTTCTGTGGGTCTTAGAAGAATGCTCAAGGTCACGCAGCGAGCTTTGGAGATTTTCTTCAAGGGGTTGAATCAGAAATGAGGAGATCCGTAAACAAAGCCGAACTTAGAGGACTAGATAGCGGTGGTGGGCGGGGCATATAGCTCGAATGACGATCGTTATGTTCTTAAAAGGAAATCACTTACTGGAAAGCGCAGCATAGGACGGCCCCTCCACTTGATTGAAAGACGACCTGATAAAAGTTGCTAGGAGCTTTAGGGTGCAAGCCGCACAGGATCGTTCGCTCTAGAAATCTAAGGCGGAAACCTATGTTTGTTTGTTTATTGTCTAGTATAAAAAGCTGGTTATACAATAGTTCGATGATGCCTTAAAACCTATAGTAGGTTTGTCCATTCACCAGGTTCTCGATAAGGTCTGGTCAAGAGTATGTTATTCTTAAAATAGGCATAAATTATAATAATATTTAATGGTCAATAATATCTAATGACATGTTCAACAGTGGGTCCAATAGTTAATGATAAAAATCAACTACTTTACTCTAAACAATATTAAATTTCGCAAGCTTAACAATACTTAGGAAGAGCGTATTGTTTCTTTGTTGACGTTTAAACAACAAATGACATTTCTAAAATCTTATCAGTCGTGCGACTTCCGCGCAATTAAGATGATCGTATACCGTTACGAATAGACTCCATTAAGGACGCATTTACATAGACGGCAGGTTAAACTGATTGATTGATTGAAAATACTTTAAAACTGCACTTATAAAACTAATACAAAGGCGAACTTAATGCTAAAGAACATTCTCTTCCAGATAACCTTTGTGTATTGTAGATGAAGATGTGTAGGTAGTGTACAGGAAAGGGAACTAATAAAAATATCATAATTTAGGTACACACTACATAAATACTTTATATCATAGACTAAACTATACCAATATCAAATAAAAATATATACTTAACAATAGAAAAAGTGATATGGAACGATTAAGTTGCTTATTTTTTGTCGGTTTGACCGAGAAGGTGCCTATAGATTCTCAATCTGAATGCTTCCACTGAAGTAGCCTCGAAATAGTTAATAGTTAGAATAAGAAACTATTCTGGCTGGCGGTACCTAAGCGGCTTTTTGCCGGCGTATCTATCCGATTTAAAGTTGCCCTTTCATTCAATTAAAAATCTATTCAGCTCAAATCTTCTAGCCTTTTTTACAGAGATTCCTTTATAAGTCAGCCCTGATATATGAAGTCCTGATATATGAAGCCTATATGAAGTCATAGCATTAATCTTTTATCTTATTGAAACATTTAACAAATTATATATGGCGTATTTGGTTTGGTACACCTTACTAGTTTTTTAGTTTTTAAGCTAAGTGATATATAACCGGTTAACCATGACCTCATAAAGCCCACACACGTCAACGGTTTTATTCTCAAATACATAGGCTGCTATTTAAGAATCCGGAACTGGCCACTGCATAAATAATATTTAAAAAGAAATTATCACGTTTGAAAATGGAACTCTTTGGCTGTAGAATGCAGGTTATTTCGTCCGTCTGTCAATTGTTTTCATTGTGTGGCGCGATTTCAAAAATTGCGTGGCATTATCACAATGGATTTATCTCGAGAAAATTTTCGTGCGATGATTTTTTATGATTTTCGACGTGGTCTAACTCAACAGCAGTGTATCGATCAACTCAGTTCGACTTTTGGGGATAAAGCACCATCGAAGACTACTGTGTATCACTGGTTTAGTGAGTTTAATCGTGGACGTCGTATGCTCACGGACGAAATTAAAGATGGTCGGCCTAAATCAGTTGTTGTGCCACGAAACATCGACGCAGTGCGTAAACTAATAATGCAAGATCGTCATGTGACATATCGAGAGATAGAGGCGATCTTGGGCATTAGTATGACGAGTATACATAAGATATTACACGAACACTTGGCTGCAAAAAAAGTTTGTTCGCGTTGGATACCGCACAACTTGACAATAGATCAAAAACAGGCTCGTGTCGATTGGTGCAAAAAAATGATAAAAAAATACAATCGTGGTGCATCAAAAGCTGTATATAATATCTACACAGGTGATAAATCCTGGATTTATGCATATGACCCCGAAACTAAGCAACAGTCAACAGTTTGGGTCTTCCAACATGAGCCGAACCCAACAAAAGTTGCTCGTGCGAAAAGCACTATGAAGCAAATGGTCGCCTGTTTTTTTGGTATAGATGGACACGTGGCTACTGTACCCCTAGAAAATTGTAAATCTGTTAATTCAGAGTGGTACACGACCATTTGTTTGCCAGAAGTCTTTGCAGAAATCAGGAAGAATAATCCACAACGCAGAATCATTCTCCATCACGACAATGCAAGCTGTCACACTTCGGGTGAAACGACCCGATATTTGGAGGGTGAAACGGTGGAATTAACGGGTCATCCGCCATATAGCCCTGATTTGGCACCCAACGACTTCTTTTTATTCCCAACCGTGAAGAATAAATTACGTGGTCAACGATTTTCAACCCGAGAAGAAGCCGTTGAGGCATTCAAAAATCATGTTTTGGAGATGCCGTCTTCCGATTGGAAAAAGTGCTATGAAAACTGGTTTCACCGAATGCAAAAGTGCATTGATCATCATGGCGAATATTTTGAAATGCAATAAAACCATATTTAACAGTCAATGATAGTTATTTTATTTTATTCCGGATACATAAATAGCAGCCCTCGTAACCCATACGAAAGAGAGAAAGAAAAATAATAATACTTATTAAATAACACAATATAAAACACACAACACAATATAAATGCTGTAACTAGATACAAAGAAAGGTGTACAACATGTAGGCAAGAAAAAGTAGGTTATTAGTAAGCACCGCGTGCATGAACCAAATGGTCCCGTCTCAGCATAATGCATGCATGGATGTTTAGCAGCGCTGGTTTTCAGACAGGACCAGAGAGCGTGACTTCACGAACGACTCGACGTAGCATCATTAAATTGACATGCATAGTATTAGATCAAAAATCTAAATTGGCTGCAACAGCAGGAGGCCAGCTTGTAAAAAATTAAATGCCTAAAAGATTAATAGATATAAAAAAATTACCAGATTTGCTTTCTGCTTTCTACGTGCATTAGGTTGCGCCCTATGTCTGCGCGCGCGCAGGTCCACAGTATTTTGTCTCAGTGCGCAAGAGAAGCGTGTGGTATCTACACGCGCGCATTTCTCGGTCTATACAAAATACGCGCGTGCGCGTGGATCGGTGTTTTTAATTGGTGTTTGTGTTTTTCAATTAAAAATGGCACGTTGGGTTATTTCTGTATTCGGTAAGTTTTCTTCAGAAAGTCGGTATATTTTTAGATAAATTAGCACAGTGCTAATTAAGGTTCGCTTCATTATTATTAGCTTTGTTAATAATTTAATTCGGTAGATGATGACTAAAAAGTGGTCGAACAAGATTTTAGTTAAACTATTTAACGTCTTTTTCCGATTTGTTTCTCGAAGATGGCTTTATATTAATTGAAATTTATCGAGGACAAGTTTCCGCCGCGGCTTCGCACGCGTGGTTTGTATATAAATAAAATAAATATTGCTGGACATTTCACACAGCGCTATCAAGCCCCAAACTAAGCATAACTTATAAACGTTTTTTTTTGTAAATATATTCTTATAATATATAGAAAAACAACCGGACCCGGAACAAATATCTGTGGATCATGCAAACATTTGCTCCGCCGCGGGAATCGAATCCGTTACCACCTGCGTCTCAGCCGGCATATAAAAATAGTGGTATATAAAAACAATACCCTCTTTTTGCACTTAGAAAGTAGCCTATATCTTAATCCCAGTCTTAATCTATCTAGGTATATACCGATTTGCATAAATTTGTCCAGCCGTTACTCACAAAAACGTAACACACATACAGACAGAGAGACAGAGACAGCTACTTTCGAATTTTTTTTTATACATCTTATATGGCAAACGAGCATGCAGTCCACCAGATGTTAAGTGGCTACTGCAGCCCATGGATATCCACATAGAATTCAAAACAAGCTATTATGTTATCTTGATCTCTATGTGGATACGTTGCCATACTATAGGACTTAGCTGTTATGCCTATGTGCCAGTAATTACAGGAACATACCATTACCATCTAACCGGAACACAGCAGCACAAGTACTGCTATTTGCTATTGCATTTTACGTAATATTATTTTTAATTTATGGATTATTGCCATGACATGACACTCTGTGGATACTAGACACAATATTAATTCATAATAATTAATAAGTCCTATATATTTTTTTACATTGCAATGCAAAACGAACACAGAACATAACAGATAAGTTATTTAATACAACTAGTGGTCGGTTATTTGGCAATGCCCCACAGTAGGCTCGAGGTCTGTATCGTGGAAACCGTATATGATATAAAACATAGAAAATATAATCACAAACATACGCCTTAGTTACAAAAAGTTAATATAGAGAAAAAAATCTAGTCAAATCTGACCTCTTAAAATTTCAAGAATCGCTAATCGCGTCAAACATACAGTGAAGTCTTCGATATATTATATGATATAATTTCTCGTACTTTTAAAAGCAAATATTATTTTTCAATAAGGGCACCTGTTTATTCAAATATTCTATGACTTGTTACGAGCTATAGCTACTAATAATAGATCGGACTAGTTTGTAAACGTAATAATCGAATAACTAATGTTAATTTTAATTCTAGGGTGGGGGGAATAAAATATCTGCACTGACGACCCGCATTGGGGTGTATTGTGCATTACCCCCCTTCTAACCTGCCCCCAGCCGTACTAACTCCTTGAGGTAACGGAGTAGGACCTTGAGTTGGTGGCAGCAGTTTTCCAGGGTCCCCGTGGATGTTGAAGTAGTAGCAGTGTTGGTGGAGGATCAGGATTCGATGACCCCTTGCAGACTCGTTCTCAGTCTGGCGTCGTTTGTGGCTCTTCCTCCCGAAGGCATTCGCGACGAAGTCCACTGTCTGTGGCACTGCGAACTTAACCATCACCTCCTAAATATAGGAGGTGATGGTTAAGTTCGCAGTGAACCGTGATGATTTGACATCATCCTTAGATCTTCGTGAACAGAAAAACAACAAACACCTTGCTAAAGATGAATAAGCGATTATTTTTATTGGATGAAACAATTTCAATCTCTACATAAATAAATACGAAAAATTGATTTGGTACAGCCATGAATTACCACACCGATAAGAAAACATAAACTTCAATATGTGATACAAATCGATTTGCCTCCTGCACTGACGACCTGCGTGGCGCAATGGGCAAATAGCCGGCTGAGACGCAGGAGGTAGCGGGTTCGATTCCCGCTGCGGAACAAATGTTTGCATGATCTACAGATATTTCTTCCGGCTCTGGATGTTTTTCTATATAAAGTATGTATGTATATACAAAAAAAAATATGTAAGTATCCAGTCAGTTATCTGGTTCCCATAGTACAAGCTCTGCTTAGTTTGTGTGTAGATAGCGCTGCGTGAAATGTCCAGTAATATTTATTATTATTATTTGTGTACAGTGACGGAATGAAAAGGTTCGTCACCTTAGAGTCGGGTTTCGCTTGCACCAGTAATGCAAGAATCAATTAATTTTTTTTGACACAACAAAAGTCAAACAACTTTGATCTGAATAACTCTGAATTTTAATAACAGTTAAACATTATTTTCTGTAACTCTGTCTATTCTGTAACAAAATTTCAAAAGGTAATATTTACTCGCGGTATGTTGAACGAATCATTTTGTAAATTGACGAACCTTTTCATTCCGTCACTGTACACAGTAAATAAAAATTTCTGTGTACAAATTTACATATTTCGAAGAACTGACAGCCGTACTATCATATCAGTCAAAGGACATCCACTGCTGAGCATAGGCCTCCTACATATACTTCCAGGCCGACCGATCTTGTGCGACCTTCACCAACGGCTCCTAGCAGCATTTATCGGGCTTATGAGGCGCGGGTTTCCATGTCATAATCCGTAAGAAAACGGCCTCATTGCTAAGCAGAGTAAGGGCCCGCTCCAACAGCATTCTACAGGTCATACCTGATAGATATGACCTGCCTGTGATTCAATCTTTCTTTCGGATCCTGATCAAATAGCCTTATGGCTAATGGGTTGGGATGCGAATGAAAATTTCCGCAGCTTCGCACGCGTAGTTATTCCATAAAAACATTACCCTCCTTCTGCGCAGTTAAATAAAAAGTAGCTTATGTAACTCAGGGTGAATGTAGCTTTCCAATGGTGAAAGAATTTTTGAAATCGGACCAGTAGTTTTTGAGTTTATTCATTACAAACATACACACAAAAATACAAATCTTTCCTCTTTATAACGTAGATGGTATTTAAGTTTTATAACCTAACCTAACTAACCTTACACAAACGGACTTGTAAATTTTCTGATTTAATAAATGAGTTGTGTTGTATTTACATCTAGTAGGGGCCGTCCTGCACGTGGTCTCCACTCGAAAACCAAAACCAAACACCTAAAATTGCTCAAATAATGAAAATGTCTTTTCGTCCAACATACCTCAGTGTCTTAAGACGAAAGTCTTCAATCAGTGTGTGTTACCAGTGATGACATATGGAACCGAGACGTGGTTCTTCACTATTGGCCTTATGAATAAGCTCAGACTCGCTCAACGAGCTATTGAGAGGGCTATGCTCGGGGTTTCTCTACGGGATCGAATCAGAAATGAGGAGATACGTAGGAGACCTCAAGTCACCGACATAGCCCGACGGATTAGCACGTTGAAGTGGCAATGGGCAGGCCATATAGCGCGCAGAACAGATGGCCGATGGGGCCGAAAGGTTCTCGAGTGGAGGCCACGGACCGGCAAGCGCAGCGTAGGACTTCCACCCACAAGATGGGCAGACGACTTGGTAAGAACCGCAGGTCGGCGTTGGATGCAGGCCGCTTCCAACCGCAGTTCCTGGAGATCAATGAGGGAGGCCTTTGTCCAGCAGTGGACGTCCTACGGCTGATATGATGATGAATGAAAATGAACAGCTGCTCGGCGTATTCTATAGTGTCTTACTTTATTCAATGTATAAAAAATGAGTTTGCTGTATACGAAGGTATTTTCGTAAAACTGTAAAGCGCTGTTTTATGGTTGTTTGTTAGAACAGCGCTGAAAATTCTAGAATGTACAATTATTTTTTTAATTACTTACATATACACTTACATTGGTATTTACCCTAATATACCGTAACTATCGAACTTGAAATACAGATGTTGCAATTTTTTAATGAGATTTGCGTAATTAATTTGTTAAATAATTAAATGAAAAACAATTTATATACCTTTAAAAACTATGAGTATTGAGTATCCCAATATTGCAACTGCGTCGAAATATTATGGTAAATTTTAATGTAATTTTTAGTACACACGGCTACACATCAAGCTATACATTTCCAGTATAAGCTGACCTCGCATTGTGTAGGCTTTTGGCAGAATGAGAGGCGCAGAATGAATGGAAATTTACAGCTTGGTGTGTAGCCGTGTGTACAAATAATTTATATATAATAATATATACAGAGTGTTTTTTTTTAACTGTAACAGTACGGCAGCACCCATAACCAGTGAAGATACAGGTGCAGTTTCTTTTAAAACGTCAGCTCGTTTTCGAAGAAAAACATTTTGGCATTAAATTTTTTTTGGTCAAGTGTGAGTAGCGCCTTAAAATGAATCAAGTTGGTAAAATTTTTTTTGATGTTGATCGATGCAGTTCGTTGTAAGGATCATTTTATTGTAACGGATAAAAAAATCTGAATAGCGGAAGTTAGTCAAATTTGATTAAAAGTATTCTCATACAACAGGACCAATAAAATTCCTTCTACAAACATTTTCATCATCATCATCATATCAGCCATAGGACGTCCACTGCTGGACAAAGGCCTCCCTCATTGATCTCCAGGAACTGCGGTTGGAAGCGGCCTGCATCCAACGCCGACCTGCGGTTCTTACCAAGTCGTCTGCCCATCTTGTGGGTGGACGTCCTACGCTGCGCTTGCCGGTCCGTGGCCTCCACTCGAGAACCTTTCAGCCCCATCGGCCATCTGTTCTGCGCGCTATATGGCCTGCCCATTGCCACTTCAACGTGCTAATCCGTCGGGCTATGTCGGTGACTTGAGTTCTCCTACGTATCTCCTCATTTCTGATTCGATCCCGTAGAGAAACCCCGAGCATAGCCCTCTCCATAGCTCGTTGAGCGACTCTGAGCTTATTCATAAGGCCAATAGTGAAGGACCACGTCTCGGTTCCATATGTCATCACTGGTAACACACACTGATTGTAGACTTTCGTCTTAAGGCACTGAGGTATGTTGGACGAAAAGACGTTGCGAAGTTTCCCAAACGCTGCCCATCCGAGTTGGATTCGACGATTGACCTCTTTCTCGAAGTTGGACCTACCTAATTGGACTGTTTGTCCTAGGTGTACATACGCGTCAACAACTTCAAGAGCCGAGTTCTCAACCATAACTGGGGCAGGGACGACATGGACATTCGACATGATTTTCGTCTTGTCCATGTTCATTTTAAGTCCTACCCGTTGGGAGACTCGATTGAGGCCTTCGAGCATCGTGCTGAGCTCTTTCATCGACTTTGCCATGACCACAATATCGTCGGCAAACCGAAGGTGAGTGATGTATTCGCCGTTAATATTGATGCCCAGTCCTTTCCATTCCAGAAGCTTGAAGGCATCTTCCAATGCGGTCGTAAACAGTTTCGGAGAAATGACATCTCCCTGTCTTACGCCTCTTTTTAAGGGAATCGCCTTCGAGCTCTGTTCATGTACTCGGACTGACATAGTGGCGTTTTTATACAAACACTTCAACACTTCGATGTACCGATAGTCAATACGGCATCGTTGGAGAGACTCAAGCACTGCCCATGTTTCGATCGAATCGAAGGCTTTCTCATAGTCCACAAACGCGAGACATAGCGGCAAGTTATACTCTTCGGTCTTCTGTATGACTTGCCGCAGCGTATGTATGTGGTCTATGGTACTGTAGCCTTTACGGAACCCGGCTTGTTCGGAAGGCTGGAAGTCATCAAACCTGCGTTCGAGACGGTTCGCGATGACCCTCGAAAACAGCTTATAAACATGGCTCAAAAGCGAGATGGGTCTGTAATTCTTAAGCAAGGTGTTGTCACCTTTCTTGAAGAACAGAACCACCACGCCCCCGTTCCATGCTTTTGGCGTCGTACCTTCAAGCAAGGCGGAATTAAAAAGCTTCTGAAGGACTTTAAGTACCGGTGATCCACCCGCTTCCAGAAGCTCTGAAGTGATTCCGTCCTCACCCGGCGCCTTGTCGTTCTTAAGCTGCTTTAAGGCCATCCTGATCTCATACAGGCTGATGTCCGGAATATCTTCGGTATAATGTCGGGTCAGTTTGGCTCTTGGGTCGTTGGCCGCACTGCAAACAGGTTTAGTGACCGAATCGTAGAGCCGTCCATAGAACCTTTCGACTTCCCTTAACACTTCCGCTTTACTTGACGTTATGCTGCCATCTTCCCTCTTCAGCTTCGTCATGCGGCTCTGCCCAATAGAATTATCTCTCGCGAACACTTTGGAGCCTTTATTCCGCTCTATCGTATCTTTAATACGAGATGTATTAAAGGTACGAATATCGTGCCGCAAGGATTTCCAAATCTTTCTATTGAGCTGCCTATGTGACTGAGCATCACCGGGAGACTGCAGTCGCAAAAAACGTCGTTTAGCCATGAGGTTAAGGGTGTCATCAGAGAGTTTCTAAGGTCTATTGGTACGGGGGGTCTTAAAGAACTGGGACCCCACCGTATGGACGGTTTCTACAAACCTGTTATTGATTTCGTCCACTGATGCATCTACTTCTAGACAGTCAAAGCGATTTGCAAGTTCGAGTTGAAAGCTCTCGAGGTTTTGGATATGTGCGCGAGTGGGTCGGAGCGTAGATTTCATCAAACGGGACCTTTCAAGTTTAACGTTCATATTCAATGTGGCTCTAACAATTCGGTGATCACTGCCGGTTTTCACCCTGTGAATCACAGAGACATCATTGAATATCCGTTTCTTGTTGGTCAAGATGAAATCAATCTCATTTCTCGTGGAACCGTTGGGACTCATCCAGGTCCATTTCCTGTGAGGCGGCTTCTGGAAAAAAGAATTCATCATAAAGAGTCCTTCTTTCTCCAGAAAATCGGCCAGCCTCTGGCCCCTGAGGTTCCGTTGCCCATATCCAAATTGCCCCACTCTCAACTCATCATCGCTTCTCATGCCTAGCTTTGCATTGAAGTCCCCCATAACAACAATAAAGTGAGTTTTGTTCGTATGTATGGCTCTACTGATGTCCTCATACATAGACTCTACTTCTTCATCTGGGTGTGAAGAGGTCGGCGCATATACCTGAACGACCTTCAGCGAATATCGCTTAGATATTCTGAGTGTCAGGTACGCGACCCTGCTCGACACACTGTCGATGGTGATAATGTTGTTGATGAGTGACTTGTGAACGAGAAACCCAACACCACCTTGGGACTGTTGGTCGCCCTCCCGGTAGTATAGTAGGTTACCAGACTTAAGGGATATCGTGTCCTCGCTCTCTCTACGGACTTCTGATAACCCCAAAATGCCCCAGTGTAATCTACTAATTTCTTCTTCCAGCTCAACAATCTTTTCGTCTGTCCTCAAAGTGCGGATGTTGTGTGTTACCAGGGCCAGTGGTCGTCGTAGGGTTTGGTAGCCGATCGTCTCCCGGGGATTCTTAGCACCCCTGGCCCCGCCGTTACCGTGACTGCTACCGTAGCCAGGATTAGCGGGGCCGCCGGGGACTCGGGGCCTGGTTTTATGTTGTAAATCCATGAGGGGTTGTTGCCATACTCGCCACGCTTGGCAGGCGGGTTGGCGAGCGCAGTATAGGTGTTGAAACACGAAAAGACGCTGCTGCCCATCTTTCGGAGGTATCCCTTAGCAGACTCTTACTGCATCCACGGGCAAGAGCGGAGGGGCAACATTCTATTGCCGGCGCCCCACGGCATGCCGGCGCCCCACGGCATGTTTTCGTGAATGTTTTCGAAAATGTTCACAAACATTTTATTAGATTCTAATTGCACATTAAAGAAGTATTAATACTGTAGCGATTCAGAAGTTTAGGAACTCCATGCTCTCATGAGCAATTCAAAAACATTTCGTATTTCAGAACAATTTTGAATTTCGAACATGATTCTTGCACCTGTCGGACTTTTATATCAGTCATTGCATTATCTTATTTGTCCTGTCATGGCATTGTCAAATACGCAAAAGGTAGACTTAATTGAAGCATACTTCCTTAACCGACGAAGCCCAACTAATGCGCTGAAATGGTATCAGGAACGCTACCCAGACCGCGATTGAGGAAGTATGCTTCAATTAAGTCTACTTTTTGCGTATTTGACCATGCCATGATAGGACAAATAAGATGATGCAATACTGATATAAAAGTCCGACAGGTGCAAGAACCATTTTCGAAATTCAAATTGTTCTGAAATACGAAATGTTTTTGAATTGCTCATTAGAGCATAGAGTTCCTAAACTTCTTAATCGCTACAGTATTAATACTTCTTTAATGTACAATTAGAATCTAATAAAATGTTTGTAGAAGGAATTTTCTTTGTCTTGTTGTATAAGAATACTTTTTATCAAATTTGACTAACTTTTGCTGTTCATATTTTTTTCAACCGATACAATAAAATGATCCTTACAAAGGACTGCATCGATCGGCATCAAAAAAAATATTTACCAGCTTGATTCATTTTAAGGCGCTACTGACACTTGACTAAAACAATTTTAATGCCAAAATGTTTTTCTTCGAAAACGAGCTGATGTTTTAAAAGAAACTGCACCTTTATCGCCTCTGGTTATGGGTGATGCCGTACTGTTACAGTTAAAAAAACACTCTGTATATGTAATATAATATATATGTATAGGTATATATATTTTATGTAATATAATTTATATGTATAGGTATATATATTGTCTCCGATCTTCATATTAGAGAGAAAAAAGTACAACATAAAAAAAAAATTATATACCTACCAACTAGAAAGTGCAATAGGAGATTGGTAACAGAGAAAAAATGAGTTGAAGATTGATGGGGGAGGCCTGTGTTCGGTGCCAGATAAAATACGGCTAATATGATAATAAAGAAAAGTTGGTTTCAGCTCATCATTATTTAAATCTAGCAACGACAGGTTGTTTACTGCTAAACATATGCCTCCCCCATAGATTTCTAGAGCCACAGATCTCGTCCGGCCTGAATCCATCGGCACCCATCACCTTTCTGCCCCAATGGCCGTCTGTTCTTCGAGCTATGTGCTCTGCCCACTGCCACTTCGGCTTGCTAAACCTCTTGGCTATGTCTGTGACCTTGGTTTCTCTACGGATCTCCTCATTTCTGATTCAATCTCGTAGAGAAACACCAAGCACAGCCCTCTTCATAGCACACTGAGCGAACTTGAGCCCTCTTATAAGGCCCTTAATGTGGGGCCATATGTTATCTCTGTAACAAATACCTACTGATCAAAGACTTTTGTCTCAAGAGACGGGTATTTAGACGAGAAGACGTCACGCACGTAGTTTCCCGACCGACCTCTTTCTAAATCTCTTTCTACATTTTTAGGGTTCCGTACCCAAAGGGTAAAACGGGATCCTCTTACTAAGACTCCGCTGTCTGTCTGTCTGTCTGTCCGTCTGTCACCAGGCTGTATCTCATGAATCGCGATAGTTAGACAGTTGAAAATTTCACAGATGATGTATTTCTGTTGCCGCTATAACAACAAATACTAAAAGACAGAATAAAATAAATATTTAAGGGGGATCCTATACAACAAACGTGATTATTTTGCCGTTTTTAGGGTTCCGTACCCAAAGAGTAAAACGGCATTCTATTACTGAGGCTCCGCTGTCGGTCTGTCTGACCGTCTGTCACCAGGCTGTATCTCATGAACCCTGATAGTTAGACCGTTGAAATTTTTACAGTTGATGTATTTCGGTTGCCGCTATAACAACAAATACTAAAAAATATAATAAAATAAATATTTAAGGGGGCTCCTATACAACAAACGTGATTTTTTTGCTCGTTTTTGCTCGATATTGATGACGGCAACAGGTAGATGCTTGAAATATTCACAGAATATTGAGTTGTATAAATAAATGGTTAAATTAAAATTAAATTAATATTTAATGGGGGCTCCCATACAACAGACGTGATTTTTTACCGTTTTTATAGATAGTACGGAACCTTACGTGCGCGAGTCCGACTGGCACTTGGCCGGTTTTTATAAATATACCTATAAAGCGTAAGGCTTAAAATATGCATATCTGTTAGGCGGAAGTACACAGCTAGTAGATATTTATGTACACTGCCATTACATACCGCTTTTATAAGGAAGCCAGTGTTTCCGAGTAAAACTCTATTACCTTCCGACTGCATACGTTCTCATACGCTGTAATATTCATATTTTGTTATTTTCCCGCTTTATTTTATATTTACTACCAACTAGGAAAGTTTAAAAGAAAAATCCTGGTTAGAGAATTAAAACTGGCTGAATTTGATATCAGTACCGTGTTCCGTGTTTTCTAGGAACTTTTTCTGCTTAGTTACTTTTTTTTTTTTCATTTTATCAAACAAATATTTTAAATGCGCAAGTGAGTATGTTTGTTACGCTATCACGTCGATATGGTTGAATCGATTTTGATAAAATCTGGTAGGTATAAATAAAATTGTTTACTTCAGTAACTTATAAATAGTTTACATAGCAAAAAAATATGCTTGTAGTAGAAAATACCACTCTACTATAGCCATGGTAGTAACATTTATAAGCTCATAGGCAACGATGAGCTAGTTGATGCAAGGCTCCTCAGCCTGGAGCATCGACGAAAGGTTGCAAGCCTCTCGGTTTTTTATCGAGTACATTCCAGGGAGTGTGCGGCGGAACTTTTCATATATTTTTTTTATATTAACCATCTATCATATCTTTTCAACCAACTTTTCTCCATTCTATCATCGGACAACCAGACGCTCTACGGTGCGCCACCGCTATATGGTAGAAATACCTCCCATTCGCACAAAGCGGTTCTCTTCGACCTTTATTATGCGCACCGCCAAAGAGTGGAACGAATTGCCAGAGTCTGTGTTTCCTGATAGCTACAACCTGGGTATTTTAAGTCGCGAGTGAATAGGTTTCTTCTAGGCAAGCGTTTACCATCGTAGACGGCATCATCGCTTACCATCAGGCGAGATCGTGGTCAAACGCAAGCCTATCTATACTAATATTATAAAGAGGAATGATTTGTTTGTTTGTTTGTATTGAATAGGCACCGAAACTACTAGACCGATTTAAAAAATCTTTCACTGTTGGAAAGCTACACTATCCCCGGGTGACATAGAATACTTTTTACCCAACTGCGCAGAAGGAGAATAAAATAAAAAAAAAAACATACGATACATGTCATATCGGTAAAAAAATATTTTAAAATATACAGTTAGTTATAGTGCGTTATTGATTATTTGATTGGTCTCTCATACATAACCGATCAAAAAAGTATTTACTGTTAAAATCAGTCACAATTTACTTATTTCCAGTTTTATTAAAATTCCTATAGCGAACAACGCTATTTTGCTTCTAGTTCATAAAATAAGGTCTCGCGAGACGCTCAACAAGTGCCAAGAAAATTATAACGAAGTAGCAAAATGATTGCTTACTTATTAGAAACGACATCAAAAACCCACGGACAAATCATCGTCTTTTCAAGTCAGCTTTAATATCTGCATAATTCCGTAAATATACCGATTTTATTAAATTAAATCGACAGCGATTCTGCTGATCAAAAGCGAGTTTCTTGAATCTAATGGTATCAATTATTAATGGTAGAAAATTGGTCCAGAAGCCTCGAAGCTTCGCTTCAATGTAAAGGCTCAATTATATGAAGCCGAAGAAACACAATAAATGTCTCCACAAATTAAAGAATCGTTCGACGCAAATAATCTGCCCTCAGAGAGTCGTGATACAATATCGAGCGTTTAATGGCACTTATAAGGGATCCAGGCAATAGGGCGCTCAGATATTTTCTGTTTTTATACCAAACAGCGCTGGATGTGTTATTTGATAGTGACCCTGATTTTTGATTCAGAGCCAGTGGGTTCTTATAATTATCATTTTTTAATATATTATTTGCGGTAAATAGTATGTTTAGCTTGTACCTCAATAGTAAAAAGTAACCCGTGTAGGATCATTTCGTTGTCCGTTTGTCTGTCTGTTGAGACCCTTTTTAGGGTTCCGTACCCAAAGGGTAAAAAGGGACCCTATTATTCAAACTTTCGCGATCACTGTACATAATTATTGATTAAAACGGGTATTTATCGCGTATGTACCTTTTTTATTTGTTATCCCAACAGTGTTGCAACAGTCATGGTCTCGGGCTGAGTCAGCCCGCTCAGCCGCAACACAGCCGAAACGTCGGGATAACAAATTAAAAAGGTACATACGCGATAAATACCCGTTTTAATCAATAATTAGGGACCCTATTACTAAGACTGTACGACTGTACTGACTTATTACGCTGTCTGTCTGCCCGTCTGTCACCAGGCTGTATCTCATGAACCGTGATAGTTAGACAGTTGAAATTTTCGCAGATGATGTATTTCTGGTGCTGCTATAACAGCAAATATTAAAAACAGAATATAAAAAATGTTCAAGGGGGTCTCCCATACAATAAACGTGGTTTTTTTGCTCGTTTTGCTCGATATTGATAGTGGCAACAGGTAGACGCTTGAAGTATTCACAGAATATTTAGTTATATATTTACTTTAAAAATGAATAATTAATTTAAAATAAAACAAATATTTAAGGGGGGGGGGGCTCCCATACAACGAACGTGATTTTTATGCTTGTTTTTATAGATACGTACGTAGTACGGAACCCTTCGTGCGCGAGTCCGACTCGCACTTGGCCGGTTTTTCTCAGGAACGCGTAGAGGTATCAAGTTGAAATTAACACCGAATACGCATGGCTACGGTCCCTTGGTGCTGTAAAACAATCCATAATCAAAACATACGAACATTTAGAGCGAATATTTTGACACTCGCAAATACACTAGCTGTTAGGTCTTCCAGTAAGGCGAGAAACTGACCAGAATGACCAGAAATGACGACTCAAAGAACATACTTGTAAACCGAACTGTTTATCATGGATTTTACTATGTTCTCTTTTTCAGGTATTTTCGGTTTATGGTGGCAAGTTGGATGCGGGGAAACAAATAAATATGATGGGTAAGAATATTTTTATAATTTTAGTTATCATCAATACTTTTATATGTAATTTATTTGTGAATGCGCTTGTGGACTTGGCGATGGTAAGCAAACCTCTAAATACATTGGACGAAAACAAAACTAAATTACAGAGAAGTCTATGGCGGTTTTTTTTCTCTCACTAAACCTAACAGGCCCACGTTATACAAGTTTTTAAAGTTATGTACCCATTTTACTGAAGTTTATTACTTAATTACGTCATAACGGCAGAACTAATTTTGATTATATTTAGTATGTACGTAGATTGTAACCTGGATTAACACATAGGCAACTTTTATCCCATAAATCAGGTCCTATGGAGTAAAAATGGGGTGTTAAGTTGCAACAGCGATTTTAGCTTTATTTCTAGGTTACCAACACATTTAGTAGTGCAACGCGTACGAAGTTGCGGGCAACAGCTAGTACCTAATAACTATACTAGTTGCCAGTGCAGTGGTAGGAGTTTGACGGTAACATACTTTTATAACACATTTGCACGTAAAGGGTCTCTTATTTCACCAATTTCAATAACGTAATGTATGTCATTCATTACGTACTTGTGCGTTATTGTAATGTAAAACGAGCTTTTTTGTGTACCCAGTTTTTTTTCAAATGCGCCAAAATTGTGTTGTAGTCAATTCCCAGTTCTTCAGCTACGTCGTAACTACTGATATGCCGATCTTGCTCCACTCTTTCAAAAATGGCATCAATTTCATCCGTAATAGGGCGACCAGAGCGACGTGCATCTTTATATCAAAATTTCTGGATTGAAAACGCTTAAACCAAATTTGTGCTACTCTCACAGACACTGAACTAGTTCCATAAACATCGCAAATTTTTTTCGCGGCTTGCTTTGCATTTTTACCTTTTTTTTGTAGTAAAATTTTAAAATGTATCGAATTTCTTCATTAGATTCACTCATCTTTACAGAACAAAAAACAAATAAAAATCACACATTTTCCTAATTTGAATTCGGAATTATCTTCTTTAAAATTTAAACTTTGAATGATACCAAAACCAGCCAGATACAAATAGTATAGCCAAAGAGATTACAAGTTCATACATACGACATGTTCATGACATGTTTCATACATGCGAAAAGACTTTTCCCCTATTATTATGAGCTTAATTTTAGCATTCGCCCCTCCTCATCTATATAAACTTTAACATGATCTTGAAATCTCAAACTCCTCCTTCATTTATTAACGTACAAGCTTCCGCCCGCGGCTTCGCATGCTTGGTTTACCAATAAAAAGTAGCCATGTGTTAATCTGTATTATGATCTACGTACATACCAAAATTCATGGCAATCGGTTACACCGCTCCGACGCGAACGAGTAACAAATATCCATGCATACATACAAACTTTCGCGTTTATAATATTAGTAGGATAAGTGGGATGTATTTCTTCTTTAGATTCAGCTAAAGTATAAAAGGCTTAGTTTATGTGCTAATTGCATTATTTATTCCAGCTACACCCTGATGCGACTCTATCCCACGACCAACGAGCAGATGGGAGCACTAATAGAGTTCAACGACCCCCAGGGTCAAGTGGAAGTGCTGAAGGGCAGCCGAGGATACAACGACAGCATGGACATACTGGTACCAGCGGATAGAATGGACTTCGTCGAACACTTCGTAAAAGATACTGATGTGATGACTGAGATAAAACACGAGAATTATGGCAGGTTTGTATAGTTAATCTAATTCTACGAGTAGATGTCAACGCTCCTGGTAGACGGAGACTATAAAGAGTGGGACGATGATATTACTATCTCACTCGCTCTTGCAGCCCTTACGGGAGCCGTTAGTCATCTAATTCTAATTCTAGGGTGGGGGGGAATAAAAGAACTACACTGACGTCCCGCATTGGGGCGTATTGTGCATTACCCACCTTCTAACCTGACCCCAGCCATCCTAACTCCTTGAAGTAACGGAGTAGGACTTTGGGTTGGTGGCAGCAGCTTTCCAGGGTCCCCGTGGATGTTGAAGAAGTAGCGGAGTTAGTGGAGGATGAGGATTCGATGACCCCTTGCAGACCCGTTCTCAGTTTGGCGTCGTTTGTGGCAGTGCAGTGGAGTATCACGTGCTCCACAGTCTCTTCCTCCCGAAGGCATCCACGACAAAGTCCACTGTCCGTGGCTACGGTCTTTAGGAGGTGATGGTTTAGTTCACAGCGTCGTGTGATGATTCCTACCATCATCCTTAGAGCTTCGCGTTTCATCTTTAACAAGGTGTTTGTTGTTTTTCTGTTTTTTGCCGGAAACATTGTCTTTGTCTGCTTGCAGTCGGCTCTACCTTCCCAGTGTTTCTGGTGCTCATTTTTGGAATTCACAAGTAAGGAGTGGAACTCACTTTATTTATTATTTATTTATTTATTAGGTCCACCAACAGTTGTTACAAGATATAATGCTAGAGTTCTTATGTCTATATCTTATAGCTACATGCACAACCAATTACAGGTGAACACAACATGCACTAAAACTAAGTTGTCAAGCGGATATTGCTGTTTCACAAAAAAGTTGTACAAATTATGAGAAAAGTATATATAATCATCATCATCATATCAGCCGTAGGACGTCCACTGCTGGACAAAGGCCTCCCTCATTGATCGCCAGGAACTGCGGTTGGAAGCGGCCTGCATCCAACGCCGACCTGCGGTTCTTACCAAGTCGTCTGCCCATCTTGTGGGTGGACGTCCTACGCTGCGCTTGCCGGTCCGTGGCCTCCACTCGAGAACCTTTCGGCCCCATCGGCCATCTGTTCTGCGCGCTATATGGCCTGCCCATTGCCACTTCAACGTGCTAATCCGTTGGGCTATGTCGGTGACTTGAGTTCTCCTACGTATCTCCTCATTTCTGATTCGATCCCGTAGAGAAACCCCGAGCATAGCCCTCTCCATAGCTCGTTGAGCGACTCTGAGCTTATTCATAAGGCCAATAGTGAAGGATCACGTCTCGGTTCCATATGTCATCACTGGTAACACACACTGATTGAAGACTTTCGTCTTAAGGCACTGAGGTTTGTTGGACGAAAAGACGTTGCGAAGTTTCCCAAACGCTGCCCATCCGAGTTGGATTCGACGATTGACCTCTTTCTCGAAGTTGGACCTACCTAATTGGACTGCTTGTCCTAGGTATACATACGCGTCGACAACTTCAAGAGCCGAGTTCTCAACCATAACTGGGGCAGGGACGACATGGACATTCGACATAATTTTCGTCTTGTCCATGTTCATTTTAAGTCCTACCCGTTGAGAGACTCGATTGAGGCCTTCGAGCATCGTGCTGAGCTCTTCCATCGACTTTGCCATGACCACAATATCGTCGGCAAACCGAAGGTGAGTGATGTAATCGCCGTTAATATTGATGCCCAGTCCTTTCCATTCCAAAAGCTTGAAGGCATCTTCCAATGCGGTCGTAAATAGTTTCGGAGAGATTACATCTCCCTGTCTTACGCCTCTTTTTAAGGGAATCGCCTTCGAGCTCTGTTCGTGTACTCGGACTGACATAGTGGCGTTTTTATACAAACACTTCAACACTTCGATGTACCGATAGTCAATACGGCATCGTTGGAGAGACTCAAGCACTGCTCATGTTTCGATCGAATCGAAGGCTTTCTCATAGTCCACAAACGCGAGACATAGCGGCAAGTTATACTCTTCGGTCTTCTGTATGACTTGCCGCAGCGTATGTATGTGGTCTATGGTACTGTAGCCTTTACGGAACCCGGCTTGTTCGGGTGGCTGGAAGTCATCAAACCTGCGTTCGAGACGGTTCGCGATGACCCTCGAAAACAGCTTATAAACATGGCTCAAAAGCGAGATGGGTCTGTAACTCTTAAGCAAGGTGTTGTCACCTATCTTGAAGAACAGAACCACCACGCCTCCGTTCCATGCTTTTGGCGTCGTACCTTCAAGCAAGGCGGAATTAAAGAGCTTCTGAAGGACTTTAAGTACCGGTGTTCCACCCGCTTTCAGAAGCTCTGAAGTGATTCCGTCCTCACCCGGCGCCTTGTCGTTCTTAAGCTGCTTCAAGGCCATCCTGATCTCATACAGGCTGATGTCCGGAATATCTTCGGTATAATGTCGGGTCAGTTTGGCTCTTGGGTCGTTGGCCGCACTGCAAACAGGTTTAGTGACCGAATCGTAGAGCCGTCCATAGAACCTTTCGACTTCCCTTAACACTTCCGCTTTACTTGACGTTATGCTGCCATCTTCCCTCTTCAGCTTCGTCATGCGGCTCTGCCCAATATAATTATCTCTCGCGAACACTTTGGACCCTTTATTCCGCTCTATCGTATCTTTACTACGAGATGTATTAAAGTTACGAATATCGTGCCGCAAGAATTTCCAAATCTTTCTATTGAGCTGCCTATGTGACTGAGCATCATCGGGAGACTGCAGTCGCAAAGAACGTCGTTCAGCCATGAGGTTAAGAGTGTCATCAGAGAGTTTCTGAGGTCTATTGGTACGGGGGGTCTTAAAGAACTGGGACCCCACCGTATGGACAGTTTCTACGAACCTGTTATTGATCTCGTCCACTGATGCAGCTACTTCTAGACAGTCAAAGCGATTTGCAAGTTCGAGTTGAAAGCTCTCGAGGTTTTGGATATGTGCGCGAGTGGGTCGGAGCGTAGATTTCATCAAACGGGACCTTTCAAGTTTAACGTTCATATTCAATGTGGCTCTAACAATTCGGTGATCACTGCCGGTTTTCACCCTGTGAATCACAGAGACATCATTGAATATCCGTTTCTTGTTGGTCAAGATGAAATCAATCTCATTTCTCGTGGAACCGTTGGGACTCATCCAGGTCCATTTCCTGTGAGGCGGCTTCTGGAAAAAAGAATTCATCATAAAGAGTCCTTCTTTCTCCAGAAAATCGGCCAGCCTCTGTCCCCTGAGGTTCCGTTGCCCATATCCAAATTTCCCCACTCTCAACTCATCATCGCTTCTCATGCCTAGCTTTGCATTGAAGTCCCCCATAACAACAATAAAGTGAGTTTTGTTCGTATGTATGGCTCTACTGATGTCCTCATACATAGACTCTACTTCTTCATCTGGGTGTGAAGAGGTTGGCGCATATACCTGAACGACCTTCAGCGAATATCGCTTAGATATTCTGAGTGTCAGGTACGCGACCCTGCTCGACACACTGTCGATGGTGATAATGTTGTTGATGAGTGACTTGTGAACGAGAAACCCAACACCACCTTGGGACTGTTGGTCGCCCTCCCGGTAGTATAGTAGGTTACCAGACTTAAGGGATATCATGTCCTCGCCCTCTCTACGGACTTCTGATAATCCCAAAATGTCCCAGTGTAATCTACTAATTTCTTCTTCCAGCTCAACAATCTTTTCGTCTGTCCTCAAAGTGCGGATGTTGTGTGTTACAAGGGCCAGTGGTCGCCGTAGGGTTTGGTAGCCAATCGTCTCCCGGGGATTCTTAGCACCCCTGGCCCCGCCGTTACCGTGACTGCTACCGTAGCCAGGATTAGCGGGGCCGCCGGTGACTCGGGGCCTGGTTTTAAGTTGTAAATTTATCATGAGGGGGTTGTTGCCATACTCGCCACGCTTGGCAGGCGGGTTGGAGAGCGCAGTATAGGTATTGAAAACACGAAAAGACGCTGCTGCCCATCTTTCGGAGGTATCCCTTAGCAGACTCCTACTGCATCCACGGGCAAGAGCGGAGGGGCAACATTCTATTGCCGGCGCCCCACGGCAAAAAAAGATATAATGCCGCATTAAAAATTAAAAGATAAAATATAAAAGTAGGGAGTGCAACTATGACAGCTCCAACACAATACAGAATGAAAACGGAAAGTAACAGTGTTGTCAACGACGTGTTGTTTATAAAAGTTTCTATATTTTTACATTTGGAAAAACATACACTTACGGCGTATGTTTTTCCAAACCAGTATAATCTTGGAGTCTTCAAGTCCAGAGTGAATAGGTTCTTTCTAGGCAAGCGTGCTCCATCTTCGATCACACCTTCACTTACCATCAGGTGAGGTAGTGGTCAAGCGCTTGGCTATCATCAATAAAAAAAAAATCATCCTCAGTCTGTTTTTGATTTCCGCATTTGGCGGATTGGAGAGATTAATATTATTAGTGTTTGGTGTTAACTTGGCTCCTTCTCTTGCTAGGGAGTCTTGTTGCTCTCTGGTCAGGAACCGTGAGCTTTAGTCCATTTGATGGTTTTAGTCCATTTGATGGTTCCGTTAGTCATCACTAACGCATCCGCCGATTACCTATCGATAACACTAATTAACAGTACTAAACTACGTTGTACGTTTCTGGGTTAATTAATACCGAGGCGGTAATGACTTTAGCATTTTTGGTCAGCTCCAGCTATCTACTGACAAAATAAAACATACACCATGTTAAAATTGAACATTTTATCTGGGTTTTGACCAAGCATAATTTCAAATTTGATCTTCATCAATGGGCATTCAGTTCAGAGAAATACTTGAACCTTTTAATTATGGGAATTATGGTCTGGACGAGGAAGAACTAACTTGAGAACTGAATCACAAATAGTTGTTATGCGTCTTCCAACATCTACTGGAAAAAAACAAATAAATTGTCAAGGGGAGGCAAGTATACGTATGCGTAGGTTCAAATCCCGCTTGGTTTGAAATTTTAGGAATGATTTTTGAAAATCTTAAGATTTTCCTGTAAATGTAGGATAATTACTTTTTCAAGATCAGGATACCTACTCTTAAAAAAATTCATAAATACAGGGTGTTCGAGACCCCTCATCGGAGCAGCAGAAGAATACTCCGTACCCCCGACATCTACTCGTATAACTCTTATGCAGACGTGAGTTTTGAATACCATTAAACTTATTATCAGTACACATTTTCATTTGTAATACCATAGATTTATATTAAGTACTTATTTTTTTTTGTATTATTCCTATTGTTAAATTGTGTAAAGTATCATTATAAAGAATAACCAGCTTTGTTTCTTGCCTGGTTCTTTCCTAGATTGGTCCTGGATTATGGTTGACTATAAATAATAAAAACCGGCCAAGTGCGAGTCCGACTCGCGCACGAAAGGTTCCGTACCATTATCTATAAAACGAACAGAAAAAATCACGTTAGTTGTATGGGAGCCCCTCTTAAATATTGGTTTTATTTCAATTTAAATAATAATTTTTAAAGTAAATATATAACTAAATATTCTGTGAATATTTCAAGCGTCTAAAAAGCTAATTAAATTTCAATATTTAGAGAATTAACGCTAAAATTGGTTTTAATTTTAATCCTAGATTGATGAATACATCGAATCGGTGGCTAAAAGACATCCAGAACTGGTGCAACTCCAGAACCTTGGGTTCAGCTATGAAGGAAGGCAGATGAAGTTGGTGCAAATATCTTCAGATCCTTACAACGGCAATCCCATAATTTTTATAGATGCAGGTAATTTATAAAAATTGTCATCAAACATAACACGAACAGAAAACGGTAATATTTCAGGCGGGATGAATATATATGAATATATACACTTCGTTTTAACCAATATGCACATATTTTGTAGAAAAAACTGTTAATCTATGCTTATATTATAAAGAGTTTGTACTTTGTATGTTTGATCGTAGGGGGTAGTTTTAGAAATTATTAAACCAATTCTGTAATTATTTCACTGATAGAAAGCTACACATGAGGATATATTTAATTTTAATAAGACAAAAACCGAGCAACGTCGGGGCGGGACAGCTAGCAGCTGATAATATTGCTGTAAATTTGTTATGTTTTGTTTGGATCAGGGATTCATGCAAGAGAATGGGTAGCGCCAGCAATGGCACTGTACTTGATCCACCGTCTCACTAACGACCCTGAAGCGAGGAGCAAGGATCTCAATAGAGTCGACTGGTACATCCTGCCAGTGGTGAACCCCGATGGGTATGAGTACACGCGAGCCAGCATAAATGTGAGTATATTATTCAATGGGGATCAAACGTTAGTTCCACAACACTTCCATCTACCTTGGGAAACTTGGGTGTCCTTATAAAGCTCGGGACAAAATAATATATAATATATGTATATCTTTTAGAACCGGATGTGGAGGAAAACAAGATCAAAGAACGCCAACTGCTACGGAGTGGATGGCAACAGAAACTACGGCTTCAAATGGGCCGTCAGTGGAGTCTCTAAGAACCCATGCGACAAGGAGACGTACGCAGGACCAAAACCCTTCTCTGAACCCGAAACCCAGATGGTTAGAGACGTCATGATGAAAAACGCAAAGAGAATGAAGCTTTACGTATCGTTACATTCCTACGGGCAATATTTGGTGTATCCATGGGGTTATACAGGTCACGCGTTGCCTAAGGAATGGAAGAAGTTGGATTCGCTAGCAAGAGCAGTGTCCGATTCTGTGCAAAGAGCAGGTGGAAAACCTTTTAAAGTTTTAAGCGCTGGACAGTGGTACCCAGCGGCTGGTGGTAGCGATGATTTTGCTTTTGGAGCTGTTGGGGTCCCTTACTCATATACCATGGAGCTTACTGATAGATACGAGTTCGTATTCCCCGAGCACTTGCTTAGAAACGTTTTGCCAAAGTTCTATGAAGGCTTCAGGACATTTGGGTCCCGTATTAGAGAAGAGTTTAAACCCCTTAGGCATACTAGGGACAGTGACCTCACTTCTTTTGAAGACTGATCGTGAATTTAGGGCTTAAATTATAAAGAATCAGAAAACTGTATAGTTTTATTTGAAGTCATATAATATTTTAGTAGTTTTTTATTGTTTTTATGATTGGAGGAATAAATGTTCGTATGAGCTAGTTGTCAACCCTTGTTATGTTGATACAGTTACATGATGAAATCTTGCTATTTCATATGGCTAGTCATATTATTTAAAGGTAATATTTTCAGTTGTATTTGTTTCCGCTTCACGGTTGCCAATTTATATGTGGTAAAACTGATGAAGGTTTTTGTTTTCTATTTAGTGAGTGTTCGTGATATGGTTCACGGGTCATGCGGGTGAGTTTTTATCAAATGTTTCAAGTTTTTCAATACAGTGCTCTGTTACAAGTTGTTACTTCGGTGCCTACATTAAAATTGTTAATAACAATAAAATAAGTGCGAGTCGGACTCGCGCACGAAAGGTTCCGTACCATTATCTATAAAAACGAGCAACAAAACACGTTTGTTGTATGGGAGACCATCTGAAATATTTGTTTTATTTTAATTTAATTATGTATTTTTAAATTGAATATATAACTTAATATTCTGTGAATATTTCAAGCGTCTACCTGTTGCCGTTATCAATATCGAGCTAAAAAGAGCAAAAAATGTTGTATGGGAGCCCCCCTTAAATGTTTATTTTATTCTGTTTTAGTATTTGTTGTTATAGCGGCAACAGAAATACATCATTTGTGAAAATTTCAACTGCCTAACTATCACGGTTCATGAGATACAAGCCTGGTGACAGACGGACAGACAGCGGAGTCTTAGTAATAGGGCCTCGTATTACCCTTTGGATACGAAACCCTAAAAATGATGTGACAATCTATTTTTGGAATAACTTGACTAATAAGTGTTGAAAATATTTTAGTTGCAAATCCATGACACAATGTTATCAGCTGATGCTCGAAGAATTAGGTGGTAATGAGGAAGCTACGTGTGTAGAAGATGCTTCAATAGGATCAACCACAGTAAGTTTATTTAATTGGATACAATCTTTAGAGTACTCCTCAACGAGCAACTTTTCAAGGCATTGTGCTTCCGGCGATGTTATGGCAATTTGTAATGCTAATCCATATTTATTTTAACCTATACTTTTCCAGTGCTGGGCAAAGGTCTCCCCCATGTTATTCCACATCTCACGATCACTCGCCACGTCCCACCAGCCATCTTGGAATGCATCGAGGTCGTCATGCTAACGCTTCCTCGGCCTACCCTAGCTTCGATGTCCATCTGCAGGCACCCATTGTGTGTCGGTCGACTGTTGCCCATTTGTCTGTGGCCATACGACTGACGTGACCCGCCTAGTCCCACTTCAGCCTGACAGTCTTTTTTTATTTATTTTATATTATTATTTTTCTTTATTATAGTACAACAAACATTAAATTTAAATATTAAGTAACGTAATTGCATAAATTTTATGCAATTAAGTTACTTGATACTAATACTAAACAACGTACTTCTTTGTCTTTTCTTTACTTGGTATAAAAGGAAGTCGCTTTCGCTGTCTATTCGCTTAGATCTTTTAAACTACTCAACGGATGTTAATGCAATTTTCAGCAATAGATAGACTGATTCAAGAGGAAGGTTTATATGTATAATACATACATAGTAACTGCGAAAGTAACCGTTTGTTTGTTATCTTTTCATAATTAAACGGCTGAACGGACCGTAACTGGGTAATCCTCCTACCCGAGTGCGCAAAATGAGGGTAATGTTTATATTGAAAAACCAAGCATGCGAAGCCGCGGGTGGGTCAGCTAGTTATGTATAATCAGCTTCGATGTCCAAAATATTGTCATTTTGACTGGCAATATTGATGGAATTGGAATTAATTTCAAAATATAATGTAAAATGACAATTAAGATCTTTAAGATTTCATGGAATAAAGAAATGTTGACTTTGACTTTTGACAGTGGAGAAGTTGTGTTATATTTATAGATCATTTGCAACGGTCTTAAGATGATCAAACAGTTTCTTTTGTATATTAATTGTATATTCTTATTCTTTCTGTGAAAAAATAACACAAATTTACACGCGCCTGATTTTTGCCTGCACCCAAGGGCTCCCAGCAACCTTTAACAAGTCAGGGGACTGTCCTACGCTGTCTCCAATGCGTGATCTAAACTCAAAAACCTTTCTGCCCTAACGGCCATCAGTTCTTCGATCTTTGCACTGCCACTTAAACTTGCCAATCCTCTGGCGCCTGTCTGTGACTTACTTCTGATGTGATCTCGTAAAGAAACACCAAGAATAGCCCTACCCAACACGTTGAGCGACTTTGAGCTTTCTTATAAGCTTACTTAAATACACCTATTGTACAAATGCTTTCAGGTTACCATATTTTTACAAGCTCTATCAAAATACTGTCCGGATCTAATCAGCGTAACACCGAGTCACCTTACCTTTGACGGCAGACGTCTCTATGAGGTATATGGATTTTGATGGCATGATATACTCGTACTGCCTTGCTACGAGTAATTGTACTTGCAGTAGTCGTCATTTTTGGAATTTTCACTTTTTTCAAAAATTACTTTTCATAGGTACATAAAAAAGAATTTTCATGATTTTTTTTTATTAAAAACATGTTTTTTGTTTAACGAGAAACGCAGGACTTGCACTAAAATATTGCTTTATCTAAAACGATCTACAGCATTGAGTATGTGCTAGAAGGTTGTGTAGTACTTGCTACGTTTACTGTACTTGATTTTTAGGGTTCCGTACCTCAAAAAGTAAAAAAGGAACCCTTGTAAGATCACTATCTTGTCAGTCTGTCCGTCTGTCTGTCCGTGTGTCACCACATATTTTCTCAGGAACGGTTGGACCTAGCAAGTTGAAATTTATACCAGACACTGAGGTCTATAGTCCCTATTAGGTGTATAAAAATCAAGGTCCTTAGTAAACACGATAAAAAGATTAAATTTAAATTTTCGCGAAAACTTGTAAATACCAAAATTTACCTTAATATTCAACTTTTTTAATTTTTCGGTATTTTCCCTTTACCTTGCTTTTAACTAAAATTGACAATTCTAGGTCAACCGGAAGTACCCTATAGGTTTTGGATCGAAAACCTACATGGTAGTTCCCGTTGACCTAGAATCATGAAATTTGGCAAAAAGCAAGGCTTACTGCACAAATAAAGGAAATATTCCAATAAAATAAAACATATAAAATTGAAAATTAAAGGATGTCCCCATACATACATATTTGACGCCAATTAAGATTAATTAAGTCCTCTGAGTTGTATGGGCGCTCATACAATTAAGAGGACTAGCTTAATCGGCACCAACCTCAAATAAAGTAAATAAATAAAATCGTACTATTGAATAAAAACATATTTAATTGGGGCTCTCATACAATAGACATGATTTTTTACCGCTTTTATAGATAATGGTACGGAACCCTTCGTGCGCAAGTCCGACTCGCACTTGGCCGGTTTTATTTCTTATGTTGTTTTTAAGGTACACTTCAATAGTTATATTTTATAACGTAAACTGGTTGTTTAGGTATAAAAAATATGTTTCTCGCGTTTATCTCCAAACCGCCATTTTGCATGTTCTGCGTTTACGATGAGGAGCGCAGTATAATACGCTTGGCTTAGTGAGGCACTTTCGAAGAATTGAGCAGGCTGATAAAAAATTAAAACCGGCCAAGTGCGAGACGGACTCCGTAGCATTATCTATAAAAACGAGCAAAAAAATCATTTTTGGTGTATGGGAGCCCCCCCCCCCCCCCCCCCCCTTAAATTGTTGTTTTATTTTAGTTTAATTATTTATTTTTAAAGTGAATATATAACTAAATATTCTGTGAATATTTCAAGAGTTTACCTGTTGCCATTATCAATATCGAGCTAAAACGAGCAAAACATGTTTCATGTTTGGTGTATGGGAGCCCCCGTTAAATTATTTGTTGTTATAGCGGCCACAGAAATACATCATTTGTGAAAATTTCAACTGTCTATCTATCACGGTTCATTACATGACAGATGGAAAGATAGACAGACAGACGGACAGACAGCGGAGTCTTAGTAATAGGGTCCCGTTTTACCCTTTAGGTACGGAACTCTATAAACAAAATCTTCAGTTCAATTAGCAGTTTTTTTATAGGTGATCGTAGAAGCGAAAATGCCTGGCAGAAACGCATCCGATCTACCGATCATGATCATTGACGCTGGTCAAGAAGCAGGATCAGAATCCGTCGGCCTTGCTCTCTTTATTATAGAGCAGTTAATTGGTTGTGTCGAAAATGAGGATATGTTATATAATGTGCGATGGGTGATAATGCCGTCAGTCAATCCCGATGGGCAAGAGTTTTCCAGATTTGTAAGTTATATTAACTTTTAAGAATTGCTTTTAACTGTCAAAATAACAACATTCTATATTTTAACCGAGTTCATAAAAGGAGGAGGTTCTCAATTCGACTGTTAATTTTTTTATGTTTGTTACCTCGGTACTTTCGACTGAGTGAACCGATTTTGATGATTCTTTTTTTATTTGAAAGCTGGTGCTTCCCGTGCGGGTCCCATTTTCATTTAGTCCAGTTCTGACAATGGCATCCATGAGAAAACCATATAAGTCTTCATTTGTTTAATGTTTATGTTATGTTATGTTTGTTAGCTCAGAACTCAGTTATATACCAACCGATTTGGAAAATTAGTTTTTTATTTGAAAGGATTAGATTGATTCCATGGAAATTTGATCTAAATTGGTAGGGTAGTTTGGTTTTTACTGTTGTCTGAAGTAGGTTATATTTTTGTTATAAAGTTACTTGTTTCATTTTTATTCTATTCTATGTATTATCTATTCTAAAGACTTAATCTTATCCTCATGCTACATTAGTTTTTTTTTATTGAAAGTAGTCCTCCCCTGATGGTAAGTGATGGTGTGGTCAAAGATGGAACTTGTCTAAATAGAATCTGTTGACTCTTGATTTGAAGAATCCGAAATTATAGTGTTTAGGCGTTTCCTCAGATATCTTTAAGACAATCAACCATTATTCAAGATCTTCTTCTTCTTCTATCGTGTCAATAGTTTATGCATAAGCTCTGATGATGGTATTATGGTGAGCAGGAATAGTTTATATTTATTCATTTTCATTCAGAATCAGTATAGTTTTTAGAAATAACAGTTAGATATTTTAGAGAATTATAAAAAACATTAAATAGATATTTAATATAGAACTGAATTAAATAATATTTGCCGAAAAAAGTTATTAAACTACTTTAAAATAATATTCAATTTCAGAAATCCACCCAACTTTCTGCGTGGAGAAAAAACTGCAGAACCTCACAAGATAAATTAAGTATCGGCGTAGACATTACTCGCAACTTCGACACCCAGTGGAATTCCTGCACAAAAATCGACAGCGGATTCTCTCCCATCTTTCCTGGGCTAAAACCATCTTCTGAAAACGAAACTATATTCATAAAACATGTCATCACAAAACATAAACCTAACACAGAAGTGTATCTATCTATCAAAAGAAATGGACACTCCATAGGATACCCTTACGCGTACACTAAGAACACCCCAACAAATATTAAGATACTTCAGCAAGTAGCAGGCGAAGTGGCTTCTAGAGTGAATCAAAGAAGCAGCGGCATTCATTTGTTCTCAAACAACAGTATTTATGAGTTGGAGGGACGGCCTCATTGCGGGCACGGCGTAGACTTCGCTCATGAATCGGGCATCCCCTTGACTTTCGAAATGCGCGTGTTCCTCGGATCCGACAACCGTATTATGTCCAAGTTCCAAACTCTGCCGCGGGGCTACGAGTCCTCGCTTCGCAACGGATATTTTAGTGGGATCAGGGCACTTTACAACGTGATTGTTAACATGGAAAAGTATGGAAAAAATCATTAATAACTATACAAAAACCTGTAAAATAAAATGGACTTTGTGTGTGTGTGATTTACTATGTGCCGACCAACGGGGCGTGCGGATCGGGTAAATAGCAGAATCGTTTGCATTCCGCCGTTTTTTGTAACCGTGATTCAAATAAGATGTGATAGTCGTCAACTAGGTCAAAATGATTTGCCTGTATCGACATTTATTACGGTACAATATTTATTTAGTACATAATGGTGTATCTACGTTGGAGGAGTCACTTTTTCACTTTTGGGTAGGATGTCGGTCATGCGCGCTTGAGGAGGTGTCGAGCGCAGGCGCTAGGGGTGGGGCCCGCGGTCCGCCAGCCCGCTACCATTCTGTAGTCCGCCGCGGCGGCGGCTCCGCGCCTGGCTCCTACACTCTCTTCAGCCAGCACTCTCAACCTCACTCTGTATTCCCAACGAACTTTGCCGCCGTCGCTCGCGATAAACCGAACATTTTCTTAAGTTCATTATTTTCCACATTCGAAATTTTCTTTCGAGTTGATAATTTATTTCCGTAGTGGTTTTATATTTTGTATGATTTGTTATGAAAAAAAAACAGTTAAGAAAAAGAAAAAAAGTTTAAACAAGAATTATTCTTGTTTCGTAGTTAGTTTTAGTAGTTTATTCATTTGTGTTTTTACAAAAAAAAAAACTACCGCTGCGTTCCGGTGAAGAGTTGCAGTTGCAGAAGTCAAGGTATGACTGTAGAAAATTTTCAGGATTTTTTCCAAGTATTGGTAAAATTGGTTCGGCGATGGGCGGAAGGCGTTCCCGTCGGCAACAGGTTGGCGGTTTCCGACGGCGGAGCGACAGAGAGCCTGAGGAGCTCGCTATTCTATTAACAGCTAATAAACACCCTGATGCAGCCTTTCCCGCTAATTACCACCGAGGGACTTATGATATTAAATTTCTCGCCTTGTTCAGCGAAAATTCCGGAGAAATATTAATTTTCTGCAACGTAAAACCGGTATAATGAATTTGCCTCAAATTACGGGACTTTGCGGTGATATACATATTTTTATCCAGCTTGTTGCAAAATGTAAAGCAAAATTAATCGGTTAATATACACTCAAATACAAATCAACGAAGATTTATACAAAATCATGAAACTGTATTCGTAAATTTTCAATTCTCGTGGTAATGTTTTGTAAGGTCTAAAAACATGTGCTGACGATCTAGTTGATAACGGACTTTTAGAGACAAAAACTGCAGCATTTGATGTTTATTTTTTTGATAGAACCAATCAAAATCAAATTCTAAATTTCATGCTATGTGAGTCAGATAGGTTTGATAAAAAAAAATCAAAAATCAAAAAAATCATAAACCAAAAGAGGAACCTCTCCTAACTTTTAAAAACTGTTATTTTACCAGTTTTTAAAAGTTAGGAGAGGTTCCACTTCAATGTAAATGGAACGCAACCAGTCCCAACTTAAACAGCTGATAGTTCAGTTTCATATTCATATACGTAAAATAACAGGCTTTACAACTTTGTGCTTCAAGTTGATGGACGCAGGGCAGTGCATCGTAGGGCACATTTCTTAGGTGCGTGACCTACGAGGCAATTCTTTGTTAAAGGCGATGGTTACCACGTAAAATCTAAGGCCATAAGCTTATTCCATCTCCATGTAACATAAAAAAATATCCCAGAAAACCTTTCATAAAGTTCCCGTGGAGTGGCCATCCGACACAATGCAAACAGGGGGACATAGTTACCTTCATAACTGAAGTTTGGAGTGTCGATAAGAGCGTATCGATCGGTCTCATTAGCCAGTCGGCCGTCGTATCTGAGATAAGGCGATGCGGGTGCTTAATGAAACAGTTCATACCCATATACCTACTGCTGTTGTTTTACGCGTCGGGTTCGCTAGTTTTCCTAATGGTAAAATGATAACGAAGCTATTTATAACAGACTTCAAAAAAAGGAGGAGGTTCTCAATTCGGTTGTATTTTTTTATGTTTGCTACCTCAGGATTTCGTCATTTATCAACAGATTTCGAAAAATATTTTTTTATTTGAAAGGATATGATCACGGGGTCTTCAGAGTTATTGACTCCTGACGTCATGTGGGCTCAAGTACTTAATAAAAACCAATACATTTTATAAATCAAGGTCTTTATTAAACTTTCACTTTTTTATTTTATTTGTGGGGAAACGGGCTTACGGCCCACCGGATGGTAAGTGGTCACCGCCGCCTATTGACACCGGTAACACCCGGGGGTATTGTCCTACACTGTAGAAACCTCTTTAAATTTCTCTAGAAGCGTGCCATGTCGTATGAATGAATGAATGAAAATTCTTTATTATACCTTACAAGCTAGACACAACAGATTTAAAGAAAAAAAAACATATAAAAGTAAGCATAATGGGCGGTCTTATCGCTTAACAAAGCGATCTTTTCCAGACAACCTTTGGATGGAGAGGATCATTGCTTAATGGAAGATTGGCCGAGGTGTAAAAAAAATAAACTTAATAATAGAAAAAGAAATTATTTATATAAGTACATAAATAATTTTAAATAAATAAATATCATATGTATATAAAATAAATAAATATGTACTTACATACTTATACTTACATTAATAATATTAGAGATCAGATGAATCATGACTCTTCATGGAGATAAAAGTTTTTGAGTCTAGCTTTAAATACGGAAGGTGAGGGGGATTGTCTAATGGAGACCGGCAAGGCGTTCCATAATCGGACAGCTTGGACGGAAAAGGAGTTTGCATAGAAACTGGTTCTATGTATCGGGGTTTTGAGACGGCGGTTTTCAGAGGATCGGAGTGTTTGGGAATTTGTGCAAAAAAGGAGTTCCTTCAGATAACAAGGCGTCGTAGTCTAATGGGAAAACCTCGGATGGACTTAAATTTAACTTAATTCTATTTACTTCTAATACAGCAGTTTCTTATTTTTAGCACATAAAAACTATATACTTTCAGAATGGTTGTTCAGAAATTTCATCAAAATCGATTCTGTAGTTTGGTTTTTCCATTTTCTGAAAGTGGTTATATTTGTCCGTGATCTTATGGGATTATAGGCTATTACCGGAGATTGTTCAGGTTGGATGCAAAAGAGATTAAGTGTACGTGTTATTAGACAGTATGACGATTACAGCAAAAAAATGTAAAAAAATCGGGTTGAAAAAAATAATAGCGACGTTAAAAAAGAAATGATTTTTCCATTTGCCCCATGGTGGGCGCCAAAGTATTTTATATATTGAAAGGGAAAACAATTTAATATAATCAACCGTAGAGGAGACTTAAAAATGTAACTTCTGCTTTTAATAATTATAGAAAAAGAATAGGAAGTTTTGGATATATCTATTTATGGGACTATTTATGTATTTATATCATAATAGCTGTCCCGCTGAACTTCGTACCGCCTTGACATGCATAAGACGCGGGCCATCGTTGAATTTTCTTCATAATTTCTTTTTCCGTGAATCAATTTTTTCGACATTTTCATAGTTATTCGGGGCCGAGATAAATCCAACAAATCAAAGATCATCAAATAGGTCCAGCCGTCCAGGCGTTACCACTTTTTTATACGACTTGGAGCCGGAACAAGCTTATGGGCCACCTGATGTTGAGTTATGCCTGTTATAAAAAAAATCTTAACATAAGTTTTCTTCTTATCTTAGGGCGCACTTCATGTTTATTTATCTTACATTCATTCATTAGGCAAAAATAAATATAAAAATCACCTTTTTTAGGGTTCCGTACCCAAAGGGTAAAACGGCACCCTATTACTAAGGCTCCACTGTCTGTCCGTCTGTCACCAGGCTGTATCTCATGAACTGTGATAGTTAGACAGTTGAAATTTTCACAGATGATGTATTTCTGTTGCCGCTATAACAAAATACTAAAAACAGAATAAAAAAAATATATTCAAGGGGGCCTCCCATACAACAAACGTGATTTTTTTGCTCGGTTTAGCTCGACATTGAGAACGGCAACAGGTAAACGCTTGAAATATTCACAGAATATTTAGTTAAATATTCACTTTAAAAATAAATAATTAAATTAAAATAATATAAATTTTTAAGGGGGGTTCCCTACAACAAACGTGATTTTTTACCGTTTTCATTGCGCGAGTCCAACTCGCAGTTAGCCGGTTTTTTTATTATATAAACTCAACGATTAATATGACACTCAATTTATCTTTATACGGATTCAAATAAAAATTCACTAATTAAATTCATTAACTGAGCTCCCCTTTAATATTTATTTAATTCTGTTTTTAGTATTTGTTGTTATAGCGGCAACAGAAATACATCATCTGTGAAAATTTCAACTGTCTAACTATCACGGTTTATGATACACAAGCCTGAAGACAGACGGCCAGACAGACAGACAGCGGAGCCTCAGTAATAGGGTGCCGTTTTACCCTTTGGCTAAGGAACCCTAAAAATCAACCACATACTGCCTAATAATTATTATATTATCCATACACTATAACAATAAGCCCAAAGTTTTACTTTATTTTGAAAAATTACACTAGTTAATCCTAGATCAATATTTCGACAGGACGATATTCTCAATGTTCCGTTGTTCGTTCATTTAGTCCTGTTGTTTGTAAGTAATAAAACATCTGTCAAATTCGACCTATTATATATCCACGAGTTTAATAGGTATTTATTAATCGATCGAGCGAAGCGAGATCTCCAAATCCACTTGGGTAAATCGGCGTTGTATGTATGTTTGTTTATCCAGGGATAACTTTCGAAGCGTTTATCCGATCATCGTGAAATTTGGTTTAGTGATAGGTAGTGATGGCACAATTTTGGTGTGACTAGATGAGCTAAAAATGTGAGGATTGTGAGGGGTAAAAAAAACCAAAATGAGACTATTCGGTGAAATGGACGTCTAATAAAAAGTCTTAGTGAGTAAATTTCAAGCCCGTTTTTATTTTGAGTTTAAACCTTGTAGTTTTTAAGTTATTAGCCATAATAAAACTGAGTTGTGACAAAATCCACAGGGTACACCAGTGACCCCAAAGTACTGTGTTATGCGCATAGCTTTTCATTTAATTTATTCAAGAAACAATATACAATTGTATATGAAATTACAAATTTTAGCGACGTAAATATAGGCAAAAGTCTGAAATCCCAAATAACTGCAATTTGTACTCCAAAAAAAAAACCAAAATACATGAACTCCCGTTACCTGTTATTTGAATGAAACTGTATGTCAAGTTTTGGTTATGCATTTCGTGGCACTACTTTGATAGTCAAAGATTACGCGAGATCTCAGTTCGGGGCGAACCACTAGTAATATATATTATACATAATTTGAAAAGATAATAGACTAATCATATAATAAGTACACGTGTTTTTTAAGTACAATACAATTATAATTTAGAATGAGTTACAATAGGTTAGTTGTCGACTCTGTCACTGGAGAGTCCCTTCAAAGGGATCCTTTGGTCTGATATTTAATATTTATTGAGTCCCGAACAGCAGAATTAAAGTTATTTCCAAATTGAAACCGCTTATTACGTAAATTGAACACAAATAACTAAGTATGACTATTTATTCCGAGTGTATAGAAAGTTGATATTATTTATTGAGGTTGGCCAGCAATATAAAAAAATACAATTTCATATTGTAATAATGTTTTTATTATTCTTAAATTGGTCTATTTATAAGTGTGTTAACACTGCCTCAAAATTTATAGAAAAATAATTTTCAGGACTAGTAGGAACTAGTACAACTAGTAGAAATAGCACACTGGTCGAAAATCAACAGTATTATATATATATATATATATATATATATATATATATATATATATATATATATTATATATTTTCTTTCATTTTAGTATTCGCCCCTCTTTTATCTATGCTAAATCTCACGCTCCGACGCGCAACTACCTTAAAAAGGGGTACAAAGTTTTCTTTCCACGTATTTATACATGTATAGATTTTAGGAACGGTTGAAATGCATTTTATAAACACAAAAACATTTACCAAAATCAACGAAAACAACAGCAAAATTGTCATTGAGCTCGCCGTCACCTATGCAGACATTATGAATCGAAGTTCTAAAGCCAGACAAACAGTTCCAAGTTAATTTCGAACAAAGTTAGTGAGGATATTGGATTTCTAACTCTACCTATGAATTCCACACAAATTCCCCAAAGCGTGTCCGCTACTGGGTATTAAAATTTGAAGCTGTTCAAACTTGCCTCCTTTTAGTGTTCATTACGGTCGGAAAGTTGGTGAAAATTCATGAAATCAAGTTCTAATGAACACCGGCGAAGTTGGCCTGCGCGATCGCTTATACCATCGGCGTGCATACACGACTTTGGAAAGAACACCGCAATATGTCGACGCTTCGTAACAAAATTAAACAAATTAAGGACGAAACTATGCCATGGTTTTAATAAAGTGGCTTAATAGTTTTCAGTGCAGCCACTTATTTCGCGTTGTACTCACAAACACTAACCGTTATTAATTATAGTGTTTTAGTAACTTCGACTTAGATAGCTAGACTAAATTTACCTTTATTGTACACTAGTGGACCCGCCGAACTTCGTACCGCCTTGAGATGCATATAACGCGGGCTGTCAATATACGTCACCCTGGTAGAATTGTCAATTGTTGTCCCCAGCCATCATTATGTATGAGAAAATGAATGACTACCACAAATAATTCAATACCAAAATTAGCCAAATCGCTCCACCCGTTCTCGAGTTGTAGCGAGACTAACGAACAGCAATTCATATCTCGGGATAACTCCGACCGAAGCATTTGTTTCAAACGATATTCATTTTTTTACATCCTCTTTGACGATATTTGCAGCACGCATTCTGTCAATTCTATGTCAAACGTCATAAGGTTACAGTATAAAAGCGCTAAGGTTAGATTATAAATAATTTTATATGGTAGTTAAGTATTCTTAAATTTTCTAATTCTGCGCGCAATTTTATTAATTTTTTATTTCATAAGAACCTTTTCCTGACAATAAGAAATACAACAGAAAAATAATTAGTGAAATCTATCCAGCCGTTCACGCGTGATGGCGTGTCCAAGGGAAATAGGGATTCATTTATATATATATGTATACAGAGATGACATCAAATAATAGGCAAAGGCATATAAAGAAAACCTTAACAACAACACGTAACTTTTTAACAAAAATATAACCGACTTCAGGTAACAGAAAAAAAACCGATGTCGATGGAAATTTCTATGGGACTAATCTGAAAGATCTTGATCCTTGCAAATAATAAAAGAATTTTCGAAATCAGTTGATAAGTAAATGATGGAGTTATGAGGTAACAAACATACAAATTAACAAATTTAAGACTTGTATGGTTTTCTCATGGATGTCATCGTCAGAACAAGACTAAATGGAAATTGAATTATACGAGAAACACCAGCTTTCAAATAAAAAAAGACTCATCAAAATCGGTTCACCCAGTCGAAAGTTCTTAAGTAACAAACATAAAAAAATACAGTCGAATTGAGAACCTCCTCCTTTATTGAAGTTGGTTAAAAAACAGAAATTCACAATTAACAGTCTTAGCGCCAAACGATTTCTTTCAGACAACAGGACAACAGGAGCAGACTATGCTGTTTTCTTTTAATTCTCCAAAAGGTCGTCATATTTAGACTCGAGCAGTTTTTTGCAAGCTGTCATGGATTTATTCTAAATATGAATTTTTAATTGGTAGTAAAAAATAATTTTTCATAACCTCAAATTTACCACTCAGCTAATAGAGGAAGCTGTCAACATACACTAAATTAAACCCGGCAAAGCTCAGAAATCCACAAAGAAGAAAGTTTATAAGTTGAATTTGAACGTCTGAGTACCAAAACCTTAATTGAGTAGTGAAGTTTTCACTGAGCTTTAGGACGTGTGTTGTTCTGCCACTGAATAAATATTCAGCTAATTCATAAGCGTCACTTCAACTAAATGAATAAAATAAATACCTACACAAATCAGTTCCACAAACTTGAATTTCAAATTAAATCTTAACTATAGTCCTAGCAAACTTTTTTTTAACGTGTAGGATTATTTGCATGCAACGCACATTTCATCTTAGTGGCACCAGCATAAAGCTAATATTACATTGCAAGTTGGTTTATAGTGACAAGGGATATGCCAAAACGACTCTCTCACGGGAGCTGCCAACTTGGAAGCACTTTAAACTTAATTTCCTGAATTTGATGACATTCACTTTAGGCAAACGGCGTTTGTGGAAGAATTTATTTAAGTTTATTGTTTGAGGCGATGCAATTGGAGAAGTTGAAATTGCATTTTATCTGTTTTTTCAGACGAGCCTACATTAGGTCCTATCAGAACTACTCCAAATACTACATGCCTTAAAACCGAATCTTAAGTCTAGATACTTTAATTTGTGATCAGTTCTAGAATATACTAAAAATCACTCTCAGTGAAGTTTGTAAAATCAAAGGTCATAGGAGCAGGCCAGATGTAAGAGACATACTTAAGAGGAAACACCAAGGGCTAGAGAATTGAAAAATAAGTATTTGTAAAATCTATTGCTGTCGCGCAGTATGGCGCAGTATGCGCAGTATGCGCGATAGAGACAACTGCAGCTTGGACCGAAAATATCTATTAAAATTACACAAAATCAACGATCCGTAGTCCCCTGATTTCTTCTCCAAAACTTGACCGATTTAACTAGTTTCTTCATTATAAATTAAAGATAGGCTTTAACCGTGTTCCTATGTTTTCCTTTTTTATATAATCTAGACAAATTTGTTTTCTGGATGTTTGAACACAGCAGAAAATCTGACAAATTTTATACGTTTTTGAATGTTCATATCTCTTTTAATAATTAATTTATGAAAAAAAGGAAAACATAGGGACTTGCCAACAGTGGCCATAGATTTTTGAGAAAAAAATATTTCTGTACTGGCATTATCCAGGGAGGAAATAGAGGACTATGTATGTATAGAAAAACGGCCCTTGTGTTTCCTCAGTAAGTACCAAGTTAAGGCGTAGCACCGCCCATAGATACTTATAGAATAGAGAAGACTGGGCGCAAGTGCGACGCCTCTATACATTTTGTATGAAAGTGCATGAAAGGGGCACCACCACGTTTTTTCCTTGTCCTCGACTGCGCCTGTTGACAGCTGTCGGTGCCTTAGTCACGAACATACAAATGTCAGAACTCACAAGTTTGTAATTTGTAGATAAATAAATAAATATTGCTGGATATTTCACACAGCGCTATCTAGCCCCAAACTAAGCAGAGCTTGTACTATGGGAACCAGATAACTGATAGAATACTTATATACTTTTTTTTGTAAGTAAGTACATACTTATAAGTTATCATACATCCAGACCCATAACAAATATCTGTAGATCATGCAAACATTTGTTCCGTGGCGAGAATCGAACCCGCTACCCCCTGCGTCTCAGCCGGCTATTCGCCCACTGCGCCACGGAGGTCGAGATAATGCTAAATATAATCTTAATAATTTATAGTTAACTAGCTTCCGCCAGCGGCTTCGCACGGGTTGTTTGTTAACAAAAACTAGCCTATGCGTTAATCCAGTTTATAAACTACGTACATACCAATTTTCATTGAAATCGGTTCATCCGTTACGACGTGATTAAGTAACGAACAAACAAAAATCCAAACTTTCGCACTTATATTATTAGTATGATAAATACCTATGTCAGGTTGTCCGTGAGATCTAAACTGGCGTCAGCAGAAGACCAGCGCTTCAGTATGGCAACATGGTGTAGCAAATGCTGAGCTGAGGACCCTTTCAACACCACACTTAGCAGTTACTCATAATTTTAAGAAAAATGTAATAGGGTTTTTTTGTATCATTTGTTTCTTGTGGCGGTATGAATAAATGTTTTTTCAATCTATATTTCAATTATTGAGCCGAATCGGCATTGTATATCCACGACGATAACTTCCGAAATATCTAACCTTATCCTATACTAACTGACCAATCCGCAGCTTCGTACGCGTAGTTTTTTATAAAAATATTACCCTCCTTCTCCGCAGTTGGGTAATAAGTAGCCTGTGTCACCCGGAGATAGTGTAGCTTACCAACAGTGAATTTTTTTTTTAAATCGGTCCAGTAGTTTCGGAGCCTATTCAATACAAACAAACAAACAAATTTTTCCTCTTTATAATATTACGAAGTTTTTGTAGATATTGATATGTTCTTTAATATTGTAGAACATATCTACTTTTGTTCTATCATCAATAGTTTCCGCAGCGCATACAACGAAAGACGTTTTAGGGCACTTTTTTACACTTTGGGTTACGTTACTTAAGTTTTAGTAAAGATGCCTAATCATTTCTAGCAACAAATATAGCCTATGTCACTCACGGTGAATGTAGCTTTCCAATAGCGAAAGAATTTTTGAAATCGGCATAGTAGTTTTTGAGTTTATTCATTACAAACATACACACAAAAATACAAATCTTTCCTCGTTATAATATTTGTATAGATATATCTCAACCCGAGACAACGTAAGGTCTTACATGATGGTAACCAAACCCAAAGCTGGTTCAGTGCCATTGCCCGCAATTTGAACCTTATCACAAAACTACCAATATACTGCATATAAATCGGAACAAATCCTTTTCATACTGTAACATCGTAGGAAACGATCTTATAGCGTACCACGCTGCCGTAAGAAACGATCTTATACGGTAGATACTGCTGTTATTCTAAGTGGATTAAGGCCAGACCTGGCTAAGCCCGAAAACATTAAGTCTGTGGGGAGCAGCTTAGCTTAACGTAGCATTTTGTTTTCTCAATCACAGTTTTGTGGCGAGAAACAATTCAATTAGTGTAATTAGGATTGAAAACTTTACTTCTTTAACGTGCAAGCTTTGCTTCTTAGGTTTTACAAGTGAGGCTTAGAATTATTGTAACTTTGGCATAAAACGATTATTTGGTAGCTGACAAGTTAATTGATCGAGCGAAGCGAGATCACTAAATCAACTTGTGCAAATCGGCGTTGTATTTATATATGTATGTATCTATGTTTGTTTGTCCGAGGATAACTTTCGAAGCGTTGATTCTATCGTCATGGAATTTGATATACAGGTAGGAAGTGGTGGCACAATTTTGGTGTGACACAATGAGCTAAAAATGTTGGGGGGTTGTTGAGATATTGGGGTTCAAGAGGGGTAAAAAATAAAAATGATACTAATAGGTCAAATGGGACGTCAAATGAAAGGTCTTCATTAGTACATTTAGACTCCGTTTTTATTTTTAGTAAAGTGCTTATAGGTTTTGAGTTATTAGCCATAATAAAACCTGAACTTTGACAAAACTCCAGGGTATACCAGTGACCCCACAGTGCTGTAATTTGGTATGCTCGTAGCACAAATATAGGAAAAAGGCTGAAATCCAGAATAATTGCAATTTGTCCCCCAAAAAGAGTAACCAATTAAATGAACTCCCGTTACCTGTAATTTGAATGAAACTGTAGGTCAAGTTATTTGGTTATTTATTTCAACTATTTGCTATTTGCGGCACTATTTTGATAGTCAAAGATTACCAATAATATTTTTTTTTTGTTTATTCGGAGACTTGCGAGATCTCAGTTCGGGGCGAACCACTAGTGTTTACGTAATATAAAATCTTAGGACGTGCTGATTTCAAAACACTGGCTTGAAACTAACAAAAACACGCAAACTCTGGAGAGAGTCAATCTTATAATACAAATTCATATGTACTATATATTTGGGAAATATAAAAGCAAAGCAAAATCGAAGGTTTTTTATTTCTCTTAAAAAATATAAACTTGCAATCAACTCGAGCTATATAGATAAGATATATTAATTAGGTATTAGGTTATGAGCAGACATAGTGGTCGCAGAAAGCACCATTCACCATCATCATAGACTACAGCGGCGATTCCTAAAAGGTGGTCCGCAAAACCCTGGGGTTCCGTGGATGCGTCACAGGGGTTCCGCGGTCTGTCAGAGTTAAAGTTGGATTATAATATACATAAAGATGAATACAATGCGATCGTTGAGAAAACCTTGGTTCTGCTTCTGTTTATGACGACTTACCGATGCGAGACTGGTTTGCGTTCAATTTTAATTCTTTAAAATAAATTATTATCTACATTGTATTTCTTTGTTACAATAAATGCTTTGCAATACATATAATAATTATTTTTCATTTACAATTTGTTCATTCTTCGAGTATATTCAAACTACAAGGTAAACACTTTAGTTATCAAAAACGCCGCTAGGGTTCCGCCAAAAAAAATATGATCAATTAAGGTTCCATGGCCAAATAAAATTGGGAACCTCTGGACTACAGAATCGTGTAGCTGTTGAATGTTTTACGTCAATCAGGAGTCAAACCCCATCTATACTAGTATTATAAAGAGGAAAGATTTGTATTATTGTGTGTATGTTTGTAACGAATAAATTCAAAAACTACTGGTTCGATTTCAAAACTTCTATCACCATTGGAAAGCTACATTTACCCTGAGTAACATAGGCTACTTTTTACCCAACTGCGCAAAGAAGGGTAATGTTTTTATTGAAAAACTACGCTTGCGAAGCTGCGGATT
Organism: Philereme vetulata; assembly: GCA_918857605.2. NCBI lineage: Eukaryota > Metazoa > Arthropoda > Insecta > Lepidoptera > Geometridae > Philereme > Philereme vetulata. The sequence goes on along the minus strand of OU975460.1, from coordinate 1,924,357 downwards.
GGATTGGTCTTGCGGTATATATTAGAGATATTTACAAAATTAACATTTATGTATAAATTTGTGATTTTATTTATTGATATTATTTGTACATATAAACGACTCTAGACATTGGTACACGGATGGATCCAAGGAGGAGGAAAGGTTTTAATATTTGAAGGAAGCGGACATGGAGGGATACCAGATCTCTGCAAAATCGAACGTGGTCACAATGACAGCCTTCATAGGTTGACCATGTAGAGGGGCCTCAACATGGCAGGCATGTTCCGTTCAGAAGCACCCCGTACACAGGGTGGCCTTCTCGTTCTAAGAAAATATGAGTAGTACGTAGTCTCTTTTATTTAATCAACTAAAACTCATATCTGCACGACATTCGTCGACCACATAAAACAACGTCTCTAATGAAGTACAGTGGATAGCGATCTCAATCAACTAACTCATTGTTTGAGGGTGCGGCCGAAACCGACCCAATACGTCTGGATGAACTAATCGGGCGGCGCAACCAATACTTTGATGATATTTGTTACTTGAAGCGTAATATTTTCTCTAACAATCCATATTTTTTCGCGCAAGAAACGAGGCTCCTCTACATGGTCAACCTATGAAGGCTGTCATTGTGACCACGTTCGATTTTGCAGAGATCTGGTATCCCTCCATGTCCGCTTTATATATATATATATATTTTATATATATATATAAATACATGCATATAGATGGAGCTAAAGAAGTTTTACTTCAGTCATGTGGTCTTAAGCACATTCTATTTTCTCATATTATTCTCATGTTATTCTGTTCCTGTAAATATAAGACCGTCCGGTCGCAAGCTATACAAAGCTACATATAAACGCCCCACCCCCAACAAAACTCATTAGATAAAATGAAAGAGTTCACAGCCGATGATCGGCCGCGCGCGATGATTGATCGACTTTACGCAAGGAGGGGATCCGGCTCGAAGTACCAATCCTGCTCGAAGCACCAGTGTTGAATTACCCATTTATTCACTTACGTCGAGTGTGTGTTTGAGTTGAGAACCGATATCTTGAGAGGTATAAATTATGTAGGCGATAGGAGGTGCCACGGTTTTGTATGTCGATATTGGAAGTTTTTGAAAAGTTAGGCCTTTTGTTAGGATCAATGAACGAAGACTTTTTTCACTATTGTACGTGTACCGAAATATCAGATTTTATGAATTACAAAAAGCTTGGGTTAAAATTAAGTAGTCCAAACTTATAATGATAAAAAATCGGCCAAGTGCGAGTAGGCCTCGCGCACGAAGGGTTCCGTACCATTATCTATAAAAACGGCAAAGAAATCACGTTTGTTTCATGGGAGCTCACCTTAATTATATGTTTTGTTTTAATTTAATTGTGTAGTTTTAAAGTAAATATATAACTAAATATTCTGTGAATATTTCAAGCGTCTATCTATTGCCGTTATCAATATCAAGCAAAAACGAGCAAAAAAATGACGTTTGTTGTATAGGAGCCCTCCTTAAATATTTATTTTATTCTGTTTTTAGTATTTGTTGTTATAGCGGCAACAGAAATACATCATCTGTGAAAATTTCAACTATCTTACTATCACGGTTCATGGGATACAGCCTAGTGACAGACAGACAGACAGCGAAACCTCAGTAATAGGGTGCCGTTTTACCCTTTGGGTACGGAACGCTAAAAAAATAACAATTTAGACGTAACTTATAATGGTTAATAAAAAAAAATATATTTTCACTTTTTCCACAGGCATAAAAAAATAGAATCTTTTGACTTGATATTAATACACGGAAATTGGTTTTCATAAACGAAATACAATATTTTCCGGGACATAATTGACGGTCAGCTTTATCCTGTCGGCTTCGATCGAAGCGTGTCGTTGAAATTACAGGCGGCTGAGACTTTCCACATGTAGGTATGTTTCAGGGTCACGGGCGCAATGCAATGCCATGTAGACATAACCTTAGCTAGATACAATCAAATAGTACTAGAGTTCTTTGTGAAAGAGCTCGCCAGAACTGCCCGTGTTTCGGTTTGAAGGGTATGGTTGCCGGTGAAACTACAGGCCTACGAAGCTTTACATCTGTACGCCTCAAGTTGATAAACGCAGATTTACTGGTGGTAGAGCTTTTGTGAACGGGCCCGAGGAAGTGGGCACCACCGCCTTATCTTTATCTGCCGCCAAATAGCAGTACTTGTGCTGCTGTGTTCCGGTAATGGTATGTTCCTATAATTACTGGTACATAGGCAAAACAGCTAAAACATATAGTATGGCAACGTATCCACATAGAGATCAAGACAACACAATAGCTTGTTTTGAATTCTATGTGGATATCCATGGGCTGCAGTAGCCACTTAACATCAGGTGGACTGCATGTTCGTTTGTCATATAAGTAGTATAAAAAAAACGCAGGGCCGTGCATCGCAGGGCACGTTTCTAAGGTGCATTACTTATGAGGAAATACTTTGTTAAAGGCGATGGTTACCACTTAAACATGGTGGTCTATATGCTTGTACCATCTCCAGGTATCATTAAACATGCAAATCACGACGTTAACAAACTTTTTTTAAATTTTTGCTTAGAGGTTTTATATGAATGAATATTCTATATTACGCCCTACAAGCTAGATACAAAGATTAAAAAGAAATAAAAAAACAAATGAATTTGGCACCGAAAAGTATTTTATGTTGGTTTTATTGTAAGATATTATTTTTCATGGAGGGTAGATAAATATAATCTTACTAACTGTTCCGGTGGATCGCTTATTTATAAAGCTCGGTAAGGTAGGCATATTTTCATACAGACCCTCTGAAATAACAGTGTCTAAAAACTTCATTCCATATTCACGTGGTTCTTTTGTTTGTTTACGTTAGGAAAGGGGGGGTACTAGCACTGCCAGTGATTTGATGTGGAGAATAATTTTCAACGATAAATCCATAAAATGACTAACTACGGCCCTCGACTTTGGTCGCCTTATGAAAGAAGACTAGGCGAAACTGCACCCAAGCAATATAAAAACCGTTTGTGATGATCATCATACAAAAAACAGGGTGTCCTGGAACTAGTAGGTACGTTAGGTCCGAACAAGGTGATTCCGAGTTTCCGACCATAAAAATTAAGAACAATGAAAAACAAACAATTTCAACGTTTTAATTTTTAGGATAAATTTGTTGAACTTTTTAATGTTACTTTAAATCAATTGTTTTTGCGCTTTCCCTAAAACTTACCTTTTACAAACGTAATTTTTGACTTAAGAATCAGTTAATAATCAGAAGCTGATAGAGTTTTTTTCCCGAATATATTGTAAAGTACGCTTCCTCATTTCTAAAATATCATAAACTATAAATAATTTAACGTATAAGAATATAATTCATGTGTATTGCCCTTAACGATTCCCTATATTAGGAAGGTTTCCAAGGTTATCATTATGTTTTAAGATAGGCAAAGTATTTTTACTAAAAAATCTGTACAAACTTGAATGAATACTCACATTCATAGTGAGGTCGAGTGTACTCAAACCCAATTACTTACGGATAGTAAGTACATATGGCTCCCTAAACTAAGCCTTACAATGAAATGTCAAGAATGTTCAGAGGACTTCCTAATAAAGGAACAATTCATTTTTGCCCCCAATGCCCCGAAAGCACAGAACCAATAATAGTACCTATTGGAGAAACTGAAACTGACATGGTATGGATCTGTATCACGGTGTATAAAATTTGCGATATTGAAACTAATAGTCAGCATATTACAGGTCATATTTCATTGATCGAGCGAAGCGAGATCTCTAAATCAACTTGGGCAAAGCGGCGTTGTATGTATGTACCTATGTATGTTTGTCCGAGGATAACTTTCGAAGCGGTGATCCGATCATCGTGAAATTTAATACATAGGTAGGTAGTGATGGCACAATTTTGGTGTGACTAAATGAGCTAAAAATGTTGGGGGGTTGTTGAGATATTAGGGTTCAAGAGGGGTAAAGAAAATTAAAATGAGGCTAACTAGTCAAATGTGACGTCAAATGAAAGGTATTCATTAGTTCATTTTGACCCCGTTTTTAATTTAGTAAAAACTCAATAGTTTTTGAGTTATAAACCACAATAAAACCTAAACTTTGTTAAAGTTCACAGGGTACACCAGTGACCCCACAGTGCTATAATTGAGTATGCGTTTAGCTTAAGTGACACAAATATAGACAAAAGTCTGAAATCCAGAATAACTACATTTGTACCCCAAAAAAAAGTAACCAAACCTCATTAACTCCCGTTACCTGTAATTTGAATGAATCTGTAGGTCAAGATATTTGGTTATTTATTACGTGACACTACTTTGAAAGTCAAAGATTACAAATCATATTTTTTTGTTTTAATCGGAGACTCGCGAGATCTCAGTTCGGGGCGAACCACTAGTTTAACAAAAATAGGCGATAGCCTTAGGCTATCGCCTATTTTTGTTAAACTAGTACTATTAGTATACCTACTATAGCTTATACTAGAGCTTTCTTAGGAAAGCTCTAGTATAAGCTATAGTAGGTGGTAAAGTGAACGCGATAAAGCCTATTTTACGAATCGATGTGATGTGGGCCATACGAAATGTCCCAAAACTGCGGTAGTGTTCTCATGACCTCGAGAGGGTCGTAAGAGGGCAAACGGATAATACGAACTACTTGAAAATATTGTGAACAGACATTTGAGATGATATTTTGGAGGCTGGAGTGTCCATTATTGCAAATTTCTGTGTTGAAGAACATTCTGGACATCATTAAGTACTATATTTTGTAAAGGGATTCGCTTCCTTCTTTTTACTCTGCACTTGCGGGGAATCACTAATAAAACAAAGTCGCTGTCTGTCCCTATGTATGCTTAGATCTTTAAAACTACAAAACGGATTTTGATGCGGTTTTATTTAATAGATAGAGTGATTCAAGAGGAAGGTATAATACATGCATAATATAGAAGAGTAATACTGATAATTTTAGAGGTTTCTAATGTGAGGTCGTAAATACTCTTTCAAGAATAACCTCTAAAGAAAACATGTTTGTATTGTCTAATGACAAAAAAGCTGTGAACATTGTATATAAAGACATTCTGTAGTATATTTAGTATCAGCATTGCACCCGTGCGAAGCCGGGGCGGGTCGCTAGTAGATAATATTGATGAGTTCAACTCTAAAAAACCGCCCATGTTTAAGAAACTCAAGTACATACTAATTATATTAGTAATTTGTGTAAATATAATTATTTTAAGGCTTATGATTCGTATTTTCTACTTATAAGTATCAAAATTGATCCACCTTTAAAAGAACTCTGAAGTATATATTATATTTTTTCAAGGTGGGAACACTCAATGGCCCACCGCCATTTTGTGATTGTTTTAATCTGTCACTTGCTACAAGACGGTCGTGCAAGTCACTACATTTCTGTTCGCTGAGTTTTTTCACATTATTCATACGTTACGTACGTTGTGTATTTTGTGTTCCACTGTGTTGATTGCTGCCCAGCTGTCAAATATCTTTGTTTCTTACATTTTGTAAAAAAATATCGGGTCTGTTATCGTGTTACGTTTATCGATAGCTCCATCCCTATCAGTTTCCGACTCTGGTATAACCTTGTACGTGCGTAAGCGTCATATTTTTATAAAATAATGCATACATATTGTAAAAAAGACGCTCGTTCAAGTTTTCACATGAGCTGTCATCGAGAAAATAAAGAAAAGGAAATCGTATAGTAAGTTTTTTTTACTAACATAAAAATACTCTCTTCATTCGATTCTCGATTGCATAGTTCATAATTCTAAAAGCTGTTTCATAAAATAGTCAGTTAACATTTCCAGCGCAATCTATTCGAATTGGAAGCTGAAACCCAAGTGAAGTTGAGGGCTGCAATTTGTATACATCCGATATACCGGAAATTGACCGGAGAGCGGATATCGCCGGGCTCAGGGAGGGCGATTGTCTAATTTCATCGTAATTTCGCGCAAACAATGCGTTTATGCTGTGCTCTCGTAGTTTTAACTCATGTTAGGTTTTAGTAGCAATATGGTACGTTTCTACCAGAGATGTGCGAGAACGCTGAGAGGTGCGCGAGGAAAATATAACCAATATTATCACTTAGTTTTCCATGGTTATCGGAGCGAGGTATTTATCTTAACTAAAAAGCGAGAGATGTGTGCAAGGGATGTGTGCGAGGCGGTGAAGCGAACTACTGGACTACCAGGCCGTAGACGGTGATTATTATCATACACGTGCCCACACCGCACCCCGCCCGCATAACCGCACACTACCACAAGCGTGGACCAACACAAAGCTGAAACTGATCCTTTTTGGGACACCACATAGTACAGAACCTTTTAGCGCCCACGTATTTATTTCGTTCCTAATTTTGTTGTTTTTAAATCTATCTTTCTGTAGTTTTATAGGTATTACTCGTGCGCGATAACTTGGGACCTGCTAGGAATGCGACTACCCGACCGCTTCCCCTGCACTTCCCCGATGGCGCCCGTATTGTACCGTTCGCATCACTATTTTTTACTAGGGTTTTTAGTCTCGTACTGGGCTACGTCACGTAACGACGCGCTCTGGAATTCTTTTACTTTTCGTTTGTGTTATTGTTTTGTTGTTGTAGTTTTTGTTGTTATAGTTTGTGTCATTGTTTTGTTGTTGTAGTTTTTGTTGTTATAGTAAATGTTGTAAATTTATCGGATACCTCTTCGTCAAGTTATTATAGTGAGACTGAGGACGAAGAACAACCTCTAGAAGGCATAAATCCACTAAGCAGTGACGAAGATGAGATAATGTAAATAATAGATAAAATAAATGTATAAACTTAAACATTGTATTTTTATTTTATTCAAATAGTGTAAAAAAGATTAGATAAAAAGCAGCGTCCTCCCTGAGTAACATAATAAATTAGGTTAAAAAATACAAAGACGAAGCCGCGGGCGGCTGCTTGTTATGTTCGCTTTTTTGCGGGCGGTACAAACACGCCAATATGACGTCACCGCGCTCAGGTCCCAACTTATCGCGCACGGGTAATAGGTACCTACCATTTTCATAATGTTATTTTTAATGTCTTTTTCAATGTATGTTTCATTTTATTTTATTACCTTCTGTTTTGTCTGTACTGTACTGTTGTCCGACAATAAATGTCTTTTGTTTTACATTTACTTCCTCGCACAGTTGAAAAGAGTCCGGTAACCTCGCACCGCTTAGCTTCCTCGGACATATGTGGTGGAAAGAGTCAAAGCGTTTCACAGCATCACTATGCAACCTCGCACCGCTCAGCTTCCTCACGCATATCTGGTAGAAACGCACCCTTGCGGAACTATTGAGGAGTGACAGACATCTTACGTACATCACTAACGCAGGAGATACCTACTTAACATTTAAATTTAATTTGTACACCAAGAGTAGATCATAGTACTCATAATAATACTAAATTGTAGAAACTTTCATACCTTTGTATTCAAAATACCTAAAGATTTAATTTTAATTGGTTTCATTTGCTGAATATAATTATATTTACACATATATTCTTAGATATAATAAAAAATGTGATAAAGTTTTAATCCTAATTACACTTATAAAATAGACTAATATATAGAAATATGCATATAGCAAACTTGTAAATAAATAACGCTAGAAAGATGACATCGTCAGGTAATGTTGTTTCACCTAATGACGATGTATATGCCTGATGACTATATTATACCCCATGATGGACATCCTCGGATCCCTAACTTAGACCCAGACCCATGATATACCTAGATATATCTCAAGGGGATAGTCACAGGCAAGTCCAAACATTACATTAATAGGAAATGGTAACCGCTTAACATCAGGTGGACTGTTACAGTCAACTCATCTCATAAAAGATAGGTTTTGTACAATCAAATTGTTTAATCTAAATCTATCAGACGACATTTTGAGATTAACACTTAAATTTTATCACAGACCAAAGTAATTAGAAACTTTAAAAGCTCCTAATCACGGATTGCACAAACAACTCAAATATACCTTAAGGATGCCAACCGTAAAAAGTCCTTAAAAATGGGGAATAAAGTTTTATTCCCAAGATTAGACGCTATCGGGCATTAAAGGAGATAAACACTATAAACAGACGGTGCCATAGACACCCTGTAAACTATTTTCCATGTCAGCGAAGTGCGCGTTTATAGGTACAGTCTGCATCAAAAGACAATTTATAAATGTTTTCAAAACTTTTAATCTATTTCTAATCATCTTCTAGTATATAAAAATCTCTTATCACGGTTTTTGACGTTGCCTCCTCCGAAACGGGTTGACCGATTTAAATGATTTTTTATGTATATTTGATAGGTATGAGAATAGGTCGTATAGTATTTTTCACCCTCCTACCCCACCCCCCATGTTTTAATCGTGATTTTAGTATTTTTTATGAACAATACACATTTAATAATGATTGAAATAAATCACGAAAGTTTTCTAAGCAAAATATCGATATAATTTTACCATCGTTCATTGACGTGAAGTCATTTACATGAAGTGTCGCGTCACTTTGACAAGAGTGTTTTATATATTCTTTATCCCCAAGTCCGACGGGAACGGGAAATTTCAAGCATGTGAAGCCGCGGGCTGGTCAGCGTGTATGTCATAAGTATGTTATTGTTAAAATCATTGTGATGAGAATATGTGTGTAAAGCAAAAGTTGCATTGTGTGACATATTGGGAAATATGTTACATATTGGGAAATATGTTACATATTGGGAAATATGTAGCAACGATTGATACTATCATATATGGTGTGACTTTTTGGAAATACATTTTTTGTTAAAAGAAAATAACTACTGAACTTAAAGCTAATGCTTCGTATCTATTAGATAGTGTAAAAACAATCTTCGTTTTTTTCTTACCTGGGCGTGGACCATAACCCGCCACGTTGGTCCAGTTGCGTGTTGGCGGGTGGTTCGTCAGAGCCTCGTTCGTTGATCGGCAGGGCGCACCGCGTGCAGGTGAGGTTGACTTGGGGCCCGAGAGATGGTGGTGGAGCGCAGCATTTTGGGTGTCAAGAGAATAGATAGGATTCGGAACACCGTAAATAAGAAAAAAGCACATGCGCTATTTACCTGACACTATTAAAGAAAACCAGTTCCATCATCGACTTTTGGCACTGACTGTACTTGCTACCCCAGATCTGTCATAAAGAGAGCTGGTTGTTGGCGATAAACCAAACTTGAGGTTAGTAAAATCAAGTTGCATTTTAACGGTGCCTTTTTGAATTATTTCACGGCTTTTAAGCAGTCTACGGTGCAGAATGTCGACTTTTATGACTTACACTCGGTTTTAAATAAATTTTAATGCTGTTGGCATATTTAAGTTAGGTAGCTCTTGTGGGAAAAGCTATCCAAGACAAGTAATGAAAATGTTACGTCAATCATAATCCATTCTACTAGTGTACATTCGCAAGTAACTCTGTCTCACTGTCTGTTTGTTATGGTTTCATGACAAAACGGCTGGACCGATTTCGATAAAATTTTGTATAAAGATAGATTATGACCGAGATTAAGACATATGCTGCTTTTTAACCAACTGCGTAGAAGGAGGGTAATGTTTTTACTGACAAAACACGCGTACGAAGACGCCAGTGGGTCAGCCAGAAATTAATTTGATATTCGAATCCTTAAAATCCACTTTTGTTAATTATTTTGACGTTTCAATAAGGCATTAACGCATTGGATACATACATATAAAAAATAATGATGGCGTATTGCTGGATGAGTTCTTTATAAAATACTAGCTGATCCGCCTGCAGCTTCCCACGCTTGAAATTTCCTGTTCCCGTGGGAACTTCGGGATACAAACTATATAAAACACTCTTGTCAAAGTGACGCGACTCTTCATGTACTTGTATGTGAATTGTTAATACAAAAATACTAAAATCGTGATTAAATAATGGGGGGTGGGGGTAGGAGGCTGAAAAATACTTTAATACCTATTCTCATACCTACCAAATATACAACAAAAATTCATTAAAATCTGTCAACTCGATTCGGTGGAGTGCGTGCGACTACAAATATAACAGAATATATATATTGGAAGATAGAAGATGATGTTATTTTTTTTTAAACAGCTAAATTGGCCCTTTTGTTACTTTGACCACTCATTCCAATTTTTTGCTAATTTGATTAGTTTTTCTTTATTCACTCGATATTGCACTTAAAGTAAGTAAATACAGTTTTGTAAATAATTTATTACAGGTAATGTAATTTTTCTATGCGTTCCAGTAGGCTTCATCTATACTAATATTATAAAGAGGAAAGGTTTGTTTGGTTGTTTGTTTGTATTGAATAGGCTCCGAAACTACAGGACCGATTTAAAAAATTATTTTACTGTTGGAAAGCTACACTATCCCCGGGTGACATAAGCTACTTTTTGCCCAATTGCGCAGAAGAAGGGTAACGCTGTTATTGAAAAACTACGCGTGCGAAGCTGCGGATTTGTCAGCTAGTTACTTATAAATGATTAAAAGTATGTCCGTAAAATTTAATCCCAAAATAGTTTGCAAACCTTATTGAATGACTTATCTCTTTCCTTCCTTATTGTCCACTTATCCCCTGCACTCATACCCAATAGGTACTCTCAAATATCTCATAGGAGTTTATTCGAGTTCAATAATCGCAGTTTCTAAGTCACTTCACCTGAACAACGGTTGTGGCATCGCAACGTAAAACACTAGACAGTCTCGGAAATCGGAGTTCAATAGAACCACGAAACAAAGAAAATGTGTGGAAGACCTTTGTTGTTGAGGCTTGTGTGCCGCGGTCTTGCGGAGATACGCATAAATTTAGTAAGTTCTTTTAATTTAAATTTTAGTCAATTATCAGGAACACTACAATATTTAATGGCAGTAATCAGCTACGTTATACGTTGCATGGATTATCAAGATTAAATGGTAACTTGAATTAGATTAGATTTAACTACGGAAATTAAAAGTTTGGCTTCACACACCGGAATAAAAGCGGTAATTAGTTTATGTTTCTTAATAGCTGTTTTTGACATGATAATACAATTTCAATTGAAAAAACTTGTAAAAATCGCATAGAAACTTTGAAGCTTGGGTAGTTTAAGTTTACATAGTTTAAGATTGTCCTAAAGTTAAGAGCCTTAACACACGATTTGTGAACGTGTTTCCAGTGAGGCGTTTTGAGGACATGTTCGTCGTGCACAACGAATCCGCAACGCGCACGCCAAGTTCACTCAATAGGTAAACACGAGTGTCTTGATACACTTCAGCTAGTCACATTGTAAAAACTATTGTAACGTATGTAAGAAACAACAACTTCTATGGGGATTATTATTTAACATTAATATATAACATCAATCTTGTTCTACATACATTTAGTTAATCAACAATTTTATAGACAAATAAGAACATCATAAACACTATGGCTAAGTATTTAAATATTCCACCAACGTACTTGCATTTGCACGGGATGACCAACCAATAATCACTCAGTGCTGCCCGACAGCCCTCATTTCTTTATACAACCTGTTTTGTTACGTACGACATTAATTTAAAACACATATTCGGAATCGTATTAGCTGATTTAAGAGGAGGTTTGAATATGATTTGTTTACCTATTTTATAAAAGCATTTATTGATATTTTAGGACTTGATAATGTTGTTTGAAAATTTAAAAGTTTCTATGGTAATGAATTTGTAAAAAACCTATTTTACAACACTACTAGCCATTAGCCCTACCAGTGTTTTCATTTAATGTCGTACATAACAAAACACGTACGCGATAACCGATAAACAACACGATGGTGGCAGTCGATCAATAAAGCGACTTCTATTTTAAAATTACATTCCAAAATATTAAATATTACTGTAGTCATCATAAAATTATCTTATTTAATAAATAAATAAATAAATATTACTGGACATTTCACACAGCGCTATCTAGCACCAAACTAAGCAGAGCTTGTACTATGGGAACCAGATAACTGAAAGAATACTTATATACTTTTTTTTGTAAATACATACTTATAATATATATAAAAACACCCAGACACGGAACAAATATCTGTAGATCATGCAAACATTTGTTCCGCGGCGGGAATCGAACCCGCTACCTCCTGCGTCTCAGCCGGCTATACGTCAATTGCGCCACCGAGGTCGTCAGATTTAGTATTCAATTACAATCGCTAACACGTATTATTTAGGTACGTACAGTACAATAAGTTAATACGAGCGTAGCAGAACTAGCGCATCCATATGATTTCGATATTCCTTTAAAATAACCAATATCTCAAGGTTTACGTTCTCGTCTGCGGAAAAACTCTTATTGTACAATAAAACTGTTATGAGGTAACTGTATTCAGTGAGTTTGCTGTTATTGAAATCGACGTTTCAGTTTAAGTGGCGTTTCTTATGGCCCTAGCGGGGAAATGTGTCCGTGTACCGCTGTTTTGCTCGTTGCTTTCGTTTTAAAGCGGGTATTACCTGTTTCAAATTGAATGCCTTTACGTATAAAGGGTGGCGGGTGAACGCGATAGATTGAAAAAATAAAATGTTTTTATAGTCTGCATTATTAACAGCCAGATTCACGAGAGGTCACGTGAAGAGGAGGCCACCTGACTACGTAGGGAATTTGGCACTACAACTTTCCATCCCCGGTCGAAGATCTAGAGGTAGACCCAAGACAAGGTGGAGAGATGTAGTGTCAAATGGCATGAGAGAGTGCCAAGTTTCTGATGACGACGTCTAGGATAGAGCGAAGTGGAGAAGAACGACCAGGAAAGCTGACCCCACCACCATGTGGGATACATAGCTGGGAAGAGAGAGAGAGAGAGATTATTAACAGCCAGATTATTTAGGTATCAAAGAAGTAACTCTGTCACTCTTTCTATCTGTCTGTTTGTTATATATTCATAATTAAACAACTGAAAGATTGCCTATAGTATTTTTCAAATTTTCGCGATCACTGTACACACGGCTACACATCTAGCTATAAGTTCCAGTATAAGCTGACCTCCATTCTACGAAAAGCCTACACAATGCGAGGTCAGCTTATACTGGAAATATAGCTTAATGTGCAGCCGTGTGTACATAATTATTGGTTTAAACGGTATATATCGCGTATGTACCTTTTTTATTATTTATCCCGACGTTTCGGCTGTGTTGCCCAGCCTGCTGTGCTGCGGAGTGAGCTGGCCTATATTCAGGAGGTTCTAAAATCTAACAGATATGTAAGTAGACGGCAGCCAACACGCACGAACAGAGAAAAACCAACGAAGGCCCGTAGAAAGCCAACTTTTTTGCCTTACCCCTTCAGGGTTACGGATAAAATTGGAAATGTGTTGAAGAGGTTTTCAATAAAGTCGGTTTTCACACCTCTCTCAAAGATGGCCAAGCATTTACGGACTCCAGAGGATGTTATACCTCTGCAGAGGCTTGGTGTTTATAATATAAACTGTAGCTGTGGCCGCTCTTACATCGGGAAATCCAAACGTACCATAGCCGAGCGTGCCAAAGAGCATATCGCAGCTGCTATCGTCAGCGATCGACGATACCAGTCGAGCAGAGCATCTGGTAGACTCGGGACCGAATCATTGGATTGAACTTCATGATCCTAAGGTTCTCTGTAGTGAACGCTATTATTACTAGTTCGTGAAGCGATTGAAATCAAGAAATTTCCAAATTTCAATCGGGAAGATGGCTATAGACTCACCGTCCTGGAACCCGGTGAGTACTAGGTGTGCGCGTTGTGATCTGTCGTCTCAGTGCGTAGATACGGTTAGTGTAGTGTGTCGTAATATGAACGAGGACATTTCTAATTCTGAAGACCAAGTGAGGGTAGTTGCTGTAGCTACCCACACTTCCCGACGGTAGCTCCAAGTACTTCAGTTAACCCGTGACCACAACTGTTGCAACTCAGCCGAAATGTCGGGATAACAAATAAAAAGGTGCATACGCAATAAATACTCGTTTTAATCAATAATTAAAATAGCCTATGTCTCAACATAGGCAATTTCTTATTGACGAATTACGCGTGCGAAGCCGTGTGTGAAAACTGTATCATAAAGCTAGAGTGCTACGGACAAACGTCTTATTACACCCTCTTTTAGAGTCGGGGCTTCAATATTACTAAAGTAAGCCTAATATTGAAGCCGCAAAACTACGCATCCACTGCTTAAGAAATTCACAAAAATATATGTGAGTTTGCTCGTGAGCCGAGTTGACGTATTTATTATTTATTTGGGAATTCTCGAGGTGCGACGGCATTATGGAGAAATAACTCATCTTCCAGACATATTGACTTTGGACGGGAATGGAGCTCCTTTTGGGAATTTCAACGATACATTTTTGTGTTTGTTTTGGATTCGCATAGAGGTGGTGAGGGTATGCTAGGAATATCTAGAAATTGGGGTACGTTTTTAATTGTCATACAAATATTCATGAAATAAGTAATTTTATTAATTAACTAGCCCGGGCCCGGGCTTCGCATAGTTTTTTATTAAAATAAAATATACCCAGAACACTCATGGATCATGTCGCTATCTATCAAAGAAATAATGTTCAAAATCGGTTCAGTAGTTTCTGAGATTATCCCTACAAACTTACAAACAGGCTTTATGATATTTATAAGTATAGACAAAATAATGAAGACGTAGCTGTCATGTCTTTTAATAAACTTCACGTCAAGGAGACTTGGTAAAACAATGATACATTTTCCTAAAATGCGAGGCACATGCATGCACACATCTTTATATATGCCAATTACTGGCATAGGTAATACAAAAATAAATAATTCATTTCAAACTAGCTGTTGCCCGCGACTTCGTACGCGCTACACTACTAAATGTGTAGGTAACCTAGAAATAAAGCTAAACTCGCTGTTGCAACTTGACCCGACACCCCATTTTTATCCCATAGGACCTGATTTATGGGATAAAAAGTATATGTGTTAATCCAGGTTCAGCCTTTACGACGGGATTGAGTAACAGTTAAATAAATGAATAAACAAACATCCAAACTTTCGCATTTAGCTGACCAATCCGTAGCTTCGCACGCGTAGTTTTTCAATAAAAACATTACCGTGCTTCTGCACAGTTGGGTAAAAAGTAGCCTATGTTACTCAGGGCGAAAGTAGCTTTCGAATGGTGAAAGAATTTTTGAAATCGGACTTGTAGTTTTTGAGTTTATTCATTACAAACATACACACAAAAAAACAAAAATACACATCTTTTTTCTTTATAATATTACTATAGAAGTGTGATAAAACATCAGCACAAAGCAAAAAGAGTCCTTTTTCTTCTGTTTTTGTTTAAAACCATGAAAACTGCTTCTTCCCGTAAACAATTCTCACACTTTTTTTTAATCTATATAGATCTTCGTTTGACCACAATCTCACCTGATGGTAAGCGATGATGTGGTCTAAGATGAAGCACGAAGATCTAGAAGAAACCTATTAACTCTTACCTTAAAGAGGCCCGGATTGTATTCTTTAGGAAAAACAGACGACGGCAAAGTGTTCCTTACCTTAGCTGTGCGCATCAAGAACGTAGAACCAAAACGGTGTGTGCGAATGGGTGTTATACCAACTAGATACGGATGGTACTGAGCCGTGTGCCTGCTTGTACTTTGATGGAAAGGAGATGGCGGAATCGGATCGTAAAGTTCCTGGGCACATTCCCCTTAATTTATTCACAAGAAAGCCTACTTAAAAACCTCAATAATCATTCCGGACAATTATTTAATATAAATAAGATATATATCACGTACCGTTTTAACGGTGTGGAATTTACGATTGAAATAAATCACGAAATTATTAATAAATTAAAAAAGTTTTCATAGCTGACTCTAAACGCAACTCAATCAGTCACTAAATCACATTGTTATAATATTCTTTCTATTCCCAGTTTGTTCGAGTTTATCAAAATGAAAAATAACTTTCCCCCATACACTCGGGGCTAGAGTTTTCGATAACTTTAGCTTTTTAAGACGTTAGCGGTTCCACGCTACTCAGGGATGTCGGCAAATTATTAAATTTCGGGAAGAACTTGCCGAGCTTTTCATAAATTTAGAGTTAGGAAGTTACTCATATTGTACTCCACTCTCTTTTCAATTTAATTTAGTGCGATTAGATTTTTGTAAACGGTTCTTATGAATTTATTTTGGGTTATTGTTTGAGAGGTCTCCCAGTTTTAAATTTTGCGCCCACTCACTTCTTCATTCTAATGTTTTTCTGTGATTGAAATATTCTTATACTTTTTTACCATGTGTAATGAAATGTCATCATCATCATCATATCATAAGCCTCCCCTAAAAAAATCCAGAGTGACCGATCTGATGCGGCCTGCACCCAACGGCTACCAGCAACCTCTATCATCAGTTATTTGTCTCCACTGGAGAACCTTTCTGCCTCAACAGCCGTCATGTCAGTTCTAGGATCTGTGTGTCCCGTCCACTGCCATTTCAGAATGCTTATGTCAGTGAAATGTGTTTATCTACAAATCTCCAAAATGAAATATGGATTCTTTAAAACATGTTTAAAATCAATCTTCAATTAGTAAGCTATATTTGGTCTATAATTTTCATTGTCTTATTCAGAAATTTTACACGGTCTCGATCCCTCTAAATAGTGTAACTTACAAGAGCATTCAATTAGTTCGCCGTTCATTACATACACAAGACCGTATATAAACAGCTATACATATAAGACACACATGAATACTATTGTTACGACAAAGCCTCGCAGCCCATTCATCGTCAAATCCTGCAGATCCAAACTAATGGTCAGCCTTTGTGATCTGCCTTCTCATTCTATCGTGTATTGTGACGTTAGTTTTGGATGCAGGCTTGTGTTGTTATTTTCTATAGTAAGGTGCTCAATGCAATAGAATGCCTTGAAAATCATATCTTCTGAATATCTTTAGGTTCCTTTTTAAACTGTCCTGTTTGAAACTTGTCTCTGCTAGGTAGAATTTGGACCCTTTTATATAAATAACGAACGGACGAAAATTGCATTTTAAAAGCGATACGTATTTTAAAAGGAAATAAGACTTTCCATCAACAAATCGCGTAGATCTTCAACACTCTAATTGCCTGTTAGAATATTGAGGCTCTACGCGAGTTGTTTGGGCTTTTCTTCTAATTATCTATTTATCCAAATGAATATTCGTTAATACACATTCGTTAATTTTATTTGATCGATCGCACAACATAAGCAACTAAAGTTTCACGCAAATAGGTCGTTACTGTCACTGTCCTACATTCCACGAATGGCCGTAAAGAGCAATTTCTCTTAAAGCACTTTCCCCAGCAATGTGCAAATTACAGCGTCCCATTTACCCCGTAATTCGGGTTTTGTCCGACTACCCGTATTTGAGGCTATTCTCTACAATTTGCACCGGACGCGCCCAGTCGGGTACGCGTGCTCGAAGCGGCAACATGTGTGTTTAACTGCACTCTGCGTTTTATGCGATGCTATTTAGCTAAGCATGTGATAGTTTGCTTGCAGTTTGATGCAAGGGGATTATATTGCCCGTAAACTGTAGACATATGTTTTTCTATAAAGGAAGATCGGCATTTTTGGTCCATAAAGCGGCCACTTCAAGAACCATTTTTAAATAACAGCTATGTACTTATATAGCTCTTGTTAGGTACCTAACTATATTGATCGTTTCTAATCTGTTGTTTTTTAGGGTTCCGTATCCAAAGGGTAAAACGGCACCCTATTACTAAGGATCCGCTGTCTGTCCGTCTGTCTGTCCGTCTGTCACCAGGCTGTATCTCATGAACCGTGATAGTTAGACAGTTGAAATTTTCACAGATGATGTATTTCTATTGCCACTATAACAACAAATAATAAAAACAGAATAAAATAAATATTTAAGGCAGGCTCCCATACAAAAAACGTGATTTTTTTTGCTCGTTTTAGCTTGATATTGATAACGGCAACAGGTAGACGCTTGAAGTATTCACAGAATACATAAATATTAACTTTAAAAACAAATATTTAAGGGGGGCTCCCATACAACAAACGTTTTTTGCCGTTTTTATAGATAATGCTACGGAATCTTTCGTGCGCGAGTCCGACTTGTACTTGGCTGGTTTTTTTATCTATCCTTCTGTGTTTTTTATAGGTAGGTATCTACCATTTTCATAAGCAGTGTTGTTTTTAATATGTTTTTTCAATGTATGTTTTATTTCATTACCTTCTGTTTTGTCTGTGCTGTACTTACCGTTGTCCTAAATAAATGTCTTTTACTTGTATGTATGTATGTCTACCTACTTCATTATTTAACATTAAAAAAAACCTGGCATCTCGTTAGTTTAGGATATAACATGGATTATCTAGGAATTGTTGGTCCAAAGAGCGCCCACTTAGAAAAATAACGAACAACACGCTATCGCTAAATCCGTAAGAAAATATAGCTATCTTAGATGTTTAGTCCGATAATCACCGATTTTGTAAAATTTATCGTATTTAAGCATTTAACCAGTACCTCACCTGATGGTACGGGTTTCATTCTATTTTCGACAAACTCCGTATATTTTGCCCATCCTCCTTTACTGTCTACGATTTATCCATTACCACAGTTCGATTAAAAAGAAAAACATATAATATTTTAAGGACTTGTTATAAACAGTTTTCTTGCAGAAAACAGCTTGTTTTCCTAAATAAAGTCTAATAATTTTGGGCATGTATATTTTTATTTTCTTTATAACATACTAGCTGACCAATCCGCAGCTTCGCACGCGTAGTTTTATAATAAAAAACATTACCCTCCTTCTGCGCAGTTGGATAAAAAGTAGTCTATGTCACCCGGGAATAGTGTAGCTTCCCAACAGTGAAAGAATTTTTTAAATCGGTTCAGTAGTTTCGGAGCCTATTTAATACAAACAAATCTTTCCTCTTTTTAATATTAGTATAGATGTAAGCTGGATGTGGGGCTAGGAATATAAAATTAATGAAAGGAAACGACGAGTGCAATTTGACATACTCCTTCAATATATCATTTTACATAACCTAAAATTTCTCGTAATCAAAAGTGAATTAACCCATACATCGCCCAACATTACGAAAGTTTGATTCAAAAACTTATTGTAACTGAACGATATTTACAAAGTTACAAAAGACATTGTTAAACAATCTTCGGTTGAGTAAGGGGTGTTATCGAAGGGAAATTTCATTTTTATTAAGGGACGATAGGATTGCCAACTTAAGAGATTTCTCCTTAGATTTTTGGGAAGATTGAGTAAGTTTTATTATTAAAATAGCTGTTGTCCGCGACTTCGTAGGTACGTATTACGCTACTAAATGTGTAGGTAATCTAGAAATAAAACTAAACTCGCTGTTGCAACTTGAATTGACATCCCATTTTTATCCCATGGGACCTGATATATAGGATAAAAAGTAGCCTATGTGTTATTCCAGGTTATAATCTACGAACATACTAAATTTCATCGAAATCGGTTCAGCCGGTTGATTGAGTAACAAACAAACAAATAAATAAATAAACAAACATCCCATTTTTATCCCCTGGAACCTGATTTATGGGATAAAAGTAGCCTATGTATTATTCTAGGTTATAATCTACGAACATATTAAATTTCATCGAAATCGGTTCAGCCGGTTGATTGAGTAACAAACAAACAAATAAATAAATGAACAAACATCCCTTTTTTACCTCATGGGACCTGATTTATGGGATAAAAGTAGCCTATGTATTATTCTAGGTTATAATCTACGAACATATTAAATTTCATCGAAATCGGTTCAGCCGGTTGATTGAGTAACAAACAAACAAATAAATAAATGAACAAACATCCCATTTTTATCCCATGGAACCTGATTTATGGGATAAAAGTAGCCTATGTATTATTCTAGGTTATAATCTACGAACATATTAAATTTCATCGAAATCGGTTCAGCCGGTTGATTGAGTAACAAACAAACAAATAAATAAATGAACAAACATCCCTTTTTTACCTCATGGGACCTGATTTATGGGATAAAAGTAGCCTATGTATTATTCTAGGTTATAATCTACGAACATATTAAATTTCATCGAAACCGGTTCAGCCGGTTGATTGAGTAACAAACAAACAAATAAATAAATAAACAAACATCCCATTTTTATCCCATGGAACCTGATTTATGGGATAAAAGTAGCCTATGTATTATTCTAGGTTATAATCTACGAACATATTAAATTTCATCGAAATCGGTTCAGCCGGTTGATTGAGTAACAAACAAACAAATAAATAAATAAACAAACATCCCATTTTTATCCCATGGAACCTGATTTATGGGATAAAAGTAGCCTATGTATTATTCTAGGTTATAATCTACGAACATATTAAATTTCATCGAAATCGGTTCAGCCGGTTGATTGAGTAACAAACAAACAAATAAATAAATGAACAAACATCCCTTTTTTACCTCATGGGACCTGATTTATGGGATAAAAGTAGCCTATGTATTATTCTAGGTTATATAGTCTACGAACATACTAAATTTCATCGAAATCGGTTCAGCCGGTTGATTGAGTAACAAACAAACAAATAAATAAATAAACAAACATCCAAACTTTCGCATTCATAATATTAGTGTGATGTGATTAGTGTGATTTTCTTACTTCTAACATTTCGATCTCAAAATGTACCTACGCTTTTAGAAGCATCATTCATCGCAATACTATAAAGAGCAAAAGATTAATTAATTATTTGTTAATTATCGTAATACCTTATGTTAGCAGAGCCAATTAAAATAAAATTATTTATTTTAGGCAAAAATACTCTGTACTCAATCATATAATGTATTCCACAATGATATATAGTTGAATATATAAGTCAAATTAAATTATTATACGGTGCATAGATTTAAATACCATTTTTAGAGAGCTTAGGATAAGGGAGATATCTTTGTTTAGCAATGGTATAAATAAGGAGGTAATAAAAACAAAGTCGAAATCGGGTGAAGATCGAAGCGTCAAGAGAGCATACTTCGGCCGACCGGTTAGTCGTCCCAAGTATCGCTGGAACGATAGGATGAAAGCTGACCTGCGCGACCTAGCAAGTGATAGCAATGGACAGAGGAAAGTGGCGAGTTTTCGTATCGGAGGCCAAGACACACTTTGGGTCGCTCCCTGCGCCAATAGAGTAAGTAAAAAAAAATTGGTTGTCTGTAAAGTCGGTTTACGAACGATAATTTTACGTGATAACGAGTGGAAGAGATATGCGTCCCAAGCCGAACGCTCCAACTCGTTCAAAATGTTACAATTTAGACGTAATTTATTTCCTGTATTGTTATGTATTCTAAAAGGATCATTAAAAACAACCAGCCTTGTTTCTTGCCTTTCTTTCCTGGCTTCGTCGCGAAGGAACAGACAGTAAAATTGTCGTTTCAAAGTGATCCTTGTGATTTTAATGAATAAAAGATTTTGACGTTTGCTCAGGCCGATCGTGCCTCTCTATCGCTTGTTCCGCGCTCTCGCTTGCACGCACGGCTCAGATGGAACGTGACACTTTTTCGTGCGTGCAGCCGGCGTTCATCGATTTATAAGACGTTTATCACGTCTAAAACTATGAGCAAAATTCTAGTTGGATATTCACGTGAACCCGGGGTCAAGGACAAATATGAGTTGGCAACCCTCCGAGACGTCCAATCTGCCAGAGCGAGCGAATTAAAGACTGTCAACAGATTTATTATTCGCTCCGGCGAACTCGAGCCGTCTTCCCTCGAGGGGTATTTACCTACGTATTTATATATTTATACAATATTTGTAGGATTGTAGGCTGTTTGGGAATACTTCTGCTGGTTGTAATTAAGAGGACAAAATAGGGATGTCAGTTGTCACCTCGTTAATGACTTATACATTTTTATAGCTAAGTATAGAACTTTATAACAGTATTTTTTTCTTACAGGTTGTCAATAATTGGAACGTAAAATACCTTTGCAAGAAAAAGTTCTTTAGGAGACTAACTCTAACCTTAGAAGAATGATCAACTTGTTTGAATCATTGAAAAAAATCTATTTCAATCCCCCCATCTCGGAAAGAGTATTTTTGCTCTTCGATATCTGAGTGCAAAAGCCGTTTTTAACCGCTGGAGGAAATTGAATTTAGAACATCGTGTGCACTAAGTTTGTGAATTCAAAACATCATTAAACCTATTTACTTCTACCTCCATGGTGTCGAATTTATCATACAACCTTTTTTAATTTGTTAAAAACTCAGACTAGGAACCTTCTTGGTGTAATACTTTTTTGCATTTAGTAATTTCCTCGCTGAGGTGGGATGAAAAGTTACGTGTTGCACTCATCATCATCATCATCATCATATCAGCCGTAGGACGTCCACTGCTGGACAAAGGCCTCCCTCATTGATCTCCAGGAACTGCGGTTGGAAGCGGCCTGCATCCAACGCCGACCTGCGGTTCTTACCAAGTCGTCTGCCCATCTTGTGGGTGGACGTCCTACGCTGCCGGTCCGTGGCCTCCACTCGAGAACCTTTCGGCCCCATCGGCCATCTGTTCTGCGTGCTATATGGCCTGCCCATTGCCACTTCAACGTGCTAATCCGTCGGGCTATGTCGGTGACTTGAGTTCTCCTACGTATCTCCTCATTTCTGATTCGATCCCGTAGAGAAACCCCGAGCATAGCCCTCTCCATAGCTCGTTGAGCGACTTTGAGCTTATTCATAAGGCCAATAGTGAAGGACCACGTCTCGGTTCCATATGTCATCACTGGTAACACACACTGATTGAAGACTTTCGTCTTAAGGCACTGAGGTATGTTGGACGAAAAGACGTTGCGAAGTTTCCCAAACGCTGCCCATCCGAGTTGGATTCGACGATTGACCTCTTTCTCGAAGTTGGACCTACCTAATTGGACTGTTTGTCCTAGGTCGCGTCGACAACTTCATGAGCCAAGTTCTCAACCATAACTGGGGCAGGGACGACATGGACATTCGACATGATTTTCGTCTTGTCCATGTGTTGCACTCGAGTGCAAAGATTTTTCACCTCGTGCTCTTTTGACAATAAGAATCCCTCGCTAACTCGCTGCTGTCGTGGTTCAGTTTTAGAATCCTTCGCTTGCTCGGTCATCAAAGTTGAGCACGCGGTTAAAAAGCAACTTTGCACTCTTGTTATAACAAATAACTATTTCAAAGTACCCCAACGTAAAGAAAGCGAGAGAAAATTACAAGAGTTTTATGCTTGCAGTTTTCCTAAACAATACCACTTATCCTTATAGAGTGGACCAAACTATAAAGGCATCATGATAACTTCGTAAGTCAAGAAACAGCATGTTTGTCGGTCGTATGTACCACTAATAGGGTATTATGAACTTCGTCTTAGAACATGGCAGAGGGTGCTCCTGCCCTTAGGGAGAAGGGGACGGGGGAAGGGTATTTGAGGTATCTCGCAGTAAGCAAGGCAAGATTACAGATGGCAAGATAAGCTCCGAATTAGACAAGGAATTTTGTATGAACTTGTAAAGATATTAAGTTGTCGGTAGATCTTTGAGAATAATATATCAGGTTTGCTATATTTGAACGGTTTAAAGTTGAATGGCTATAATTACGTTCGCGTAAAATTGTATTTTTAAGCCGTAAATATGCCTATAAGTTTGGTAGGCCTGTTCTGAATATTTGGGAAAACGCCTCTGGCGAGGTTACCGTGTACAAAAAATGTTTTGTTATAATTTGGCTTTATATATTATGGAGGCTGTATATATGTTTTATACTCTACTTTTTTTTCTGAAAATAATAACTAAAGCTAATTAAAACTTAGGCTAATATTCTATCCTTCATAGTTTAAAAATACAAAATTCGAGGCCATAGAAATTTTACGCTTTAAGTGATTTCTTTAGATAACTGTAGGTTCTGAAATTTTGACTAAAACGGGATATTTACTAATGAAGTTGATGGTGAATATCCTGATTTTAGTAAAAATAACTTAAGATGGCGGGAGAACAAAAAAGAAAAATAGCTGCGCTTCTTAGCTGAAAGGCTTTAAGCAGATTAAAAGGTCTTTTGAGTTGTGATTTGATTTGTTGGTAGTAGATTTCCCGTTTTAGTGAAATTAAGATGGCGAAAGTGATCTGACGATGTCATCCTTCTAGCGTTGCTATATATATATATATACCATATAATATATATACCATGTTTATATATATATATAAACATGGTGTTTGTACTCCAGACATATAAGAACCCTAGATAGGTTCCACCTCAAGTGTCTCCGTGATATTATGAATATTCATTGGTCGGATCGTGTTAAAAACACTGATGTTCTTCGGCGAGCTAATATCTGCGGAATGAAAGCTTATTTTATGCGCCGACAACTGCGGTGGTGCGGGCACCTTACGCGTATATCCAACGACAAGGTGGCGAAACGCCTTTCTACTCAGAGCTCCAGGATGGCAAGCGAAAGAGTGGTGGCCAGCTGCTCAGATACAAAGACGCTCAGAAGAGAAATATGAAAAAGTGCAAAATTGAGCCCTCTCAGTGGGAATCACTGGCAGAAAATCGGCCAGAGTGGAGACGAATGGTTCAACAAAGTGTCTACAACTTTGAAGATGAGCGCAGGTGTGATCTAGACAATAAACGTAATCACCTTAAAAATAAACCACCCGCCAACATACACTATAATTACATAAATGGCGCATTATGTTCGCGCACATTTAAGGCCAAAATTGGCTATGTTAGTCATCAAAGAGCGCATCAACGGAACCAAGCAGGAACAATGTCGCCGTAGCCGAAATCGGCTTGGATGACATCATATATATATCTGTACTACCTGTATTTTTATGTACGACATTAATTTAAAACACACATCCGGAATCGTAACTGATTTAACTGATTTGAGATAAGGGTTTGAAACCGGTAACTTGAATATTTATTCAGTAATCGACACATTTCCAGTAAACATATTTTAACGTGAATCGGCGGCGCGTTTCCGACGATGCCGCTTAGTCAGTTTAACAGGTACCTACTTACATGACGAATGAATATGATTTATTTACCTATTTCATACAGGCTGTTTCATTGATATTTTAGGACTTGTTGTTAAAGTGGTGTGAAAATTTACTATAGTGATGAATTTGAAAAAATCCTGTTCTACAACCGTGCCTATCCGTGTTTTCATTTAGTGTTGTACATAATAAAACAGATAGTATATTATTATTATAATACGGGATTTATCACGTACCGTCTTATCGGTGTTTAGCCGACAATGTGCGAGCCGAGACGTTATTCGAAGCGGATCGCACTCACCCTGATGAAGGTTCACGAATTGAACCGAAACATTGTCGGCGAAACACTGTTATGACTGACGGACTGTACGGGATAAATCCCGTATTAATATTTACAATCACGAAAGTTTTCTAAGTAGTATTTTGTCTATTTTATTAAGTATTATAAGTACTAGGATTAAAAATTTATCTATTTTTTTATATTGATATCTAAGGCCGCTCATTGTATTATTTTTTTATACTAAGTTAGTACTTATTTTTGTATTGTCTGTGGTAATTCAATAAAAAATTACGAGTGTCTTACTATTTAAGGAGCAAAAAAACTGCTTTTAGCTCTAAAGCTTTTAGGTTGAAAGGCAAGTTGATCTAGCTATCCTTTCTCTTTAGGTTCTTCGACGAAGAAATACAAACTTAATTTTTAATTTTACAGAAGAAAAGAAACAAAGAGCATCCCCCCAGGGTGCACCAAACCCTCTTCTTCTTAAATCTCAATTAAGGTTAAAACCATGTCTTGGGGCCGCACGTATACAGAATTAAATTAATGGCCGCACATATTGCTGGTGGGTAAGGTGGAACCTGAATTAATTGCTCTTTTTTAGGGATCTGTATATAACTCTTAGCTCGGCTTGCACGGCGATCCCTTAGCGTATTTAGCGACTAAACGTTTATGTTTAAATTTGACGTGTTTATATGATTTACTACTCTCTTAAACATATTTAGGCATTAAATACGATTAGGCATCGTTGCGCAAGTCGTTCTTAAAGTTTCAGCATATCGGTATGCTTGTCTTGCTGTCATTGTAGTTTCACGACTTTTGAACCACCATGTAGAAAATAATAGTAGGACATCCCCCACTAATTGGAAAAACGACCTGATAAAGGTTGCTGGGAGCGGTTAGGTGAAGGCCACACATGATAGCTTTTTAGAAGTTTAGAATAATGTTTATTTCACCATAATAACATGCAACTTACATACTAAATTCAAAACTAAAATCTCACTCTGGAGATCTATGAGGGATGTTCAGAAGTCAGTTTAGATGATAGAGAAGCTTGGGATTGAAATTGCTCCAACTCGTTTAAAAATGTTACAATTTAGACGTAATTTATTATCTGTATTGTTATGTATTCTAAAAGGATCATTAAAAAAAACAACCAGCCTTGTTTTCTTGCCTTTCTTTCCAGGCTTAGTCGCGAAGGAACAGGCAGTAAAATTGACGTTTCAAAGTGATCCTTGTGATTTTAATGAATAAAAGATTTTGACTTTTGACTTTGAGTTTGCTGATATTATGATAATGATGACAAATAAATAATTATGTGTATGTGACATAGGTACATGTCCTAACTAAAATGACAGATAGACTGACAGACAGAAATACCTACATATCCTTGATTTGTCTGTCATTATTATTATTAATTTACAGTACATTACTGTGGTCGAAGTCTCTCAGTTTTACCTCATTCAGCATCAATAAGGTTATAAATACATATGCTTTAAAGATAGGAAAACCAACTACAAAGGTTTATATTGGCCGAGCGAGCGAAGCGAGGGAAGCGTTTCAGTTTCGAGATAGGCCAAAAATGCTTTTGTGCGGCTGTCTGTCTGTCTGTTCTCGCACACAGGTCGCATTTTTGAAACCGATTTTGACGAAAATTGCCACACAAATTCCTTGATTCATTTAAATTTTTTGTCTATCGCGATTATTGATTGGGGGAAAATAGGTGAGAAAAGGGGGGAAATTTGCTGTAGTGTTACCTATTTATCGCCGGATTTCAATCAAATTTGAGAGGAAGACACACTAAGGACTTCATTCTACATAAGATGTTTTAAAAAAATTCCAAAAGGGGGGATTGGAGGGGGGAAATGGGAGGGGGGAAGTTTTTTGTATGGACGGATTTCAATTTTTGAAATGTTTTTAGAAAATTTGTACCTACATATACCAATCATATTACGCAGTCCTGTCCGCCTTTACGAGACGGACCCATAGACACCAGATTATACCTTCTAGGATCAAGGGAACGCGAGTAATCGCTAAAACTTATACAAATATAATTAATTGAGTACTTACCTACATAACTCGAACGAATTACATTAACTTTTCTATGTGTACTGATTCTCATATAGGTGATATTTATTATCTTTTTGAGAATAAATGATTTTTAAATCTAATCCTAATATTATGTACCTAATATGTATGTATATTTTACTTAGAAAACTTTCGTGATTGATTTCAATCATTATTATAAATACGGGATTTTTCACGTACCGTCTTATCGGTGTTTCGACCGACAATGTTTCGGTTCAATTCGTGAACCTTCATCAGGGTGAGTGTGATCCGCTCCGAATAACGTCTCGCCTCGCACTGGAGCGGATCGCACTCACCCTGATGAAGGTTCACGAATTGAACCGAAACATTGTCGGTCGAAACACCGATAAGACGGTACGTGATAAATCCCGTATTTATAATAATGATGTATGTACATAATTATATAAGGTTAAGTAATTTTTCTATTTCTATTGTTAAGTTTATTCTTTTTACACCTCGGCCAATCTTCCATTAAGCAATGATCCTCTCCATCCAAAAGATGTCTGGACGAGATCGATTTGTTAAGCGATAAGATCGCCCATTATGCTTACATTTATTTGTTAAATTATTTATATCTATTGTGTCTAGCTTGTAAGGTATAATAAAAAAATTTCATTAATTCATTCAATATTTTGCTGAAAAGTCTTTTGATAATCCAAGCAGCTGAAATTCGATTTAAAATTGTCGATTTCAACTTTCTTCGTTAGTTTTGTTGCGCAAATTATTTTTGGAATTGGGACGCGAGGCCTACTGTTCTTACAGAACCACTAGTTTCATTTTAAACATTTGATTTGTTAATCCCTGGTTGGAGCTATTCCAGCGCCAAGATTTTTATTGTCATCTGAATAATTAAGATATTTTATACATTCGGTATTCTCGGAAAAGCTTTATATTTACAGCTTTCCTTTTTTATTTGTTATCTCGACGTTTCGGCTGTGTTGCAACAGTCGTGGTCTCGGGCTGACTGGAGTACTTGGAGCTACCGTCGGGAAGTGTGGGTAGCTGCAGCATCTACCCTCACTTGGTCTTCAGAATTAGAAATGTCCTCGTTCATATTACGACACACTACACTAACCGTATCTACGCACTGAGTCGACCGATTACGACGCGCACGCCTAGCAATCACCGGGTTCCAAGACGCTGAGAGTCTATAGCCACCTTCCCGATTGAAATTTGGAAATTTCTTGATTTCAATCGCTTCACGAACTATTCTCTTGTAATAATGGCGTTCACTAGAGAGAACCTTAGGATCATGAAGTTCAATCCAATGATTCGGTCCCGAGTCTACCAGATGCTCCGCTATCGCCGACTTGTTTACCTGGCGATTTTTGACAGCTGCGTTATGCTCTTTGACACGCTCGGCTATGGTACGTTTAGTTTGCCCGATGTAAGGATATTATACCTCTGCAGATACCATAGCCGAGCGTGTCAAAGAGCATATCGCAGCTGTCAAAAATCGCCAGGTAAACAAGTCGGCGATAGCGGAGCATCTGGTAGACTCGGGACCGAATCATTGGATTGAACTTCATGATCCTAAGGTTCTCTCTAGTGAACGCCATTATTACAAGAGAGTTCGTGAAGCAATTGAAATCAAGAAATTTCCAAATTTCAATCGGGAAGATGGCTATAGACTCTCAGCGTCTTAGAACCCGGCTATTGCTAGGTGTGCGCGTCGTAATCGGTCGACTCAGTGCGTAGATACGGTTAGTGTAGTGTGTCGTAATATGAACGAGGACATTTCTAATTCTGAAGACCAAGTGAGGGTAGTTGCTGCAGCTACCCACACTTCCCGACGGTAGCTCCAAGTACTCCAGTCAACCCGAGACCATAACTGTTGCAACACAGCCGAAACGTCAGGATAACAAATAAAAAAGGTACATACGCGATAAGTACTCGTTTTAATCAATAATTATGTACAGTGATCGCGAAAGTTTGAAAAATACTAGCTTTCCTTTTATCAAGGTTTTAAAATCCACAAACATATTGACCGGAACCCTACCAGGCGTGGCTCGGAACACGCTTGGCCAGTTTATTTTTTTCCTTTTGTTCCCGCAGGTTAAATGTTTTATTAGAGTGGTAGGTATTTGTTTATTTAGCGGTTCAAAGGGAATTGCTCCTTTGTTTTGATTATTTAGGTTTGGGCGGGGCGTGTCAGCTAACTACTTGCGGCTGAATTGTTTTCTATTATTATTAACCAATTCCAAAAAAGGAGAAGGTTCTCAATTCAGCGGTGTTACACACCTTTTTACTGGCTAAACCAACTTTGATGATTATTTTTTGACTTGACAGGTTTGAAACTTTTAACTCTAGGATGGTCCCATATAAGGTGCATTGAGCTAAAATCATTTCGAAGGTATTTTACATTGAGGAGAAGATAAAAATAATGCTTGCCCAGTGTATGTGGAATTATTAGACAGCTCCTTTAAAGTAGAGGTTTCATTAACCACTTTTAATTTTATAGTTCCGTTAGTTTTCTGGAAACATTTTAAATAAATAAATAAATATTGCTGGACAGTTTACACAGCGCTATCTAGCCCAAAACTAAGCAGAGCTTGTACTATGGGAACCAGATAACTGATAGAATACTTATATATTTTTTTTGTAAATACGTACTTATAATTATAGAAAAACATCCAAACCTGGAACAAATATATGTAGATCATGTAAACATTTATTCGAACCGAATCGAGCCCGCTACCTCCTGCGTCTCAGCCGGCTATTCGCCCACTGCACCACGTCGTCAATATATTCGATATTAATCAATAGATAGATGCTTATTGTAATTCACATTTAAATTATCAAACAATATTTAAAACACACAACAAATAACAAGACACGCAGAAATATAGTGTAGTGTTGTGTATTAAAGTGGTAGTGTTATCGCTAAAAGCGACCTCGTCCAGACAACCGCGCGCCAATCGCAAACAATTAGCGCAGCCAATCGATAAAAAATATACAACAATTCGATACCCGGTTTTTCAAGTATGTTAAAAATACAACCGTCAGATTAAATGATTACTTTTGACAATCATCATCATCATCAACCTATAACACTCCACTGCTGGACGTAGGTCTCTCCCAGGGTGCGCCATTTAGCCCGACCCTCAGCTCTTCTCATCCAATCCTTGCCAGCCACAGCGCGCAAATCGTCACTCCATCTAGCCGGAAGGCGTCCTACACTTCGCTTGCCTAGACGTGGTCTCCACTCCAGAACACGTTTACCCCAGCGTTTTTCTGCGGC
Source organism: Philereme vetulata (assembly GCA_918857605.2). NCBI lineage: Eukaryota > Metazoa > Arthropoda > Insecta > Lepidoptera > Geometridae > Philereme > Philereme vetulata. The sequence goes on along the minus strand of OU975460.1, from coordinate 1,893,798 downwards.
AGATATGACCGGCCCACTGCCACTTCAGCTTGCTGACCCTCTGAGCTATGTCGATATCCTTGGTTCTGTGTCGGATAACCTCGTTTCGGATTCTATCCTTCAGAGAAATTCCGAGCAGCCCTTTCCATAGCTGAGCGACTTTCAGTTTGTGGACCAGACTTTTGACAAAGGAACCCTAAAATTAATCACCTAAAAGCCTGCACTTCCAATACAAGCAGCACTTTCAAACCATAATTATCTAAAATCCTGTATCAGGTGTACCCAAACTACCTCAAGACACGAAATCGAGTTTGGGCCAAACTTGCCAACATTGGCCCAACTTGTCAACATTACAATGACTTCATAACATAATGTCACGTAACACAATATTGTACCGCCGCGCCGTAACTAAAACTATTTGCCTAGTGTGGAAGTTTCGAATGCCTACCGCATGGCTTAAGGTGAGGTTTCGTTAAGGCTTAAGTACATCTGCACTTCTTAGATTGAGGATAAATTTAAATATTGCTGGACATTACACAGCGCTATCAAACCCCAAACTAAGCAAAGCTTGTACTATGGAAACCAGATAACTGATAGAATACTTATATACTTTTTTTTTGTAAAAACATATTTGTATATAGAGAAACAACCAGACCCGGAACAAATATCTGTAGATAATGCAAACATTTGTTCAGCGGCGGGAATCGAACCCGCTAGCTCCTGCATCTCAACCGGCTAATCGCCCACTGCACCACGTCGTCACGTACGATGTGATACTAGATACCCTACCTATCTAGCTAAAAATATTGCATATTTTGAATCAGTAAGTAAAGGTTACTGTGGCCTTTTTTACATTTAATTGTTTTTCATTTTGTTGTATCTAGCCAGATTTTGGATTGAAAATCCCTTCTTACTTGGCACATCCTTATTATATTTCCTATTTCTATTTCTTTATTTTCTCGATGACAGCTCCTGTGAAAACTTGAACGAGCGTCTTTTTTATATTATGTATGTACTATTTTATAAAAATATGACGCTTACGCACGTACAAGGTTATACCAGAGTCGGAGAAACTGATAGGGATGTAGCTATCGATAAACGTAACACGATAACAGACCCGGTATTTTTTTATAAAATGTAAGAAACTAAATTACTGCCGGATACTTTTGTACAAATTTATTAACGAATATTTTATTTCATTACAAGATGTTACACGTATTAATTCTTGATTGATAATGCAAACTTCTTTAAAATTTTCGAAGCTGTTGTAAAATAAGTAGGTATAGGTAGGTACTCTACAATAAAACGAAATAATTATAACGACAGGTAATCTTTATTAATTTAATTTAATCAAAATCTGTTGAATCGTCACTGTCGCGATCGATATCATTACTTATTTGGTCACAACACTAGAACTATCAAATTAGAACTGTCATCGAGAAATTATACAAATGGAAATACTATAGCGTAGATTTATAGTCTATCGTTGAGCAACTGTCATGGCGCCACGCGCTGGCTTTGGTCGCCAAGATTAATTAAATATGAATACAATAACATAATTATCTAGCTAAATATTGCCCCGTTTAATACTTGTCACACTAATATTATAAATGCGAAAGTTAAGATCTTTGTTACTTAATCACGCCGTAATGGCTGAACCGATTTCGATGAAATTTGGTATATACGTGGAGTATAACCTAGATAGTATATAGGCTAGACTAAGAAATAAACATAGGCTACCATTTATTCCATAAATCAGTTCCCAAGGGATAACAAAGGGATGTCAAAGTTTATATATGTATTTTGCACCCCAGAACAACGCGAGCGAAGGCGCTGGCAACAATTACTGAGGAATAAAGTATATTTATTTATATCGATTGAAGATGATTTAAAAAGAGCCTTGTGGCAAGTAGCATTACCTGGGTAAAAAAAAGCAATAGCTGTAGTATCTAGAACAGGATTTTAAATGAATTAAGCTTGTCAAGCACCTGTACCATACTCCACCAAGTCAAACTCTAACTTTTAGCAGAAACCTACAGTGCCTACCATTTGTGAAATATAAGCAAGCTTAATTTCCATACTAAGGTCTTACTAGCATTTATTTTTAGCAGCTTTTTATTAACTTACAATGTATGTATGTTTGTTAGGGTGGAATCTTGCAACTGAATTTTAAACACGTTCCCATCAACCGATTGAGCTGAAATTTGGAATACATATGTAACTTACGTGACAATGCCGAAATGATACCATTGAGGTCGTCTCATGATGGAGACGGATGCTAGACGACGGAACTTCTGAATGGATTACAGTAGGCTACTAGTGTTTGGGCTAATTTGAATCTGCTCGCGGTTCCGATTATGAATTTCATAAAAGCTTGTTTTGATAAAGTAATTTTTCAACAAAAAACTTATTATACTTATAAATTATAAAAAGTCTTGCTCGGTATCACTCAATCAGCACCTTAAAGCTTCTACAATCTTTGTACATTAAAATACAGGATAATCTGTGTGCTGTGGCGCGATTTTCGCGAAATCCCGCGTTGTCATGACAACCGGCCCTTGAAATCCTCAGAAATAAGTCGAAATAATGACGACGGAATATGACATTGACTGTACGTGCACTGTGTACTATCAGTCGCTTGGGGGTTGTCCACTAACTATGGATGTCGTATTTTTGTCATGTATTTCTTGTATTCTTTATGTTTGATATAACTATTGCGAATTGGGACAACTAATGTTGAATTTTACGTGTAACATGAAATAATCCCACTAATATTATAAACTCTTTAACGCCATAACGGCTGAACCGATTTCTATTAAATTTGATATGTACGTAGATTAGAACCTGGATTAACACATATGCGAAGCCGCTGGCGGAAGCTAGTTTCATAAAAACTTATGCAAAGTTTTAAGATTTGAAATTGAATCATTATTATAAATACGGGATTTATCACGTACCGTCTTAACGGTGTTTCGACCGACAATGTTTCGGTTCAATTCGTGAACCTTCATCAGTGTGAGTGCGATCCGCTCCAAATAACGTCTCGCTTCGCACATCGGATCGCATTCACCCTGATGAAGGTTCACGAATTGAACCGAAACATTGTCGATCGAAACACTGATAAGGCGGTACGTGATAAATCCCGTATGTATAATAATGGTTCAAATCAATCACGAAAGTTTACTAAGTAAAATTTGAATTGGACTTTACGCGTAAGTACTTCTAAGTTCGTTGATCTACTCTACACGTTCAATAATACAATTTTTGAGTGCCAGTGTGACCAATGTAGGAAGATCGAAAACCCGAAAAGCGTGATTATAATCAAAATAACGTAATTACTTACATTATTATAAATACGGGATTTATCACGTACCGTCTTATCGGTGTTTCGACCGACAATGTTTTGGTTCAATTCGTGAACCTTCATCAGGGTGAGTGCGATCCGCTCCGAATAACGTCTCGCCTCGCACTCAGTTGAACCAAAACATTGTCGGTCGAAACACCGATAAGACGGTACGTGATAAATCCCGTATTTATAATAATGATTGAAATCAATAACGAAAGTTTTCTAAGTAATTACTTACATTAGAGGTAGATTAGCATTGCTTATAAGTTGGCTTAACTAGGTGGGTATGTCGTCGAAGGTATGACATTGCGGTCATCCTACATTCCAGCGCTCAAATAAAGCACGTTTAAGGAATTTTAATCAATAAGGTAAATTAATCTACGACAACAGTTAGTGAATATCGATATTAAGTAGGTAAATCCACACTAATATTATAAATTCTCGAAAATAAATGTCTCTCTGTATGTCTATTTGTTTTTACGGTTTCACCACTAGACGGGTGGTATCTTGATGAAACTTAATAAAAAAATACTGTGTAAAAATACATGAGGACCTAGGATAGTTTTTAGGGTTCCGCACCCAAAGGGTCAAACAGGACCCTATTACTAAGACTGTAGTATCTCATGAACTGTGATAGTTTCATAGTTGAAATTTTCACATATGATGTATTTCTGCTGCCGCTATAACAAGAAACACTAAAAACAAAATAAAATAAATATTTATGGGGGGCTACTATACAACAAACGTGATTTTTTATTCGTTTTTGCTCGATATTGGACGCTTGAAATATTCACAGAATATTTAGTTATATATTCATTATAAAATTACAAAATTAAATAAAAATAAAAATATTTAAGGGGGCTCCCATAAAACAAACGTGATTTTTATACTCGTTTTTGCTCGATATTGATAACGGCAACAGTAAACACTTGAAATATGCACACAATATTGAGTTATATTATTCACTTCAAAAATAAATAATTAAATAAAAATAATATTTACGGGGGAGCATATTATTACGCACGAAGGGTTCCGTACCATTATCTATATAAACGGCAACAAAAAATCACGTTTGTTGTATGGGACAACAAACGTGATTTTTTTTTTGCCGTGTATGTAGATAATGGTACGGAACCCTTCGTGCGCGAGTCCGATTCGCACTTGGCCGGTTTATTTTGTGTGTTGTGTCTATATGTAAATAGGCTTATAACGTATGAATATTCTCCTCAGTTGACTATAGAACAGTTGACTATAGACCTCAGTTGACTATAGACCTCAGTTGACTATAGACCTCAGTTGACTAAGTAGAATTATTAGCGTCCAAAACACCAGCAAAGAAACCTTCAATACTTCACCCGATGGGGAGTCAATACGAGTACACGCTTTTAACTACTAATTGATTCACTCCGTACCGCTTTCTTCAAATTAATTAATCTGCCGCAATGGAGGCATTGCGAGCCTCTTTCCGGTTTATGACGATGTAAAATATTTGTAAGGATACCATAAATGAATAAGGATGCGAATGCCATGTAGAATTCTTAGTTATATTTAACATGGTAATGCAGCCTCTTAAGAAGGCTCAAGGTTACTTTGCGTGTTTCTTTACGAGATCGAATCAGGAATGACCAAGGGCACAGGCATAGCCACTCATTTTTAAAAATACTTATGAATCCCTGTATTAGAGGTAAAAGCAACTAGAGTACCATGGTGCCATAAACACTTGTCTCACCGCCGGCGAGTAAGCGATTAGGCTATCAACTATTTTCTCGCTCAAGAAACGAACAAAAGATATAGATTTATTGTCAGTAAAAGACACACGTATATTAATAGTTGATTGCTGGATGTTCACACTGCCGGAGAGAAGTCGCTCTCCACTATTTTGTCGCAATGACTACAACACTCGTTCTGCGATACTCGCTCAGCGATGCTCACTTTGCGGTCAGAAGACACGCCGTGAGATAACCTACGCACGCGCCACGCGCTCAGCGAGTGGCGCGAGTATCGCCCGCCGCACTCGCTCACTCGCTCTATAGCCCAGCGAGATAACTATAGGAACTACACACTCGCTTCTCGCTGCTCGCCAACTCGTTTCTAGTTTCTAGCTCTACTCGCTTCTCGCACATCGCCGGCGGTGAGACAAGTGCCCAACAACAAATCTTAGCATATGACGTAATAAAAGGCCGCCCGCCTTAGCCCTGCAAAGAATATACGGGCTGGATTTATAGAATTCTTCCAATCTACCGACAAAATGTACCATTGCAAGCGACACAACACCGACAGACCTCTCTACCACCAATAAATAAGACGTAAACTTTATTTTACAGCTGTAAACGAAAGTTAACGAAATTACATTCAATTACATTCCCGCAGCATTCTTTTCGGGCAATAAAGGAACGTTATTCGCGTAAATTTTTCGAACATAAAACTGTGTAAAAGTAACCTTAGTGAGATGTAGAGCGACGACAAATGTTTATGGTAGCGACGCATCGCTGAGGTTGGCCCGTTTCGGAGTACCCCTCGGCTTATTTAGAGACTTGCCTTGATAAATGAGAAAAGCCGGAAAAGGTTTAACATTTGAAAAAATGGCGTATTTTAAAGTTTTATTGTACTAACTTAAAGCTTTTTCAAAAGACATTTACATTTTAAACTAATTTGTATCTTCTATAAATATTATCCGAGGCCGAAGCTATTGGATGGGCATATTTTTACAAGTTCAAAAAAGTCGGATGTTTATCAAGCTCAAATTTTACAATAATACCGGGAAAGGCAAACCTACTACCCAATTAACTTGCCAGAGCAAAAATATAAAAATTACGCGGTCCTTCATTCGCAGAGCAAACACGAATGAGCCAAATTAAGTGAGCAAAATAAGGTTTCCTAAAATGAGGTCGGAAAGTGTGAGTTTGAGAGCTCTTGCATCTTGTAACAAGAGGCCGAATGTAATTAAATTTTGAATATTTTTAATTTTGTCGGTTAACTTTCATACTTCAGATGTTTTTTTTGTATAATTCGGTTAGAAAATGTCAGTGTTTTTCTTTACTTCAACTTTTTGGAAAGACTTAATGTTTCAAATGAACTACGATTACTGGATTCTTTTTAACCGACTTCAATAAAGGAGGAGGTTCTCAATTCGACTGTATTTTTTATGTTTGTTACCTCAGAACTTTCGACTGGGTGAACCGATTTTGATGGTTCTTTTTCTATTTGAAAGCTGGTGCTCCCCGTGTAGTCGCATTTCCATTCCAAGTCTTAAATTTGTTTAATTTTTATGTTATGTTATGTTTGTTGGAAATGTTTGTTGTTTGTTGGAAAGGCGACCTTACATTATCACTAAAACGTCAACTTATCGACATGTGTATTCTGCCTGTTCTAACCTACGGTGCACAGTCTTGGTCACTGATTGAATCTCAAAAGTCCAATGGTCAATCATCATCTCAATCTCGGGGTTTGTCAAAGAGCGATTGGGTATTTTGGGCGTACTCCTTATAAAGTTGTCACACCGATCTTATCTCATGTCTCGAGACACAGAAAATCGACGTCCCTCAAGGAAAATGATCTCCTAAGCACATACACCATTTCACGCCTAACGCCATAACATCGAAACTTTCTTAGTTACCGCATCTACACAAAATCTCAAACATCAAAATAGATAATTCCACAGACACATAATTCTTACTCATTGCAGTACTCGAAAAGAATTTAAACAGGAAACAGATCATTTTCTACCATCTCTTACCGTTGTGAACTCGTGCATAATAATAGTAATCTTTATTTCAACAACAGAATATTACAAGATCAGATGTTAAAACTTAATTCTACGGCCCATATATATATACAACAAGCTCTCAATTTAAAAGCATTAAGCTCATTAAGACCCTTTACTGCTCATATATGCGTAGTATACTCGAATATTGCTCACAAATTTGGAATCCGCTTTACGATGTTTATATTAATAGGCTAGAATCTATACAACGTAGATTTATGAAACACTTACAATTTAAATGCAAAAAATATAACCGTGATTATGAATCAAGATGCAGGAGACATCATATACTACCACTTTATATAAGACGCAACATATCTGACGTATCTGTATTCATTAAATTAATTCAAAATAAAATCGACTCTCCCCATCTCCTTTCTCAGATAAGTCTGAGAGTACCTACAAGGTCTGTCAGGCATCAGACTTACTTGCACATTCCCTCTTGTTCAACGAACTATAGGCAGAACTCGTTTTTTATTAGATCAGCAAATTTCATAAACAAACTGGATGACTCACCCGAAATTCACTTATTGAATTCATCTCCAAATACATTTAGAAACATAATCTCAAAGAACTGGTTTGATGTGACTTCTTAACTGTCCGTTACTCACTTTTGTATGTCGTGTCTAAATTACATGTAATATCTTTCCTTTAACATTCAAGCTAGCAAATAGACTCAATATGCGAAAACGTCTAAATGGTGATTACCTATAAGTATAAACTAATTATTAAGTATTTTATCACTGTATGTTTTCCGAAGAAAATAAAATAAAATAAAATACCTTATATATATACCATTATATACCTACGGCCCTTATATACCTTCTTCGTGGTTCAATGTTGTTTTGCCAATACTTGGCCACTGCAACATCGTTATCTGTGGCAGTACAAGTATCCTTCAGGGTGCAAGAGTAAGGGCACAATAGGCAGCCTAGTAAGTGTGCCATAAGTCTGAGGGTCTGCACCGCATGGGCAACTAGACGACTCTCCAATGTAGCCCCATTGACTCATATTTTGCCTGCCGCGACCCACTTGTGTCCTGAGACGGTTGAGTAATATACATGATGTTTGGTGATATACTGACGATATTCAAGTGACGGTTTCTCAAAACATAAAAAAGACTTATCGAATAAAACTACTAGTTATAATATCAACCTCTAAAATAAAATCGATTAAGTTAAGGTGATTAATTCGATATAAAACTTACTGCCTAATCTTGCAATCGATATCCATAAATAAAGGCCGATTTGAGATCTCTTTCAGAAATGGCTGCGGGTTTTGGGTTCGAAAGGGATAACAAGAGATATCGTCACCAATACAGTATCTATGGTTAGATGGCAAGCATTATGCAATAGCACAACATAAGTTTAATAAAGTGTTTGTTTTTACATGCCAAAATACATTTTACATTTCTATGGTAAACATTTCACAAATTTATTTATTATGCTCATTAAAATAACCCCTTTCATTTTGTGCGTATATTATCATACACTCTATATACCTTAGTGGCTAACAACTATTTGCTGACATGTAACGCCAAAATAGTGTACATCTTTTTGCCGGTAACCGCTGCTGTAAACCAGTCACCGGTAACCGGGTTAATATGTGAACGCACCCTTATCCCGGTAGTCTAAATTACCCACTAACGCACCTAACCAATTTTCTTTACCTTTGACAAAATCACGGTCTCTCCTTCCTATTACGTAACATTACCCAAAGGACATACGCGCGGTGAATACATCCCACGCGTATTATTACATTTTGAATCATACTAATAAGCGATAAGGGTTATTTTAGGGTGTCTCGACGGCAGCAAAGGGCAAATTTTGAAGACGAACCATAAGGTACTCTCGGGGGAAGACGTTAAAGCTTATAATGTGAAACTGCGTGAAGGGAGGCGCGTTTACGAACACCGATGCAAGTCACGATGCTGCCGATGGGTTTTTGTTTTTGGAAACACGTCAAGTGATATTCCCAAAGGTATTTTTTCATTTTTGTAGAAGTATAAAAAGGGGAATGTTAAAAGTTTCGCAATGTTGATTCTCCACAAATAGTTAGTTACCCAAGAAATGTTAGCTGAGCTTAATTTTATAACGTCGCCATTTTATTAAAAGAAAAGTTAGAAATAATTTATACTAAACTTGTTTAAAACATGATTCTTGTAACTTGTCATGTATTTTTTACCGTGCGTCCAAATCTAGGTACAAAATTACATGGTAGAACGTTTTCCCTTTCAATGTATTACTCGTGCGCGATAACTTGGGACCTGCTAGGAATGCGACTCCCCGACCGCTTCCCCTGCACTTCCCCGATGGCGCCCGTATTGTACCGTTCGCATCACTATTTTTTACTTTTTACTTCGTCAAGTGATTATAGTGAGACTGAGGACGAAGAACAACCTCTAGAAGGCATAAATCCACTAAGTAGTGACGAAGATGAGATAATGTAAATAATAGATAAAATAAATGTATAAACTTAAACATTGTATTTTTATTTTATTCAAATAGTATAAAAAAGATTAGATAAAAAGCAGCGTCTTCCCTGAGTAACATAATAAATTAGGTTAAAAAAAACAAAGACGAAGCCGCGGGCGGCTGCTTGTTATGTTCGCTTTTTTGCGGGCGGTACAAACACGCCAATATGACATCACCGCGCTCAGGTCCCAACTTATCGCGCACGGGTAAAACAAGTTGTACAAGTAATTTAGGTCTATACATGTAGTACTCGTTGACAGATGGTAGGTACCTAGTTTAGCTACTAGGTAGATGGACACAGGCTCGACAACAAGCAGTAAGTAGTACAGACGGGCACGGCTACTCTCGCCCGCGGCTCCCGTAACACTCCCGCGCCGTCTTACTCCTCGCAAGCCCGAGACCGTGTTGTATCATCTAAATATCTTATAGGTATAGATAGATAGATTTATATAGCATTCATTTGTGATAAACATATTATTAACAAAAAGACACATTAACAAACAGTTTAGAAAGACACAAAAAGCGCAAAACAGACAAAAGATTACATAAAATGTAGGTGTAACCACAAAAACAATATAAAAACTGGAATTACAACCTTTTCCACGCATGTATTTGTAAGTACGCATCCTCACCGTATGTTTACGTTTGTGGCGTTCAACAGTCAGACGGCGAACAAATTAGAAAATCTTCGAGAGAATAATTTAAGGAACCCCCGCATCGAGTTAACTTGCTCAGCGGGCGGCGGCGCGGTGGCGGGTGCTATAGGGCGATCGACTGCTCGTTTTCACGAATAAACTTACAAGTAGAATACATTTATTACATAACAGAAAGAAAAATATAACACATGAAAGTATGACCATGTCTCAGTTCGTATGCATAATGATGGCATGAAATGCATAATTTCCTCATGCATAATGATGGCAGATTTTCAATTCTACCGGGGTGACGTATATTGACAGCCCGCGTCATATGCATGTCAAAGCGGTACGAAGTGTGCCGGGTCAACTAGTATTATATAGATGCAACGCCGTCATGTGATCAATTATTATCATCTCCATACAAAGGTTGTCTGGAAGAGATCGCTTGTAGCGATAAGACCGTCCACTATACTAAAACTATTAGAAAAAAATATTTTAGTTCTGTATTTTTATTTGGTGTACAATAAAGAGTTATCTTATCTTATCTTGTCTCAGTGTAAATTATACGCGTATTATCGTTGGTAACGACAGTGCGATGATGCAAGATAAAGACAATTTATTTGCAGAAAGTTACTTAATTTTACACGGGTCTTAATGTACAATTTCAGCTCTTAACATTCTACCAGATAGTGTCCTGGTGTGCAAATATTACATAGAAAACAATTAAAAATTTAAATTTACTATTCCTACACAATATAAAAATGTCAATTAAATAAAATAATGTCATGTCTAGTACCTACTTATAATTAAAATATTCCGCAATAGTATAAAATCATTTTGTTGACAACCATTTATTAATTCGGCGTTTAAATAAAGTCAAAGGTAAATCTTTTAATTCGTCTGGTAATTTATTTAATATTTGTACCGCCATGAAATGAGCGATACTGTTAATATATGACGAGTTGTGCTTTGGTAAATAAATTCTATTTTTATGTCTAGTGTGTCTGGCGAACACTGCTTCATGTCTTGCAAAATAGCTAGGAAACCGTTTTACAAAAATACAGATTTCTCTGATATACATGCACGACAAAGGTAGTATTCTTGTTTTTTTGAAACAGATGCTTACAGCTGTCTAAGATCCAGGCTCCGCAGACCGCTCGGATACATTTCTTTTGTATTTTAAAGGCTTTAGGTAGATCCAGCATTAAATTATAGCATTATACTCGTACTTTCCTAAACATTAAAAAAATACCAAAATTTATGGTATATTTTAACAGAACATCATCATCATCATATCAGCCGTAGGACGTCCACAGCTGGACAAAGGCCTCCCTCATTGATCTCCAGGAACTGCGGTTGGAGGGTTTGGTAGCCGATCGTCTCCCGGGGATTCTTAGCACCCCTGGCCCCACCGTTACCGTGACTGCTACCGTAGCCAGGATTAGCGGGGCCGCCGGGGACTCGGGGCCTGGTTTTATGTTGTAAATCCATGAGGGGGTTGTTGCCATACTCGCCACGCTTGGCAGGCGGGTTGGCGAGCGCAGTATAGGTATTGAAACACGAAAAGACGCTGCTGCCCATCTTTCGGAGGTATCCCTTAGCAGACTCCTACTGCATCCACGGGCAAGAGCGGAGGGGCAACATTCTATTGCCGGCGCCCCACGGCAAACGGTAACAGAACATAATGGCATGGAAATATCCAATCATTCTACGATGGTTTTCAATAAAAGAAACGGCTTCTGGAATAGAAATCTGCCTCCTAAAAAAGGTTGTTGAAATCATTAATTTATGCAATGCCACGGGTCCAAGTCTAAGCATTAGTTCTTGTTATCTGTTAGCTACTTACCCCTTAACTGTTCAACGCACCGGTCTTTTTGCATTCTCAAAGGGCCCCATCCTGTATGAGATCTCACAACTTTTCTCCCCGGAGGCGACAGGAAACCGGCATTTCTTTGTTTAAAACAACACCCTTAACATATTTAATTAGCAGGAAGAGCACACAATCCATTCTAAACCATGTCCTTTTGTAATAATGTACATAATGGTATGCTAGATTTGTAATGTAGAGTTTCGCTCGCTTCAGATGTACTCGGTTTTAAATTGAGAGATGCTGCAAAGATTTTAATGAAGATTATGGTTCGGTATCTCCTTACGGCGTAAATCCTGAAAGGGGTTAATGCTGTGTATGCGATTACATACTTAATAACCTAACCTTTGTATTATATTGGGGATTTAATTTAATTTTTTAACTACAAAAGTACAAGTATTTGAAGGTTATAAATGATTACAGGTGCCTGTAGTTAGACTTGTCTCAGGGTAAAGGGCGCTATACAATGCTCTGGAAGTTAAATCTTAGTTCGACTCGACGTATTCTTTGAGGTAATACAATTATTGTTAAACTACCTTAAATAAATAAATAAAGCTGGACATTTCACACACCGCTATATAGCCCCAAACTAAGCAAAGCTTGTACTATGGAATCAGATAACTGATAGCATACTTATATAAATTTTATGTAAATAAATACTTATACACTAGGTATTGCCAGCGGCTTCGCCCGCGTTGTTCTTGGGTGCAAAATACATGTTTGAACTTTGGCATCCCATTTTTATCCCATAGGAACTGATTTATGGGATAAATTGTAACCTATGTGGTGATTCAGGTTATAATCTACGTATATACCGAATTTAATCGAAACTGGTTCAGCGTAAGCGTGATTGAGTAACAAACATCCAAACATTCGCATTTATAATATTAGTGTGATAGAAAAATAACCAAACCCGGAATCTGTAGACCATGCAAACATTTGTCCCGCAGCGTGAATCAAACCCGCAACCTTCTGAGTCTCAGCCGGCTATTCGCCCACTGTGCCACGGAGGTCGACCGCCTTTACCGCTATACACTGGTAGCATTGCCGGGCCATTAGCTCATTTCATTTTCATTTATTCACCATTTCATTACATAATATTGGTATGTCAAAAATATATTACGAATTATGTCAGCTAAGTAAGTAACTATAGAATAAATAAAATCAATACAAAATAATTGCAACTAAACTAAGAGGTTACAGCAGATACTATTATATAATGTGTAAAATCTTTAACTATCCATAGTTCCGTCTTTATAGAAAATTATGCATGAGAATTGAGAAAACTTGAACAAAAAAATTATCAAATCTGCATACTCTAGAAATAAATAATAGAAATAATTTATACAAATAAATAAAGATTTATGAAACAATATTTTCCCACGAACTCACACGTTGTTGTTACAATTGTAACAACAACGAATCAACTCGTTCAAGTCACAAGCGAAGCAAATATAACGTTATTACATTTGTTTCAAAGCACTCATTCATATCGAGTTATCTAAGCAACCGCTTAATAAAATTGGAACTTTCACTTCAATGATATTCTTCTTCAGTTTTCTCGAATGACACTCTTATTTAATTCTTAATAGTTCTCGATCGACGACCGACAAACCCTCCGTCGTCTGTGACACGTTCTCGGAGACCCGGATGACGAAATCACTTCCGCTAATGCGGAAGAGTCATTCACATTAGACAGAGCAAACACTCCACAAATACACCGACCTCGCCGGCGAGGTCGACGAGTCCCTTTAGTCGCCGCCTACACGAGGTACAAGCACGTACCCGGGCGTTTCTCTCCTATCCCCATCCCGGCAACAGCCCAAGCCGAGGTTCGTACCTAAGTGGTGCCCTTGCGCTAGTTGCCTCATCAAAAATAAAATTATAGGGCTGAGCGCCTTCTGCGCTCGCCAAAAGCTCGGTTAAGCTGCAACGGCCTCAGAGGCCAAAAGCGAGATAATTCCATTCGAAAAAAAAAAAGATCGACGACCGAGAATCTTACAGCCCTTTCACACGGCAACATCCCGTTCTTTGCAGGATCCCGTTCAGTAGTGTACTAGCAGTCACACAGTATCCAGCAAACAACCGATCCCTACGAATTTGGCATTCGGTTTGGCCACTACAACTACGTATAGTTTAACGAAAGTATTCACACCAGCTTCCTGCATAGCGTTTTTTGCTGGATGGGGTGCGGGGAGCGGGGAGAGGTGCCCGCCCCGCCTCGACCACCGCTGCCTGTCGACCATGCCCGCGCTCACCACTCACCACATTTCGGTCCTTGTCTCAGGATCGGGTGAAACCAAAATCTTCTTTTTTTACGCTGCTGGCGGCGGCGGCGGTAATACCAATATAATATCGCAAGCGTGTTCACCTCCATCACGTCTGAATTTTGGTTTTAAGGCTGATCTTTCGAAAATATCAACTATATTATGATCTTTGAGATCCTACTGCTGTTCAAATATGAAACCTAGGATTCTTAGACTCCTACACCTAATATTCCATTTCATTCTGTACAAAAGCGCCAAGCTAGTTTTTTGATCAGTTGCATGTGTTTGATGAAAAAAAAACATCTAAAATATCTCAATTTTGATACATATTTGCCTTCTTCTTCTAAGTAATATAAATTACTAACTTGATTTTTATATTGAAAAATAAAACAACACAAGGGTAACAGATTCGCCAAAATAAATTTTTGATTACTTGAACAGTATTCTTTTAATTAGAAGAAATCTATTTGGCGCTTACGACTTTAACTTCCGAGTATCTGCGGGGCCCTTGCGCGGTGCGAGGGACGAGCTGTCAGTGCCGCTCATGCTTTCCTGGACGACTGACCTATGCTGCTCGTGATCCTACGAAACTATCTTATTTATTTTCTCGTAACGTGACATAAAATAATAGTGTTTATAGAATTGAAAAAAGGTTACCATGCCACGAAAAATAGGACGATGTTTGCGTGAGCTTGTCGCCAAAGTGTAATGTAAAAATGTAGCGGGGGTATGCGGTTGGCGCGGGGAAAAATTTTGACTCCGCCCGAATATTGGCCTATACTCTGCCCAATCTATACCGCTCGTTGCTCTACCGCAAAAAACAGGATGCAAATTACTGTGTGTGAACACACCAGTGGTTTTTGCAGGATTGAGTAAAAAACCGTTGCATCAGAATTGGACGGCCGTGGGAAATGGCTGTTACACAACAATTGTGCAGCTGACGGTATGACTCTTATACCTTGGGAGAAGAGTAGGCCTTTGGTGTGGGCCGCCACGTGCGTCGATACCCTTGCACCATCTTATCTGTCTAGTAGGTACAGCAGTTGGGGCCGCTGCGGCGACAATTTCGTAATGTAAATATTATGTAAATATTTATTGTTATTAAAGGCACTTTGACCCTGTTAAAAAATTTTGTAGTTTTACGTACTTAATTTTTTTTTCAGAAAAGTTGTACAAATAAATTAAAATTTACTGGCAATTTATCATTCATATTATTTAAAATGTCCATGTCGTCCCTGCCCCAGTTATGGTTGAGAATTCGGCTCTTGACGTTGTCGACGCGTATGTATACCTAGGACAAACAGTCCAATTAGGTAGGTCCAACTTCGAGAAAGAGGTCAATCGTCGAATCCAACTCGGATGGGCAGCGTTTGGCAATCTTCGCAACGTCTTTTCGTCCAACATACCTCAGTGCCTTAAGACGAAAGTCTTCAATCAGTGTGTGTTACCAGTGATGACATATGGAACCGAGACGTGGTCCTTCACTATTGGCCTTATGAATAAGCTCAGAGTCGCTCAACGAGCTATGGAGAGGGCTATGCTCGGAGTTTCTCTACGGGATCGAATCAGAAATGAGGAGATACGTAGGAGAACTCAAGTCACCGACATAGCCCGACGGATTAGCACGTTGAAGTGGCAATGGGCAGGCCATATAGCGCGCAGAACAGATGGCCGATGGGGCCGAAAGGTTCTCGAGTGGAGGCCACGGACCGGCAAGCGCAGCGTAGGACGTCCACCCACAAGATGGGCAGACGACTTGGTAAGAACCGCAGGTCGGCATTGGATGCAGGCCGCTTCCAACCGCAGTTCCTGGAGATCAATGAGGGAGGCCTTTGTCCAGCAGTGGGCGCGCTACGGCTGATATGATGATGATGATTATTATTTAAAATATTTTACAATAATTTAAATCAGCTATCTGGTTCCTATAATACAAACTTGACTTAGTTTGGGGCTAGATACCGCTGTGTGAAATGTCCAGCATTATTATTATACTTTACTGTAATTTTATGACGAAACACACATTTTCTCATACTTAAGTTAAAATCATTAATTATAATGATTTTAACTAAGTTTGAGATAATGTTTTTCTTTCTTAATCATCATCATATCATATCAGCCATAGTCATCAGTGTTTCTTTGATAATACATTGTTTTATTTTATGTCTAAGCTGTTTAAGTATTTTTCTATTAATAAATAATGTGATTTATGTTATAGCTCTTCAAATAACTACGCGTTCTATTGAATACAAATTTTCAATTTCTATCCTTATACAAATCCCGAAAATATTTTGCACAAGTGCATAATATTTCTCGGTCCCCGAGCCGGGTAGATATCGATCCGCAAACAATCTCCAAGACCCATAGTATCCAGGTGTCCCCTTGCAAACACAGCCCACTTCGCCCCAGGCCTACATTATATAGGGTTACCTTTATGAGGAAAAAGAAAAATCAGAAACAGTGTTTCAAAACATAAAAATAATAAACAAAAAAATACAAACATCAAAAAGAAGTTTGTAGGTAAAAACAGGTCGAATGATTAAAATTACTAATATTTTGTACTTATTACCGAATTTTTTTATCGCTCTTGCCTCACAACCATACAAAAATGTCTTGGTGTGATCTTTTCTGTCCTAACGGCGCTCAGTTCTTCGAGCTATATGCCCTGCCCACTGCCACTTCAGCTAGCTTATCTTGTGTGCTACGATCTCATAGAGCCTTCTCTATAGCACGCTAAGCGACCTTGAGTCTTCTTATGAGGTCCATAGTGAGAGACCACGTTTCTTTACCATCAACACACTCTGATCAAAGACTTTCGTCACTGACTGACACTGAGGTATCTTGGACGAGAACTTTTCCACACATCATTTATATATTTTATTTAACCAAATTATTTTTGCATTAACTACTTTTTGACTTTTACTGACTTTTTGGACTAAAAGTCCTGAAATATAGCAACCCTAAATACATCAAAATGCCGGAAATCCCATATTGTGTACATCTTGGGGCGGAAGCACGATTTTATAAGTTAAGGGATTTGTGTCAATATTTTACTAGGACAGGACCGAGGTTATATTGCTACATGTTGCGAAGATTTGGAGTAGCGCCCTTCAACGTGCCCTAACTATGAGTTTACTCACTTTTTACTACCTTAAAACTATTTTTCTTTGTACTATCCCTTAATTGTCATACTGATTAATTTTTTTTAACTTTATCGAAGTGGTATTTTTTAAACTTTCGCGATCACTGTACATAGTTATTGATTAAAACGGGTATTTATCGCGTATGTACCTTTTTTATTTGTTATCCCGACGTTTCGGCTGTGTTGCAACAGTCATGGTCTCGGGCTGACTGAATCGATTATAAAATTATGCTCAATTTATCGAAGTGTTTAAGTTTTACCTACTATTAACTACTAGGATGACATGCACCGGTAAACTAAAATCGTCTGCATCCCGTTGGGAAGGAAATTGGTAAACCTCATATCATACTTAAAAGTTGCGTTAACTAAACATTTTCCGTTCCATACAATAAGTATCGTCATCAGTCATCAGTCGTTTAGTATCATCATCATCATCCGACAGCCCGACTTCACCCACTGCTGGATATACGCTTCCCCAAGTTTGTGCCATCCACCACGATCCTGCGCTAGTCTCACCCACTGACGGCCCGCGACCTTTACTATGTCGTCCACACATCTCGCTGCTGGACTCTCTCGGCATCAGACTGTTAGATCGAGTTCCAAACGTCGAGATCCGTAGACGAACGAATGGTGATGACAGATGGTGGCCGAGGAGCGGGTATATTGTTGGCCACCAATTAGTCACTGTCCTGCGCCATCTGTCATCACCACGTGTCCCTCTAGCCAAGTGTCCCGCCCAAGACCATTTAAGCTCCATAACTCGAATCCCAACGCCATAAACCTTCGTTCGTCTACGGATCTCGACGTTTGGAACTCGATCTAACAGTCTGATGCCGAGCATGGTACGCAACTATGCAACTCTGTGCAACTCTTAACCTGTACACAACCTCCAGCGTGAGCGTCCATATCTCGGCACCGTCGGTCGTGGTGGGCAGAACACATTGGTCGAATAAGCGGGTCTTCAGACACTTTGGAGTTTTAGGCGACTTAAGGATGTCGTCTAACTTGCCCTTTTAGAGATCTCCTTCTGCTGATGCTGTTTACCAAACGATAGAATATGTTAATATACATTTCAAATATTCCATGTAAAAGCGGTCCATCCATAACGTTCTGTTTGACTTGTCCTTGTCGTTCAAACTGTACAGAAACGCGACGGGATAAAACTCAGAACTATTGTTCTAAGTAAAGGTCTCAGCAACAGCATACGTAACGGGATAATACCTCGGACGGGACGGGGACGTGATGTGCATCGTTCATAACGAGAACGTTGTTTTAAAACCTTCTAGTGCGTGCTAGTGTTGAACCTTTCACAATAGCTCCACGGTTCCATGGCATTCCTCTCCCCGTCTCGGCGAGTATAGGGATTCTGGGAGTCGAAATTTCTAATGAGGTCCAGTATGGGAGTCACTTAGAAGCAAAAGCTGTGCTCACCTCCAAAAAACTTGGAGTCCTTAACCGTGCCAAACAGTATTTTACGGCACAACAACGGCTATTGCTGTACAAAGCGCAAGTTCGGCCGCACGTGGAATACTGTTCCCATCTTTGGCACGGAGCTCCAAAGTACCAATTGCTTCGTTTTGACTCCCTTCAGAGAAGAGCCATTAGAATAATCGGTGATCCCAAACTCACCGACAGGCTGGAACCGCTGAGTCAACGCCGTGACATCGGATCGCTCAGTGTATTCTACCGCCTGTATAATGGGGAATGTTCTGAGGAGCTATTTGATCTCATCCCGTCGTCGAGATTTTACCACCGCACTTCTCGACAACGCAATAAAGCTCATCCACATATAATCGACAATTGGGTATCGCGCACCACACGCTTCACGCGATCTTTTCTACCCCATACTTGCAAGATGTGGAATGAGCTACCATCTGAGGTTTTCCCATTAGACTACGACATGGCACGCTTCAAGAGAAATGTAAAGAGGTTTCTTCAGTGTAGGGAACGCATCGACAATACCCCGGGTGTTGCCGGTGTCAATAGGCGACGGTGACCACTTACCATCAGGTGGGCCGTAAGCCTGTTTCCCCACAAATAACATAAAAAAAAAAAACCTGATTTTAGCTCGCAATGTTTTCCTACTGAAGAATTAGCAATGATTACTATTTGCTTTTGATGAAGAAGATGTTGTAACAAGAAAAGGAAGCCTTCCCGTCCCGTCCGTTTTCTCGTCACGTGTATTAATTACTATATTTTCATATAGTACGACGACCTCCGTGGCGCAGTAGGCGAATAGCCGACTGAGACGCAGGAGGTAGCGAGTTCGATTCCCGCCGCGGAACAAACGTTTGCATGATCTACAGATATTTGTTCCGGGTCTGGATGTTTTTCTATATATTATAAGTATCTATGTATTTACAAAAAAAAACGTATATAAGTATTTTATCAGTTATCTGGTTCCCATAATACAAGCTCCTCTTAGTTTGGGGCGAGATAGCGCTGTGTGAAATGTCCAGCAATATTTATTTATTTATTTGTAACGATGTCATGTATACATCCCGTACCGTCCAGCACGAGAAATAAAAGCGGCCAAGTGCGAGTCGGACTCGCCCATGAAGGGTTCCGTAGCAGTAACTCGTTGTAACTTTTTTTATATTTGAGTTGATTGAATGAAAGGTAAATTGCGGTTTACGATTTATGACGTATTAAAAAAAGCTACTAGATCTCGTTCAAACTAATTTTCGGTGGATGTTGTTATGTTGGTGGACTCCCTTTTCCGCATTTGAACTCCTAAGTGGTCCATTATGCGTGAATTTTCGGTGGAAGTTTGCATGGTAATGTACATCATATATTTGTTTTAGTTTTATCATTCTCTTATTTTAGAAGCTACAGGGGGATGGGGGGGGGGGGGGGCACGCATTTTACCACTTTGGAAGTGTCTCTCGCGCAAACTATTCGGTTTAGAAAAAAATAATTTTTGAAACCTTAATATCATTTTTGAAGACCTATCCATAGATACACCATACGTATGGGTATGATGGAAAATAATTTGATTTTCAGTTCTTAGTATGGGGAACCCCCAAAATTTATTGTTTATTTTTGTGTGAAAATTATAATGCGGTTCACAGAATACATCTACTTGCCAAGTTTCAACAGTATAGTTCTCATAGTTTCTGAAAAAAGTGGCTGTGACATACGGACGGACAGACAGACAGACAGACATGACGAATCCTTGAATCCATAAGGGTTCCGTTTTTTGCCATTTGGCTACGGAACCCTAAAACACGTAGGTATGCTACGATCATTCTTTCTGGCTCTTGCAAATCCACAGTGCACACAGGTGTTCATTCCATAGCGATTGTAGATGTGGCAGGAATTAACGTTGGTGTGTGGACCGCTATTGTATCCCGTTTGGTAAACGTTCAGTTAAAGTACAGTCAAGTTAAAAAATAGATTTTATATTTTAATAAAAATAAAATAAAAACTCGGCCAAGTGCGAGTCGGACTCGCGCACGAAGGTTCCGTACCATTATCTATAAAAACGGCAAAAAATCACGTTTGTTGTATGGGAGCCCACCATAAATATTTGCTTTATTCTAATTTAATTATTTATTTTTAAAGAAAATATTTATCTAAATATTCTGCGAATATTTCATGCGTCTACCTGTTGCGGTTATCAATATCGAGCAAAAACGAGCAAAAAATCACGTTTCTTGTATGGTAGCCCCCCTTAAATATTTATTTTATTCTGTGTTTAGTATTTGTTGTTATAGCGGCAACAGAAATATATCTTCTGTGAAAATTTTAACTGTCATACATACGGTTCATGAGATACAGCCTGGTGACAGACGGACAGACAGACAGACAGCGGAGTCTTAGTAATGGGATCTCGTTTGACCCTTTGGGTACGGAACCCTAAAAACATGAAAATATAGATCATGCTACTTATTTTTGGCTTAAGCCACAAATACCCTTTGACAATTCCCTTTGCGTCCCCTTTGAGTGCGAAGGGGATTATTGGACAAAAAGTTTAGAAATGGGGATTTCTGGATTTAACCATTTATTATTATTATTGACAGATCTCGTAAATTTTCACTGAAAAAGAAGGGAAATAGTTAATGTTTGGTTTAAAATGCTTGATATTTGAACGACGACCCACGTTCCCGCCAAATCAAACGACACGGTCGTTCCGCGCGCCGCCGCGAGTAGCAAGGCGGCGCCACCAGACTCATCTGACTCTCAAAAACACGCGTACGCACCTCGAACATGAAATTGAGTGCAACATATTCAAATTCCTCATTTCCAAGCAGTGAAAACCTTCGTGATTGTGCTATATGGTGTCAGTGCATTCCTCAAAGTGAAGTTTGTCCCGGTACTCGGCTAGTTGGCGAAATAAAGCGGTGAGTCGTTCAAATATCAAGCATTTTAAACCCAACAGTTGATGAGTATTTTTTTCAATCTAAAACTCGTTGAATACTATCTACGAGTATCTGAAGCTGAACAGCTCCAATATTAGGCGGAATATTTAAAACGTTTAAACTAAGGTCCCCACTAGATGGTTCCGTCCTGATAAAGGTTGCTGGGAGCCGTTGGGTGCAGGCCACACAAGATCGGTCGCTCTAAAAAATTATGAGGGTAGCCTTATGTTCAGCAATAAATAAATATTGCTGGACATTTCACACAGCGCTATCTAGCCCCAAACTAAGCAGAGCTTGTACTATGGAAACCAGATAACTGATAGAATACATACACAAATTATATAGAAAAACATCCAGACGCGGAACAAATATCTGTAGATCATGCAAACATTTGTTCCGCGGCGGGACTCGAACCCGCCGCCTCCTGCGTCTCAGCCGGCTATTCGCCCACTGCACCTCGGAGGTGGTCCAATGGAGTAATGGAAGTCCTGTGGCGGATATGATGACCAGAAATATTTACTTGTAGGTGATAAAACACCCCTAATTTGCTACTAAACGTCCTTTATAAAGACAACAGAAGATCCGTCCAAACAAAAGCATCGGTGGAACAATGCCTAATCCTCGATTTGGGGCCAAGTGGAAATGGAAAAATATTTGTCTGGCCCTCAGTGCCTGAAAATTCACCACCTTAATATCATTGTCATAGAATTGAGAATCGATAGTGTTGTTTGTAACAGTCGATGCCACGTACGATTTTATTTTACACCTGGTTAAGACAGTACGAGGTGTAGCGTTCTTATTTTGTGCTTGAACCACGTTCGAGCGTGTTTCATCTTGTTCAGGTGCTCTCTAAACTGTTTGGCTTGTTTGAGAATTTGAGGGTTTACCATTATAAGGTTGTTTATTATATATACTATAATAATATTATAAAGAAGAAAGATTTGTTTGTTTGTATTGAATAGGCTCCGAAACTATTGGACCGATTTCAAAAAATTATTTCACCATTGGAAAGCTACATTCACCCTGAGTAACATACCACTTTATGCTACTTTTTACCCAACTGCGCAAAGGAGGGTAATGTTATTATTGAAAAACTACGCGTGCGAAGCTGGCGGATTGGTCAGCTAGTAATATTATAAAGAGGAAAGATTTGTTTGTTTGTATTGAATAGGCTCCGAAACTATTGGACCGATTTCAAAAAATTATTTCACCATTGGAAAGCTACATTCACCCTGAGTAACATACCACTTTATGCTACTTTTTACCCAACTGCGCAAAGGAGGGTAATGTTTTTATTGAAAAACTACGCGTGCGAAGCTGGCGGATTGGTCAGCTAGTAATATTATAAAGAGGAAAGATTTGTTTGTTTGTATTGAATAGGCTCCGAAACTATTGGGCCGATTTCAAAAAATTATTTCACCATTGGAAAGCTACATTCGCCCTGAGTAACATACCACTTTATGCTACTTTTTACCCAACTGCGCAAAGGAGGGTAATGTTTTTATTGAAAAACTACGCGTGCGAAGCTGGCGGATTGGTCAGCTAGTAATATTATAAAGAGGAAAGATTTGTTTGTTTGTATTGAATAGGCTCCGAGACTATTGGACCGATTTCAAAAAATTATTTCACTATTGGAAAGCTACATTCACCCTGAGTAACATACCACTTTATGCTACTTTTTACCCAACTGCGCAAAGGAGGGTAATGTTTTTATTGAAAAACTACGCGTGCGAAGCTGGCGAATTGGTCAGCTAGTAATATTATAAAGAGGAAAGATTTGTTTGTTTGTATTGAATAGGCTCCGAAACTATTGGACCGATTTCAAAAAATTATTTCACCATTGGAAAGCTACATTCACCCTGAGTAACATACCACTTTATGCTACTTTTTACCCAACTGCGCAAAGGAGGGTAATGTTTTTATTGAAAAACTACGCGTGCGAAGCTGGCGGATTGGTCAGCTAGTAATATTATAAAGAGGAAAGATTTGTTTGTTTGTATTGAATAGGCTCCGAAACTATTGGGCCGATTTCAAAAAAATATTTCACCATTGGAAAGCTACATTCACCCTGAGTAACATACCACTTTATGCTACTTTTTACCCAACTGCGCAAAGGAGGGTAATGTTTTTATTAAAAAACTACGCGTGCGAAGCTGGCGGATTGGTCAGCTAGTAATATTATAAAGAGGAAAGATTTGTTTGTTTGTATTGAATAGGCTCCGAAACTACCAGACCGATTTAAAAAATTCTTTCACTGTTGGGAAGCTACATTATCCCCGGGTGACATAGGCTACTTTATATCCAACTGCGCAGAAGGAGGGTAATGTTTTTATTGAAAAACTACTCGTGCGAAGCTGCGGGTTGGTCAGCTAGTAACAAATAAATAAGTTCGTATTGAAAAAAATATATAATAAGTATTCTATCATTTATATGGTTCTCATAATACAAGCTTGGCTAGATAGCGCTATGCAAAAGTCCAGTATTATTTAATAATAAATAAATAAATATTGCTGGACATTTCACACAGCGCTATCTAGCCCCAAACTAAGCAGAGCTTGTACTATGGGAACCAGATAACTAATAGAATATTTATATACATTTTTTTTTGTAAATTGGCACATACTTATAATATTTAAAGAAACAACCAGACCGGGAACAAATATATGTAGATCATGCAAACATTTGTATCGCGGCGGGAATCGATCCCGCTACCTCCTGCGTCTCAGCCGGCTATTCGCCCACTGCACCACGGGGGTCGTCATATATTTATTTATATACTTTCACACAAACATGCATTACCTATTGCTAGGAGGACTTTATACTAATAGCATTATCTACCACTCATCCTGGGTGTGCTAAAAGAAGTTTTCTAGTCGTCGTAGAAATTTATAACCCGCCCAGGCTACGATGGGATTTTTATCAAAATTCAATAGAATCGGTTCAGTAGTTGCTGAGATTACACCGGACATACAAACAAAAGACAATGTAACTACCTCTTAATTAACCGACTTCAAAAAAAGGAGGAAGTTATCAATTCGTCGGAATCTTTTTTTTATGTGTGTTCCCCGATTACTTTAAGACGCTTGGACCGATTCGAGAAATTATTTTTGAAGTGAAAACTTCTTTAGGCGCGTTGGGCATTTTTTGAGATGGAACAAAACCATTGAACTCGCGACACTGTTACCGTTACAGACACCTCTGTAAATAAGTATATCATAATTGTTCAAATTTTCACTTCTGTCGGCACTCTAGGAGTGCATTTTTTTTGTTTAAAAGGGTTTACTTCCCAAGTGGTCCCATCGGCACTAAGCCAAAGGATCTGATGAAGAGATCCCAAAAGAATCGAGGGCAACCCTCAAACTTTTATTGGACAAGAATATACTTTCAGATTGGTCCCATAGATATTTCATCATTATCGGGTTTTTCTGTAATCTGAAGTCAGTTATATTTATAACTAGCTGACCCGCGGATTCGTATGCGTGGTATTTCAATTAAAACATTACCCTCTTTTTGCAGATTCGGGTAAAATTATACATATAAACCTTCCTCTTGAATCACTTTATCTACTGAAAAAACTGCATCAAAATCCGTTGCGTAGTTTTAAATCTAAGCATACATAGGGACAGACAGCGGGAAGCGACTTTGTTACTATGTAGTGGTAAAAAATTACTTGTAATATAGTAGGTAAATGTAGGCCTTATTTTTAGCTCTAAACCAAACAGCATTCACAAACTTTTCTCACATCTTACTAGATTAGCATTCCAATAACAAGTTGATAACCTCACGGTGTTCATACGATGAAGTTTCATAGCGATTCGCAACTTTTCAAATGCCGTGCAGTGGATGTCATTATGCAAAGTGAACGGGATCACATTATTGAGTATCATAACAGCTTTCTGTGTGGAACATATGGTGCAAGTGTGGACGGAATTTTTGAGCATATTGCATTTTGAAATGACGTATTCAGTCTTCACAAATTATGGAATAAACTGCTTAGTAATGTAAAATTTCGTTTTTACTTTAACATTTTTTTACGAGAGCTGTAAATTTGGACTAAAGATCTTATAATCTATGCGGTAAGACCGTCATTGTACTTGTGGTATTTTTTATGTTTTTGTTTGGTTCTTTTGTGGTGTGTCAAGTAAAGTGTTTTCATTCATTCATTCAAAACCAAAAATGGCGTCCAGTAGACCCTAGAAGCATTGTCACCAAAACCAATACTAAAATAAAATTAGTCCGCTGGTTCTCTCTTGCATCTTCGACCACAGCCTCCAGACGCGTCCCGTCCGCCGTCTGGCGTTTTACCGCCGTTTTATGCCGTGTACCCAGATTGGGACCGCCTTTAAACGATCGCTTTACACTCGTCCATTCAACGCTTAATAGAGCCATTTCATTTATACATAATGACCGCGTAAAATAAGGTACGGAGATGCCGTAATGGATTAATTTATTGCCTTTTTAAATTGTTCAAAGAATTGACTGTAAAACTTGTTTTCTTTTGATGAAGTATTGGCATTAACAAAACAATCCTAAATATCGCCATCGCAAAACTTCAAAAATATAAATCTATTGAGAGTGCCAAGTTATTCAAAAACAAAAGGGTCCCAAAACGTAAAACTTTGACTTGTTGCACCACCGCCGGCAGGAAACTAATGTTTCCCGAGGCGAGTATGTACGCTTTTATGTATAAAGCAGGTTTCTGCCGAATTTCTGCCGGTCGGTACTGGTATCTGCCTGGCTTGTAAAGAGATATTTACTGTTGAGTTCGAAACGAATAATACTAGAATGAACTATACTTTGGTGTCGATAATTCTAAACCAGCAGACCTTCTTCTTGCTGCTCTTTCCCCTCATAACGTTGGGTCGGCACAACATGTATTTTTGTCCCATATCACTATCAGCCGTCATTTCCGTTGTCACTTCTTGCTTACCCATATCATTCTTCACACCGTCCATCCATCTCTTCTTCGGCCTTCCAGTACTTCTATATCCATCCACATTCATATCTAAAACTCTTTTAGTCACATGATTTTCGTCCTTCCGCATGACATGCCTATACCACTCCTCAACTTTTCTATTACTGGCGGTACTTTCAAACTTCCTCTAATATACTCATTCCTTATCTTATCCATTCTCATTACCCCACTTATCCATCTCAACATTTGCATTTCCACCGCGGGCACTCTTCTTTCATCTGTCCCTTTCGTGGCCCAACACTCGGAACCATACATTACGTACGACAGATCTTATAATCGTCTTGTAAATAACTAACCACATATTACCACCACATACTTAACGTGCCTTAATGGGTTCCACACACGTCACCGATATCTTTGCGTAATATCATCATCATCATCATCGTCAGCTCTTCTCATCCCGCTGCTCGGCATAGGCCTCTCTTCGTTATTGCCATTCGCCTTAATCCTGCGCTGTTCTAACCCACATACGACCTGCGATTTTTATAATGTCGTCGACCCATCTTGCCGGCGTGTGACCTGCATTTCAGGTTCCATCTTTGGGCCACCACTCAGTCAGCACCCTGCTCCACCTGTCATCACCGCGCCTGGCCACATGTCCTGCCCAACTCTATTTGAGTACCAAAATATATACCTACTTCTAGGCTTACGCAAAGATATCGTTGACTAGTGTGGGCTCCATTAGAAGTTTGGAAACACTTGACTATGGATACCATAATAATGGTTGATCCATTTGCAAAACCGCCGACACTAAAGTCGTATTCAATTTTGAAAATAGTTGACAAGATAAAAATGATATTTGGGTCAAATGAAACCACAGAATACAGTAATACTTCACTATTAATGCACAATAAATGACAAGTAAGTGGCATAAAAAAGATTTGTACATTTATATGTTACTTCTTTCGTTTAAGTAAAAAAAAAATTCCTTTCTAGAATCGCATTGTTAAGTCTGCAGGTATAAGCTGTTTATACAGGCACCGGTAGGCCGGTATTCTGTTATCGGCATGAACGTGGAAAGTCGCGGTGGCAGAGCGTGACATTAAACTTGGCCAAGACTGCCAAGTTGGGCATAAAGTGAGCGTGCAATATCGAGTTAGCGACTTCACAGACCAAACAAGACGGCTTCCTGGCGTAAACTACTTAAATCCTGACGCTTTGGCCGTTGGCGTCGAACTCTAACCATCTCCAAACAACTATCTTCTTTAACACCAAGTTGTAGACTCCAAAATCCTTTACATGCACTTGGGATTAACATCATCTTCAGATAACTATCATCTTTATCACTGGATAGTAGACTCCAAAATCCATTGCATGAAGGGATTACTCTAGACAGATAACTCGGTAGTCCGAGTGGCTTTTCGTGTGATTTGACAGTACTTCGCGAGCTCAGTGGTGGCGAATGTGGAGTATACACATGTGTGCATTTTGACAAGCTGTTTCATCACTTTACTAACGATTTGCAATGTTCATGTTGTAGTGTGTGTTGTGTTATTGGTATTGAATATAGCTCCTTAAATATAAAGTGGGATTTATAAAGATTCCTTGAATCCTGTATCTTTTTTACTGGTTCTTTATTCTTTATAGTCAAGAAGTCTCAAGAGTCTCAAGCCCCAAGTCTCGAGAGAAGGTGATGTGATAATTCTTGGGGACATCTAATCTTGGACTATTTATAGTTCAAGAGTATGCATTAGCATGTTTAAAAATAACTATAGATATTTATGGAACTCAAAAGGGGATTTACTGTTGAAGGTTATCTACAAAATCTACCTGGACGTGGAACAAGCATCGGGCCTACTTGATGTTAAGTGGTAGCGATCGCTTATAACAAAGTTTTGCCTCGTAGTTTGCGCACCATAGGAACAAGCCCTACAGAGTGCTTGTAATTTTACCGCTAACCATATTCTTCAAACGAAAACACAGCAATGCTGCTTATCGGCAGAAATAGGTAATACCTCCCCATACGTGCCCTTTTACAAACAAGTCTACTACTCTTAGGCCCGTAAGATCAATAGCAGTTTAAACTAAAATTCTAAGCTTAAACCATCACTGTCAAAGAAAAGTTTTAGTTTTAGCTTAGAATTTTAGTTTAAACTGCTATTGATCCTACGGGCCTTAATCTAATCAATGAATCTACTAGAACTCAAGTTTCAAAACCTCGAGTCAAAATGTATCTTTACAGCTCCAAAGATAAGAGAAGACTCAAAAGGTTAAATGCCGACTTGTAGATTTATTTACGAACCCGCCAAAATCAGATAACTTTGACTAACCCGAAGGTTCAATTGAGAGGGTCCCAGCTGCAAACGTCTGAATAGACTGGTCATAAAGGCAATTACATTCAAATTGATAAAAGGCGAAAGAAGCCACCTGTTGACATCAGAATATTCTCGAAAAGATTTCACTAGAGCCGAGCGATTTGCTGAATGCTCCTGGAAAGATTTTACTAAAAGATTTCCTCTCAATGAAAAGTTCCAAGCTGTATAGCTCGGTTCTTTACTCTTTTTGAAACTGTTTAACTTTTCGTGGTGTATCTTTCAGCTTTTGTCTATCCGTAACAGGAGTTGCAATAAATTTATCTACGTGTAAACTCAAGCAATATTGAATTAATTTAAGATTAAATAGGACAATGAATGGGAAGGAAAAACTATTTGAAAGAATTTGAATGAATACCTCATGTACTAATCATTGATTTACTTTAAAGTGTTATATTTACACTTATAAATTACAAGCTTCGCCTGCGGCTTCGCACGCGTGGTATGTCAATAAAAGTAGCCTATGTCTTAATCCAGGTCATAATCTATGTATATACCAAATTTATTCGAAATCGATCTAGCCGTTTAGGCGTGAAAATGTAACAAACAGACAGAAAAAGAATCAGTGTCACTTTCGAATTTATAATATTAGTTCATCTTCATATAAGTCTTATGATGTCCAGTGCTGAGCATCCTCCTCCATAGATTTCCAGAGCTACTGCGACCTGTACTGCTCTTAGAAACCTTTATTACCTGAAAATAAATATATACAGTAAGTTCCCTTAAAAATAAGTCTAAACCTAGAATATAAAGTTATTAGAAAAAACCATAATCTACCTACTATAATAAACAGAAAGCTAACTAATGAAACGACAAAAGCCACAAACCCAGCGTAGGTACAAAGATGAGACTGAAAAATAGACTTAAAAAGTTGAGCAAAAACAATCAGGGCCCAAAATACTCCGTAAATTGATACCGGAATATACACAAAAAGTGGCTTTTATAAGCCGGGCGCAGTCGCCGCACACACGAGCCACGAACCAATTACCTAAAACACACAGACACTTAACCTCGGAATTGTAATGAAAACTAGGGATGTAGAGTGTAAGCCAACCGGTTGCACTCCGTTTCATTTAAACGATCTTGATACAATTTTTGAGATCTCCGTTAATATGTAGCTAGATACAATTTTTTGCTAAATTTACCTTTCACCCATTATACTCTCTGAGGAGTTAGCTGCGCTTTTCCCGATGGGCTACCTAATGACCATTTTTTTATATGTTTTATTGTAAACATATAAAATTATATTAAATGGCTTCGAAAAATAAATACTACAATAGCAGGTATCTAAGAATAGGACACGCAGAAGGATTTAGAAAAGATGGAGGTAAAAAAAAATATGCATAATTTTTATTTATCCTGTGCCTTTCCACTTCTGGGCAAAGGTTTTTTATATATTCCAACAAAAAAAATGTAAGTTAGATCATTACTAGATGTATTACGCCAGAAATTTAACGATTCCTATTTCGGATAAGTTATCATCATCATCAACCTATAACAGTCCACTGCTGGACGTAGGTCTCTACCAGGGTGCGCCATTTAGCCCGATCCTCAGCTCTTCCCATCCAATCCTTGCCAGCCACAGCGCGCAAATCGTCACTCTATCTAGCCGGAGTGCGTCCTATACTTCGCTTGCCTAGACGTGGTCTCCACTCCAGAACACGTTTACCCCAACGGTTATCGGTTCTGCGGCAGATATGACCGGCCCACCGCCACTTCAGCTTGCTGACCCTCTGAGCTACATATGTCGATGACCTTGGTTCTCTGTCGGATAACCTTATTTTGGATTCTATCCTTCAGAAAAATCCGAGCATAGCCCTTTCCATAGCTCGCTGAGCGACTTTCAGTTTGTGGACCAGTCCCACCGTAAGTGTCTACGTTTCGGCTGTGTAGGTCATCATAGGTAGGACGCACTGATTAAATACTTTTGTTTTTAGGCATTGTGGGATGGGTGACGAGAAGACCTGACGAATTTTCGTAACTTCGTCAGATCTTTGGATAAGTATATTACTGAATTTCGGACTGATTTTTAATACCCAGTACATCCCTAGTGAAAAGCATGCATGTTCAAAGCAGGGTGCGCCTTATCACTATCTACGATGTCGCTAACTTAGTTATTGTTGGTAATTACTATTGAGTTTTCGCGCAGTTGGATGGTAATTATCGTTTTAAAAGTATTGTGGTGTAAATACATTGTTTTTATTAAATCCCAAAGACGCTCAGCTTGTGGAATGGTCTCAGTGAAATGCCGAGGTTTTCCTTAGGGACAAAATTCTCTTCCAAAAGTGAGTTTTAAAAAAAAATTCGAGTACCTTTTATAATACACGCTTTTATAGGCTACGGTAATTGCTTACCATCAGGTGAGCTGTATATATTTGTTTGTCAATTTAGAAGCATAAAAAAAAGAATTACCTATGTTCACAAAAATGATGAGTTACGATGAGACACTGTTTTTTGGCGTGAAAAAAATAACGGTTTTAGTCATAAGAGGAAGGCTGGTTTTGAAAATACAAAGCCTTAAAGTAAGGTAATAAAAGATCATGACTAAAGCCTGAAGCTAGCTATTACTAGAAAACCAATGTAAAAGTCTTTCACAAATTTATAGATTACAAAAAATTTTAACAAAACAGCTTTCACCCAATGAAACCTCAAAAAATAAGTAACAAAGTGATCCCATTGTGGTAAACAGGAACTGGCAACAATAGGTTCCTAAGTAAAATGAAATGAGCCCACAAACAAATGTAGGGGCGCCGTACTTTATGACGCTATTCGACCGGCTGTATCGATGTTATTTGCATCTGAATTCTTTTGCAGGTAGAGTTGCAAGAAGTCCGACTTAAAACGCCGGTTATTTTTAAACAGTTATTGTGACCAATACCTATCCTGATGGTGAGGCTGTGGCCAGAACAATCTTGATAAGAAAAACCTGTTCACTCTGGACTGGAAGACTTCGAGATTGCAATGATCGTGAAAAACTGATACCGGTAGCGAGTTCTATCTCCGTTTACCTCTACCCTTTACTTGAACGAACTACCGATAAAACTAAAATGTCTATTAAAAAAAATTTATTGCTACGTAAAAATTGATTGAAAGTATACGTAAAGCCAATCTTATTAGAGTTGTTTTTTATGCCATTCGAAAAGAGAGGAACCAGTTCCAAAACACTTTATTTATTGACAATATCAAGGATATTCCAGAGTTTCCTGATTTTTTGCCAGGTCAAAGAAAAAGTTTTCAATATTAGTTCATCTAAAAATGGTGGCGTGCATTTATCGAGATGCAGATTTGTCCGGTTCGATTTTTCCGGCTCTATTTGGACTATATTACGGAGGGGAATTGGCTGGGATCTTAATTTATCGAAGTTTTTATGGTTTAATTAAGGGAATTCACTTAGCGAGGGGCGGATGCGTCGCGCCGCGGTTACTTTATACTAATAGATGTAGTACCTCGGCCATAATTAGCAGAACGCCATTGAAAGTTTTAATTGAAAAGCCTTTGCACAGTTTTATAGCCCGTGAACAATTTTAGACTGCTTTCTTGTAGCGCGGTGGCGTGGCTTTATCTTGACGCCTTGTTGCTGGTGAAAGTTTCAGTCCTCGGGTTATATTTTGCAAAATATCGCAGAGCTTCGTTATGCCAACGTGCATATAGTGAAATGTGTAGGTAAAAAACCACTTTTGTCCCTTCTGAGCAATTTTTTGCAAAACAAAAGAAATGAGCCGATTTTCTAGTCAATTTTGTCTGTAAAGTTAAAAGACTTCTCTAACATTATTATAAATAGAAACTATTTATTACGTACAAACTCACACTGATGAAGATTCACGAATTGAACCGAAATATTGTCTATCGTAACAACGATAAAACGATACGTCATTGGAGGACCTACGCATCCAATATAATAACATTTTCCGGATGATGTTGCGGTTGCCCCGATACTGCAGTGCATCGGGGATGTTTGCCTATTATCACGCTGATGAGCAGAATTCGGGACAGTCGCAACAGCATCCTGAGGACAGTGGCTGAGTGCTGCACATCTCCGCTCTGGAAGTGTTTTGTGCGGAGGGTGATTAATGAAGGAAATAATTTCCTCAGTCACCCACAGCACAAAATGGTGTTTTCTATTTTCACCCAGTGCCTATTTTTTATTTTTGTATATTTAGCTGTGTTGTTATATATATATATATATATTTTGTGTGTATGTTAGTCTTAAGATATGGACTCTAGTTGTCTGAAATAAAATATTTTTTTTTTTTTTTTTATAAATCCCGTATTTATATAAATGATTGATATAAATCATTGAAGTTTTCTAATTAAAATAAGACTAGTTCAGAGAGTAATATTACTGTTCGCTGCATCAAAATAATAATATAAATAATATGCTGAATTATGTTTCTGAGTAGGTAAGTGACTGATCATTTGTGAAGTTAATAATCTTCAACCGTAATACACAACAAGCTAATAACGCTGATAACCTCGATCAGGAGTCACGTGATCAAAGTTTCAATGCTAAGAAGCTTAGTAAATGTAGTTCTAAACGATAATTTCAAGAAATGTTGGGTTTACATACCATTCAAACTACTAAGTTTCCACATAGTCAAGGAAAACTTACCTCAGATGAAGCTGTAAGACTGCTAATTTCGGAATAAAGCAATCTATACAGGCTAATGAAATCCTATCGAATACAAACTTCGCCAATGCGGGAGTGGGTTTGTATTGTACACGTAAACTTTTCATTGTTACAACAATGCTCAATTAATTCACCCTCTGAAATTTTGAATTCAAACTGTTGTAGCCTCTTGGCCCAATTATTATAACATTTATTCTTTATGGGGTAAACAGGTCTGTATTTATTAGGGTTCATTATTGGAATTAATTTGTTTATGTTATGTTGCGGACGGGAGATACCGGGCGGGTCTAAACGCGAGTAAAGGCTGTTTTGATATTTAAATGAGGGTAGGCTTGATTCTGGTCATTCAGGTTCACCGAGGTCGGCTCCGGAAATCGGACGATCCTCCTTAATTGTTAAACATGTCACTACATCGATGTTGATAGCTTTTAACTAATTATCGCTGTTTCTCATCAGTATTTTATTGGGGATCCTGACTTTTATGGGATCTTTTTTAAGATAGTATGAAACGATTCATCTATATTTAACATATCACACCATTTTTCAATCCAGTCCATCCAAAGGTTGCCTAGAAGGAATCGCTTTGAGCGATAAGGCCACCCATTGAACCACCATGTACTAACTTAACTTGTTAAGTTATTGTAATTTGGTGTAACAAAAAAGAATGATATATATATACCTTTGAGACGAACTTTACTAACTACACTTTAGAACACTTTTTGAAACACCCAACGGCCGCCATTTCTTCGAACTATGTGCCCCGCCCAATACCACTTCAGCTTGCTAACTCTCCTGGCTATGTTTGTGACCTTGATTTATTTTGGTTGTCACGCACTGGAAGCCGCAGCGTAGGACGGCCGCCCACTAGCTGGAATGACCAGATAAAGCTTGCTGAGAGTCGTTGGGTGCAAGCCGCGCGGGATCTGACGGCGGTCTATGTTCAGCTGTGGAGGTCCTTATATGATGATGATGATGAGATAGTCTACGTTCCCTAATATCCACAAAAGCTGCATTGAAATCGATCAATCCGCTTGGAAGTTACGATACCACAGGCGGCAGCCAAACCGACAATAGATACGAGTATCAAACTTACAATACCTCTTTTTTACGTCGGAGGTAAAAATTAAGACAGCAGTGGACCGATATTCATTCAAATAAAAACTTTTCTTTGTTTAGATACATTAGAACTATCTAAGCGGAACACAAATAATAACAAACTATACTAAAACGAAAGGTCCACACCAAATCAACTAATAACATCATCCGCAAACAGCTGTAACAAAACCGCTAATTTTAATTAGGGTTCCGTCCATCGGATCCCAATTCGCGGGATCGGATTACAGAGCTAATTACAAGTGTCGTGAGACGCGATCTCGCGATCCTTGGGGGAGTGGGGTTAGGCTGCGGACACATTGAAGAGACAAACTGTGTGACGAATTATTTTTATTTTATGCAGTATACAGATGTGTGTAGACTGCTTTAGATTTTATTTTTATCCAACATTTACGGGAAAATCTTAAGATTTTTAAAATCATACCATAAATTACTAACCAGTACCGGTATTCTGAGTTCTGAGTTTGAATAGTTTTAAACGAAACTTGTGTGTCCGCATCGAATAATGAAAGGGCGGAAACATTAAAAAATTATTAGTGTCTAGTTAAGTAAACTAACGAAACCAACTAAGGAAACATTTCTAAAGCTCACTTTAACTACAGCTGTCTATTGTAACTACAATGCTTAGGGTACAGAGTTACAGACAGGGATTTGAATCCGCAAATTTCCCCTTGGTAAGCAGCGGTCCCCGTATGAGGAAACAATTTCACTATAGG
The DNA here is from genome assembly GCA_918857605.2 of Philereme vetulata. NCBI lineage: Eukaryota > Metazoa > Arthropoda > Insecta > Lepidoptera > Geometridae > Philereme > Philereme vetulata. Next base: position 1,858,221 of record OU975460.1, on the reverse strand, counting down.
CTCACTCCACATCCAGCGAAATGACAAATCTTGTAATTTCGAATGTCCGATTTTGTCATTATTGTCGTACTAGTTTCTATCAACAATATGATTGGTAATGAATATCTGACTGATTAAGCTGAGACGATGGTATAACGCTATACCATCCAATAAGCTGTTCCAATAAGCAGCGGCTGCTTACTTCTCTCACTGTAACCACCCGGCGCTATGTTATTATAATTTTTTAAAATTATTTATTTAAATCATACAAAAACACATCCATACATAACATTACACAATCCTTTAAAACTAGCACAAAACATCAGTGAAGAAAAAATCTGTAATAAACAATTAAAAATACATATTTTCAAATGTTATCTTCAGACTTTTAAATACACGAATTTGTAGGATTACAGATTACTTATTACGTTAGTTTTAGACAGAAAGGCTATCTATAGTGCCACCAACTTATTTATACAGGGCGTAGACACAACTTATTTGTTCATCTATTAGAAAACCATCAGGTTTCAGGAGCATTTTGTTTCAAGCTTGTAGCAACTTTACTTCGATTTGAGCCACAAAACTTTTAAATATTACTGTTATAATCCTAATGATGTTGTATATTTAGTGCTTTATAGTGATTACACAGCGTTCCGTATAAAACATGGCGAAATTAAACATGATTTACTCACTTTTTAGGACTTTTTCACTTTTGAGATCTCATGTTTTGAGTGAACGATTAATGGTGACGTCACCAAAACTGCTTCGCCTTTACAATAATAAAGTAAGCTTACTAATTGAGGGTTGTGGTACGAAATTTCAGTGTAATATTATTTTAATATTGCTCTATGACTATGAGATTGAGGTTGGCCCCCAGGTGGACAAAATTGGAACTAAATCCGACAAGTACAAATCTGAATACTAAGACTATGGCTGCTCATTACATACTAGCGAGTAGCGACGCTGTCAACTGAACAGATAAGATGATAGGACTGTCAAAATCTAGTCGGTCATTGCCACTTTTTCGACCACAAAAAAAATACTATTGGCCATAATTTTTTTTAATTGCATTCTAAAAAGTAACCATGTAGTCGCAACTTTACTTCTCGCTCTGGCAGGGTGGAGCTTTTTCCCTTTTTCAATACTTCGGCGTAAAGAATGTCTTGGCGTAAATATTTTGGAATGTAAAAATATATTTTTTTAAATTCTTTACTGGACAAAAAGAAAAATGTATAAATCGAGGAATTAATGCTAAATGCATTTTCTACCAGTCAACCGTGACAGGTAAAAAAACTTAGGTTGGCGCGCTAACAAAAATACAAATAAAAAAATCTACTAACTACCTAATTGCCTAATAAATTATGTCATGGAAAGATGTCGTTTAAAAATAAAACATCAAAAAAAAAATTAAGAAAAATATACGATATTGGATTTCCTGACTAAAGACTTCACTACATAGTATAAAACAAAGTCGCTTCCCGCTGTCTGTCCCTATGTATACTTAGATCTTTAAAACTACGCAACGGATTTTGATGCGGTTTTTTTTAAAACATAGAGTGATTCAAGAGGAAGGTTTAAATAAATACATGAATAATATAGAAAAGAGTTTTTTTTAATTTTAGAGGTTTCTAATGTGATGTCGTAAATACTCATAATACTCTTTCAAGAGTAACCTCTAAAGATAACATGTCTGTATTGTCTAATGACAAAAAAAACCTGTGAACGTTGTATATAAAGACATTCTGTAGTATATTTATTTTAAGCATTGCACCCTTGCAAAGCCGGGGCGGGTCGCTAATTAAATATATTTATAAGTTATCTGCACTTATTAAAATAAATACACGAATACGATAATGAAAAACAACTGCAAAGAAATTCCACATTATAATATAATCGTATTTCTAGTTATTTTAAAGGTAAAGAACATTGCGAGGAAATAAATCAGTATATTTGCGAAACGAAATCACATATTCAAACAAACGTCAGCTTCGACGGCCGGATGCAAAGCCAGACTTACAGGATCTCTTCACAAAATATGTTTTTGAGATGCAAAATTGTAAGATTTCATTGGATCGCAGTCTGTTATATTAAGAATACAACATTCCTGATGTTGGAGTTCCGTGAGGATATGATATTGGTATTAAGTATAGTTCTTCTGTAAGCAAGTTAAAAGTTTGAACAAAATATTTGTGTGAGAGAACTCAGATGTAGCATAATAAGCTATCATGTTTAAATTAACATCATCTCATTACCATACATGCGAAAGTGTACTTGTTAGGTTGTTTGTTGTTTACGATTTCACGTCGTAACGGCTAAACCGATTTCGATGAAACTTGTTATCTATATAGATTATGACCTGGATTTAGACATTGGTTACTTTTTATTGTTAAACCACGCGTGAGAAGCCGCTGGCGGCCTATATACTAGTCCTTATATTTACTTGTGTACGTATTTATAAGTTTTTGAGTCTGTAAAAACATGCTCTTCTTTTGTGTTAATAATAAAACTTTTCCTATAGTATTTTATTTATAGTGTTATCCGAACACATAGGGAAAATTCCAAGATTTTTAAAATCATCTCAAAAATTTCAAGCCCAGACGGGACTTGAACCCGCAACCTTCCTTTTGGTACGAGGATGCACTATCCAACTGTGCTACCAGGCCAATACACGTCTAGGCCGAAATTAGTGAGATGATTCAGAATTACGGCTAAAGCGCCGTTAGCTCCATCTACAGGAAAACTTATGTAGTTTTTTGTACCTGCTCAATGCCAGTTAACTCAATGCGGGTTCAAGTCCCGTCTAGCTTGAAATTTTTGAGATGATTTTAAAAATCTTAAAACTTTTCCTGTTAATTGTCGTGCACTACCTACAAGATATATATTCCACATCACGCAAAGGTTAACTGTAAGAAATTGATTGCTAGCATCAAGTTTGCCTGTGTACAGATGTGTTAATTTTTGTGCAATAAAGAATTTTCAATCAATCTAAAATGATGTTCAAAACCGGTCCGGCTCGTAACTTTTGCGTTGGTTTTAAAATCTCAAGATTTTCCCGTTAAAATACAAATTAATAGATATGTATGTCCCGTTTATTTATAACACACTTTTAGAGTAGAAAATTAAATTAATATTTTTTGGGGTTCTGGTAGGGTATGCGACAGGAAAGGTACGTTTGTGTGTAACTATATTGGACACCGACGCAGGTAATAGTCAGGTAAGGTAAGCGCCAACACTTTTTAATAAAAGGAAGATTAGGAAATCGGCTCGTCGCTTACATTTATGGCAGATGTGAAGAATGTCATATAAGGCGTAGCTCGCACGGATACATTTTACACCTCGCTTCACGCTTTCCCTAAATCTGTTGTCATTTCGACGCGATCCCGTAGAAATAGGGGCCGAATCCTCGGATAGTCGCGAGATATTCGGAGCTATTTCTCACACGAGTAACCCCCTTCCAGAAAGGGGGTTCACAATAACTCCGTTTAAATATTTCAACACATAAAAATAGAAGTCTTGTTACCTGAATTTCAGAGTTGCGCTCCTTTATTGGCTGTAATGTATGGGACGTTTTCTTTCCGCTTTCAGTCATCAGTTGTTTTATTTATTTAGTGAATTTAAGTATACACGTCACAATTTACGCTGTATTTTTTAAGTAAAATCGCGGCGAGCACTTCGTAAATATGTAACTCGCGTGGAATGAATACACCTACATATACACCTACATATGTAGGTAAGATATATTTTTCATTTACGCTCTGAAATCGATGTATTCAACCAAGAAAACACACAGAAATACCTAAATTTGCACCGATAAAATAGGACACTAGTATTAAAAACAGACAAGGGTCCGAATGGAGAGCTCAGACAGCATTTTCCGGGGAGTGTTTTTAACTGATCCCACCGGATCCTATACTGGGCAAATTAAAAGCAGGCGATGCGTGCACGTATTGTTCAGCACGCTTTATTGTTGCCGATTTGTCTGCACGGAAAAACACAAATGGTCCGGACCGGTCGTGGGGTTAAACTCTTTGTTGATCGAACATGATGCGAGGCGCGACCGACGACTCTGAGAGACCACAATTATTGTTTTGTATGTGTGCGGTTTAACATGTGCTTCAATTATTAAACACCGTCACCGTTCGTGATGTATTTCAACCAAAAAGGCTGGACGAATTTTGTATTGAGGTAGCCTCATATCCCCAAGTTCAGTTAACCCAATAGCCCTAAAACCAGTCACTTTTCTCGCTGTCAGTAATTTATTTTCGGAATCTAATTCATGATACTTTAATTTGCGAAACATAGGTAACAAAAGATGACTAAAAATAAAATTAGAGTTCAGCCATGATCTAACTATTTAAAGCATGACAAATATAAGAATAACTAAATAAAACATTAATTTTTTACTGGTGCTAGAGCTTTTGTGAACGGGCTCGAGGAAGTGGGCACCACCGCCTTACCTTTATCTGCCGCCAAATAGCAATACTTATGCTGCTGTGTTCCGGTTAGATGGTAATGGTATGTTCCTGTAACTACTGGCACATAGGCATAACAGCTAAGTCCTATAGTATGGCAACATATCCACATAGAGATCAAGACAACATAATAGCTTGTATTGAATTCTATGTGGAGATCCATGGGCTGCAGTAGCCACTTAACATCTGGTGGACTGCATGCTCGTTTGCCATATAAGTAGTATAAAAAAAATTATATGGTAATACATTAGAAAATAATACATTACCGGCTGGTACACACGAGGTAGCGGGTTTGATTCCCTCCACGGAACAAATGTTTGCATGATCTACAGATACATGTTCCTACAGATATCAGTTATCTGGTTCTTATAGTACAAGCCCTGCTTAGTTTGTGGCTAAATAGCGCTGTGTGAAATGTCCAGCAATATTTATTTTATTATATAACTTGTGTTATATGAGGGTCTATACAAGTAGAAGTGAATTACATAAAAAAATATGATTATACTTCTAGGAACGTTCTTTAAGAAGACGGAGGCGTAAATCAAATACAAAAATGCCTACATCTCTGGTAGATCTAACGCACGAATTGTCCAACGATTTGGCTCAGCGTCTTTTACGTGTTATTATATTTTGTTAATGTACATTTTAAAAAGTTTTTGGTCCGATACAAATAAAGTTAAATTGGCAAAGTTAGAAAGAGGATACAGGTGACATTCATAGCCACCTCGAAAATTATTTTCGTAAATAAAATTAGTTTGTGATCATTATCCACTTTTCCAAGTTTATATTTTTAACTGACTGGCTAAGTAAAAGCGAGTTTTTAGGGTTCAGAAACGAAATGGTATAAAACGGATCCCTGGAGACCTGGAGATGGAAAAAAGCATATGGTCTGATGTTAAGTGGCTAATCACCTATAACAAAGCATTACCTCGTAGGTACACACACCTTAGGAACGTTCCCTATGATGCACTGCCCTGTATCCATCAACTTGATGATTGATACGGGTTTGTAATTTCACCGGCAACCATACCCTTCAAACCGAAACACAGCAATGTTGCATGGCGGTAGAAATAATATAAATAGGCATTGTGGTAGTACTTCCGGTCGAGACAATTCAGAAGGAACTCTACTACTCTCTTATTATTGGCTGAACAGGCAAACATTTGTGCAATAACCACAAACAAATCCATGATGCTCGAAGGTTAGCTGGAAGAGAATACTTTATAGCATTATATAAAACAAAACAGAGTTTACATAATTACTCTAAAAAAAAAACATAAAAAAAATATTGCAACGCCATAAGACTGGCTAAAACAAAAAAAAAGTTTGTTTTCGTACCACTTGCTCAAAAAAGTGACATTCTATGCCACAAAAAGCGATACATAACAATAGTCATTATTAATCTGTTAAAAACAGGGAAAGAAAATTGTACTGAATTTCATTCATCCTCTAGGGGGAGAATGTGATTTAAATTTGGAATACTTACCGAAATTGATACTGAACTACATCTGTTTTTACACCATTGAGTTTGTATATAAAGCATTATAAATCTTTTTGAAAAAGGAATACGCATTTACGAATATTATGCAGTTATGATTATTAAATAAAATTACGAAAACCGACGAGGCCGTATGAGCTTGATGCCTTTGCTTTTCCGACAAAAAAATATTAGTCTAGGAATTTGCCGCGTTTTTGTTTTCTTCAAATACATCAACGCAAGTTCCTCAGACGCAAGAACAGAGAAATACTCAAATCAACTCATCAACAATAAATGTACCAAACAAAAATGTAACTCTCTCTATCAATAATTGGACCAATGTTTCGAATGTTAACTTTTACTTTTAATGGTCATTATTTTTAATAAATGCTTATCTCATATTATTATTGTGTTAATTTTTTCGCAAATGGTACGAATAGTAGAGTATTTTCCTCGGTGATAAAGATGTCTTAATCTTGGGTGAACTTAAATCCCTCGCTACACTCAGGACTCGTCTTAAATCCCTCGCTTCGCTCGTGATTTAAGTTTTTAACACCCCCACTACGCTCGGGAGTAAACCTCGAGTCCTTCGTTACGCTCGCGATTTAAATCGTCACCCGCGACAGAAGACACTGCTTTATCCCCTTGGTTAATAATCTACTATTACGTATCTATTACACTGAATAATAATATTCCATTTGATATACGAAATAAGAGTGACATTGAATTTTTAAAGTATGTAAAAAAATGTTTACTATTTAAAAGTTACTATACAATTGACGTAGCTTTAACGGAAAAATACATATTCTGTTGTCATAATAATCCTGGGTAAAAACAGGTTATACTTACATTTATTTTTATCTTTAATTGACGTGGATTTAATAAATACTGTTATGTATTAATTAGTCGCTATTGTAATTTTTGGTGTTAGTTTTGTAGAAAATGTATTAATAATAGTGATAGTGTGATTCGTTACGATAAGTTGCTCTATATTATTATACTAGCTGACCAGTCCGCGGCTTCGCACGCGTGGATTTCCAATAAAAAGTAGCCTATATGTTAATCCAGGTTATGATCTACGTACATACCAAATTTTAACGCAATCGGTTCAGCCGTTCCGGCGTAAAAGTGTAACAAACATCCATATATACAAACTTTCGCGTTTATAATATTAGTAGGATTATTGTTATGACGTACATACATGTAAATGTCAAAAGATAAAAAAACATTATCATTAACTTCACCTACAGATTAAATTATTTTAGGCAATAAATAATTTTAATGAATGAATGAATGAAAATACTTTATTGTACACTTCCAAAGAAACAGACTTAAAAATAAAAAAATACAAAGCAACAAGTACAATGGACGCTCTTATCGCTTAGAAGCGATTTATTCCAGACAACCTTTGGATGGATAGGACTTTTGTGACATTACAATAATGGAGGGGGGTGTACCTACATTAACAAAATAAAAACTAAACTTTAAGAAAGCGCTGAACGCTTACAATAAAATAAATCAGTATACACAAATATACCTACAACAAATAAATAAATATATATATATAAACATACATATCTATAGCGATACTACGACGTTCCTGTGAGATAAAATGTTTTCACTCTTGTTTTAAACGTGGCTAATGATGGAACTTGCCGTATTGAGACCGGTAATGTGTCTATTTTTTCGTGATTTTTTCACAGGAAATAGGAATATAAGAATGATTATTTTATGAAATGAATTAAGTATCGCAATAATTCATATTTTAAAGCCTCCTAGATGAAAAATACGTGGTGTTAAGTGAAAAATATAGTGGTATGCGTGTTCCGTATGTACGGAAATGGTACGATTAATTAAATTAGCACTTAGTAAAAGTAGGGGCCTGGCGCGACGCCACGCCAACGCTTCAATTAAAACTATTCATCTTGGAAAATATAAATGAAAAGCAATAAGATAGTTATCATCACACAAGCAAGGCAAGTAAGGAGTGGAACTCACTTCCGGCGTATGTTTTTCCAAACCAGTATAATCTTGGAGTCTTCAAGTCCAGAGTGAATAGGTTCTTTCTAGGCAAGTGAATAGGTTCTTTGATCACACCTTCACTTACCATCAGGTGAGGTAGTGGTCAAGCGCTTGGCTATCATCAATAAAAAAAATCATCATATCAGCGATATGACGTCCATACCTGAACTGCCCCATCGATTTCCAGAGCAACCGATCTTCTGCGGCCTGCACCCAACGGCTCCAAGCGCAGCGTAGGACCCCCCCCCCCCTCCACTAGATTCCTTCTGGGGGGGGGGGGGGGGTTCCTTTACTGCGCTTTCCAATGCGTGGTCTCCACTCTAGAACCTTTCTGCCCCAACTGCCGTTTCTGCTAGCTATGTGCCCCGCCCACTGCCACTTCAGCTCGCTAATACCCTTGGCTATGTCAACGAATCTCCTCATTTCTGATTCGAACTCGAGAAACACCAAGCATAACCCTCTTAATATGCTGAACAATCTGGAGCCCTCTTATGAGGCCCATGGTGAGAAATTACGTTTTTTTGCCAGATGTCATCACTGATTAAAGACTTTTATCTTCAGACACAGGTATTTTGTCAAAACTAAGACTACATGAAAATAAATTAACTAATTACACCAATTGTAAAAAATTTAGTGCAGCAACGATTTTAAATCGTTACACCGATTTAAACAGACGATATAGCGATAAGATCGCCCATTATACTTCATCATCATCATATCAGCCGTAGGACGTCCACTGCTGGACAAAGGCCTCCCTCATTGATCTCCAGGAACTGCGGTTGGAAGCGGCCTGCATCCAACGCCGACCTGCGGTTCTTACCAAGTCATCTGCCCATCTTGTAGGTGGACGTCCTACGCTGCGCTTGCCGGTTCGTGGCCTCCACTCGAGAACCTTCCGGCCCCAACGGCCATCCGTTCTGCGCGCTATATGGCCTGCCCATTGCCACTTCAACGTGCTAATCCGTCGGGCTATGTCGGTGACTTGAATTCTCCTACGTATCTCCTCATTTCTGATTCGATCCCGTAGAGAAACCCCGAGCATAGCCCTCTCCTTAGCTCGTTGAGCGACTCTGAGCATTATACTAGTTGCTTTGTGAATTTTTATTTGTAAGTTTTTTCTTATGTGATGTACAATAAAGTTTTCTCATTCAATAATATCAGGATAATTGTTGAAATTTTAACTTCAGTGTACTTTGGTAGTCCTAAAACTACTATTTAGCTTTTTAGTTTGAATATAAATCAGCTGTTTTTTTGATTTTGCGCCTTCCCTAGAACTTACGAATACAAACGTAATATTTGACTTAATATCTTTGACCTAAAGATTAATCTAGATGATAAACATAATTTTAACCGGATACAGCAGATTTTCCCAAAGTGATTCTTCAATGAAAATCATCGAATCAACAAAAGTCGTAAAACATACCTGATGACCTCCGTGGCGCAGTGGGCGAATAGCCGACTGAGACGCAGGAGGTAGCGGGTTCGATTCCCGCCGCGGAACAAATGTTTGCATGATCTACAGGTATTTGTTCCGGGTCTGGTTGTTTCTCTATATATTATATGTATGTATTTACAAAAAAATGTATATAAGTATTCTATCAGTTATCTGGTTCCCATAGTACAAGCTCTGCTTAGTTTGGGGCTAGATAGCGCTGTGTGAAATGTCCAGTAATATTTATTTATTTATACTACTGGTGGTAGAGCTTTTGTGAACGGGCTCGAGGAAGTGGGCACCACCGCCTTACCTTTATCTGCCGCCAAATAGCAGTACTTGTGCTGCTGTAATGGTATGTTCCTGTAATTACTGGCACATAGGCATAACAGCATGGCACCGTATCCACTAAGAGATCAAGACAACTTAATAGCTTGTTTTGAATTCTATGTATATCCATGGGCTGCAATAGCCACTTACCATCTGGTGGACTGCATGTTAGTTTGCCATATAAGTAGTATAAAAAAAAAACATTTTATTGTCCTCTGATTATTATACTACTTCTGGAACAATCTGTATAAGCCAGTCGCCGTCGCCCGAATGTTGTTGGGTTAGGTCGTAATTGTGACACCTACAGTGCGTATCTCACGTGCGTATTAGACGGCCTGACCCGACGATAGGCGAGTGACAGCAACTTGCTTACCCAATAAGCCTACGGGCCGCAATACGATGTGTTTTGTTGTTTTTTCAAATAGCATCATATTCTATGTATACGTCAAACGTTCCATTGCGAGATAAATTGGCGCTCCTTCCCGAACCAATAATTTATTTGCATTGTCGCGCTTTTTTTGTTATGTATGACTGTGAAAATTGCACAAAAATCGGGCAGAACTTGCATTTTACTCATACAGCACCTCATTCTTAGGCCGGTTTGCAAAACAATCCCTAAATATATTTAACGACTAAACATATTTAACTTTGAGGTATTTGTATGATTTGACAACTCCTTAAATCATATTTAGCCAGTAAGGGCGACTTGCGCAACGATGCCTAAACGTATTTAATCGCTAAACATGATTTAAGGAGTTGTCAAATCATACAAATACGTCATATTTAAACGTTTCATTGAATTTTTAAGGTTAATCCACTCGCGATTTGCGACCGCACCTTTCCCATTCATCATACCGGCCGACTGTTTCATTCATTAATCCACAGCAACTATAATTTACACCTTGTTCTCTTGCAAATTAAACACACATTGCTTTAACAATAGCTAAATAAGCAAATACAGTCACAGAGTAGTGCAAACAGCAAACTCATTCAGATTAAGCATTTTGCAAACTAAAAAATAAAATGTAAGTAATCACTTTTAGAATACCAAGTTGTCTTTCTCAGACGCGCGGAAATACATATTTTATTTAATAATACTTAGATTCACAGTTACATTACCGTATATCATACATTTATTAACATAATACTGAACTTAAACCAAATTGGATCTACATTAAGTAATACTAAACTTTTATAAATTTGACGCGGCAATATAGCCCGCCACTTAACTTTAATATACCTATTATAACAAAATTTTTACAAAAAAAAAATGACAAGAAATGGTTTACAACAAAAAAAATGAGTATTAAGAACTTTAAATATCAAACCGATCGGCGCACTTTGATATTTAAAATTGGACAGCTTTGTTTCTTTGTTAATTTTATTAGTCTATTTCGTACTATCTATATATATCTTATAATTTATGTGCTAACGATTATATGCGGTATTAGTAAGTGGTATACACATGACTTATCATGTGTACATATTTTTTTATTAACAGAAGACAGGAGAAAAGGAAGAGTAGATACGAGTAGCTGGCAGAGCGTGTGACGTTTCTGATAAACACATGCTTTTAATAATGTCCTGAGTAAAGACTGAATCATTTTTCTTAATCTTTGAATGAATGAATGAATGAAAATTCTTTATTATACCTTACAAGCTAGACACAGCAGATTTAAAGAAAAAAACAAATAAAAGTAAGCATAATGGGCGGTCTTATCGCTTAACAAAGCGATATCTTCCAGACAAGCTTTGGATGGAGAGGATCATTGCTTAATGGAAGATTGGCCGAGGTGTAAAAAGAATAAACTTAATAATCGAAAAAGAAATTACTTAACCCTAAATTGTTATATACATACATATTAGGTACATAATAATTTTAAATAAATAAATATCATATATAATTTAAATAAATATGTACTTACATACTTATACTTACATTAATAATATTAGAGATCAGATGAATCATGACTCTTCATGGAGATAAAAGTTTATGATAAATCTTTATGATATATATATGTATAATACACGCTTCATACAATGCAGAACGCTTTTTCACAAATACTAGCTGACCAAACCGCGGCTTCGCACGCGTGGTTTGCCAATAAAAAGTAGCCTATGTGTTAATCCAGGTTATGATCTACGTACATACCAAATTGTATCGCAATCGGTTCAGCCGTTCCGGCGTGAAAGAGTAACAAACATCTATACATCCATAGATACAAACTTTCGCGTTTATAATATTAAGTAGGATAGGTAGACTTCTCGACAATGATTCATATAATTATACTAGCAGACCCGCCCGCGGCTTTGCATGCGTCGTATTTCAATAAAAACATTACCCTCATTTTGCGCACTCGGGTAAAAGTAGCCTGTGCCCTTCCTCAGGATATAATCTATCTCCTTGCCAAATTTCATTACGATCTGTTGAGCCGTTTAGTTATGAAATGGTAACAAACAAACAGTTATTTTCGCAGTTACTATGTATGTATTATACATATAAACCTTCCTTTTGAATCACTCTATCTATTAAAAAACCCGCATCAAAATCCGTTGCGTAATTTTAGAGATCTAAGCATACATAGAGACAGACAGCGGGAAGTGACTTAGTTTTATACTATGTAGTGATGATAGTGATTTCTTGGACCAAATTATGCAAATTTATTGCTAATTAGAATTTTGTTTTTCGTGGCTTAACTTTAGAATTGCTACTTAGTAATTGCTACGCGATTAAAAAGATTCGACCGATGACTTACGATTAAAGCCGAATGATATGCGATTTAGCAGAACTTTTGCTTAAAATCAACTGAAGAACGATTTTATCGGAATTTGTTTTTGTAGGTTACGCGAAGGTAGTGACGTATGATTAGTATTTTCATATGGTATTACACAAAGGGGAAGGGCGGAGACGGATAGAGCGGGCAAGATGGATACTCGAAATATCCCGAAGACGCAGCGAAATTTTACGATGTCTGCATAACAACAGCGCGGACACGGTCGCCGCCTAGGCACGCTGTTGTTATGCAGAGATCGTAAAATTTCGCTGCGTCTTCGGGATATTTCGAGTATCCATCTTTCCTGCTCTATCCGTCTAACACGCCCTTCCCCTACTCGTAAAATGTTCCATCTCCAGTACGTGGCCACCTTCACATTTAGGAATGTTTTGGAATTCCCCAGCTGTTTGCTTCGATCTGTGGTTTAGTAATGTGATAATGGACAGTGTTCTTTAGCTGTCTTTATTACCTGTCTCCAAAGAGCCATTAGTCGATTACTGTTTTAATTTGAATAATTTGTAAATATGGGCGACACTGGACGAGTAACTAACCAACTGTCCTGTCAGATAGATAGATAGATAATTCTTTATTGTTACACTAAATTACAATAACTTAACCTATAAAACTTACGACTAATACATGGTGGTACAATGGGCGGCCTTATCGCTCAAAGCGAGCTCTTCCAGGCAACCTTTGGATGGACTGGATTGACAAAACGTGTGAGGAGGCGGTGTTACAATAAATACCTATTTATGTAGGACACAAATAAATACCAAAACCTTAAAAAAATCCTACATATACTTACATATATATATGCATGTATTTTATATATATTTATGTAAGTATATGTATGTAGGATTTTTTTTAAGGTTTTGGTATTTATTTGTGTCCTACATAAACATTCTATTTCCTTTTGATATATATTGTTGAGATATATATATATATATATCAAAAGGAAATAGAATGTTTACTGTAATGAAGCTGCTAAGTACAGTTTATAAACATCACTTTTAAAAATAGCTAAACATTATGATGTCTGATGGAAACGGGCAAGTCATTCCATAATCGTGCAGCTCGTACCGTAAACGAGTTACTAAAGAAGTTGGAATTATGCGTTGGAGTTTTCAACTGGAGAGTAGTGGAAGAACGTAGATTGCGGGGATTGGATAAACTTAGGCATTCAAAGCATTGTTTGAGATACGGCGGAGATGAAGAGGTAAATAAAATTGTATATAAGAGAGTTGGATATTGGGGCTTTCCGATTGCATGCGGATTGGCAACTACTTGAGTTTAACGCGAAACTCGGAAATATGATCATATTTGAAAGTCAGTACTTGTCAGTAACTTTAGAAAACAGAAAAACTGATATATATAATTAATTATATAATTATTGATACTGATTATATATAACGATTTATTATTTGGAAGGAACATTTAATCGATCTCGACGACCTCTGTGGCGCTGTCCTGAGACGTAGGAGTTTGCGGGCGGTATTCCCGCTGCAGAATAAATGTTTGCATGGTCTACAGATATATATTTTGGGTTTGGGTATTTTTCTATACACCTATATTATATGTAAGTATTTACAGAACACAATATGCTTATATATATATTCTATCTGTTACCTGGTTCCCAAATTATAAGCTCTGCTTAGTTTGGGGCTAGATAGCGCTGTGTGAAATGTCCAGCATTATATATTTATTTTATTTATATTAATAACTAAATACTGGATAGGTTGCTGCTCGATGCCACCAACATTTGGATCGACAGTACAGTAATGAGAAAACAAGCGGTCTTATCGCTAAATAGCTACTATGTACCTGTGTGAAAAGAAAATTAAAAACATAAGCTTCGTATAAATATTTAATTATTTGAAAAGCAAGGTTAAAAAGCACCAAAGAAAAGCACCAATACAAATAGGTCCTTTACGTCATCGAAGTCTAGTGCGTAAGTGGAGTTTCCGCCCAATCACCCACTCGAGACGTTTCCGTTGTCTGCGACCGCAATCGCTTAGATTGCTATCGGAAAACTGTATCAGGGGTTCAGACTTTCATGCTTCACAGAATTTGAATGGATTGAAAATGACGGGATGACGTTATCTATCTAGGTATACCTACTTCTCATTCCATACCAAACCCTCACGTTCTTCAAATGCGTACCTACAAAATTCCTTAAAAAATATATTAGTATATTGTGTTTTTAATAATAATTCTCTCTTGGTTTCTTCATCATCATCATATCAGCCGTAGGACGTCCACTGCTGGGCAAAGGCCTCCCTCATTGATCTCCAGGAACTGCGGTTGGAAGCGGTCTGCATCCAACGCCGACCTGCGGTTCTTACCAAGTCGTCTGCCCATCTTGTATGTGGACGTCCTACGCTGCGCTAGCCGGTCCGTGGCCTCCACTCGAGAACCTTCCGGCCCCAACGGCCATCCGTTCTGCGCGCTATATGGCCTGCCCATTGCCACTTCAACGTGCTAACCCGTCGGGCTATGTCGGTGACTTAAGTTCTCCTACGTATCTCCTCATTTCTGATTCGATCCCGTAGAGAAACCCCGAGCATAGCCCTCTCCATAGTCCTCTTAGGTTTCTTAATGACTATTAAATAAGAATATGTTATTGGCATTAAGCATTAGCTATAAGAGTTTGTTTACATACATATCAAGTGCTGTTGATTCTGTAATGAATAAAATATTAAAAAAAAACAAAAATACTACTGTATTTTTGTTTTTTTTTATTATTTTATAACCTAGCAACAAAATTAATAACAAGAAATAAACTTACAATACATACGTAACGAATCTTAAGACCGTCGATTGTACTTCGCGACATACTTATTTCTTCTATCGTAACATTTGTTTTATAATGTGGTGTACACACGGCTACACATCAAGCTATATTTTCCAGTATAAGCTGGCCTCACATTGTGTAGGCTTTTCATAGAATGAGAGGTCAGCTTATACTGGTAATGCATAGCTTGATGTGTAGCCGTGTGTACAATAAATAGTTTTCTAATAGATTATATTCTTCAAATATACTACTATTAACATAATTTTATTCAATTAAACTTTATATTATTAGCGTTCAACCGCGGCGTTTGCGACGGCCAAGCGGCACAAACTATTAGATGCAAGTTCAATTTGCTTATACGCATCTTGTCCTTCTAAAGGTCGCCTGGACGAGATTAACTGACTTTTCGCGATAAAACCGTCCACTGTACCTACGGCTTATAATATTTTTGCTTATTTTTCATGGGAGTAATTAAGATACTATCTATTTTAAGTACAACTTCTCACATAAATCCAAAGTTAAAATTTCGAAGCAAAATCTCCAATAAACGTTATTGTATTGTATTAATTTATTTCAGAAAATCAAAATTAATAACCTCAATCACAATAAATTATATAAAAATAAAATTAAAACAAATTAAATTAAATTATGTAAAATTGAACAAACTAAATCAATTTTCAACAATTATTAATATAAATATAAATTAAAATTATGTAATAAATATGTATATGTATGTAATAATTATAAATTATGTATTATAAAAGAAATATTTGTAATATCGTCTTTATAAATACATCATATTTATTAATAAGTCAACAATACAATTAAAATACTAAGATTTAACTTGTTCCGGCTTGCACGGAATTCCCGAAGAGCTCCATTCAATATCTACATTTCACTTGAACCTGAAAAGTGGTGAAGATGAAACGAGCTGAAATCCTTCCGATGTAATCGCTGGTCAAGAGCTCATTTTTAACTAAAGATGGTCTACACGAAGTATATAGTAAAACTTTTGTTTTTAAGTTATATGCTAATTTAAAATATGAATCGGCAAAATTCACTTACTAAATACAACAAAATCTAGAGGCGAAGGTGATCACAATAAGAAGCGCTGGTTGTTGCAACCACTAATACTTTGTGTGTTAATTTAGGTTTGTTCTTGTGGTTTTTTTTTGCTAACTATTATATATACCTATATTGTATTCTCTTCTATAAAGTCCACTTACTCGTACCAATTACTTCGACCAACAACTCAAGTTATTAAATATTGAAGTATTACTTATATAACCATTATAAGGCTTTAATAACATTATAACGTTACGTAAATTATAAAACAAGGTCACAAGCGTCTCTACAGATTCCCTAACACCGCTTCAGTTGTTTAGGGGCATCGAGATTCCCCTATTGATTACCCAAAAAGCGGAAAATAAAATCGTCTACCTACAGGGTGGGTTGAAACACAATACCTCGTTGGACCAACTGAATTCATCACAGCATAACCCGCCTACACACCCTTAGCTAAATTCCCTTTGGTTTTGCTCTACCACTCAAATGAATTGAATTTCATAGTACTATTTTATTGCAACTTTATTGTGCATGTTGGGATTTTGTAGGGTTTCAAATTACTGTTAGGCTGAGTTAAACGTGGAAGGTAAGGTCATTCATTCAATCATTTGATCTGGCAAGAGCTTGCGAAAGCTTTTTAAACCGAATTAAAATTATACATGAAATAAATAACAATAAAAATAACAAATTAATAACACGTTGAAATAATAAAACAAACTGAAAAGAAATAATGAAGCTTGCCAACCACCAGTACCTATATAATAAGCTCCCGGAAAAAGTTAAATCTGATGCTAGTTTGCCTGCACTGGCTAATCGAGCAAACTTTCTAATATCGATGAGTTTATTGCGGGCAGGTACTGCAGCCCCATTGTAGTTAGTTACATTTGACATTGTTATAATGATTTGTTTTAAGAGATTTTTATAAGTTTGTTGTATATTTGTTGTAATTTCGTAAATCATTTGTAATTTTTTTCTGAATGTGATTTTTTATGAATATTTATTTTATCATAACAGGATGCTAAAAATATTACATCATCATCATTCTCAGCCCGTGTCGACCCACTGTTGGGCATAGGCCTCTCCTTGTTTCTGCCATTCGTCCCGATCCTGTGGCAGTCTGAACCATGTACGACGCACGGTCTTATGGATGTCGTCGACCCATCTCGCTGGTGGACGTCCTCTATGTTGTTGCCCAGTTCTCAACCTCCACTATGTTAGCGCCTTAGTCCACCTGTCGCCACTACGTCTGGGCAAGTGTCCTGCCCACTTGAGCCCCAATATTCGTTTGTTGACGTCTGGTACTTCAGTCTGCTTGCGAATTTCGGTATTAGGAACTCGATCTAAGAGTGTGATGCTGAGTATGGCGTGCTCCATGGCTCTCTGTGCTATATTTATTTTGTGCACAGCCTCCTTCGTAAGCATCCGTGTCTCGGCACCATAAGTCATACATGGCAGGACACATTGGTTATAGAGACGAGTTTTAAGACATTACGGAAAAAACATTTAAGATAAAAATATTACATTTAAATAAAGGGCCCATAAAGTACTTATGACCAATTTTGTTAATCGCAGGCGGGGAAATTAATTAATGTGATGATACTCAAGTTGCGGTATTATTAATGTTGAGCCTAAGTCACTCTCGTGATTCAGACAATTCCAATGATACCTCATTTATTTAAATCCGTCAAGCAGTTTAGCCTACACAAAGGGCCAAATGAACAGACAGATATACATATATGCATTCATTCATCCTAAAAATAATGCGTAGGTTCTTCGCAGTCGGATAAAAATACCGTGTAAAATACTTCTTCAGTGTTTCTTTTAAGTCACCAAATATGACAGTGATATCACAGATAGTAAACATTGTTTTCTACAACTTTCTTATCAACAGAAAAAATACTATTATAATATACACTATTTATCATAAAATATAATTAATATAATAATTAACAGTTATATTTAGATATCTCTCTTAAAATACGAAAGTAATAGTTCCATGAAAATGATTGTAATATGAAGCTTCTGCCCGCGGCTTCCCACGCCTGGTTTGTCAGTAGGTAAACAGAAGCGTATGTTTCCATCCAGTTCATAATCGAACTAGGAAAGAAAATAAATAAAGAATGAAAAACATTGTGACGGAATAACACACACAGCACTCAAGTAAGGTACACACAAGAAAACATATTTATACACAAAAAAAAAAACAACAATGACCAGCAAATGTGTGTCTCATAACTATACCTAAACGACCGACGTCAAAAAAGGCGTCAAACCATTTGTTGTGCTTTTGGCACAACGTTGATCTTCCGTTGGAACCATTTAAAAAAAAGAAATCACGGATGACTGCCTGCACAGTCTCAACTAGGGTATAATATATGTGTATACCCATCGAAATCGGTACAGAAATTATGACGTGATTGATTAACAAACAAATAATCATACAAACTTTTGCATTTTGTGCAACTTATACACAGCACATACATAATATACGTTTTAATGTGGGTATAGAATAAAATCAGTAATGGTGTACATTACATTGAATTGTTTTAGTACCTACAATTAACCAATGTATGTGTAATACCTAATAGTAGATTATTAAACGAGGGAATAAAGCAGTGTCTTGCATCACGGGCGCTATATTGAATCTCGAACGTAACGAAAGATTCTAGAGTTAACTCACGAGCGGAGCGAGGGAACTACTAGAATCCTGATTGCAAAGAGGAATATAAGCACGCCCAAGGTGCAGACAGATTTATCCACGAGGCTTTATATACTCTACTTTTCACACTTTCTGCGAGACAATAAAAACCAAATCTAGGTTGGTGCATTCTGTGCAGAGGTCAGTTCGATTTACGAATAAGTTCTTATTGTCTGGGTCTCTGGTTTAAATTTTAATAGAGATGAGGTTCCAAATTTAAATCACTAAATCATTATGCCCGCGAGGACATAATGAAATTGAGTACAACTTTACTCCCGGCTCAGCCGTAGGGATTTAATCACCTGCTTTCGGTAAGGTTTACATGACATATAATTTGACATTGTCGAGCAGGTAGTGTGAAAAGTATTTTCTATTCTATCCAATGTTATGAAAATAACAAAATTCTAAAACTGATTGCAATTTCGACACACCGCGGCGAACTTTGGAGTTGCGACTCCAAAGTTATCCTCAACGGCGTCGTTTTAAACCGCAATCTTTATCAGTTTAGTGAACAACACCCAAAACCTGCCACCCTCTATTAACTATTTATGAACTATTTATTTATAAATCCTACCGACCGATCTCCCTTGTCCCCGCCATCAGCAAAATCTTTGAGGTCGGACTCAATAAAAGATTGTTGTCGTTTGTCGGAGAGAGAGATATCATGTCGGACAGACAGTACGCGTATAGAGCCGGACGCGGCACCACAGACCTGGTGAGGGAGGTGGTATGGCGTGTGCTGACCGCGCGCGAAGGTGGTTAATGCGTGGCGCTGCTGTGCTGTGACATGTCGCGCGCGTTCGACACTGTCGACCATCACCTCATCTCCGACAAACTCAATTTTCACGGAATAAGAGGACCGGCTCTATCCTTGTTAAGGTCTTTTATGTCGAACCGAACTCAAACCGTGGTGGGTGAGTTCGGGCGATTGAAGTCAACAGAGCTAACGAACACCATGGGCGTGCCGCAGGGCTCTTGCCTCTCAAACACGTTGTTCAGCCTTCTGCTGAACGACCTTCCGAAAGCCGTCGACGGGGCGCAGATATATATGTACGCCGATGACGTAGCCGTTATTGTCACCGCGCCGAACCCGTCCGAACTGGAGATAAGGCTGAACATCGTTGTGCAGAGTCTTGAGAGGTGGTTCCGGTCGAATGGTCTAGCACTAAACAGGGAAAAAACCTGTTATATGACATTCCGCCTAAATGGCACTCCCAGGCCAATGCTTACAGTGACTGCCGGAAACACCGCTCTACAGATGGTCGAATCCACAAAGTTGCTGGGATTTCAAATTGACAGCGATCTCACCTGGGAGAAGCTTATAGAAGAGCTCTGCTCGAGACTGGGCCGTTCATGCTTCGCTCTGCGCCGCCTCGCCGCGACCGCTACCCGCAGCGTGGTGCTGGCGTGCTACCACGCGACGGTGCACAGCGTCATAACTTATGGTGTGGAGCTGTGGGCGCGCGCTGCTGACGTAGACAGAGTCTTCGTAATGCAGAAGCGTGCAGTGCGCGCCATCGTTGGTGTGCCAGACGACGTGTCATGCCGCGAGTATTTTAAAAAATTGAATATAATGACGCTCGCCTGCGAGCTTATCTACCAGGTAGCGAAGTTCATCCACAAAAAAATTGACAGTTTCAAACGTAGAGGCGTTAAACACTTCCCGAGCTCTCCGCAGCAATAAACTAGCCCACCTTTTAGTCAAACCCACTCATAAGCTGCGCAAATCGGAGAGGTCCGTGTACGTCATGGGTCCATCTGTATATAACAGGCTGCCGGACACAATCCGAAGGGATGCAACTTCCACGACGGTCTTTAAATCGAGGCTACAAAAGTGGCTCCTCGAAAACTCGTTTTACGCTATAAACGAGTTTTACGAACTGCCACTTCGTTAACAATAATAATTCATATCAAAAATCGTATATCAATTATTAATATAAGTTTAATCCATAATTTATGAAGATTAAGTTTATAATTACAAATATAAATTATTGTTAGGTAACATATACCTACCTTGGTACTTCACTTATAACTCGGTGTTATCAATAAAGATATTGTATTGTATTGTATTGCATTGAACGAATCTAAATAGACTCCCAAGATGTGTTCAGGGAATTCGTACGAGAACCAAAACAGTTGTGGAATGAGAAATGGAAAATCATCTCCAATTCTCATAGTGGTGTTTTATAGTAATTTTAATGTGATAAATAGCTTCCGCGTATGTCAATTAAAATTAGCATATATAGCACCCCTCCGTCCCCCTTCCACCACTGGACAAGCAGACGTACCGAGAAGTACCACCCATACCTGGTCGGCATACCACCTTGCCATACCAAACGATTTCAAGAAAAGTTGATGCAAATCGTTGCATCAACTTTTCTTGTTAGCACAAGTAGTGGAACTCACTTCCGGCGTATATTTTTCCAAACCCGTATAATCTTGGAGTCTTCAAGTCCAGAGTGAATAGGTTCTTTCTAGGCAAGCGTGCTCCATCTTCGATCACACCTTCACTTACCATCAGGTGAGGTAGTCCTCAAGCGCTAGGCTATAATCAATAAAAAAAATTCTCAATCACCTCCCTTTATACCAAATTTCATTGAAATCGGTGAGATATAGGGACAGAGTTAATTTTGATATTATAATATTAGTATGAATGACATTATTAAAGATCTCTGTCTTTTTTTAGCTTTTGCGGCTTGAGTTTCACTGCGGTCACAAGGCCTATTGTGATCGCCACTTGATTTTGTCTCACCCCCAGGTTTTGGGGGCATTTATAGTTCACCACTAAGTCCTACAGCTGCAAAAAACTGTAGAATATTCTTAGGGGTGATAACTGTTAGCTCCTTCGGGCTAAGAATTTGTTTGCCCAGATGAATTCTACGTTTGAGCCATTAGTGGACCACACTCGCCTATCAGATGTAAGGGCGATTCTTCCGCCTCATTACATAATCTGCAGGTTTGTTTATTGCATAGCTCTGCTTGAACATCTCCAGTCAGGGCTCTGACTATAATGCGGAGATTGTTTCTGTTTAGCGCTAAGATTCGGTTTGTACACCGTTTATCAAAGGCTTTAATCAGTGATAATGGTTCATGCCTGAAGAACTGAGCAGAAGTTCATAAGGGTTCTTTGTGCCAGGCTTTTTGGTATACCACAGAACGGCTGAGGGCCTTCATTATCATCATCATCATATCAGCCGTAGGACGTCTACTGCTGAACAAAGGCCTCCCTCATTGATCTCCAGGAACTGCGGTTGGAAGCGGCCTGCATCCAACGCCGACCTGCGGTTTTTACCAAGTCGTCTGCCCATCTTGTAGGTGGACGTCCTACGCTGCGCTTTCTGGTCCGTGGCTTCCACTCGAGAACCTTCCAGCCCCATCGGCCATCTGTTCTGCGCGCTATTTGGCCTGCCCATTGTCACTTCAACGTGCTAATCCATCGGCCTATGTCAGTGACTTGAGTTCTCCTATGTATCTTCTCATTTCTGATTTGATCCCGCTGAGGGCCTTACTGTGTTCTATTTGCCCCAGCTCACGCAAGCTCGTCGGCAGATTCGTTACGTTCAATACCTGCATGTCCCGGAACCCATCTTAAAATAACTCTGTTCTTTACGCCCAGAGCGTTTAAACGTGTCAGACAATCCTCGAACAGCCTGGACGAGATGACCTTCCAATACAGTGCCATAAGAGCTGCCTGGCTGTCAGATTTCATTTAGATTGCATGGTTGGTGTATCGCTTTTGCAGATTTGTTTCCGCACATTCTAGAATGGCGTATACCTCTGCTTGGAATATGGAGCCGTATTTTCCCAAGTTAATACATCTCTTCAACATGGGTCGCTCTCCACAAACCCCACAGCCTACATCCAGTCCCATTTTAGAACCATCCGTGTACCGGTTTAGACACCCTGCCTCTCAGTGTAACTGGCTGTTCAGCCAGTCTTCTCTAGATCTCTTAATCTTACCACATAACCAATAAACACACTTAGCTATATCGTTGGTATAGTTAATTTGTATTTTGTCTTTGCTTTGAGGTATAAATATGATCGAAGGAGACAAAACACGGTAAAACCTTTCTAAGAATAATAAGACTTAGTCTAGTAGTAGGTATTGTGTTTAAATTGCGCACCTCACTACTTCATTACATCAAAGTCTAAATATGTGTTGCAGTCATAAGAATAATTTCCCTTTTTATATTTGTCTGCTCGGCAATGTCTCTCTGTTATCTATTATTTTTATGTAGAACATGAAACAATTTATCCTAACATGAACTTTGTTCAAATTGTATATTTGAACATTAAGCTGAGCTGCAGTTTTAAATAAAGATACATTAATTATCTCCTAGCTTAGGGTTAGTTATATTAATTTGAGAAAGAAAACTAAATTCACCAACTGTTTGAAAATGAATAGGTCTAATTAGTTTTGTTATATTTGTAAGGGTAAATCTCTCTAGGATTTAAACTCCTGATGCATGGTTTAAAATTGCAATATACATAATCTAGGCAGCTTAAATTTGCGATTAAAGTTTTCCGAGTGCCTTGAAATTTATGTTAATACACGCACTTGAACTTAAATAAATCTTACTCTACATAAGAAATCTCTTAATAAACCTACCACTATAGAGTTAAAAGGCAGTATGGATAGTATTTTATTTTACCGCAGTTCATTATTTTCCCAAAATGTCCTCTTAGCCCTGAAACGTAGTAATATTTTGATGTTCATAATAATAGAAGCGACGCGAGGGTGCGCGAGGGTTCCGGATTTATTCAGTTTTTATTACTTTTTTTACGGACCCCTTCGAGAATAGACGTATGGGACCGCTAACAGTGTGTGTTACGACCAATATTATATAGCACCTTTATTAGTGTCTCTTACAAAATGAATAGCTTTTTAAGGTTGAAAGTTGGTCGTGAATACAGTGGGAAATAGCAATCGATTGGTAAAAAGTACAAATATAGTATAAGGCCAAACCAGTAGACTTGTGGCAAAATTTTGCCCTCCGAGATATATGATAAGTTCGTATGAGCTACTAGCCAACCCTAGGATACGACTCTCCAAAGACTCAAATGCTGAAAGACTGTTATGCTAGTACTGGCCGCGATTAGTTATATTATTAATCGTAATGTTGGTCCTTGGTCATGTTTTATCTTTCGGAAAAGAATTATAGGTCAAGGAGATACCTCGGAGAATTCAGTTAGCACGGGCGGCATTCAGCAAGCTGGACGATATTTTAAAATCTTCCACCGTTCCACAATGTCTGAAGACCCACCTCTAGAACCAATGTGTACTGGCAATATGGCAATATGGCTGCCCTACAGTGCTGAGACATGGACGCTCACGAAGGAGACTGTGCACAGGATTAGAGTCGCACAGAGAGCCATGGTGCGTACCATGTTCGGCATCATACTGCTAGACCAAGTCCCCAATACTGAAATTCGTAAGCAGACTAAAGTTCAAGACGTTAGCAAGCGTATATTGGGACTCAAAATGAGTTGGGCAGGACATGTGGCTAGGCGCGGTGATGACAGATGGAGCTGGGTGCTGACTGAGTGGTGGCCCCGAGATGGAACCAGGAACGCAGGTCGTCCGCCGGCAAGATGGGTCGACGATATTATAAAAATTGCAGGTCGTATGTGGGTTAGAACCACGTTAGAACAGTGCAGAACAGAGGCGAATGGCGACAACGAAGAGAGGCCTATGCCCAGCAGTGGGATGAGAAAGGCTGACGATGGTGATGATGATTAATTTTAATATGATGATGACGGAGGTTCGAAATAAAACTGTAATTTACAATCATGTTAGCATATATATATATATATAAAACAAAGTCTAATTAGTTATACCATTTATAACTCAAGAACGGCTGAATCGATTTTGATGATCTTTGATTTGTTGGGTTTGTCTCCGCCCCGAATAGTAGAATAACTATTAACATATCGGAAAAGATAACGCAAAAAGAAATTATGAATATTTTTTTTTCTCACACATAATAATGGCAGATTGACAATTCTACCGGGGTGACGTACACGCGTCATAGTTTCTTATAAAATAAAATATAGCACTCAGGAATAGTGTAGCTGTCTCAAAGTGAAATAATTTTCAGAATTAATTCAGTATTTTCTGAGATAATTACACTAATATTATAAATGCAAAAGTTTGGATGTTTGTTTATTGATTTGTTTATTTAAATTTACCGATTTCGATGAAATTAGGTATGTACGTCTAGATTAATACAGAGCCTATTTTTATCGACGAACCACACGTGCGAAGCCGCTGGCAGAAGCAAGTGCCCTATAAATAAATATACAAACTTTCCCTTTTTTTAAAATAATGTTGTATAAGTATTTTATGTAACATTGTTATTAATACATTAACTTAACTGCCACGCTAGCAATTCTAGAAACCAGACGTTGTAAAGCAATTATAGCTAGAACCTCATTCAGGTTAATTTTCGGCATTCCATTCAAATAAAGCATTGAGCTTTCTATGAATGGAAGGCTTTAGAGGCTATTACCATGACAAGGCGGCTAACAAGCCCTCTTGCGACAAACAAGAGACTAATTCAAACCGAATTCAGACACATTTGCAACGAACGACATGTTTTGTCTGAAAATATTAGATTGAAACCGAGCTTTCCTAATTTAAATTGTGGTTTTGGTTACATTTGAACCGTCTATTTTTACAGTTTTGGTAGCTTTTTGTACAAAAATTAATACTTACTAGAAGAAATTTCAATATGACTTTGTTTTGAAATTAATTTATAGTACCTACTTATGCAAATTAAAAACTATTTTCGTAATGATTTAAAATCGTCCCGACCTTATAAGGACTAGTTTGGAATCGAACTCATGACCTTCCTGGAGGCAAGGAATGCGACGATTACATATACATAATTGGGATGGTGAACGACTCAAGGCATCGATAGCATATTAATTGCTGAAAATTTACTTTAAAATAAGTAATTTGCAAAATACACACCAACTAAAATTAAACTTCAAACAGAGTCCAAATATTAGCCATTTATGAATGCAGGGGCTGTGACCGGCCAAAAGACAGCCGCAAAACGACTAAAACCTGAACACAATTTTAAAAGAGATTTCGAGAAGAAGAGAATTCTTTAGGTTCTACTTTCCACTGAAACCAGGTTACCCAGAGCCTACTAATTGGTAGTTATTTGTCACACACAACATCCAAGTCCACAATACAAAAAACAGGAATTATAAAATATTTTTTTCGCCTGAATTAAAAAGTTTTAATAATCTAACAAGCCGCTAAGGAACTTTCACCTAGATACTGAAGCGAGTCGCAAACGAAGAAGATGCTACAATATTTAATTTTAATATAAATATACAATACAATCCATACAATCCAGTGTAAAATTAAAATATATATTAACTTTGCCGTGTGTGAATATAAAATAACTTCGCTATGCAATCTAATGGACCATCCATTTATCTTAACATAAAATAATAAAGAACCTTTATCGTATGTGACGCGCTTATAGGCGTTATAACACTGACAGCGCCGTCTAGCCCCAAACTAAGCTTGTACAATGGGAACCAGATAACTGATAAAGTACTTAAATAGTTTCTATTTATACAAACATAAAATATTTTGAGAAACAACCAGACCGGAAAAAAAATCTTTAGATCTAGTATTCGATAGAGGTCGTCTAATCGATTTGTAAACGTGTTAGCCGCGAGCTCGCCACGACACCGCAACGCGGACGCCACGTTCGCTTTATAGATAGAGTCTGTCAAATGAAAGTAGACCCTGAAAAATCGCGGCAAATTCATAAAGTATCAGCGTGGCAATTCAAACATTAGGGAATAATAATGATGCCATACACCGATTCTCATTTTCCCTAATCTGTTAAAAAAAGTCAAGAGTCAACCTTAAACGACGACCTATTTGAAGAATATTAAGAGAGTGACTGAAACGAAAGAAGCAAGTCAGATTCATTGGAAATGGTCATCCGTGGTTCCTGCCTACATCTTCGGGAAAAGGCATTTTTTGCCTATTTTTCCGGTTCAGAATGACAAAACCTACCAAAAAGTTAAATATTATTAATCTGCAATTGATAAGAGTGGTGTACAATTCGTTATTATTATAGTTATTTATAGTACGTGCAATTATTATTTTTATACCACCCTAAATTTACCCAGCTGTAAAACATAGCGTCCGTAGGTGGAAACACATTAGTATTGCCATGTAATAAGTTACGAAAAAATGCGAGTGCCTACTTTCGTTTGACAGACTCTACATTCGCGCGGCCCCCTACACTTTAGTCAACCCTCTATCAACAGAGACACGTTCTCGGAGATCCAGATGACTAAATCACCTCC
This sequence comes from Philereme vetulata, assembly GCA_918857605.2. Taxonomy (NCBI): domain Eukaryota; kingdom Metazoa; phylum Arthropoda; class Insecta; order Lepidoptera; family Geometridae; genus Philereme; species Philereme vetulata. Next base: position 1,830,841 of record OU975460.1, on the reverse strand, counting down.
ACTAACGCGGAGGAAATTTCTGGGACACCTTCATTAGACATGGCAAACACTTCACAGATACAACGACCTCGCCAGCGAGGTCGACGAGTCCAGTTGCTGCCTTCATAAGATACAAACATATACCTGGGCGTTTCTCCCCTATCCCTATCCTGGCAACGGCCCGAGCCGAGGATCGTACCTAAGTGGTGCCCTTGCGCTAGTCACCTTATCAAAACTTACAAGGCTGAGCACCACCTGCACTTGCCAAAAGTTCGGTTAAGCTGCATCGGCCTCAGAGGTCAAGAGCAAGTTATACTGTCAGGAAAAAAACTACACTTTGTCAGTCGTGTTACACTTAAAGTAACAACGTCGCCACGCACACGAATCGAGTGCGTTCACTAATCGCCTCTCTGGAAACCCGCTCGCAAATCGCCAGTGTGATAATGCCCAAAGTACAGAAGTTTGTTCCTTAATAATAAATACCTAAAGCTCAAGACCTATACTATATCCAGTACAAAAAACTAAATAATAATATATTTTTTTATTATTTTTCGAATGGACTTATCTCGCTGTTGGCCTCTGAGGCCGTTGCAGCTTAACCGAGCTTTTGGCGAGCGCAAAAGGCGCTCAGCCCTATAATTTTTTTTTTTTTGATGAGGCAACTAGCGCAAGGGCACCACTTAGGTACGAACCTCGGCTTGGGCTGTTGCCGGGACGGGGATAAGAGAGAAACGGCCGAGTACGTGATTGTACCTCGTGTAGGCGGCGACTAAAGGGACTCGTCGACCTCGCCGGCGAGGTCGGTGTATTTGTGGAGTGTTTGCTCTGTATAATGTAGATGACTCTTCTTTGAGGTGATTTCGTCATCCGGGTCTCCGAGAACGTGTCTCGGACGACGGAGGGTTTAACTAAATTATAATAACATATTTTTTTATTTTTTTTCGAATGGACTTATCTCGCTGTTGGCCTCTGAGGCCGTTGCAGCTTAACCGAGCTTTTGGCGAGCGCAGAAGGCGCTCAGCCCTATAATTTTTTTTTTTGATGGATTAACTAGCGCAAGGGCACCACTTAGGTACGAACCTCGGCTTGGGCTGTTGCTGGGACGGGGATAGGAGAGAAACGCCCGAGTACGTGATTGTACCTCGTGTAGGCGGCGACTAAAGGGACTCGTCGACCTCGCCGGCGAGGTCGGTGTATTTGTGGAGTGTTTGCTCTGTCTAATGTGGATGACTCACCCGCATTAGCGGAAGTGATTTCGTCATCCGGGTCTCCGAGAACGTGTCTCAGACGACGGAGATAATAACACAGTGAAATTGTTGTATTTATAGCTGCACCGGCTACCTGCTTCCTCTGTAGATGCGGAAGAAAGAAGACGTTGTACAAAAAGATAATTTGGCGCACCGCTCCACCCCGCCCCGGGCACCCGTTTGTCTTTGCTTTTGTGAACTTTTATTTCGCTCACTTTATGAATTATTTTCAGCTGTTTTTATTACCGGTAAATTCTAAGAGCTTCGGGCATTTCTTTGCAGACCACAATGTTTGAAATTCATTTTTGGCAAATAAATTACTCGTTACAAAATATACGCCGCGAACTTCATAAATTAATAAGTAAATCGTAGTTACTATTTTCACTAAAATCGGGATAGTGTGTTAGTGAAACTAGTGGGCATAGCCATGACAGTTTCAAAAGTTAAATCGTAGGTAGTTTAAACTTTAGTCATATTCCTGTCACGTTACGATCAGCAAGATGTTAGATCAGATCATTCAGGCATCGAGATAAGATCAAATCGAAGCATGTTTTTGGTACAGCGTTTACGAATTAGCTTCACTCCTGTCGTCGCTCGTCAAAATGTTCATTCGATGGGCCGATGTAAGCAACCGTTTAGGGTGCGTTTCTACCCAAGATGTCCGAGGTAGCTAAGCGGCGAGCAACGAAAAAAATCATTCTTTCTCGTTTAGCTTTGGCGGAAACTCACTTTATGCTATGATTACACATAGGTCGCTATTTATTTATTTACATTCAAATGCTTACAAAATTAACAGCCTGCCAAAACGTTCTATTCACCTCGACACTCGCCTTCTAGCTTGTTTTAATATATTTAACACCAACAATTGGCCTTCAGCTTTCTCGAGCATGATACCTCAAATTTAATACAAAAAACTCAACATCTTAGTATCGAACCTCAAAACAAAGCACATTAAAGTTGCCTCAAGTCTGTACCCTTGAGTGGCACTACCCCCCGCCTCCCCGCCACGGGGTGGTTTCCTTATCAAATGCAAACACTCAGCGTTCCGGCCATTGAGCCCGAATGGTATTCTCTATTATTTTTATTTTCACACATCTTCAGATACAGAGAATTAAATCGGAGTGTTCGCGGTTTATTTGAGTTCAGATGGTTCTGGAACGTTGTTACTTTTCTAATATTGGCTTTTGTTTGTGTTTGGTGTAATAAGCTGGCGAGCTTAGTTTAGGTTTAATGATAGTGAGTAAGTGAGTATTCTATCATCTACGCGTCAAGCTGTACAGTACAATAAAACAGTTGAAATATGTATGTATTAAATTAATATACAATAAAAATTTACCACATGTCACAAACGGGGCAAAACTCCTCGCTTGGTAGAACAATGTCGAATCCACTAAAGTTAATTCCTACCGGAATCTACAATCGCTATTAAATGAACGCCTGTAAATTTGCAAGAGCGAGAAAGAACGACGGTATTACTCAGTACAATTTGTTCTTAGTTGTATCCCGTCGCGTTTCTGTGCAGTCTAAACGATAGGACAATTCAGAAGGAATTAATGTTAGTGAATAGGCCGCTATATGGTATGATAAAGTGTATGATAATTAATTACAAGAACTAAACTTTTGAAACTATCATGGTTATGAACACTATTTATACTAAAAATTATCTGGAGCCTAAAATCCTGTGGTGAGAATATGTAAGAACCGAAGAAGTGAAGTGTCAATTACGCGTCCTGATACCGTGAGTGTTGTGTGTCGAAATCGAGTTATGATCGAGAATGAAACCGGTGGCATTAATAGAATTAGCAAATTCATTCCTAGCAAGAGACTAAAAAAGAAGGTAGTTCGTTATATCTGCCAATATGTTATATCGTTATACCTACTCGCTGATCATGGCGCATGCAACTGCGCCGAAATATCGGGATACTCAAACACTCACAAATCATGGCAAAGCACTTTTTTAGTATAAATAGTACAATATCTAAAGTTGAATAAACTAGTGGATCGTCCCGAACTGAGATCTGGCGAGACTACCAAAAAAAAATATTTTACTTATAAAATAGAGTCACGAAATGAACACTAATTAACTTTGCCTACAGTTTCATTCAAATTACAAGAAATGGGAGTTCATGTGCATTGGCTACTGTTTTAGGGGTAGAAGTTGCAGTTATTCTGGATTTCCGACTTTTCCTTTCCCTATATTTGTGTCACTAAAGCTACACGCATACCAAATATCAGCACTGTGGGGTTACTGGTATACCCTGCAAATTTCGTCAAAGTTCAGTTTTTATCAGGGCTAATAACTGAAAAAAACTACAAGGCTAAAACGAATAATAAGAACGGTGTCAAAATGTACTCACAAAGACCTTTTATTAGACGTCCCATCTAACCTGATAGTCTCATTTTAATATTTTTCTCCTCTTGAATCCAAATATCTCTAAAACCTCCCACATTTTTAGCTCATTTAGTGAACACAGGCTAAGATAACCACCGAGTGGGTCCCACAAGTCGCGAGACCGCGTGCCCAGCCCAGGCAGAGACGGCGGGACCAACTTGACACGCATAGTGCGAACTGGTCGACAGAAGCCCTAGACCGGGATGAATGGAAGAAGGGAAGGGCGGCCTTTGTCCAGCAATGGGATCCAGCGCGATTTTTAGATTAGATTAGTCACACCAGGATTGTACCATCACTACCTACCTATATATCAAATTTCACGAAGATCCGATCAACGCTTCGAAAGTTATCCTCGGAAAAACATACATCCAACACCGATTTTCCCAAGTTGGTTTGGAGATCTCGCTTCGCTCGATCAACTACATAAAAATGATAACACTACGATTACCTACTCAGAACAAGAGGTAAACCATATATAAAGCTCAAATCCTTAATATAGGTATGTGACAAATGGACTCGACTACCAAACTATAACATGTTCTACTCTCTAACTAGATGTACCATTGAAATTGATTACTGTCAAGTGAATGGAAGCGTCAAGCCACTAATTGCAATGTGCTTTGCTTATCGAGTCGGTTTGCGGCCTGTAATTTGGTAACGCGAACTGTATCAAATTGGCACTCATACCACAGCTAATACGTGGTAAGCCAATATTGTATGCCTATTAATATTTGCATGACTATTCCGCATGAGTTGAAACGATAAATATAGAGCTGGGATCTAATGGTATTTGTATATAATATGTTACCGAAAACGTATAACCTAGGAATCGTATATCATGAACAACAAGAACAATGACGTCATCATCTCTCCAAAATATTGTTGTGTCCAACAGGGTTAATAATGAACATGTACTTGTCAATATTCACCTATTATTTACATTGTAGAATACAATAAACGATTGAGTATACAATTCCTAGAAAATGTGTAAAATTATTTCGCAAAGATTCTTTAAAACTTACGGTTTATACGCGGCATTATACACGGTGTCCTGTAAATCAATGTTTTCCCAGAACAAACGTTGATCAGACCATGGTCTACTAAATAAAACGAAATCGGTCTTTGAAAAATATAAAAAGTTGCGAACTTAAAACGTCTATTTTAAGGTTACGCCCTACAAAGTAGTCAGCATGCTGACGAATAGCTACTAGGTATCTAACTTAGGAGTAGGCAAAACGCTACGGCTAGCATAAGTAACCATGAACTGTATGGTTTCAGTACTGTGAGGTACAGGTGTACTCTGTGAATTTTGTTAAAGTTCAGTTTTTATTATGGCTTAAAAACTACAAAGTTAAAACTAAAAATAAAAACGAGATCGAAATGTACTCACAAAGACCTTTTATTAAACGTGCCATGTGCCCAGATAGTCCCATTTTGGTTGTTTTTTTACCCCTCTTGAACCCCAACATCTCAATAACAACCCCCCCTTCCCAATTTTAGCTCATTTAGTCACACCAAAATTGTGCCTTTAGACCAAATTTCACGATGATCGGATAAACGCTTCGAAAGTTATCCTCGGACAAACAAACATACATACATACAACGCCGATTTGCCCAAGTTGATTTGAGATCTCGCTTCGCTCAATAAAAAACCTAACAGCCTACTGCTGTCTGCCTCTGGTTGGAAGTAAGTCGTTAGGTTTTTATAAAAAAAAGTTATACATTTCCGATCGATTTTAGGCTTTGTAAATACATATATAAAACCAGTACAGTATAGTACATACATTACCGATAATATTATACATACCTATGATATTTGCTGATAAAGTCAGTAAAATGACTAGTAAAATTGTAAATTTCATTTTATTAAAATCACAAGCGCATTAAAATTTGATGCCATCTACCCTTGCAGCTATAGAATGTCAGTTCAAAAGCTATGTTTTTTACAAGCTATTTATTGACTTGCAATGTATGTATGTTTGTCTGGGTGGAATCTAGCATCTGAATTTTAAAACCGTTCTCCTCAACCGATTGAGCTGAAATTTGGAATACATAATGACAATGCAATAATATGGTACCATGGAGGTGATCTCATGATGGAGACGGATGCTAGACAACGGAACTTATGAATGGATATTAGTAGGCTACTAGTGTTTGGACTCATTTGAATCTGCTTGTGGCTCTGATTATGAATTATTTAAAAGCTATTTTTGAAAAAGTAATTTATCAACAAAAATATTATTATTTTGTGGTAAATTCTTAATTTTCTTACGAAAATGAAACTCCTGTGTGGTGTTTATCGAACAAGAAACAACTCACGGGTCTCTAAAGTCATAAAATTATAATTACCTATTTATTTCTAAAGTAAGGAAAAGTAACGGCCTTTTTGTAATTCTGATACCAACCCATTAAAAACGTTATTATACAAATAAATACAAAAAAAGCCCGCACGAGCGTCTGGCTCCTAGCAAAGACTGTGTCCGCTGCACTGACAATCGCAAACAAATATTTGAATAAAGGCTACAAAGAAAAGAACATTGCTCAGCTTAAATTTACACGCATAGCAAGTGCCCGTCCGCCCGTAAGGAATGCTCAGACGAAATTATGCGAAAAAACTAGGAAGCGTTGACGATACGAATGAAAAGAACATTCAACAGGGCTGGTTTAAGGTAGCCCCTCTTGGGGTTAAGACATGAATATAATTACTATTCTATCTCGGCCTAGAACTGGGCAAATGTCTCACCTCTCTCTATTGCAGTTAATCGTAAATTTAATATTAATTATTATTACCCGAGCGAGCGAAGCGTCTCAGTTTCGAGATGGGCAAAAAATTGTTTTATTCCGTCTGTCAGTCTGTTCTCGCATACAGGTCGCATTTTTCAACCGATTTTGACGGAAATTGGCATACAAGTCCCTTGACGTATGTAAATTTTTTAGTTGATCGCGATTTTTGATTGGTGGAAAGGAGGAAGTTTGCTGTAGCGTTATTTAACGGTGGAATTCAATCAAATTTTAGAGGCACACTAAGGATTTAATTCTACACAAGATGTTGTGAAATGATTCCCAAATAGAGGCGGTGGAGGGGGGAAAAGGGGAAGAAGTTTGCTGTAGCGTTATATATGGACGGATTTTTTAAATACTCTAAGCCAGGGGGAAGGGGAATGTGACGGTTATTGCATGGTTATTAAGGGCTAGCGAGGTTTACTGTCCTCACAGAACTACTAGTTATTATTTCTAATAATTTGTCTAAATTGACTTGTAAATTATTTTACCAATAAATGTATTTTCTGATTATTCTCTCGACCACCTCCGTGGTGCAGTGGGCGAATAGCCGGCTGAAACGCAGGAGGTAGCGGGTTCGATTCCCGCCGCGGAACAAATGTTTGCATGATCTACACATATATTGTTCCCGTCTGGTTGTTTCTCTATATATTATAAGTATGTATTTACAAAATATATATATATATATATATAAGAATTCTATTAGTTATCTGGATCCCATAGTACAAGCTCTGCTTAGTTTGGGGATAGCGCTGTGTAAAATGTGTCCAGCAATATTTATTTATTTTATTCTCTCTTTCCAACCGAGGAAGTATTTCGATACCTTAGAAAGAGGATAGCGGGACACCCAGTGATAATTTATTATGGGACAGAACATAGTATTTTCTTAGCCATTGAGTGAAAATCAACATATCGTGGAGTGTGACGCTATAATTCAACTATCATCATAAACATACCTGATGGGATTCACTGCCTTATGAAAACCGTTATAAATAAATAATAAAATCATTAAATTGAATTAATAGACGCGCTTTGAGAAATGTATTTAGACACAAAATAAGAATAATGACCCTTGTATGCCCCAATGTCTCGCGAATAAGTCCCTGTTCCGTTTCAAATCCAACAAACGCAAAAGAGATTACCCATGCTCCAACTGCGCTCAACTTGTATAAACAAAAAAATGCCGTTTTTAAAACGAAATTGCCATAGACCGGCAAAGACAGGGTAAAGACGACCCGGGAATATTAAAAACGTTTATAAAAGACAACGGACTCGAGTTATTAGCGTTTTTTATTGTGACAAGTTGGGAAATTGCGACACAGCTCATTTAGGGGAAATTTGAACGAGATATGATTGAAAGATACGGTTTTTTGATAACAGTGTTATTAACATGAATGTTTTTGATACTACGCTAATAATATAAATGTGAAAGTTTGGATGTTTATTTGTTACTCAATCACGCCGTAATGGCTGTACAGATTTCGATCAAACTTGGTGTGTTGATAGATTATGACCTGGATTCAAATTATAGGCTACTTTTTGTTGACAAACAACGCGTGCAAAGCAGCTGGCGGAAGTTAGTGTTCAATATTTATTAGTGCTTTAGGGATTATGTGTGCCCAATAATGATCGAACCTTGCCTGACGACTATCATTATAGGTTTTATAAACACTTATGATTTCATCATCATCATACCTGTCATACGACGTCCACTTCTGAGTATCTGAAAATAGATAGATAGATAATTCCTTTACTGCACACCATTAAATATAAACATATAACAGAAAACACACTTTTAAATCATAGGTACAATGGGTGGCCTTATCGCTAAAAGCGATCTCTTCTTGCGATTTTTTTATTATATTTGATTATACTGTTTCAAGCAGTAGTTGTCACTACTACGTTAAATTTCTTTTTTGATAAAAAATCGGTCAATCTTACTGTGTTAAATAGTACATTTTACTGTTTTGTTCATTTTGCGATACGATTCTAACTATTAAAACTAACTGTTTATAAAGTAATGGTTGCGATTGATTTCTATTATTGTGATTTCAGTAAAAAGTAATGTTCTATCAGTTAAAGTTATTGTTTTCTATTTTACTGTTTTTAAAACATTAGTTGTTACGATTTATGACTATTTAATCTTACTGAAGTCCGCTTTGCTTTTAATGTTTTTCAGTTTAAAGTTTGTAGTAAAAAATAGTTTTTTCGTACCACTTGCTCAAAAAGTGACATTCTATGCCACAAAAAGCGAACATAACAATAGTCATTTTTAATCTGTTAAAAACAGGGAAAGAAAATTGTACTGAATTTCATTCATCCTCTAGGGGGAGAATGTGATTTAAATTTGGAATACTTACCGAAATTTATACTGAACTACATCTGTGTTTACACCATTGAGTTTGTATATAAAGCATTATACATCTTTTTGAAAATGGAATAACCATATTAAGCAGTCAAATTAACAAAAATACGAAACTTAATCCATCAGAGCCACAACCATCAACTTCCGGCATCTTATCTTCGTCCGTAACTCACGATGCACCACCACCACTATCTCCGACGTATACTATCTACAATGAAACGCAAGTTCCTCAGACGCAAAAACAGAGAAATACTCAAATCAACTCATCAACAATAAATGTACCAAACAAAAATGTAGCTCTCTCTATCAATAATTGGACCAATGTTTCGAATGTTAACTTTTACTTTTAATTGTCATTATTTTTAATAAATGCTTATCTCATATTATTATTGTGTTAATTTTTTCGCAAATGGTACGAAAAGTCGAGTATTTTCCTCGGTGATAAAGCTGTCTTAGTCTTGGGTGAACTTAAATCCCTCGCTACACTCAGGACTCGTCTTAAATCCCTCGCTTAGTTCGTGATTTAAGTTTTTAACACCCTCGCTACGCTCGGGAGTAAACCTCGAGTCCTTCGTTACGCTCGCGATTTAAATCGTCACCCGCGACAAAAGACACTGCTTTATACCCTTGGTTAATAATCTACTATTTCAGTGCATTTATTCATTCTCTTTAAAAATACTAGCTGACCCGCCCTGAGATTACACCCACAAAGAACAAAGTACCTCTATATTCACACTTAATATAAACAGTATAACTTAAACGGAAAGTTACTAACTGTTTGTATATTTTCAAGACTAAACGGCTGAACCAATTTCAATGAAATTGGTTATAAAGATACGGACTGGATTGACACATAAGCTACTTTTTATTGACAAACCATACATGCGAAGTCATGGCCGGAAGCTTGTATTATACATTAGTATAGAAAACAAACCGTTGAGCCATCTAAAGCTCATGGCAAACGATCAATAATTTTATGAAACCAAGAAGCACTAATCCAACACAATATCCGAAAACAAGGTTAGGATATTCCTTATCCAAATTAAATTTTCCCCAAGACAATATTCTCAGCCATATAATGCAGTAAGCGATCATATTACGCCCGCAATATAGCGCTTTGCGTATTTTTGTGTTACCCCCTTATTACACGCAAATTGATATAAATTGAATTTTAAAGCTACGGCCATAGAAGATATATTAATACTAGCTCATAGAAGATTCACTCTGGTGACATTACTATTATGAAAAAAACTGTATTCATTGTTTGAATCTAATACGAACATTAGCGTGTCTTGATCTTGAAGTCAACACATGATAATTCTATATATGAGAGATTTAGAGAAAAAGCGCGGGGCACTGATGTTGGAATTTAAATTGCTTATATTTATTTATTCCTTAATCAATCTTAAATAAACGCATTAAAGTAGATATTACATTGCATGACCATGGAAAGTGAAACAGACCTACGGCTCTGATTTTACCCAAAAGATGCGAGACCGCGCGCCTACCAGAAGGGTTATTTATTAAATTTAGGGTTGTATCCCAATGTTTATAGTTTTAATGCCCTCTTTGTAAGTTTCTATATAAAGAAAGAAAGACCGTTTATTTGACACAATAAAGAAAGACCACACAGTACATAGATAACGGAAAAATACAGGTAACACGCAAGAACAGAGAAAAGTACATGGGTTTATTTATAATTTAGAGGCTAGCGTTTGACCATCATCTCGCCTGAAGGTAAGCGATAATGCAGTCTACGGTGGTACACGCTTGGCTGGAAGAAACCCATTAGTAGTTGCCAGGAAACACAGACAGGCAAGGCGTTCCACTCCTTGGCGGTGCGCATAAAAAGGGGAAGAGTAGCTTTGTGCGTATGGAAGGTATGTCTACCATTTATCGGTGGCGCATCGCGGAGCGTCTTGTTGTCCGATGATAGAATGGAATTCATCAGGTTGAAAAGCTCTGCAGCACACTCTCCGAAATGTATCCGATAAAAAACTGAGAGGCTTGAAACCTTTCAACGATTCTCGAGGCTGTGGTGCGGTTGTATCCCAATGTTTATAGTTTTAATGCCCTCTTTGTAAGTTTTTATATAAAGAAAGAAAGACCGTTTATTTGACACAATCAAGAAAGACCACACAGTACATAGATAAAGGAAAAATACAGGTAACACGAAGAAACAGAGAAAAGTACATGGGTTTATTTATAATTTAGAGGCGTTTGACCATGATCTCGCCTGATGGTAAGCTGTATATCCGCTAAGCTGTAGACCGGTATATCTGTAATCTTTTTGTGTACACTAAAGAATAAACAAATTATAGTCTACATATTTGGTAAAAAGTGCCTATAGAGTATTACCTCGTAGTTCACGCACCTTAGATACGTGCACTACGATGTACCGCTCTGTCCATTAAATTGGGGCATACGAGTGTAAAGTCTGTAGGTTCACCGGCAACCATACCCTTCAAACCGAAGCACAGCAATGCTGGTTGGCGGCAGAAATAGATAGATAGATATATGATTATTATAATCGGCTAAAAAGGTAATTACATTATGAATAAATGATTAGTGGTAACCCTGAGACAGTTAACACAGTGTAATGGAAGCGATGATTTCTCGTCTTAAAGCGTCCGTTTCATAACAACAAAGTTGCCACCCTCGTCACAGTTAACTTTGTTTTCACTTATAAGCTTTATTTCGTTCTATTGCCCTTATTATTCAAGTAAAACGCTAAGTTGAAACCCTCTGGGGCGTACAGTATTGGAGTTTTATTCGATTTTTGCAGACATTTAGCGAGTTCACTTTTATATTTTATATAGTTGCCCATATATACCTAGTCAGGTCATAAATTCTGTCACATGTTTAATATAAAATAATTGAAACAAGTTTATTCATTATGTAACCATTTATATACCAAAATGAACTCAACAAAACATAGCTTCTTATGACACTAAAGTTTATTCAAAATGACCTCCGTGATTTTGAATACAGGCCTTCAATCTGCGCGGCCAGTCGTCTATCGCAGCACGAACGAGGTCCATGTCAATATCGGCGGCTGCCTTAATCAAGGATGTCTTGAGTGACTCCAAATTGGGATGAGGCTTTGAGCACGCCTTTTCCTCCAAGTGTTGCCATATCTTGTAATCTAACGGATTCAAATCTGGACTGGAGAAGGGCCAGTCTTCGTGCCGGATGAAGGCGATTTCACGCGCCGCCAGCCAGTCTTGTGTGCTCTTTGCTCTATGAGCTGGCGCCGAATCTTGTTGGAATACCCAGTGCCTGTTATTGAACATGGTATGAGAAGCAGGTTCCACAAGGTTCGTCAGGACTGTATTTTGATACACAACTGCATTCGTTTTTTCACCTTTCTCACAAAAATGTACCTCTGTTAAGCCCCAATAAGAAACTCCCAACCATACCATGGGTGAGGATGGAAAATGACCTCGTTGGACACGCGGAATACGGTTGCTAGCTTCTTCACTACTGTGTGCGTACACCTTATCATTTTGTTTGTTGTAGCTCTCTTCTACGGTAAAAATTTTTTCATCCGAAAAAAGAATTTCCCGATATTTTTTTCCCGCGTACCGCTTCAACAAAGCGCGGCATCTCTTCAGTCTCAGGTCCATTAGACAAGCATTCAAACGATGTCCTGTTTTTCTTCGATATGCCCGAAGCCCTAAGTCTTCATTTAACACCCTTTTCACCGTGGTTCTGCTTAACCCCATCTGAAGGGCCAACAGTTTATGCTTACGTTTGGGATTTCTTTGAATTCGCGCCTTCATAGCTTTTATCACTGCTGGAGTCCTAACAGACCGAGGGCGACCACTTCTTGATCTGTCATCTACACTAGAGTCTTCATTGTATCGTTTGATGGTGCGATAAACGAATATTTTAGTTATATTCAAATTTTTCAGTATGTCAAAAATTTGAATTGGCGCGTTACCGCAATGATGCAACGCAATAACTGCAACACGGTCTTCTTTAAGCGTCCACTCCATATTTAAAAATGAGTAAAATTCTAAAAAGTATACATTTTTATTTTCATGAACAATTCGAAATTCGAATTCTATAAACTTTTTTGTGGCCAGCATTCTAAAAAAAAAGTTTTACTGTGTGACAATACTTATGAACTGACTAGGTATTTATATATAATCATTTACCTTTCATAACCTTTAGATTCTACGTAAGTCATGTATAACATTATTTTAGAAAAGTATGCTTATAAAATTGATATCTACATTTTAATAAAACTGCTCACACCTTTTCGTTACTCACTTCTTTATTTATTTTTAATTTTACTTCGACGCTGCTGCACTACCTTTTGCTTCTGGTTTCAGCTGAAAATCAGCGTTGGGTGCTTAGCATCCGACATTATGCCGAGCTGAACGCCATTTTAGGCATCAATATTAACGGCGAATACATCACTCACCTTCGGTTTGCCGACGATATTGTGGTCATGGCAAAGTCGATGGAAGAGCTCAGCACGATGCTCGAAGGCCTCAATCGAGTCTCCCAACGGGTAGGACTTAAAATGAACATGGACAAGACGAAAATCATGTCGAATGTCCATGTCGTCCCTGCCCCAGTTATGGTTGAGAACTCGGCTCTTGAAGTTGTCGACGCGTATGTATACCTAGGACAAACAGTCCAATTAGGTAGGTCCAACTTCGAGAAAGAGGTCAATCGTCGAATCCAACTCGGATGGGCAGCGTTTGGGAAACTTCGCAACGTCTTTTCGTCCAACATACCTCAGTGCCTTAAGACGAAAGTCTACAATCAGTGTGTGTTACCAGTGATGACATATGGAACCGAGACGTGGTCCTTCACTATTGGCCTTATGAATAAGCTCAAAGTCGCTCAACGAGCTATGGAGAGGGCTATGCTCGGGGTTTCTCTACGGGATCGAATCAGAAATGAGGAGATACGTAGGAGAACTCAAGTCACCGACATAGCCCGACGGATTAGCACGTTGAAGTGGCAATGGGCAGGCCATATAGGGCGCAGAACAGACGGCCGATGGGGCCGAAAGGTTCTCGAGTGGAGGCCACGGACCGGCAAGCGCAGCGTAGGACGTCCACCCACAAGATGGGCAGACGACTTGGTAAGAACCGCAGGTCGGCGTTGGATGCAGGCCGCTTCCAACCGCAGTTCCTGGAGATCAATGAGGGAGGCCTTTGTCCAGCAGTGGACGTCCTACGGCTGATATGATGATGATGAACGCCATTTTGGTACGCAGACATGAGGATTTGGATATTGGATTATTGGACATATTGGATTCAATTGTATCTACTGTTCTTTATAATTGTTTGATATGTCGTCTTATGTGTACCAAATAAATGATTATTCTATTCTTTTACGAGCTGAGGGTTCGGGATAAAATAATGAAAATCAATCTAACCAAAATTACACTTTTATTCAATACTAAAATGATAAACGATACACGATCTTAATCACAGGGATTCACAACACACTAAATCACACCACTGTTACATAATAAACCACTAAAAGTCACCAAAATGTTCGCACCTATCGCCAAATCAAGACTGACCCCTCGAGCGTTTTTACGCACTATTTATACCGCGCATTATTTCCAGAACCTTCTCAATGTTTCTACTGGTTACTAGAAAAGCGTAGGTATTCCGACCAACTACTATTTCTTATTCTGTGCAACTGTAGGTAAAAACGTGGTATGTAGGTATATTCCAAACCAAGTATTACATATTCTGTGACACAGTAGGTATAACTTCGAGAAGAACCGACTATTACTTATTCTGTAACAGCCTCGGCGTAACAGCATTCTAAAAAGTGTTACTACGATTACATGTTTTGATTAAAGTTTTTCAATCAGATGTTTTTAAATCAAGTACTCAGGGTCATTTAGGAAATTTCACATAACATTACATTACTTTAGTAATCCCGATATTTATAGTCATAGTTTCATGTTTGTTTTACGATAGATGTTTAGTACAAAAAAGTTTGGTCCACAACATGAGCCCCGCTGGACCACTACAATACAATAAAATTATTATGCACTTATTTCTATGTAGGTACCCATACCAATATCAAGTAAAAGGGTAAAATTAACCTATATTAGGTACCCACTTATAGTTATGATTACTTACATAGGTACAATTAATATGGCAATTAATATCCCACTAATATATCCCACTATAAATGTGAAAGTTTTGATGTTTGTTTATTTATTTATTTGTTACTCAATCACGCTTAAGTGATTTCAAATATACGTAGATTATAACCTGGATTAATACATAGGCATACTTTTTATTCCATAAATCAGGTCCCATGGTATAAAAATGGGGTGTCAAGTCAAGTTGCAAAAGCGAGTTTAGCTCTATTTCTAGATTACCTACACATTTAGTAGTGTAAGGCGTACGAAGTCGCGGACAACAGCTAATATAATAATATGAATCCAGCCACTAAAATTAATATAAATATTGCTGGCCATTTCACACAGCGATATCTAGCCCCAAACTAAGCAGAGCTTGTACTATGGGAACCAGTTAACTGATTGAATACTTATATACTTTTTTATACTTATATATGTATATATTTTTAAATCATTGTGTTTTCGAAAATGTTCATTTTTCACATAAAGCTAGCATCAAAATCTAAAAAATGCAAGCCATACGCTGTATATTAGTGGTTCGTAGCCGCGCCGACCGCAAATCTATTGCATTACTGCGGGGAGCCAGCCTTTATTGCTCAATTTGACTTTATTTAACGCAATTCACCCTCCTCCTCCCTACTACCCCCAAGGCTCTGACGGTGAACAGATGAGGTCCCACTCCAATCCACTTAGCCACTAGGTGATCGCGAATACGCGACCACGAGACGTTTCGAAAGTGTATTTCAGTGACGAAAGCGTTTCACTGCATTTCGCCTTTTAGATTGGACTTTATACGGTCACCCCCCCCCCCTCCCCCCCCCTCCTCACAGGTCACCCCTTACATTGCTCTATCATTTAGAAATTGCTTTAGCTAGATATGCCGTTTTACTCGCTGTATCCACTCATTTACATAGATAGATAGATAGAAAACGCTTAAAATATTGTAAATCACACTTAAAATAAAAAAACAAATAACAATACACGCCGAAATACAAGTGGCGGTCTTATCACTAAAAGCGATCTCTTCCAGACAACCTTTGTATTGACTGGATTTCACGAGAACGTTATAGGACGGTAGCTATTAATAAAAATAATTGAATATTGAATAAACAGTGTACTTACATAAGCAAAATAAATAATTATATACAAAATGATGAATAAACTCAAAAACTAATGTGCCGATTTCAAAAATTCTTTTACCATTGGAAAGCTACATTCACCCTGAGTGACATAGGCTATATTTATTGCTAGAAAAGATTAGAGATCCTTACTAAAACTTAAGTAACGTAATCCAAGGTGTAAAAAAGTGCCATAAGTGTCTTTCGTCGCATGCGCTGCGGAAACTATTGATGATAGAACAAAAGTATATTCTACAATATTAAAGAACATATCAATATCTACAAAAAAAAATATTATAAAGTGGAAAGATTTGTTTGATTGTTTGTTTGCATTGAATAGGCTCCGAAACTACTGGACCGATTTAAAAAATCTTTCACTGTTGGGAAGCTACACTATCCCCGGGTGACATAGGCTACTTTTTACCCAACTGCGCAGAGGGAGGGTAATGTTTTTATTGAATCACTACGCGTGCGAAGCTGTGGATTGGTCAGCTAGTATAAATATAAAACGATATTCGAACATAGATTGGACATTTTTATGAATAGAATAGGAAACGCTTTATCGTACACCGAATTTGAATTAACAAATCATATTTAAAAACATATAACTAGAGATGCGATAAAACACTTGGCGGTCTTATCGCTACAAACGATCTCTTCCAGACAACCTTTGGATGGACTGGATTTTACGAGAACGTCAAAAGACAGCTAATTTTAAAATGTTACAGTTTCGCTTTCCTACGTGAAAATATACATTTATATATTTTATAGTTATCATCTAAGGTTTGCTGGAAGAAAACGTTTGATAGGCTTAAGCTCGCTTGTGTATGTCGTTTTTGTAAGTTTTCATGTCTGTAATATCTATTCTCAAAATCTAAAAATCTAATGTATGTAACTAAAGAATATTTTTCGTAGCTGGCTTTCCGCCCCTAAATTACCTACAAATTAGTGTACTTTTCAAGAAGTATACTTCAATTAAACTCTTCCTTTTATATTTTAAAAGGGAGTTTGCGGAAATGCCTCCCCAAAACAGACTTTATTTTTATTTTTCCAAATATAAAATTCTTTTATATTTCGAGATCCTTCCGACAAGAAACCTCAAGTTTCAGTCCTACTGCTGGCCCGCATACTGTTAAATAATACTATGAACAGATGATAATCTCTCTACCTATTAAATACGGTACGAACACCCTCTTATTAACATGCATACACTCAGTCATAAGTCGCAGATACAGAAGAGAAACGCGCCGCATTCATCCACTTTTAGCAAAATCTGTCAGATAACTAGACTCTTCTATAGCTGGCTGATTATTACCCAGATTAGGGGTACAGGGTGGAGGGTGTCATTTTCACGCGGGCACATTGCTCGCCACTGAGCCGTAATTGAATCATAAAATTGCGGATTTTGGGACAGACCTTTGATTTGGTGCATTTGATCGGGACCATTTTGTGTGGCGAATTAAGTAGATTTGTCGCTTTCGATTCCGGGCTCTGTATTATGTAAAATTAGTAACGGTTCCTTCGTTTTAATATTTTTCTGGTTGTAATTCCGAATGTAAAGGTGAGTATAGACTACAACATTTACTTGTAACAGAACAACGAGCCGCTCTGTGATATGTTCTAGTGTATCATCCTAAACGTTGAGCACGCTCACCTCTTTGTTACAGCCTATTGTACAAACCAATGAGCATATTGGTGAGCATTTCGTCGAGCGTATTAGTGTAACATTTCGTCGAGCCTTTGCACGAGCCATTTCAAAGAAGAATGAAAGCAAGGTACAACGAAATGTTGGTAAATGCACACTCGCTGTGAGCATTTACCCGTAACATAACAACGCCGAGCATTCCCAAGAACGTTACATTACATGAAAATGCTTTGGAAATTGTACCATCCGTAAGAACGTTACATTACACAGAAATGCTCGAGAAAATGTTGTAGTCTATACTCAACTTAAGAGACATATTCTGAGTATCTAGGCTCATTTGCATTAATTTGGAAGCAAAATAAAATTGTTTAATAAGGTTTATTACTGACTATTATTCTGTATGGGGAATGGTTTTGAACTACTTGATGTGTATCAATGTTCACAGTTCAATATGAATAAAATCTCATATTGATTCTGTTCCCAAGTACACACATACCGCGGCCTACCATCCCCTAATTGAACACCCTGAATACTAAGGACTATCAATTAACCGGCCTTCTGTTTACAACGAAATTCTTTTTCCATCAAACAAGATTTATTCGACTTCAAAAATATGTAAAATTAAATACGAGATTCTCTCAGAGAAGTAACATAAAATAGCGCATGATCTTGAGCGTGGCTACGTTTTATAAGAAGCTGAGTTTATTATCGATATGTAGTACTTTGGCTATTGTCCACAAACACACTGCTCATAATAATTTAGCATATGTATTAACTAGCTGTTGGCCGCGACTTCACTACACTACTAAATGTGTAGGTAACCTAGTAATATAGCAAAACTCGCTGTTGCAACTTGACTTGACACCCCATTTTTATCCCATGGGAACTGATTTATGGGATAAATAGTAATCTATGTGGTGATCCAGGTTATAATCTACGTAAATACCAAATTTCATCGAAATCGGTTTAGCCGTTACGGCGTGATTGAGTAACAAACAAACAAACATCCAAACTTTTGCATTTATAATATTACTAGCTGACCAATCTGCAGCTTCGCACGCGTAGTTTTTTAATAAAAACAATACCCTCCTTTTCCGCAGTTTGGTAAAAAGTAGCCTGTGTCACCCGGAGATAGTGTAGCTTCCCAACAGTGAAATAATTTTTAAAATCGGTGCAGTAGTTTCGGAGCCTATTCAATACAAACAAACAAACAAATAAATCTTTTCTATTTATAATATTACGAAGTTTTTTGTAGATATTGATATGTTTTTTTAATATTCTAGAACATACTTTTGATCTATCATCAATAGTTTCCGCAGCGCATGCGACGAAAGACACTTTTTTACACCTTGGGTTACGTTACCTAAGTTTTAGTAAGGATTTCTTATTTTTTCTAGCAATAAATATAGCCTATGTAACTCAAGGTGAATGTAGCTTTCCAATGGTGAACGAATTTTTTAAATCGAGACAGTAGTTTTTGAGTTTATTCATTACAAACATACACACAAAAATACAAATCTTTCCTCTTTATAATATTAGTATTGATTAGTGTATTAATAGTATTAAGGTGATTAGTTTCCTATATAAAAGTTCTGTAGCGATTCATTAGATAACTGAACAGCAGAAATGTGCTAAACATATGTGTACCGAATTAGTTACATTTTATTATTGTCGAAAAATCAATAAAATTGCACACTTTCATCCATGTACACACGGCTACACATCAACCTATACATTTCCAGTATAAGCTGACCTCTCATTCTACTAAAAGCCTACACAATGCGAGGTCAGCTTATACTGAAACCGTATAGCTTGATGTGTAGCCGTGTGTACTCATTATTTTCACTTTTTTAATTTTTTTTTTATTATATATATATGATAGGCTTGCGTTTGACCACGATCTCGCCTGATGGTAAGCGATGATGCAGTCTACGATGGTACACGCTTGCCTTGAAGAAACCTAATCACTCGCGACTTAAAGATACCCAGACTTAAGATAAATGTCATTAAAAAGTGTTTTTTGTTTCGAATTTTTATGTTGTTGCATTATTATTATCGATTCGTGAATTATAAATGAAAGTGGCTAATTTTATAGTCGACGGTAATAAGTTGTTACTAAATCGATACATATGTTTAGACATTTCGGCTGTTCAGTTATTTAGTGAATCGCCGCTGAAGGTTTGCTTATGAATTTAACCACCTTAAGTCACCACCTGCCTTAATCAATCTTAATACTGCAGAATTGGCAGTAGCTGTTTCTCATAACGCTGAAAGAGATTTAACCATTTTTATAATAGTTATTCACCTGTCACTCATACACTCTACAATAATAATATTTATAGTTTATTAAGATTTGGAACGAGTTGAGTTTCTTCACTGCTCTAAAACTTACTTGCTCCGATCGTCTGAAAATTTGATGCTAAAAATCCCAGTTCATAGAACTAGATTCTATGATGATCCCTTTACCGTTCAAGCAACTTTGGAACACATTACCGGTCTCAATACGGCAAGCTCCATCATTAGCCACATTTAAAACAAGAGTGAAAACATTTATTTCACAGAAACGTCGTAGTATCGCTATAGATATGTATGTCTGTATGTTTATGTATATATATATATATATATATTTTAATGAAATTTATTTGTTGTAGGTATATTTGTGTATACTGTTTTATTTTATTGTAAGAAAGCAGCGCTTTCTTAAAGTTTAGTTTTTGTTTTGTTAATGTAGGTACACCCCCCTCCCCCCTCCATTATTGTAATGTCACAAAAGTCCTATCCAAAGGTTGTCTGGAAAAAATAGCTTCTAAGCGATAAGACCGCCCATTGTACTTGTTTCTTTGTGTTTTTTTATTTTTAAGTCTGTTTCTTTTGAAGTGTACAATAAAGTATTTTCATTCATTCATTAAGATCTACTTGTACAAAAAGGACCTCTTCGATGTTGGCTGCGTCCACACTAATGCCCTTTAAAAGGTCCAAATAAAATCTGTCTGTGATAAATAAGTGACATAATAGTAATTTATCATCATCATCATCATCTCAGCCTGTCTGAACTGAACCCACTGTTGGGTAAAGGCGTCCTCTTTATTACGCCATTCTTTCCCGTCCCTTGCGAGTCTCATCCATTGACACCCAGTAATCTATAGTTATGATAAATCTATATCATGTCCCATCTAAAAGACGACGACCTCCGTGGCGCAGTGGGCAAATAGCCGGCTGAGACGCAGGAGGTAGCGGGTTCGATTCCCGCCGCGGAACGAATGTCCGCATGATCTACAGATATTTGTTCCGGGTCTGGATGTTTTCTATATATTATAAGTATGTATTAATAAAAAAAAATATATAAGTATTCTATCAGTTATCTTGTTCCCATAATACAAGCTCTGCTTAGTTTGGGGCTAGATAGCGTTATGTGAAATGTCCAGAAATATTTATTATTATTATTAAAAGTTGATTTCATAATTATATACATAAGTAACAAAAAAAAACTCGGTATTGGTGTACAGGTTAATATATTTAGAAGCTCGTCTGTATCCGGCTTTATATTTCCGAGGGGACACCTCAAGCAAGAAGGGGCTAAAATTAAAAAGATATCACAGTATTCGAGTCACGCTACACATTAACTTCGGCCGCGATAAAGCGCGCCCTAAAAGCTTCATCTGAATTAAAATTTGCCGGCTGATGTTGTGACTCTGATGGATTACTGCCGCTACTGAGTTGGCTACTCTGTTGTTTAATTTAGTCAGAGATCTTCGCAAATAAAGTGTCACTTTTGATGACAAAACCCACACTTTCTTCTTGAGTTTGAGTTGGAACTTTTTGATGTAGTGTCTTTATGGGACAGCTATTAAAATTGTTGTACTACACGCATTGTTTTGAAGTTAAATAAATATACATAATTGTATATAGAACTAATTTGTTAGATGTTTCATTTGCCTGCCTTTATTAAAATTATCTTTGAGGCGCATGTCACTAACAGTTCACACAACTTCTGCTACGCCGTAGCCTTGGCCGTAGCACATTGGCTACGAAATCACTACGCGTACAAATTGACCATTTGACCGATCGTCGATAATAAATAATACGCGTAGAACATACTTTATTATACCACGTAAATTTATGTGATACAATTGGGTTTAATTGCAAAGTAGCGGTCTCTACCAGACAACCTTTAGATGGAATGATCTGATTGACTATTAACTATTCATTGTACGAAGGAAGCCAGTTTTAAGCGCTGTGGCAATACATTTTTACATCAAACTTCCCTGAATTTTTGAGTGGAAGTGAATAACTATATGAAACCGTTATAGCACAACATTGGGTTAGAATATTAAAAATAAGATGCAGTAACGTTCCCCGTCTACAAGGCTATGGCGGGCTATGGTAGGTTTTAAAATCATTTGTAGTTTCACTTGGTATTCAAGGGTTGTTCCGGGGCGCCGACGCATATTTTATATTTATTACCGGGAGGCGGTGTCTCGTGAAATTGCACTGCTTCAATATGCGACGGTTTTACTTAATACTCTTTAGTGGGATGTGGAAAGATAGATTACGTGATAATGGACGTGAAGGTCGGAGATGGAATTGTTAAGTTTGGGTAATTATCTGAAAGCTCTGAATAAAAAAATATTCACTGGGCATGATGAAGTTATAAGTACGCCATGAAGTAATCTTGAATTAATTATTTAAAAATATATTATTGAACAAAAGGTACCAATAAGCGGTCTAATAGCTTTGAAGCTATGTCTTCTAGAACACCTTTGAATAAAGAGACACGTCGTTATTTATTCTTGTAGCATCATATTAATCAAATAGTATTAGACCAACCAATTAACATCCCAAACAAGCCATGAAAAAAGTGCAAAGAAAACAAGTCATCCCTACTTATTATTATGCTCTACCCGGACGATATCACAAAATATATCTCAAATATCTTAATGAACGGCCCATGAAATCAATCATCTCATAATGAGATAATCAAACAATGATCTTCGATATTCGTCGTCGTGTTGGCACAAGAAATTGTCGGCAATATCGGAAACCCTCGGGAAAATCGCCAATTTTGGGGGAAATCGAGGGTAGATAATTATGTTTGAAGTTAGTTATGAAGGAGAGTCAACATGGAGCGGCTCGTCCTGGCCCGCGCGAACCGAACTTACTTATATAATCCGTGGACCGGGATACGTCTTATTAACAAGTTTACTATTCACACAAATATTATTAAAACAAAAAACATTTTAAGGCTGACATTTAAAACTTATGATATAGTACTGTATTCTGTCCATAGTATTAAATTGGAAAAATAACAAAATGCCGTATATACCGTATATGCCGTTTAATACAGGTCATAATAAAAAAGGCCCTTCCACTGTATAAATTTTCTTTTTACTTCAAGTTAATTAATCGCATCGTCTCGAATGTTCAGCTCAAATGCAGTAAACGATCATTTTTCCCTAAGAGTGAAACAGGTTCCGGGCGGTTTAATTTAGCAGAGTCTCCCCGTAGAGCGCTTATGCAGTCTGGGACATAATAGAAAACATTTGGAACAAGACGGGTACGGAACGGAAAAATCTTTATAAAAACCATTCATAGCTTTATATACTTTTTTTAAAATATTTCATCATCATCATCAGCCGGAAGACGTCCACCACTGAACATAGGCCTCCCCCTTAGATCGCCACAACGAGCAATTGGTAGCCGTTTGCGCCCAACGGCTCCCCGCGATTCTTACTAGATCGTCGGTCTACCTTGTGGGGGGCCGGCCTACGCTGCGTCTTCCAGTTCGTGGTCTCCACTCGAGAACCTTTCTTCCCCAACGGTTATCGGTTCTACGAGCGATGTGGCCTGCCCATTACCACTTCAACTTGCTAATTTTGAGAGCTATGTCGGCAACTTTAGTTATTCTGCGGATTTCCTCGTTGCGGATTTTGTCACGCAAAGAAACCCCGCAAAGAAAATAAAAATATATATTTGTCTGCTTATAATATACAGAGAATCAACCAGACCCGGAACAAATATCTGGACAGTAGCGGACTGGAGGCTGAAAGCGAGGACGTCTAAAGCGCACGATGTGAGGCTCAGAACAGAACTGATAGGCAGCGGATAGAGCTTGCATGATCCGAAGGTTTTTAGCGAAGAGCTCATCAAGCTCATTTGATACTTTTCTCGTTCAGTTCTAGAATTATGTTGGCTCTATCCGCTTCTTATAAGTTCTGTTCCTAGCCGCACATCGTGTGTTTTCGATGTCTTCTATTTCAGCGTTCAGTCTGCTAATGTCCAGATATTTTTATATTATAAGCAGACATATATTAAAAAAAGTATATAAGTATTCTTTCAGTTGTTCGGTTACTATAGTCAAAAAAACAAAAGCAACATCTTTTTTATTAATATAAATTACAAGGATCACTTTGAAACGTCAGTTTTAGTGCTTGTCCATTCGCGACCAAACCAGGAAAGAAAGGCAAGAAACAAGGCTGGTTGTTCTTTTTAATGATCCTTTTAGAATACATGACAATAAAGAAAATAAATTACGTCGAAATTGTAAGACTTTTATACGAGTTAGAGCAATTTTAATTTTGTTCCGGGTCTGGATGTTTTTCTATGTATTACAAGTATGTATCAACAAATAAAAAAAGTATATGAGTATTCTGTCAGTTATTTAGTTCCCATAGTACAAACTCTGCGTTGTTTGAGACTAAATAGCGCTGTGTGAAATGTGTGCATTTATTTATTTCTTATTATAGTAGTTTTTATTATAAATATTTTGTTTAATTACGTTTTAAAATTACAACACATTTAATTACAGTACAAGCTTTGCTTAGTTTTGGGCTAGATGGAGCATTATGTAGCCTTAATTAAATAAATTAACAATAATTCGGTGTTAAGTAAAACCTGAAAAAAAAAACAGTGTATTAAAAGTTTATTTCACCTGTCTGCTCCATGCCGTTCCGTTCCGTTGAATCATGAATACCTCGGAGGCTAATTTTTATTGTACTTTTACAAGACGGGGATAATCGAACTGCCAATCTCGAGAATAACGGAACTTTAGAACAGGATCCATCCGAGACTGCCTTTGGAAAATATGAAGTACGGTTTAAATGTGTTTTAGACTAGTCCTTCACTTAGGATATTGAACTCTTACTACGTCATTCATAAATTCAAACCGTTCGTTGGCAGATACATAGATAGTTAAATATATATACAAAAATAAAGGAAAGTGCAGTGGGCGGTTTTAGTGGTAGGTATTTCAAATCTAACGAAAAGGACAAAACAATGTGTAACTATTCCAAAGATATATCCGAATGTATTAAGTAAACCATGAATAAATATGCCATTTAGTATTTCGCAAGGAACTATAATAATTATGTCATACTATAGCATGTCCTACAACAAACCTGTTTTATGTTAGGTTCTGTGGCTATAAAGGCATGAGTTCTGTTCCTTATAAATTTAATATGACTTGTCCATTTGTATAAGTCTATGTGGTATCTTGTTATTTATAAGATACTAGCTGTTACCAGCGGCTTCACATGCGTGGTTTGCCAATAAAAAGTAGCCTATGTGGTAATCCAGGTTATGATCTACGTACACACTAAATTTCATCGCAATCGGTTTACCCGTTCCGGCGTGAAAGAGTAACAAACATCTATACATCCATACATACAAACTATCGCGTTTACAATATTAGTCCTACTAAATATAATCTTGATAAACAATTTGACAAAAATGGCTACAAAGGTCTACAAGAAAATCCAAAGAGCCATCTTAAAGGGCCACATCCAAAGGCCAAGCGCTCGTGCTCATTAGCATTTTAATCACCTGTCGCGACAGCCACCTGCGCCCAACAACTCAACTGACAATGCATATTTTTATTAGACTTGAATTCAATTTAAATAATTAAGATACATAAACATCTCATCAGATAGAGTTCGTTCGTTGTTTAATAAAATCTATATAATAACGAATAGGCAAGTTAGAACAAATCCAACATATAAATAAACATTTATAATACCCGGTCTCAGAGACATAGTCACGGTCTGTATTCTAGAAAAAGTAACTTTTTTTTATTAATGAGAATC
Organism: Philereme vetulata; assembly: GCA_918857605.2. Taxonomy (NCBI): domain Eukaryota; kingdom Metazoa; phylum Arthropoda; class Insecta; order Lepidoptera; family Geometridae; genus Philereme; species Philereme vetulata. The sequence continues at coordinate 1,805,109 of OU975460.1, read as the reverse complement.
ATCAACACAGCATACACTGACAATATCCAGCGGTTACATCTATTAATGTTAGAACTTAGTGCTACTATACTCACAGAAATATAAATTTTTTAATTCATTTTTAACAAAAATATAACCGACTTCAGATAATAGAAAAAACAAACTACTCAACCGATTTATGGGACCAATCTGAAAATAAATCCTAACAAATACTAAAAGAATTTTCCAAATCGTTTCATAAAAGACGGAGTTATGAGGTAACAAACATAAAAAATACAGATATTAAGTTTGACGCGCACATACTAAATGCAAATTTATGACTTATATGGTTTTCCCATGGATGCCATTATCAGAACTGGACCAAATTTAAAATGGGACCACGTGGAAAGGACTTGCTTTCAAATAAAAAAAGAATCATCAAAACCGGTTCACCCAGTCGAAAGTTCTGGTAACAAACATAAAAAAATACAGTCGAATTGATAAACTACTCATATTTTAAGTCGGTTAAAAACACAATTAATTGTATCCTCATCATTAACATATCAACCACAGGGCAATTGGGGAATTGTTCAATATAGAGCGCTGCTCAGATTTCTAGAGCGACCGGTCTTGTGCGGCCTGCACCCAACGGCTCCCACCAACCTTTATCAGGCCGTGTTGACACCTAGTGGGGGCCGTCCCACGCTGCGATTTCCAGTGCGTGGTCTCCACTCTACAACCTGTCCTTCTACAACAACGGCCGTCAGTTCTTCGAGAAATTGTATGCAGAAATATTATAGAACGTATGATACAATACAATAACCACAAAAAAGTCGCACTCCGGGAGTGGTGACAGAAATTAAAACTTGAATAAAAGCTGAATACACTACAGACGTGTAAATCAGTGTCAGTGTCAGGTGTCGGTAACAGTGTCGCGAGTGCAATGGTTTTTTCACATTAAATGTTCAGTATGCCCAACGCGCCTAAAGAAAGCCTCACTTCAAAAACATAATCACCAATACACGTATGCGGTTTACACAAAATAAAAGTGAAATACACAAGGTTTCACAAATTTACATCTTATTCCTGCCCCAGTTCTGATTGAACATGATGCAGCACTTCTGTTACATTTACCCACAATTCCACTAAGCTGTTCCAGTATCATACCCTTTATCCCCGACAAGAGTTCAATGTAAAACGTGTTTTAATGTATGTGGGTAGGGATGGAAATTGTGTAGAGGAACGTGCGAGCCGTGGCTGCGGCAATGCCATTGTTGCATTGCATATTGTAAGGGTTAAAACGCCCAGAGCATGTGGTTTTGGCATTTGTAGGCTGAATACATGAATAGGCGCTGGTTTAACAGATTTATGAAAATATGAATCAGCTTGTACTTTTTGTCAGTGAAAATGACACACAATGTGAGCTGGAATATAAAAACTCTATACAAACACACATGTGTACTGTGTTTTACTGGTGGTAGAGCTTTTGTGAACGAGTTCGAGGAAGTGGGCACCACCGTCTTACCTTTATCTGCCGCCAAATAGCAGTACTTGTGCTGCTGTGTTCAGGTTAGATGGTAATGGTATGTTCCTGTAATTACTGGCACATAGGCATAACAGCTAAGTCCTATAGTATGGCAACATATCCACATAGAGATCAAGACAATATAATAGCTTGTTTTTAATTCTATGTGGATATCCATGGGCTGCAGTAGCCACTTAACATCTGGTGGACTGCATGCTCGTTTGCCATATAAGTTATACAAAAAAAATGTGTATGCAGTTGGAACTTATGAACAGAATATTTATTTTGTTGCAAACGCACCGCGTGTATGTTATTGTACCAAGATTTATAGGTTTTGTAGAAAAATACAAAATATTTCTTAACAAATGGACAACTAGTTCGATTTTATTGCCTATAAATATTTAGCAATGACTCTTACCTACACGTGGTTTAGTGTAAATTGTGCCATAGATGTGCACAATATTTTCCGTACAATTGAAAACGTTGTTGTCCAATTGTTGTGAAGCATTAAACGTTCAAAGAACACCCATTTTTCTGGTCTATTATAACTGAAAGCTTTTACCGTTTTGTTAGAATTCGTGCAGGGGAACCACAAAGCGAAATTAATTTTAAAATACACTAAAGAAATTAACTTTCCGTCTGGGGACGGGGAAGTTTCGAACGAGGAAACACTCGGAAGGACTTAAAAATAATAAAGCCTTGTGGTCCGGGACAATCCCATGTTTATAGTAACTTTGTCGAGAATGTTTTGTAGAACCTAATTTTACTGCCGTTGTTCGGAAAACTATCCTTTGGCTTCTGTCTTTTAACGGAGTTATAATTTTTTGGCATTATTTAAAAAAATTGTAGAATATTGTGGAAGACAATACTAAGATATTTTAATATTTTAAGAGTTGGAGGTCATCAGTCAGTAACAGAAACAAGTCACTAACAAGCTTCCAATCACTGCTAACCAACACAAAAATACAAATCTAAATAAAATTCATAAATTAATTTTATATTTATGAATATTAATTCAGATCAGTTAATTCAAGATCACTTTAAAAAACATAATATAATCTGGTAAAATGCCGAAGAAATAATACACAGTAATCAGATTATGTGTTACTAGCCAAACGTTCAACAACCTTATTAATAAATAACATCCGCGAATTAAGACGGTGAGCCCCAAAGGCTATATATAATATATATACAGACAGACAGTTAGACAGGCAGGTAACTAATATAAATATTCACACATTATTACTAAAAGCTCGTAAGCCGATAGATGAAGCCCCCATTCCGTTGATAGGTAATTTTCGGGTATCCCTTGAGGGTGTTTCTTGAGAATCAACACCAGTGTAATTAACAGATTCATTTAAAGTTGAACACTTTGATGTGTCGTGGTGTGGTGAGATGCGTCAGTGGCAATATTAGTAGAAGTTTGTTTGATTAATGAGAGCAACTTGCAACACGGTAGACATTACATTATTACTAGTTCCTAGAGTGCTCTGTAGATTAACGTATTTTTTTTTGTTTCAGTTTTTGATGAGATCCTTGGAAGTACAGAAAACGAGACTTTTCACCGAAGAGTTACATGGTTACTGCAAAGGTTAATTAGTAAAGACCAATCTGTTCTCGCTTCTTATTACTCCAGGAAGTTCCACTATCTCCATTCTATCATCGGGAAACCAGACATTTCAGTTACGTGGCTGAAATACCTCCCATTCGCACAAAACGGTTCTCTTCGACCTTTATTATGCGCACCGCCAAAAAGTGGAACACCTTGCAAGTTTCCTAACACGAGTAGCTACAACCTTTAAGTCGCGAGTGAATAAGTTTCTTCTAAGCAAGCGTGTACCATCGTAGACTGCATCATCGCTTACCATCAGGCAAGATCGTGGTCAAACGCAATATAAAAAAAGTAACACAGAATTCCAAAGCCGTTTCATTTTAAGATCTGATTTAAATACTGTAACTTTCCCTTAAAACGAGTAAAAAGAATGAAGCTTTCATGCCTCATAAATTAAAAAAGCCAAGTGCACACTAGCCCCTCAACAGGTGCCAGGTTGTTCGCACTCGGAGGCAATAATTGTCCTACATATTTATGAGTCTCGTTTTGCCTCCACAGTGAGCACTACTCTTTTATTTTTACAGTCAGTTGAACTTAAATTGTGCTCTTTCACGGTTCGGGTTTATCGCTTTGTCTGGAAAGATTGCTTTCAAAATGTTTGTAAGAAAACTAATTAGAAATTGTAGTTTTAAAAGTTAAATTAAAATCATAACCAGGAAACATTCTGTAAGTCTTGCACCATGTAAAATGTTTAATTTGAAGATAAGGTCTTTGAACTCCATTGCAAGTAGCTAATAAGAGTCTGTAAATTGTCAGGGCTAAGGCGTAATTCAGTAAAATTTTACAATTGAATACATTGTTGTATTCTATTTTATTTTAATTTATTTCGGAACATCAAACAGTTACACTATAAAGGTTAGGTAAGATACAGTATTCATGTGATAGAAGTATTAATAATGTAACCCACTACGTTATCCACATATTGGTAAGACAGAATCGAAAAGTAAATGCAACTGGAGGGCCAGAAGGACCTTATATCTATTTAAAACAAAACTATAAGTATATAAGTAAATTTAAAGCATACAAAGCAAATAAAGGAAAAAAAAGTTAAAGGAAAAGCACAGAACGGAATTACGCTAAGACAGAAGCGACTGAAGGTCGTGTTTTGAAAGTATTATTTATAGACACTAAGTTCTTAAATTGATAAGATGAGTACGCAAATATGTCTACAGCCTCGAATGACTTATTGTAAGACTCAACCACACGTCGGATGGGCGCGCGTATCGCTATCTCCGAAATTCGCTAAAATATGCATTTCCTTAACAGTGTTACAGTATCTTCGTTTTCAGGTCGAGGGTGGGCGGCGACAAAGGGCGCGCAACTTCAAAGCGGCGCCGACGGGATCAAAGAAGCCGACCCTCTGATAAAACCCGCCGGATAAAACTATCGGACTAACGTTTGATATCCGATTGTCAGTTATATCACAAACACTGAAAAGGTGTTACGGTAGTCTCTTCAAACTTGAGAATAGTTCTTTGTGGCATTTGTAATACGATTAAGGGTTTCGTTTTTAGGAAGGGATTTTGGGGTCTATGTTAAAGCGATTTGCCAGTTTCATTTGATAGTGTGTCATTGTAGGAGTGTTTTACATATTCTATCGAATATTACATTTTCTATTAAATGGTTTTCCAGACATACGTATTAGACATGACATGATTCACTTTTCATTGCAGTCGCATCGAAAATGTGTATAAATACAAACCTATCATTTCAAGTAAATAATCGTTGCTCCCAATCATTCGGATAGAAACCATCAGTTCATCACGTTCTCATCCCACATCAATCAACAATCATCAAAACCAGTTTGAACTAGAAACAATCGTCGATCGAACAACAATCCGCTGCAGTTTAATCTCTCGTTCGCCAGATATACCGGTGAGCCGGCCGGCGCGGCGTCCGGTAGTCCGGATTACCGAGCTCGGGTGGCCGGGGCCGAGCGTGACGACGCACGTGCCTCCGCGATTAGGCGCACAGCCCACTGCCCCGCTTACAACCTGGATCGTGGAACCTCGATACATCCGGATAAGTATAGGAATCTAAAGTGAACAAAGTTTTACAATAGTAAAGTTATAGGAACAGCGAGTTTGAAGGTCGTGAATCAGGTGATTATGATGCAATCCAAAATTATGGGTTCAAAGTTTAATTGTGAATTGCATTGTAATTTGAAACGACACGGACTTTGAATTGGATGGAACTAAAACTTTATTCACAATTATTGTAAAACTGCATTGGCCTAGAAATTACATAGTTTATACATTTATTTCAGGCTCTACATTTGATAGAAAGTGTGTAAAGTTTCGATTAGAATGATTGAAAAATAATTACACAATTTCTGTCGATATGGTTGAGGGGGTGTTTGAAGGTTGTTCACTTTTTCACGCACCCCCTTAACCCTATCCAACGATGAAGATCGGTGAAGACTCAAGAACGAAGCAAATCCGTAACTTGATCGGCCACGTGTATTCTTGGGGAATTAACACACATTGTGAGATGTTATTGCTTGAGAATACACGTAGTTGACAAGATTAAAAGCATCATAAACGAAAAAAGGAAAACATAAAGAATATTGACTATCGCGACCCCATATTCGAAGACGAGACATTTTAAACCATAGGTTAAATACTGCCTTGTCTACGAAACTCTCTACTTGACGGTCAAAAATAGTTATTGAATTCGAATTTATAAAGTTTTTGATGATGTACAAACCAGAGCTTCTAACTAAGCTTTTCATTGTTGTGATTTAACTTCAAGGTGGGATTGTTCAGCATTTCATTTGTTACACTTTTATTTTTCGTTTGCTCTCAGTAGTTCAATTCATTAGTTTGATCGTCAAACTACTGAGAATTTTTAATAAAATTTAAAAAACGCTTGTTTCATCAAAAAGGTTTATATTTGTGTTTGTACATCTGTACCAGATCCTTGATAAAATACATACCTAATCGAAAAAATATTTTTCTGTCTTGCTTATCTCAACAAGCTTAACAAGAGACAATGAAAATGCTTATATGTCTAAAAAATGATCATTAGTTAATGATCAATTTGGAAACGTCAATTGGTATATGTACAATTGGTATATTATAAACATTTTTTTAATTCTATTTTATTATAAATTGTTTCTCAATTAAAATAAGTTCGACAAATGACGGTCGAACTAATGACAAAAAAAATCTCACTATTTCGACGATCGAACAACTGAGAGCAAACGTTATTTTTTTACTTAGAAGCACTGGTTTAGGTGACAGAGTCAACCACGTTGGCGCGACGCATCGGGTATCGCTCGGCAGGATAGAAGGCAAGTCGATAGTACTTAAGGTGCTTTTGTGAGATAGGACATAATCGTCTGTTTTCGCTTTTCTATAACAAAAAATTCATCAATGATCAAACGGTTTTGGGACTTTTCAACTAGCTCCTCATTTTTTATGGATTAAGAAATGTGTTATGTAGACAACGAGAACTTCCGATGATGACCTTTCGTCGATACGACTTCTACCCTGTCGGAACTTATACTTCGAGCCTCTCCATCGCGGATACCAAAGGTAAAGAAACACTGTTATATGAGACTAGCTGACCAATCCGCAGCTTCGCACGCGTAGTTTTTCAATAAAAACATTACCCTCCTTTGCACAGTTGGTAAAAAAATAACCTATGTTACTCAGGGTGAATGTAGCTTTCCAATGGTGAAAAAAATTTTGAAATCGGCCCAGTAGTTTTTGAGTTTATTCATTACAAACATACACACAAAAATGCAAATCTTTCCTCTTTATAGTATTAGTATAAATATAAATAATTACTGTAAAATTATTTATTGTGTGTTCAGCTCCCCTATTCTGTATCTTGAAATCACCCGGTCACTAAAGTTTGACAAGTACGAGTTAAATGCATAAACTAAGTAAGTAAAGTAAAAAAACGTTTATTTTGCATCACAAGGGTATATTTAACATAATACTCACAGAATATAATAGTAATGTGAAATTTAAAAGTCACCACTCATCATTATGCTGAGTAGCATAAAATTGACACCACTACAGCGCTGGTCTTCCGTGGTGCCATTGCCGTGCGTGCAGGCAGCAACTGCGGCAACACATCAGGTGTGCTTATTAGTAGGTACATAAGAACTAGTAAATAATAAATATATATATATATATATATATATATATATATATATATATATGTAAAAATAACATATATACAAAATAAAAAAAAAATACTAATATAAAACAACCAGTTAACTTTGAAACTGAAGCAGGTAACTTCAATGTACATGAGCAATTATAATTCATAACATATACAAATACAACATATTTATTTTGTGTCAATTTTTAAATTATATTAATACAACAGTTAAACTTAATACAACATACAAGACAACAAAATAGGTCTTCACTCAGAGGTATGGCACTGTAACGTGTAGCTACTGTAGCGCTGGTATTATGTGACGCCTTTAGTGCGTGTGAGCAGCAGCAAATAGAAACACGCGTTTACATTGTTATTTAACATATAAATGTTTACAAAAACTAAATTAAATATTATAAACAATACACTACTTAACATTACACATAACTTATTAAAGCAAGACAGGGGAAGTTTTTGTGAGGTCAAAAATAAACAACAAATTTCTGCAAATTATGAAATAAATAAAATATTAAATATATGACAATGTTGAGAACTTATTAATTTAACAAAAGTAACCTTTGCAACTAAATTAAATGAAGGCCCAGAACCTACTGATGCAGTAATTTGTGAAAGCTTTAAAAGATTGAACCGATTTTGCGTTTCGAACTGGTGGGGGTAGATTATTCCGGCATTTTGTAGCAGCATAAAGGAAGCTACCACAAAAAGCAGTCGTTCTGTGGCGTGGACAGATTTAACGAGTGGCAAACCGTATGTGACGGTTAGAGAATTCAAGCTTGTCATACAGGTATGAAGGCTCCTGATTTATAATAATACCAAAAAGCAAAGTCGCGACCTTTAAATTTCGGCGTGATGACATATTCATTAAACCGTGTGCACGTATGTATGGCGATATGTGCGCTCGCCGCGGAACCGGAAAACAAAACGCATGCGAATTCGCTGTGCTAATTTTTTTGTAAATAAAGTTACTTCAAGAATTGTCAAATTACTTAGTGACTTACTTTCGTAGGCGTGACTTTCAAGGTAGAGATCAGGGAGGGAGGGGAGGGGAGGATGGGATGGAGGGGAATATGATACCATAAAACTATGAATCTGTATTTTTTACCCCAGACACACACTTCAACATGGCAGCGGCATGGTATAAAGTGTCTTCCTATTTACCAGTACCTAGGATAGAAATGGTGGAGTGGTAACATTACTGTTTGTTCCAGGGTTCAACCAACTGAACTAGGCAGCTAGCTAGCTTCATTCCAGACGGCGGTGTTCAATGATTCTCCAGGACACACATTTGATCAACTGGTTAGTTTCCATTCTATCTTAAACGCTAAACCTCAAAACTAGAATCACGTACCATTTCGTAGAAATATTTTAATTGTTTAGGGTTCCGTACCCAAAGGGTAAAACGGCACCCTATTACTGAGGCTCCACTGTCTGTCTGTCTGTCTGTCCGTCTGTGACCAAGGTGCATCTCATGAACCGTGATAGTTATAGTTGAAATTTTGACAGATGACGTATTTCTGTTGCCGCTATAATAACAAATACTAAAAACAGAATAAAATTAATATTTAAGAGGGGCTCCCATAACCAAACGTAACATTTTTGCTCGTTTATTCTCGATATTGATAACGGTAACTGGTAGACGCTTGAAATATTCACAGAATATTTAGTTATATATTCACTTTAAAAATAAATAACTAAATTAAAATAAAACAAATATTTAAGGGGGGCTCCCATACAACAAATTATTTTTATGTTTCCACTTGTTATTTTTATTTTAAAGTATATTAATTCAGTATATTATATTATATATTTATATTATTTTCAACTTACAGGAAAATCTTAACATTTTTCAAACCATCTCCAAAATTCCTCGTATGAAAAGGTAGGTTGCGGGTTCATATCCCGTCCGGCTCGTAAAATAAATCTACTTACTTACGTGATTGTGATTATACAAGATGTTGTATCTGTGTGCGTGTATCAAATGAACCACTTTTAAAGTTCATAGCAGTGACAGATTTTTTTCAACGAATGTTTTTTGTTTCAGATTTGCTTCCTCTTGCGTGTACGAGTAGTAAGATTACGGCATCTACTAGAAAAGAAGAAACAATATGCACCAATACGTTCTAAGCAATATAAATAACGTAATAATATTTAACGTATGTACGGATTGTACGGGTGCAGATCGCAAAAGTGACTACTTTAATAATCACTAGCTGACCAATCCGCAGCTTCGCACGCGTAGTTTTTCCATTAAAACATTACCCTCCTTCTGCGCACTTAGGTAAAAAGTAGCCTATGTCACCCGGGGATAGTGTAGCTTACCAACAGTGAAAGAATTTTTTAAATCGGTCCAGTAGTTTCGGAGCCTATTCAATACAAACAAACATACAAATCTTTCCTCGTTATAATATTAGTATAGACAACGATAATCCCCATGGCACATGTTTAGAAAAGTTATGCTAAGTTTTAGTTAAACGCAGTTAAAAAAATTACCGAAAGTACCTACAAAAAAAGTAACACTTCCGATGAATGTTGCGGTCGGCACTCGTACTAGTACACACGGCTACACATCAAGCTATACATTTCCAGTATAAGCTGACCTTGCATTGGCTTTTCGTAGACAGAGAGGTCAGCTTATACTGGAAATGTATAGCTTGATGTGTAGTCGTGTGTACATCTTACAAGTATTAAGTTTCTCAGAATGGATTTTTTTTAGATACTAACTACTTACTGTTCATTCAGTAAACAGTATTTTATTGCGTTCATACAAGGTGGATTATGATGTTACATGTCAGATATTATTGACTAGTCAAGAGTCCAGTACTTCATATGCACCCTGCAAGTAAGGGTGTAGCAATATCAATGCTAACTAGGCAGGTCTAGTGGAATCGAAGTTAGCGATTTTATGTTTTGAATTTTATTGGTTAGTGAAATCATTAATAAAAATAATCTTTATTTCAGACTCATGAGGTCCATACACATTTACTAAATACAATACAATACACATAATTCGCAATAAATCACCTTAAGTAGTTTAGGTGGCAATGCCCACCCAACGTCTATACCTCTTAGAATGTATAAGCCTTTCTGCCAGACTTCTAATGATTAGCGTTATTACAAGTGTCAACTCTGGACATGAAAGACGCTATCCTCCTACGCTGAATAGCGTTGAAAGTATCAACGCATGCTTCGTTAAACATTTCGGAGGCACTACAGTAGCGCTTTAAGCCCATCAGTTGTCTATGGTATTATAGGTTACCCTTATACTGTCATGGGACTTTTTAGTATACTCCGTCCAGAGTTGACACGTGTAAAAAGTCTGGCAAAAAGACCTAAAAAGCGTCGCTTTCACGTCAGGAGTCGACTTGCAGAATTTTCTTGCAATCATATTGCCCACAATACATAAGGCTCTGCGCTGGCGTTCTACATCTGCGTCATCTTTCTTTAATGTAGAAAATTATTTACATGTCTTGTCGTTAAAAAAATCGTCTAGTGTGTAGTAACTCTTTACCATTAGTATATGTTTTAATCTATGTTTAACAATAATTATAAATTTAATTATAAGCTGTTAGTGTTCCACAACAGGACAAAAGACTCCCGTCCTTTCTTCCACTCTTCATATTAATTTCAGAAACTAAAAAAATACTGTCTCTTTTTGTAATGTTTAACCAACGCGTTTTTTTATAATACAAACATATCTTGGCTTACCTGTAAATTGAGTACCTAATAAATATATTTCTTAATGTAATGATTGAAGTTTAATTTCTAATCATACCCGGAAGATAGAATATGTAACATCCTTACTCACATGAAAATCTAGATTAAATGTGTCTTATCACAGGTTCGAATTCTGGGGCCCAGTTCGGCTAACTTATAAGAACAAACCCTAATGGAGCCATACCATTATTACTAGCTTTTATATATCTTGCAATGTGTGTATGTTTGTCCGGGTGGATTCTTGCAACTGTATTTTATATCAGTTATCTTTAACCGAGTAATCTGAAATTTGGTATACACGCTTATTTTGGATGACAATGCATGCTTAGCTATGTGACGTCATTCTAATTCCAATATGGTGGATCATCAAAGATGGCGGATTAGTTATTTTTTCTGCACTACGACAGTGTGGGTATCAAATGAAAGGGCTTGCTAAGGAGAACACGAAAACTAATACAACGTCACATTAAATCCAATATGGCGGGACCTCCAAGATGGCGGAGGATGTTTTCTGGTTTGTATAAAAGCTTGTTTGGAAAAGTAAGTATTCATCAAAAAACTTATTTAATGATTATGATTGCTGTTCCTATCACAAGCTGCCAAATTTTCAATGATGTTGTCAACAACGGCGGTCATTAAAAAATAGTGTGATAGTAGAATACCAAAAAGGTACATAAAGTGGCCATTTTGTGACGTTATCATGTCATAGTGAAGCGATTGATTTAGTAGAAATGGGTCCTTAAAGAGTTTACTTACACGCGAATTAATAAAGAATTTTATTTATACAAAACTGTTGCACCTCAGACGTGCTAACCTAAAAACAGATCGTAACTTTTTTTTAAAACTTCCGGTGATGGAACTAGCATAAGACCCACATGATGTTATGTGATAACCATCGCCTATATCAAAGTATTGCCTGGCAGGTAGGGCTTGCAATTCGGATATATGAATATCCGTATTATTCGGATATCCGTGTAAGTTTACTATCCGGATAGTGACGATCAATATATTCGGATAATTCGAATAAAACTAATAGTAAAATTCATCAATAAATCACGATTTGAACATGAAATTAACTACATCAAAACCATAATTTCATATTTATGTGCAGTAAGTACATGTATCTAACAAGTAATCTGAATTTAAAACACTATTTATCCTTTATTTTTAATATTTGTCGCATTATAAGACATTCAGAAAGTCGCGACTGACAAGTTGCTTACGTATTGCTTAAGTTTTGTGACAGAAAACGTGATCTAAAGTATACCTATCGAGTTTCCTTATTGTCAAAAGTGAATTATATTGTAATGGTGAATGTTGGAATAACTTAAACATTGATTGTAGCTACTTTAATAACAATTACTTTCATTTTAACGCTTTTCCCAAAACTATTCGAATTATCCGTAATATCCGGATATCCGAATAGTAAAGTTCACAACTATCCGAATTATTCGAATACCAAAATCTTACGGATAATGCAATAATGCAAGCCCTACTCGCAGGTCACGTAACTTAGAAACGTGCCCTACAATGCACTGCCCTGCGTCTATTAACGGTGTCAAGGTGTGCCTGTAATTTCACCGGAAACCATACGCTTCATACCGAAACACAGCAATGCTGCTTAGCGGCAGAATTAGGTATGGTGTTAGTACTTCCCCATACGAGCCCTACTTATATAGGTATTTTATTTTGCGAACAGATAAAATAGAAACTAAATTTACCTAAATAGCTAAGTGTACAGCACACTGCCACAGATACGCAAGAAATAGTTAACTATAGGCACAGAGAAATAATATGCTACGTACAAAAATGGCGAATGCGCACTCGACTCGAAAGTACAGCTTTTTAAATCCCATGAAACAAATTGTTCAAAAATAGTATGTATGTATGCGTAAACTGTGCGTTGCCCAGGCATCCTCCGTCGCGAGTCTGAATTGAAAATTGCGAGTTAATTTGGCATCAATATAGGTTGTTTGATAATATACGCACAAAAATGACAGGCGTTGTTTTGAGCACAATAAATAAATTAGTGAAATGTTTACCCTAGAAATGTGAAATTTATTTTAGCATGTAAAAACAAACACTTTATTAAACATAAGTTGTGCTATTGCATAATGCTTGCCTTCTAACCTCAGATACTGTATTGGTGACGTCTCGAGATATCTCTAGTTATCATTTCTAACCCAAAACTCGCAGCCATTTCCAAGAGATATCAAAAATACGTGCCTGCCTAGATCTACAGTAGTAAGTAGGTACTAGTAGGAAAACTACGTTTTTGTGGATTACGGCCTTTAATTTTGGATGTCGATTACAAGAGTAGGCAGTAAGTTTTATATCGAATTAATCACCTAAACTTAATACGATTTTCTTTAAAATTTTATAATATAGTAGTTTTTTTTGACAAGTCTTTTTTATGTTTTGAGAAACCGTCACTTGGGTATCGTCAGTATTAATATACTAAACAATGTGTTTGGTAATCCAAACAAAATTATCTGTAGTGTGATCTGGCTTTATTAGTACTAAAACAAATAAAGTGTTCACTTACTTATAATGATTCGCCCACACTAGTCTGCCAGTTTTAGTTGCAATATTCTCTTACTAGCTTCCGCCAGCGGCTTCGCACGCGTTGTTTGTCAATAAAAAGGTGCCTATGTGTTAATCCAGGTTATAATATACGTACACACCAAATTTCATCGAAATCGGTTCAGTCGTTACGACGTGATTGTGTAACAAACAAACAAACATCCAAACTTTCGCCAGCAGCTTCGCACGCGTTGTTCGTCAACAATGTGTTTACCCAGGTTATAATCTACGTACATACCAAATTTCATCGAAATTTGAACGGTTGAATCGAAACAGTTTAGCCGTTACGACGTGATTGAGTAACTAACAAACAAACTTCCAAACTTTTGCATTTAGAATATTAGTGTGATGTGATATACTTTCTGCGTGGTGATTACACTTCAATAAATAAACATACACAAAATAATACGCTTCTAATAAACTGTAGCTACAGTTCTATTATGACGACCTCCGTGGTGCAGTGGGCGAATAGCCGGCTGAGACGCAGGAGGTAGCGGGTTCGATTCCCGCCGCGGAACAAATGTTTGCATGATCTACAGATATTTGTTCCGGGTCTGGCTGTTTCTCTATATATTATATATAAGTTATCTGGTCCCCATAGTACAAGCTCTGCTTAGTTCGGGGCTAGATAGCGCTGATGTGTGAAATGTCCAGCAATATTCTATTAGAAGTGTTGGTAAATATATACCAACACTTCTAATAGGATTTATGACGCTTATCTGAATTAATTGTGCCTATATTCTATCGACTGGGCCTAACTGATTCTCCAGTTATTTTTTTTAATTGGATAGAACTCGGTTTGACTACAATCTCACCTGATGGTAAGCGATGATATGGTCTAAGATGAAGCACGAAGATCTAGAAGAAACCTATTTACTCTTACCTTAAAGAGGCCCGGATTGTATTCTTTAGGAAAAACAGACGACGGTAGTGTTCCATACCTTATCTGTACGCATCAAGAACTTAGAACCAAAACGGTGTGTGCGAATGGGTGGTATATCAACTAGGTACGGATGGTACTGAGCTGTGCGCCTGCTTGTCCTTTGATGGAAGGGAGATGGCAGGATCAGATCGTATAGTTCCTGGGCGCATTCCCCAAAATGTATTCTGTAAAAGATCGATAGGCTTGCAACTTTACGGCGGTGTTCGAGACTTTGGGTATTAGTCTCCACCATATATTGCTCACCTATAAGCCCAAAAGCCCTATGTTCTATTGAGTACTAATAACAGACAGTAAGTATTGAGGAGCATCCCCAGTGTGACTTCAAACCAAATCAGTCAGTGGCGCAACTTATTTGACGATTCTTGGTACTGTGGTGGTAGGAGCAACTGCAGTAGGTATATGAAGAACAGCATTTTAGCATATCTATATAGATAGATAGATAATTTCTTTATTGCACACCATTAAAAATAAAACAAACAAAAGAGAATACAAAATTAAATCAAAGATACAAAGGGCGGCCTTATCGCTAAAAGCGATCTCTTCCAGGCAACCTTTGGATGGACAGGATCTGTGTGAACAAATGAGGACGGCGGCGTTAATTAAATAATAACCAACAGAATAAGTACATAAATGACTAAAATAAAATATACATATAAATAAATATAAATAATTTTATAATATTAAATAACCTACTTCTAAATACATAGGTAATTAGAAAAAACAATAAAAAATTATATACAAAATGTAAAGTTGCGAAGTCTTAGTGAGCGATGAACGACAGATAATGTTTATTAACCATGTTTTTAAAAACAGGAAGGGATTTGGCGTTACGAATTGAAACAGGTAGTGCATTCTAGAGTCTGGTAGCCTGAAGAGTGAAGGAGTTAGTATAAAATACTGAGGTATGATGAGGAGTTTTCAATTCAAGGTTTTCAGCGGAGCGTAAGAACCGGGAGTTGGAAACATGAAGAAACTCAAAGCGTTCTTTGAGGTAGCTCGGAGTAGAAGAAATGAAAAGGATGCTGTAAAGGAGGGACAGGATGTGAGCATTCCGACGAATGCGGATGGGTAACTACTTGAGCCTGTGGCGATACTCAGAAATGTGATCGTATTTACGCAAGCCAAATATGAATCTAATAGATAAATATATATAGATAGACAAGAATAGCAAGTTGGCTGGTAGGAGAGCGACTATTACGAAAATACTAATTTTGAAGTATATTTCATACTCTTTATTCTTTATTGTACACAAATAGATTTACAGACAAAAACAGCTTACAAAATGGGTATATACAGAGGTGGACTTAACCCTAATAAGAGTTTTCTTCCAGCAAACATTTAAAGATAAGAGATAGTTAATTATAGTGGTGGGTACGTGCACAGAAAAGAACATTGGAGTAAAATACTAATAAATTCCTATAGTTGTACAAAATATATACCAAAATAAATACAATACTTATACATAATAAAATAATATCTACAATCTATACCTACATTATAGATAAACATAATACATTATACTTAAGGGGACACCGGAGGGACAATCGCCCATACAACACGTACTACCAAGATCATTTCTAATTGGAGCATATTTCTACCTTAATAAGGTATTATTTTAATTTTAATAGTATTTATCTAGGTTCCCAACCATATATTAGACCAAAATACTTACCTAAACTGAAATAGAAGCGTATCGCATTCTGCATGTTTTTTCGTCATAAAAGACCTATTTTCAACCTAATTGTTTCGTATTAAAAACAACAACATCTTACGTATCCTAGTCATGGGAACATAGATAATATCGTCTAGTTACAGAACAACAACACAATGAGAAAAATACAACAAGATTTCAGTCATCATTTTCGGTATTACGGAACATCGTCAAAATCTAATCAAATTTAGAATCGTTCTATTGCTATCACTGTCGCTCTGCGTGGCTAAACTTCGTCAATAAACAGGGATAGCGATATTCAGGCCGAAGTTTTTGACGCTGCCGAATTGAAGGTGCGCTCGGGGTTCGCCAGCGCGTTAATATACCTATCATTATTATAAATTCGGGATCTATCACGTACCGTCTTATCGGTGTTTCGACCGACAAGACGAGACGCGAGGCGAGACGTTATTCGGAGCGGATCGCACTCACTCTGATGAAGGTCACGAATTGAACCGAAACATTGTCGGTCGAAACACCGATAAGACGGTACGTGATAAATCCCGTATTTATAATAATGATTGAAATCAATCACGAAAGTTTTCTAAGTAAAATTAATATACCTACTTATACATAATAACCTAAAAGTTTACTTTGACTCTAAGCTTAAAAATGTTTAGTGATGGACTTGCGCGGATAGTGTGGAAGAGAATTCCACAGTGTGACTCCATGGACAATGAATGAGCATTCATAAATGAGCTGTTGTACCAAACTCTTGTATCTTGTGGGATCCACAAGATGGGGTACGTGAGTTAAATAAAATTCACTCTCAACTTTCATAAAGAGAAGGAATTTTTTAGCGATATAACTAAAAATTAACAGTTTTCGGGTTTTTCCTTTACTTGTGCAATAAGAGCTTGCTTCTCGCCAAATTTCATGATTCTAGATCAACGGGAAGTACCCTATAGGTTTTGATTTATTTGCGAGTCAAATTTTGTTGATTGCGTTGACTTAGAAGCTTGCTTTATTACAGCTCCAAGGGACCGTATACCTTAGTATTCGATATTAATTTCGACTTGATACCTCTGCGCCTTCCTGAGAAAAAGGGTCTTGACAGACGGACAAACAGACGGACAACAATGTGACCCTATAAGGGTTCATTTTTCCTTATGAGGCACGGAACCCTAAAAAGCAAGTGTTAACAGCTCTTAAAATGTATCGTACGACAGCAAAGACATTCTACAAATATGAAGGTGGCCGATACTCTGGAAAGTCTTTCTCTAAAGCTTAGGCATTAATTATGGGCCACTACTGTAGTTTAGGTAAGTAAAAGTATTACCGTTTCGTAAACAGATAACAGAAAGTATGTCAATGACAAAAGTTTATACTTTATGTCGTTTTGTAACCTGGTACAGTTAATCCTCTAACTCATAAACCATTACTAAACCTAGATACGAAAACACACAGGGTATATGAAATAATACACATGATATTGAACGAAAATATTTAATTGCAAGTAAACTAAATCACTGTCAAATAGTATGCCGACTTCTAGCTCTCTATGCAAAGTAATAATAAATTACCAATCTGGAACACACCATACGAGTCTAGATTAGTTCCGTATTTCTATCATAAGTATTTACACATTTGTAGGCAATGGCAGAATACAACACACCAATAGTACGACATCCTAGAAAATAAAACTTAGAACTTACATCATTTCTTGTTTATTAAACTTATGTCCAGTTACAATATCGCGACTTACCACCCTACCTAATGACAAAATTGTATTATCTATCTATAGTTAGATAATGTGGCGATTTCACTCACAAAAGCAGCAATGGCCTTTTAATTCAATTCAAGAGTATTATTGCTTGAATTTACAGAAATATATTATTTGTTAGGCTATGTCGTCAGGCTCGGGGGACGCTCGGGGGGCTAGGACTTCCGGCACCACTTCGAAGCCAGATGTCAAAGGGTCGGTGTTTTCGTCATTCCGTCTACGGTCAAGAGTTGATGGTTCAACTTTATCGTTGTTCGTGGTGGTATCACCACCGGGCGAGTCAGGCAAGACAGGCTCCACATTATCAGCGGTGGAGTTAGACTCTTTCACAAGAGCACCAGAATCTCTCCTTGCGATCTCTTCTATTTTGAGTTCACCCTCCCCCGCAGGCGAAATATCTTTATCGTTTGTTTCGTCATTATTCGGAAGGATAGCTCTTTCCTCGTTCTCGACGGGGGTGTTAGTGCCTGCTGTGTTAGTTTCGGGAGTTCTGGCGACTACGTCACCCGTGTGCGTGGTGTTAGTTTGAACTGTGGAGACAGAAGGTGTAGTCTGCGTTTGTGACTGTACTGTATTCTGGACTGTTTGAGTAGTGGACTGGGTAGTAGGGGGGGTCGCCTGTATGCCAGTACCGGGTTCGTACTGGCCGCCGCTGGCCAAGGCTGCGATGCCGGCGAGCCCCATCATACCGGCCATACCTCTGTGGGTGCGAAGCAGTATTTGTTGCAGTTGGACGTGCTGTAGTATGACTGGCAGCTCGTAATGGTGGAAGAAGTAGAGCATGGAGTGCTGTAACAAAGAGATAAATCATAATCACGGATGTTACCGTCGCGGATGACTGATAGAAAATGCTGTTTAGCATTAAGTCCTGCTTTTGTACATGTTTTACTGTGCAATAAAGAATTAAATAAATAATAAAAATAATGAATTCAAAAATCAGAGCTGTTTTGAGTTTAAGTTATGAACTGGTCACCAGCTCTAGTTAGAACAGTTAAATACGTAGTAAATTTCTACTCTGCAAAGTATAACCAAAATATCGTTCAAGATAATTTATTGTATTGGCAAAATTTGTCTGGCTGTAATTTTACCGGTTACTCCGCTCCGGTAAACCAGAACACCACATTCGCAAATATAGACAAGAGCTTTACTGAAATGACACTCGAGGTGGAACACAAAGGAACACGCAGTGCAATAAATAACCGGTAACGAGATAAGCTGCCAATAGGTGTACCCCCGCAATTATAAGACACGTCCGTCGAAGTGAGCAAAACTCCTTCAGACAAATAAATGAGCGACTCGTGACAGCAGAGTCACTCCTACCGTCTGTATTTATTTATTTCTGGGTCAAAGATCCCTCCCCTCGCGAAGTCCGACGTAAGTTTTAATTAAGAAACTTGTGACCGCTCCGGAGTGAACTTTTATTTGAAATTATATTTTGTGATCCCTCGTTTTGATTTTTTCGGTGGCGGCGGTATAACGGGTTGTTGGCACGGACAAGTTGCGCGACACCTTCGTGATTTATTATTCGAGGCGCGAGACGCGTCTCCAAAGATAATTGAAAATTTTGCATCAATTTTTGCATTCATTGCTCGACGTTCGCGTTCTCTTGAATTTTGTTTGGGCTTCTTATCTAAAATATGTTTTTTCTGAAATAAAATTATATTCACATACAAAATATTAACTATACCTTTTAATACTAAAATATATCGATGTAAACCATTCAGTCTAGACATGGGGTTTTTATAAATGGGTTTTGGCGACCTAAAACCCTGTATTTACATTACTGGGTCAGTGCGGGACGGACAGGGTAGGTACGTGAATGCATTATAAAGGCTTGATTAACACGAGTCGAGCTCACGATCTGTTCGGATCATCGCCACTGTAAATACAAAAAAGGATCAAACGTTTAAAAGGTTTTTTAGGTATTTAATGGACAGAGATGATGCCCTTTTATGCTTCCATTAAAATCGGCCGCTTTGAGATTTACCGTTTTGCCAGTTAGGTATCGTATTATAACGTGAAGCGAGGCCTTTTTATCAATTTTCAGATCGTTTGTAGCAGATTACCGAGATATGTACTTTCAGAGACTTTGAAGTGATTTATAGATTTATATTTATGACATTTTGACTTTGACTCTTTGAAAATCTAAAATATTCACGTTTGGCTAGCTTATTGAAAATGAAGGATTAATTGCTTAAATAAAATGTAAGTGCTCTCCCAAACTTGCAAGAAAATGTAGAGCTTGTAATCCAATGCCGTACCAATAGTTTGCAAGAGCAGTGCAGTTGTTGCGCTTTATAAAGCTAAAAGAACGAAAACGCCTCAGCCAACCGAAACACGGTCCGAGTACTTAACACTTCAAAGGAACACAGACTTCTTTGTGATTATTAATTTTTTTAGCCGCAAAATTGTCTTAAACACTTTAACGGCACGGAGCGGCGCGTTGATTATGCTAAGACGGTAGAGAACTCGGACGAAAATAAAGTTATTTTGATTTAAAATGCAAGGAAAAAATAACGGACGCTGAGAATGGAGCGCGGGTCGAGACGAGACCTTTTTTATAAAAAGAATCCCATTTCATTTAACTAATCTTGAGGCAAACATACCAGGACGAAAATACTGTAGAATTTATTGTTTAAATTGTACATTTTATAGAAAAAGACAAAAACTTCCTAGAGGATTGTGTTTTATTAGGAAATATCTGGTGACACTTGGTCATTTTTAATATAATTTTGTTCATCTACGGTTTAGATTTCGTTCAAAAATTTGCAAGAATATGTACCAAAATTTCAGAGTGTATTTTAGAATATTTACCAAAGGTAAACTCATTCTTGCATGATGTTTCAAAGGGAGGCCTGTTTGGATTAAGTTTAACTATAATTTGCGAGAGATCTTGAAGATTACAGCACTTTGCTGCGTTACCACGAAACGGACCTTTTCTGTTGATTTAGGACTTGACAGATATTAACTCAAGTAGCTATTAAACCTTCGCAATAACAAAGGAAATTGAGCTCGGTCTTTAAGAGATACCAAGAAAAACATCAATGGTAAAACGAACTAATTAATTGTTAAATATAATTTATCAAAAACATTTATTAAGGATCTAGAAGCTGTTTAACATAAGAATAAAAATTCATAAATGCAACAAGTACAATGGGCGGCCTTATCGCTAGAAATGCACCGCAGTGAACCAGTTCACGGTGGGCGCCGAATCCTATAAAAAATATAGAAATAAGTTTACTCGTTTGATCGCTTTTTTTACAGAATAATTTAACTCGTTGACATGATAAAGAGTTATTTTAAAACCGATCTCACGTTGTGCACCAAGCTTTGGCGCTTCGCGTAATGCCGGCGGCCAAAATCAGGCAACCTCATGAAATATGATTTTTATTAATAAGTTGACACGCTCGATGATTATAAGATAAGCCTCCACTTTGCATTCCGGAGGCTCCTTGTTTTCGACGACGCCCTCTCGGCTGTAATCTGGCAGAGCCTCCCACACTCCCCTAAGCACGTTTGGGAAGCGGGAAATTATCCTAGAGATGTTACAATTTCATGTCTATTCTTTCATTAGACTTCTTTTTCCACAATTCATAATGTCTGTATCTTGAAATTGATGTGTTCAAATAAAATTCAAAGCAGGTAAAATAGCGTTTTGTAGTACGATTCCCTGAATATTTTTCTATTGTAATGCTCTTATATCTGCTAACGAGAGAACATCCTCGATACTATTGTATCTTTTAATAGCAAAATACTCGCAACCTTAGCAAAGGTTGCTAGGGCTCTTTGTAACTGCAAAGCCTCTTAGGTCCTACATCTGCCTTTAGAAATCACGATCGGCACACAATACCGTTTTATTTTTAACACTGGATAAATATCTTTTGTATTTTTTAAAAGGAAAATGTTTGCGAATAAATGTAGACTCTACATTTATGAAAACAAAAATGTTATTTTGCATTTAATTTGGACTTGTTACAAAAACATTGTAATTGCTTTGTAATTGTTGCCATCTTTATTTTATTTATCGCCATATACACCACGCCGCACCCACGCTATATGTATTTATCAGGTAGTTTTGGGACAAACTCCGAGCTTAAGCACAATGAAGGCGGATGGTATGTAAGTCAGGTCCATTTTTATAACTAACTAGATAAATTAACTAGTGGTCGCCTCGAACTCGTATCTCATGAGTCTCCCATAAAAACGAAAAGAATATTATTGGTAATCTTTGACTGTCAAAATAGTGCCACGAAATGCATAACTAACTTGACCTATAGTTGCAAATTACAGGTAATGATAGTTCATGTTAATTTGTTATACTTTTTTGCGGTAGAAATTGCAGTTATTCTGGATTTCAGACTTTTGCCTATATTTGTGTCACTAAAGTTAAACGATTACCAAATTTCTGCGCTGTGGTCAGAACTGGTGTTCCTTGTGAATTTCGTCAAACTTCAGTTTTTATTATGGCTATAAACTTAAAAACTACAAAACTTAGTCTAAAAATAAAGACGGGGTCGAAATGTACTCACAAAGACCTTTGATTAGACATGCCACGTGACCGGATAGTCACTTTTTGAACCCCAATATCTTTTCTTTTTGTCTCCCTTGAACCCCTATATCTAAACTACCCCCCCCCCCCCCCCCCTAACAGTTTTAGCTCCTATATCTCTGCGTCTACGACTAGTTTCTCCTTGAAAATGTGTCAAAAGCTTAACACTCAAGGAGATACGAGTCGTAGTCGGTTACCGACGGATATAAGAACCCGGCATTAGTCACACCAGAATTGAGATATCACTACCCTCAAAATTACATACACACATAGTTATCTGTTTCCCATAGTACAAGCTCTGATTAGTTTGGGGCTAGATAGCGCTGTGTGAATTGTCCAGCAATATTTATTTATTATTTATTTATACAAAGCCGATTTGCCCAAGTTGATTTGGAGATCTCGCTTCGATCGATCAATAACTGTATTTGTGGCTAACCATACCGTAATCATACATTTTTAAACAATAAAACTCAGCTCAGTTGTGTCTCATATTTTCCAATGATCTAACTAAATAGAAGAGGCGAAGTTATCATACATGATATTATTGTCGTAATATGTCCTGGCTATTCCCCTTCCGAGTCCTTCCGTTCCCTTCCCGTTCCCTGAATATGTCCACATCAGCCGAAGTCCGCATGGCGTGTTATTAACTTCCGAGCGCCCGCACCGGCCGGAAATCGACGCCGAAGTGGATCCGCTAAGACACGAAACATGCATTCGGAGCTCCGTACGCTACACGAAATTGAAGGGATGTTATTCCACTTTGAGCGATGTCAAATTTCCCATAAGCGGAATTCATAAATCGATGTGAAATAGAATTAAAACGATTGTTGCATGGAAAAAACTCATTTTGTCTTTAAGGTTGAAATTCATAATATAATTTTAATAACAAAAATTAAAGGCCCCTTAAATCTTCCTCACAAACGTTTTTTCATCTTCATTTGATCACTCATCGCAATTAAAACGACAACGTACAATATTTTCAAAGACGCATCATCGTAGTGACAACTTGACTGAAGTATTTCACCTTTTTTTGGTTTTATAATAAAGAAAAGCAATTTAAATTATCCGGTTATTATCCCTTGAAAGTAGCTCCAAATCCCGGTTGCTCAGAAATCAACGTAATTTAAGTATGTCATCGCGGGCTCAGCCGTCAGGGCGCGGCGCCGACTCTGGCCCTGGCAAATTCAGAAGACTTACTCTGATCTCACAATAGTTTCTTTATTGCTATTGCTAGAAATCATGTTTCTGCAATAGTTGTACCGGTATGGCCAATGTGAGTTTGAGGATAATAAAATAACAGACCGACCACGCTGGTGTACTACAGACCGAACGATCAAATGGAACGAATTAATTGGGCTTCTCGTTATACCCAAAATCCCCACCGCTACGTTCCCAGTGGTAAGATTTTTTGTACACCTTAGCCTTAAAATCCCTACTGCTACTACTTAAAATAGTTAGCGGGGATTACGGAGGTACAACTTTGTTATTAAAAAAACACCCCCCGGAATAATCATTAAGACTACTAGAAACGATTGAAAGAGGCGAAATAAGTGAACTATAGTTGCCTGCCACTAGTCTTTAATTGAAGTTGTATTTCTGATATTGCTCATACTACGACAGCGTCCCCAGGGCACACGGGAAAATATTACACGCACGAATGTTATTTGGATTGTCCCGGGAAACATTTGACAAAACTTTGACGCGGTCTCGCCGACATTGCGAAATATACTCGTAGACCTATATGTGAAAACTTTTTTTTCATTATTGACATAGTTTTAATCGAACTGAAATAAATAAAAAAAATCAAAATACTTTATTTTGAACAATAACATTATTTTGGAATATGTTAGTATTCGTATTTTAAAATGACTAAGATACAGACGTACTGTCTATGCAACCTTTCACTGTGGGTGGTCCGTCACGCGCTTGACCAATCATAGCTGTGCCGTCTTTCTACAGCCTGTTACATAGACTTTTAGGAAATTATTCAAACCATATTTTCTATTATGCTTGTAAAAGAAAATCTCTGATGCGTTTTATAATTCTAAGGCTAAGGGCTTTGGTTATGAAATGCACAAGTCCTTTGGCAAGTCGAGACACAAATAAACCAAGTTTTTCAGAGCCTCGTGATATTAAATGCGGTGACTGTGTCAGCGGAAAGCTAATATCGCTTTAAGCAAACAGTTTATCTATTAAAGCTCGTTTAGACAGAGCCAGTGATAATCATCACTGGCTGTTAATTAGTATTGAAAGAAGATTGGCTAGACTGAACCCAAGTAATATAAAAAATGCAGATCACGACTATCGATATACACAATGTAACTTGGTAGATGTCGCAGATTTTTTACCCGACTGCGCAGCATAATGAAAAAATGAAAAATGATTTATTTGTTTACATAAGAGTAAATACAAAGGTATATACAAGTAGCCAATTTGTTACTAGACACTGGGGTACGAATAATTATATACAAATCTATGACAAATCAAACAAGAAATAAGTACCTAAGGTATATAATAACCTAAGTAAGTACTATCAGTATAATGGTGCGTCAAAAACCGGACTAGATTTTCTGTGTCCCAGTTTTTGACGTCTTGCATTGGACAAACGAGGGTGATCTTATAGTAATTATCTTGATTAATGTAAGAGACTAATGTTAAGTTCGTTTAAGTTTTGTTGTAAACTTAAATTTAATTTATAAAGCTAGGTATCTGAATTATTATATTTGGATTGTTAGCAAATCCTCCTTTTCATGGTATAATGCTTTTAGGGTGTATATGTATGCGTATATGTCTGTTCATTTGGCGTAGGATCCTGTAGGATAAACGGCTTGACGGATTTTGACAAATGTGGTGACATTAGATTCGTCTGAACAGCGTGAGTGACATCCATACTAATATCACAGTATAGAGAGACGTTATTCATAGACTGCTAATATTACAAATTGGAAAGTGACTATGTACCTATTATCTGTCTCTCTGTCTGTTTGTTACATTTTCACGACTAAACGGCACGACCAAATTCAATGAAGTTTATCATATAGATAGGTTATGACCGGGATTGAGCCATAGGCTACTTTTTAGTCGACTACGCTGAGGGAGGGTATTTTTTTTATACTACTTATATGGCAAACGAGCATGCAGTCCACCAGATGTTAAGTGGCTATTGCAGCCCATGGATATCCACATAGAATTCAAAACAAGCTATTATGTTGTCTTGATCTCTATGTGGATACGTTGCCATACTATAGGACTTAGCTGTTATGCCTATGTGTCAGTAATTACAGGAACATACCATTACCATCTAACCGGAATACAGCAGCACAAGTACTGCTATTTGGCGGCCGTTCACAAAAGCTCTACCACCAGTAAATGTTTACCAGTAATTTTATTTTTTTATTAATGATAGCCAAGCGCTTGACCACTACCTCACCTGATGGTAAGTGAAGGTGTGATCGAAGATGGAGCACGCTTGCCTAGAAAGAACCTATTCACTCTGTACTTGAAGACTCCAAGATTATACTGGTTCGGAAAAACATACGCCGGAAGTGAATTCCACTCCTCACTTGTGCTAACAAGAAAAGTTGAAGCAAATCGTTTGGTACGGCAAGGTGGTATGCCGACCAGGTATGGGTGGTACTTCTCGGTTCGTCTGCTTGTCCGGTGGTGGAAGGGGGAAGGAGGGATAAGGTCATGAAGATCTTGCGCACATTCACCAAAATGTATCTTGTAAAAAACTGAAAATCTGGCTACTCGGCGTCTGTGCTCTAGACTTTGTAAATTGGCTTCCACTAGTGAGTCATCACCAATGAGTCTAGCAGCACGTCGCTCAATCGAATCAAGGGCTTCAAGCTGATACTTGGCTGAGCCATCCTAGAGATGTCAGCAGTACTCCATACATGAGCGGACTTGTGCTTTGTAGAGACTGAACAGCTGTCCCGGTGAGAAGTACCGCCGAACCTTAGCTAGGATGCCCAGCTTCATAGCAGCAATTTTGGCTCTAGATTCAATGTGTGAGCGGAAGTTCAGGTTGGACGTGAGCTCAACGCCCAACAAGCTCAGACTTTCAGAGATTATGAGTGGGATATCACAAAAGGTGGGAACGGGATGAAAAGGAGACCGTTTTGCGGAAAACACAAACGCCTGAGTTTTGGAGGCGTTGAACCTGACCAGATTTGCGTCACTCCAGTCAGACACAAACTTCAGGTCAAGGTTCAAACGTTCCACCATATCTGTACGTAGATTGCGGATTTCGTCAGCACTTGCACTAGACTAGACTAGTGGACTAGAGAAATACCTTTCAACAACTGTACTGTCATTCGCATACCCATAGATACCGGGTTTCAACAGATCATTGATGTGCAGAAGAAATAGAGTTGATGAAAGGACAGACCCTTGAGGTACCCCGGCATTGATAGCCAATAGATCTGACGAGCATCCACCAATGACTACTCGAATTGATCGTTCCCTCAAGAAATCAGTTATCTACATTAGCAGGTTAGACGGCAATCCGTACGAGGAAAGCTTGCTAATGAGACCGTTGTGCCAAACTCTATCGAAAGCTTTTACAAACCACGCATGCGAAGCCGCGGGCGAAAGCTTGTAATATTGTTAAATCGAAATAGCTCGGTCTCTCTGTCTGTTTGTATGTTACGTTTTCACGACTAAACGGCTGAGCCAGTTTCGATGAAAATTGGTTTATAGACAGATAATAACCTGGATTGACACTTTTTATTGACAAACCACGCGTGTATAGCCGCTGGCGGAAATGTTCTTGGTACATTTTTCTTTATATGATAGGGCAGTAACTAGACGTTCAAGTATGTATCTCCGTGTAAACGAGCCGTTGGCTCAGCGCGGAGCGGAAATGGCAGCGCCCGTGGCGGCTGACCAACATCAAAGTGTAGGCAAACAGACAGTAGGCCGTACTGCCGGCATGTTTCACAGACGTCAAATAACCTGAATCAACCTTTGCTTTGGAAATACATCAGTGGTCATTTTATTTATACCTAGTCAGGTCATAAGTATTGTCACACAGTAAAAACTTTTCTTTTAGAATGCTGGACACAAAAAAGTTTATAGAATTTGAATTTCGAATTGTTCATGAAAATAAAAATGTATACTTTTTAGAATTTTACTCTTTTTTAAATATGGAGTGGACGCTTAAAGAAGGCCGTGTTGCAGTAATAACTGCAACACGGCAACGATGCAACGCAATAGCGTTGCATCGTTGCGGTTACGCGCCAATTCAAATTTTTGACATACTGAAAAATTTGAATATAACCAAAAGATTCGTTTATCGCACCATCAAACGATACAATGAAGACTCTAGTGTAGATGACAGGTCAAGAAGTGGTCGCCTTCGGTCTGTTAGGACTCCAGCAGTGATAAAAGCTGTGAAGGCGCGAATTCAAAGAAATCCCAAACGTAAGCAGAAACTGTTGGCCCTTCAGATGGGGTTAAGCAGAACCACGGTGAAAAGGGTGTTAAATGAAGACTTAGGGCTTCGGGCATATCGA
The DNA here is from genome assembly GCA_918857605.2 of Philereme vetulata. Lineage (NCBI taxonomy): Eukaryota > Metazoa > Arthropoda > Insecta > Lepidoptera > Geometridae > Philereme > Philereme vetulata. The sequence continues at coordinate 1,777,141 of OU975460.1, read as the reverse complement.
AGAAAAACAGGACATCGTTTGAATGCTCGTCTAATGGACCTGAGACTGAAGAGATGCCGCGCTTTGTTGAAGCGGTACGCGGGAAAAAAATATCGGGAAATTCTTTTTTCGGGTGAAAAAAATTTTACCGTAGAAGAGAGCTACAACAAACAAAATGATAAGGTGTACGCACACAGTAGTGAAGAATCGAGTAACCGTATTCTGCGTGTCCAACGAGGTCATTTTCCATCCTCGCTCATGGTATGGTTGGTAGTTTCTTATTGGGGCTTAACAGAGGTACATTTTTGTGGGAAAGGTGTAAAAACGAATGCAGTTGTGTATCAAAATACAGTCCTGACGAACCTTGTGGAACCTGTTTCTCATACCATGTTCAATAACAGGCACTGGGTATTCCAACAAGATTCGGCGCCAGCTCATAGGGCGAAGAGCACACAAGACTGGCTGGCGGCGCGTGCAATCGACTTCATCCGGCACGAAGACTGGCCCTCCTCCAGTCCAGATTTGAATCCGTTAGATTACAAGATATGGCAACACTTGGAGGAAAAGGTGTGCTCAAAGCCTCATCCCAATTTGGAGTCACTCAAGACATCCTTGATTAAGGCAGCCGCCGATATTGACATGGACCTCGTTCGTGCTGCGATAGACGACTGGCCGCGCAGATTGAAGGCCTGTATTCAAAATCACTGAGGTCATTTTGAATAAACTTTAGTGCCATAAGAATCTATGTTTTGTTAAGTTCATTTTGGTATATAAATGGTTACATAATAAATAAACTTGTTTCAATTATTTTATATTAAACATGTGACAGAATTTATGACCTGACTAGGTAGTGTTATCCCGACACATTCGGAAAACTCCAAGATTGTTAAAATCATCTCAAAAAATTTTAAAATCTTATAATTTTCCGTATGTGTTCGGATAACACTATAAATAAAATACTATTGGAAATAACCAACGCGACATCTCTTGTCAATGTACTGCACTGCAACGTTTGGCATTGAGCAGGTACAAAAAACTGTATAAGTTTTCCTGCAGATGGAGCTAACGGCGCTATAGTCGTAATTCTGAATCATCTTACTAATTTCGACCTAGACGTGAAATGGCCTGGTAGCACAGTTGGATTGTGCATTCTCGAATCAAGAGGAAGGTTGCGGTTTCAAGTCCCGTCTAGGCTTGAAATTTTTGAGGTGATTTTTAAAATCTTGGAATACATCAGTGGTCATTTTGGCAACTGCAGATATTCATCCATGAAATAATATTGTATTATTACTACAAAAAACCACAGTATCTAAACAATTTAAAATATGATTTACATGCTTAATTATAACTAGGTATATACAAGTAATAGATGCATGAATTTTGCAGACAAAATTTATATCTATTTATAGTATTATCTATCGGTTTCCTCACTAGACATAATTTTATATTTTAGTTTTCGAATACTTATCAAAGCGTCAAAGAGAATGAAGAAATACTTACAACAGGGTGATTCAGGTCATAATCTATGTGAACGGTGTAAGGGTGATTCTACCCATAAAAATAAATACCACCTTTTACAAAAAATAAAGCTATTTTTTGTAAGAAATATTATTATATAAGAGCACTATCTTTCTCTGTAATTTTATTTTATTGTAGGTATACATTTATGTTTGGATATATTAGTTTATTGATTATATTCATAATATTATTAGTTACTTTAGATATTATATATATATTTCGTTTTATTTGTTTAAGATATATGTACATATTTATGATTCTTGTACAGGCACCTACCTTTAAAATCATCTCTCTTTCTAGCCTTAAAGGTTTACTGGGAGAAAACTCTTCTTAGGGTGAAGCTCGCTTTTTTTAATGTATTTTCTTGTGTACAATAAAGAATATTATTAAATCTGTACACAGCATGACTTTATCAGTTGTTTATTGAACTGTGTGCTTTCCTTGAACCATTCACTTTATTTATACTCACATGAAACTGTTGTTGGAAATAATTTGAACTTACCTGAATGAATAGCCAAGAGGTGACCAGAGCCAAGCTACTGTACTGCCCGTTGAAGCGGTAATGGTACGCGTAGAACGAGAAGTGATACAGGTAGAAGAATCTGTCGACAAAATATTGTATATAAATAAAATGGTTAATATTTATGATATAGTGACCAGTAGTGCGAGTACAGAACTTGTCGGTCGTAGAATAAATAAAATCCCTCGGTAACGCCCACCACATGCACACACTCGGACTGGTCACCACGAACAGCGTGCGAGTGGTTGCGTTCAAAATCTATGGAGTAGTATTCAACTCCTTGTCATGGTACTTGCCTCATGAACATGTGCGGTGGGCGCAAAGTCGTGAAATTATAACCATCAAGGGCGACATGCGCAACATTGCCTAAAGTTAGAGGCTAAAAATGATTTAAAGAGTTGTCACATCACACAAATCCGTCAAATTTAAACATGTTTAGTCGCTAAATATGTTTAGGGGTCGTTGTGCAAGCCGGTCTAAGTATGTCGAATTTAAACGTCAAAAAGTTTTAAAATGGCTACGTTTTGAGCTTAGTTCCATACCATACCATCAGTTAGTTTATAGATCAACACAAAAGTTAACTGGAAGAGAATGCTTTCTAGCATTAAGTTCGCCTATGTACAGATTAAATTATTTTGTACAATAAAGAATTTCCATTCATTCATTCACACATGTTCACAGTTTGATTATGCCTGTAACTTCACCGGCTGAAGAAATGATTATGTTGTTATTCAATACACAACTATAATTAGTCGTTCAAACAATTTAAAACATTGCGTAACATAACTTGTTCGTAGATACAAAGTAAGTTAACCTTTACAAAATGGCTTCCATGTAAGCTCAAGGCAATGCCATAAAGCATTGTCTAGCGCTATCTCGTTAGGTGGTTGTGCAACAAGTACCTACTTTGTAGCTCGGGGAAAATAACTGGTTCACTTTCTCAAGACGAGAGACGATTGAGAATAAGATGGTATTGCACACCATTACAAACAAACAAAAGAAAATACACCTTTAAATCATAATTACAAATGTGAACGTTATTTTATACAAAAAAATCTTTGGACTTGCTGCACTAAATCTGACAAAATAAGAGCTAAGAACCACATAGCAAACAGCAGTTATAAAAAACGCATTCAAATCGGTTCATTTATTTGTGCTACGATGCCACGGGCAAGTCTTTAGTTTGTCTGAGTATCTGTGTGTCCACACAGATACTCAGACAAACTAAAGACTTATAAAACTCCTAATTTTGCGCTGGGGTTTCAATAGCCCTTAGCAACAAACGATAATTTGTCCTCGAGCAATTGTGTCATTTGTAAATCAGCTGTTATATACAAATGTTCAATAAATACATCCGCGATTAAAATATATAGAACAACAAGACATCTTTTTCGCACTCAAAGTGCTGAAAAGTTAAGATTGGCTAAGATGATGATGATATTGTGGATTTGTGGAAGTACAGAGGACACTTGCCTAATAGTTGAGATCTCCTTGTCTTTAAATGCGCACGTCACTAATTTACGTCAGAGCCAATAATCGGTATTCGTTGCAATCTGAGAACCATTTCGAAACGTCTTACTGTGAGAAACTTCAAGTAAACGAGGGTAAGATGCATGCAGTTTTAAACTGGAAGATCTTCTAGATAAGATCCAGCCTTCAATTTTAAGCTAGCACTAGTGTCGAACGTCGTGCGCCAGGCGGATATCATTAGGAGCTTATTGAACGGCGTAAGTTGCGGAATTCATGTTTGTAACGTACCACCGCTTCCTGTTGGCAGTTTGTTTGATCCTCATTATGGTAGTGCAAATCAAAATCAAAAAGTCTTTATTGTTTTATTAACAAATTCATTCAATTCTTGTTTAAGCCCCTGGCGTTAGAAGCTAGTATTAGTTGGAACTTTTTAAGTTTTCGCGAACTATACTCATGATTTTAAGACAAAACGGGTCTTTTCGCGCACAGATTTATATAATACTCATAATTTTGACTAACCTCGACGTTTCGGCCAAGTTACATCGGCCGTGGTCACGAGAGACTGTATTAGCTGTATGTCAGGATTTTTCAAATTTTCGCGATCACTGTAAATAATTACTGATTAAATCAGTAATTATGTATGTCAGGAGTCAATTTTTAATAAATAATATTTTTTTTCAAGCTACTTACTGCCACTAAATACACCCATCATCTTTAACCAATGCTTAAATTAAATATAGTAATCGTAACACATTTTTTTTATTTTTTTTAGAGACAATGTGAAGTTACAACTATTTACTCGACAGTTTTCAAATTGGAATGATGAGACACGTGCCATAATATTTTTTGTGTTCTCCTCAAAACAGATCGAAAAACAACATGAACAGTAAAATGTAGTAGACGTAGCAACAACAGATGCCTAATTATGTCCATTTCTGAGAAAGTCTCGTGGTCTCTCTGAATAAACGTGGCGACAATATCATACATACGATATACATTTGATCAATAGATTAGTCTGTAACATCTCTGAAGCAATCGATCTCGCTGCGTCTTCATAACCAATTCAAATGCATACCTTAATATACATATCAAATCTACTAAACCAAACGCATTCCAGCTTAGTACTAAGCCAATTCCATTCATCAATAAGACTGCTACATACACTCGGCTACGTATACCATTATTAGATTCGTTATCTGTTTATTTCGGTGTATAAATTCCCGATGTGCGTCTGAGGGCGACAAACGGCCCGCCGAAAAAAGGGGAAATGTCACCTCGTTATCTGAAAAGGTTGCAATTTTATTTGAAATCGATATTCACTGAGATATATGGCTCTGGTATTGTGTAAAATGTTGGGTGAGGATATGTCGTACGTGCTGCTCTTTGTTGCCGCCGCGGAAAGGAGTTGGGCCGCTTTGAAGTGAAGTTATTGCGTGAAACTGCTTATGTAAAATCAAATTTCAATATAATTATCAGTTCCAAAGCGATGATCCCAAAAGCAGTAATTTCCAACGGTTTCAAAAGCAGTAATACCGAATACAACTTAACACCACTTTCAGCAACGCTTCTCAAAGAAAAACAGATAAACATTTTTTATTGGCTCTCCGCGAAGTTTACAAATCTTGAATGACCAGTTTGTAGCCCATATTATACCGGCTTCTTAGGTAGCCTGCGATTTCATTGTAAAATTAGCTTTATAGCGCTTTCTTAAAATAGAACTACTATGGAAAAAGAAGGCATGTATCAAACGGATTTGGACTTGCCTCTGACCTCTCCCATGAGAGATATCTTGATGGGTCTACGTACTGTCTAAGAGATCCGAGGATGTTCATAACGGGGGTCCATATAGACGTGAACCCATTTTATTTCAGCCTTTAAATTTAACAATATGATTTACATTTTCGACTTTAGTTACGTAAATTTACACTTCCTTTATAAGTAGTTACTACTGTTTCTTCTGCCAGAAGCAACAACCTCGCCTGTTGAATAAACGCAAAGGAGACGCGATTAACATGTTAATACGAGCGCAACGCTAATTAGCTGCTGGAGATTAATTCCGACCTGCTGAAGATTACTCAAACGCGGAGACTGTATGACTTAGTTGTTGGCAATCGAAAACGTTTAGGAACATTGATGTGTGCCTAATACGGCTAGGAATTCAAATTATCTAATTAAAATTACCAAATTTTAGATAACTATTCCGAAAATAAACAGTATTTTAGATTGCTGGCTTGCCGGCATTGTTTACAGGCGCTACGGGGAAGCGGCTATGAAGCAAAATCCCCCAAATAAATCAAATTCTTAGTTTAAAGTTTATTGTCATATGTATGTAAGTCTTTAAGGTATTTATAGATATGGACCTAGTTGTTTCAAATAAACGGTATATTATTATTAGATAGATAAGGACTATGATACAAATAAGGAAATAAGCCGATTGGATTGGATTTTTTCCGTTGCATGTAAGGAATTCGATTTTCAGTGAAATTGGATATCCAGAACTGCAAAACCAAATTGACAGGCGTCAGTTTTCAGAAGCCAATAATTGACGGCGCGCAACAAAATAAGTTTTCGCTAAAAACAAATTTGAAACGCTAGGTTACAAAATACAAGAAGAAAGATGGGCAACAGAATTGGTAATTGTACGGAAAGGAACGTTTTGCGTAAACGATTCGTAACAAAGACAAAGAGCGATGCGGCGATTAAATTTTTAAGTAACAATTTCATCGGTAGATCGCGTTTGGAACAATTGAAAGTAGGAAAGTGAAGTGGAAACGTTCTGTCCAGCGTTAAGCGGCTTGCGAGGCGTCGACGTCGCCTTTGACATCAAACGACTCGAGATTATCAACGCATTAAACATACATGTCGAAGGAAACAAGCGGCGTTTTCTTAATGTTATTTCGTCCATAAATATTTTATCGGGCGCTCGCCGGTAATGGAAAATGTAAATGACGTCACGAATTATACGTCGGCCCATGCTTTCAATTTGTTTTTTCTGTATATATTTTCAGGTATTACAATCAGATTACTATTCAGTAATGTTTCGAACGTGATAAATAAACTCAGTTACATGTTAACTCTATAAAGTGACGTGAGATTTCAAAACGACACGTTGCACACTTGTCTATCTTTGTAAAGCTTCAAATGGCTATTTACAATTATTTTCCTTATTAGATGAAAATTATTCAGAAGCCAGATAGCGGAGCAGACAGAGGCGAAACTGAATCTTGTTCAAGTAACTTGGTGCGAAATCACTTTCGCCTCGGCCTTTGATCTCGGTTGCGCCAAAGGAATGTTATTCAGTAAAAACATGCAAATTCGATAAGGTATAACACAATATTATGGAGAGTACGGTTCCACAGTATAAAAATATTCAGTAGCGTTGAACTTGCGACATTTCTTACGAATGGGTTCGATAGTTGAGTTAAGATTGTTATGCCAAAACCACCGACATGATATGATCATGGATCTATCAATGAGTCTATTGTACCTCTGTTATCAGTTTGTCCTACGGACTTATAGATTTGTTCTGAGTGTTATTGGTCAAGTTAAACTACTGATATATTCGGAACTTGTTGGGATGGCCCGCAACGATCGAGACTCTACAATACTTTGCAAGCGACGGCGGATGCTTCGAATACTATCTCTGGAATCCCGACCCAATCTGTTCGGTTTAGGATTTGTTTATTGGAAATGAATATATTTACTATACCTAACCAATTTTAGATATGAAGAACATTTTAACCACATTTGTACAAACACATCAACATCAACGTTGTACAACATTTGTAAAAATATGTAAATCAATTTCAGGATTGATTGATATGATGATTGATTTATGTCACAGTATAAAATTATGTAGACGAAAAACTGAATAATACGAGTCGCCGTTCAAAAAACCAAACATATAAAAACAATATAACTTATCAAATTATTGTACATGTACTTAATGTTGCTCATATCACATTGTAAAAGTTTATCGTAGCTACGGTAAAGATTTAAATATCAAAACAGGCCAAAATCATATTTATAAGATATTCGTTTTAATAAAATATGCTTAACTTTATCTAAAGAGCATGTCTTTTTATAAAGTTAAGCATATTTCATTGGGTTTATCTTGTTTCTTGAATATTACATTATTAAGCGTAACTTCTTGCTAATGCTTCGAAAAATATAAAGAGATCGGCGCGATTATGTTATACTTACTCATCCTTTTAAAATAAATTGGCTTATATCGTATTCAAAATTTTGACAGAAAAAAGTCGGTAAAAATGTAAGTGCGTAATGCTTTGCTACTTTCAGCTCGTTCCAAATGAAAATGTGCGGAGACTCTGACATTTGGGTCAAAATTATATCAAATTTTCTTGTCTTTAAAGGCAAAAATGAAAAAGATTGTTGTTTGTAGATTAGAGAAATTTAATAGCGGGCTGCTCGATTTGTATGGATTCTTCTAGAATCTAGATTGAAGAGTAATGGAGATCTCGTTAAGCAGATTAAATCTGTTGTCACTCCAGATGTTATTTACAAAGTGAAGAGTATCCATGTGTCTAATCGAGTAGCCGAGTATATATATTTTTAAATATAGAAAACAATTAATACAGCCCATAAAAGAATATCTTTCGTGAAATACTATTTGTTTCAATATTGGTTATTGTGAAGTGTGAAGATGATGGTCATAATCGCGGACGCATTTGTCTTGCGGAATGCCGTCGGAATTTCATTTCGTTGCCCGCTCTGGGGTTGCGGATGCCAAAGGCAACCCTGTGTCACTTGCCACTACAACGTTCATCGTAAAATAACTTTTTTAGCGCTTTTAGATTTAATATCTGGGTAATCGTATCTGAGAGTAATCCTTAACGAATTTATGCTGTACGGCATTGCTTAACTTCGTGTATTTTTTACCAGTATAACTCTGAGCATAGTGCATACCTTCAGTTCAGCTGTCTCGCTGCCCTTTCTTTCTCAATTAATGACAGACAGAGAAATTGTCAAGTAGAGTGAGATATTTTGTGTTGAACTACTGATCAAAACTGCCACCTAAATCATAATAAAAATAATAAAGTATTTTTTGTGTATTGTATGGCACATATGTACATTTCTTAAAACTATTTTAGTATAATTGTACCTTAGTGAGCTGTGTTCTGCGCACTACGTCTCTGATGAACCCTTTCATCAAAGTCACAGCGACTCGCCCTGGACCTTGACCTTACACCCTGTTCTGCCTTACAAATGAAATGTTATCGCCTCGACTGCACAATGCCAGATCCTTTATGATGCCAAACTAACAGATAATTGCTGTATATTTTTTTATGCGTTGCTATTGTGTACCACTTATACTTGCATATAAATCTTTGAGTGAATTTTCTATGAGACTACTATTATCGCAGCTGGTGCATGTCGACCTTGTGGAATGATGTTTCCTTGACCCTTTCCAAGAATTTGGGCTCAGGGTCGGGTTCGATGACCTGGTTGATGATTCATATGATTTCTTGCCAATTAATCTTAATTAAAAGTATATACACCCAGAAGGGAAATAAAGCTGTGTAAACTATGAATGTGTCATGTAAATAGCTAGAAAGGTACAACAAACAAATATTGTTAGCGTCTATATTAATCACTAGGATGGTCACCCTTCATCTCTTACTAGATGTGCATACCCGTGAAGATATCCCACAAGAGGGTACTTAAAGGCAAGTCCTTTCCGTTACATACATGCCAACTTTTAGCATTCAAGTGACAGGTTGCAGGCCCATCGCCGCTTGTTAGATTACTAACCGATAAATAAATATTGCTGGACATTTCACATAGCGCTATCTAGCCCCAAACTAAGCAGAGCTATGGGAACCAGATAACTATATACATTTTTTGTAAATACATACTTATAATACACTAGCTGACCAATCCGCAGCTTTGCACGCGTAGTTTTTCAATAAAAACATAACCCTACTTCTGCACAGTTGGGTAAAAAGTAGCCTATGTCACGCGGGGATAGAGTAGCTTCCCAACAGTGAAAGAATTTTTTAAATCGGTCCAGTTTTTGAGTTAACTCATTACAAACATACACACAAAAATACAAATCTTTCCTCTTTATAATATTAGTATAGATATAGAGAAACCACAAGACCCGGAACAAATATATGTAGATCATGCAAATATTTGTTCCGCGGCGGGAATCGAACCCGCTACTTCCTGCGTCTCAGCCGGCTATTCGCCCACTGCACCACGATGGCGCATGCATTCAAGTAATTCATACCGGTTAACTCACCATTTTTTATTCCTCGTGACGTTTAAACACGTTTATTATTTTCTCATAACTTTATCGAGTAAAAAAATCCAATGTTGCACGGTCGGGGTTCGAACATCCAACATCTAATATTAAAAACGGTATAGACAATGTGGTTAATTTATTTGTATTTTAACAATTTAGCTGTTAATTGAATAGGACACACTGGCATTTAAGTCTGGAATGTCACAGCGGGTTGTAGATGTATCTATCGCATTCATAGGGCCACTATTAATTGTATACAATCTAGGTACTGGAGATATATTATTTGGATGCTACAATATACATAGCTACAATACATTTATTTTATTTTATTAGGTTGGGGAAAAAGTTTCTTCGCATTTTTTAAGAAAATTCAAACCATTTTTTTAATATAGTTTATTTACATTTACCTAAAGTATGTAGGTACCATTTTGTTCGATAACTTTTTGCCATCTTTTAGGTAGGGACATGATTCCATTGCTATAGAAATTTTGGGGCTTCTGATCAAAATACCGCGACAAGTAGTTTTGGCAGTCCTCTCGTGATGTTAACCTGACATTGCCTAAAGAATTCTGAAGAGACCGAAACAGGTGGAAATCTAAAGGTGCAAGGTCAGGACTATACGGCGGATGAATTAACACCTCCCAGCCAAACTCTCTTAATTTTTGCTGAGTGGCTAAAGATGTGCGAGGTCTAGCGTTATCATGATGAAAAACCACACCCCTTCTGTTGATTAATTTCGGCCGCTTTCTCTCAACTTCTTACTTTAATCTCATCAGTTGTTCGCAGTAGAGTTCAGAATCGATGGTCCTGCCTGGTGGTAACAGCTCATAATGAATAATGTCCTTCCAATCCCACCACACACACAGCATCACTTTGTTGCGAGTTAACCCGGGTTTCGCCACAGTCTGTGAAGCCTGACCGGCCTTTGACCACGACCTTTTTCGCACGTTCTTGTCGTACGTGATCCACTTTTCATCACCAGTCATCAACTTCTTCAAAAATGGTTCGGTTTCATTACGTCGCAATAAAGAATCACAAATGAGTACACGGTTCATTAGGTCTCTTTCAGTGAGCTCGTGGGGTACCCAAATATCGAGTTTTTTTGTGTACCCTTTTTTTTCAAACGCGCCAAAACTGTATTGTGGTCAATTCCCAGTTCTTCAGCTACGTCGTAACTACTGATATGCCGATTATGCTCCACTTTTTCAAAAATGGCATCAATTTTATTAGTAATAGAGCGACCAGAGCGACGTGCATCTTTGAAATCAAAATTTCCGGATTGAAAACGCTTAAACCAAATTTGTGCTACTCTCACAGACACTGCACTAGGTCCATAAACATCGCAATTTTTTTTTGCGGCATGCGTTGCATTTTACCTTTTTTGTAGTAAAATTTTTAAATGTATCTAATTTATTCATTAGATTCACTCATCTTTACTGTACGAAACACAGATTAAAATCACACATTTTCCTAATTTGAATTTGGAATTATCATCTTTAAAATTTAAACTTTGAATGGTACCAAAACCAGCCAGATACAAATAGTATAGCCAAAGAGATTTTATTACAAGTTCATACATAATATAATGCAAAAAGACTTTTTCCCCAACCTATTATAAATTTCATTGCGATTCGATTTCGATAATGTAATTGATACTATTTTTAAAACCGTGAATAATGAGAGGTGGTGCTTGGGTGTATATGTGTTCACAATATATCTAATCTATACTAACTAATATTATAAAGAGGGCAGATTTGTATGTTTGTAACGAATAAACTCAAAAACTGCTGGTCCAATTTCAAAAATTCTTTCACCATTTTTTTTTATTTATTTATTTTTAAAAAACATATACTTATAAAATTAATACACTTATAAAACCTTAGTAGGTTTGTCCTAAGTGAGAATTTGACATTCCTCTTTAGTATACATAAAACTATTTTTACATGTGCGAATTTTTTTTATAATTAAGTTTTGTTCTGTACGTCATTCGTGCGCCGGCTCACATTCCATCGTTATCTGCACAAACATACAGGTTGCTCTAAAATGGCAAATTTTGTGGAACAATTATTCAAATATCAGTTCAGTCGTTATGAATGAATAAAATATTATATGACACCATATTATACATATACTTACTTCAATATGTTATTTAGTTATATTTTATATATTTTTAAATAGTACAATAGTCACAGAGTTATATACCTACTTAAATATGATGTAATGTTATATATATATTTGTTATTGATATATTAGTACAATATTTTAGTAAATTTTTTGTTTGTTATCTTATTTTTTAAAAAGTTTATTGAGTATGTTTTTTATATTTTTATGGTTAATTTTATCTCTCAGTTCTATTGAAATGCTATTTTTTAGTCTAGGTATAATGTAGTCTGTAGTTCTTTCTCCGTAAAAGTTTTTAGCTGAACTTGTGTATAGTTTTTTTGTTTTTACTTGTCTTGTCATTATGTTATGAGTTCTGTATTTTTCGTAAGAAAAGAAATTTTCTACAAGTAACTGTATTTTAACTTTATCGTGCACGGGATGGATCATTACTCATCACTCAGATGGATTATTAAAGTACTGCGACATAACAATGTCGCAGTACTTTAATAATCCATCTGAGTCATGCCTATATTTAGCTCGTACATTTTTGGGTACTATTGTTTTTTATATTCGCGTCTGTAGATTAAGTATTCTGTCTAAATAAGTACTAAAAGTGCGTCCGTAGCTACTTAAGCCGTATAAAATGATGCTTTCTGCGAGTGATTTGTATATATTTAGAAGTATCGGGAATGGGATTTTGTATTTCATGAAGAATTGCGCTAAAATTGCCCTAAGTTTATTACAGACAAGGTCGATATGCTTACCCCAGTTAAAACGTTGATCTATAATTACGCCAAGATATGTCTGATGTGTAACCTGTTCAATTGGTTCACAATCGCATGTAGTGTTTTTGCTGTGCAGGCAGTTGTGATTATGAGCTATCAGTTTGATAGCATTATTGGTCCCTCTTTTATTTTGCGAGGAGCAGACATGAACTAGTTTAGTTTTTTGTGCATTTAAAACTAGACCAGCATCGTGAGACCATTCAACAATTCGTGAAAAATCGTGTTGTAATTTACTTAAAGAATCCATTATGTCCCGATCTTCTGCTATTAAACACGTGTCATCTGCATACTGATATACAGTACAGTATTGTATGACATTATTAACATCGTTTACATAAGCTAAATAATGTAGGGGACCTAATACTGATCCTTGTGCCGTACCTTCTGTCACAGGGATACTGTCACTAGTTGAGTCACCTATTTTTACACAAAAAGATCTGTTTTTGAGATAGTCAGCACACCAGTTAAGCAAAGGACCCCTGATTCCGCTGTACTCAAGCTTATTAATTAGTGTGTCATGCCTTAGGGTGTCGAATGCCTTACTATAGTCTATAAACACCATTAATATGTGTTTACCACTATCAAGGCTTTTATTGACGTGGTTTGTAAAGTGTGAAAGTAACTGGGTTGTGCTTTTTTTTGGTTGAAACCCATACTGCGTATCGGATAAAATTTGGAATGCTACATCGTCCCTGAGTGACATAGGATATATTTATTACTAGTAAAAATTAAGGATACCTACTAAAACATCAGTAATGTAACCCAAGGTGTCAAAAATTGCCATAAAAAATGTTTAAAAAATAAGAGGCCCAACCCCGGTGGACCGTGCGAAGCCGGGTTGGGCCGCTAGTAATATATAAGTAAAGGTACATAAAGTGTACTCCTAAATACGCGGATGTTGGGCAGGGGAGTAAGGAGCAAGTTGGTGTCGATGCTAATCGAGCAGAGAACTTGCAATCGACTAATGTGGTCGACAAACTTGGCCTTCAAGTTCTGCGATCCCGATTCACCCCGCCCATAATATATTTCCGATTTAACTATGAATATTTGATCGGGACACTTGTTGACCGAGAAGATATTTTTGAAAGAAACTCGCTTACTTCGGTTTTATTTAAATAAGTTATGACGTTAGTTTCATAAATTGAGTGAGGATAAACCATTGAAAGGATAGTCCAAAAAACACTACTCAATAAGCACTATATAATCAAAGTATAGGATTTGAGGTTTTTCAATAACATCCAGAATCAATAAATATAGATTAATAAAAATCAGTGTGGTCGAACCCTCGACTTATTCACTTACTCTCATAAAATGATAAGTAAATGAACTTCTTCTTTCGTACTTAAACAACACTTAAAAATAACTAAGAACACACTTAATTATTAGAAGAAGGGATAATCACAGGGGCAATGAGCTAATGCGAGTCTCCCGGCTTGTCCCAACTACACAAAGCCAGCTACTTCAAAGCTACACGTTCGGGGGTTATGCCCATTCTATTTCAGCGAGTTCCACAACTTAGAAATAAGTCTAAGATGGAGAGCATCTGTAGGACTTCCCAACTCCGAGCAACAGAAGCCACTGGAACGCCCAGAGCGGTGGAACTACGTTTTTGTGTGAAAAGACCTCTTTACAAACGCGAAAGTTGAAAACGTTTGTACGGTACCTTTCTTCAAAATATTTTCTAATTTACTGGAATATTATATGAGCGTTCTGAGAAAATGGCATATTTTTCGTAGGTAAGTTAAGTTTTGTGATTTTTATTTGTAGCCGAGAAGTAAGACCATGCTGTATAAAGCGAGTTAACGTATGATATTTTCGATTCGTTGGTGTATGTATGTAGCTTCGTAGTTTCGTAGCGTGGCGCGTTGTAGAGGCTCGTAGCGCCGTACAAGCCCGTAGCGCCGTAGCCAGTCACGTGCCCAGCTACTACGAAACGTTCTTTACTGCATTTCCGTTTCTCAAACGCTCACGTGCCAATAATGACGTGTCTCAAATTTTAAATTTTATTAAAAATCTTTGGAGAAATAAGTTTTGGAAAACGGTTAGTATTCAAAAGTTTTTCAGAAAAAGATTTTATCATATTTTAATCAGTAGGCACTTATGTAAAAATTAGAAATATCTAGACATAAATTTGTTTGTATAATGTATCCTCTCCATCGTGAAAATGAGAATTGTAAAGTATTAGAAATTCAGAAGGGACGACACAGCGGGCAAGTCTGTTTGCGCGCCCCAAGACGTGTGTCGATGTTATTAAATTCCCGTTTTTCCCTAATCCCGTTGTCGCCCCGCGGGCCCTCATCGGAAATGGCATTACAGCCCGGAGCGGACACCGGATACGCCCGGTCGCCTAAACTCGTTCAGTTTGTCATCGCATCCGCTTCGTGTTGCTTTGTCTTTGATATGACTTTTAATTATACCTTTCTTAGTTAATTCAACTGAAACAAAATGATGGCATAACAAGCGAGGTTTTTGATTATAGTAAAAAACCGGCCAAGTGCGAGTCGGACTCGAGCACGAAGGGTTCCGTACCATTATCTAAAAAAACGGCAAAAATCAGGTTTGCTGTATGGAAATAAATATTATATAAATATTATAAATATTTTTTAAATTTAATTTAATGATTTATTTTTTAAGTAAATATATATCTAAATATTCTGTAAATATTTCAAGCGTCTACCTGTTGTCGTTATCAATATCGAGCTAAAGCGAGCAAAAAAATCAGGGAGCCCTCCTTAAATATTTATTTTATTCTGTTTTTAGTATTTGTTGTTATAGCGGCATCATAAATACATAATCTGTGAAAATTTCAACTGTCTAACTATCACGGTTCATGAGATACAGCCTGGTGACAGACGGATAGACAGACAGACAAGACAGCGGAGCCTCAGTAATAGGGCGCCGTTTTACCTTTTGGGTACGGAACCCTAACAATGTGGCATTTGTTTTAACAACTATTTTTGATTTTTCATAGAATAATATAAAAATACCAACCAGCCAGTCATAATGCCCAAAGGATTCCCTGTACCGTGGATATCAAGAATTAAGAGAAATATGGTACAGTCAGCGACGTAAGTTGTTTTTAACAAGTATATATCAGAACAAAATGTGTTGTTTACACGACATTATTAAAGAATATCTTCAAATACAGTGTAAACATTTCATTGGAAAAAAGCCTAGTTCCAGATTTATTTGAATTTCAAAAACTCATTCTGTTAATCAACTTATGTTGCTGACCGTACCACCACACCCAGACTAGGAACGAATATTCGCATTTTTTTTTCAGCAGCATGACACAAACCCGCAACTTCTTCATCTCAGTCGCCATTAGCCAGATCCATCATCCCACAGAAATCGACCAACCGTAATATTTGTTACTATACCAAAACGATTTACCTACAACAATATAAAAATTAAAATTTCCAAGTAAGTATTTTTGTTTTTCTATCGTCTACGTAATTTCGATTTGGATATTAGCACACTAATGAACAGAAAACAAAAGCGATAATCCCAAAAAAACGAATTCAAATTAACAAAAATCCGTGAAGTTTCCGCGTAAACAATTTAATCCTATTAAAGGCTGCTTATCAAATACCTACTGACGGTTGCTAATGAAACGTATCTCAATCCTGTTTACTTTTTGCATTCAACCAAGAATTGTTAGAGGTTGGTTAACATAATATTTACTGTTGACAACGGCAGCTATTTTGGATGGGAATATTCGATATTATCACTTAAGAAAAACAAATCTGAGGCTGTGTACGGTCTATCGTAGTTTTGAGTCTATTTGATTTGTAAGTTGCACTCGTTGTTAAAACCTCAGAATTGCGTAGATCGCTTTCGTGAATAACTTTCAGCAATGGATTATAGCTGATTTGATGATAATGATGACAGTCAGCGTCACAACATAATCTACTTTAGCTTTGGATGGTGAGGACCATAAAAGACAATACAGACAATAATGTGAACACATCATAGCATCTACTTCCAAGTACATAAGCGTAAGCAGTAAGCATGTTTTAGATTCAATCATTATTATAAATAGGGGGGGGGGGGGGGGGGGGGTTGTCACGTACCGTCTTATCGCGTACCGTCTTTTAGCACGTACTGTTGCTCAGGACATTTTTTTATATCCGGATCCATAAAAAAATGGTATTGCATACAAAAAAAACTGTCCCATACAAAATATTTTTGTGTGAATACCATACACACCGTATATTTCGTTTGCCGTAACTTTCATACTGTTTTTGCAGGGAGCCAGACGGATTGTGGGTACTGTAAAATTAAAATTACTGTAAAATTTGCTTGATTCTATTTACTGGTGGTGGAGGGGCATGATAAAACTTAGTAAATTTTCAAGTTTATGCGACATCCATCATCATCATTTTGAAACGTCCAAATTTTTTTAGTTTTTGGAGGGGCATAAGGCAACTTTCTAAGTAAATTTTCATGTTTATGTAACATCTACAAGGATCATTTTGGAACGTCATTTTTTTAGTGTATGTTGGGGCATAAGACAACTTTCTTAGTAGTAACTTCATTCATCGGGGTGAGTGCGATCCGCTCCGAATATCGTCTCGCCTCTCACTGCGCGCGAGTCGACGGGCGAGGTAGTGGAGATTGCGTCAACGATAGCCCAGCGTGCTGACAGGCTGCGTCATCATCATCATCATCATCATGAAACGTATCTACCAGGTTGACTGAACACATACGTGCAATGAAGAATGTCTCCAACAGTTCTGCAGTGGCGGAACATGTCCTAGATACTGATTCGACGCACTACATACGTTTCGACAAGACCCGGGTCTTAGCGAGAGAGAAGTTCTTCGTTCCTCGCAAGATCCGAGCGGCAATAGAAATAAGTCGTGTGCCAAACTTTAACAGAGATAGAAGATGGGTTCTACCGCCAGCCTGGATTCCATGTCTTCATGATACAAGCGACAGAAGAGTGAGTGAACCTGGTAGAGACATAGTGTTGTGTGTTTGCCTATACCGAGAGCTACCGAAGAAAGAAGCAGTGATGATGATGAAGACGCAGCCTTTCAGCACGCTGGACCATCGTTCACGCAAGCCCCACGAGGCCGACGGCGCGCAGTGCGAGGCGAGACGGTATTCGGAGCGGATCGCACTCACCCTGATGAAGGTTCACGAATAGAACCGAAAAATTGTCGTTCGATACACCGATATGACGGTACGAGATAAATCCCGTATTTATAATAATGATTGAAATCAATCCAAAGTTTTCTAAGAATTTTTATGTTGTTTTTATTTGCAGAACAATAATGGTCAGCAATATAAATATATTATATGAACGTATCACGTGTCTAATTAGGCGATAAATCCTTGTTATAAAATAGAGTATAAATATATTAGATATTAGATTACACCAGCTAACACATTGTTTTCTCATTAAATATCGAGTATCAGTTGTTTTTATTTTATTTATTTGGATTATTAGAGATGTCTTATCAATTTCTTCAAGATATATTTTATGACGAATAATTTGTTCGTACTCTATGGAAGAACAAGATTTTCAATACCTACGTTTCTTTTTTCCCATACATATTCACCGGTAGTTGTATTGTATGAAAACTCAAACTCGGCACCTGCAAGAGCTTATAAATAATACCGTTTGTCCGTTTCTATTGTACCGTCTTCACACAAGTTTAAGCTTATTGTAAAAGTATTATAAATTTTTAAGTAGAGAAGTATCGTACTTCGATACTTGTGAAAACATACAAAAAACAAGGAAATTTACAAAAAAATTGCATGGTTTAGCTTTATAAAACTAAGTATGTATTTTATATTTAGAAACAGAGTGCTCTTGCTAGTCGTAATTCTGAGAGTAGCTGATAATGATAAACAAAATTAGATTACTGTAGGCGTGATGAATCTACGAGTAATATATGAACCGAGAATATTAAGTTTTTGAAGTGAAAACTTCTTTAGGCGCGTTGGACATTTATTGTGATGGGAAAAAACCATTGAACTCGCGATACTGTTACCGTTACCGACACCACTGTAAATAAGTATCTTGTAATTGTTCAAGTTTTACCTTCGTTCGGCACTTCCGACGTCGACGTCTCACATAGTTAATATGGCGGTCGCTACATCTCATCAGGTTATAACAATGGTTGGTCTCCATATTACAAAACTGAACTAAAGATGCCTATTTCTTATGTATATACGGCACGAAGCACGTATGCGCCACGGAGGAGGCATTAGCGTCGCTCCCTAACTGACGACGCGGCTTCGCCCGAGCTATGATTTCAATTATTGTTTAATGTCGTTATTTCTTTTGTGTTTATTCGGGACGCGTCTCTCCATTTTTTCAACTTCACCCCTTCCTGGAATGGTGTTTACTCGTACAAATACGAGGTGCGCAGCCCCGTCTCGGTAACCGATATGTTCGGCGCGACACCGCGGTGCTCCTGAGATGTTTGCTCGAGACGCAGCCGAATCGAATTGAGTGCAGTTACTTTGAGAACGCTTTTCCGTTTCGCTGTTTGAGAGGCTCAAAATGGCGTGTGATAGACTTTCAGCGCTAATAGTGTTTGACGTCTACCTCGGGAGCGACGTTGTAATGTGTTTCGAATGAGCGGTTTTAGACTTCTTTGTGCGTGACTTCTGCGAGCTCAGTAAATACTGTCTACTTCGGTATAGAGCATATTAAATCATGTTTATTTCCTTTTATTATTAGCTACTCGGAAAATAGTACCTTTATACGTCAATACATGAGGTAGATGAAATCTCAGCAGTGTCATGTTACACGGAGGAGGATGGCACCGGCCGTCGCCTATTGTCCTATTGTGTGCGACACTGAGAACCTAATGGACTCGACGCCACACATGGACGGTGTTTCGATTAACGCAGTCTCAATAAATGATAACGAAAATCAATTTTATTTTACTCTTCTACAATATTAATCCTAAACCACCTTCAAAAACTAATTAGTTTTACAGCATGTTTCAGACGTAAAACATCGCCAAGAACTAAAGTTAAATCTGTCTGGCGTAATGTTTATCCTAGAAATTCATCATAAAAAGAAGTCGTTCTTTAAAGTCTGTAAAAATAACAGTCTTGAATAATGTTAATACAAAAGTGCTAGAGTTTGGTGCAGTTAGCAAAAAGTGCAACAAGATATGACACTGAGTGAGCCAAGATGTATGTGGCGCTGTGCAACAGGCGTGATTCACGCGACTGCTTCGAGATTGCATGCACCTGCACCCCTTACTCTAAGCACAACTAATTCTAGACTCTATCCTAATACTGTAGCGTTAAGTTTCGTTAAACAGAAAATGAACAGTCGAAAAATGAAATCCAAAACTAGCGATTTCGTCTTCCTTAAGTGCACACAATAAGGATTATATTTTCCGCGTCACCGGTCTGTGGCAGTTTTGAAAACCCGCCGGCGCAATATTTCAACACTTTGCTAAGAAATAACAATGCAAGGTTCGAGCGACGAAAGCACTACGGTAGTAAGTAGGAGCAAGCAATGCTTCATCATAACAGCGTAGACTAAAGTGCAATATCTTGAAAATGTTGCGCTTTTGTGCGAATCGGCGGATTTTTAGCAGCTCGCTCGATATGTGAGCTGGGATTATGTAAAATATCAGATGGTTCAATGACATATATCAGAACGCGTTTGGTACATGGTAAAATATTAATTTGAGAACTCCTATTATCCATTATTATCATTATTGTTCTACTTTTTATTATCATTGGTTATAGCTTTAACTTTTCAGTTTATTTTACTCCTTTGATATGCACAAAACTATCATTCAGAGCTCCGGGAACTGGTCAGTTTTTACGGAGTCTGTGGGTATTAATCTCGGCAAATCGAATGACAGGTTACATACAAAGCTCATAGAAAGTTAGCTGAGTGTATAATTATGTTCTTATACCACGTCTGTGATTTTTAAATGACTTACATATCGGGCTGTTATTTTCAAATGGCTCTATCTTTGTAGCAATGTATTCGCCGCCAAATATTGTCATAAGACTTTTGTACTTGCATTCCATAATATCGAAACAAGGATAGTTCACGTGGTTCTGCGTACTGACTTTTATAATAAAAACTTTGGCAATTCACGTATTGCAGTATGATTGTGTAAGACATAAGTATGTATTTCTTTTGGATAAGGTAGGTTATCAAACGTGCTGCTGTCGTGGCAGAGTACTGGTACAGACCAGAAAAAATAAGTTGGTTTAATAATTTATATTACACAATTTGACATTTTATTTGCAATATTTGACTATGTCTTTATGTAGCTATTATATTATTAAGGTTAGTAATATTTTAAATTATTTAGTGTAATTGTTGACAAGTTCTTATTAACTGAATAAATACAAAATACTTCTTTACCGCCATATAACGTACCATGTTATTTTTTTTAACTATCCGATGTTTTAACATCTATGTATGACATCTATGTAGCGAGGTCAATGGTACGGACGGTAGTGGGCGAGACAAAACCAATAGCGGTCACAGAAGGCGTTTACTGAGGCTCAGTACTGAGACCTTTTCTGTTTTGCTTGGTTTTGGATTCACTCACAGAGGCCGCGCAGACCTCAGCGTTGTGGACGTTTATATATGCTGACGACGTGGCCATTTGCACTGAGAGCCGTGCCGAGTTACAAGAGGCGCTTTTGTTGTGGAAGCATCAGTTACAGACCGGTGGCCTAATGCTGAGTATACCAAAAACCCAGTTCATGTCGTTCAATGAATCAGACCCAAGCAACAATAGCCCGATCAACATCGATGGGCAATTGGTCACCTTGTGTGATCAATATAAGTATCTGGGTAGTATGATGCATAACTCTGGGAACGTGGAATGTAATATTCAGCACCGAATAGCCGCAGCATGGCTAAAATGGCGAGAAGTAACCGGTGTCACCTGCGACAAAAGAATGCCAGTAAAACTTAAAGGTCTTATTTATAAGACTATCATAAAACCAGTCTAGAACGTATGGAAGCGAAACTTGGGCCGTACCGCAGAAGAACATACATACCATCCAAGTCGCCGAAATGAAGATGCTGAGGTGGATGTGCGGCGTCACCAGGCTCGATAATATCCGTAACGAGTACGTGGGAGGAAGCCTGGGGGTGCGCGACATCGCTGACAAGATGCAGGAGAGTCGGCTGCGATGGTACGGTTACGTGAAAAGGAGGCCACCTGACTACGTAGGGAATTTGGCACTACAACTTTCCATCCCCGGTCGAAGATCTAGAGGTAGACCCAAGACAAGGTGGAGAGATGTAGTATCAAAAGACATGAGAGAGTGCCAAGTTTCTGATGACGATGTCGAGGATAGAGCGAAGTGGAGAAGAACGACCAGGAAAGCTGACCCCACCACCATGTGGGATACATAGCTGGGAAGAGAGATGTTTTAACATCTATCAATTGATTTGAGTGAAGAACGCAACCGCTGTAGTGTCGTTTTCAGTAACCAATAATAACTCTGAAAGGCACCATCTTAAGGTTCAATGTTGTGCGAGACCCTATCATCTTCGTCGTAGAAATAATACATCGGAATATATTTTCGACGTAATTTAACATCGAAGAAATAACGCTACGATGCAATAAAACACCGAATATAAAGCTTCGCATTATCAAGGTAGACAAATAGTAATCATTGTAACAATTTTCACATAGTAATGTTTCGAACCCAAGTATGGAATCCCTTCTATGTTCCCGGTTTTACAATAAATCATTGCTATTTTGACGTTGACACAACGTTATCTGAGTGTTATATGCTAGCTGTTCTCTTATGGCTACACCGACTCGCGGCGGGGGAAAAGGAAAGATTGGCTCCGTTCTCAATGGATCGCCCTCACGATACTATTATTAGTGAGTTAACTCAATTTGCGGCATATTGTTTGAGAGCAGCTTAATAACAGGCGAGATGTCGGGGGCATCGTCATGACTACCGTTGATCCTCGACGCGACGATCTAAACATATCATAATGTACGAATAGTAATCACATATAACAAATTTACAAGCGTATAAGCGGGATATAAAGGACGTTGGCAGCCGCTGGGTGATGTCCTATGGGGACGGTAATGATAAAAAGGAATATAATCAATGTGCTAAGCTGGTTAAGCGTAGGTACTAACCTATATATTTTACTCAATAAGGATGACTTGTAGAAAATGCTATTTACTTAGCATTAAATCCATTGTACATATGTTTTATTTTAAATTAAGCAATTAAATAAATGTGTGTGTTAAAACTTAAAATACAGTCCTGAAGTTTTTAAATTTTCATAATGGCACATGTAAAGAAAATGATCCGCTTTTATTCACACATGTAATGGATCCCGGAGCCGCGAGACCTACGTCATTTTAACAAAACTGAAATTCCGAGAATTTGTTTAATATATAGTTAACAACGCGTAGGTAACAACGTTATATAGTTTGCTAGCTTAAAAGCAGGGCCTTTTAAAGGTAGCAGTTACAAAAGGTACATAAAAACTTTACTCATCATATAATGGCTGATTTGATATATTTGAGAGCGCAATTCTAAAATTGATCATACAAATACGGTACAAAATAAGCTCCACTTTGCTACTAATTAGTGTGTTTATAGTTTCACTGGTTTTTATAATTTAATACAGCGTGGGCGGTTGTAGAGAGAAATTACTCAATAACAATTGGGGATTAAATTAATACCTTTAGATAGCTCATTTCCTCTTCACATAATGTATATATAAAGTGTTTTCTTCTACGTTTTAACTTTAAATATAAACAAGTTTGTGTACATTTTGTTTATTAAGAATTACTAAGCAGTCTGTACGTTATTTATTTGCGTCTGCGGTCCCTCTGAAACCCTTTGAAAAAATTAAATGTCCAATAATGAAAGATAACAAGGCGAAGTCGGTTCTATATTAAGAGGCGGAAAGTCGATAATTTCGAATTTGTTTCGGCAAGGGTAGATTTGGAGTAAATTATTAAAACGGGCTGTCGAACAAGTGAAATTAATCGAAAGTATTCAGTTAGAATTTGAAACGGATCCGAAGCCACTTGTAGTTTATTGGTTAGTGGATCGGGAGGCTCGAGTGGAGCGATGTTGTCTGATAAATTGAACAATTAATGTTTGGAGAATCGATCCTTACCCAGAAAACAGAAAATACAATGCACAATACTATCTGGTTCTCATAGTATAAGCTATGTGGATTGAGTTTTTTGTCTATATATCATATGGAGTTTGACTCCTGAATGAGGTAAAACATTCGACAGCTACACTATTCTGTAGTGATGATGGTGAATGATGCTTCCTGCGACCACTGTGTCTGCTCATAACCTAATACCTGATTATCCTCTTATTGATTGAGCGAAGCGAGATCTCTTAAATCAACATTGGAAAATCGGCGTTGTGGGTATGTATGTTTGCATGTCCGAGAATAACTTTCGAAGCGTTTATCCGATAATCGTGAAATTTGTTATATAGGTAGAGAGGTAGAATTTGGTAGAGGTGGCACAATTTTGGTGTGACTGTATGAGCTAAAAAGGTGTGTGGGGGGTGGGGGTTATTAGTTAAGTGGCACGTCTAATAAATGGGGTTTGTAAGTACATTTCGACCCCGTTTTTATTTTTAGTTTAAACCTTGTAGTTTTTAAGTTATTAGCCATAATAAAAACTGAACTTTGACAGAATTCACAGGGTTCACCAGTGACCCCACAGTGCTGAAATTTGGCATGCGTGTAGCTTTAGTGACACAAATATAAGCAAAAAGTCTGAAATCCAGAATAACTGCAATTTCTACCACAATAAAATTAACCAATTAACATGAACTCCCGTTACCTGTAATTTGAATGAAACTGTATGTCAAGTTATTTGATTGCTCATTTCGTGGCATTATTTTATTAGTCAAAGATTAAGCCCGGCTTGCACAACGATCCCTAAACGTATTTACCGACTAAATGTTTACATTTTATGCATTTGTATGATTTGACAATTCCTTAAATCATATTTAGCCACTAAATGCGTTTAGGCATCGTTGCGAGAGTCGCCATAAGAATATTTATTTGTATTTTCCGAGACTCGCGAGATCACAGTTCGGAGCGAACCACTAGTATTATATAGCTACGTGTTTATTTCAAATGTATATATTTTTAATCATTATTATATATATGGGATTTCTCACGTACCGTCCTATCAGTGTTTCGACCCACAATGCGAGTTAGTGCGAGACGAGACGTTAGGTATATATAGGTATAATGATTGACATCAATCACGAAAGTTTTCTAAGGATAAAGATAAAGATAATTTATTTACAGAAAGTTAGTTAATTTTACACTGGTTTTAATGTACAATTTAAGCTCTTAACATTCTACCAGATAGTGTCCTGGTGTGCAAATATTACATATAAAATAGTTAAAAATTAAAATTTACTATTCCTCCACAATATAAAAATGTTAATAAAATAAAATAATGTCATGTCTAGTACCTACTTATAATTAAAATATTCCGCAATAGTATAATTAAGTATTTAAGTATATATTTTTTGTGTAAATAAAAAACTTTTTACTTTTTTTACTTTACCTACTATGCTTAGTTTAAGGCTAGATAGCGCTGTGTGAAATGTCCAACAATATTTAATTATTTATCTTTTGCTCCCGGTGTTATAGCAACTACCAATGCAAGTACGAAACTTCATTCATTCATTCATTCTTTATTGCACACAAGAAAATACATTTAAAATACAGAAATAGAGGCATGCACAAAGGCGAGCTTAACCCTAAGAAGAGTTTTCTTCCAGCAAACCTTTGAGGCTAGAGAGAGAGAGAGGTGATTTTAAAGGTAGGTGAGTGTAGTTTTATATTACATAAATAAATATAAAACTAATATGAACTATACCTAAAGTATGATATAATAATACAATGATAATAAATAAATTAGATGGAATAATAAATATGAATCCACCGAGTGGATCCCAAAAGACAGAAAACGACCACGTGGCAGACCGCGACGCCGATGTAAAGACGCACTCCACTCGTATAAGGAAGACTGCACCACACACGCGCATGATACAGTGGAGTGGAAGGAAGGAAGGGAGGCCTTTGCCCTGCAGTGGAACAGTGCAGGCTCCAAATAATATTAAAAGATCGCTACGTACTTCTATCGATAAATTGAATTTTAAAATTCGACTAAATTTTCGCAAATTTCTCGAATTCTGCCGCTTTTCCCGTACTAGCACTGCTGAACGAAGAGTAATATAACAATGATTTTATTTTATAGTTATTTTCCAAATTTAATTAGGATTTTAAATAATTTTGTAGAACGTACTCTCTGTAGCTACTCGTCTTTCATTAGCTAACATAATCTGAACAACAAAAGCTTAGCTCCATATTTCCTTGAATCGTAATTATATTCGAGACCGTTATTCACAAAGTTGTAACACTCAAATGTCTACAATAAAAGCAATCAAAGAGACGCTGATTACATTACGTAAAGTGTAATATATGTCAAACGCAGTCGTTTTAAAAAGTTAATAGCTCATGAAAACGAGTCGACAAGTCATTAAGTAAGCGTTGAAGCGTACTGTTTAACAGAATAATATTTTATGCAGTCTATTCCAGGATGAGCGACAGCGGAATATTGCCACAACAGTTTAAATAAATATTTATTTATCTCCTTGACTGGCAGACCAATCTATACTATTATAAAGAGGAAAGATTTGTTTGTTTGTTTGTATTGAATAGGCTCCGAAACTACTGGACCAATTTAAAAAAATCTTTCACTGTTGGGAAGCTACACTAACCCCAGGTGACATAGGCTACTATTTACCCAACTGCGTAGAAGGAGGGTAATGTTTTTATTGAAAAACTACGCGTGCGAAGCTGCGGATTTGTCAGCTAGTGTTACATACTTTTTATATGTTTTATAACATATTTTCACACAAAACGCAGAATAATTTAAATATATCTTAAATTATTTTGCATGATTTTTGCAAGAACTTTAGACCGTAGAAGAGTTTGAGACCGACAGATGACTTAGAAAGAATCACATATTTACAAACTGGGGGAAAAATTACAGGAATATATCCTAACAATAAAACATCATACAAAATAAAAAATATGTCAAAATGATAAAATGACCAGTAAGTATGTATAAGACGTATCTCAGTCTTGCGATTCAATTAGCCCGCTATAGTTTATGAAATGCACGCACACAAGAGAATTTCCCTTCTGGCTGTCGTCACTATCACATTATTATTCTGTGAGAACGGGCCGCGAGTGGCAGGGACGGCACAGCAGGGGCGCCGGATGTCACGGAAAAATTGCTACTTCCGAGCCGGGCGCACAAAAGGGCCCGTCCATAGATGAAATAATAGTATTTGTAGTGTCACAGAATAAAATAGTACTGCGTACACATAGTCACTCTGATGACATGAATCTTCTGATATTTAATCAATATCAATACTGAAAGTTAGGCCCGTATGCCAGAATTAAACTCAAAACTGAGCCGGGACTCAATCATAGATTTTTAACAGTTTTCTTCATTGGAAGAATATACTTGAGTCATGGTTTATATCCAATATATATATATTATGGACCTTAAATTTAGCCCGCAATAGTTCAATCACATTTGGCAAAATAACAGGAACCCCGATAACGATGTCCACTGCCATACACGTTGGCATCGTTAGTATCGGTGCCATAGATATATTTTCATACCTCAAATCGAGGATTAAATAAATAAATAAATATTGCTGGATATTTCACACAGCGCTATCTAGCCCCAAACTAAGCAGAACTTGTACTATGGGAACCAGATATTAGAACCAGTTAGTATCGGTGCCATAGATATATTTTCATACCTCAAATCGAGGATTAAATAAATAAATAAATATTGCTGGATATTTCACACAGCGCTATCTAGCCCCAAACTAAGCAGAACTTGTACTATGGGAACCAGATATTCTATCAGTTATCTGGTTCCCATAGTACAAGTTCTGCTTAGTTTGGGGCTAGATAGCGCTGTGTGAAATATCCAGCAATATTTATTTATTTATTTAATCCTATATCCATATATCCTATATCCAATATAATATCTATTTTATCCTATATATATATATATATATATATATATATATATATTTGTAAATACATACTTATAAAATATAGAAAACACCCAGACACGGAACACATATAATATGTAGATCATGCAAACATTTGTTCTGCGGCGGGAATCGAACCCTCGAAGATTCTCATAATTTTAACATCATATCTTTCGGTCACAGTAAGATCTATAAAAACATATTATGCAACTAACTCTAAACGTCACATTATAATTAGAATTAATATAAACATAGAGATTATAATAACGAAACTAAAATTTGATCAGTTTAGTTATGGTAATCGGCCTTTCGATATACAACATATTCCCCTACAATTCTAGATATTGATGTTCCAATAATTGCTCGACTAAAATAAAAGATAAAGAGGCGACATTAGATCTACATATATTAGAATTTGAGTCGTAATCATTACAAAATATTACACAAGTTCCACTGTGACGTTACTGAAACACACTACAATAATGTTTTTATTAATAGATCGATTAACTGGTTCGGTTTTAGTCACCTTGGGAAATTGTAAAGATTTAATATGCTAAATTTACAAGATAAACAGCGCGTAGTCGCAGATATACCTAGTCAGGTCATAAATTCTGTCACATGTTTAATATAAATTAATTGAAACAAGTTTATTCATTATGTAACCATTTATATACCAAAATGAACTTAACAAAACATAGATTCTTATGACACTAAAGTTTATTCAAAATGACCTCCGTGATTTTGAATACAGGCCTTCAATCTGCGCGGCCAGTCGTCTATCGCAGCACGAACGAGGTCCATATCAATATCGGCGGCTGCCTTAATCAAGGATGTCTTGAGTGACTCCAAATTGGGATGAGGCTTTGAGCACGCCTTTTCCTCCAAGTGTTGCAATATCTTGTAATCTAACGGATTCAAATCTGGACTGGAGGAGGGGCCAGTCTTCGTGCCGTATGAAGTTGATTTCACGCGCCGCCAGCCAGTCTTGTGTGCTCTTCGCTCTATGAGCTGGCGCCGAATCTTGTTGGAATACCCAGTGCCTGTTATTGAACATGGTATGAGAAACAGGTTCCACGAGGTTCGTCAGGACTGTATTTTGATACACAACTGCATTTGTTTTTACATCTTTCTCACAAAAATGTACCTCTGTTAAGCCCCAATAAGAAACTCCCAACCATATCATGAGCGAGGATGGAAAATGACCTCGTTGGACACGCGGAATACGGTTGCTCGCTTCTTCACTACTGTGTGCGTACACCTTATCATTTTGTTTGTTGTAGCTCTCTTCTACGGTAAAAATTTTTTCATCCGAAAAAATATTTTTTTCCCGCGTACCGCTTCAACAAAGCGCGGCATCTCTTCAGTCTCAGGTCCATTAGACGAGCATTCAAACGATGTCCTGTTTTTCTTCGATATGCCCGAAGCCCTAAGTCTTCATTTAACACCCTTTTCACCGTGGTTCTGCTTAACCCCATCTGAAGGGCCAACAGTTTCTGCTTACGTTTGGGATTTCTTTGAATTCGCGCCTTCACAGCTTTTATCACTGCTGGAGTCCTAACAGACCGAGGGCGACCACTTCTTGACCTGTCATCTACACTAGAGTCTTCATTGTATCGTTTGATGGTGCGATAAACGAATCTTTTGGTTATATTCAAATTTTTCAGTATGTCAAAAATTTGAATTGGCGCGTAACCGCAACGATGCAACGCAATAACTGCAACACGGTCTTCTTTAAGCGTCCACTTCATATTTCAAAATGAGTAAAATTCGAAAAGTATACATTTTTATTTTCATGAACAATTCGAAATTCGAATGCTATAAACTTTTTTGTGGCCAGCATTCTAAAAGAAAAGTTTTTACTGTGTGACAATACTTATGACCTGACTAGGTATTTATTTTATTACAGCCCATATTCTTTTTACATTAAACAATTACTCGATGGCCTTACTTGGATTTCAGAACCAAATTAAATCAGTAGGATAACAATGAAGATTGTTATGAAATAACAAGAGTGATACAGATCCGTCTGCGATTTTACTATAAGTGTACTGAACTCCAGTGTTCTGTTACAAGCAGTATCGGGTACTTGCACCGTTATTATTCTCCCTTGTGTTGAAGACAAGCTATCTTGTAAGATGCAGCGTACAGGTAATAACTTTACCTTTCTTTGATAACGTTCTACTTTAAGACTAAAGCAACGTGATCACTTTAGATACAGCTCAATTTTCTTGCTTTATTTTGTCAATAAATCAGACAGTATAATTAGCCGGCAATTTCCGTGCTTTGAGCTCCACATGCCAATACGTTGCTACACAAAACCGTCTAAAGCAAAGTGATTGTTTATAAGCCCGTTTCAATTGCGAGTAGGGTTGTCAGTGCGGCAATACAGGCAATTTCGCGGCATTCACGACAAATTACGTATTAAAGCGAGTGGAAGCGCAAACAAAACGGCCGTGCTCGTGACATGAATTGAGCGAGTACGTGCTGCAACCAGGTGCGGACACCGTGCCGGGACGTGCGACAGCCTGAATAGTTTGCAACGGATTTACCAGCTGATGACACAGTATTGTCGGCGAATCACTCATCATGCTGGGCAGGACACATTTCCTACGATACATTTCTGCTATTTTGTTAAATGGTATTAGTTAAATTATATTTTTTCTTTAAAAAAACTAGCTTTGGTGGCACGTTTTCGCATATTCGCGCTCATTATACTCGTAGTTAGAAATTTGATGTTTATTTATGGTGCTAAAGTGTGATGTCGAAATCAGTTACTAAAAGTACCTTCAATATTTTAAGCAAGCATCACAAGAAACACAATATTGACACGGCTAATTAAAATTACCCACAAGCCAGGTTCAATCAGACTTAAACACGTGACTCTGAATTGCCTAATTTGTGTGGAATATTCTAAATAGAGTTGCTGTTTCTCGTAAATTAATTGAATCGCATAACCTAATGAATTTAGTCAGGTACGTCTTTACACTGTCTTGTAGATGTAAATGAGGAGGAATAATTTGACTAATGGTTCAAGAATAATGGGCAATATGACAACTTCTATAGACAGGGTGATTCTTGCAGTAAGAAGCTTAGTAACTAGACGCAAAGTGTCAAATAGGATGCTCGAATTTACCATCATGGCAAAGCAAGATATTTTACCCTTTCGTTGTCTGCAACAGAGAAGGTCAGAAGTCTTCCTTACATTATGAAAGCCATAGCATACTGTGACTATTTGTAGAGATATAGTACGAAATACCAACTTTAATAGAATACTATTTTTATAATCAGTTTAACATAGCTACTACGGCTACAAAAAACGCCGTCAGCTAACCAGCCGTTCTATGCAAAACTAGAGCTAGAATATTTGAATTTAGCAACATTTAAAACTAAATAAGTAGCGAATTACTTTATCCAGGTCGTGGATTTCAGTCGGTACTACAAGATAGTCAGTAAAATTTTTCGCACATTCGTAAATTGGAAATGGTTTGATTAATGACGAACTCAATTAAATAGACCGAGTTCTGTCACTTCAGGCAATGCAGTTATGATGTGCATAATTTTGGGTGACACTTCAGGTTGAATAAACACGGGTAGATCATGCTAGTATTTGATACAATTATTGCAAGTGAATTTAACCAGTTTTGAAATCAAGTGTGAACGCGCTCGAGCTAATTGGAATACTCGTAAATGGTTTTTAAATGTTTGTAGCTGTAGGTAAGTTTTAAATGTTTGGAGACTTACATGATCATTTTGTCATTTTTGTTTTGAGGAATGACTCTATCAAGTAAGTTATTTTTATAAATAAATAGCTGGTGCCCGCGACTTAGTACGCGTTACGCTACTAATTGTGTAGGTAACCTAGAATTAAATCTAAACTCGCTGTTGCAACATGACTTGACACCCCATTTTTATCCCATGGGAACTGATTTATGGAATTTATGTGGTAATCCAGGTCATAATCTACGTATATAACAAATTTCATGGATTTCGGTTCAGCCGTTACGACGTGATTGAGTAACAAACAAATAAATAAACAAACGTACAAACTTTCACATTTATAATATTAGTGTGATAAATAATATTAGTTGAAGGCGGATATTTATGAAATTCATTTCATTTTCAACAACATTTTATTTTATTCATCTCATTTCATAATGATGATTATTATTCGTCCTTGTTCCAATGTCCAAGCCATTTAATCAGTTATTTTGGTAATTCTCTTTCAAATATTTTATCTCAAAACTTTAAAGATGAATCACCTTTTAATAAAAATCTGAAATTGCATTGACACGCATCGAGTCGAAATTTAAGTTTGATTGGATTACAAAAATTGGTCTTTAGATAATACGCAACATATTCCACAATCTGCAATCCTAGGTTTTAATGCTCTAATAATCACTCGACCAAAAAATATTCAAGAAACTTGTAAGCAAGCATGCAACTTCAGCAAGAATAAACAGCGATGCTCAACACGGAGATCCTGCCCCAGTTAGCATAATCAACGTAAAGCGATACCATTAGCCCGATCTCCGATGATAACGTTAGCATTTTATACGTTACAGCGAATTTGACTTGCACCGTAAATTGCATACGGTGCAGGGCAGAGCGGCGCGGCGCTGTCCTTCACCGTGGCTGCCATACTATGAGACAACACTCCGAACACGGTGTCGAACGCGACGGGACGAAACCACACCGCGCCGCTTTTTAACACTCCGCCCGTACGAAGCCTAGCCAGTCGCGCCGCGCGAGCAATGCATACCGGAAGCGGTATGGGACATCCTAGTCCAAACCGCGCCGCACCGCCCCGCATTCCATTTGTAGAGTTCCTTAGCCGGATCTCGTAGTTGGTGAACTCTGCCTGCATAAATATCCTACTTATATATTATTTACAAGGTTTTAACAGGCCTTTTTGTGGTTATTTGCGCAAATAACCACAATCTTTTTCTACATAAATACGCATCGAACAAACTATCGCCAAAAACGATAATACAACGTTCGAAAACGACGTTAGTAAACACGAAATATCAGTTATGCGGGGACTTAGTTTACTTCCAACTAAACGGGCAGGTTTATTCCGGGCACAATTAGAAAGTTGCGCCAGTTCAGAATCTAGACGGCCATTATCTGAAGCGATACCAGTCTCGCTTAATCCCTTTAATTAGCATAAGCAAGAAGTGACATCCCGTCTGGGCTCGCAACATCGTATTGCCGTTTTATTCGATTTTAACATTGTTTGTGATTCAGTACAGCTGAACTCAATCTACTAAGCTACGCCTATGACCAAAGTTGATTTTTTTTTTTAAATAATAAAAAAATGAGCTTGGTTTGCACGTAGTGGTGCTTACATCAGGTTACGAGTTTTTTTTTTCATGCCATGCCTTTATTAAACAACCTAATACGAATAGCATGCGTGAACTAAGTGTACTAGGATGTCGAGTAACTACGCAAAATGAACAAAATTGCCATGTCCTTGCAGAGAGTGCCAATAGTTGATTGACTGAAGTTTCGGCATATATTTTCGCATTTGTAACCCTGATCGATGACTGTGCTAGCCGCAATTTAAAATGTTATCGTAACGTGATCGGTTAATTCAAACCAGAAATGTAATAAAAAAAACTGAGCATGCAACGCAGACGGCGTCAGCTCATCAAGCCAAGTACAAAAAGGCCAACAAGATGTTCAGATACGAATTTCATTAGCCAACTACAATTTGCCGAAGACTACGGTATCGAAGGAAAAATACATGTGAATGAAATTAACTGAACGCATTCAGGGTTGCAGACTGCCGGTCTGCTCTTCGACAAAGACAGCCCGCAGCGCGACAGCGACTCGACGTGAATGCCTAATTACGACTCTGGAATAGGGATGTGGTGATGACTTATCCAAACTAAAGATTCTTGTATCTAATGGAATGAAAATGTTTTATCCGACTTGGGGGCAACTTTTCGGTGAACTCCAATGTTGGTTTGTGCCAAGCTTCGTCCAGTTTAAAGGTTGTAACATGTTACATTCAAAAGTGAGCAACAGTGACTAATACAATAATCAGCACAGCGTACCAAATAATTACTACTTAGCTTGATTTTAGATAAAATGTACGCATTCGAACGAGCTCAAAATGTAAATAAAAAAATCATAAGGGAATCGGCATGCTAAAGAATCAACCAGACATTTGTAGGCATGTACCATCAGTTAGTATTAATTAAGGCATGATTAATTGAAGGACTTGTCACGTCAGGAATGTTAAGTAGTATTCAAAAAGTGTGCATGTATCATTGTTATGTTTGGTTTTGCCTTTGGCTATCCCCTAGTGCGATATCGTCGCGCATATACAAATAGGGTAAGAGATCGGAAGATGTAGATCACAAAGTTGTAAAAAAAGTTTTTTTTAAACTATATAGATCTTCGTTTGAACACAATCTCAACTGATGGTAAGCGATGATGTTGTCTAAGATGAAGCACGAAGAAATAGAAGAAACCAATTCACTCTTACCTTAAAGAGGCACGGATTGTATTCTTTAGGAAAAACAGACGACGGCAAAGCGTTCCATTCCTTAGCTGTGCGCATCGGTGTGCGAATGGGTGGTATATCAACTAGGTACGGATGGTACTGAGCCGTGCGCCTGCTTGTCCTTTGATGGAAGGGAGATGGTGGAATCAGATCGTAAAGTTCCTGGGCACATTCCCCGAAATGTATTATGTAAAAAATCGATAGGCTTGCCACTTTACGGCGGTGTTCGAGACTTTGGGTCTAAAAGCTCTACATTCTATCGAGTCGTGAGCTCTTACGAGTATTACTTAATTTTACAAATTTATTGAATGATTCCTAGTTTCGTACGCGCTTGTGCCGAACGCTACGTTACTATTGAACGTTATACCAAATATATGTTATACCCAACTCAGCTGCCCTGAATAGCTCTTGGATGAGGGCTTTTTGGAGCCCACTATCCGGCAGACTTTTTCGGACAGATTCGTACACATTTCGGTGTCAAATTTTGGCTTAGTCGCATCCCTGGTTCAGAGTAAATAACTTTTCTATTTGTGCTGGGTCGGGTCGCGTTCGGTAAAACATTAATCATGATTGAGCTAAGTGGCTTAATACGGGAAGGATAATGGCGAGCAATGATCGCAGGAGGGGGTGGCGCCGCGGCGTCGCGCAGTTGGACGTCCGATGACGCACCCAGACCGACACGTGTCGTGTCAGGTACTACTTGTTCTACGAAGGTTATTGATAAAATTGCTTTTATGCCATCTGGTAGGTAAAAGTCGGGGCATTGCTCGAAGTTTAGTTATAAAAAGTTAACTTTTTTTTATTTTAAATTTTTAGTTGATTTCATAGAGGTGCGTTCTACCTAGTGCGTTTAGTGGCTTCAGTCTTTATTTTATAAGTACATTATATTTAATAAATGTAAATCATTTATTAGCTGCAAGTTTTATCTTAAGTTCCACCTGTAACTAAGAGATAGAGTAAACTAAGAGATGTATTATTTAAATATTTCGTATTCCTAGTTACATATTTCACCCACTTTTAGCCTACCGATTTTAGCAATATCCTAATTGCTGACTAGTATGAGTATTACCACTAAACAACAAATTCCTAACGGTTAATATACGCACATGTACTAGTTGTTTCGGCCCGATCGCTCAACCGTTGCAAACTAAATAGGGTTGCCGCGGCCTCTAAGTACAGAAGTGAAGCCACGATGGCTCCTAAATGTAAAACACAAACAGAGGCCGGAGGAGCCGCGGGCGCCGCACTGTTATTGTTTGTACACCGAAACTAGACCCGGGACTGAGGAAACCCTCCGTCGAACAAACGACCAAGTTTTCAAGAAACCGACGGCAAAAATCTAGGAAGACGGTGGGAATTCTGTATACTGATACTCGTATGTAAAAACTTATTTCACTTTATGCTAATTAAACAGTTAGATAGTTATATAATCTAGCTCTGCAATTCCAGACAAAAGATATAAGTCATTTGAATATGTTTTGGGCCAGAGTAATTAAAATAAATCCTTCGGCTTAAGAGTTTTCTAAATCTGGACCATATATCGAAATAATTCATGAAAATAAAAAGCTATTGTTAGCCACAGAGGTGTAATACGGTAAGTCTGAGTAGGTGGGGTGTTTCAAGCACCGCGGGCGTCTAGGGGCGTTCACCGACTAGAGAGCATTTCCTTGTCACCGGGCATAACACTAAACGATAATATCGTTATTGCGATCGACTTCCGATCCTTAAACGGCAACAATTGTCGTATGTCGGGGTTAATGGAACCGAAGCTACAGCCTCTTGCCTCTCGTTCGCCGCAGATTTTATGCATAGACGATAGAGGGTAATGCCGATCACTTTGCACCCCTCAATTCCTAAGAGAAAGGGTCTAATAGTTGTTGGTAATGCTGCAAATATTATTATAGGATACTGTATGATCGATTCTGAATATTATATCTTACCTCCACGAAGCTAACAGAGTGAGCGCAGTAGAAGCTGGACTTGGTACTTGATCATGAGGTTAGGTAAACAAAATATGTAGTACAGAGTGATTTAACAAAGAGCCTTGACCAAGACTTTTTAAAAATAATGAACAAACGTGCTTTCTGTTTCAACGTGATTCTCGGAAATCATGGTAAGCAACGTGAAACTTACTTAGAAAGTAAAACGACGAATAGAAACATTCTTTGAAAAAAAATATACGTCTTTTTAATTTAACAATAATTTAAAACAATCTTGCAAAACTCTAGAGGTACTTTAAAACAACCATACAAACACAGTTCTTTACCCAAAGTAACAAGTTAATTTTTCTTTTCAAAAAAACTTCCTACGAAATACAAATGGTTCGCTTACGCAAATATTCGTCATTTGAAATTCTCTCGTAACCTTTTGGTAGGATTCTTTCCAATTGCGCTATCGTAAGGTCTCACCGTTTAACTTGGTCGCAACCACAACAATGCCGGTTTCAGAGTTTGCCAATATTCGCGGTGCTCCTTTGACGTTTTTACCTACACTATGTATAAAAAAATGCTACCTAACTGTGTAGGTACTATATCACCGTGGTTCTACAAATTAGTTCACTGCTATTATGGACTGGAGCAAAATTGAGTATTTGCTTTATGTAATACAGAAATACAATTCAGATTTTAGTTTTTATATTTTAATATACGTATATAGGCAACAAATTACTCTTAAAGCGGACAATATATGTAGTATAGATAGATAATTTAACTTGTTAGTGTATATAACACCAATTACTAAACAAAGAAAAACAATAGAAATGCAAAACTGGCGGTCCTACCGCTTTCTTCCAAACAAATTAAGGATGAAGATGACTGTAGGGCAGTATACAGGGACAAAATCACGATCAGAATACAGATACTAAGATTTTCACGTGCCCCAGCGAACACTCTTTAACACGAGTAAATCATAGTTATTTGATCTCAATAAATAAACGAGCACACCTGACATCGTGGATGTGCGCTACATCGAGTAGCAGATAGTAATTGGATGTTAGAGGAAGCTCTCACACGCCGCTGAAGCGCACATCCTGATTAGAGATATCGAGAATTGCCGTTATCATAAACCTGTATGTTGTTTTTCTTTATTTATTGTGCTGCAGTACGTATTTATTGTACGCTTGTCTTGTTCAAATAACAATCGAGAGCTAAACTTTTCCGTTTTATTACTACCAAACCAAATATCACACTATTACCGATTACATTTCATCCCGAGTTTGTCTGGAATAGATCACTATAGCAATAAGAGCGCCAAATTGTACTTCTCACATTCACATTTCCTGTTATTTCCATACATTAGTTGTACAATAAAGTGTTTTCTATCTATCTTTAATTGATTGCAGTTTGAAGCGGCAACTACTGATCGGCAGCTGTTTGATTTTCATCAGAAATTCAAAACATAGGAAAACTTTTCTAAAGTGGAATATCCGAGCGGGGAAGGCATTGTTATAGAGGAAAAATCTTCGAAACTCGACAACAAACAGCATCCGAAAACGAAACCAAACAAAAATCGCTTCGGATGGAGTCGCGGGGAGCGAACGGATCACAATGCTGATTGAAAGCAAATAATGAAATCATAGGGAATGGAGCGAGAGCGCTGTTCGAGCCGCAAATACTGTGAAAAATTGCACCCGACCTATCAACAATGCACAGAATACAAAACGTAAGCCGACGGACGTCTGGTATTTCGATAGGCAACGCGTACCAATAACTAAAAATACCGGTGATTTCGGTTATAGTTTTCGATATTTCAGAGACAAAGATGAATTGTGTTTTCTTAACGCTTCTGCTTCTACTTTGTCATCAGGATACATTATGGGAAATGTGCTCAGGATCTACTGCAGGATCTGATTCCGCCATGAACTTTCCATCAAAGGACAAGCAGACATACCTGCGACTCGGTACCATCCATACCTCGTTTACCATCTACTCGCACTTACCGTTACATCTACGTTCTGAACCCGTACAGCTAAGTTATGGATTACTCTACCGTGGTCTGTGTTTACTGAAAAGTACAATCTGGGTCTATACTATTCGGTTGGAGCTCGCGGTCGCCTATAATAATACAAATGCTAATTTTATGAAAGAGTATAAATTGTTATTACATCATATGCTCTGCGCATTAAAAAAATAGAACCTTATTCTTGGGAAAAGACGCTTACCTACTTTGATACCACAACAATGGCTCTTTTCAGTGCTGACAATACTAAGCTTACAGAGTAGTTCAACGCTTTCAGAATAAAAATACACGTGTAAAATATTTTCCAGGAAATATGTGCTGAATTCCTCTGACAATTAAATCAAAAACACAATGCTGTCCGGGTGGAATTAAATCCTTTTTAGAAATTTCACGAACAGCACAATAGAGAATTGGTAATATTAAAATAAGTTTTACGTTAACCGACAGGTACGTGGATTATTATTTCATAGCTATTGTGCAGGCTGTGATGCCTGTCGATCTGAACAAAGAATTATGTTCTATAATTTAAGTGAAATATGACGCTAATTCCGAATGAAATTTTGTAATAATCGCATGTTGAATTGCAAACTACGAAATACATTTACTTATTTACAGGCGCAGGGAAGTTCCTGTCTTATAACACTTTGAACTACAAGAGCAATAAGGAAGTTGGTTTTGTATCTGTAATTTCTAGAATTAAGTCCGAAATATAAGCAAGAGGCAATCAAGAATATATCATCATACATATTATGTTGTATCTTACCATCATGAGCCAAGTGATAATATTTCGCCTATAAATAACTACAAACCTTAATGTTCATGTTAAGTTCTGTTCATTCATAACTCCAAACCTTAATTCGGACCAACAGGTCGGCGGACCGAGGTTTCCATGTCCAAATCAACTTAGGCAAATCGGCGTTGTATCTTTGTTTGTCCGAGAATAACCTTCGAAGCGTTGATCCGATCATCGTGAAATTGAATATATCTGTAGATAGGTAGTGATAGCACTGTGACTATATGAGTCGATGAGTATATTCCGTCCATATGAAAAAGTGCAATAACGTAGAAAAGAAAAGAAAGTACCGTAAGTTTAATTGAATACGGCATCGGCGTCGTAAGAATGATCGGTCAAGTGGTGTTTGCTAGCGGGCGCGGTCCGGCCGCCGCGCCGCTCCTCTGTTTGCCGTCCGTGTTTGAGCGCCTTCTTTATGACGACGGGCCTTGCGAAGAGCTGCCACTAAAATGAGTAAAGAATCTCGAATTTCTTACAAATTGCTCTAATAAATTAGATACTTTTATTTTAGGGCAGGTTTTCAATGACCTCGATTAGTTATTGACACACCTATCTTTTCGTCTTGCAAAATATAAATCCATTATAGTAATGGTTACATACAGTTACAATGTCATGAGATTCCTAACCTACCTAACCTAATAAAAATCATATTGCTATACAAGAATGACGAGTAAAATATCTTCACAAAAGAAGCACCTAAGGTTGTCTGTTAAAATGAAAATTGTTATTTACGATAACACTTTGTATTCTATAAATAACCATGTCTTGATCCCTCACCGCTCCCCTTTCAGTGAAGACCTATCGAAATTGTCAATTTGTCGTATCATTAAAATACTTTTGACGTGATGCACAAACATGTGTCGCGTCGTTCGAGTATGTGGTTAGTGTTGTGGGGGGTAGAGTCCACAATTGTGTGGTTGTTTTGTGACGGTCGATGTTGTCGATTATGAAAATAGCATGTCAGTGCGTATCTGACGTTGGCGACGCAAGTCGGGATCCGGGACGTGCGCCCGTCACTCCGTACGCAATGTTAATCATATACAAATGAAATGCGAGACAGTTTGCCACACCACTTGATAAATAAATAAATAATACATACATATACAAGAGTGAGTTTATTCTCAAGTTGTCACCTATTTGAACTGCTTGCAAAAGTAGGCTGTTGAATATTTTTTAATTCTTTAAAACTTTTTGTTAAGTACATTACTGCGTGAACGACGCCATATTGAGTCATTGCTTTTACGTTTTGATAGCAATTTTTGTAAAATATATTTTCTGTCTAATACAAAAAAAGTGTTTATATAGTATATTAGTAATGTCTTAAAACCTATACTTACCACTTTTTATTAGCATTCCACTCATATAAATAGAAAACCTAAACGCATATACTCGTATTTTTACAGAACCAGGCATATTCCTATAGCAATTATGAATTAACATAAACTTAATTAAACTATATGAAATCATATTAACAGAAAGAATATAAGCAACAGTTGAATAATCTACGGCCGAATTCTATATTCTATCTATCTCTGCTTTCACCTTACTAGAGATAGAGCAACTGTGCGAAAAACTTTTTCCCACGGCAAAATATATGACATTTTTAGTTGCTTTTAGTTTAGAGACAGTTGCAAGCAATCTACAACAGATAGCTCAACTGTTCCAGATCACTAACCGGCGCAAAAATAAACTAAAATATTAGTTCATTCATATTAAAAGGTATACAGAAAGGTGTGACCAATGACTATACCTAATTACGGCCACCGAAACGCTCGCGTGAAATCGCCCAACAGAACAATTACATTATGTAACTTAATTGGAGTCCGGTACTAATCATGTTATCCGCCGGATCGCTGCGCCCTCAATTAAACTCTCGTTAGACAAGCTTTGGACATCACTATAAACGAGAATGTTTAAGATGAACCGCCTGATGACAATCCGGGTAATGGGTTTTGAAAGAGTCCTCTAGGTTAACTAGCGTTGCAAAAATACAATTTAATTTAAGTCAGAGTAGGTTTAATAAGCTAACCTAAATTAGCTCATTTAAGGAAAGTCAATTTAGACACGTTACAACTCAGGACAGGTTGTCCTGGTGCACTAGAATTAGAGAGCCGACCCCGCTTAGCCCGGGAACATGAAAAGAAGAGTCATGGAATTTCCTCTTTAAATCATATCATGTTAAATAAACACTTTTAAGGTTCGTTTTGCAAGCCGGCCTAAATAGGTTTAGGCGCAAGTCGCCCTTAGTTTTTAAGAATTTTTGCTTTGTATATTGTTTTATAATTGGTGTTATCTATACTAATATTATAAAGAGGAAAGATTTGTATTTTTGTGTGTAGGTTTGTAATGATTAAACTAAATAACTACTGTGCCGATTTCAAAAATTCTTTCACCATTGGAAAGCTACATTCACCCTGAGTTACATAGGCTACATTTATTGCTAGAATAGATTACGGATCCTTACTAAAACTTGAGTAACGTAACCCAAAGTGTAAAAAAAGTGCCCTAAAACGTCATTCGTCGCATGCGCTGAGGAAACTATTGCTGATAGAACTAAAGTATGTTCTACAATATTAAAGAACATATCAATATCTACAAAAAACTTCGTAATATTATAAAGAGGAAAGATTTGTTCGTTTGTTTGTATTGAATAGGCTCCGAAACTACTAAACTGAATTAAAAAATCTTTTACTGTTGGGAAGCTACACTATCTCCGGGTGACACATGCTACTTTTTACCCAACTGCGGAGAAGGAGGGTAATGTTTTTAATAAAAAACTACGCATGTGAAGCTGCGGATTGGTTAGCTAGTGTAATATAAAGAGTCATCTATCTACTTTAAATAGTATGATAAATCTCTATAAATTTTATGTAAAATCAGTATTAATCAGAGATTATTACTTCTGGTATGGTTTCATCAACTTAAAGGGTATTATTACCTAATTTAAGTTTGGGGTACATCGTGCGAACGAGGGTTAAAATCGATAAACTGAAATTAATGTAATCAAGATTTAGTTACACAAGATATTGGATAACTTATGATAATTAGATGGAAGGAACAACGATTACATGATTAACTAGCTTCTGGCCGCGGATTCGCACACGTAGTTTGACAATGTTAGGTTTTTAGTGCTTAATTGAGATGTTGTTGCTGCGTTTTTTTTTTTCTTTCTTTTCTGTGTGATTGATTGATATACTCTTTATTGCACACCAAATAAAAATACAGTAACAAAGAAAATATACCACAAATAACTGTACAATGGGAGGTCTTATCGCTAAAAGCAATCACTTCCAGACAACCTTTGGATTGACAGGATAAACGGAAATCGAAAAACGGCGATGTACGAGTGCCTTTAGGAAACATAATCATAACCTATAAAATATACCTATTGATTATACTTAATAAACATAAACTAAAATACATACAAATAATATATAAATAAACTACACTATTTAGAAAACTTACGTGATTTATTTCAATCATTATGATGTTTGC
The DNA here is from genome assembly GCA_918857605.2 of Philereme vetulata. Lineage (NCBI taxonomy): Eukaryota > Metazoa > Arthropoda > Insecta > Lepidoptera > Geometridae > Philereme > Philereme vetulata. The sequence goes on along the minus strand of OU975460.1, from coordinate 1,734,688 downwards.
CTACTATCACACAGATGGCTTTCACGCCATCATGCGCAAAAAAACGGCATCGCTGATGAGCAGAATTCGGGGCAGTCGCAACAGCATCCTAAGGACAGTGGCTGAGTGCTGCACATCTCCGCTCTGGAAGTGTTTTGTGCGGAAGGTGATTAAGGAAGGAAATAATTTCCTCAGTTAGTCACCCTTGGCACAAAATGGTGTTTTCTATTTTCACCCAGTGCCTATTTTTTATTTTTGCCTATTTTTTATTTTTGTATATTTAGCTGTTCTTCTTTGTTGTTATATATATATTTTTTGTGTGTATGTTAGTCTTAAGATATGGACTCTAGTTGTCTGAAATAAAATATTTTTATTTTATTTTTTTATTATTATAGATTATTATAAATACGTGATTTATCACGTTCATGATGCAAGCGACAGAGCAGTGAGTGAACCTGGTAGAGACATAGTGTTGTGTGTTTGCCTGTACCGAGAACTACCGAAGAGAACAGCAGTGATGATAATGATGATGATGCAGGCTGTCCACACGATGGGCCATCGTTGACGAACCCCCACCACCGCTCCCGTCTACTCGCGCGCAGAGGGCTGCCGGCTCACGGCTGGCGGCTGCGACGCGCAGTGCGAGGCGAGACGTTGTTCGGAGCGGATCGCACTCACCCTGACGAAGGTTCACTCACGAATTGAATCGAAACATTGTCGGTCGATACCGATCATTCATCGGTGATTATATCAATGTAGGTGTGATATGATACAGTGTGATGATAGTATTAAATATAATTTAATAGTGTTATAGATTAGTCCCGGGCCGTCAATGGGCGAGACTAGCGCAGGATCGTGGCGGATGGCACAAACTTGGGGAGGCCTATACCCAGCAGTGGGTGAAGTCGGGCTGTGGATGATGATGATAAATTAGTAAAGGGTACAATGGGTCTGTTATACCATTTTGTAGGTAAAAGTCCTTAATAAAATTAAAAAAAAATGTATAAGGAATTTTGAGAATATGTTTTACCGTAAGCCTTAGAAGAAAGAAATCAATAGCGGAGGCCCTTTAAAAACTTCGACACCGCAGTTGGCCACTAAACTATTTTAGAAGCCTTAGAAGTTCTTGTTTGCTTAGGGTACTAAAGCAGTATTCCTTGCTCCAATAAACCCGAGCTATGAATGACATTAGCAGTTCAACTCGTTTAGCGTTTCATGGTAAATTCGTCTGTACAGGCTGACGCGGTGTCGAGATGCAAATGAGGCGACGAGGCGCCGGCCCACAGAAGATGTAGCAGTGAGGCCGGCGCCGGAGAGGCGATCCCGACTAATCGCTGGGACCTTTCGCACTCATTACTGATGTTATTGGATGAATATGGAGTTGGTTTAATTACCTAGTATAATATAACTAGTAATAAAACAGTTCGGTTATAAAAACTGGGTCACTTGTTTGCTTTATGAAAACATAGCAGTGTATTTTTGTCTATCGTTCTCCTTTACTCTGCTTCACATAATCTAGACTTAAGTAAAAAGCGTGTCACATACGATGAGGATACTATAATATTTTATGATAAGGGGACACCGGAGGGACAATCGCCCATACAACACGTACTACCAAGATAATTTCTAATTGGAGCATATTTATCTTAATAAGGTATTATTTTAATTTGAATAGTATTTATCTAGGTTCCCAACCATATATTAGATCAAAATACGTACCTAAAATGAAATAGAAGCGTATCGCATTCTGCATGTTTTTACGTCATAAAAGACCTGTTTTCAACCAAATTGTTTCGTATTAAAAACAACAACATCTTACGTATCCTAGTCATGGGAACATAGATTATATCGTCTAGTTACAGAATAACAACACAATGAGAAAAATACAACTAGTTTTCAGTCATCATTTTTGGTATTACGGAACACGGTCAAAATCTAATCAAATTTAGAATCGTTCTATTGCTATCACTGTCGCTCTGCGTGGCTAAACTTCGTCACTAAACAGGGATAGCGATATTCAGGCCGAAGTTTTTGACGCGGCCGAATTGAAGTTGTGCTCAGGGTTCGCCGGCGCGTTAAGATAAAATATCGCTCGCCATACAATCCAATGGACCACACAAGGCGAAGAAGCGCGTCGCAGTTCTAAAATATGTGCCTTAATATTGTGTGGATAATATACCATTAGACATTTATTGCCTTTACTTGAATTATGCAAGTTCAAAAATTTCACTTCTTTAATTTCAAAGAAGCTGTGTGCAGTTTAACACAAAGTTATATTTTAACTTCGGTACCACGGGCTTTTTACAAAAAGAAAATATGCTATGATGAACGGCGGCGCGTGACACTAAGCTGACCTCAAGACCCCACATCCTGGGTCGAATGTGACAGTAGGCGCGCGGTCAAACGAAGAATGCGCGTTGACACGCCCGCGTTCGATAACAACGCATGAACGCACCGTGTGAATTATAATTTTGTACCATCCACCGTGAAAATAATACATAAAAGATGAGACTTTATGTCCATGTTTACGCGTGTATAATTCATACTTATATTATAAATGCAAAAGTAACTCTGCCTCTCTGTCTGTCTGTTTGTTACGCTTTCACAACTAACCGGCTGGACCGATCTAGATAACTGACAAGATAGATGTACTTACGTATCTTTAGATTTGATCGCATATCAGTTGCTATTAAAAGTAAACCTTGTTACCACAAAAAAGTGAAACACCCCCTAAACACCTGTTTAAAACAAATCCTAAACAAAAATTGGTAAAGTTTTTTTTAAATACGCGTGTACATTGGTAGATGTCGAGATTGCTTAAAATTAAATATAATTGCAATTGTGATTGATTGACAAGTGTATTTTCTTTTGTTTGTTTATTTTAATGATGTGCAATTAAGAACATTTTTCTATCTATAATTTGAAACAAACTAAATCAAATAATTCTACGAAAATAGTAATAAAAACCCTCAACGGTTGAATGTTCGTTCGTTAAAGCGTAATTAACGCTTGCTAGCAGGACGTCATCGCGCATTCGTTCGCTTGGCTGAGCTCAACCGCGCCCATGTCACTACAATCGTCGACCAGTGCGACGTGAACTAAATGCTACCCTATTTAAGGAAAAAAGATAGACAAAACATTTATATGACTCAAACAGGAAAGAGTACATAGGTAACGGAAAACACAGGTAACACAAAATAATATATAGAAAAAGTAGGCGTGTAGCAAGAATTTGATCTTATACAGAGGTGGCATAACCTATCAGTCTACCGTCAGCAATAGTTAAAATTAAAAGTGTCCTCGCTACAAGGAAACCGTCCGTTTCAATTTCCGTAATATTCAGTCATCTTACATCTGCATGCAAGAAAATATTCTTATATAGCTTCTGTTTCTTCAGGCAAATCTCGTACACTCATGTCACTTTGTAAACTGCTGCACGAGCCGTGCACCGTTTACCGTACATGCCTCCGCAGTCAACCGATCAACGTCTTGGCCACCCCTGTTATACACTACTGTAATACTAGATTTTATTTGTAATAGTCAATACCTACATGAAAAACGAAGGCAGACTGTGTGACTGTCTTGTCGCAGATCCATCGATATTGAGAAACGATTTGTTTAAAATTGTAATATATTACGTGTTGATTTACTCGGTAACCGTTACCCTCTTAGGTTCTGTTTTTGTAACCTCAGTTTTACGCTAACGTAACGTTCCGCGTTCGTGTAAACGTGCTAACCCGTGTTGCGGATTGGGGCTGCGGGCTGCGGTCTGGTCGGTGCGGTCGCGCGAGATCGCCGGCCGGGTGACGATCGGCTCCCCGCATAAATCTCCGCGACCGCCAATTAAGGTCCGCCCCGACAGTTTGTCTACGACGCCGCCCTGATTGCTTTCCACTGGCAGCCTCTTAGACAAGCGTACAGAACTGTTAAAACGGAGTGATCGACAAGCGCCGTCAACAACAGCAAAATATACGTATGGTGCGACTTTGTCCGTCCGTCCGTCTGTCACAGCTGATCATTTCAGCAACTATTGAAGCTATTGGTGTGATATTTGTAATAGTTATAAATAAGATAGTGAGGGCCAATAATATTGTATATATATCAAATAAAAGGGCTTAAATTCCAAGATCATTTGTTTTACCTCGTAAAATTTGGTAGTTACGAATATGGTGAAAAATTTCGAAAAGAATACCTCCTCCTTCTTTATATCCGAAGTGGCAAAGAGAAAAATCTGACATTAATATGATTTATAAATAACAATATGCTAAGATAACAGGAGAAATAGAAATTAAATGAAGTTTCTATCTAGAACCATTTTTTTAGAAAGCTGTCTTAAATGCTTACTTGGTTTCTGAGTCACAGTTGTGTAACGCACTGATAAATTTACATAAAAAATAGGATATACTAAGATACGAATAGTGTATTTTTTATTATTGCTACTGAGTAACTGCCTGGACCCACTAGATCTAGTTACAAAATAATTTTCGAACAAGTTTTTGTTTTGTTGCAGCATTCCTCAACTTCAATAAGACTGGATAATATATGAGGGTGAAGCAGATAGCATAGAGCAGATAGCAGATACGAGTAGATACATATTATATGAAAAATGAAAATGAAAATTGTTTTATTTAGCAACAAAAAGCACACCTTATCACTTATATTTTTAAAACAAATAATTTTTAAGAACATCAGTAAGTACTTAATTTTGAGAGGGCTTAATAACTAAATGATTTAGTGGGCGGTGTTCACACTAGGCCAAACCGGTATCGTGAAGACCTCGAAATTTTTACATGCATTGAGCAGTTGTTATAAAGACGTCAATTTTGTTTTGTCAATATATTCTCTAGTTAAGTCCTATCAATCTAACGCTAGGTTTGTCACTTGTCTAGCGCTCTGTGGGCCTCAGCGACACGCTATCGACCTTCCCACGTAATGTTCGACAACTTTGTCTATCTATGTTTGGCCACTATTTTTGGATCCTCTGGGGAGTTAATTTGGGAATATCTCTCAGTCAATTAGAGATGTGAAAACCGCCCTAAATTTTAACTCTCAAACTTGGATGATACTCGAATCTCCATTCAAGTTTTGCATAAAACTTGTATTGACTTATGTTCATAGGTTGGTTAAGGTGCTGGATAAGCCTAATTTATCAACATATCTGTGCTCGGACCAGGCGAAGAGGCTTTTCAACAAACAATTATCACAACATGATGAGTATTTTTGAGTTAAACTGTAGGTATCACACTTTCGTTTGTTAGTAGGTAAGTATAACATATTTAAATAAATCATATCATATCATATCTATTATTTGTGGATCTGGTTTACATACAATGTAGTTCCAAGATGTTCATGTTTATATTTTTAAGACAGCGCCAGATCCCACCTTACAGCAAACAAACAGAACAGAGTAAAAACATACCTATTATTAGATATATACGTATACATTATATTACAGGTACTTAATTATTAATATATTTTTCTGTATTTATTTGTTATTTTGGATAAACACATTTATTTCTTTCTATCCTAGGTACTACAGTGGCTGCAACTTACCATCAGACGCTTTATCAAATCTTCTTCAATGGGGATGTTGAGTAATTTTGGGAAAGTGTTTAAAACCATGCATAAGTAGGTGCCAAATATAGGCCAAAGAATTTTTTTTTAAATACGACTAATACTTTATAAATAATATACCTATTTGAAATTCCGTTTCAAATTTCTATCCAAAACTCCAATACTTGTCACGTGACCGCGGTTGACAAAAGTTTCACAGCGATGATGTTACACAGCGAGCAAGTGACGTCATGCACTTTGACTGGGGTTCGTTATCACGTGACTTGAGATTGATTTTATTAATTGAGCGAAGCGAGATCTCTAAATCAACTTGAGCAAATCGGCGTTGTATGTATGTTTGTTTGTTTGTTAGTCCGAGGATAACTTTCGAAGCGTTGATCCAATCATCGTGAAATTTGATACATAGGTAGGTAGTGATTTAAATGAGACAATTAGGTCAATTGGGACGTCAAATGAAAGGTCTTCATTAATACATTTAGACTCCGTTTTTATTTTTAGTTTAATCGTTGCAGTTTTTGAGTTAGCCATAATAAAAACAAAACTTTGACAAAATTCACAGGGTACACTAGTGACCCCACAATGCTGAAATCCCGTTACCTGTAATTTGAATGAAACTGTAAGTCAAGTTAGGTAGTTGTTCATTTCGTGGCACTATTCTGATAGTCAAAGATTACGAATAATATTATTTTTGTTTTAATGAGACTCGCGAGATCTCAGTTCAGGGCGAACCACTAGTTAAATGGTGATAAATAAATAAATAAATTATTCCTTAAATATAAAGAAAAATATCGTCTGTTTTAGGATTAGGAGGATTACAATCAACATCCCTATTGACAAATGTCTTAGAGAGATAGATAGAAAATTATCTGTTGCACAAAATCAAATTAATCTTGATATAGGAATTAGAAATAAACACCGCATGCTTCAATACTGGATGGAATATTACCGCCGTTTATGAACCAAAGGTTAGCAGGAAGCCAGTATTATGCTGCCTATCCATTCAGCAGGTATATCCATCTGGATTTCACTCCTGGAAATTTCAATAATAATATGGATAATATTAATTGTTTGTTGTGATTCATGGCTTACCTAAATTATTATCAATATCAAACAATGCACCTTTCACTCACCCTCATGATTTGCATGTGCAAATCACGAAAAAGCATGGTGGTTTATGCTGTAATGTAATACAGAAATCGTGACCACGCATTCCGATCCTCTTTTGTTCGATTCGGCCACTATCTATGAAGTCCAATAAATGCTGTTTTCTCTATTCAGATATGTAGCAGCCCGCTTCAAGGCTCCATTTTATAACAGTATCAAATGTATAGGTTTGATACTGTTATAAAATGGAGCATCGGTCAAACAAGCACAGCGCAACATTATATGCTTTCTTAATATACATAAACAAACGCTGGATAGCCAATGCAATCCACCACATGCATACAAAAAATTAAGAAAAAATTCCTGCCCACTTTGCAGAGTTAAAAAACCTTCAATAATTTCCTAGCAAATATCCTAACCTGACACCGCTATCACACGCGAAACTCCACGTAATTCCCCATTCCCTCATTACAAAATATATATAAAAAAGGCAATAATACGTACGTATTTATTTATAAGCCCGGCATGAGAGTTGACGCGGGTGTCGTTAAGGCCGCTCTCTTCTCGTGTGTCATTTTAAGGATGTGCCAAATTGAAGGCTGAGGCACACGGAGGGGCGTCGGACCGCATTTAGAAACAAAACTGTTTGACAGTTTTCCTCAATCGGCGCTTTTATCGTATCATAGTTTTGTTTTCAACTAGAAATACAAGTCTTGAAAGGGCTGTATGTGCGATAATCGAGTTGCTTTAATATACGGTTTTCATGTCATATTAAAGGGCCGTTAGACTACACATGGAGCTACTTGGCTTACCTACCTAACTTTGATGTTTATGTGTATTTATTTGTAATGTAATTTTGTTTGGTGTGCAATAACGAGTATATCTATCTAAATGTCTTATGTGTATGCTATTCATTGTAGATATGTTGGTATATCTGCTGTATGTGTGTCAAATAAATTCCGTTCTACATATACTCCATTGTTTATTTGTTTATAACTGGACATCTAATAATTAAAACATCAAGTCTTCGTAACAACCATTTGCGACAATTTGACAGCACATGCACAACGTAAATTCATATCCGACAACGCGACGGAATGATATCTCAAGCAATAGCGATAAAAGCCTGCCGTCTATATGTTAGACTAGCTGACCAATCCGCAAATTTGCACACGTAGTTTTTCAATAAAAACATTACCCTCTTTCTGCGCAGTTGGGTAAAAAGTAGCCTATGTCACCCGAGGATAGAGTAGCTTCCCAACAGAGAAAGATTTTTTTAAATCGGTCCTGTAGTTTTTGAATTTATTCATTACAAACATACACACAAAAATACAAATCGTTCCTCTTTATAATATTCGTATAGACAAGTACCAGTATTACCAATATTTACAAGCTGGGGGTCTTCTAGTCACGAGTGAACATGTTTCATCTAGGCAAGCGTCGCTTACCATTTGACGAGTTTGTAGTAAAACGCGAGCCTATTATTGATAAAAAGCAAACGTAGTCAGGCACCAATAACCTGTTTTCAGTGTTAACGGGTTCAGGGCCTGATTTATGCCCCGGCACCCGACGCGCCCCCGACTCTTCGATTAGAGGTTTATTCACTCGACCGAGGTCAGTTTTCTTACGCTATACGCGTTAACATAGAACCGTCCGTTATAATAAGGGACTCGAAAATAGTGCTATAATATTAGCAGGGGTTCTTTGAAGTGAATGAATGAGTGCAAATTACAGATATGATTTGTTGCAAATTTTAATGCCTATTTATTTTACAGGCGACTTGCGCAACTATGTCTAAACGTATTTAGTGGCTAAATATGATTGAAGGAGTCGACAAATCATACAAATACGTCCAATTTAAACATGTTTAATTGGTAAATATGTTTTGGGATCGTTATGCAAGCCGGCCTTAGTGTAAGTTTTTGGCTTTTTTTTTATAGATTGACATTAATACATTTATCTCGTTTTTTTACTAGAGTTTTAATGTCACTTAATATAATATTATGTATCGACAGATAATTAGTATGCCTATATAGAGCGGATCACGGCATGAACACAAATACCTAATTGTAACTACATTTTATACCTGTGTTCACAAATAAAGAATTTTGAATTAGGAAATTTAAGTTGCTGCTTGGCCTGAAAGTATTATTTTTTAGAGATTAAGTTATTTCTAGAGATATCCTACGTGATTTATGATAAAAATTATACTCACAACTTAGACATATCGGGTGTCAAAAGAATCGTTAAAATTATGTAATTTTATGAGTAATACGCCATTTTTAAAAATAAGAATATACTCAAAACATATACTTCGTCAAAGTTCATCAAAATTGGCATTGGTTCCCTAGATGTTATAGCAGTTCGAATATCAAAGCCTAAGGCTGTACAGACTTAACATGACAAATACTTTAGTTCTGTTTCTTCTTAGGAAATTTCAGTAGGTTGGGCTCGGTTTCCGTCACGGGACATATGTTTGCATGGTCAGCAAATATTAGTAAAGAGAAAAGATTTATTTATTTGCCAAAACATGGGTGAAATTATACAGATGCTACAAAATTAAATGGTTTCACCATATTCAGCCATAGTGGCGTGCAAATTACATGTCATATAAAATTAAATTAAATATGGATAACTAAGAAATAAAAATATGTAATATAATGTCAGCACATACTATTTATATTAGAATTTAAACTAGTCTCAAATGTCTTATGTATCATTTAAATATTCATAGATTGAACGGGGTTAGGTCATTTTTTAGTTATATCATAAATAGATGGAAACTGTGTATTGATTTTATAATAATAGGAAGCTTACATCTTTACTCCCATACAAAACACACTCTTATTAAACAAAGCTATCTTAGACGTTATTGCTCGAAAGCCTTTATGCCTGTTGATGTCCAAGGTTTCGTAGTTTGTGATATTGTTTCTAACATGTAAGGCCGGTTCGTAGATGTAAAGTGAAGTTTTGGTAAGAATTTTTAACGTCTGGAAATGGAGCTTACATTGTTTACATGGTTATTGTGGTACCATGGAAATCGTAGTTCCTATCTACATCTGTCACAGGAAAGCCTCTTAGGGGGTCAGGACTATGACAATTGTGACCGGTGGTTGTTGTTTAGAATTTATTTTGTAACTGGATCTGCAAAACATTTTATTTATTGCACACTTCTATAAAACTAACGAAAGGCAATGTGGGTAATATAATAACATAAAATGGAAGTAAACGCTAACTATAGCTGTTCCTTTAACTGCCCCGGCAGGCGCACTTTGTAGCCACTTATTGTCGCGATGACTTCTGATACCTGCACTTTCATACACTAACGATCAATAACAGCGTTTTATGCTCCAGATGTAAGTTGGCAAGCCGCGAAATAATGCCAAGTTTTAAAGTGACATTTTTAAGTAAGTTGAACACCAATAAGAAACTGAGGGGACACCTGCTGAAGCTGGTCAGCCAGCCAAGTACAAGCAAACACAAGAAAACATATCTTGTCAACCGTGCGTCGACCCCTGGAGTAGGCAGCCAGAGATAGTCATTAATGGAATAATGGAGTGAACTCTTTTAAAAATAGACTGGACAAACGTATGTGCTCTGACATACAGTAATATTAATACATCATTTAAGGTTCAAGTCGTTTACGACCCAAGTGTGTATGAATTATTGACAACGCAGAATATAATTCGTGCGTAGCTTACTACGCCGTAGACGTAGCAAGCTACGCGTAGCACTGCCTACGAAAACAACTTCAAAATTAAATATGAAAAGCAACAGTAAAATTATTCCCTAAAACATAACTAATGGCGCTGTATATTTTAAAAAACAGTGCTGAAAGTTCTATGATTCTAGGAAAACATTCTAGCAGTCCTACTTATGGAGACGTAGTAAATGAGGATCACCTTGTCCTAAAAAAATCTCGTACTAAAGTTGGTTCATACAAACCTACTGTTTACCAATTCGAATTGACCGGAATCAGTCGGTTTAATGCGACGACAGGGCTGCAATCAGGGCGCCGCTAAACCACATAATTCGCGGGAAAGCCACAATGGTCGACCCTCGGGATACTCACACTTAACACTTATTAACGCACCCTAGACGCATCTTATACTGGCTGTTATTTAATATGGATATAACAGTTGGTATTATTATCGACAAATCGATAATTCTGCAAAATATATCAGAATTCACATTCAGAAAAAGAGGATAATTTTTTTGGATACCTTATATTTATTGATCTGACGCTTTAGGCGAACGTATTGTGCTTTTATTTAATTATTTGTATAATATGGGAAAAATAGTTTATTCGGTAGTGCACGAGTTTTTTTTTAACTTCCCTATGCTGTCCCTCTGCTGGGCAAACGCGTCACACTCGACGCCGACGCTTCTTAGGTACGGTGTTGTTTTCATCCATATATAGAAAATTCTTAATGAGATCCGCGTGGTCATCCTAATCAACAATTGTATTAATCAAAGGCATGTCTGAACAATTAATATGTAGGTACTAATAACTTTTTTGCATCACCTCAAACAAGATCTTTATTTAGACATCGATATCGCTATTCAGGGTGCCAGAATTAATACGCTATTAAACCCATTGGACTTTTTGACATGCGTACTCCGCCCAGTCCCGAGCTAAATTTTTCAAAAACTCTCCAACACTACCTAATTTTTTTAGCACTACATTAATATAAATGTACCTCGTCGGGTGCTACGCTTCAAAGTAATAAAGAGATATATATATGTGCGAAACCATAACCCGCCTCAGTCGAGCAAAAAACATTCTGATAATATTTACTTGATGCAGAATCCAAGCTCTGAAATTATCTAAACTCATTCATAAAACATCATACCGACTATTCATCGTAATATTAACATAAAATGGTATATTTGTTCTTAGTATAATAAGAAAATATGATATTGAAACATGGAAAATTAAAATGACTCCTTTAAAAGACTCTCAAAGAATCTTTGAACATTGCTTTGCGTTACCCGAAGCTTCATCCTCTTATTTACTTTATGATACCGGCAGCCACTGAATAGAATATTGCATGTTTCAATATTCTTCATATCACAGATAATTAATTCAAGCTACAAAGACGTAGTAAAAATAAATCTTACAGAAGAGCTATACTAGTTGATAGAGCGAAGCGAGATCTCAAAATTAACTTGGACAAATCGGCGTTGTATGTATGTATATATGTTTGTTTGTCAAAGGATAACTTTCAAAGCGTTGATCCGATCATCGTGAAATTTGATACATACTCGTAAGTAGGTAGTGATGACACAATTTTGGTGTGACTAAATGAGCCAAAAATGTTGATATATTAGGGTACAAGAGGGTGAAAAAAATAAAACAGAGACTATTCGGTCAAGTAGAACGTCAAATGAAAGGTCTTTATTGGTAAATTTAGACTCTATTTTTATTTTTAGTACAGTCCTTATAGTTTTTAAGTTATTAGCCATAATAAAAACTGAACTTTGACTAAATTCACAGGGTACACCCGTGATCCCACAGTGCTGTAATTTGGTATGCGTGTAGCTTACGAGTAAGTGACACAAATATAGGCAAGTCTGAAATCCAGAATAACTGCAATTTGTACCCCAAAAAAGTATAACATAACATGAACTCCCGTTACCTATAATTTGAATGAAATTGTAGGTCAAGTAAGTTGGTTATATATTTCGTTGCACTATTTTGATAGTAAAAGATTGCAAATAATATTTTGTTGTTTTAATCGGAGACTCGGGAGATCTCACTAGTGCATTGTCATTTGTTAATTTGCATTGGTCTGGGTAAGTGTTTTTACGAAACTGGCGGTAAAGTACTACTCTAGTATTTTAGAGAACAAAAACACTTAGATGTATGTAACCGTCGATATTATGTCGTTTCGATCTTAAGAAAAGTGTACTGTATAAATAACTAAATATTTGTTTTAATAACTAGGACATCTTCCACCATAAAAGAAAAGAATTGCGTTGAAGTATGTACCCACAGACCATAAACAAGGCACCGATTATAAATATTATGCGGAATAGTTAAATAGTAAACTCCGTGTGATCCCTAAAAATTCGGATGATTTTTATAATAAGAACCCTTAAGTCACTATATAGTATAGTTATTTTATTTTAAAGTGTTAACTGTTACTATATTATACGCCAAGATACGTGGCGGACAGGGCCATAAAAAATAAACATTATTTATTTAGAGAAATCAACGGCGATACGATTTGTATGGACAAATAGCTTAGAACTAAACGCAAGGCTAATAACAGATTTCTACGTTTATTAACATAACATAACATGTTGGTTTTCTTTTCAATACAATTAATGTTAATTAGTATTATCGATAAGTACTCGGCGCATCACTAACGGCTCCCGTAAAGACTGCAAGAGCGAGCGAGATAGCAATATTATTGTCGCTTATCCCACGTTTTATGACCACGTCTTCCGGGAGCGTTGGTGTCGGCGTACGATATGCATGTACAGTGACGGAATGAAAAAGTACATACGTCTATTTTCAAATTGATTCGTTCAACGTATCGCGAATACATATTACCTTTTGAAACTTTGTTACAGAATAGAGTGAGTTAGAGAAAATAATGTTTAACTGTTCGTTAACAAAGTTCAAAATTATTCAGATCAAAGTTGTTTGACTATTTATCAATTAATTGATACATTTCGCATTACTGGTGCAAACTAAAACCGACTCTAATGTGACGAACCTTTTCATTCCGTCACTGTACCTATTGAGTGTGTTTAATATATATGCTTGTATTACTGTAACCGTTTCTATACACTGTCTAGGACTCTAGGTTTGACATAAGCGAGCGTATTAGAAATTAAATTGACAAAGACTGTAAGCTCTGAAGTCGCGCAAGTGCTTTCTAAAGTTTGCTTTTATTTTAAATAGGTTTAACTAGTTCTTGTAAAACATAAAAGCTTCGTCGTTATACAACGTCTTATTTTCTATTCCCTACAATATTTTATAAGAAACTGATGAAATTTAAAACGTTTAAATTTTTTCGAAAGTATCATAGTTTTTCAATTAATTTAAAACAAGATGAAAGATATTTTTTTATTCGACCTGTTTCATCCCACTACCGGACCTACTTAATCGATGTTAATATTTAGTTATGGTATCGTCCAGATATACACCATAGGTAAAAAATAAAATTATGAGCCAGTGGCTAACCCTGGAGTTTTGAAGCCTACAAGTTGTTAGGTTTGTTTTTAATAAACTTTATTAAGCAACAATGTGCACCAAAGTTTATTTATAGCTTTTAAAGCAGACATTATTGTCCGAACACAGTAAAATGTACCAAAACCGAACCAGTCATTGCTGCGTGTAACCTAAAATACACACAAACCACCCGCTGGCCACGTTATACCCATATATTCTGTATAAATTTTATTACAGCTATTACAAAGATATGTAAACACCAACTAGAATCACTGAAAGTTCATCGACTTGTATTCATAGGTATGGAAATATTCGAAGTAAGACAGAGGACTTTTGTTTTTTCAAGGCCCGGGGGGGGGGGGGGGGCTAGCCATCTCAAGGAGGGGGGGTATCGTTTTCAATTTGCTTTATTTGCGCTTGTTTTAATAGGGGCCAGTCCTTATTGCGAGACCAAATTGGTTCGTGCCCGGACGCCTTTCGATTAAGGTTCGGTTTGGTTGTGCCACGGCACGCGCTAAGGAAATACGTAAAAATACACCGCCCCTGACAAATACTGGGTGCAAACAACGCAAGAGTTATTGTACAGGACAAGGTAAGGAAGGTAGACCATATATTTAAAAGCATACATTTTACGCAAACAAGTTGACCGAAGACGTACGTGAATCAAACATACAAGTATTTTGTCAAGGATTTTTGCGGTCATTTCTGCCCTCAATCTTGGGCATTCTGATCCAGGTGATATTCTGACGATACGGAACCCTTTCGCTATAATAGTTGTCTAAACCAAAGGTCACAAATTACAAGTCTAAGCGAGATAGTCGTATAAAGTTTTTGAATGTACAGCAAAACAATTAAGTTTTCATTAAAAAACCTCTGTAATCCCTGAAGCTGTTTTCAAAATCTTTTAAGTTCAATAAAAACTTCGCTACAAAATTTCACTTACAAACAATGTATTGCAACAAATATCCCGCTATAAATACAATGTAAAAGAAACCCGAACCTTGTTACTGCATCAATCAAATAATAGGTAAATATTGGCGGGGAAATAGAGGCGATACGATATTTCTGTAAACATACGGAATGTTATGTGAAATAATGAGCCATGGGCAAATACTGAGTGTACACTTGAAGTCACAATGTAAGGAACTAAGAAAATGTTGCTTTATTTTGCAAGAAATATACCAACTGCAATACTCTGTGCTGCTTTAAGTAAAGTTTCAAAGAGAAAATATCGACAAGTGCTAAGTCTCTCGCCCTAAGTCTTCCGTACCGATAATTTTTGTCCATCTTATCCTACACTACGGAGCACTAAAATTGTTTGGGCAATTTTGACCATAGGCATGAAGGTAACTTCTTGGTCTGTTTTTTATAAATGAGCGGTTATCGAGGATAATAACAATCCTAGGAACTTACCTCAACCAATGCCGTTTAGCAATAGCCGTGTGGCAGCAAATGGCATCATACTGATCAGCGATCCACACAATGAGGATGATGTAGAAGGCTGTGGTGGTGTCATTGAAGAACTCCGACATAATAGCCTCCATACCTGTCAACAAGGAATATAATACTGAGTTTTATTCACAGGAAGCCAATGAAAATATATCATCATATTAAATATTATATGTTTGTTTTCCTCGGGCCTGTTCCACTATGGCCAAATAGCTATATAGACAAAAATATGTTGCTCTTTTAGTGTTAACTTGGCCAAAATAAAGCAGGATATATTTTATCGAGCGAAGCAAAATCTCCAAATCAACATGGGCAAATAGGCGTTGTATGTACATACATATGTATGTTCGTTTGTCCGAGGATAACTTTCGAAGCGTTTATCCGATCATCGTGAAATTTGGTATATAGGTAGGTAGTGATGGCACAATTCGGTGTGACTAAATGAGCTAAAGATGTGGGGGAAAAAAGTTGAGATATTGGGGTTCAAGAGGGGTAAAAATAAACCAAAATGGGGCTATCCGATCAAATGGCACGTCTAATAAAAGTTATTTGTGAGTACATTTCGACCCCGTTTTTCTTTTTAGTTTAAACCTTGTAGTTTTTAAGTTATTAGCCATAATAAAAACTCAACTTTGACAAAATTCACAGGGAACACCAGTGACCCCACAGTGCTGAGATTTGGTCTGTGTGTAGCTTTAGTGACACAAATATAGGGAAAAGTCTGAAATTTAGAATAACTGCATTTCGTACCCCAAAAATTAACCAAATAACATTTTATTTATTTATCAACAAAATTCACAGCTCTTTAAAATAAAAGTTTACAGTGCTTATGTATCTATCCTACAGCCAAAAAACGGATTTACAATTTATAGATCTAAAATTAAATAACGACGACAATCACCTAAAAGAACGTACATCCATCTATTTATATTAACATGAACTCCCGTTACCTGTAATTCGATTGAAACTGTAGGTTAAGTAAGTTGGTTATGCATTTCGTGGCACTATTTTGATGGTCAAAGATTACAAATAATATTTTTTTGTTTTTATGGGAGATCTCTGTTCTCAGAACCACTAGTTTAAGCGTACCAGGTAAATAACTAGGTTTAAAGTAAATATACCTTAATAAACGGGGTTTTAATGTATTTTTACCTAAACGTTATGCTATAAAAAAATAGTTATACATACAGTACTTTTACTGTATTTTTCATAGCATAACGTTGACAAACAAGCATACGGCCCAATAGTAAACGGTTACCGTAACGTATGGACGTTTGTAACACCAAAGGCATCACTTGCTTAAGGTATGGAACGCTTTGCCGTCGTCTGTTTTTCCTAAAGAATACAATCCGGGCCTCTTTAAGGTAAGAGTGAATAGGTTTCTTCTAGATCTTCGTGCTTCATCTGAGACCACATCATCGCTTTCCATCAGGTGAGATTGTTCTATTTGTGAAGATCTATTTAGTTTAAAAAAACTTCCCGTTGGGTACCGTTATCACCCTGATACATAAGTAGTAGGAAAGACTTAAACGGTCCCCAAACAGTGCAATTAATGTAGGCACTTGTTACTTAAAAACAATCTTAGATTATTTTATGAAGCATCGACACGAAAAGAAGAACTAAATTTTGTTCATACAGGCTTCGCTTTATTATACTTACTTTAGATATTATTTCATTTCAGAAAGCTAGATTGAACACACATGTAAAGGAAACAAGTTATTTCAGACTAGACTAATCAAACCCCAGACAAAGACAATGCAGGACCGCAGCGAGACCGCAGCGCTATCGCGACGTCACCGCCTCAAATATCGCGGGTCATGTGTGAGAACGACACCAGAGCCATGTCGTCGGGTGTCGGACTAATTAGGTGTCGACAATTACCCGCTAACGACCGAAATCCGAGAACGCTCTAGGAGCTTATTAAACGGCGACATGCAGCCACCAGACGAATACCCAGATTTTACATTACACAACGGGACGCGAAAATAACATCATGTATGACGTCAACTATACGTTAACGCAGGCCGTGAAGTTAACACAATTCTACATTGATATCAATAGAATTTAAAAGACTTGGGGAATGCATGATACGCGGTTCGGTATAGCGCAGGATGGCATAAACCTTAACCAAGCAGTGAGCGAAGTCGGGCTATGGATGATTAATGATTATGGTAGGGATGCATCAAGTTGGGTTAAACACAATTGAAGAATTGAATTCTAATCCTAGCTCCTACACATCATACGACGGATTAGATCCTACTTATAGTATTGTCATAAAATGTTGTAACTTTAATAAGACCAAAATATGACAAGTAGTAAACGATAAAGTCCTATGATTTGTTTGTCCTAGCTAGATAGATTCATGTCGCGTCGCCGTACGAGACGTTGCCTTTCGATTCCGTGAGCTGATTCACTTGATAAAAGGGAGGTAGTCTCGATTGCCGCCAATTACGAGTTATTTGCCCGTAAAGCACGAATGCAAGGCGGTTATATGTATCGTAAACAGGTCTGCATATGCAGGATTTACGAACAGCTTAGGCTGATTGCAGACGCACTAAATAACAAGGTTATTCTAACACTAGCTGACCAATCCGCAGCTTCGCACGCGTTGTTTTTTAATAAAAACATTACCCTCCTTCTGCGCAGTTGGGTAAAAATTAGCCTATGTCACCCAGGGATAGTGTAGCTTCCCAAAGTGAAATAACTTTTTAAATCGGTCCAGTTGTTTCGGAGCCTATTCAATACAAACAAACAAATCTTTCCTCTTTATAATATTAGTATAGATCAGTCGGAAAACATTGAGTAGACAAATGCCCTCTTTAAAATACCAACGTCATTAAAACAATCCTTGAGACTTAATAATTTTCAGTTTTTTATCATTATTACCAGCGGATCGATGCACTGCTTGACCAAGTGGGACTCCCTTTGCTTTTTCCAATTATATCGAGGTATTCCACGAACGGCACCGATTTGATTAGCACCTATCTGAACAGCACCAATTTTATTTCACGAATTCGGTCTTGTGCTAGTATCGGCCGTTTCTTTAAATTTAATATTTCTGTGGCATGATATTTATAATTTACTTAAAAGACTGGCCATTCATTATTAGCCAAAAGAAAATTAAAGACCCAAGTTTTATATCAGCAGGTAAACGTGATTACTAGACACTGATCATCCCTTAAAATTCTACGACTAACAATCATAAGATGTTCTTCCAGAAAATTACCTCGTCGTATTCTGTTAATTACAAAAATAAGAGTCTAATTATAATAACGAAACTCATTCTCATACTAGCAGGGAAACGTTGATGTCAAGACGCCTAAATAGAGTACCATAACGATCGGACTTGAGCCAACCCCTAGTATTCCTGGTTGTAATTTCCAGTTGATTTCAAAAGAGACTTCCTCAAATTTCCATATTGATGCGGCGACGAACAAGCGTAGCTATTATTCACAGCAAGAGTTAATTGAGCGGACCGGGCTACAGATGATACGGTTAAACGGCGTCGCCTGAGACGGGTCGAGCGTGTGCTCCGTGCTTCTGTTTTATGCAGATTTTGACAGGACACTAACATAGAATGTGAAATGGAGGATTATTCTTTTAACAAGACTTTTACTACTTGTTTAACTGATATCCGTTTGTCTGTCTGTTTGTTACGTTTTCACGGCTAAACAGCTGGACCGATTTCGATGGAATTTGGTATATAAACAGATTATGACCGGAATTGAGACATAGGCTACTTTTTATCCAAATGCGAAGAAGGAGGATAATGTTTTTATTGTAGAACCGCGCGGAAGCTTCTAACTAACAATTTGTTTGATATCATTTACAAATTTATTTTTCTCTTGCTGATTTTTTTATTAATCCTGATTTAGGGTTACGGTTCCTAAATAGTGTTTTTATGAGACTTTGAGATGGATCAAGCTTATGACCCATCTGATCTTAAGTGGTGACCATTGTGTAGTGTAATGCAAAAATATTTAGGGACTTATGATTCAGTAAGGCCTTGATGATTTGCAACAATTACGCCACATGAACGTTCCGTATTGGCTGAGTATAATTACGATCGTAATTACGATATTGGACGTATTTAAACAAGATAATTTAATAGTTATGCAAGTAATACACTGGATGCGTACTAGTAGCGGCCTAAATACACACGAAATATTTCAGGAATTTTCGAAGCATAATCAATAAATTCACCTCCATTTCGGCAAATATTTATACGCATTGAATTGCAATACCACTGCAACCTCACATATTCCAAGTTCCCAACCGGACTTCCAATACTACAAGGAATTTCGGAATAACCAGGAAGGGGCTCTTATCTTCTATATTCTCTTCTAAATTACATGATAAGGTTAACTGTTTTTGGTTAAGTTGTAAATTCAGTTTATCAGATGTTTAAGAGCATAACCCAAATACTCTGTACGTTTCAGGTAAGCCCTATGCTAGGCACACAGTCCAATTAAAAATTCCTGATTTAAAAAAAACTTCGTTTGACAACCATCTCATCTGATGGTAAGGGATGAAGTGGTCTAACATGAAGCACGAAGATTTAGAAGACACCTATTCACTTTTACGTTACTTACTACCCGGACTACAATCCGGGCAGGATTATAGCCTACAGGAAAAACAGACGACGGGAGATTGTTGATTCTCATGACTGTTATATGTAAACCATGTATGTTAACCTAATTCTAGAATCGTCCCATTTCAGGCGAACACAGATATTCGGAAGCAGATTGTATAGGAACGTGTATAATGTATCACTGCCGGGGCTCATCAAAATGCAAATACGGCACGCCCGAACACGGCGCCGGACAGTTGTCGGCGCTCTATTGAGTTATAATCCGGGCTACGCGAAACCTACCCACTGCCTACTGTTTATATCAACATAGGTACTATTTTGTTTAACGTTTTCTAATGAAATAAGTGCAGCTTTTTTCTAATGCAGCTTGCTTAATCGTTCTACTCAGTCAAATTAAGCGAAGTCGATAGATTTATACTGCATTTGGTTTTCACCTGGAATGTAACCTCACTCTCGTCAGCCAGTCTACCAGTTCAAAAGATAATCTGTACCTTCCTGTATCTAAGGATCCGTAGATATTCTTTTTTATAACACCCAACTGTGATTATCTGACCCACATTATGGTTTCAGGAGCTATCAGGACTTTTCGCAGTCTTAAATTTAGTGCATAACTTCCTCAAAGTCTCGAGAGACGCTGAGTTGCAAAATGAAGCGACTTTTAATTTGTCAGCCTCTTAAAACAATAATCAGCCGTAAAAGCGGGGTGCTCATGAAAGTCACCGTTAGTTACCTATTCAGCGGAGCAAGCGACGTAATCCAGAGCGAGACGAGTAAACAAATTACTAGGACCGGGTCTGACGGTCTGCTATTAATTTTAATTCCGAGAACGGCCGGAGATCGCCGAACATCGGCGTCAGGCACGCGCGACGCGAATCGATGCTCGACTATTGAAATAAGACAAGGGCTTGCTGTCAGGGAATGCAGAAGCTTATGACTGCGTTTGAACAGGCATTTCAATATTGTTTTGTGACATCACAGAAATTCGAAACTTACTAGTTAAGGCGCTCGTAAACGGGTTAGTTTTAAAGCATTTTCGAGCTGCAATCGTATCGCCTTATACTTACCGTGCAAATCGCGCAAAGCAGTGCAACACTTGCCTCAAGCTCATAGTATAGCCCAGTGGTATTGCAGTTAAGTAGGTACTTCGCGTGTATGAAATATGCCGAAATATACACTGCAAGGTGTTGCACAATAACCACATTGCTGCAAGAGAGTATATTGATGAGCTTTTTAGGGTTCCGTAGCCAAATGGCAAACAACAGAACCCTTATGGATTCGTCATGTCTGTCTGTCTGTCTGTCTGGCCGACCGTATGTCACAGCCACTTTTTACCCAAACTATAAGAACTATATTGTTGAAACTTTGTAAGTAGATGTATTCTGTGAACCGCATTAAGATTTTCACACAAAAATAGAAGAAAAAAACAATAAATTTTGGGGGTTCCTAATACTTAGAACAGCTACACAAATTTTTTTTTATCAAACTCATACGCGTGGGGTATCTATGGATAAGTCTTCAAAAATGATATTGAGGTTTCTAATATCATTTTTTTCTAAACCGAATAGTTTGCGCGAGAGACACTTCCAAAGTGGTAAAATATGTGCTATTTCGCTATTTCTATACTACAGACACTAAATACTAAAGTTGTTTTAGTCTATTCTGTAATTTGTGTCTAACAAAAACTTTATTTAGAATGGTCATAGCAAAGCCTAAGAAGCCACCGTTTACGCTTTTTCTATAATGTTGCTTTAGTCTACACACAAATATAATATTTATCTTTTCTGTATACAATTTACTACAATCGAAAGGTATTAGATTGTAGTAGGTAGGTAAATTGTGAACAAAATCATTCGTATTGACTCAGGTTGATATCTAAATGGCTGTACACTGACAGAGGTAAGCAGAAGCCCGTCGCTTGTCAACTGCAGTTGACTGCAGGCGGTCCCGGGCCTGTGTTCGAAGCGCGTCACTATCGACATGCCCCTTGTTGCCATTTTGCTGGGTTTTAATATTTTGAATATAAAAGGAAGAGATTCTCTTATCTCTATATATAAAAATAAATCCCTATTTCCCTTGGTCACGCCATCATGCGTGAACGGCTGGACCGATTTCGCTAATTCTTTTTTTGTTGTATTTCTTATTGTCAGGAGAAGGTTCTTATGAAAGAAAACATTAAGAAAATTGCGCGCAAAATTAGAAAATTTATGAGTACTTAGCCACCATATAAAATTATTTATAATCTAACCTTAGCGCTTTTATAATGTAACCTTATGACGTTTGACATAGAATTGACAGAATGCGTGCTGCAAATATCGTCAAAGAGGATGTAAAAAAAATTAATATCGTTTGAAACAGATGCTTCGGTAGGAGTTATCCCGAGATATTGTCTATATAAATAAAAATGAATTGCTGTTCGTTAGTCTCGTTAAAACTCGAGAACGGGTGGAGCGATTTGGCTAATTTTGGTATTGAATTATTTGTGGAAATCATTCATTTTCTCATACATAATGATGGCCGGGGACAACAATTGACAATTCTACCAGGGTGACGTATACTGCCCGTGTTATATGCATGTCAGGGCGGTACGAAGTTCGGCGGGTCCACTAGTGACAGATATAATACTTTCAGGCATCGTTGCCAAATACAGGGTGTCTTTTTCTTGACAGGTTACATTGATATCATGTTGTTCATACGAGGCCTATGTTTAGAAAGCTCCGCACTCACTACACGAAACGTATGCTTGAATCTCCTAAACATTCAAAAGTCTTACAAAAAAGTAGATAGATTCAAAAATAAAACGCGATATGATTGTAAATTTAAAGTAATAGTACATTCATTATTATAAATACGGGATTTATCACGTACCGTCTTATCGGTGTTTCGACCGACAATGTTTCGGTTCAATTCGTGAACCTTCATCAGGGTGAGTGCGATCCGCTCCGAATAACGTCTCGCCGCACACTTAATTGAACCGAAACATTGTCGGTCGAAACACCGATAAGACGGTACGTGACAAATCCCGTATTTATAATAATGATTGAAATCAATCACGAAAGTTTTCTAAGTAATAGTACATTATTGCAAAGGCCGTGAAATAGGCAATTGCAGGTCGAGTATGAGTTTGAAAGGCAAGCCGTGGGCGAGGACTTCACTAATATAAGACAGGCAATAGCTATTTCCACCGAGGCATATAGTGCTTTTCTCAAAAGAATGCAGGGAAACAAAACATACTTTTTATATGATACATTTCATGTAATTAATATTAAAAGTAGTAAAATTTCCAAGCATGGAATAAATTTCCCCAAATGTAGATGGCTTTTTAGTTTTAGCAATCTCATTAAAATACGCCAAAAATACTGTTTCGGAGAAAATGTTCACTTTTTTCTTGTTTTTCCAAGTATACAAATTTTCATATACTTTCATGTATTTTTCTTTTGACTTCGCTGGAAGCAGGTTTTCCATTGCCAATTTGGCGTCCGATCTTAAATCTGGTGGAGTACAATAAATCTCCATTTCACTCTCTGAACCGTTGGAACTCATTTTAATTATTATTATATTTATTAAGTATAAAAATAACAATAGTATTTTTCAAACTTTCGCGATCACTGTACATAATTATTGATTAACACGGATTATTGTCAACCCTAGATCATTACTGTTGCAACTCAGCCGAAACCTCGGGACAACAAATAAAAAAGGTACATACGCGATAAATACCCCTTTTAATAAAAATATGTAAATAACAAATCAAGACGAATGTTCAGCTTTGCCGCCAATTTTTTGTTCATCATCTGTGCCGAAAGGCAAACGCATTTATGACTATACAGCACCTATACAGCCACGTGAACGCAATTTGTACTGAGCAAAGAGACTTACTTTGGTATGCCAAGAATGATAAAAGAGATCCAATCAAAGAGTATTTAAATAACTCCAGCACGCCGTTTCATACAACATTGCTGGAGCGCTGTAATGTTCCAAATTCAAAAAAACGATCCTGCAATGGATTTTATTTTCTTTTTCCGTAAATTCAAGACTTCACGTGTTCTCATTTCGAAAATAATGACAATATTTCCATGCATGTTTGAGAAAAGATAATTTTTAAACGTTCGCACATATCAATTCGCGATAAAGACCAGTCATATATCAAGAGTTATTACAAAGAACATACTCGTAAAATCGAAACTCTATCTCGTATTGACTTTTGGTAGGATAAAATCTACTAAAACTAATAATCGCCTCAACCGTTCAAGCACTGCATCAACCGGAGTCAGTAAGAAGTGCACCAAGCTAGTAAGGAGTGCACACAAATTGCGACTCCTCACATCCCCCAGTTTAATCAAGGGGGACACCCGTCGCGCCGAGGCCTGCGCTAGAGCTAGAGCTCGCAAATTGAGAATAATGGACGCACGCGGTTCCAGGCAAAAATTGAATAGTGTAGCGGCCAACTAATTTTGTTTCTTTATTTCTTACAGCTGAATTTTTTGTGGTGCTCATTATGGGCGACTTACGCAACGATACCTAATCGTATTTAGTGGCTAAATATTATTTAGATAGTTGTAGTCATACAAATACGTCAAATTTAAACAAGATTAGTCGCTAAATTCGTTTTGGGATCATTGTGGAAGCCGGGCTAAGTGCAAGGGTGACTAATCAATATTGAGCTGTGATGCTCTTTTTAGCCCAACTCGCTCCTCATAGATAATAACGAAAAAACAAACAAAACGTGCTGCGCCGCGCTTTGTGTCATGCACTTTTTTTCAACACTTGTTTGACACAGCGACACATTGCTTAACAAGCTGTGCAACAGCGCAGCATAGCTTGCTAAGCGGTCAAATAGTCACCCTAAGCATAAAGGCATTACTTACACCGTTTTAGTGCACTCTCAGCGGTCTTGAGGCGAGTCAGTTTCTAAATATTAACGATATCATCCTGTTTGAAATATTTACCTAGTCTTGCCATAAATACTGTAACAAAGAAAAAAAATCTTTTGCAAATAACATTTGTTACTTTTACAGTGTATTAGTTTAATACATAATTATAAAACAATTTAAAATATAAAAAGCTTATTCGAAGTGGTCTCCATTGGCTGCAATACAGTCTTTTAAAAGTTGAGTCCAGATATCAATAGAAGCACGCACTCTTTCCATGGGAAAATTCTTCACTGCCAATCGTATAGATTGTTTTAGGGACTCCAAATTATCATGGCGTTTAGAGCAAGCCATACTCGTAGTCTCTAAAACTGACCATAAATCATAATCCAGCGGATTAAGATCGAGACTAGGCGACGGCCAGTCTTCAGCTTTGATGAAGTCCGAAACGTTCGTTTCCAACCAAGACTGCGTAGACCGAGCTTTATGACCCGGCGCCGAGTCTTGCTGGAAGGACCATTCTTGGTTATTGAACATGGTGTATTTAAGGGGCTTCACTACCTTCTCAAGAATGGTATCTTGATACACCTGTGCCGATGTTTTGATACCTTTTTACAAAAGTATGGCTCAGTCACGTCACTCCTTCATAGCTAATACCCCACCAAACCATCACTGAAGTCGGATAATGCCCACGTTGCACTCTGTCCACTAATTGGGAAGCTTCCTTAGAGCTGTGAGCATAGATACGGTCATTTTGTTTGTTAAAATGTTGCTCAATTGTAAAAATTTTCTCATTCGTAAACAAAAATTTTCTGTGACCTCCCTTTGCGTACCGCTTCAGTAGATTTTTCGATTTTACCACTCTATTCTTATTTAAATTATCAGTTAAGAGATGACCAATACGTCTATTATAGGCTGCAAGTTCTAAGTCATCTTTTTAAATACGCGACATGGTTCTAGGTGCTATCTTCATCTCCCGAGATAAAATCTTTTGCTTTCGGACAGGATTTCTTCGAATTCTTTTCCTTACTGCTTTGACCACCTTTTTCGTACGAACACTACGTGGACGGCCAGATCTTTTTCTGTCACAAACAGAGGAGGTCTCATTGTACCTATTAATAGCCCGGTACACAAACATGTTACTAATACCAAGCGTATGGAGAGTTTTAAAAATTGCATTTGGCTCCATACCTACTTTGTGTAATGCAATCACAGCGATTCGGTTCTCTATATCACCCCACTCCATTTTGATATCGCAAAATTTTGTACAATATATTAGCGCCAAAATGAGAAAACACAATGAACAATCATATAAAAATGACAGATTCCAAATTCAAATGTATTTTTTTGTATATTTTTAATTGTAACAGTATTTATGGCCAGACTAAGTATATTTGGTTACATAAAAAGCATCTCTATCCCAAATTATTTTTTGTACGTTGTATCTGTGTATTATAAAACTTGCTTCCTAGCGTACATTATTGTTAAATGGCAGGAACTTAAGCCTATCCAAACGTACACATTTGAACACTTAGTTATGTAAAATAGAATGGAATAATATTTATTTGCAATCACTTATACATAAGTTAACAAAAACACATAAAAACAAATCCAAATGTATGCACAAAGTATAAGTTGCAAAAAGTATCTTAACTCAGCATGCGCTGGTTGCAACAACCAGCGCTGGTCTTCCGTTAAGGCCATTTTACTTGTGATTGGTTATGTCACGTCTATGTACTGCTAATACTGGTATACCTCTGTGTACTGCAGCATGAGACATTGTAGTTTCAGTTTCATGAAGGGTTATTTCAATAAGGCGTTGATTACACAGTATTGAGATGGGTCCGCCCCGCAGCGCTTATGTTTCGGCTAAGCCGTGCATCGGAGATCCGTCTTTACGAGCTCGTTAGTGCCGGTAATCGCGTTGCACGGGGATTACGTCTGCATTATTAGTGTTTTTATTGATTCACTCGGCTGCTGTCGTAAACTGAGATTATTATTCGCGACGTTGCCCTCTCGCGCCCCGCTAGGCTCACTCCGCTCCTTCGCGGCACAGTCTTCGGAAAACAATCAGTTCAGTTTTCTGGAGTTTCTGTTACCGCAGTAACGTAAAACGGCTAGTGTCGCGTTGAATGTATCAAAGTATACGTAGGTCACACTAAAAGTTTGCGTAACTTAGAAAAACAACATGTTATAACCAAAATATTCTGTTTATTGCTTTTCAAAATACTCTCCTTTACATTTTAAACATTTTTTTATGCGACCGAATCATTTTTTTAAAACAGGAGGACCACAGATCTTAAGGAATGTTTTCTACGTGCTGATTGAACGCTATCACTGCCTCTTCGGAGTTGGTAAAAGTGAAACCTCTCATCAAATCTTTGATTTTGGGGAAAATATAGAAAACACAGGGTGCTAGGTCGGGGCTATGTGCAGGATGGGTGACGAGTTGTACTTTTTCGGAAGCTAAAAATGACTTTGTTTTGTTGGCCGTGTGTGAAGAAGC
This sequence comes from Philereme vetulata, assembly GCA_918857605.2. NCBI lineage: Eukaryota > Metazoa > Arthropoda > Insecta > Lepidoptera > Geometridae > Philereme > Philereme vetulata. Next base: position 1,707,434 of record OU975460.1, on the reverse strand, counting down.
GTTGTCATGATGTAGGAGAACGCGGCTTTTTGGTCGTCTTTCGCGAATTTTTTCTAACACCCTGGGTAAATAAATAGTAGAATACCACTCGGCATTAACACTCTTTTGATCTTCACGTGGAATTGTGCAGATGGGACTCGTAGCTGAGAAAAAAAAACGCGTTAATTTTTTTACCAACGTTTCTCGCCTGCCTCACTTTTGTTGGCCTGTTCTCATTTTCAAACACCCATTCACAAGATTGCTGTTTTTTTCGGGTTCAAAACAATAAATCCAAGTTTCGTCCCTGTGACAATGTCATAAACAGCATTAGAATGTCCGTGGTCGTACTTCAGTAGCATCTGTGAGCACCATTCCACGCGAGCCCGCTTCTGCTCCGCTGTCAGTTCATGAGGGATCCAACGACAACAAAGTTCCCGAACTTTCAATTCTTCGTGTAAAATTTTCTGAATTTCGCTCATACCAATCCCCTATAGTCCTCGAATTGTCTCATAGCAGCTTAACAGTAGCCACATTATTTTCGTTGACGGCAGTTGAAGGCCGCCCTTCACGAAATTCGTCATGTAAAGAAACCCGACCTCTCTCAAATTCAGCAAACCATCGGTTTACGGTGCTCAAACAAGGTGTTTCTCTCCCAAAAGTATTTTGAAGACGAGCGGCTCAGTCTTGCGGAGAGAGAGAACTTTTAAAACCATAAAAAATTATCGCTCTAAAATCTTTTCGACTTAATTCCATTTTCGTTGCGTACGTAGAACTTTGATGTGTGATAAAAAACAATTGACAAATGATTCCCGCCATTTATTTTTTTTACTAAGAAGGTTGCAACGTTTCATAAAACATAACATTCGAAATTCAAATAGTTCCGATTAGCTAGAAGTGCAAAACTTTTAGTGTGTCCCATGTACGATATTAGAATAATGTGTCTTCCTATTAGTGATAGAATAATCAGAATGTGAACAGTAGTTCCGGAAAACAAACTCACATTCTTTACCTCTTTACATAAGTATAGATGAATCATTTTGCAATAAAAGCAACGGAATATAGAAAACGGTGATTTAAAATCAGTCTATAATAACTGCTTTTATAACAACTACTTTATAAAGATATTTTCAGGGTAAAATCTCGCATTGTCAGCTTTTATTTTTGTAAATTTTAGTTGACAGAATATTGAAATGATCAAAAATGTAATGTGAAGATAAGTATTGAGACACAAACTAGCCCAGGATGGTTACATTTTCAAAACTAGCTGCATTTATTGACATGTTTTTTTTATCCTTCCTGGATTTGGAGCAAGCAAAGGTCAAATATGACCCACCTGATGTTAAGTGGAAACCATCGCCTATAACAAAGTATTTCCTCGTTGGTCACGCACCTTAGAAACGTGCCCTACGATACACTGCCCTGCGTCCATCAACTAGAGGCATACAGGTGTAAAGCCTCATGCACCTGTAATTTCACCGGCAACTATACCCTTCAAACCGAAACTGTGGTAGTATTTCCGTGTTCTACTCTTAAAAGATGGTCGGGACTCGTGCAGGGAGATATCAAGTTATCTAGCTTTTGTTTATAAGGGCTGTGCCTCGAACGTAGTTGTTTTGTTACTTAATCGCGACGATAACAACATTTAACGACGGCTAGGTGACTGGCGAAATTCCGCCTCGATGTTTAGTGCTCATTCTATTTTCATTAACCATTTACCCACTTAATGATCCAGATCCTGAGGGAGCGATTCAATGACTTGAACCCATAAAATTAAACCTTAGCGTGACCTGTACACTGTAATTGATGGCTGTTACAAGAATTTACCTTTAATGAACTCTTGAGTACGATGGGAAGAAAAGAACCATTCTGTTGTCATTAAAACAAAACTATAAATAAAATAAAAATTGGATACGTCGTACAGTACGATGGAAAGAAAATAACCATTCTGTTGTCAGTTTGTGTCTAACATTAAAACATAAAACTCAAACTAAAAAAAAGTTGTATACGTCATACGACCTTGAATTTAATAGATGCATAAGATAAGCAAAACTAACAAAGGCCTTTACATCTATCAGTTAATAGTACTTATAAATGGCTGTTAGCGATCTTATTGTACGCCGAGATCTTTCGGCGCTAATCGCGGCTGTTATTGATCGCTTATACCCAAGTAAAACACAACTTTTCGTCACGAAATCGAGGAAATAAATAAATATTTTATTAACAGTTTATTGCTAAAAAGAAATTTGAGTTCCCGGTATCCATTGTTTATTTTTTCAGTACAAAATTAGGACCAAGTTTGTTGTTAAAAAATTACTTTTTCAAAACAAGCTTTTATAAAATTCATAATCGGAACCGCAAGCAGATTCAAATAACCCCAAACACTAGTAGCCTACTAAATCCATTCAGAAGTTCCGTCGTCTAGCATCCGTCTTCATCAAAAGACCACCTCCATGGTGTATTATATCCATGTATTCTAAATTTCAGCTCATTCGGTTGAGGGGAACGGGTTTAAAATTCATTTGCAAGATTCCACCCGGACAAACATACATACATTGCAAGTTGATAAAAAGCTTGTAAAAATAGCAATAAAAAATGTCTTAGAGGTAGTATTTAATTTGAACTTTTATGAATTTAACCTCTTTTATTTTTAAACAGAAACTAGGATTTGTCATGGATATTGTCAGCTTGTTGTAGACCAGAGGTTCCCAAATTTTTTTTCTCATAGACTACTTTCAAAATTTTGCTGGTTCCTGTGGACCCCCTGCAGCTACATTTCTACCATATTCCCAGTCGACAAAAAATGTGAAGATTAGATCTAACTGGAAATTTGCGTTGCGACTGAGTTCCAACCACGAATTAACAATTTTCGCTTTTCATGTCTCGACACTTGTACTGAATATTGAATATGCAAGTTTTTACAAGTAACAGTCGCTGGGCTTCTTAAAATATGATCTGCCTACATTGATAGGTAAAGTCAAGCCAACATTTTAGTTCTTCACTATCGAAACCAGATAAATTTTCGTGGACCCCACCCGCTTACGAATTGTGAACCCCCATTTTTGTCAAGCCAACGTAGACCCCCGTTGAGTCTCCCGTGGACCCCTGGGAGTCCACCTGGACAACTTTGGGAATCAATGTTGTAGACCGTCGGACCCATAACATGCGTCAGTTCTAGTATGAGTCAAACTTGCAGAGCTAATTAAGCCGCGAGTTTCCTGCGATGTTTTGGCCACTGCGTATATGCAAAAAAGTCCGAATATACCTCTACTTTTTCTAGAACAACGACTTCAGTGTTTAAGTAGGTACACCAATCACCGGTAAACTTGCAAAGTTCAACTTTCACCGTATAAATTCTCTGCTGATGATAAATTTATTTACGGTATAAACATCATCAACCACACAATATTGATTATTTTCCGTAAAACCACAAATACCTACACATTGCCTCCGAGTAAAAACTTCATTAATTTAATTAAGTAAACACTGGGTGCCGTTTCAGTCAATTTATTAATGCACACGTAGAGTTGTACTTAGCTTTGGTCGTACATAATCGGTATGAACCCGGCTTTTTATGTAAATTTACGTCTAAATTCTATGAAAAACCATTTCAATTATGCTGCCCATTGTACCTATGATTTAATAGCAGATTATTAAACGAGGGGATAAAGCAGTCTCTTGCGTCACGGGCGCTATATTGAATCCCGAACGTAAAGAAGTATTCTAGAGTTAACTCAGGAGCTGAGCGATGGAGATACTAGAATCCTGAGTGACCCATGACCCACACAGGGTCTCGTTGGTTCTAATTTGAATACAGATGAGGTTCCAAATTCAAATCACATTATGCCTGCGAGGCCATAATGAAATTCAGTACAACTTTATTCCCGGCTCAGCCATAGGGATTTAATCACCTGCTTTCGGTGAGGTTTACATGACATATAATTTGACATTCTCGAGCAGGTGGTGTAAAAAGACATTATCTAATCTAAATCTAATCTATGCAAAGGCGTTTGTTGATTGAAACATTTCGACAACATGACACTGATTCCGGTGACCGTTCGTTCTTTCATAAGCTCAACTGCTAATTTTATAAAAATGTGTATTTGTTGCATATTATTTATGCATATAAATGTTTTATAGGTCGTTGAAATGTCCGATCTGCAGCTTTGACAGCTTTTCCGGCCGTTGTATCTTATTATGTGCAACCCTATGTAGACGTAGTTAGCGATAAAATGCATTTTCAATAAAGTGGGTCATTCACAAAAGTTTTTAATAGGCAATAAACTGAGGTTGAAAGCGTTTAAGGTTGTTGGTGCGATAGCAAGTCAAGTAGGGTAGACGCTATCGAATAAGACCTCATGAATGAAATACCTACATGAAAAAACGTATTTCATTCGGCAGCTGATGAATCAAATAGATGGAACTATTAGTTGTGTTCCATGCATCAAATATATTTTTAGGGAGGCGCACTGACTTGATGCTTCCACCAATCACGATGCCCTAAAATGTGTCACTGGTAATGGGATATCCTCTTGCATGTGGAGTAAGAATGAATATCCTCAACCGACTACGGGAAAGCAAGAGAGTTATTGTGTAGTACATTCTATCCGTTGCAGTTTCCATATCAGTTCATCGCAGTCCCTCTAATCTCCATACATGCAGGCGGATACAATAGGCTTTATTAACGTGCGCGTCTCGCACATGACACAAATTGGCGATGAGTCGCCGTATGTGACCTCCGGCCTTGATAGAACTTCGCGAGCTAAGCCGCTTTACAGCGTAACGAGATGATGTCTAACCTCACTTGTTGTTCTTAGCAGATCTACATTCTGAACTCACTACTTGGGTAACTGCTAGTGGTTTTTTCAAATACCTTAAAAGCCACTTACGATGTCCCCGACCATATCAGTCTAAATGCGGTATCGGACGCCCTTAGCCGGCCTAAAAACACTCCAGCCACCAAGGTAGGTCAGATGAACTTACTTTAATATATTTTAAGGCAAAAATGCAGTTTTTATCCCAGCTTACTAAGCTCTAAAGTAAACTAGGTATATGAAATATAAATATATCGTAGTTTGAGAAAAGATAGCAGGTTGAAACATTGACAAAACATTAACATAGTCGCTAGGCTACGTTTAGGTAGGTACTGTTATTTGTATAAAAAGAATACATATCTGTGTTAAAGTTAAAATTTGTACGCAGTACATTGAACGCGTTTAAATCTGCAACGGAATTTTGCAATATTCGCCTGAGCTTAAAAGTCGGAAAGAGTGAGTATATTGAATTAGCAGAGGATTTTGCATTTTTCGTCGGACGAGAGAAAAAAAGGCGTGCCGACGTCCGACGGTGAATCAATTACGTTGACGCGGGCGGTAATTCGATCTCTCGGCAAATGTTGATTTGACCGCGGGCATGTCCGGTGGGTGACCTACCTGCCCACGCTCACAGAACAGTAATAGTGCTTACCTACAACTCCGAGGATAAGTCAGTTATAAGCTAAACCTATTTGGGAGAATAATAAAGTTCATTTTAAATGCATGTTGGTTTCAAGTGATACCACCCTGTCATTGCTGTTCTAGTTACTTTATTACAGCTTATTCGAGCAATATTAATATATTGCTCGATTGTCCTAAAATAAGTGTTACTGGAATTTGGAAACCACGCGGGCGTCGTCCGTCGTTTAGGACCCATTCTGTAGTGGTCTTCGCCCACATTGTGTCTGACATACGGCACACGTGTCCGGCCCAATCCCACTTGAGTCTTCCAGCTTTTTGAGCGGCATCGGCTACCTGTGTTCGGGAGCGTATAACAAAGTTCCTGATTCGGTCCGTGAGTTTCACGCCCAGGATACTACGCTCCATTGCACTTTGGCATACCCCAAAGGAGGACTTTTGACGATTTGTTAGCGACCAGGTTTTCACACCATAGGTGAGGGTGGGGTGAATGCACATGTCCATGAGTTTCCGCTTTAGATAAAGTGGAAGCGGTCCTTTCATTAGGTCTTTCGTGGACCAATAGCCTTTCCAGGCGTTTTCCGTGCGTCTTGCAATCTCTTGTTCTTATCTCGCCTGGAAAGAAACTATTTGGCCTAAGTGCATGCACTCATGGACATATTCAATTTATCTTATAAATATATTTATTTATTAATGATCAGGATCACGAGCGAGCATTTGTTTACAAGACTAAAATTCACCTTCCCATACTTTTCGAAGCTAGTATAGATCTGTCACACATCATGCTCCTCGCTCCAAAACTATAAACTGCACTGAAGCAATCCGGCTCACTGTCGAAAAGCATTAGTGTTGTGTTACGTATAATCTGTAGCTGAAACGACCGGCAGATTTTCGGCGCAAAGAGGATTATCGAAATTAACCTCTTCAGCGGCGGATGATCGACTCTGCCAGGGGTGCCCTGTTCCCCCATCTAATTAAACGGTTGATCAATAAATTAACGGAGTTGCAAATATTCATAATCGTACCGTGAGTGTTCGCGCGTAAATCGATATTATCTGGGGCAGTTAGACTGTTACACTGTTATGCTTAGTTGCCTTTCAATAAGGTGTAATGTGATGTTTACCAACAAAAAAATTATGTCATAAATTTTTAGCTGTCTTCTCTAATAGTGCTCCTAGCATATGGATCAAAGAGCCTTTGATTGGATTTGTACTAGAAAAACTATCATGGCGAAGAAGTGCATATACACTACAGATAATCTATGTATATACTTAATACAAAAAATGATATAGAACATTCGATTAAATTTTACAACTAGATTACTTACTAGCTAAAATTATCGATAACATAACATAACTACTATTATATATTCCCAACTATTTACAATACGAGTTATTTAACATGACATTATTAAAATCATTTCACGAATATCATATGTATACGTGGAGTTTGACATACCTATTGGAAAATACAAATATGCATTCCGTAAATCTAATATCGCGTAGTTGCTTCGGGAATGCTACGAATGCTGAAGCAAGGTGCTACAATTCTGTAAAGGAACTACGATACGTGATAAATATTTCACTTTATCGAGGCGATATCGACATATTTCTTGGTCAAGAAAGCGCAATTTGAATTTCAATATTTTCATATTTCAAAGACTCGGGTAGCAAGTATTGAAATTGTGAGTAATACCAGAAAACCCATGGTTGTTTATTATACATTCGTTAAAAATATTGAATAGTGACCATATTACAAGGTCAATGATTTGCAAAATATTTTACACAATATAATGAAGAAGTACAATTTGATGGCAGTTATAAACAAATAATTAGCAACAAGTGTGTGGAACCACAACAAACTCGGGAGTTATTTCTACACTTCACAATCTTACAACCCATACCCATGTCGCAAAAATACCTACGCAACACGTGTATTCCTATAAGTTTCCGTGTCGCGTGGCGTTCAATTGCACGCGCCTTGGATGCACTCTCGCCTGGAATAGGTACGCGATATAGTACGCCGATACATCATACTGGTAACTTATTTGTTCGTCGTGATGGGATATGTCTGCTTCGTCAATGATCGATTGAATGATTCGCTCTCGAGACACGCAAATCGTCTTGTGTGCGGAGGGAGATTGAAGGAGTAATTTGACGTGTGAACGGAGATGCTCCAGCTATGAATGACTCAGCATTTCGGTATTTAAAATATAGGTGCATGATTATAGGAGAAATTTTGACCGAATAAACGATTCTTAATGATACGTAACATACTATTCATCATAATAGCCACAGGCCTCCCCCATATACCCCCGACAGATCGTCTGCGGAATGCACCCAACGGCTCCCTGCAACATTTATCACATAGTCTTTCCATCTAATGGGGGCCGTCCTACTCTGCGCTTTCCAGTGTTCCTACTCTCGCGTGGTTTCCACTCTAGAACTTTTCTGCCCCAATGGCCTGGCCTTCTTTCCTTCGAGCTATGTGCCCACTGCTACTTCAGCTTTATAATCTACTTGGTTATGTCTGTGATTTTGGTTTGTCTACAAACTAAAACAATAAGTTAAGCAGTAAAATAAATTATGAAAAAAAAAATTCAAATATCACAAGCAAGATACGTCACAGGAAGTAAATCAAATGTGGTATTTTTATTTTTTATTGGCGATAATCAAGCGTTTTACGACTACCTCACCTGGTGATAAGTGATGGTTATCGAAGATGGCCACGATTGCAAATTGTATACAACGTAGGTACAATAGTTACAGAAATTTAAAATAGAAATAGCCATAGCTATTTAAATAACTACCACTTTATGTAATACATTAAGCCTTCGTAAAAAGGCAATACATTATATTTGTAAACTGAAAAACTTTGAAATAAGTATCGATCTACGATAATCATTTTTCTTAAGTGAATGAGTCTCACTTTAGCCACAGAAACAGAAAAATGTGGACGAACAAATTGTATCACACAAAGTTGTGTTCTCAACAATTGTGACAATAATAAAGTTAATATTAGTTTGATAAAAGAATCGAGTACACTGTATGCATTGCGAAATGAAAAACATCAGTCACCTGGGGACGGTGCACAATATTGCACGATTCGATTTAAAACTACGATGACTTTCACAGCAGTAATAACAAAATGTACCATTACGAAATAGACCACTTATTATATCACCTTAGGGTATTTAATTCTTTTATTTACTTCTGTAGTTAAGTGCTCTTGTACTCTATCTAGTTCTACCCGTTATCGATCAATTTTGTTTATGATATTAATGTGGCATGGTACTTTTATGGCACCATAAAAAATAATCCGATATAATATTAAAATATAATTTGCTTTAATTTTTAAATCTAGGGGTCTTCAAGTCGCGAGTGAATAGGTTTCTTCTAGGCAAGCGTGTACCATCGTAGACTGCATCATCGCTTACCATCAGGCGAGATCGTGGTCAAACGCTAGCCTACCTAGCTTTATTTAGTACTATTAATAGGTGTGTAATAGGTGTGTGTGTGTGTAAATAAATGCCTTTTATTTATTTATAATTTATAAAAAAATTAAGACAAAATTTCCAACTAAAAAACACAGCTTGCGTTAATAGGTGTGTGTGTAAATAAATGCCTTTTATTTATTTATAATTTATAAAAAAATTAAGACAAAATTTCCAACTAAAAAACACAGCTTACGTTAATAGGTGTGTAATAGGTGTGTGTGTAAATAAATGCCTTTTATTTATTTATAATTTATAAAAAAATTAAGACAAAATTTCCAACTAAAAAACACAGCTTGCGTTAATAGGTGTGTAATAGGTGTATGTGTAAATAAATGCCTTTTATTTATTTATAATTTATAAAAAAATAAGACAAAATTTCCAACTAAAAAACACAGCTTGCGTTAATAGGTGTGTAATAGGTGTGTGTGTAAATAAATGCCTTTTATTTATTTATAATTTATAAAAAAATTAAGACAAAATTTCCAACTAAAAAACACAGCTTGCATACAAAACTGAAGCAATAAATAAAAAAGTGTCATCGGCGCGTACGATAAAGTAGTTACGCTATCGACAGTTGAGTGGAGGGCGTCGTATAATCAAAACTTGTGCGGCGGCTCGCCCCGGCGGCTTCCGGTGTACGCCGGATGTTGCCAATTTACACAAACTGGCTTAATTTTTAACCACTTACACGCTTTGAAGCGGGCTTTGATCGGCAATGGGTCAAAGTGGTCTTTTTATGAAAAAGCCTTCGACTACGTACATAAAACTGTCAGCCTAATAGACCGAGCAGGGAAGGTGGTCTATGTTGGAAAAATGGACTCAAAATTGTTACCTACATTATTAACTTATTAGTCCGAGGTGTACAAACAACTGCTCAATCCATGTTAGTATTTGGAGGCCTTCACGATACAGGTTTGGCCTAGTGTGAACACCGCCCACTAAATCATTTAGTTTTTAAGCCCTCTCAATGTTAAGTTCACTTGGAAATTATTTATTCTAAAATATATTAGTGATAAGGTGTGCTAAATAAAATATTTTCATTTTCATTTCTGTGATTATGTGGCTCTGGTTGTTTCTCTATATATTATAACTACGTGTTTACAAAAAATAAGTATTTAGGTATTCTATCAGTTTTATTGTTCCCATAGCACTTTGCTTAGTTTGGGGCTAGAGAGCGTTGTGTGAAATATCCAGCATGTATTATTAATTATGTTAAAAACCCTTTCATATACCTACAGCTTATTAGGTTTTGTATAATAATCACATTTATATTATATGTGCAAAAGTTTGAATGTTTGTTTATTTGTTACACAATCACGTCTTAACGGCTGAACTGATTTCGATGAAATTTGGTATGTCGATAGATTATGACCTGGATTGACACATAGGCTACTACTATTTACCTATAAAACACGCGACCGAAGTCGCGGCCGGAAGCTAGTGTTTAAGCCCATGCCACTTAAACTCATTTTTACAATATTTTATGCTCTCTTTCACCTCTGATGTTTTTCGTAAAATAATGCCAGTTCAGCCAAAAGAGTAACCATAATATTTGAAATCTGAGCAGTCGCGTCTACAGTCTAACTAAATTGTTCTCTGTTGCTATGAGTCGCCGATATCCGTGTTGTTGTTTGACTTTCCGTCCGACTGTCGGCGATCACGGAACTAATTATACCTTGAGGCGTGCAAGAGCACGATACTGCTGCGTCTTCTGTGACGAGAATTTCTTAAAGTTCTGGAGAACACCGCACTGGATGCAAGTATAGTTTTCAGTACGACTATGTTCTTTGAGAGTTATGAACTCTACATGTAAGTAACAAATAGAAAAAAAACCTAAATTTTGTCACAGTCTGAGTCAAAATTGTGTGTCAGTCTTCTGGGATCTCGTCCTTCAATTAGCTAGTGGCGCAACTTGTCATTAGGCGCTGTACATGTATTATTTAATCAGTAGATGTAAATGCCTCAGTTTTATAACTATTATGTATACTTTACTTAGAAAACTTTCGTGATTGATTTCAATCATTATTATAAATACGGGATTTATCACGTACCGTCTTATCGGTGTTTCGACCGACAATGTTTCGGTTCAATTCGTGAACCTTCATCAGGGTGAGTGCGATCCGCTCCGAATAAGTATATTGAGTGCGAGGCGAGACGTTATTCGGAGCGGATCGCACTCACCCTGATGAATTGTTATATGAAGGTTCACGAATTGAACCGAAACATTGTCGGTCGAAACACCGATAAGACGGTACGTGATAAATCCCGTATTTATAATAATGATTATGTATACTTTTTTTTGTCAACCTATATTGTCCCACTGCTGGGCAAAAGTCTCCTCCAAGTCCTTCTATCAATCTCTATCCTGTACGACACTCCACCATTCCTGCCACGCAGGCAACAAGATGTTATAACTTTTAAAACTATCTATAGATTATGAACACTATTTTCATTAAAAACGGGATATTTACGATGAGGTGTGAGTTTTGACTGTCCCGATATTTCGCAGTTGCATGCGGGTATTTTACAACGATACAATATTCCGATCAGGAATATTCAAATAATAGCCTCTATTATTAAAGAACCGATCTCAAATTGCTATTACGTCGTCTGCAACGTTGCACTTAAAGCTACTTTTACTTAAAAAGCTGGTTGCCAGCATTTATCTACAAGAGGTTACTAGAGACATCCGTTTGGGTGCGTACAAGAACAATAGGTATCGGGAGTCACACTCGTACATATGTATTTAGTGCAAGAAAAGCGGGCTACCAACGCGGGGAAGTTGTGTAAGTTATAGCGGTGTTAACGCACTCTTTCTCATACTGCTTATAGTTATACGGTAGAGAGCCAACCTGTTTCTTACATGAATGCGCTAACTCAGTGAGCTTACTTACCTTTATCCGAGCGAAAAATCCCGCTTTATAACATCGAAGCGAGTTTCCGATTAAGCCGTCCGACGGCCGACAAGGCAATAACCGGCGCTTTATGATAAAGTTAATTAGATAGAACATTCGTTCCCCCGAGCGTGTATACAGATGAGACCCTCTGAAAAAGATCAAGAAAATGGAAACGAAAAATCAACAGGCTACGAGTCTGAGACGTTATTGCGCGCTGAGAGAATCGAGTGTGAAGATAGCCACGAAGTAGCAATAGTCTCTGGTATATTGTGTGAGTTTGTTGCGGAGCCGAAGATATGGTCTGATTATCGGTTTTAAAATAGCTCAGTCGAAGCCATTGAGCTCCAAGCTCGCAGAGCTAAGTTGCTTGTGCCAGCTATAAGTGAATTTGCTACAAGTATTAATGCTGTTGTTGTATGCAGGCCGCACAAGATCTGTTATTCTTGAAATATATGGCCTATATTTAGCGCTATTTGACGTCCTATGGCTGATGTTATGATAATTGAATATTTACTTTTTAAAGTTTTGCAAAGCATAAACATAATATTTGAAATCACAATAATTTATTGCCAGAATATACGTTATACAGAAAGATATCACATTTAATTTAAATTAGTTTGACTACACTCTAACCCATTCATAGGCGTGCGATAAGCTTTTTACAATTAATTTTACAATGATTTTCAGATGTTATGACCTGAATCTTAATATATAAAATCCGAATCTTAAGTAAAAATCCATGCTAAATTTATCAATATAATAAAAATATAAATAGATTTTATGTATGCTGACCCGGCCGCGGATTCGCACGCTTGAAATTTCCCGCTCCCGTAGGAACTTCGGGATAAAAACTATATAAAACACTCTTGTCAAAGTGACGCGACACTTAATGTAAATGACTTCACGTCAATGAACGAGACGGTTAAATTATATGGATATTAATGTTCATGAAACTAAAAAAAAACATGCACAAAAAATGGGAGGTAGGAGGGTGAAAAATAATTTACAATCTATTCTCATATCTACCAAATATACAAAAAAAATCATTAGGACGATATACAAATTTAATTTCGGTGACGATTGGGCGGAGCATCCGGATATTCAAGAAAGTGACGGTGCTATTTACTTGCTTAGGTGAAGAACGAGACAAACATGTACTACAGCCGCGTCGCATTGTCGCAGGAGTAAATGACGTAAGTGACAAAAGATAAAATCTCGAATTGCAAGAGAACCAAAAAATGACAAAAAAAAATGCTTGTCCATTAATTTGGGTATCATAATTACCTACATAACTATGTAAAAAATACTTTAAATCTTTTCTAGAGTCGGAGAATAAACGATATTAATGGTTTAGAAGAGCCGATTTTGATAAATAATTGTATCGAGAAAAGTTTTACCAATTGCGTTTCTGACTTTCATTTATGTAGTTTAAATCCTCAAGTAAATATTGCTTAAATATGAAATCAGTACTATTATTAGTTATTGAATACGACAGTTACTTAGCGGCTCATTTTTTTTACATATCGCTTTAAAATCGATCGACCCGTTTCGGAGGAGTGCGACCACAAAAACCGTGACACGAAATTTTTATATAGATGATGTTCTGGTATTTAGAAAATGGTGATACCTATGATTTGATTTAATTTTATTGTAGAACACTACAGATTATTATGAAATACTAAAATAAGGTACGATTAAATTAATAAATCTCTGCTCTGTTTTGACGAACATTTATCTATAACTTTATTGCAGCGAAACCCAGACTGTATTTGAAAGTGTGAAAGCACAAAACGCATTAGATACGTGTCAGTACTCGCAGGACAGTCCGCCTTAATCTTACTAAGTGAATTACCCGTCCAGCGGACTCCCAACGGCGGTGCAATACCCCAACGTTGACCGTAATGGACACCTGATTACTCGTGAGTATTCGCTTAAAATGGTTCTGTTTTGGTCTGACCAAGTGCTACGTTTTTCACGCGTATCTATGTATATTTTTTATAAGATGAGCGTGTTAAGGGCCCTGTCTTCTGTTGCCCGTTTTATGCGAATATTATGAACAAGTCTGTGGCTCGGTTGATAAAGAGAGATAAACAAAAATAAATACACCCAAAGTTTGGTTCATCAAAACTTAAAACAACTAAAAAAAAAATCACATTCGTCAAATAAATTAATTTGTAACTCGCGTTCTTGTAAAATGAGCAATTGAGTGAACTATCTAACCCTGTTTTCTCCCAAAAAACGAGTCGTAAAGTTTTTAACAAAAATAACATTACAACAAAAATATTGTCTTCTTTGAAATGCTTTTAAAAAATTTTAATATATTAATACAATATTTAAAAAAAAATAACGAATAAAAACTGCACAATTTTACGCTTCAAAAGATGTCGTTTATTCGAAAGTAGAATGTTTATAAGTTAAAATTCACATACTTTAACAAAGTTCAACCTTTTATTTACATATAAAAAAACTAGAAGTGTACTATCTATTAATTATTTTAATACCATTTTTTTAAAATCACACATATAATGATGAAACGCAACGCGGCCACTGGCAGTCTGCGCCGAGCGCTTTTTGAGGGAGGACGTGTCGCTCTTTGTCACGAGCACTATACATAGTTACGTATATATAATACTATAGGCAACAGCATACAATTATAGCGCGACCGAGTGATTTGATCTGTATGGATACTTACAGATCTATAAAACTCATTGACATCATTGTTCTCCCAGATGCCCTCTCGTAGGGTAAAAATGTTTGGTATGATCGTATAGAGGGAGTTTTGGTGAGTTGGGAATAAATCCAAAAGTCCCCCTTTTGTCCTCCATTCGCTCCCATCCACCTCGTATCTCGGAAAGTATAAGACTTAGAGCATTAGCACCAAAACTAATGTTACTCAGGACATTTTTTTGGACAAAATTGTCCCATACAAAATATTTTTGTGCAAATACCGTGCACCGTATATAGTACGGTCAATTTAGATATTCGAAGTTGCATAAATTCCCAACAAGCTGAAAATCAGTAAAATTGTTCAAAACATGATTATAAATAATTTTTTTAAGTTCCCCATCATTCCCGTGTATGGAAAAAATTTTACTGAATGTCAAAGGCAAAAAAATGAGTTTTTGCTATTTTCAGCAGAACGGTACGTTTTATCATAAAAGCACTGCAGACAAAATTTGTATATCATAAAATTTTCTATAAAAAATACATATATGCATACATTTTTTTCCTACGCGCCACCGTTTTTGAGCTATAACGATTCAAAAAGTTGTAAAAGTCGTTATCGTCATAATATGCACACGTTTCCACGCTACCTATGAGGTAGTATACTTCGAACGTTTTTTTAACGTGGTTTTCCCAGTAGGCCTACTCCACGGGTCAGTTGTGATCCTGTTTAATTTAAAACTATTGCATATAACGGAAATTTTCAAAGATTTGAAAAAATAAAAGCGATGTAAATTAAAAAAAACTCGTGAAGTTCATTCGTCTTATTCGTAACCTTCAAATTCTTCTTGTTCTTCTTCTTGATCTTTTTCTTCTTCTTCATTTTTGGTGTAAGTAAATTACATCAACAGCGATGTATCGCATGACATTGTTCCATGGAACTCCTCAGCAAGTTGTCCGATTGAAGTAAAACTTTACACACCAGTAGAACTAAAATGACAATAAATCACAAAAGTTATCTAAGTAAATTTGTTTCAGATAGAGACTTCGTTTTATTTTCCTGTAATCTTTGTTGATGTTCCTATCAATCATGGTAATTTGAGATTGTTCGCACTCCAAAACTATACGACAAAAAACAAAATAAAAATTTGTTTTGTAATGTGTAAGTTACCTAAGACTTTTTATATGATACCAAACTGAATGTTATCATCAAGGTCAAGTAAGTTGGTTATGAATTTTGTGGCGCTGTTATACAAGTGGTTCGCCCCAAACTAAGATCTCTCGAGTCTCTCAAAAAACAAAAATAATATTGTTCATAATTTTTGACTTGTAAAATAGTGCCACGAAATAACAACCACTGACTTACTTGACCTACAGTTTTATTCAAATAACAAGTAATGGGAGTTCATGTTAATTGGCTACTTATATAGGGGTAGAAATTGGAGTTATTCTGAATTTTAGACTTTTTCCTGTATTTGTGTCACTTAAGCTACACGAATACCAAATTTCAGTACTGTGGGGTTACTGGTGTACCCTGTGAATTTTGTCAAAGTTCAATAAACTCAAAAACTACAAAGATTGAGCTAAAAATAAAAACGGGCTCAAAACGTGCTAATGAAGAACTTTTTTTATAAGACGTCCCATTTTACCTAACAGACTCGCGAGTTCTTAGTTCGGGGAGAACCTATTGTACAACAGCGCCACAAAATTCATAACCAACTTACTTGACCTAAAGTTGCATTCAAATTACAAATTACGGGAGTTCATGTTAATTGATTATCTATTCGTTTTAGGTTAAATATTGCAGGTATTTTGGATTTCAGGCTTTTCCTTACATTAATGTCACATAAGCTACACGAACACCAAATTTCAACACTGTGGAGTCACTGGTGTACCCTGTGAATTTAGTCAAAATTCAGTTTTTATTACGACTAGTAATTAAAAAACTACGAAGAATAAACTAATAATAAAAACGGGGTCTCAATGTATTAATAAAGATCTTTCATTTAACGTCCTATTTGACCTTATAGTCTTATTTTTGTTTGTTTTCACCGCTCTTCAACCCCAATATCTCAACAACCCACCAACATTTTTAGCTCATTTAGTCAAACCAGGATTTTGCCAACCCCACCTGCCTATTTATTATCAAATTTCACGATTTGACGCTTCGAAAGTTACCCTTGGACAAACAAACATACATATACAACGCCAATTTGCTCAAGTTGATTTAGAAACTTCGCTTTGCTCGATCAATTAGTCAAAGATTATGAATAATATTTTTTTTTGTTTTGTGGAAAACTCACGAGATCTCAGTTCGGGGCGAACCACTAGTTATTGTACTTGTAGAAATCTTGTCAGACCATTATAATCTCGGAGTCTTCAAGTCCAGAGTGAACACGTTCTATCTAGGCAAGCTGGCTCCCTCTTACACCTTACCATCAAGTGAGTACCTAAATGGTCAAGCGCTTAACCAATACAATTAAAATAGAAATACTTTAAACTACAAATGAAGATAGGTACGAAGATACCAAATACACTATAAATTAACATTTTCATTTGATCGACATGACAAAGGATCAACATTTCTTGTCCTAGTGAGGTGTATAGGACACAAACACACACATCCGCAAGCCACGCAGCAAGTTCAATGGCCGGCCGACTTCGTAAATATCTAAAATTGACAGCGTCAGATTTTGGAATGCCCTCTTAAGCAGGGGCCACTGTCTATAGCAATTGCATTACTTTACTGGTTACGACCAAATAACACTAAATACTCCTATATTATCTCGAATTTCATAACTTACTAGGCGTTAATAAAATAAAATCTCGTGTCAATGACTCATTAAATTTGCAAGATTAAATTGATTTGACCAGAAGGTGGGTCACTTCTCTCTTCAACGGTTACCTCATTGAGCTGCTCCCAATCCTTGGATCAATTATGCTCCATTTTACGCCCAATTATGCCAAGTTACTTCTACAGCGGCCTATCTGGGTACGCACTTTGTTAAGTACATGCCACTGAAATTTATCATCATGCCAAATTGCAGCTTAAAAGCACTAATAGTCTACGAATAAACGGCTATAACTGTTGTTGTTGCGACGAATATAATAACACATATGAAAAAATCACATGTTATAAATGTTTGTTGGTTAAAATAATCAGATATATACGTTTCATGAAAACCATATTAGGCATACAGTCAAAACAATCCACACGATAATAGAAATGATTTCATTTTCTTTGTGGCTCGGAAATGACTTTTCACTTTTGGATGTACGTGCTTTATCTATTGTGGAGGCATCACTGGAATTATGATATTTGGGCATTGCCTTATAAATAGCTATATGATGCGTTATTCTATATATTAATTGGACACACATTTTCTTACAAACATTTTCTTAATATCAAAAGTGCATGTTTTCTTATTACATTTTTCACGCATATATGTACATACAGGATAGCGACGTAGGTAAATAATAAAAATTAAAAAAGTACCACTAATAAATGGGACTCAGTTTTAATGAATGTACTGTTTACCTACTTTCCTATAATACCTATCTACCTAACTTATTCAACGCACGACTTGAGGACGAGCGCAGTGCAGTGCACAAGGGTGTCCATTTTCTCGCAAAGTGTAAGTATTACAAATTATAAAATTTTCAGACATAAATGCAGTCGGGCTTTTTAGCTCATAATATAATGATTATTTTCTAGTTTACCATTGATAATTATGACATTAACTAGATGAAATCGCAACCGCACTACGGTGGTAGTACTACGGCGGCGTTAAGTTGCAACACCAATGTCGGTATATCAAAAGTTTATTCCAAACATGAACCGTTTTAATGGAATAAAATAAGGTGTTATTTCCTCCTTCTTTATGTCTTTTAAACAAAGCTAAAAACTCATACCAGTCGCACAAAACAATACAAAAAATAAGTCGCAAAAAATCTCATTTCACAGCGAACAAAGCACGAACATCTCACAACTAATCTCTTAAACTGAACCCTGAATAAAAATAAAGTTTTCTCAATTAGATGCAGCAAAAGAACGTACGGGCGAAGTTTCAGCTTTCAACCAAGATAAAACTGAAAACTGAACTCAGGCGGATTTCTCGACATCGGATTAATAATAAAGAAGGCACATTAGATTTGGATTTGATAGTTCGTATGAAACTTATCGGGAGCCGGAAGTTTGCTGTCCAATATAATAGTTTTAATGATAAAACTAAAGCGCGTCACAAACGATGAAGGTGCTATAATATTGTAAGTTAATATAGCTAGTGGTACGTGAGCTAGTGGTCGCCCGAACTGAGATCTCACGAGTCTTCTAAAAATCCAAATAAAACCGCCCACGTGCGGGTCGGACTCGCGCACGAAGGGTTCCGTACCATTATCTAGTTGATTGAATGAAAGGTAAATTGCGGTTTACAATTTATGACGTATTAAAAAAAACGACTTACTAGATCTTGTTCAAACCAATTTTCGGTGGAAGTTTGCATGATAATGTACATCATATATTTTTTTTAGTTTTATCATTCTCTTATTTTAGAAGTTACAGGGGACACACATTTTACCACTTTGAAAGTGTCTCTCGCGCAACCTATTCAGTTTAGAAAAAAATGATATTAGAAACCTCAATATCTAAAAACTAAGAAACTTCTGAAGACCTATACGTATGGGTTTGATAAAAAAAAAATGAGTTTCACTTCTTAGTATGGGGAACACCCATCATTTTTTTTTTATTTTTGTGTGGAACGGTTCACAGAAAACATCTACTTTTCACAAGTTTCAACAGTATAGTTCTTATAGTTTCGGAAAAAAGTGGCTGTGACATACGAACGGACAGACAGACAGACACACATGACGAATCCATAAGGGTTCCGTTTTTTGCCATTTGGCTACGGAACCCTAATAATATTATTCATAATCTTTGACTATCAAAATAGTGCTGCGAAATACATAACCGTAGAACTTGACCTACAGTTTCATTCAAATTACAGGTAACGGGAGTTCATGTAATTAGTTATTATTTTAGGAGTATAAATTGCAGTTATTCTGGATTTCAGACGTTTCCTTATATGTGTGCTTTAGTGACTAAAGCTAGCTAGACGAATAGCAAATTTCAGCGCTGGGGTCACTGGTGTACCCTGTGAATTTCGTCAAAGTTCCATTTTTATTATGGCTAATAACTCAAACACTACAAGGATTACTCTAAAAATAAAACAGGTTGGAAATGTACTAATAAAGATCTTTCCTTAGACATCCTAGTCTCATTTTTTTGATATTTTCTTAACCCTCTTGAACCCCAATAAATATCACACACCCACACACACATTTTTAGCTTATTTAGTCACACCAGGATTGTGCTATCACTACCTACCTATATATCAAATTTCACGATGATTGGATCAACGCTACGAAAGCTATCCTCGGACAAACAAAAATACATATTACTCGTGCGCGATAAATTGGGACCTGCTAGGAATGCGACTCCCCGACCGCTTCCCCTGCACTTCCCCGATGGCGCCCGTATTGTACCGTTCGCATCACTATTTTTTACTAGGGTTTTTAGTCTCGTACTGGCCTACGTCACGTAACACGGCGCTCTGGAATTCTTTTAGTTTTCGTTTTGTTGTTGTAGTTTTTGTTGTTATAGTTTGTGTCATAGTTTTGTTGTTGTAGTTTTTGTTGTTATAGTTCTTGTTAAGTGTTTTTGTTATTATGAAGGGTAAACCTTTGCATAGCAGAGAAAGAAACCTCGTGCTAAAAGTGTTAGAGTTATTTGAAAACGAAAAACGGAACAAACAGTTTACCTGTCCACTAAGTAGTGACGAAGATGAGATAATGTAAATAATAGATAAAATAAATGTATAAACTTAAACATTGTATTTTTATTTTATTCAAATAGTGTAAAAAAGATTAGATAAAAAGCAGCGTCCTCCCTGAGTAACATAATAAATTAGGTTAAAAAAAAACAAAGACGAGGCCGCGGGCGGCTGCTTGTTATGTTCGCTTTTTTGCGGGCGGTACAAACACGCCAATATGACGTCACCTCGCTCAGGTCCCAACTTATCGCGCACGGGTAATACATACATGCAACGCCGATTTGCTCAAGTTGATTTGTAGATCTTGCTTCGCTCGATCAAATATGGCTCGCCATTTAATCCAATGTATGTGTGTGTGATGGTCCATTGGATTGCATTGCGAGCGATATTATAACATAAAATATTAAAGCACCTTCATCGTGTGTAACGCGCTTAAGCCATCCATTTAAAATTTTTGTTTTATGTAATGAAATAAATTTATTAATCTACAATTTTATTTACAAACTACATTTTAACTGTTTTGTTTGTAAATCTATAATAGTGCTGAATTAACAGACTCAGAATTTACGAATGAGCATCAATATTCCACAACATAATAAAATGTCAAAGTCAATACTCGAGTGCCGGATCGATAAGCAATTGGTATTTAATTTAAAATACCGCCCAGTAGGCTTCATATTTCAGCGCAGATATTACATCTTGTCATAAATTGGTTTATTGCTTCCTCGAAAACGCGCACCGAATGACATTCAACATCGGAAATGCAATATCCACCATAAATATTTGCATGATACGTTAAGTAAAATCGAATAACGTGAACACGTTTCCAATAACGCGATAAGTTCCGATATGAAAACTTGATTGCAGTAAGTGTATAAGGATATAATATAAGTATTAGATGTGAAGAGGTCCAAGTATCAACCGAAGACGATGGAAGAATCAAACAACCGTCGGAAAACTTCTTAAAGCTCTCCACAGTCAGTTGTTGCCTCCACCCAGACACTAACTCTTATTACAAACTTGTTCGGTCCACTTCGACAGATATTCCTCTCATAACTAGCGAAAAGATATCATATTACAATTTACTGAGAGATATCGGAAACCGAACCAAATGTATAAAGTTTATAAAGCCATCAGTTATCGTAAATGTAAGATTAGTAAAACTGAGTAAAGTAGTTATCAAGAAATTTTGTTTTTACTGTTGTATTGTCTAGTAAAACAGAACATGTGAGATTTACCGCCTTTTGTAACTGCAATCCATTCCAGAGATGAAAGAAGGTAAAAATGAACATCAAACCAAATTAAATTTCAACGCACCGCAGTAAGTTCAAATGCAATAAGAAAGCACTCTGGTTAATTTTCCAGCTGCGTTGGACTGAGCAGACTTTAACCTGCATTCCACTTTAAAGACAGCAGGACTTGTATCACTTTAAACCGATCTTCAATCTAAAAAAAACCTTATATACACAGACCTTAGATTTCATTTGGGACACGAGCAAGTAAATTTTTACCTTACAGTACATATAAAGTAGTTTACCGGGGGAGGATCGTGTTATGAAACTTAAAATTTCAACATATCTCACGCCGTTTTATCGCCATAGGTCGTGTCTAAGTGAACCTTCTATGCAGTAGCACTATTGTTTCTTCAGCGACACTGCTCTGGGCGAAACCGGCAGACAAACTATTGAGATAATCACATTGCTGTGTTGTGGTAAAAAATTACAACAAAGGAAACGAGGAACAATAAGCTGGCACTATTCCTTATAAACTGTCAAAGAACAAATTGGAAAAGATTTTACATTATAAAACTCTATAGGGCTGAGTAAGCAAAACGATAAAAAATAAATTTTCATGAACTACTGGCGTTGGAGTTTCAGGGCCACCCGAAGGTATTTGACATGGCTTGACGATTTTTATAGCAGGAACCTGGTAGTTCTTTTTTATTTTTTCATTTCACTTGGAGTTGAATGAATGAATGAAAATTCTTAATTATACCTTACAAGCTGGACACAACAGATATAAAAATAAAACAAATATATGTAAGCATAATGGTCTTATCGCTTAACAAAGCGATCTCTTCCAGACAACCTTTGGATGGAGAGGATCATTGCTTAATGGAAGATTGGCCGAGGTGTTAAAAGAATAAAGTTAATCATAAAAAATGAAAAATTACTTAACCTTAAATACATACATATTAGGTACATAAATAATTAAAAATAAATAAAAATCATATATAAAATAAATAAATATGTAAATACATACTAATCATACTAATATTATTATAGATCAGATGAATGAATCACGACTCCTCATGGAGATAAAAGTTTTTGAGTCTAGCTTTAATACGGAAGGTGAGGGGGATTGTCTAATGGAGACCGGCAAGGCGTTCTATAATCGGACAGCTTGGACAGAAAAGGATTTTGCATAAAAACTGGTTCTATGCATCGGGGTTTTGAGAAGGAGTTTTTCGGAGTGTTCGGTAATTTGTGCAATGAAGAAACTCGAAGCGTTCCTTCAGATAACAAGCAACAACAACTGTTGTAGGATGTTGTAACAAGCATATGGCCCACCTGATGTTAAGTGGTAACCATCGTCTATATTAATGTTCTGCTTCGTAGGTCACTCACCTTAGATGTGCTCTACGATGCACTACTTGCAACTTCAAACCGTTCAAACAAATACACAGCAATGCGGCATGGCGGCAGAAACAGGTATGGTGGTAGCACTTCCCCGGGCCACGTGCTTAGTTGAAAATGCCACTAGCGGTCATATATGCAAGTATTGACCGCGCGGAACTTTGCCTTACCAAGCTGATTTATGAACAACGACTATGCAAACTACATTACGCTTCACCGAAGCACCGAATTAATATTTCTCGGATAGCATGCAGTGAATAATTCGGTTGCACTGTATCATGACAAAGCCCTGTCACGGTGCGCGGTGGTCGGAAAATGCATCGCCGTCCGAGGTTGAGCCGACAAATATACTCGTGTCAGATTACCTGCACGTGACAGTTACTGATGCCCTCATTATTTACACAAACGAAGCTGCCTTCGATGAAGGGTAGGTCAGTAGGATTTGAAAGCTAATTTGGTTTAAAGTATGTTTTGCTTGTTTGGTAAATGTGAAATTATTACAGGGGATATTTTATCATAACTGTCTAATTGAAGCGCTAAGAAACTAAATAAAAACTATTAGAATTTTTATAATGTTGGTGTTGCCACATATAAATGTTTTTATAATGTTGGTGTTGCCACATATAAATGTTTTTTGAATTCATTTGACGATCTACTTGTTGGTCATATTTATTACGATAGCGATGTAATTATGTTGCATAATCAAATATGCGAAAAAATAATAAAATATACAATTTAAGAATATGATCCAGTTTGTTACTGAGCTCCTCAATAAGTTTTATTCAGTTTAATTCAATAAAAATAGTGTTCAACTTTACAGTAAACTACCAATAGGTTATACCTACTACAATCAAATATGTAAAAATAAAGCAAGCAGTTATACTCACATAAATACAAACAAAAATAACAAGATAAATGTCACACAAACAGGAAAATACAATAACAAAATGTGATGTAATAATGTGACGAAGGTTTACATGTAACTTATTGACTTGATGCGTTCGTGTCTTTCACATGAAACGCACCGTATCAACTGTCTAAATTCAAATGTTGTGCTTAACGGTCCGTTGTTACTACGCGTGTCGATACTCGTGTTTAATTGATGAAAATCTTGCATAGTCCATCAGACTACCCTAATTATCTAGTCTAATGTGTGTCTACTGTGAAACAATAGACGGTGATGACGGTGCGTCGGCGCCGTGGCCACGCGAGACGCCGATGACGCCGCATTAAAATGAAATCCATACGGGTGATTGATGAGACCGGCAAACAGAGCCGCACCCAGCTCATTCAATTTACTGTCATCACGACGTATAAGTATGTGTGTTGCACTTTTATACAGCTCGTCGGGTTTCCATGGTTTAACTGTGACATATTTTTTAACAACCTGGAGCCCAAATCTGCTAAATCAATCGCTTCACTATGACAATGGTCTCGTTGCAAAATGACCACTATAAATACCTTTTGGTATTCCAAAACACAATCTTTTTTCCATAACCGAAGTTGCTATGAGAACACCATTGAAAGATTGACCATTTGGCAGCTTATGACAGGAACAACTATCCCTGCATTCCGAATAACGACATAATCGCTGCTAGCGTTCACGTAGTTATTTTGCGTACCGATTCAGTTATCGCGCTGATGACAGTTGAGTGCCGTCAAGGATTCGGAACGCTCATGAACGCTCTGCAAGTCAGTGTTCCTTTATTTACTTATCAACATTAAAACCAACAAACCACAGAACACTATTACTCACAAGCAACCAACCAACCAGCTGTCACGTCACTTTTGACAGGGAGGCTCACGGTGAATCGGTTTGGAGCATGAACGTTGTTAGCGCAAAATGGCGGATGTCATGACGTCATCTATGACGATTCACGGGACATCGTTGTCGCGCTCACGGTGACTCGGAACGCTTGTTAGTGCGATGATATCGATTTTAGCGCGATTCGGAATGCAGCCAATCATTGGTATGGCTCCAAAATAGTTTTTCTTATAAATTAGCAGAATTGGGCCCCTGACGTTGCCTTAAATCTTTTGTAGATGTAAAGTCCCAGATGATGATGATTTTTTAATCAATAAAAGTAATTAAATACTCGAAAACACACTTACTCTTAGTTTGGATTAGCCGTTATTTGAGTTAAACGACATTTGATTATCATAAATCATAATAATTTATTGCCAGAATATAGGTTTGCCAGAAATATAAATATAGCTGAAAGATGTCACATTTAACTTAAATTAGTTTCACTATACTCTACCCCGCTCAGGGGCGTGCAATAACCTTGCAAAGGTATTTACTTTAGGTAATTACTCTCATAAAATGTGGCAGAGAGTAATCTAATTATATTGGAATAAACATAAAAACATTCAAATTCAATCAAATTGATTCGTAGACGAACCAAATTCACCGACATAGTATAAAGGATTAGCATGCTGAAGTGGCAGTGGGCCGGGCACATAGCTCGAAAAACTGACGGCCGTTGGGGCAGAAAGGTTATCGAGAGGAAACCGCGCACTGGAAAGCGCAGCGTAGGACGACCCCCCACTAGGTGGAAAGACGACAAGATCGGTTGCTCTGCAAATGTATGAGGGAGGGAGGTTCTGAAGTGGACGTCTTGAGGCTGATATGATGATGATGACGATGAAACATCAAAGTCATGAAAGTATATAAAACTTAACCGTAACTTTACCGTATAAAACTTATGACACTCGAATAATATACCCACAGGCCTTTTGTTAAAAAGGCTTCCAGAATTCCAACCTTATTTCCAGATGGGTTATGTAATTATCCTCTCACAAAAAGAACAAAGTAGATCATTATTCCTTTCAAATCGTCTAGACATTTTAAATCCGGTTACTGTTAGTTAGTTTTAAAAAAAAGTTTCTGAAATTTTCGCGAAAGGGATAGTTAAAGTTTTATGCTCGTTCACCCACGCATGCTAATCTCTACGTCTAAACTTCGACAAAAACATGCCTACGAAAATATTTTGAAATTATATACAGTGTAAACTCTATATAACGACACTCAAGGGACTGAGCATAATTTGACGTTATAGAGAGTTGTCGTTTAATGGAGAGAACTTTTTCGTCAATACACAGTGATTTTCTCTTACTAGCCATGTTTACAATTTGAAAGTTTGTGAGCTACTAAGAATATGACAACGTATAGATAAAATCCATCTCTACTAACAACAGTCTGCAGCTACACGTGCAAGCAATCCCATTTTGTAAACAAAAGAACGGATTTCTTAGAAAGTTTGGTGTGTATTATGCCGACAGTCGAGTTTATTATGGTCTAGGATAATAAAACGACAAAAGGATATACACAGCTGCGCAGTTTTTACTAATTTGGCAACTTAAAAAAAACTTTTTATTACAAATTGTTGTCGTTATTGAGAGTGGGTATAATGCTATACAGAGTGTACCATTGTATGCAAGACAAGCTAAACCAACCAAAGCCGAGTGATTTCGACGCTTTAGAGAGTTTGTCGTTAAAACGAGTGACGTTACATGGAGTTTACACTGTACTTACATAATAATTCAGATCTAATCGGCACGCAACGTAATATGTGTTTTGGGTTTTTATTTATTTCAACATTTTAACGAACTGACAAAAAAATTACAAAAGGTAAGAGGTAATAAAAAATCAGGTATTGCTTCGAGCTGTTGGGTTTATGCCATATTCGTCCCGTGGAAGTTCGGCCCACACAAAAAATCTGCTTTCGTCCCACTTTATATGCCTCGTACGTCCCATAAAATATTTTAATTCAAAAAATCTTGTTTCGTCCTACTTTTGTATTCCTCATTCGGCCCATGTTTTTTATGTAGGCAAATTTTAATCACTTTAGTACAGTTGAAGCCATAAGTGTCAATAATAATAGAAAATGATGTGTGTACACGTAGCGAGTCCAAAAACATCATTAAACAAGAATTATTTTTATATTTTAAACTTATATTTTTAACAAGAATATGTTTTTAACAAGCTTTTATTAGCTTGTATGTATGTATATATGTAACGGTATCTTTGAATTTGATTTTCAACGACTTCAAAACGTCGAATTAAATTGAAAATTGGACTCTTATCAAAGATTGATGACAATAGCAATAAAAAAATAAAAAGAATAAAAGAAAATTAACTAAAAAATATCTATTTAAAGGAGCGTTTTGTGTTCTTGCACCAGGCGCATGATCAAAACCTAAGCTCATCTGAAGCTCTAAGTCTCCAAACCCCTGTCCACAGTTCTCAATTTTATGGCGACTCCTTCACAATTCAAGCTGTGCGGCTGTGGAACGCTTTACCTTTCTCTATCAGATCATCAAAATCTCTTCCTATCTTTAAAGCTAAGGTTTCCAACCATTTCCTTTCTTTGTCTACGCACTGCTAGTTTATCGTTATGTTTATCTCCTTTGTTGTAGTTTTTAAATATATATTTTACTAATATTATAAACGCGAAAGTTTGTATGTATGGATGTATGGATGTTTGTTACTCTTTCATGCCGGAACGGCTGAACCGATTGCGATGAAATTTGGTATGTACGTAGATCATAACCTGGATTAACACATAGGCTACTTTTTATTGGCAAACCACGCGCGTGAAGCCGCGGATTTATTAGTAAGCCGGTATAGGTAGTTTATGTAGGTTTATGAACATAGATACAACGCCGTCTTTTTGATTTTGTTTTGTCCTGTCCATCCAAAGGTTGTTTGGACGAGATCGCTTTTAGCGATAAGACCGCCCGTTGTACTTATCTTTATTTTTGTGTATTTCTTTGTATTTTTAATTTTGTTGGTGTGCAATAAAGATTCTATTCTATTCTTTTGTAGTTAGCCGAACTAAAACAGCGAAAATAATTTTCAATAAATTGTAATTTAGAATAGACAAAAAATGTAGGTATTTTATTATAAAAAAGCGTAGGGTGCTTTTTAAGATATTTTCAAAATGACTCTCCTTTTCTCTATAAAATAAAATATTTATAACAATTGACATCAAGCACCCCACGCTTTTTTACAATGAAACATTTTTTTTTTGTTTATACACTGTTCTAAATTTAAATTTATTGAAAATTATTTTCTACTTTTTAGTACGGTTATCTACAAAAGCGTGTTTTTTAGTTTTTATAAAACTATTATTTTATTTATAAACAAGCCTTAATAAAATTAGTTTTCGGGCTTATATGAGGGTAAAATGAATCATATATATCAAAACCTATAAAAAGAGCCTAAATACTACGAGGAATATATTAAAAACTGGGTTATATATAATCGGTTTATAATATATTTTTTTTTAATTTAACTTATAGACCGGTGGCCGCAATGGCGCAGACCAGTTGGCAGACCACCAGCCAGATGGTCGGACGACATCGCGAGAGCTGCGGGAAGGCAATGGATGCGCTGAGCACAGGACCGGAGAGAATGGCGTGATAACGAGGAGGCCTATACCCAGCAGTGGGTGGATGTGGGCTGAGATGATGATGAAACTTATAGAAGCACGCTGACGGGCCACCTGTTTAGTGGTAATATTTGCAGACCATATACAGGACAAATTTATGAAAACATAACCGTTGACGTATTTAAATCTGTCAAATGTTTATGTATTTTGTAATATGTAGGGCTCACCCTACATATTACAAAATGACGAGCATAGAAAATAAACCAGTGTGAAGAGGGCTTTTTAAACACCTACAATAAGTAAATTTTATTTTAAAAAGTAATATTTTTAAATTTATTATCTGAGCTCAAGCTATATAGATACATTTTTCTTTGTAAAAATTCAAGTTTGTTGTTGTTATACATAGTCAAGTGACTACCCGCCGTACTAGTTTTCACTGAATGACGCAGGGCGTTGTTGCTCTTCCATAAAATGCTATCGACTTAGGAATAAAATTATCGAGTAAGAATAATGTTGCATGATAAAGTCTTATAAATCTGATGATACAGTGACGTCATAGTGACACTTCTACCCATTCAACTACTATTACTCCTGCTGTGTCTAAGTAAAGTGTGTATCAAACGGTGGGCTAAGACTGTTGAAGTTACAAATGGAATATCCTAGAGGTCGCTTTTGCGTCAAGCGGATTATCATATTGGGGATAACCTATGTACCCTACATCTTAGAGCAAACCATGTGTTAACACCTGTGTATTTATTTAAGATAAATCGTCATAAATTTATGATCACAGGTCAAATGTTCTGATGCACACTGCTGAACGGTTTTATCTACAGAGGGTATTCAATGAATTGTGTTTTTAAAACGACGTCAGGTCTTTCATCAACTGAAACTTTAGGTACAGACCTTTAGAAGAGAGAACTTTAGGTACCTGAATCTATGAATCAGCATAGATTTCATTAGTAGCTTTTTAAGTAGATCATATTGTGTTGTCCTATTATTTGTAAAGTGGACATGCATTTTAGATGAATGACAAACACATCAGAATAATTTTGAGAAATTTTATAGCTAGGGCAAAAAATAGAGAGCGTCTATCAAAACTGAAAAGCAATTTGAAACAACAAAAGTGGTCATGTCAACTTCATATTGAATTGGATTTAAAATGGCTTTGGACTAAAATTGGTATTGATATCGAGGGTAAGCCCGATTAGATCCAAAAGTTAGAACGGTTGAATGGAACGACAACTTCCATCACGCCATCACTTTACCATCAAGTACGAGTATGGTAGTGGTCAAACGAGTACTTATGTAAGGACATAATTCATAGAAATATTAGGCAAACTTTTAATCGAATTTCAATGCCCAAATCATGGTGCCGAAACAAAAACGTTAGTCCCCGAGTCCCCTCCAATTTTAATACTCAAAATTGTATGTCGTAACTAAAATTTGTCCGGCCGTATCGCTGCAACGGACATCGAGTACAAACAAATACCCGTACCCATTGTATTTACTGGTACGACCAATTAAATCCCCATTTGTACATCTGGGGGAGGGATCTTAAGGTGTTAGCAGACTAAAGCGTTCGTATGGCATACATGATAGGTGTCCAAATAAAGATTAAACTCCTGCGCAGTCGGGTATAAAGTAAAGGCATTTCAAACGAGTGCGATAAAACAGTTTTTGATGATACTTTTTGCGTGCCTACATAGTTTTGTGTGGCCACGACCTATCACTTAGTATAACTACTTTTAAAAAGAATTTAATACACAAGAAAGTTGAAAAACTGTCTCAACAAATTTTTACAGCTTCATCATCATCATCATATCAGCCGTAGGACGTCCACTGCTGGACAAAGGCCTCCCTCATTGATCTCCAGGAACTGCGGTTGGAGGCGGCCTGCATCCAACGCCGACCTGCGGTTTTTACCAAGTCGTCTGCCCATCTTGTAGGTGGACGTCCTACGCTGCGCTTGCCGGTTCGTGGCCTACACTCGAGAACCTTCCGGCCCCATCGGCCATCTGTTCTGCGTGCTATATGGCCTGCCCATTGCCACTTGGACGTGCTATGTCGGTGACTTGAGTTCTCCTACGTATCTCCTCATTTCTGATTCGACACCGTAGAGAAACCCCGAGCATAGCCCTCTCCATAGCTCGTTGAGCGACTCTGAGCTTATTCATAAAGCCAA
The DNA here is from genome assembly GCA_918857605.2 of Philereme vetulata. Taxonomy (NCBI): domain Eukaryota; kingdom Metazoa; phylum Arthropoda; class Insecta; order Lepidoptera; family Geometridae; genus Philereme; species Philereme vetulata. The sequence continues at coordinate 1,676,909 of OU975460.1, read as the reverse complement.
TAGTGAAGGACCACGTCCATATGTCATCACTGGTAAACTGGTTTTACAGCTTACCCTAAAAAAAATTACATAACGTATACTTGAGTGTTGACTCAGTTTTAATTTTAGTTATAGTATAAGGTCCCTAGTAGAACAATTTAAAACAGTAGCAATTAGCTAGCAGAATAATTTCAGCATTACTCCAGCCGCTAGAGAATACTTGATGTTACAAATGAATTCAGTAGCGTATAGTCACCTTTATGTGGGGAGGTAATCCACGATCGTGTCGGGATCTACTGTAGTCCAGCCTGCGCTACTAACCAAGATTATGGGCTTCGCAGAGAGAATCTACGACAGTTCCGCTAATTAATAACGCAATATGCGTTATTAATTAGCTAATTAATAACGCAATATGCGTTATTAATTAGCGGAACTGTCGTTCAAATATTGTGTCCGTTCATAATATTACAAATTAGTGTTTTTAGCTATAGGTTAATTAATAACGCTAATTAATAACGCAATATGCGTTATTAATTAGCGGAACTGTCGTTCAAATATTGTGTCCGTTCATAATATTACAAATTAGTGTTTTTAGCTATAGGTTTTGTGTACGTACAAGGTAGAAAGTTGAAATGAGACAAAAATAATACACTGGAACCGTTATTGCTACAAAAAAATGTTCGTAGGAGACTACCCCTTACTTTTGTATAAATTCCATTTTGCATTTACAGATTTATAAAAAAATACGGTATTTAAAATAAATAATTGATTGTTCGAAGCAAGATCTCTAAATCAACTTGGGCAAATCGGCGTTGTATGTATGTACGTATGTTTGTTTGTCCGAGGATAACTTTCGAAGCTTTTATCCGATCATCGTAAAATTAGGTATATAGGTAGGCACAATTTTTGTGTGACTAAATGAGCTAAAAATGTGAGGGGGTTGTTGAGATGGGTTCAAGAGGTAAAAAAAAAACTAAAATGGAACTATCCGGTCAAGTGACACGTTTAATAAAATGTCTTTGTGAATACATTTCGACCCCATTTTTTATTTTAGTTCAAACCTTGTAGTTTTTATGTTATTGGCCATAATAAAAAATGAACTTCGACAAAATTCACAGGGCCATTCCCAGTGACCCCACAGTGCTGAAATTTGGTATGCGTGTAGCTTTAGTGACACAAATATAGGGAAAATCTGGAATCCAAAATAACTACAATTTCTACCTCAAAAATTTTAATCAATTTACATGAACTCCCGTTACCTGTAATTTGAATGAAACTGTAGTTCAAGTATGATGGTTGCGCATTTCGTGACACTATTTTATTAGTCAAACATTAAGGCCGGCTTGCACAACGATCCCTAAACGTATTTAGCGACTAAACATGTTTAAATTTTACGTATTTGTATTATTTGACAACTCCTTAAATCATATTTAGCCACTAATTACGTTGCACGAGTCGCCCTAAGAATATACTTTTTTTTGTGTTTTGGGAGACTCGCGAGATGTCAGTTCGGGGTGAACCACTAGTATTAAATAAAGCTGGGCATTTCACACCGCGTTATTAATATTGGAGATGTATGCAGAACCGAAAAGCACCATGGGAATGTTCACATCCGTGATATCGCAGACACGTCTGTAGCGGTTTGTCAGATTCGTCGCTAGCCGGTAATTTCAAAGGATCGGGGCGAGCTTGTGCGGGGCACACTACTTTCTCTTTCGCAAAAATGACTAAATGGCTTTGAATCTTGAATTAACACAGAGTTATTTAGTTTATTTACCCTTTCTTTTTTAAAAACGGATAAATATCAATTGGTTATAGCAATGCTATTAATCGATGAATTAATAGAATGCACGTGGACTTAATACAGTTATCAAAACAATGCAAAGGGATTATCAGTTCGGAAATTATAATTCATCACGTGCGATCCGCCAATCTCATTATACAAATTAACAATCGATATACACGACCGCAAACAGAAGGCAATGGCAAATCAAATTATAATCATCAGCTTAATATGATCCCACAACTTGGTCGACCTGTCCTATGACAAGTGGATACATTCGATGGCGTTACAATAACCATTAAATCTGTCACATTTACAACTTATATCAGATCAAACTAACTTGCAAGTGAAGTTCGATCGATATTATATGAGTAAGCTTCATTTGAAGTTATTATTACAAAAACTAAAAAGAAGTTGTCAAAATCCTTTGCCGTGTCATAAAATTATGAGTCATAAGGTTAAGATACAACACGAAGCTGTCAGATACTGAAAAATCCCGAATGTTATAATATTACTAGAAACGGCGGTTCTGGAGAGTTATCTAACGGCCTGTGTACACCACGTTTTTTAAACGCGCCGTTGACGCGCATTTGTAGCGATACAGACGCGATACGCACGCAAGTCACCTGTATAAATTCAAATACGCGTTTGAATCGATACAGACGCGATGCAAACGCGCGTGTGTATCGATACAAACGCGCTGGCATTTTGCGTTTTTAAGCAGAACCTCGTCAACAGTATCAAGATGGCGTCGGTCGAGACAGCATTGATTGCATGAGCTTTGTTATTAATTTAAAAAAAAAGACGAAAAATTACCGACGTTTTTGAGTACACCCATTTACAAGCGCGTTTGAATCGATACAAACGCTATACTAACGCGCGTGTGTATTGCTACAGACGCGCCGGTGCCGCGCGTTTGAATCGATACAAACGACAACAAACTGCTCTGTAGGATAAAAGCGCGCCGTCGACGCGCGTTTTTAACAAATGTGGTGTGCACAGGCCCTAAAATAGTCCACAGTGGTACGTAACTTTCGTACCCAGCTCTCAGTTCGATGAATTGCTAATACTGAGCTGGTCAAATGTGTTCAAACGAATATGAAAAGCTGATGATAACAGAATCAAAGTACGGAGCGGGTGCACTCCATTTAATTGGGGATTGTTTTTCGGATGGACGTTAATACCGGGCAGTGTCTGCGACGCGAATCCAATTTTCGGACGTGCCGGCCGATCCGTACAGCGTGCATTAGTAGAGTTGCGAAAAGAACAGAGTGAATTGTTATTGATATATTAATTTATCAGCAATAGATGTCCAGTGCTATAAATAAAAATGCTGGACATTTCAAACAGCGATATCTATCCCCAAACTAAGCAAAGCTTTTACTGATAGAAACTGAGATAACTGATAGAATACTTATATTCTTTTGTAAATACATACTTATTAAACATATACTACACACCCAGACCCGGAACAAATATCTGTAGTTGAGCCTGCACCCAACGGCTCCCAGCAACCTTTATTAGATCATCTTTCCATCTAGTGGGGGGCCGTCCTATTTTTCCAGAGTGTGATCTCCACTCGAGAGCCTTTCTAATATTCAGATTCCATCGGGTATAACGAATATACGATCCATAGCTAAGTATCGTCGTACAGCGATAAATCAAAAGAAAAATACACGATAAAATCAACATCACTCGGGGTCAACTGAGTTTTATTGTCGGATTATAAAGAACTAATCTTCAGCTTATTTTTGATATAATAACATATACCTAGTCAGGTCATAAATTATGTCACATGTTTATTATAAAATAATTGAAACAAGTTTATTCATTATGTAACCATTTATATACCAAAATTAACTTAACAAAACATAGATTCTTATGACACTAAAGTTTATTCAAAATGATCTCCGTGATTTTGAATACAGGCCTTCAATCTGCGCGACCAGTCGTCTATCGCAGCACGAACGAGGTCCATGTCAATATCGGCGGCTGCCTTAATCAAGGATGTCTTGAGTGACTCCAAATTGGGATGAGGCTTTGAGCACGCCTTTTCCTCCAAGTGTTGCCATATCTTGTAATCTAACGGATTCAAATCTGGACTGGAGGAGGGCCAGTCTTCGTGCCGGATGAAGTCGATTTCACGCGCCGCCAGCCAGTCTTGTGTGCTCTTCGCTCTATGAGCTGGCGCCGAATCTTGTTGGAATACCCAGTGCCTGTTATTGAACATGGTATGAGAAACAGGTTCCACAAGGTTCGTCAGGACTGTATTTTGATACACAACTGCATTCGTTTTTACACCTTTCTCACAAAAATATACCTCTGTTAAGCCCCAATAAGAAACTCCCAACCATACCATGAGCGAGGATGGAAAATGACCTCGTTGGACACGCGGAATACGGTTGCTCTCTTCTTCACTACTGTGTGCGTACACCTTATCATTTTGTTTGTTGTAGCTCTCTTCTACGGTAAAAATTTTTTCATCCGAAAAAAGAACTTCCCGATATTTTTTTCCCGCGTACCGCTTCAACAAAGCGCGGCATCTCTTCAGTCTCAGGTCCATTAGACGAGCATTCAAACGATGTCCTGTTTTTCTTCGATATGGCCGAAGCCCTAGGTTTTCATTTAACACCCTTTTCACCGTGGTTCTGCTTAACCCCATCTGAAAGGCCAACAGTTTCTGCTTACGTTAGGGATTTCTTTGAATTCGCGCCTTCACAGCTTTTACCACTGCTGGAGTCCTAACAGACCGAGGGCGACCACTTCTTGACCTGTCATCTACACTAGAGTCTTCATTGTATCGTTTGATGGTGCGATAAACGAATCTTTTGGTTATATTCAAATTTTTCAGTATGTCAAAAATTTGAATTGGCGCGTAACCGCAACGATGCAACGCAATAACTGCAACACGGTCTTCTTTAAGCGTCCACTCCATATTTAAAAATGAGTAAAATTCCAAATAGTATACATTTTTATTTTCATGAACAATTCGAAATTCGAATTCAATAAACTTTTTTGTGGCCAGCATTCTAAAAGAAAAGTTTTTACTGTGTGACTATACTTATGACCTGACTAGGTATGTATAGACAAGGATTTTAAGAACCCGCGACATTTTGGAAATTGATTTGTTATATTAGCTAAGTGATGTCGATTGCAAACAAAGCCATTCCTCACACATTAAGTGATGGACCGATTTGACAACAATGTGGTCACATGTCTTCACTAACAGACACAAGCCTATGCATTAGTATTCAGAGTACGCCTGGGTACGTGCTCTCCGCGAACGTGATGCCGCGCGCAAACAAAAACACAACTGAAATAGGCCCATGCACGCCGCGTCATCTCTAGGTGTTATTGTTTTGCATTCTAGTTATGTAGTGACTGCCATGTGTAAGATTCGAATTGAATTCTAGAAATTAACTCCTAATATAAATCTTTAAAGATAAAGTAAAACAGAGAGATGTAAAACGCAGATAAGGAAGTCTAAAAAAGTTCAATCTAAAGCTAAGTAATTGAAACGTCCATGAATTGGAGGATAGCGATGTAGATAATAGACCTTATTAAATATGCCGAACATCGTGGAGCCTGCCGCGAACGGATTGAAAATAATCCCTTCGGCAGTCATTTTTAAGAGTTCTCTGAGCGGCACAGACGGCCGAGAAACGATAGCATCGTCGTCGCCAGATTGCAATTTAAAAAGCGTAAGCCATCCCGAAATTATGAGTAAAAGGAACTTCGTAGAAATAAGATATTTAAAAGATGCCATATTTTTCGATCCATAAATACTTCTAAGACGACGAAAGGAATGTCCGCTATTCACAGTTCATTGAATCTTGTCAGCTTATCAATTTCCTAACGTCCTAAAAAAATCTTCCTCCGAGGAAATCATATTGACTTGCTCTTCGCAGATAAGTATTCTGCGCGATAACAAGTTGCTTGTTGTACACGAGTTTTATTCATAACTAGTTGAGAAGAATCAGCTCAGCGGATAAAATGTCTCGTTGGATCTCGGAGTAAACAAATTGCTGTTTGTTTTATTACAAGGCAACTCAAACTTATGCCGCTTCGCCAACTGCAACACCTCACTAGCCAGAATTTTAAATCAAAGTGACGGCACATAGACGCGGATATAGTAGTTGCCGTATAAAGCAGCAAACAGATTTCGTGAAATGTACCGGTGCAATATGTAGTGGTTGAATTTGAAAGTTGTCTGAAGCCGTACCGAGCAGACTCCGGGAGCGATATTAATCAGAGGATATGCAATGCGGGCGCACACGTGCTCAACTTCAAGATTAGAATTTCCTAACAATAATTGAGTCAGGCGAACTGCAATTTGGTTTACAACTTCCTCCGAAATAGATGCACTGCACAAATGTACAAATATGCCAGGATTGATTTTATGACATACACTCAATCTAGACCAGACGAAGTTGATTAAACTATCCAAACGTATCGGTGTTTTACGATGACAACCTCCGTGTCGCAGTGGGTTGTATGTAACAGTGGATAACTAAGCCGCTTTTAAAAGAGTGGCTCACTAGGGAGCATGGTTCGATAACCTTCCGATTGACACAGGTGTCAATGCGGCATGGCTGCTTCTCAAAGTACCTGTGCCAAATCGGACGGGAATCGACGACGGAGTGCCATCACTGTGGTTCCCTCGTATACACATCGCAGCACACGCTGGAGCTCTGTACTGCCTGGGCAACACAACGGCAGGCGCTGGTGGCAATATTAGGCCAGGATCTTTCGCTGCCGAGCATAATTTAGGCTATGCTTGGCAGCGATAGGGCCTGGGATGCCGTAATCGCTTTGTGAGACGAAGTAATGTCTCAGAAGGAGGCTGCGGAGCGTATCAGAGGATGATCCTCTCGCTGAGCCGCTCCGCAGACGAAGGACCGGAAAGAGGCAAAAACAGTTTCTTCGCCTTCTTCAGCTCGGTGGGGGTCAGCAGGGTTCGTCGGGGTGGGGAGCTACAACCCAGCATCGCACAGGCCTCCTACGCTGGGGAATGTCCTCCATATTCCAGGACATTCAGCTCCCTCCCAGGGGGGGTCAGCTTAAGGCGGACATTTACCGACAGGGCCGCGGTTGAATCCAACCGGGACCCCGTGACTCTATCAGGTGCTAGTGCAGCATCGACACACTTATCCGATGGGCAGTTTGATGATGCACTGGCACTGAGGTGAATGAAGGAACATCGGTGGATTTTAGTCAGTATGCCGTTGGTTGATAGCTACGGAGAGTCCGACAGATCCCTTCTGTTCTCCCCGTGTTAGAGGGCATTCGTAAAGCATTTTACCATTGTAAAAAAGTGAGTGAGTAGCTGGCTGCGACGCAGGAGGTTGCGGGTTCAATTCCGGCCGCGGAACAAATGGTTGCATGATCAACTGATATTTATTCAGGGTCTGGGTGTTTTTCTGTATACCATAAGTATGTATTTACAATAAAAAACGTACATAAGTATTCTATCAGTTATCTGGTTCCCATAGTACAAGCTTTGCTTAGTTTGGAGGTAGATAGCGCTGGGTGAAATGCCCAGCATTATTTATTTTAAAAGCTTTTTATTAATTTGCAAATTATGTATGATTATCCAGGTGGAATCATGCAACTGAATTTTAAACCCATTTCCCTCAACCGATTGAGCTGAAATTTGGAATACATATGTAACTTCGGTGACAACGTCATGCCAATATGGTACCATGGAGGTGGTCTCATGATGGAGACCGTTGCTAGACAACGGAACTTCTGAATGGATTATAGTAGGCTACTAGTGTTTGGGCTCATTTGAATCTGGCAAAAGGAGCAGGAACTTAACAGATTTGATACAAGTGCAATATAACTCTATATACCTACCTACCTTTAACATTTACATATATGATTTTATGAATTGTTTTGATCATATTTAATACGTTTAATTTCTTACTTTTAAATATTTAACTAGTCTATATATTTAATATGACTTTGTTTATTTTTCTTGTTATTGTAAAACTTTTTCTGTTTGAAACTTATTTTAGTTTTTGAGAATTATTTTTTTACATACTTTAAAATCGCGTCCGCTATGTATTTATTTTCAATTATTTGTCTCTCTTGGTCCTAAAGGTCTCAACGGAAGACCAGCGCAGGTTCTCACGTCCTGCACACGCTGAGTTGAGACCTTTTTTTGCAACCAATTTGTGTACCTAGTTTTAAGTATTTATGTTGTTTTTATTGATATACTGTTTTATTTTTGTTGTTATTTTTGTATAATGTGTGTTGCAAAATAAAATATTTGATTTGATTTGATTTGAATCTGCTTGCGGTTCCGATTATGAATTTTATAAAAGCTTTTTGTTGAAAAAGTATGTTTTGAACAAAAAGCTTATTATTTATTATTTAAATGCACAGCTCATATATTCATAAATACGCTACACTTTATTTATAAAAGAATAAAATTCGATTAAGGTGATACTTACATACCTTAAACAAATAAACATTATTTCCGTAATTGTACAAATCAATCTTTTGTTCTGGTAGGTTGCTGGACTATGGCCGCTTGCTTTTGTTATTGTTTACCGAGTACCTACATAATGAAGCCTTTGCTTATGTTTACATTGAATAAAATTCAGCCCTGAAACTCCTTCAAGAACAGAGAACTGTATAATGAACGCGCTTACTGTAAATTCTATTTCAATTTGACCGTTGCGTATTTACGAGGAATAAATAAACAAATTATTAGAAATTTACATCTTGTATAGATTGTTTTTGATGAGAATACAGACTAGGTACTTTATTTTATTAAATCATATTTTAAAAGATAATTACGACTTGGTAACCGTCCTTAAAGAAAGGGGAGGTTGTCAATTCAACGCGTAAGTTTATTTGTGTACCTGAAATCTCCGTCAAATATGAACCGATTATGTTGATTATTTTTTTACGTAATCAAAATTTGGGTTTAGTCTTACGTACCAGCGCTGCAGCAGCTATGCTTCTGCAGCAAATGCTGAGTGGTAGCCAAGTAATGCTCAGAATAACTTCGATTGTTAGCTGCCTTTTTATGTACGTCTTTGGCACTAATATTTTCTATATAAATTAGATGAAGATTGAAATATATGCACAAATGTCTGCTTATGATTTCAAGGAATTTAACAATATGATAACACCCATAAGACTACAAAGAAACCTACTCATATTACATATGAGTCACATTCGATAGCATCAGACGTAAATACAAATCGTTAGCGATAAAGGTGTGCAAATATTGAAGTCTGCATCGGTTATGCGAAACAATACATACGAGCATTCCGAGAACATGCCTTTTTTAATGAAGTCCTCATTAAGTAAGTCCTTACAACAAATATTTGAGAATCTATCGCAGTCACTTATATCTTACAAGTTAGTCAGATATATAATGTCTATATTGCATAGCAGGGATGTTACGGAGCTACGACTCCGACTCCGATAAGTCGGAACTTCCGTTTGATATTCCACCTCAGGTTCCGACTTCGGCTTCGACACTTTTAAATCAGAGGTACATAATAGGATAGCCGGTAGCAGCGGCGGCGGTCAACATGTACGAACAGCTTTATACATGTCGCGCGGGGAACCCCCTTCTCCTCTCGCTTTCTGTCGTCGATTACTCTCTCACTTGTTTGTTACGCAATAAACACGCTAAACCAACCGTAGTGGCAGTAGCTGACGCTCTCTCTCTCTCTCTTCCCGGTCTCCATGTCTTGTCAAAAATATACCAGTGAAATGTTCATAAGTGTGATAGTCAGTAGTGACAGTTTTATTGGTTTAAAATAGTAGGTATTTAATTATGTTATGCATGTATTTAATATATGTAGTTTGATTTGAACAATAGTTGTGTTTGCCTTTTTATGACTACCCTTGATCTAAACTGTAATGTAAACTGGACTCAGCGGAAGACCAGCGCTGCGGCATAATAACATACCGTAGCATCATGCTGAGCTGAGTACCTATTCATCTCCACACAGAGCTTTTAAGTTTGTTAGTGCTTAGGTTAGATTTTATTGGTGTTGTGTTTTATTTTCCTTTATTACGGTGTGGTTGTTGAATAAAATGTTTTCTTTCTTTCTTTCAATACAATTGTACTTAATTTGCACAATGAAGCCAAAATTAGTCGTTATTTGGAACTACTTCTTTGAACCGACAACGACTCCGATTCCGGCTCCGACTCCGACAAACTAAATTTAAAAACTCCGACTCCAACTTCGGTTCGGTTAAAACAACCTCCGTAACATCCCTATTGCATACCATTAAAAATAAACAAGCAAAATACATTTTTCTTTTTAAATCATACAACATAATCATAAAACATGTTTGTCCGTATAGCTTCCGATGTCAATCATTATGCTTTATTCATCAGTGGGTTTGGGGAGATATTGGGTTGTAAAAGGGGTATAAGAGAAATAAAAGTCAGACAATCAGGTCACGTGAGTGTCGTAGGAATTGCCTTTGTTCCTATATTTGAAATCCTTGTTTATAGTAGGTATGCCTTTGTGACACAGTTACAGGGAAAACAATAATTTCTAGTTTTTCAACAAGAATTCAACTATAATGAGATCCGATAAGTCTGATAGTTCAGTTATGTTGCTCGGAATTTCTTGGTTAAATTAAGCTTTACAGTGGATAATGTACAGGATCAGAATTGTGAGTGAGTGTGCCATAATCGTTATCAAGCTTAAATTATGTGATCCCTATGTCGAGGTTCGCAGTCGAACCAAGGTCAAATATGTTGGGAATCTCATAAAGAACCTAATTAAGCAAAACTACAGGAAACTTATGAAGGCAAAATTCCAAAAGGTAAAGTTGAAGAGGAAGGCGCTGACTGAATGGCGTCTACAAGTTGACTGCATAGTACAGACAGAAATATCATCCTGCAGCCAGTTGGTAGACTATACTAAACTTCACAGACCTGAATGATATACGAACAAAACCTTGGGGAATGGCTAAGAGACAAGTACTACTCAGTAATTGGTAATATCTTGTTGTGAACTATATTTTTAATGCAGTTATAACGGCCGTTCGCGCCCCATCACAAACTTTCCACCTTGTATAGCTAGATCTCAAGAGGCGCACCACTAGTTATAATAACTAAACAGCAATGTTGATGATGTGGAGTTGTAATCTAGTTGACACTTCCACTTGTATGCTGCATGGAGGACGATATATATGATCTTTGTAATTTTATGTATATGTCGAGAATTGAAACTTGTGTTCGATGGACGCGTCACCCGACAATACGCGAACACGTTTGCAAAAATATTCTGTAACCATTTAATTTTTACAAGATGTCTTCACATATTTCATGTAGTAGAGCGAGGTAGATGAATATTAAAACACTTCGAATATAGGGCAAGACATCCGAGGTGGAAACTAGTATGACGCCGCTCGCACTCAGGGACTGCATGCTACATTGGGTGCAAGTGTAACAGAGAAAACGTGTAAAAATATGTGTGGAAGTGGGTCAAAAGTATCTTCCTTTATGTGCACGAAGCACGAGCGTAGCTGTGGGCGGCGGCAGTGGCGTCTACGAGGCGCAACAGATGCCCCGCCCCCCTTCCCCCTTCGTCGCCAGTCACGCAACAGGCGCCACTGCTCGACTTACTTGTTGAATCGACCGACCTACTAACGTTTCCGCGAAGACACTCGACACACGAAAATCTTAGTGTAGGTGGAAATACACAAATGGAGGAACGAGATGCATCGATGTAGCCGAATGCAGCGCACGGGGAAAAATGGCGCCCAACCAATGAGGGGTTACATCAGCTTCTGTCAACTTTTCAGAATTGTTTACGAAGTTGAAACATTATTTAAGGGACATTACTTTACTACCCTGCGTCACGTTTCCAACATTCGACGGTAAAGTATTCATTACAACGAAAATGTACCATATAATACCAAGCCTAAACAGGCGCCAAACGAGGCCATTCTGTATAATAAAACGTATTTAATAAAATGCAAGGTGAGAATACTCCATCGTATAAGATAGCCCTAGAATTCAAAAGCAATAACTGCCTCACGTGTAGAGTGCACGTAGTCGCAAAACGTCTCCATGCGCCGGAATACTTCAGCCTTTGATATGCAGACAACTTTCCAAACATCATGAGGGCTCTTTGAATAAGTGCTGACTTCTGACTTACGTATTTAGTTATAGCTCTACATTCACTCGATTTGGTGACTCTTTTATGAGATTACATTAAGGAACTAAGGACATGCGGTATAACTCCGATTTTAGGAGGCACCATGATCTTATGAATTGCTGCTCTATCAGAATTTATGTTAAATGATATTGTTGTTGTTAGTCCTCGCAGTCCCACTGCTGAGCAAACCTGCTCCCCAGTTTCCTGACGGTTTTATTTTGATCCTGTACTTACCCAAATTCATCAGACCTTTGCAACAACACAAAATTCAATGAATTATTGACTATTCTGCCATGAAATGAGAACTACATTATACTGTTTGGATTTGTCTATAACTACCCTTAGTTAATTTGAGTAGATATCTAAGGGGAGAGGAGCATCACAATCGTGAGCAAATTTTTCAGCAATTGTAAATATGAGTGGAAAAGGAAATTCAAAATACTGTAAAAAAAATGTTTAAGTATAAAATTACTTACCAACTAGCGCCAAAATAACGGTGAGTAGCGGCGCTGCGGGGAACGAAACAGTCACGTTAAACTCCAGCATTTGTAGTAAATCAACTGTAACAAAAACAGTGCACTGACTACAAACATTGCCATCGGAAGTACCACCTTGTAAAAGGGCCACCCCACACACCATCTTTAATTGGAACTGCATCCCTATTCTATCATCAGACAATTAGACGCTCCGCGGTGCGCCACCGCTACATGGTAGACATACCTCCCATACGCACAAAGCGGTACTCTTCCACCTTTATTATGCGCACCGCCAAGGTCCGACCGCGTGTCTGTGTTTCCTGATAACTACAACCTAGGGGTCTTCAAGACGCGAGTGAATAGGTTTCTTCTAGGCAAGCGTGTACCATCGTAGACTGCACCATCGCTTACCATCAGGCGAGATCGTGATCAAACGCTAGCCTATAATTTATAAAAAAAAACTGTTATTAAGTTGTATAATTGTATTAAAATATCTTGTCATCGGTCATGCTCCAAAATTCGGTCACTATTAACTAGATAACAGCTTCGTTAATGCGATTCTAGAGTCGCATTTATGGAGCCATAAGTAAATTTGCAAATAGAATGAAGCTCATTTATTTTTAATAAGCTAAATTTAAATATATTTAATAAATTAAATCCATCTCCATGACAAATTGACAATCTTATTTCTATTTAGAAATGGAACTGGCCATATTCATAATGCTGAAATACATGACTGAATCATCTCCATGACAAATCCTTTATTCTATTTAAAAACGAAATAATAAAAAGAACAATGGACACCAGGAACGCAAATTTTCTTTTTAGCAACAAACTTTTAGGTATAAAAAGACTTGTAATTTCCTCGCATTCGTGACGAAGAGTTGTGTTATTTTTATACACTATTATTGACATAATTAAGTTTTACAGTTATTTATAATCCGTAGGCTCTCGAACTTGTTAAGAATAAGTTAGAACAATAATACATATAAGGTCAATTATTGTTTAGTTTAAATGGATAATGAGCTATGAAGTTATTGCCATTATGACCTACCACCTAATATTAAACGTTATATTATATTTGATTATAAAATACGTACAATTAATAAATGTTTCCCGTTTCGGATCAAATCGAATAAAATTCTGTTTCGACAAGTTAATATGCATCCCAGTAGATAGACCTGATAAAGGTTGCTGGGAGCCGTTGGGTGCGGGCCGCACAAGATAAGTCGCTCTGGAGATCTATGGGGCCTATGTTCAGTGTACATCCAATGGCAAATGATGATTATTATGCATCAGGTATAAGTGCAAAAGCTACTACAGTCTACTAAAATTTTTATTTTAATTTGGTCTTGAATATATGACAGACTAGCTGTTGCCAGCGGCTTCGCACGCATGGTTTGCCAGTAAAAAGTAGCCTATGTGTTAATCCAGGTTATGATCTACGCACATACCAAATTTCATCGCAATCGGTTCAGCCGTCCCGGCGTGAAAGAGTAACAAAAATCCATACATCCATAGATACATATAAACTTTCGAGTTTATAATATTAGTAGGATTTAAAATAAAATGACTATATACCCAAAAATGTATATCAGTCGAAATTGAAACGGCATCTTCGTCTCTAATCGTTGATTCCTTAAGGCCACCATCCCCTAAACAAGACTCGAGTCGCACGCCGCGCCTTATCAGTAGAAAAATCCGTAATCGCCCAAACACACCACACGAGAGCTAAGTGCGACGCGGCCGGCGCTCGCCTTCTCAGACGGCGAGCGCCGGACTTATCCGCGAGCCGTCTGCCGAACCATATCACTCAGACGCAGATTTATCCGATGACCTATCTCCAGCGAAAAATCCGGCGGAAGGGCACGCGTGTGAATGGTGGCCTTTAGCCGAGTCGTCCATTAATTGACGCTGACGTTTAAATTAATAGACATGATATGACATCGACTAATGGCGTGTTCCTATACCTGTCGGTCGGTAACCGACTACGACTCGTATCTCTTTGAAAAAGTGTCAAACTTTTGACACGTTTTCAAGGAGAAACTAGTCGTAGCTGGTTACCGACGGATATAGGAACCCGCCATTAATGTCAATAAGCACCTGTCTACAAGAGTTTTTAACACAAGAGTAACTTTTCCTGTATGTAGTTTTATTTTAATGAAATTATAAAACTTTATGGTGTATAGTAATAATATTAATTACGTGTTACTATTGAGTTATAAATAAATTATTGTATTGTAAGCTCGGGATCAAGTGAGTGACAGAAGCGAAGGAATGCCTATTGTATTGTATTGTATTTATTTTTATTCCTTATTGATACTTTAAATGTACACTAGGAAACGTCACAGCAGAATACATTATAAATAAACTTTAACAGTATCACTATCAGTACCTAAAACATAGGTAGGTACAATCAAAAAAATATATATATATATATTATTCACACGTACTAAAGTATGTGCTAAAGTCATCAGCTAGTGCTTCGTCAATATCATAATATGATTTATACAATAATAACTTTCTAATTTTATAATTATATTCCTTACAATCTAAATTTCTTATAACTAAAGGTAACTTATTAAATAATTTTATGCTTAGGCATAAAAAGCTTTTATTTATTTTGTCAAGCCTGTGTGATGGAACAATAATATTGTTTTTATTACGTGTATTGTAACTATGTATGTCTTTGTTTGCTTTGAAATCGTCAATATGTAATTTAGCATAAATTAAATTTTGAAAAATATATTCACGAGTAAATGTCAAAATATCTAATTCCCTAAATCGTAGTCTACAAGAGTCTAATTTATCAATTTGCAATATAAATCGTATTGCTCGCTTTTGCAACAAAAACACTCTATTTGACTGTGATGCATTTCCCCAGGCTAGTATACCATACGTCATCAACGAGTGGAAATACGCATGATACACTGTTTTGGCAGCGCGTACGTCCCTCAACTGTCTTATGGTTTTAATTGCATACGCGGCTGACTTAAGTTTACCTACTAGAATGTCAATACTATGCTACTATGATGATGATGATAATGATTAAATTACAATGATCATTTTAAAAAGCCTTAAGCTGGAGAGACAGACTTCATTGGAGAAAGCTAGAATTATTTACCGATAGGCACTCTGAATTAAGAGATACTTGTGGTATCTCGCGAGTCTCCCTTAAAAACAAAAAAAAAATATTTGTACCTAAATTTTGACTATCAAAATAGTGCCATGAAATTAAAACCAACGAACTTGACCTACAATTTCATTCAAATTACAGGTAACGGGAGTTCATGTCATGTGGTTATCTTTTTTTTGGGTAGAAATTGCAGTTATTCTGGATTTCCGACTTTTCCCTATATTTGTGTCACCATAGCTACACTCATACCAAATTTCAGCACTGTGGGTTCACTGGTGTACCCTGTGAATTTTGTCAAAGTTCAGTTTTTATTATGGCTAATAACTTAAAACCGGCCAAGTGCGAGTCGGACTCGCGCACGAAGGGTTCCATACCAATATTATTAAAAACGGCAAAAAAAATCACGTTTGTTATATGAGAGCCCCCACGTAAGTATAAATTTTATTTTAATTTAATTATTTATTTTTAAAGTGAATATACCTATAACTAAATATTCTGTAAAGATTTCAAGCGTCTAAGTTTTGCTATTATCAATACCGAGCTAAATCAAGCAAAAAAATCACGTTTGTTGTATGGGAGCCCCCACGTAAGTATAAATTTTATTTTAATTTAATTATTTATTTTTAAAGTGAATATACCTATAACTAAATATTCTGTAAAGATTTCAAGCGTCTAAGTTTTGCTATTATCAATACCGAGCTAAATCAAGCAAAAAAATCACGTTTGTTGTATGGGAGCCCCCCTTAAATATTTATTTTATTCTGTTTTTTGTATTTGTTGTTGCCGCTATAACAACAGAAATACATCATCTGTGAAAATTTCAACTGTCTAACTATCACGGTTCATGAGATACAGCCTGGTGACAGACGGACGGACGGACAGAAAGACAGACAGCGGTTTTACCCTTTGGATACGGAACCCTAAAAATTTACAGGGTTAAACTAAAAATAAATACGGGGTCGAAATGTACTTACAAAGACCTTTTATTAGACGTGCACCAAAATTGTGCCATCACTACCTATATACCAAATTTTCGATACGATAATGAGATAAACGCTTCGAAAGTTATCCTCGGACAAGCAAACATACATACATATACAACGCCGATTTGCCCAAGTCAATTTAGAGAACTCGCTTCGCTCGATCAATTATATGATTTAAATTGATATTTGCTTACGTTATGCAACATGTCATAATCACCAAGAAATCGGTGTATGCTAACAAATGCAGTATATATCAGTCTAGATGGCATATTATCTCGGCGGGCCGTTGGGAATGGTTGTTATAGCACAATGGTTGAGAAGTGCTTGTGGTGGGTCATAAGCCGCTCTTAGAGCCCCCAGGAGGGAAAGCATGCGCGCGCGACGACACATCACGTTAACGGGATCACGACTGGTGTTGTGTGTTGCCAGCTTGGCCGCTTTTGCCCAGATGTATCCTCTTTTGACGATTGTTTTAGGTTACACAAACAGTAACCCATCGAATTTATTTCTCAATTTCATTATTTTTTCAGGACTTATCGCGAAACTTAATACAGTTTTCAAAAGAGGTACATCTTGTTAAAGGCAAAGTTTTAAAATTTTAGTCTATAATCAATTAGGTACATACTCTTTTTGACTCGTAACACCGCATTGTAGCTAAGTTATGCATCATGTCGTACTGTGACTAATTAGATGGGTGACCGTTGGTCACCTCGATACCAGTGCTGACCAGTGTTTCGCCGGCTAAGACGACGGGTTCAATTCCCGCCGCGAAACCAATGTTTGCATTATCTACAGATATTTGGTCCGGGTCTGGGTGTTTTACATATAAACTGATAACAGTTATCTGGTTCTTAAAGTACAAGCTTTGCTTAGTTTGGTGCTAGATGCAGCGTTGTGTGAAATGTTCAGTATATATTTTTTTTCATACGACCTGGAAATGGAACGTATCGTCGCTATTCTAACTAAGTGACGTAACCGACATTTTACAAAATATTACTAAAAGTCATAAGTGTACTTAGGACTCTTCAAATGATTTATAATTTTAAGATATGTAGATACGGCAAACATACATCTAGACTAGACGTAGGTAGAAGATACAGATACGCCGATTAGACACATCGGTTCGTCTTCAAAAGTAGATAAAAGTAACATTACAAATGTCAGTTACGCCAAAATGTCGGTTACGTCACTTAATTAGAACAGCGACGATATGATTAATTTATTATATATTTATTTATTTATTTAGTGTTAGCCACTAGCTCACACGAACTATATTTTTACAACTTTTCAGTTGGCAACAGAGATGGTCAGCGAATGTATCCAAAAAAGGGCAACAAGTCGGCAACATCAGTTATATGAATTTTTCATGCGCGACGAGAAGTAATGGTGTCGCACGAGACGTCGCCGCGTCGGATCATTCTTTATGAGCCGACAAGGAAACCTTTAAAAATATACGGTTTATCTATTGCAGCGTCTCGGGTAGCGCTGCGTCTGCACTGTTGCCATTCCTTGTTCCAAATACTAGAATAATAATGAAAACTGGAATCACGAATGTGCCGTAACACGGTCTCGTGCCTGTTTTCTATTATCAAGTGGACATTCAATCTTATCTTAATTGACGTCGGTGACGTCAACTCAACAGCTTTTATTTGTGGCAGAAAATCAGCGTAGAGAAAAATTGTTTAGCATATTATGAGCCATATATATTTTTTGTATAGGGCTTAACAAAACCTAGAATGAGTACTATAATCTACTAACATAATATGTAGTATCGTGTGCTTGCGTATAATCCCAAGTTGATTGAAATAAATGAATTAATTAAATTAAACAGACTATGATTATAATTTTGGTGTTTGTACGTCCATTGTTTGTAGTTTAGTGTGTTTGTTATTTGTATAAAATTAGTATTTTAACTATATTTAATAATATGCTTGGCTCATTACCATTTTTTACCAAATTAAAGCAAAGCAAACTGTGCGTAATCTTGCAGACTTCATTTTATTATGTTCCGAAGTCTGTCAAGTATAAACAAAAATTATAAAAATACGAGCGACATTACAAAGTGGAGATTTCTGCGTCACTTTTTTTTAATAATAAACATTAAACGAGACATGCTACTGTACTTTGTAAGCTCGAACAGACAAATCCGTAAAGTTTACAATCAAATGAACGAAATAATTAGCTTAACCCTGCATAAACCAAACGGGTAGACTAAACAAAATCCGCTAAAAGGGATAACTCAATAGGATTCACGTTCAAAGTGACGCTGCAGTACAGAAAAATACCCTTAATAAGATAAAGGTTAAATCTTCTTTTGGTTAACATAGTTCACGTGTGTTCAACATAGTGTTAGGCAGAGAGCTAAGGACCATTTTCTAATGATTATAAAAAACACCACAGCACGAAATCCTGATAAGATTCTTTCTAGACAAGCGTGCTACCTCGACCACACCATCACTTAGCACCTGGGCCTGTAGCCAAGTTACATTCTCTTCGAATCGATTCGATTTCTATATAGGTTTGTTGTCGATATATCACGTGATATATCCATAGCATGTGTCAGATCTCATACATTTTCGAACTTATCGACTAGCGTCATCGCTAATCGAATGTAGCTTGGCTAAGCCCTCAGGTGAGGTTGTGGTCAAACACTAGACTATAAAAAACAGATCATAATTTATAGTGATTCCGCATCGCATTGCCGCAACAAATCTCTCACATTCAAGTACCTTTCATGTATTTTTCAACAACCATTAAATCTGAGGCGACTAAACTGCACTCTATGAAGCTCAACAATATCGATTTCATCCAAAAGTTCTTAATATAGATTGCTTACTAATTCGAAATAGATCAGCTAGGCCATGTTACTTTGTTCGTGACCGCGCAGAAATTTACATAACCTAGAATCAAGGTCCTAGACGATCTAGAGATGCCTACAACAAACGTGCGCTCTTGTTAAGCCACGTTCTGAGGCTTCCGGATAGCTTAAAAACTGCAAAACCAATATTGGACAATAGCTTAGCTTAGCTTACTTAAACGACGGAAAACAGAATAAAATAAGAAACAAGCCACCAACCCTTAAACTATAGAGCTTTATGGACGATTATTTACCTACCTAAGGATAATCCCCGTACAGTTTCCATATCGAAAATAAGCGCTCGTATTCCGTCACGTCTTTTGATGTCATCTTACTGGATGAAGGGGGTGACGTGGCCTAAATCGAATAAGGTCAGCGGGTCTCAGCGCGTTTTTCTAGCGTATAATGTGTTTGTCACACAGCGGGCGTGGAAACAACGTCCGATTATCACGAGACTCCCAAAAGTCTTGCCTGGCTATCTGATTCGACCGCGCCTCGGTTAATGTATCTAACAAGGTAATTTGCCATAGACTTGCCACTTCTGGGAGTTTTTTGAATTGATAGATAGATAACTCTTAATTGTACATCACACTAAAATTAAAAAAAAAAAAACAATATATAAACAAACAAAAAGATACGCGGAAATACAGGTGGCGGTCATATCGCTATAAGGAATCTTTTCTAGACCTTTGGCTGGGCTGCTTTCACGAGAATGTTACAGGACGGTAGCTTCAAATAAAAATAATTGAATATTGAATACACCGTCTACGTATGAGGCAAATAAATAATTATACATAAGTACTCATCTATGGCTTAGGTACGTAACAATATAGCGTCCAAGTTACAACTTAACAACAATATCAATTGGTGGATCTTACCAACCAAACGAGAAAATGTGTATATTAGGAAAACAGTGTCGTAAAACGTTTTTATTTGAAAACGGCGTATGGTTTATTCATAGTTTCAAAGGCCTAAACGTAATAAAATGCCTGCCTAAATAACGGATCATATTATCAAGAATGTTCTTAACTGTAAAGTTTAAAAAAAAAATGTATCTATCCAAATCAATAAGCCATCACTTCTCACTACGCAAGTTAATTCGTAGCCACAATAATAAACGTGTATAATATAAATCACCTGAATTTCTCAGTCATAAATAAAGGTAATGAGTATACCTGGATGGTGTCAAAATAGATTCACCATCCAATATTCTTTCGTACGTTGAAAAATTGTAAATTGCATCGTCATCGTTCATCATTCATCATGTGAAAATTAATTTCGCTTCGCTTTTCCCGTTTCGTTGCGTATTGTGCGATTTACTGGTGGGATTCATAATAGCGTAAAGCATTGGGAGCAAGACGGCTCCCGATATTAAATAAAACGGATGCAATATGCCCCCGCTGATAAAAATAAAATATTACTTCGTTTTTAGAAGCGCAGATTTATTGAATTCTGGCTAATTATTCTGGGAAATTTAATCGTTTAGTTTTTTAGTTCGTATCCCCGTTATTTAACTAATCGATGGAATAGTTTGTGCATGCTACGTAAATGCATAAAATAATTGCCTAAACAAAGACGAAACCTAACCTGGGTTCCTTGCAGTGGACACTTAATCCACCACCATTTGTTTTTAAGGTTCCGTACCCAAACGTTAAAACGGCACCCTATTACTGAGGCCCCGCTGTCTGTATGTCCGTCTGTAACCAGGCTGTATCTCATGAACCGTGATAGTTAGACAGTTGAAATTTTTACAGACGATGTATTTCTGTTGCCGCTATAACAACAAATACTAAAAACAGAATAATATAAATATTTAAGGGGATATTGATAACGGCAACAGGTAGACGCTTGAAATATTCAAAGAATATTTAGTTATAGATTCACTTTAAAAATAAATAATTAAATTAAATTAAAACATATAATTAAGGGGGCCTCCCATACAACAAACGTGGTTTTTTTGCCGATTTTATAGATAATGGCACGGAACCCTTCGTGCGCGAGTTCGACTCGCACTTGGCCGGTTTTTTTTTCAGTTTGTTGACAAGACTTTTTTCAGCTCTACCTTAAGAATGTAAGCTCCGAAGCTAATTAATAATAAATAATAAAGTTTTAGCACTATAGTATTACTACCAAACTAACATATTTATAAATGGTGAATTATGGCAAAATGCCTTTAATACCAGAAATAATCTACAGCTATCCACACTAATATTACAAATGTGAAAGTTTGTATGTTGGTTTACTTATTTGTTTGTTTGTTACTCAATTACGTCGTAACGGCTGAACCGATTTCGATTAAATTTGGTATATACGTAGATTATAACCTGGATTACTACACAGGCTACCTTTTACCCCATAAATCAGTTCCCATGTGATAAAAATGGGTGGTGTCATGTCAAGTGGCAACAGTTAGTTTAGCTTTATTTCTAGGTAACCTACAGTTTAGTAGTGTAATGCGTACGAAGTCGCGGGCAACAGCTAGTTTACAATAAAATACAGAAGAAACAGTTGAACCATCTAAAGAACGTTGCAAACGCTCTATAGAAATCGATAGATGCAATTCTATCTGTTATAAATTATACTTGCGCCCAGATAAACGTTTCCTGTTTACTGAATAATTCTGAGAAAAATCGTTTGCATTTTTAAACCTCAATTTCAGTGGACGAGCTTTCAGATCGCATATTTAAAGTTAACAATACTCATTTCAAGAGGCTTTGTTGTTCTATCGACACTGGTAAATCCCTCGTCCCTACTTCAACGTTGCACTTGACGCTCTTAGTACAAATAGAGATTAAGTCATTTAGTTCAGCCGTGAAACAAGCTTGTTAGGGTTTCGTGCCTCAAAAGGAAAAAGGAACCTTTATCATTCGTTCACTTCGTTATCTGTCTGTCTGTCCGTCCGCCAAAAAAAAGGAGGAGGTTCTCAATTCGGTTTTATATTTTTTTTTATAGTTACGTCAGAACATTTATAAACCGATTTGGAAAATTATTTTTTTATTTGAAAGAACATACTTTTAGATTGGTCCCATAGAAATTTCATCAAAATCGGTTAAGAAGTTTGCTTTGTCGGTTATATTTATGTTTAAAAGTTACTTCTATCATGAACGCGCGGGATATCTAGTTGAAGTTAATATCAAATACGTAAGTATATGGTCCCTTTAGTGAGAAATTATAGGCCACACTGGTTTTTTTATCATAGGACGTGCTCTACGTAGCCTGAAATTAGTCGAACAACATCGAGGAACTCGCTTCTTCGGTCCCAGTTTTAGGCTAGTCACAATATCTTTATGATAATGTTCCGTAGGCTTGTACCGTACCAGCTCGTTATTCTCGTATTTCTAACTAATTACGGCGAGGCTCACCTTCAATTGCACAACAGCCGTTTCGAGGACGGTTTAATGCCAATTATCTGCGCTGTATTGTTCAAAGCGTCAAGTATCCGAGCAGCGTCGAGTGGGATTTGCTTGGCTGGAAAAGCCAAACCCACTTGTGAAGCTGATATTTTAAACGCCACGCTTCAAAAATACAAAATGATCCTTTGCAATAAAATAGACACCTACTAACGCGTGTTTTCAAAAGAACTTAAAACTTCAACTTCTACCAAAATAAATAATAAAGTTTATATAAACTGCACTCTACAGTCTACCGCGTAAAATTTTTGGGGCGATTTTCGTAGCACGCTTAAATAAGGAAAACAAGAAATCAAATCAATTTATTTGCTAAAACACGGTCGAATACATTGTAGTGTTACGAGTATGTATAAGTGAGGAGCAAATGTTTTTGCTTCGCGAGCATGCAAATGCATGCAAATATAGGTAGCAATAGGTATAACACTGGCAAAAATTGGAACTTTGTGTGTGTACATAAATTAGTTATAATTAAATATCTGAATAAAACAATAATTACGTATCTCAAATATATATAAATAAAAATGAATTCTAATAAATTAAACATTATGTCAAAATAAAAAAATAATATAATAGAGAATTACATTGTCAATGTCACATCATTTTAAGAATTTAAAATCCGGCCCAGTGAGAGTCGGACGAAGGGTTCCGTACCATTATCTATAAAAACGGCAAAAAAATTACGTTTGTTGTATGGGAGCCCCCCTTAAATATTTGTTTTATTTTAATTTAATTATTTATTTTTAAAGTGAACATATAACTAAATATACTGTGAATATTTCAAGCGTTTACCTGTTGCCGTTATCAATATCAAGCTAAAACGAGCAAAAAAATCACGTTTGTTGTATTGGAGCCTCCCTTAAATATTTCTTTTATTCTGTTTTAGTATTTGTTGTTATAGCGAGATCAGAAATACATCATCTGTGGAAATTTCAACTGTCTAACTCTCACGGTTCATGTGCTACAGCCTGGTGACAGACGGCCGACAGACAGACAGCGGAGCCTCAATAATAGGGTGCAGTTTTACCCTTTGGGTACGGAACCCTAAAAATTAATTTATCGAATAAAAACAACATGCGCATTAAAATATTTATGGAAAATGTGTAAAACAATTTGATGGATAGTAATAAGAACCAATTAGATAAGGTTGTCCGGTAGAGATAACTACACAGCACTAAGACTGCCAATCGTATGCATAATTTAGATTTACATTGTTCTAATCGTAATTAGTATAAGGTGTGTTACTATTTTCTAGCTATCTATCTAAATAGCCAAATTATAAGTGTATTATTATTTTTTTATTGTTATTAACTTAATTATTGCTTCCGAAATTTATAATATTAATAAAATATGGAGAAATCGTCAGACAATCATTTGTAATACTCGAGTAGATACCAAAGAGGGAGAGCCGAGCCCGTCAGACATTATTAGCATCGACACTTCATTATTATCTGCTTATTTCCTAATACCTTAGGCCCATTGACATAGAAAGCAGATTTTCGACGCCAGTTTTCTGGAACTTGAGACTCAAAATTTTCATAGCGCTCGAGACGTACTTTGAAGGGACACGTGGAAAACCCCTCCGGACTATCCAACCACCAAATCTCAGCACTGTTTTAAAAAATGGAAACTGTTTTGTTCTAATTGAACACCGGTGGTGAGATTTGGTGGTCAGATGGTCCGGAAGGGGAAAAACTAGCCTAGAAGAAATCGTATCGTGACTGTAACGCGAAGTTTTGTTTATAGAAGACAAAGTAGCTGTAAGGGGACGTCTCTTCATACCAAAATCCGTGTTACATTAAATATCCCACCAATTTAATAGGTATATCACCATCTGTTACTTTGTTTCTTGTGTATGTCATGTCGTGTCAAATAAATATTTTTCATTTAATTTCATTATGTTATTAAATAAATTATTGTTGTTTTGTGGCAAATTTATTAGTTGGTCTATGATAAGTTGATAACTAAGGTAACTGTTATCGTGTTCAAAGTAAAGTATATTTATCATTTTCGTTTAAATTACGGCCCTACACAAAAGCATTATATTTTGTACCTGTTTGTCTTTGGGTGACGGGCGAATGCAATGGCATGTTGGCCAAGTTGAACGTAACCTGTGAGGTTATGCAATTGTTATAGGCCGGGAAACCGCTTGACATCAGGTGGGCCATGATGAGGTGGCTTGTGACGTTACGTCATCTTAAAAACCCGGTAAATACCAATGCCAGAAACTCATCAGCCACCTTCTTTCTATGTGAATGCAGCCTTATTGCTAAGGGAAATTACGCTCAGTTTGATAGTCGATAATTGGGAGAATATCTGAACAAATCGCCTTACAGGAAAAAAATGCAAATTAGATACTTACAGTTATTTTCGGTTGATGTTTTCGTAGGTACTGCGAATAAAGCTCGTAAAAATAATACATGTTTGTCTTAAATAACATCAAGTAGTAGGAAAATAATATATTTTTGAAGCCCATCCGAATTATTACATGGATTTAATGTATGTTCTATGTTTTAGAAGTTATTTTTGTAAGTCATTATCGACTAATGGGTTTATTTTACTTACTTATAGTGTGCTTGTACTACTCCCGGTATATTAAAAGTTTTTTCTGTGACAGAAAACTACAGTCTCGAAATAGCTTCATTCGTATTTCCGGAATTCGGGAGGTGACCATGGCCTTACAACCATTCAATGTTGACGTCCAAAATAACACCTATAACTTTATTACAAAAGCTTTTAAATATTCCACGAAAGTTTGTGTATTTTCATGCCTTTATTAGATGATTTCAGAACCCACTACAAACCGTTATTTTTCTTAAATTCTTAGTATTTCGTCTTACTTTCTATTTCCGATGAGAAATTATGGGATAAGCATTCTACTAATTGGCTTGAAAGATAATACTGATACCGAGAAAATATCTATCGCTATGAAACAACAAAGATAATTATTATTGATTTCGTAGTATACAATTACTTTAATTAAAAATAGTGATGAAGTATAATTCGCTATAAAATGTTTGCGTGACTTCGATGTGGAAGATTTTCGACGTTATTCAGAAAAATATAATAAAACTACCACTTTGTAAACCAGCCGGGTTCGTTGCCCAAGCCTTCCCGGTGATTGGTCGCGAGGGCATGAAAAATCAAAATGATTTTATTTAGTAAAGAACACAAATAAATAAAGTTATATTCAAAATTGGTTTAACCAAAAAAGGTATTAAAGATCCAAAAAAACGAGTGTGCTTTAGATCACACGACTGAAGTAAAACTTATTTTTCAAAATATTAATTTAAAATAATTGATCAATTTTCAAAACTGTCTACACGTCTGTAGGTCGATCAGTCTATGTACATTCTGGACAGAAGCAATTCGCACTCGCACATTAACGTTTAAAAATATACGAAACGACTCTCTCTCTTTCTATCTTCACTAACTTATATCTCCTTCTCAACTTCCGTAACACTTTTCGTAACGCATTCACGAGCTTACTCCCCAAGTCAAGCGTGCGTAAAGTTTTACTTCAAAAATAATTTAATTGGAGATAGCATTCTATCAAATACTATCTTGCATTTTGTAACAAAATAATATCACCGACGCATTGGAGTTTATCCATTTATAAATGCTTCACTTCGTGTAACTAGCAAGCCTGCGGTGAAGGCAAGGCGTAGCAATTCGCTACGCGAAGCAAATGAAGACGCGCGAAGTCGAATGCGGGTGCAAAGCATTGGAAGAGACGGTATCGTTAATTATTTAGTTGAGTTCTTGTATTTGTATTGGAATATTCTAATGTTTACTTGAAGATATTCCTCTGATTCTGTTTAGGCGTTACAAAATATTGTTTAGCATGCGTCAATGGTGTTTTTATTCTGGAGACCACCTACACCATGTTTTTATAAGAATTCGTCCTTGCGAAGAAGAGTACAATTTTTACGGCGAAAATTACAAATATTTCTTAAACAAAAGGTTACTATGACGCCGGGCGTGTGGGACGTAATGTGGTAGGTACTTATTACAATTGTCTTTGTTTAAAAGTAAATGCTGAGAATCCGTATCAGTTTCCAACCAAATGCGACAAAAAGCTCATCAAAACAACCGAAACTTAATCCTGCCAACGTGACCACACGAACACCAAAAACAGCTACTGTTTCCCTTTAATTATGTCAATACAGTACTTTAAAATCGGTAAGGTTCATTAAAATCAAACTGAAAACATTCCTCTAATCCCAAAATACGGTTTTGTTTTTTCTATCATTCATTAGCGGGGCTACAATACCTCAGCTCTAAAATAACGAGTTAAAACAACGGGTATCTTACGGCAAAGGGATTGATAAAAAATATATTTTAAAAATTCTGTTGAACAATTAATTATCTCGTCGAGATGGCTGTGTTAATTCCGATATTTAATTATGCAAATGAACAAGCCTTTTTCCGGGAGTTAGAATTAAAACCTCTTAGGCCTTATTAATTAGGGTGAGTGAATCGTGCAGGTGGATTATTTCAAAATTAAAATGGATTACCGCATTTCGGAACTTTAAGCCACAAAACAATACTCTCAGTCGATTATAATATTATCAGTCCGAATTTTAGAATAGCATTGCAATTGATAGTACCTACATGTTTGAAGCAAAAAGGTATTCATTTATAGAAAAAAATAGTTACATATACAGTGAAACCTGGTTAATAGGGATCTCAAGGGATCAAGGATTTTGTACCATTTAAAGAGATTTTTTAAAATCATCTCAAAAATTTCAAGCCTAGACGGGACTTGAACCCGCGACCTTCCTCTTGATACGAGGATGTTCTTGTACTCTTGATAGTTCTTTGTACCTGCTCAATGCCGAACGTTGCAGTTCAGTACATTGACAAGAGATGTCGCGTTGCTTATTTCAAATAGTATTTTTATTTATAGTGTTATCCGAACACATGCGGAAAATTCCAAAATTTTAAAAAATCTTGGAATTTTCCGCATGTGTTCGGATAACACTATAAATAAAAATACCATTTAAAGAGGTTTGCATTTGTCCAGTTTTCCAATTAGACAGGTTTAAAATTATAGTTGCCTCTTTTGCAGAGGCCCCCGCTTATAGCGGTTGAAATATATCATTATTCCATTTATAGAGGTAGTTGATTAGTATGTGCTTAGTAAGCAAGTAAAATTCGTATCAGCTAGTTACTAACTCTGATGTCAGAAGTTTTAGGCCAACCATACATCTAAAAACTATATGTTCGCCTATAAAATAGTATTGCCTCGTAGGTCAAGCACCTTAGAACCGTGCCCTACGATGCACTGCCCTGCGTTCATCAACTTGAGGCATACAAGTATAAAGCCTATGTGCCTGTAATTTCACCGGGAATGCTGCTTGGTGGCAGAAATAGGTATAGCGCACAAACGTGTCGCAACCTGTCCCAACCTGATAAATTGTCTCACTTATACAGGGAATTGAGCTACAGTCCCAATTATACATAGAGGTAAACATCGAAAAAATCCTAGAATCAAATCTCATTTAACCAGGTTCGAAAAGTCCCATTAAAAAGAGGTAATTCGATGCAAAAGTGCCGGGACCTCATTGCAATTCTCAATAATTCTCACTTAATTTCTCACTTATCCAGGCCCCACTTAACCATGTTTCACTGTATTTCGGTTTGAAATGCCAGTTTTGAGCTGTTCAATTGATGTTTACCTGAGTCATGAAAATTGTACAAAATTGAAAGTTACAAAACGATGCATTATGTCTCCATGCCAATTATCGGGCGGCATGCTCATAAACACGGTTCAATAAACATGCCGCGCTGCCCAACGCTATTCAATCATTACTACCAAAGTATTATTTTAAAATAATACACTACTAATTAAATCAGCAAAGCGAGCCTTTTGATGCGGTCCTTTTATCACTCGCGTGTGGTTCTGTTGTGACTGGTATCGATCATATACTTACGTAAGTTGTTAATAAATAAATAAATATTGTTGGACATTTCACACAGCGCTATCTAGCCCCAAACTAAGCTGAAGTTGTACTATGGAAACCAGATAACTGATAGAATACTTATATACTTTTTTTGTAAATACACACTTATAACAAACTAGCTGACCAATCCGCAGCTTGGCACGCGTAATTTTTCAATAAAAACATTACCCTCCTTCTGCGCAGTTGCGTGAAAAGTAGGCTATGTCACCCGGGGACAGTGTAGCTTCCCAACAGTGGAAGAATTTTTTAAATCGGTCCTGTAGTTTCGGAGCCTATTCAATACAAACAAACGAACAAATCTTTCCTCTTAATAATATTAGTATATATAGAAATACATCCAGACCCGGAACAAATACCTGTAGATCATGCAAACACTTGTTCCGCGGCGGGAATCGAACCCGCTACCTTCTGCGTCTCAGCCGGCTATTCGCCCACTGCGCCACGGAGGTCGTCAATGTATATTAAACTATACGTTTAGTAAATAACATTCGTTTTGATTTATTTAAAAAAAACTTAACTACTTCAAAATACATTAATAATTCACAAATCATTCATGTATTTTGAGTACCTACACTGAGTATTCTGTATATCTCTTTACGCAACCGTCGCTTACACCACTCGTTCCATTTCATTCAGAGGATGTGTGGAAGAGATCGCTTTGACCTATAAGACCATAGCCTGTATTTCCGCGAGTGTTTATATTTTTAACCTTGGTATATTTATTTTAATGTGGTGACCACCAACGTGTTATCACAATAATATTATAAATGTGAAAGTTTGAATATTTGTTTATTATTTTTGTTTGTTACTCAATCACGGCGTATCGGCCGAACCGATTTTAATGAAATTTGGTATATACGTAGATTATAACCTGGATTACCACATAGACTATCTCTTATCCCATGAGTCAGTCCCATGGGATAAAAATGGGGTGGCAAGTCAAGTTGCAACAGCGAGTTTAGATTTCCTACACATTTAGTAGTGTAACGCGTATCAAGTCGCGGGCAACAGCTAGTCTATATGAACAACAAACGTAGCAGAATACAAAAACCTGTAAAAATATTTTCCGAACCCCAGACTTTACAAGCAGACAAAACAAACGACAAAGTACCATGATGTACAATGCTCAAGATATTTCTATCTCAAAGAATACACAGATCTAGTTTAGAATTTCTCAAAAGGATTTTTGTTTACATTTCCGAACACTGTATGGTGTATTTTATGGTGGTAAAGAACACGCAAAGCGACAAAGGGTTTCACGGGGTTGTAGGTAAGGGTTTACAGCGACAATGTTGAACACAATTTTATATTTATTTGAGTGATCATAGTTTAGTACTGATATTTGTTGAATAAAAATATTATTAAAATCTCCAAAAAAGTAGATCGATAAAGACAGCGACGTATAAAGGATTCTAGGAGACATTTGCCTAGCATAGGGGACAATGTTGATTTTGTGTTTTCAGTGTTTATTTTGTTTTTGTTCAGTTGGTGCCGGCTCAAATCAATGTTTTTTTTGTTTGGGTTTATTAATACTCTGTTATTTAATAAATAATATGATACAAACAAATGATGCAGGACATTTCACACAGCGTTATCTACCCCCAAATTAAGCAAATCTTGTACTATGAGAACCAGTTAACTGATAGAATACTTATATACATTTTTTTTTATATTTGACTAAACTTAGCAACCTGGTGTCTTTAAGTTTGTCCTGTAATATTTTCTAGAGCGGCGGTTCTACACTCCCCACAAACGTACACAGACAATAGTATCGAAGATCGAGTAATCCGCTAAACTTATTATGAACGTACGATAGATCCGCTCGAAAACGCTCAACAGTTTTCCACCTGTGTTGAGCACTGACGCTTTTTAAAGGTTTTATTTAGTTTGTTGTCGTTACATTAAATAAAATAAAAATAAGTAAGGCGGGTTTCCTTCCCGCGCTGACCGTCGGCGCTGATAGGTCAGTTACTACGTGTTTTATCATGTGCGGCATTAAATGAAAACACGGGTAGAGCCAATGGCTAGTATTTTTGTAAACAAAGTTGTCTAAAATTAATTTTCAATCAAGCTTCATATCAATTCCTAAAATATCAATGCAACAGCCAGTATAAAATAGGTAAATAAATCATATCTATTCATCATGTAAGTAGGTACCTGTTAAACTGACTAAGCGGCATCGTCGCAAAGACGCCGCCGATTTACGTTAAGTTATTTATTGGAAATGTACCGATTACTGGATAAATATTTAAGCTACCGTTATTAAAGCCAGCTCTAGAAAGAGTTAATACGATTCCGGATGTGTGTTTTATAATAATGTCATACATAACAAAACAGGTTGTGTATGTGTTACCACAATTATGATAATACTATACTAGTAGTATTACGAGTACTATGAATCGTTATTGAATAACGCGGACCGTTCGACGTTTTTTAGACATATTTCATCGTAACTCCCCAACCGCAAATTGAGCTCTTTCATATGATATCATTTGACCTAGTAACCCGATTATGACACTTTGACCCCCACCATGTTAGCCTTTTAGCAAATAAAAGCATTTTTTTTTTGTTTTTTTTTTGACCTGCTATAGAAGTGGGTCATTAATTATAAAAATTCCAAATTTCAAGTCGACAGCTTTAGTAGATACTGAGATAGTCAGCTGTGACATACGGACGGACGGACAGACGGACAAAGTCGCACCATTTAAGGGTTCCGTTTTTACCATTTTGGTCCGGAACCCTTTAAATACAACGCTATTACTTTCAACTTATGGTTTAAATGAGTTGTGGCATCGCAGTTGTTTTGCAGGGGACGAGTTCAAATCATTTATTTCTCAGATCAAGCGATATACATATAACAAACACATATTAAACTTAATTAGAATACATTTTTATAATGGCTTGTACATGTGAATATTGGCGTGCAGTGCCTACACTAAGTACGGGACTTGTGCTGTAGGCACTGCTTTACCTTCCAGAAGTTGTCATAGAGACGAACCTAGAGTCCAAAGTAATGGAATAGCGCATGATAGATACGTTGCCACATCGTCATCATATCATCCATAGGACGTCCACAGATGAGCATAAGCCTCTCCCATAGATTTTCAGAGCGCTTGCTTTTGTGCGGCCTGCACCCAACGGATTACGAAAATTGCGCGGAAAATTTGAAAATTTAAGAATACTTAACCACCATATAAAATTATTTCTAATCTAACCTTAGCGCTTTGGACAGAATAAACTTTTTTTAATGTAACCTTATGACGTTTGACATAAAATTGACAGAATGCATGCTGCAAATATCGTCAAGGAAGATGTAAAAAACTGAATATCGTTTTAAGCAGATGCTTCGGTTGGAGTTATTTTATTGATGATATATATGTAAAATAATTATTTTATTATTTATAACAAAAAGAATGTAATAAAAGTGAATTTCTTAGTGCATCACGGTTAGTTCGGAGCCATTACGCCTAATATTAAAAGTTCAATTTAATATGGAGTTTTGGTAAGTTTGGATAGACTAACATATAAATAACATAATAAAAAAAATCCGAAATGCCACGATACCCAAGTACCCGTTCCAAGTTTTCCCTCAAGTATTTTCCACCGATGGACTAGGACGTCTTTACACAGTCCATCCCACCCAAGACGAGTGCTTTTATTCGCGTTTACTGTTAGTCAATGTTCGTGCGTGGCCCAACATCATTTCAACATCTGCGAACTGTTGATGGTGTATTGTGCGGCACATACAGAGAAGCCTGTCAACGTTTGGGATTGCTAGAGAATTACACACATTGGGACCACACTCTCGAAGATGCTGTGATTTCGTCAAATGCTAAACAAATACATACTAACATTGATTTCCATAATTTTGTCTACATGCTTCCGTGTTGTTGGCATCAATCTTGAAAATCGATATTTTTAATATGGTCAGTTATATTATATGTCGCCTGTTCCCGTGTTAGAATACCAACAAAAATATTAATATACGCGCAAGAAAGAAAAAAACTAAGAATGATGTATACCATAAAGCATTACAATAATAAACACTTTTTTTAAATATTTGTTTTATTAATTATACCTAATTCGAATTCAATATTCATAGTTAAGACAGGACAACGTCTGTCGGGTCAGCTAGTGCATAATAAAAACTGAACTTTGACAAAATTCACAGGTTACCCCAGTGACCCCACTGCCAGTGCTGTAATTTGGTATGCGTGTAGCTTTAGTGACACAAATATAGGGAAAAGTCTGAAATCCAGAATAACAGCAATTTCTACCCCAAAAATGTAACCAATTTACATGAACTACCGTTACCTGTAATTTGAATGAAACTATAGGTCAAGTACTTTGGTTTAATTATTCTTGGCACTATTTTTATAGTCTAAATATTACAAATAATATTTATGTTTTTTTATGGGAGACTCGCGCGAGCTCTCAATTCGGGGCGAACCACTAGTATTATAAATGCGAAAGTTTGGATGTGTTTATTTGTTTGTTACTCAATCACGCGTCGTAACGGCTGAACCGATATCGATGAAATTTTGTAATCATAACCTGGATTAACACATAGGCTATTGTTTTAAAGGGCAATGTGTTCTCTTTTATAACAAACTCCCAAGTGATGTACAAAAATTGATAACTAACAAATTTAAAAACGTAATTATTAAAATCAGTATAAAAAAGCCTACTATAAAATATCGGATTAGTTAGATGATAGAGAAGCTTGGGATTGCAATTGTTCCAACTCGTTCAAAATGTTACAATTTAGATGTAATTTATTTCCTGTATTTTTTTATGTGTTCTAAAAGGATCATTAAAAAAACAAACAGCCTTATTTCTTGCCTTTCTTTCCTGGCTTGGACGCACACGGCTTGGAACCGGCAGTAAAATTGACGTTTCAAAGTGATCCTTGTGATTTTGATGAATAAAAGATTTTGACTGACTTTATGCCATAAATCAGTTGCCATGGGTTAAAAATGGGGTATCAAAGTTTCTAATAACTTCTCTCTTTGTTGCCCCTTCACGCCAAAACTACTGAACTGATTAGGCTCAAACTTTGCAACAGTTTAGATCTAGACCTAAAATGACAAGTATTTTTACATCCCAAAACAGGCAAAGCCGCTGATAATAGCTAGTCCTCTCTTAAATGTTGCCTATTTCCCCATTATTATGGTAGATCATCATTATCTACAACCTGACTTCACCCACTGCTCGGTACACCCAAGCAAGTAAAATGAATTAATCGCTATGACGCCATGCCGTCATAGCGTGACGACATACGACACGGTCTCACCCCCAAGACGCACCAATGGATGTTTCCCATCAAAAATTGATTGTATTGACTAAGGCTGGAACTATTTTCGGTGTGTACGAGAGCTCCGCACACATCCTCCGTGGTCGTCATAAGATACCTGGATCCCATTAAACAGATTTACCCTTATCAGATACTGCAGGATGAATAGTTTATTCCTCGAGCTTCAGATATAAATCTTATTTTGCTTTGCTCTTATAAAACCGAGTGCGGAAAACGTGGATTCCCGATTATTATCTATGTATACATTTAAGAATTATTTAACAAACCAAATTCATCGTAACTTTTCTTTTAGGATGGTTAAAATGTAGAGACCATTTCTAATTCAATCTTTGAAGTTTTAGGTTTTTATGATAGAATAGCATATCCGATTGGTCAAAGATTATACAGTAAAAGCTCTTTATTCGCGGGGTATATGTTCCGTAAATATATCGCGAATAAAAAAACCGTGAATATAGGTATGAATATGGTATTTTTTGTTATAGTACTGATATGGCAAACGAGCATGCAGTCCACCAGATGTTAAGTGGCTACTGCAGCCCATGGATATCCACATAGAATTCAAAACAAGCTATTATGTTATCTTGATCTCTATGTGGATACTTTGCCATACTATAGGACTTAGCTGTGATGCCTATGTGCCAATAATTACAGGAACATACCATTACCATCTAACCGGAACACAGCAGCACAAGTACTGCTATTTGGCGGCAGATAAAGGTAAGGCGGTGGTGCCCACTTCCTCGAGCCCGTTCACAAAAGCTCTACCACCAGTTTATATTTATATGGGGTTATAGGGGATACCCGTGGGGTGCCGTGGGTACGGCCGTGGGGTGCCGGCAGTAGAATGTTACCCCGCCTCTCATGCCCGTGGATGCAGTAAGAGCCTGCTAAGGGATACCTCCAGAAGATGGGCAGCAGCGTCTTTCTGTGTATTAACATCCCGTACTGCGCTCGCCAACCCGCCTGCCAAGCGTGGTGAGTATGGCAACTACCCATCATGGAGTGGAGGCCTGTGTTCAGTAGTGGACGTTTTACGGCTGAAATGATGATAGGGGATACGTTCCTAGGCGACAAAATAAAAATAAATATATAAAAAAATTAATTAAATTTAAGTTTTTGACCATATTGATTAATCATTATCTTCAGGTTTATGAAATGCAATGGTTTAATGAACTTTATATTTTTTTCTTGTGTGGCAGTTTTAGAAAATCTCTTTCAATTCAGACTGATATTCAGCAGTGGCATTAGCAATTCGCCTCTTAAAAATAAGAATTCGTTCCATAGACGGATCATTTTACATAAAGAAATCACAAAGTACATTTGCCATTCTTAAACCTTCACTGAGATTTTTCAAATTAAATGTCACGTTTCCAGTGCTTATTAGTCCATTAGCCGACGCATTTACAAAAGATACCGAATGCTTTTTAATAATATGTATGTGCCGATATACCGTTTAGATCCGCGAATAATGAAATCTTTCGCCGCTAACATAGGAATTGGGTCGCATTTTTTAATCCGCGAATAGTTAAAACGCGAATAAAGGAAGCGCGAATAAGGAGCTTTTACTGCACTGCAAATGTTTTAAGTACAATAGAAACAAATGATACAAGAACTAGAAAGAAGTAATTTTACTCACAAACGAGAACTATTTTTGTTATACGATTGGAAGTTATTGATTCTTTATCTTTCAATATACACAAGAAAATATTTAACTAGTGGTACGCCCCGAACTAAAATATCGCGAGTCTTAAACCGATCCCGAATTCACGCGTGCGAAGCGGCAGGCTGAAAGTAGTAATATTATAAATTATAAAGTAACTGTGTCTGTCTGTTTGTATTGCAACGTTTTTACGACTACACGGCTGAACCAATTTTGATAAAATTTGGTATATACAACTTGTACGATTAATTTGGCATCGCTATTTAAATTGCAATAACTAATTTGATAATGATAATGCTTTATTTTTGTTTGACGCCGAGTTAAACGGTAAAATGTGTGAAACCAACCAATATCTATAAAACTAACTCGTATAGACCACCGTACTACCAAACAAATAAATCATTTCATATCAATGGCGTTTTGTTAAAAGCTGGTATATTCAGTTAATCAGCTTAATTAGCGTGAGGCCTCATTACTGGGCTACACTGTCGATATCCTGACGCGTCAGTACACATATTAAACAAAGCAAGCTGTGTTCATTCATTATTTTTTAATTATTTATTCAGACCTGGTCAGCTTTAGTATATTAGAATTCGAGGAAGCACCCACGGAATCCTGATGATTGCTGAGAGATCAGAGTCCGCATTACTGGGGAGATTCATGGGCATATATGTACGTCTCGTGATACAGTCCTATGATTGTTTTTTGTTATTTTTAACTAGCGACCCGCCCCGGCTTAGCACGGGTGGAATGCTGATACTAAATGTACTACAGAATGTCTTTATATACATCGTTCACAGCTTTTTTGTCATTAGACAATACAAACATGTTTTCTTTAGAGGTTACTCTTGAAAGAGTATTTTGAAAGAGTGATAACAGTACTTATTTACGACCTCACATTAGAAACCTCTAAAATTATCAGTGTTTCTCTTCTATATTATGCATGTATTATACATATAAACCTTCCTCTTGAATCACTCTATCTATTAAAAGAAACCGCATCAAAATCCGTTGCGTAGTTTTAGCATACATAGGGACATACAGCGGGAAGCGACTTAGTTTTATACTATGTAGTGATACGAAATGTAGGGTGGAACAAACATATGGCTCACCTGATGTTAAGTGGCAACCATCGCCTATAACAAAGTATTGCCTCGTAGGACACTGCCCTGCGTCCATCAACTTGAGGCATACAGATGTAAAGCCTCAAGTGCATGTGCTTTTGTCAGTCTGTTTATTATTCGTTGTGACACTAACTTAGCTGTAAGAAATAATGGTGGCGATGCTGTTGTTTACGCGGACCAACTAAAATTGTGTAAAATACGAACCGTCCTACTTTGTTCACGCTAAAGATCAAATTAGAATGACATTTAAAGTGACATTTCTAAAATTAAATATTTCTATATAAGAAAGTGTGTAAAGTTTTGGCCAGCACCAATTTGATTGATGACTAAAACCAGCATAACAAAAATGACTATATTTTAGAAATATCACTTCCGGCGTATGTTTTTCCGAACCAGTATAATCTCGGAGTCTTCAAATCCAGAGTGAATAGGTTCTTTCTAGGCAAGCGTGCTCCATCTTCGATCACACCATCACTTACCACCAGGTGAGGAAGTGGTCAAGCGCTTGGCCACTTATTTTTTTGGCTTTATTTTTTTCAATAAAAAAAAATCATTTTAAATTTAATTCTAATTTGATCTTTAGAGTGAAAAAAATAAGACCGTTCGTATTTTACACAGTTTCAGTTAGTTGGCGTAAGCAACAGAATTGCCACCCATTCTTACTAACATAATATGAACCGACATTTTTTCACGGATTCGATTTCCAACCCAAAACGCTATTCTAAAATTATTTCGGATTGACCACAAAGCTCGGATACCTTTTCGACACGGATTCAAATGTTGATAGTTAACAAAATAGCGTACTCATATTCGAAATCGAATCCGAAAATAACTGTCGGACCTAAGCGATACCTTTCCGACGTTTTAAAATAGCCCCTATAGTCTGAAATATATTTATTTTATTTTTATAGTGCCATCCGAATTCTATAGATAGGGCTTATTGTGATACTGTATGGCCAGTATGTGTTGTGGTATCGTGGTTCTCGCAATTCCTGATAATCACAAAAGAAGGATTTTAGTGTGAGCTTATAATTCTGTATTTGACTGATGCTCATTTCAATATATTATACTTATATTAGGTGTTTAAGTATGAAATTGCCGTTTAAATACACTTTGAATTAAAATTAAACGTGCATGGTGTGAGATCCCAAAGTAATTTGTTTTTCACACGATATACATATCTAAATTTGAAAAAAGTACAACATTTGATTGTTTAATTTTCAATTGTTTTTAGGGTTCTGTACCCAAAGGGTAAAACGGGACCCTATTACTAAGACTCCGCTGTCTGTCTGTCCGTCTGTCACCAGGCTGTATTTCATGAACCGTTATAGTTAGTCAGTTGAAATTTTCACAGATAATGTATTTATGTTGGCGCTATAACAACAAATACTAAAACAGAATAAAATAAATATTTGAGGGGGCTCCCATACAACAAACGTGACTTTTTTGTTCGTTTTAGCTCGATATTGATAACGGCAACAGGTAGACGCTTGAAATATTCACATAATATTTAGTTATAGACTCACATTAAAAATAAATAATTAAATTACAATAAAACGAATATTCAAGGGGGCGCTCCCATACAATAAACGTGATTTTTTTGCTCGTTTTTGCTCGATATTGATAACGGCAACTGATAAACGCTTGAAATATTTACAAAATATTGAGGTATTTACTTTAAAAATAAATAATTATATTAAAATAAAACTAATATTTTCGGGGGGGGGGGGGGGGGCTCCCATACAACAAACATGATCTTTTTACCTTTTTATAGATAAATGGTACGGAACCCTTCCTGCGCGAATCCGAATCTCTAAAGTACTAAACTTATACAGTAAAGATGGATACATCGAAAATTAGAGTAATTTTTGAATAAGAGTTCCGACGTGGAACTAACGCAGCGGAAACTGCTCGCAATATCGATGCTGTGTTTGAAGAGGATACGGCAAATGAACGCACTGTGCTTTTTTGATTTAATCGCTTTCGTAGTGGAAACTTCGACTTGAAGAATGAACCCCGAGGAAGACCAGCCACTAAGGTAAACAACGATCAATTGAAAGTGATGGTGGAAGCCGATCCGTATCAAACTACCAAGGAATTAGCGACGTGGTTTGATGTTAGCATACCCACAATATTGACCCATTTGCATCAAATCGGTAAGATAAAAAACTTAACTTGAATGATTTAACTGATCTGCTGAAAGAAACGCGAGTTGAAGCTTGCCTTACCTAGTTGAACCGGTACAGAAACGAAGGGATTTTGGACCGAATTGTGCCGTGTAATGAAAAGTTTTTTCTTTACGATAACCGTAAGCGAAGAACGCAATGGCTGACTCCAGGTCAAACGCCGCAACAATGCCCTAAAGCGAAGATTACCCATAGTGATAACTTCATGGTGTAATTCACTACAACTTCGTTAGATCCGGTCAACCAATAACAACAGATGACTACTGTATAGTACTTCGAACAATGATGGCGAAACTCGCAGCGAGACAGCCGCGACTCGTCAACCGATCTTCCCCACTATTGCTCCATGATAAAGCAAGACCTCACACTGCTCGAGAAACTGTTTTAGCAGTACAGGACCTGCAGTTAAAAACCATCCGTCATTCTCCGTAATCGCCGGACCTAGCCTCAACCGACTACCGTTGTTTCCTCGTTTTGGAGAATTTATTACAATGTCAAAAAAATGAAGCGGTATAAAATGCCTTCACACAGTTTGTTGAGTCCAAGTCCCCAGAGTTCTACCGCAAAGGTATAAATGACATTCCCATGAGATGACAAGTATAGACAGTGAGGGTAAATACTTTGATTAAATAAATATACTTAACGTTAGAAAAAAAAAGCTTGTTATTTTTCAGTCAAACGGCAATTTCATACTTTAACCCTTATTATTATAAAAAGGAAATGTTTGTGAGTTTGTTTGTTTGGATGTAGTGGGTAATCTCTGGAACTACTGATCCGCTTCTAAAAACTCTTTCACTAATAGGAAGCTACATTATCCTTGAGTACATATAGCCGATATTTTATTTTGATAAAATCCGGGCGAATCAGGGGCTAGTCAGCTAGTATCAAATAATTTGAATAAATAAATAGTGCAGGGCATTTCACACAGCGCTATTTAGCCCCAAACTAAGCCAAGCTTGTACTATGAGAACCAGATAGAATACCTATTTCATATTTTTTTTTGTAAATACATACTTATCTAGTGACTTTCCTATCATGTACAATCTATACTAATATTATAACGAGGAAAGATTTGTTTGTTTGTCTGTATTGAATAGGCTCCGAAAATACTGGACCGATTTAAAAAAAATATTTCAATGTTTGGAAGCTACAGTATCCCCGGGTGACATGGGCTACTTTTTACCCAACTGCGCAGAAGCAGGTTAATGTTTTTATTGAAAAACTACGCGTGCGAAGCTGCGGATTGGTCAGCTAGTATTGAATAAAGAAGGTTACGGCAGAATAACCTGCGCCGAGCTGTCGATCGGTAGCGAGGCATTAAGCTGAACTGAAACCCATTTACTGCAGTAGCATATACATATCTATTTATCTCTTGTTAATTCTTCCCTGCTAACATTGTATAATTATTATATTGTTCTATTGTTTGTTGTATGTAATTATTATATTGTTCTATTGTTTGTTGTATGTAATTATTATATTGTTCTATTGTTTGTTGTATGTAATTATTATATTGTTCTATTGTTTGTTGTATGTAATTATTATATTGTTCTATTGTTTGTTGTATGTAATTATTATATTGTTCTATTGTTTGTTGTATGTAATTATTATATTGTTCTATTGTTTGTTGTATGTAATTATTATATTGTTCTATTGTTTGTTGTATGTAATTATTATATTGTTCTATTGTTTGTTGTATGTAATTATTATATTGTTCTATTGTTTGTTGTATGTAATTATTATATTGTTCTATTGTTTGTTGTATGTAATTATTATATTGTTCTATTGTTTGTTGTATGTAATTATTATATTGTTCTATTGTTTGTTGTATGTAATTATTATATTGTTCTATTGTTTGTTGTATGTAATTATTATATTGTTCTATTGTTTGTTGTATGTAATTATTATATTGTTCTATTGTTTGTTGTATGTAATTATTATATTGTTCTATTGTTTGTTGTATGTAATTATTATATTGTTCTATTGTTTGTTGTATGTAATTATTATATTGTTCTATTGTTTGTTGTATGTAATTATTATATTGTTCTATTGTTTGTTGTATGTAATTATTATATTGTTCTATTGTTTGTTGTATGTAATTATTATATTGTTCTATTGTTTGTTGTATGTAATTATTATATTGTTCTATTGTTTGTTGTATGTAATTATTATATTGTTCTATTGTTTGTTGTATGTAATTATTATATTGTTCTATTGTTTGTTGTATGTAATTATTATATTGTTCTATTGTTTGTTGTATGTAATTATTATATTGTTCTATTGTTTGTTGTATGTAATTATTATATTGTTCTATTGTTTGTTGTATGTAATTATTATATTGTTCTATTGTTTGTTGTATGTAATTATTATATTTTTCTATTGTTTGTTGTATGTAATTATTATATTGTTCTATTGTTTGTTGTATGTAATTATTATATTGTTCTATTGTTTGTTGTATGTAATTATTATATTGTTCTATTGTTTGTTGTATGTAATTATTATATTGTTCTATTGTTTGTTGTATGTAATTTTCTGTTTTATCTTACTTTATTTTGTACTTTTCTTTAATGTATACCTTTTTAATGAATTGTGTGTGCTATGGTAGCAAATAAATAACGTTCTACGTCTAAATAAATAAATATAAATATATATTGCTGGACATTTCACACAGCGCTATCTAACCCCAAACTAAGCAGAGCTTGTACTATGGGAAACAGATAACTCATAGAATATATATATATATATTGTTAATACATACTTATAATATATAGAGAAACAACCAGACCCGGAACAAATATCTGTAAATCATGCAATTTGTTCCGCGGCGGGAATCGAACTCCTGCGTCTCAGCCGGCCACTGTACCACGGAGGTCGTCAAGATTATACATAAAGAATACATTATTATATATTACATAAAGAAAACATGATTGAAAATATAAATTTGAAACAAATCTTCTTGCAATAGGTAAAACAATGTTTTCATCTGTGACTAAGTGGTGGAGCGGAACGCGGAAAGAAACAAATTATCTGTATCCGGCTAATTGCCCTCAGATCAAAGTACAGGGGAAAGACGAAAAGCTAAAGAAGTAACAATAGCACTCGATCGAACAGAATTTTCACTCTGGGAAAGAACACAAACGCGTTACCACAAAAAAGTTAACACCTGTTGAACACCTGTTTAAAAAATATAAACACACTGGGTGTTACTACAGAAAAAGTTAACACCTCGGTAGAAACACCGATAATACGGTACGTGATAAATCCCGTATTTATAATAATGAAGATAACACCCGTTTAATAAATACCTTGCCTAGTTTAAGGGGTTACTATAACTGCTAACAGATGGCGTTGCTCTGTCATGGACTTATCATAGGAAAGTAAATTGTCAATGTCAATGACGACCTCCGTGGCGCAGTGGGCAAATAGTCAGCAGAGACGCAGGAGGTTGCAGGTTCGTTTCCCGCCGCGGAACAAATGTTTGTATGATCTACACTTCATCGAACAGAATTTTCACTCTGGGAAAGAACACAAACGCGTTACCACAAAAAAGTTAACACCTGTTGAACACCTGTTTAAAAAATATAAACACTACAGAAACTACACAGGTGTTACTACAGAAAAGTTAACACCTCGGTAGAAACACCGATAATACGGTACGTGATAAATCCCGTATTTATAATAATGAAGATAACACCCGTTTAATAAATACCTTGCCTAGTTTAAGGGGTTACTATAACTGCTAACAGATGGCGTTGCTCTGTCATGGACTTATCATAGGAAAGTAAATTGTCAATGTCAATGACGACCTCCGTGGCGCAGTGGGCAAATAGTCAGCAGAGACGCAGGAGGTTGCAGGTTCGTTTCCCGCTGCGGAACAAATGTTTGTATGATCTACACTTCATCGAACAGAATTTTCACTCTGGGAAAGAACACAAACGCGTTACCACAAAAAAAGTTAACACCTGTTGAACACCTGTTTAAAAAATATAAACACTACAGAAACTACACAGGTGTTACTACAGAAAAGTTAACACCTCGGTAGAAACACCGATAATACGGTACGTGATAAATCCCGTATTTATAATAATGAAGATAACACCCGTTTAATAAATACCTTCCCTAGTTTAAGGGGTTACTATAACTGCTAACAGATGGCGTTGCTCTGTCATAGACTTATCATAGGAAAGTGAATTGTCAATGTCAATGACGACCTCCGTGGCGCAGTGGGCAAATAGTCAGCAGAGACGCAGTTCAATTCCCGCCGCGGAACAAATGTTTGCATGATCTACAGATATTTGTTCCGGGTCTGATTATTTCTATACATTATTTTATGTTTTTACAAAATAAATGTTCTATCTATTTCTATCAGTTATCTTGTTTCCATAGTACAAGCTTTGCTTAGTTTGGGGCTAAATAGCGCTGTGTGAACTGTCCGGCATTATTTATTTAATTGCCGTGTCAACATTATTTTTCGAGGAACTTGATATATTTTATATATCTTTAATATCATTTGTGTTTGTTATCCGACGAAGTGAAATTGTTATAGACAAATTTTGATATTGTCTTTGAGATTTTGGAGTATAAACCATATCTCTAGACAACGCCATCTGTTACTCGTTTCGAGCTAGTTTTTTTTTTAAAGAAAATGAAAATCCCGTTTTGCAAGAACTTTTTTAAACAGGTGTTAACGGGTTTTTAAATCTAAAAACAACATAAACCCCGAAACCCCAGAACGTATAATATTCAGAAAAATCGCGTAAGCAAAGTTTGATTCAAAAATCCAACAACATAAAGTTCATTTTACCATGAAAAATAATCTGGAGTGATACAAAGGGGAAGAGCTAGGTAAATCCGCACGGTGTTTTTGTATTTTTGTTTCTTTTTCAGGAATGGTGGCCGTGGGCGCTATTCGCAATTATTGTTATAACAAAGAGATCGCTGCAAAGCCGGCTCACGACTGGAAATTTTTTCACTGAATTCGCTCATCTAATTGCACTAAGTAACAATACAATAAATAAATCCTACACTCGACATCTGAAATAGATTCCCAGAAAATTTTTAAAAACAAAATTTACGAATCATACATCAGAACCCGCATCCTTCCCTTTGGAAGCGTTGTCAACTACGCTACATACATACTAGTTTTTTATGCTACCTGGAGATGGAACAAGCATTAGCCCCTCCTGATGTTAAGTATGGTAACCATCGCCTATATCAAACTATTGCCTCGTAGGTGCGTGACCTTAGAAACGTGCCCTACGATGCACTGCCCTGCGTCCATCAATATTAGGCATACTAAAATTCCTTACAACAAATAGGTCAATTATTAAATAAATCCTCTCCATTCAAAGTTTATCTGGATGAAACGATAATACCGCCGTAGCCACAAAGTAAGTGTTTAATGTATTAAAGCACCTTTTCACACCACCTGCTCGACAATGTCAAATTATATGTCATGTAAACCTCACCAAAAGCAGGTAATTATAAAATTATTAGTAAAGTTGTACTGAATTTCATTATGCCCTGTGATTTGAATTTGGAACCTCATCTGTATTAAAATTTGAACCAAAGAGACCAACACAATAAGAACTTATTTGTAAATCGAACTAACCTCTGCACAGATTGGTGCATTCTGTGCACGAATCTGTGTTCGATTTACAAATAAGTTTTTATTGTGTGCTAGATTTGGTTTTTATTGTCTCGCAGAAATTGTGAAAAGTAGAGTATTCTCATCGTGGATTATCTGCACCCTCTCTGCACTCAGGATTCTAGTAACTCCCTCGCTCCGCTCGTAAGTTAACTCTAGAATCCTTCGTTGCGTTCGGGATCTAATATAGCGCCCGTGACGCATGACACTGCTTTGTCCACCCGTTTAATAATCTACTATTACGCTCAAGATTTACAAGTACGTCAGAATAACTTACGACCTTTTGAG
Source organism: Philereme vetulata (assembly GCA_918857605.2). Taxonomy (NCBI): domain Eukaryota; kingdom Metazoa; phylum Arthropoda; class Insecta; order Lepidoptera; family Geometridae; genus Philereme; species Philereme vetulata. The sequence goes on along the minus strand of OU975460.1, from coordinate 1,631,961 downwards.
GGAAAAAGCCTAAACCATAGAAATATATTTTTCTTATCAAACGCTTTGGTAAAACAAAAATTCTAAACACACCGCTAGACACTACAAACGCTTCGAATTGTCGCGAAATTACTATTGTACTTTAAAGTGCTAAGCAGTTTTTGATCACTTAAAATAGTATAATCAATTATTTATAAATAACAGTTACAAATACAAATAAATTTTTAAAGATAGTTCGACTCATGTTAAAGCTATTTTAGACGACTGTACAGAGAGATATTTTAAATCGAGTTTTAACAGGGACCGGGCAATTACGTTATCCCACTTAGGTGGAACTCCGGCAAAGATTGTAGGTGGTAAAAAAATTAAAAAGTATAATAAAATGATGCTCACCAATGAAAACAAAGATCTGGTGGTGGGCGTAACGAAGCAGCATGGAGATAGAGACGGTCTGAAACAATACAAATTAAATACAAAAACAAGAAACAACAACACGTTTTAATCAAATACAGTTACATTTAAATCCAGCTTTATGAGATCACATGTATGTATTAAAAAGTAGCTTGTACTTGTAGTGAAGTCAAGTTACTGTTACGCCGAGGCTGTTACAGAATAAGTAATAGTCGGTATCTCGAATTTATACCTACTGTGTGAAAGAATATGTAATACTTGGTGTGGAATATACCTCTACCCGTTACGTTTTTACTTACAGTTGCACAGAATAAAAAATAGTAGTCAGTCGCAATACCTACACTTTTCTAGTAGCCAGTGGAAACGTCGAGAAACTTCGAGAGATAGTACTGGCGCGGTATAAATAGTGCGTAGAGACTCCCGAAGGAGGCAGTCTTGATTTGGCGATACGTGCGTATATTTCGGTGAATTTTAGTGGTTTATTGAGCAACAGTGGTGTGATTGAGTGTGCTGTGATTACTTGTGATTAAGATCGTGTATTTATCATTTTAGTGTTATTTTGGTTAGATAGGTTTTCATTATTTTATCCCGAACCCTCAGCTCGAAACATTACGTTTTAAGAAAAATATAAACGACTACAAAAAAAATAACTAAATAATTTCGGAAACGGAACTTTATAATGGAATGTGGTTAATGAAAAGTCTACTTCATCACAAGGAACTCTACTACTCTTCAAACATAGAAATATACTAGCTTCCGCCAGCGGCTTCGCACGCGTCGTTTGTCAACAAAAAGTATATAGTCCTCCTCATCGGTTTCGATGACGGCGACCCGATGATGACCCGACTTTGATGTCGTTATAAATGATTGAGCGCCAGGACGACCTTTGTAAAGTAAGCTGCAGGGTAAATAGCACAGGCATTCAAATGTCTCTTGAACACATCCTTATAGCGCAGATGCTGACCACCGTGCTTCCGCTTATCCTCTGCCATCTCAGAGTAAAATACAGCTTTGGGTAAACGGTGGTCATCCATGCGAAGGAGATGTCCGCACCATCTGAGCTGTCGCTGCACAAGAGCCTCCATGCCGTGCATTCCGGAATGACGCAGAACTTCCGGATTTGGCACGCGGTCCTCCCACTTGATCTTCAGGATGGATCTTAGACACCTTAGGTGGTGCGTGTCAAGTTTCTTGATGTCTGTATTGTAGAGGCACCATGTCTCTGCGCCGTATAACAATATAGGAATTATTAGCGCTCTATAGACACTCATCTTTGTCTCCAGCTTCAAATCATGGGATTTCCAGACACGATCAGTGAGTCGTCCAAAATTGGCAGCGCGTTTGCGATTCGCGACGATATCTCCGAAGCCAAGGTGTTATCATGCCGGATATTGCTTCCAAGATATTTAAAGTGCGAAACCTCCTCTAGTGGTTTCCCATCTAGATTAAGTGTTGCTTTATCAGCTTCGCAGCCCCGAGGTGGTTGTTTAAGGATTTGTGTCTTGGAAGCACTGATAACCAACCCAAATCGTTGACATGATTGGTGTAGAGCATCAACATAGCTTTAGAGATGTATCATACTGTCGGACATGAGGCATACGTCGTTAGCGTACAGAATCTCTTAAAGAGATATCTTTTGCACTTTGGATTTCGCCCTAAACCTTGATATGTCAAACACGCCCTTCTCAGTTCGAACATTCAGCTGAATTCGGTCGCTACAACTGTGCCCCGCATCTCTCATGACGACTGCGAAGTAAATGGCAAAGAGAGTGGGTGCCATGACGCAACCTTGTTTCACTCTACTTGTAATTTGGATCACCTCAGTTCGCCAAGTTCACCAAGTTCGTTTTCATGCTAAACCTGTGCTTTCATGCCAACATGAATTTGACGTATGAGGTTAACGAACTTCTTTGGATAACCTGACTTATGGAGAACAAGCCAGAGGGCCTCACGTGGAACGCTATCAAACGCTTTCTCCAAGTCGACAAAGTACATGTAGAGAGGCCGTTGGTGATCAAAGCTCTTTTCTTGGAGTTGCCTTACGACTGAAATTACATCGATAGTACCTCTACTGGGACGGAAGCCATATTGACTTTCAGGAAGGTACTTCTCTGCTAGTTCGCTAAGGCGGGTGTTAATAATATGCGCAAGGATTTTCCCAGCACTGGAAAGAAGTGATGTACCTCGGTACGAGCTGCAATCGGAGACATCTCCCTTCCCTTTGTACAGCTTGCAAATCACCGCATCTCTCCAGTCTTGTGCGACTTCTTCGGTATCCCACACTCTTTTGGCAAGATGATAGAGCCTATTTAAGATGTTTGTGCCACTGTATTTGTATACTTCAGCGGGAAGTTGGTCCATGCCAGGTGTCTTGGAGTTTTTGAGACGCTGAACAGCTTTTACAAACTCTTCGAAAGTCGGTGGATCTTCTAGGTGTTGGCAAACTGGCAGTTCTTTAAGCGAGTTGATATGAGACAGGTCAACGCTGATCGCATTGGGATTCAGAACATCGTTAAAATGTTCTGCCCATCGCATTAGTACGTCACTTTTGTGTGTAACTCGGAATTGCCTGTATTTCGAGTACATTGGTGCTGTCTTTCTTACTAGTGGGCCAAAGATCGCCTGAATTCCTTCAAAGAATTTGCCAGTTTCATGAGTATCGGCGCAGTGCTGCAGTCCAGCAGCTTTTTCTTTCCACCACTTATCTTTCAGTTCTCGAACCTTAGATCTTAGTTTTTGTTGAGCTTCTTTTTTACCGTGTATATTAGCAGATTTTGAGTTCAGTTCATTACTATGTCTTTCATCCAGCCTCTTAACCTCTTCATCGGATGCGTTGAACCAATCTTGATTCTTTTTTTGTGGTTTGCCTATAATATCCAGAGCACAGTCATGAAGGTGTTTTGAAAAGGATCTCCATTCATTATGTACTGTGGAAAACTCATTTGCAAAGCACTAACAGCAAATTTTGTATCCAACGTGTTACCCAGCTCTGGTGATGTAACAAGTTTCGAAAAAGCCAATCTAGGTAGAGTTTTGTGGGGTGCTCGTCGTGGAGCCTTAAGCTCTAGGTGCATCTTTGACCTAATAAGACGGTGGTCAGTCCAGCCCAGCGCCCCACGCATCGCTCTCTTTATGACAACGTCACGTAGGTCTTTTCGGCGGACAATGACGTAGTCCAAAAGATGCCAGTGCTTAGATCTAGGGTGCATCCACGAGGTTTTGTATTTAACAAAAAGTAGCCTATGAATGAATGAATGAAAATGAATGAAAATTCTTTATTATACCTTACAAGCTAGACACAACAGATTTAAAGAAAAAAACAAATAAAAGTAAGCATAATGGGCGGTCTTATCGCTTAACAAAGCGATCTCTTCCAGACAACCTGTGGATGGAGAGGATCATTGCTTAATGGAAGATTGGCCGAGGTGTAAAAAGAATAAACTTAATAATAGAAAAAGAAATTAGTTATATACATACATATTAGGTACATAAATAACTTTAAATAAATAAATAAATATCATATATAAAATAAATAAATATGTACTTACATACTTATACTTACAATAATAATATTAGAGATCAGATGAATCATGACTCTTCATGGAGATAAAAGTTTTTGAGCCTAGCTTTAAATACGGAAGGTGAGGGGGATTTCTTAATGGAGACCGGCAAGGCGTTCCATAATCGGACAGCTTGGACGGAAAAGGAGTTTGCATAGAAACTGGTTCTATGTACCGGGGTTTTGAGAAGGAGGTTTTCATAGGATCGGAGTGTTTGGGAACTTGCGCAAAAAAGGAATGTGTTCCTATGTTCGAATCCAGGTCATAATATATCATCATCATCATCATCATCCACGGCCTGACTTCACCCATTGTTGGGTATAGGCCTCCCCAAGTTTGTGCCATCCACTACGATCCTGCTCTAGTCTCACCCACTGACGGCCCGCGACCTTTACGATGTCGTCCACCCATCTCGCTGCTGGTCGTCCTACCCTTCTATACCCGCTCCTCGGCCACCATTCAGTCACTGTCCTGCTCCATCTGTCATCACCATGTTTAGCCAAGTGTCCCGCCCAAGACCATTTGAGCTCCATAACTCGAATCCCAACGTCATGAACCTTCGTTCGTCTACGGATCTAGACGTACGGAACTCGATCTAACACTCTGATGCCAAGCATGGTACGCTTCATGGCTCTTTGTGCAACTCTAAACCTGTACACAGCCTCCTGTGTGAGCGTCCACGTCTCGGCACCGTAGGTCATGGTGAGCAGAACAGATTGGTTGAATAAGCGGGTCTTCAGACACTGTGGAAATAATCTATCAACACACCAAATTTCATCGAAATTGGTTCAGCCATTACGACGTGATTGAGTAACAAAGAAACATCCGAACTATCACATTTATAATATTAGTGTGTTAGTTTGGTTATTACTTGAAAGGGTGACCATTAGTTGTGTTCAGCGTGTTCAGCTGAGCTTTTTCGCGTGCTGTGCTTCGGGACGCATGTTAAATGTTAATATCTGCTTTAACTAATGTTGGAGGCCTTCGGAAGGCCTAAGCGTCCGTTCAGACAAGGGCCAAAGACCACAGCGACATAAATGTGGCCGGGCACAAAATCGTATGAAAACGTAGAGTTCCATTCACACGTACCACATTTCGCAGTCGCGTTCAATTATATCGCGAATTGTGGTCAATACTGACGACATCGCGGCCACATCGTGGCCACAACGCAACTTCATGCTTCCCATTCACACTAGCTACTTCTCGGCCACATTTTTGTCGTTGTGGTGTGGTTGTGGCCCGTCTGGACAAACGCTCAGTGCACGCGCACACACGACGACTGTCGCGCGACTGATGTACGAGTATTTGTAAAATTTTTCGTGGTGCATCTTGAGCTCATGAAAAAGCAGAGTAAAGTGCCCACATTCTTGGCGAGAGGTTAATATTGCATGGACCCAATAACGGCGATGGATTCGTCGTACTCTGCGCCTTCGCATTCGCGACATAAGCACCAAGGCAAGTGCAACTAGAGGCTCCATATTCACTCACAAGATGAAACAACACGGCCGTCTCTCTCAAATACTCTACTACTAATAATCGCTTCCTGCACGACGTTTGTCGTAACGACTGATCGCCGACGCAAGCGACAGCTCCACGTCTAGTCGCGGCAACAAGACGCCAGATGCAAACGACAACGCGGCGTCTTGTCGCGGCGACTAGACGCGGCAACAAATCGCCCAGTTTGTGATGGCCCTTAAACTTCAATACCAGAGTTGGCCACTTAGCTAATACATTTTTCATCAACATCATAAGAGCTAAAGGACGTCCACTGCTAATCATAGGCCTCCCCCATACATTTCAAGAGCGACTGACCTTGTGCGGCCTGCACCCAACGTCTCCCACCAACCTTTATTAGATCGTTTTTCCCTCTAATGGGAGGGGGAGGGGGGCGGGGAGAGAGGGGAGGGGAGGGGAAGAGAGGGGAGGGGGCGGGGGGCACGTCTTACACTTTTTTTTCTTTTAAAAATAAACTAATTCTGTTTACTGCGATCACACTAACATTACAATTGCGTAAGTTTGGATATTTGTTTGTTTATTTGTTACTCAATTACGTCGTAACGGCTGAACCGATTTCGATGAAATTTGGTGTGTACGATTATAACCTGGATTAACACATAGCCTACTTTTTATTAACAAACCACGCGTGCGAAGCCGCGGGCGGAAGCTAGTAGGTTATAAGTTTATAAGGTTAATACCGACAATGGTTACAAACTTTTATCCACGGCAAAACAGTAGAAATATGTGTCCAAAACAGTTACGTCACTGGCTTTTCCATAAAGTTTTGTGATCACTAGGCGGAATTTATTGCATACCTATTTCGTGTTTTTCATTTTCCGCCTACGCCGCGCTGTCTTATTTGTTTGATTGTATTTACTTAGCTGCTTTTATTTTTTATTCGCCTTATAATCCCTGTCACAGAATAACGTGCTATGACAGATGTAAAAATAGTGTGTTTTCTTTTAGGTACCGTTGATGGAAAATCGCTGGGAAACATTTAAAGTTCATCATATTTTATTGACGTAGGAAACAAAGCACTCAACAGGCAAACGGGCAAATACATACACAAACTATGGTTCTGTGTCATGGATATCATGTTTTTATTTAATAATCTCAGAAATTACTAGCCAGACGGGAGTTGAACTAACGGCCTGGTTTTCTTGCCTTTCTTTCCTGGCTTGATCGCGAAGGAACAGGCAGTAAAATGAGCGTTTCAAAGTGATCCTTGTGATTTTAATGAATAAAAGATTTTGACTTTGACTTTGGCGCTTTACGCCGTTATTGAAACATCTCACTAATTTCACGCCTGATGTGTAGTGGGCCAGTGGCGAAATTGGCATCGCATCCTTGTATCAAAGAGAAGGTTGTGGGGTTCAAATGGCATCTGGCTCGTAATTTTAGATGTGACTTTAAAAAATCTTTAGATTTTTTCTAGTGTCGGATAACACATTAAAATAAAATTTAAATACCATGTTCCATGTTACTGCAACAACCAGAACCAGTGAAAGCCTATGGAATACTAAAACCTAGGGGAATATTCCCATCATTTTTCCCAAAAACTACATCTCTTTAAGATATAGGTGAATGGTGTATTCTAAACCAAATAAGATCTAGAGAGATAAGATTGTAGTCAAACGATTCCGAATGTGATTCTTTAAGTGCAAGATGGGGACATAGACCTACAATTTGCCGAGGCTGTTACAGGATAAGTAATTGTCGGCTTCTCGAAGTTAAACCTACTGTGTCACAGAATAGGTAATACTTGGTGTGGAATATATGCTACGGTTTTACCTACAGTTGCACAGAATAAGAAATAGTAGTCCGTCGAAATACCTACACTTTTCTAGTCGCCAGTGGAAACATCGAGAAACTTCGAGAGATACGTACTGGCGCGGTATAAATAGTGCGTAGAGACGCCCGAAGGGTCAGTCTTAAATTGGCGGTAAGTGCTAATATTTCTGACTTTTTAGTAGTTTATTGTGCAATAGTGGTGTGTGATTTAGTGTGTTGTAATTACTTGCGATTAAGATCGTGTACTTATCATTTTAGTGTTGAATAAAAATGTTATTTTGGTTAGATTTATTTTCATTATTTTATCCCGAACCCTCAGCTCGTAACAATATTTCGTTTTGCATTTTTTCGATCACTCAGACTGTATATAAAATTAGTGCATAAAGCAACATTTATAAGGGACGATCCTCTGTTAGTTAAATGGATTCAATCTGCACTAAGCGTTTCGTTAATGAAATTCAATCGCGGTGGAGCGCGGGGGTAGCAAATGATGTGGCGAAAAGATTGATAGAGGAGAGGGACTGTAGCTTTGCTTGTGTGGTTTCACCACCCCGTAGATGTTTGTTAGAGATTTCTTATTTTTAGTAATAGTAACATGTGGTATATTTAACGAGTGACTTTATAGCTAGAAACCGGACCTTGAGCTGGCCTAAAAACTCAGACTCGAGTTCATACAAACTTACTATTATAAGTAAAGTTGTTTCTATCCGGCGATAGATATTAGTACCTACAGCATTATGCTGAGATAGGACCATTCTGTTCATGCACGCGGTCCCTACAGGTGAAACAACTTCTCCTGTCTGTGTCTTTGTATTAATGATGTATGGTACTTAGTTTTGTATTTTATATTATTACGTTCATTTAGTTGTGTTCTGTGTATGACCAATAAATGATTTTGCAATATAATTATTTATTTATTTAATACTTTATTGCACAAAAATACAAATTACATGTACAAAAGGTGGGCTTAATGCTAATAGCATTTTCTACCTGCCAACCTCAGAGTTAACAAAAAAGGTTGGCGTGCTAACTTTTAGCAATATTAATGTTTATTAAAAAAAAACAAAAGAAACACAAATAAAAATAAACTCCGATTACAGTTAGAATAAATACATAAACCTACTTGATATAACAATAATAATACATAGAATATATATATGAGAAATATAACAAATATATATATGTATATATATATATATATATTTATAGATATAAACAAAAAATACTATTACATACAACACACATAGGTACTACGTTTTCATATATTTTAACAGCCAGTGGAGGACTGCAAGAAATGACTATAGACTAGTCGTCTGAAAACCGGTTTACTAGGCGCCTTTTTAATATGAGTAGGGAGAGAGTTCCATAGACCGACAGCTACCACCTCAAAAGAGTTGCCACGGAAGGCGGTTGAGTGTTTCGGGGTAGCGAGAAGGAGAGAATCAGTGGATCTGAAGTTTTGGTCATGGGTGTCAGAGAGGTAGGAAAATTTGCATTTAAGATAATGGGGAGTAAAGGGGTCCCTAAGGATCGAAAAAAGAAGACATAAAACTTTTAACTTTCTCCTATCACGAATTGAGAGCCCTTTGTAATTTTTAGTTGACATTATTTTTAATTATATTATTTTAATTTAATTAGTATAAGTTTTTTAATGTAAAAATGGGCATGCCTGTAACAAACAATGTTATTTTACTTAGAAAACTTTCGTGATTGATTTCAATCATTATTATAAATACGGGATTTATCACGTACCGTCTTATCGGTGTTTCGACCGACAATGTTTCGGTTCAATTCGTGAACCTTCATCAGGGTGAGTGCGATCCGCTCCGAATAACGTCTCGCCTCGCACTCAAACGGTACGTGATAAATCCCGTATTTATAATAATAACCAATGTTATATTTAAGGTGAAATAAATAAATCTGAAATCTATCTCAAATTATTATACGTTGGCTTTAAAATGAATGTGCATAATGATCATCTAAGAGCCGATTCCTTTTAAAACTATTGCCAATATTGCGAAACAAAAAACACCATTTCAACAAGAAATCCACTGCCGTGTCATTTTCGAGTCAACGTTCATAGTATGGCAGAGTAAACACACACCTTTCATTAGTGTGCTATACAAACAGTCAACTATTTTCACCAGCAGCCAGGGTCCAGCGTTGCATCTGCACGCAATCGACCGAAAGTAATCCACCCGACCGTTCGCTGTTAGTTTTTACGGTGGCAGTAAACTAAAGAGCGGCCGACAGACACATCGATCGTATACACGTTAATATTAAAAGGCTCTACTTTCTGATTTACCTTCGTGTTTGCGAAGCAACGGTACAGTTAGTACAGTAACGGTACAATAAGTACAGCTATCTGTACTATTGTCGCGTCCTTTGCATAAAAAGATTGCCAGGAAGAGATCGCTTTCAGCACTAAGCCCGCTCATTTTATTGCGTCATTCATTCTATCCTAGTACTTATTTTTGTACTATTTCCGTTTGTGTGCTAATTAAATAAATAGTTATACTACTACTACTAAAAACTATGGATTTCTCAAGTATCATATCGAAAAAAACCTTGAGCCGGTTCCTAACTTCAAATGAAACACGCCTGATTTTTCCACAACATGCGTACATTAAAAAACTGGATTAGTTTACTAGCTGTTACTAGGAGTTTAGGTACTTAGTTATAATAAGTCCTCCGTGACGTGTCCGTCAACGGCAAAACCATTACGAGACATTACCCTAATGGGAGCGTATATGGCTCGCCCTAAAATATTTTTTGTTTTCCAAATTTTGTTTTCCTGTCCTGTTGCAGGACGCACAGAACAAAAGCATCATACGTGTAGATATAGACGGTGTTGGGCTTCGGCTTGTTGAGTTGACACTTGGCGTCGAGATCTTCGAGGCCCATTTCTACGCACCGCATAGTTGCTTTGTGCACGGTACTGCGCCACTCTGGTCGCGGCTGTGCAAGATCCTCCCAGTTATCACAAGGTATACCACTGGAAGATAGGTGACGTTTCTAGACATCCTTGTAACGTAAAAACTGGCCCCCAGGCTTGCGTTTTCCCTCAGAAAGCTCTGAGATGAAGACGGATTTTGGGAGCCTGGTGTCTTCTATACGTACAATGTGTCCACACCAACAGAGTTGGCCTTCGATAAGCAGGGACTCTTCACCGCTCAGCTCATTGCATCGTAGTAATTCGGAGTTGGATACACGATCTTGCCATTGCGTTATAATATTGTCCGATATATTGTCTGGATATGTGTACACATGCCAACTTTGGTCTAATTTTACTAGAAAGGCCATCAACATCATAAGGGTCCAGTACAATGATGCCTACCGGGCTCTTATGAGGTTGCCGAGATACTGCAGTGCGTCGAGAATGTTCTCCGAGGCGGGTGTTCCTGACTTTTTCGCTATCATCCGAGCTAACGTAGCGTCGTTTTGGAGTAGGCTGAGTCGCTCCAACAATAGCGTACTGAGGGCTGTCTCTGACCAGATTTATAAAAATGGAATTTATAAGTATTGGATTTCCGTCCACCTGGACGGAAATAAAAAATGACTACACTGGAGCATCTGCTCCGTGGCATATTCAGTATTTTTAACTGACTTCAAAAAATGAGGAGGTTCCCAATTTTGTTGTTTTTAGTGTATTTTTCATTTGTATGTGATATGGGTCGTATTTTTTGTGCCTGAAGTAAACGAATTTTATTTTTTTTTTTATTTTTATATAAAAAGCGAATCTCGATTCTTACTATAGTTGCTATAAATTTACGATGTTGAGCGAAAAACTTAAAAGCCAAAACGTTTTAACCAAATAAACTAGTCAAGCGAAAACATACATCGGCTCTCCATTGATTACTTTACTCATTCATAAAGTGATGATATCTATGAACTATACTTTGAACTGAAATCGAACCACCAAATATCAATTTCATTGACTACACAGAAAATAAGTATGAAATAAGTTCACAATAAGACTGCCTTATAAATAGAACAAAGATATTTTAGGGTTCAGTTTCCGATAAGATTGTTAATAAGCCAGCTCCTGCCTTCATTATAGGATTTCGAGTGATCGATCAAACTCAAGTATACGCCTTTGCATACACGGGCAATTTTAAAGCAATTTTGTTTTGAAATTTCCCGTATACGCGCTTCAGTAGACGTACATTTAATATATTTTGGAGTTTAGCCGAATGTGGCGAAATGTGTGGAAAATTTAAGCTGATTGTGTCCATATTTTTTTATCGTTTATGAAGGCACAACTACTACCATTCTCAAACAGATTTTTTTTTTTGGAATCCAGAGATATTGACCTCTAAGTTACTATAACAGAGTTCTTCAATTTCTTTGAAAGCAATACACAGATGACTCAGGTGGAGGCCACGGACCGGCAAGCGCAGCGTAGGACGTCCACCCACAAGATGGGCAGACGACTTGGTAAGAACCGCAGGTCGGCGTTGGATGCTGGCCGCTTCCAGCCGCAGTTCCTGGAGATCAATGAGGGAGGCCTTTGTCCAGCAGTGGACGTCCTACGGCTGATATGATGATGATGAAGACACAGATATTTGTTAAGTGCACTAATGTAAACTAAAGTCTTAGCGTCTTGTCGTCGAAATTGGCCGATCTTTCTCGATTTCAATCGCCCGTGCAACAAGCACATCAGGTAGCCGAGAAATTCGTCTTTGTTCGACAAGTTCGAATAGTAGCGCGATTCGGTTTACCGTGATGAAGCACTACCAATGCAATAACTTTGGCGTAAGTTTCCCGTTTGTTTGTACGGCACGAGAGTTTCAGGGCCATTGCGCAAAAAATTTCAAGAAGTTCCGTTTATTTCTTTAAATTTTGTTTCGAAATTGATAATAATGGGTACGTTTTAATTGCAAAAATAAGATGAGCTTTTCATTTACTCAATGTGTAAATCGCACAATATTTTTCAACATTACTTGTTAGCAATGAAATTAGCATTTATATTCCGATTAAATTATTTCTAGGTACCACTTCGTATCTCTACATAACATGCGGTCAATAAAATGAGGAAATAAAACTTAATTTATTATAATAAAAGATTTAAATCGAATATACAGAAACATCCTATTGGAAAAAGTAATTCATCGAATACGTATGGTTTCAAATTTAACTATAGGAAATGGAATTTATTTAAATTAAATTTTCCAATGCCAGAAAGAAAACTAATAGAGTTGGTTTTTTCGGGAACCGAAGTAAAATAAAATACTGAAAGGAAAATGTGTTGCATTTTTGGGATTCATCGGTATACGTACCTCTCAAACTAGGGAATATCGCAAAACCCAACAAAATGTCATCAATTTGTCGTATAAAATTAAACATATACCTACTCACGCATGCTATTTTTTTTCGTTTTTAGGGTTCCGTACCCAAAGGGTAAGACGGGACCCTATAACTAAGACTTCGCTGTCTGTCTGTCCATGTCTGTCTGTCCGTCTGTCACCAGGCTGTATCTCATGAACCGTGATAGTTAGACAGTTAAAAATTTTCACAGATGATGTATTTCTGTTGCCGTTATAACAACAAATACTAAAAACAGAATAAAATAAATACTTAAGGGGGCCTCCAATACAACAAACGTAATTTTTTTGCTCGATATTGATAACTGCAACAGGTAGACGCTTGAAATATTCACAGAATATTTAATTATATATTCACTTTAAAAATAAATAATTAAATTAAAATAAAACAAATATTTAAGGGGGGCTCCCATACAACAAACATAATTTTTTTGCTCGATATTGATAACTACAACAGGTAGACGCTTGAAATATTCACAGAATATTTAATTATATATTCACTTTAAAAATAAATAATTAAATTAAAATAAAACAAATATTTAAGGGGGGCTCCCATACAACAAACGTAATTTTTTTGCTCGATATTGATAACTGCAACAGGTAGACGCTTGAAATATTCACAGAATATTTAATTATATATTCACTTTAAAAATAAATAATTAAATTAAAATAAAAAAAATATTTAAGGGGGCTCCCATACAACAAACATAATTTTTTTTTTGCTTGTTTTTATATATAATGGTACGGAACTCTTCGTGCGCGAGTCCAACTCGCACATTGCCTGTTTTTATACTACTTGGAGATGAAACAAGCATATAGCCCACCTGTTGTCATGTGGTAACAACACGCCTATAACAAAGTACTATCTCGTAGGTTAAGCACCTTAGAAGCGTGGCCTACGATGCACTGCCGTCCATCAACTTACAGAGACATACAGGAGCAAAACCTCATGTTCCTGCAATTCCACCGGCAACCTATCACACTAATATTATATAAATGCGAAAGTTTGGATGTTTGTTTGTTACTCAATCACGTCATAATGGCTAAACGAATTTCGATGAAAATTAGTATGTCGATAGATTATGACCTGGATTGACACATAGGCTACTTTGAATTGACAAACCACGCGTGCGAAGCCGCTGGCGGAAGCTAGTATACTATAAACTTATATCTCGTCGCGTTTTGTTGAATATGTCTTCCAAAAACACTATAAGGTTTCCTCAATACTTTTTTGATACAATAGCCTGTTTACGAAATATAAAATTTCAAATGTCAGAGAGTCGAATATCGTACTCAATAGTATTGACCAAAAATAGAGATATCCGTGAATTCTCTGTATTTCACTACCAGTATTCTTTTTCACCAATTTATAAATACCGGATGTAAAAGATTTGTCTGAGGTTCGGATGCATGCATTCACTTACACACACAGACCTAGATTCACTTTGCTTTGACACTGCGTTTGTGATATCTAATACCTGTATTTGATATCACAAACGCACGACAGTGGATCCCGCAATTCAGATGTAATAGATCTACATAAGATCATTATACGTGGGAATAGAAGAAGAAGAAATCTAGAAAGTAAAAAAGAAGACATTTATTCACGAACATAATTACATAAGATATAGACAGGAGGAAATACATATTATAGACAATTAAAGTGTATGCATGGAGAAATGATTTTGTGAATATTTTGATGATTGTACTCACAAAACTGATCATTGTTTGAAAACACATATCATGTTACACTCGAGCTATTTCTAGAAATAGGCTTTGTACATCGCGCGCTAACAATGCCTATGGCGAGCGGTCGGCCAGCTATCTTGTCCCTCAACATATCAAAAGCCTACCCTCTGATTTACGTGATAGTTTGAAACCTAAAAATATACCTTGTTACCACAAAAAAGTTAAAACAACTGTTTAACGCGTGTTTACAAAATTCCTTACCAATTTTTGTATAGCATATTTTTAATGTTAAACACATTTAATTATGTAATTTGTGGTATTATACAATATTTATATATGTATATAAAAATATTTATATTGTGGTAAGACCCTTAAAAGTTTATATTAATGAAAAACCGGCCAAGTGCGAGTCGGACTCGCGCAAGAAGGGTACCATTATTTTTTTTAATTTAATTATTTATTTTAAAGTGAATAATATAATTCAATATTCTGTGAATATTTCAAGCGTCTAACTGTTGCCGTTATAAATATCGAGCAGAAACGAGCAAAAAAATCACGTTTGTTGTATGGGAGCCCCCTTAAATATTTATTTTATTCTGTTTTTACTATAGCGGCAACAGAAATACATCATCTGTGAAAATTAAAACTGTCTAACTATCACAGTTCATGTGATACAGCCTGATGACAGACGGACAGACAGACAGACAGCGGAGTTTTAGTAACAGGGTCCCGTTTTACCTTTTGGGTACGAACCCTAAAAAAGTACTATGCGCCAATTTAACATTTTTTGCTCATATTTATAAAATATTTAGAACTTATGCTCCTACTTACCTACCTACCTACATTTTATACTTTTTATTTTTCGTCACATATCTTGGTTTAAGGTTTTTTTGGCTTATAATGGTTAAGTAATTTTACCTATTTTGGTAGATAGGCATATAAGTTATCTGAATTCTAAAATTAACCTATTGATGTAAACTCACGATAGCACAAACCTTTTAAGATGATATATTTCTAAACATTTATAAATGTATTTTAGTTAAATGACCTTTAAGAGAACCAGCTTCGATCTAACTGTTTTTATCTTTATCTGTCACTAGCTGACCAATCCGCAGCTTCGCACGCGTAGTTTTTCAATAAAAACAGTACCCTCCTTCTGCACAGTTGGGTAAATTTTTTCAATAAAAACAGTACCCTCCTTCTGCACAGTTGGGTCAAAAGTAGCCTATGTCACCCGGGGATAGTGTAGCTTCCCAACAGTGAAAGAATTTTTTAAATCGGTTCAGTTTCGGAGCATTATATTCAATACAAACAAACAAATCTTTCCTCTTTATAATATTAGTATATTTCTATCAACTTTTAAAATGTAAAAAGTGGTTATTGTGGCATAACGATAATAGTTGGACATATGTTATTATGAAGTTTTTTGTAGATATTGATATGTTCTTTAATATTGTAGAACATACTTTTGTTCTATCGTCAATAGTTTCCGCAGCGCATGTGACGAAAGACGTTTTAGGGCACATTTTTACACCTTGGGTTACGTTACTTAAGTTTTAGTAAGGATCCCTAATCTTTTCTAGCAATAAATATAGCCTATGTCACTCAGGGTGAATGTAGCTTTTCAATAGTAAAAGAATTTTTGAAATCGACAGAGTAGTTTTTGAGTTTATTCATTACAAACATACACACAAAAATACAAAAATACAAATCTTTCCTCTTTATAATAATAGTATAGATTTGAGGACTGAAGGAAAGAGATATAACCCGACAAAGAGAGTTTAATCGGCTTTTTGAATAACGCAGGTATTGTCGAACACACCATTCATTGCAACGCGAAATGTACCGTTTGACAATTGATTAATGCAATTTCTCTACCTCCTGACTTCGGAGAATTGAATTAATCCTAGTATATTGGATGACGCGTGCATTGTTCAGGTATCGGTATTCGATACCCTATAACAGAGGTAATAATTACAACAACAGTCAGTATGTATCCCGAATAGCGTTTTGCATAAACATATTAGCTACTAGCTGTTGCCCGCGACTTCGTACGCGTTACACTGCTAAATGTGTAGATAATCCAGACACAAAGCTAAACTCACGTTGCAACTTGACATGACACCCCATTTTTATCTCATGGAAACTGATTTATGGGATAAAAGGTAGCCTATGTGGTGATCCAGGTTATAATCTACGTATATACCAAATTTCAACGAAATCGGTTCGCCCGTTACGACGTGATTGAGTAACAAACAAACAAACATCCAAACTTTTACATGTATAATATTAGTGTGATGTACCTTTAGGAGTGTCAAAACTTGCGTTATTGGTATATGGTTAACAAGGGATTAAAAGTGTTATAATAGGTTTTTAATATTAAAAAAGTTTGAAACCTTTGTCTAAATGTCTGTGTGTGTCTGTGACATCGTAATTTCCTAACTGTTGGAGCGATTTTAGTCGGAAAATTTAGGAAAATAATTGAACAACCTATTGTTTATTTTTTAATTATAAATAAATAAATATTCCTGGACATTTCACACGGCGCTATCTAGCCCCAAATTAAGCAGAACTTGTATTATGGGAATCAGGTAACTGATAGAATACTTATATACTTTTTTTTTTATAAATACATACTTATAATATATAGAAAAACATCCAGACCCGGAACAAATATCTGTAGATCATGCAAACATTTGTTCGCCGGCTGTTCGCCCACTGCGCCACGGAGGTTGTCAAATTCTAGTTGTTGTTTACTTTCCAAAGTTTTGTTGCAACAATAGTGTTCCTTTAACTATGTATTAGTATCGCGAAACTTGAAGGATCTTTATCTATTCCAAAAGTTTGCACCTTATTGTATATACTTAAAATGTTTTGGTACAAATCTTACAAGCTGATATGAACAGAGTTCCTCTAGAAGCCCACCGCACAGTAAGTCTAGACTTACTTCCCAACACAACCCCTAATTAACACAAATAGGTCCCAACGAAACAAGCAAATCAATATATTCTTGTACTTTTGCATCGGGGTTTAAATACACTACAGTATATAATTTAAATAAATGGCTAATAAGCTTAAAGAACAACCCCCTAAGAAGACTTAAGAATGTACATTTTATAATGAAAACAATGTGTAACTGGCGCCTCATAAAAACAATTGGTTTCTTGCCGCCCTTGTAAGGTTTGTCAGCTAAATACATTTTTAGGGTTCCGTACCCAAAGGGTAAAACGGCACCCTATTACTAAGGCTCCGTTGTCTGTCTGTCACCAGGCTGTATCCCATAAACCGTGATAGTTAGACAGTTGAAATTTTCACAGATATTTCTTTTGCCGCTTTAACAACCAATACCAAAAACAGAATAAAATAAATATTTAAGGGGGGCTCCCATACAACAAACGTGATTTATTTGCTCGTTTTAGCTCGATATTGATAACGGCAACAGGTAGACGCATGAAATATTCACAGAATATTTAATTATATATTCACTTTAAAAATAAATAATCAAATTAAAATGAAACAAATGACAACAAACGTGATTTTTTGCCATTTTTATAGATAATAGTACGGAACCGTTCGTGCGCGAGTCCGACTGGCACTTGGTCGGTTTTATTAAATATTTGATAATGTCATCCCCAACTAATATGAGAGTGCATTCTGGAAATACATATTAACAATGTGTAATCTTAGACACGGGGGGGGGGGGGGGGCTCGTAGACGCAATTGATTTCTAACCGCCATTGTAAGGTTGAAACCCATATCAGCTAAGTACATTTTAAAAGACTTGATAATGTGACCCTCTACATTCAAGAGTGTGCAGTATATGATGAAAACATGGACAACAATAATAACAATCTTAGACACTGGCGCCTCGTAGACGCAATTGATTATCTACCGCCATTGTAAGGTTTGAATAGACATAAGCTAAATGCCTTTTACAAGGCGTGATAATACAGAGATATTCTTACATACAAACTTTCTTGTAAGTAGGGTTGCCAACCCTACTATACAGTGTTTTTTTTTAACTGTAACAGTACGGCAGCACCCATAACCAGAGGAGATACAGGTGCAGTTTCTTTTAAAACATCAGCTCGTTTTCGAAGAAAGACATTTTGGCATTAAAATTTTTTTGGTCAAGTGTGAGTAGCGCCCTAAAATGAATCAAGTTGGTAAAATTTTTTTTTGATGCCGAGCGATGCAGTCCTTTGTAAGGATCATTTTATTGTATAGGATGAAAAAAATCTGAAAAGCGGAAGTTAGTCGAATTTGATAAAAAGTATTCTTATACAACAGGACAAACAAAATTCCTTCTACAAACATTTTATTAGATTCTAATTGCACATTAAAGAAATATTAATACTGTAGCGATTAAGAAGTTTAGGAACTCCATGCTCTCATGCAGCAATTCTAAAACATTTCGTATTTCAGAACAATTTTGAATTTTGAACATTGTTCTTGCACCTGTCGGACTTTTATATCAGTCATTGCATCATCTTATTTGTCCTATCATGGCATTGTCAAATACGCAAAAAGTAGACTTAATTGAAGCATAATTCCTCAATCGAGGTCTGGGTAGCGTTCCTGATACCACTTCAGCGCATTAGTTGGGCTTCGTCGGTTAAGGAAGTATGCTTCAATTAAGTCTACTTTTTGCGTATTTGACAATGCCATGATAGGACAAACAAGATGATGCAATGACTGATATAAAAGTCCGACAGGTGCAAGAACCATGTTCGAAATTCAAAATTGTTCTGAAATACGAAATGTTTTTGAATTGCTCATGATAGCATGGAGTTCCTAAACTTCTTAATCGCTACAGTATTAATATTTCTTTAATGTGCAATTAGAATATAATAAAATGTTTGTAGATGGAATTTTGTTTGTCCTGTTGTATGAGAATACTTTTTATCAAATTTGACTAACTTCCGCTGTTCAGATTTTTTTCATCCTATGCAATAAAATGATCTTTACAAAGGACTGCATAAATCAACATCAAAAAAAAATTACCAACTTGATTCATTTTAAGGCGATACTCACACTTAACCAAAAAAATTTTAATGCCAAAATGTTTTTCTTCGAAAACGAGCTGATTTTTTAAAAGAAACTGCACCTGTATCTCCTCTGGTTGTGGGTGCTGCCGTACTGTTACAGTTAAAAAAAACACTGTATAATATAGTATCCTACTATATAATATAGTATCCTACTATATAATATAGAATCCTACTACATTAGGGGATCAAATACTATATTTCTAAAAAAAATATATAGTAGGCGAAACTACTATATTTAGCGTAAAGCGGAAAGCACAGCCTTAACCTTTTTTAAAGCCCGCTCCGCTGCGCAATTTCAAAATTATAAATTGCTGAAAAACTAAAAATTAATTTTCATAATTTGTACTCAGAAATCAATCAAATGAACAAAATTTATAATATTATACTTTCTGACCAAAAAATTTCTACTAAATCAACTGTTTAAAAATGGCAAGAAGTTCTTCTGTTAAATAATTCAGACTTGCCTAATATTTTAAAAATTGTATAATTTCTTCTTTCAATTCCTGCAACATCAGCATTCTCAGAGCGCATATTTTCTGTCATGAAGACGAAATGGAGAGATGAGCGTAACAACATAAATTTGGACTGCCAACAAGCATATGAATGCTTGCTTAAAAATAAAAATTTAATTATTAAGGCGCAGAGCAGCAAAAAATATTCATTTAAAAAATAAATATTTTAACCACATACTATATTTTTTTATTTTTTTTTTGCCGTGTGCTATATTTTTTGAGGTAACAGCTTGGAAAATACTATATTTGATAGAAAAATGTTGGTACCCTACTTGTAAGTAGGTATGTGTAATTCAAGTTACTTAAAGTATGGCAAAATAACATATTGTTATGTATTGTAACAAAATCAGGTTTAATTTACAATTTTGCGAGCATAAATAAACTTCCCATTGTTACAAATTCGCTATTTTTACCAACTTCAAAAAAAGGAGGAGGTTCTTAATTCGTCGGAATCTTTTTTTTTATGAAATATATATCGGGGAACATATCCCCGATTACTAGAGGACGCCAGACCGATTCGAGAAATTATTTTTTTGTTTAAAAGGGTATACTTTCCAGGTGGTTCCATTGGCAACAAATAAGGATATGATGATGGGATCCCAAAAAAATCGAGGGCAACCCTCAAATTTTATAGGGACACATGTGTTTATCACACCACCTGCTCGACAATGTCAAATTACAAGTCATGTAAACCTCACTGAAAGCAGGTGATTGAATCCCTACGGCTGAGCCGGGAGTAAAGTTATTGAGTAAAGTATTGAGAGTAAGAGTATTGAATTTAATTATGCCCATTATTAGGCATAATGAAATTTTGAATTTGGAACCTCATTTGTATTCAAATTTGAACCAAAGAGTGGGACACAATAAGAACTTATTCGTAAATCCACCGTCCCTAACAGAATGCACCAACCTAGATTTTGTTTTTATTGTCTCGCAGAAAGTGTGAAAAGTAGAGTATTCTCCGCGTGGATCTCAGCTATCTGCATCTTGGGCGTGATTCAATATGGCGCCCGTGACACAAAACGCTGCTTAATCCCCTCGTTTAATAATCTACTACTTATTATATATTTTCTATAATAATAAAGTATTCTAATAACGGTTATATTTTTGTTAAAAATTTACTTGTATTTTAAGTCAATATTCATCCGTAGATATGCGAGCACACAGAACGTGAACTCATGATAGCATTAAATGAAAGTGGCAGTTCACCTCAGAGTTTTGTGAAACAAACACAAGACTCAGGGCAGTGGAATTTGGTACCGTAATAAAGTTTGAAAGGGCTGTAAAAGAGCAGTAACTGTAACTCGGGGTGGAGCACAGATTTTAGTGCGAAAAGGGAACGCTTCGCGATACCTATTAATTGATATGTTGGTGGTGGTATGCGTTTTCTATCGATATTATATGGTTACGTGAATTATGGAGAAGAAATATTCTCTGCTTTAACGTCTATAATTGTGCTTACCGTTATAACTTTGTACGAACGTCTACGCAAGAAATTAAAATCATCCAGCTAATGACAAATAATATTTATGTTATTCACACACTACCTATATATCTAGTGGCAGATGGACGGATCAAATAAAGGCTGCCATAGATGTTCCTTTGAACGAATGTGCCAGAAGAGCAGCGGTGCGAGAAGAGTGGCGTAGGGTAGTTAAGCGCGCCACAACCCTGACATGACGACCACGACCACTCTGCCAAGAGTGCTACGACTAAGAAGAAGATATATCTAATAGCTAGGAGAATCCAGTTGGGCTGGGCTGCCTTTGGAAAAGTGGAAGATGTCTTTAAATCTAATATCCCGCAATGCCTAAAGATCAAGGTTTTTAACCAACGTGTGCTGCCCATACTGACTTACAGATCCGAAACATGGCCTCTCACATCGAAGCATATATAATCAAAGTCAAAGTTTTGACTTTGACTATATATGCTATCTTTTATTCATTAAAATCTCAAGAATCATTTTAAAACGTCAATTTTACTGCCTGTTCCTTCGCGACCAAACCAGGAAAGAAAGGCAAGAAACAAGGCTGGTTGGTTTTTTTAATGATCCTTTTAGAATACATAACAATAAAAAAATAAATTACGTCTAAATTGTATCATTTTTGAACGAGTTGGAGCAATTTCAATCCCAAGCTTGTCTATCATCTAAATAATCCGATATTATATAGTAGGCTTTTTATAAAGATTTTGTTTAGTTACGTTTTTATATTTGTTAATTTCCAATGTTTGTAGATCACTTGGGAGTTTGTTATAAAAGCGTACAGCTTACCCTTTAAAATATTTACTAACCTTATTTTATTCTAGCATTAAAATTATGATTATCGCTATTTTTCTAAAACAAATTAATATTTTTGTGAACATACATCAGATTTTATATACACCATCAGAGTTGCTCAAAGAGCAATGGAACGGGCCATGCTAGGAATCCACCTCGTCGATCGTATACCAAACGTCGAACTAAAGTCGAAGATGTAGGTATAGGAATCGCAAGGCTTAAGCGGAGATGGGCAGGACACTTGACAACAGGTGGAGCAAGGCAGCCTGGCCAAGAGATGGACGTCGACCGCAGGGCAGACCACCGGCCCGATGGTCTGGCGATCTCGTAACGAAAGTTGGACAGCAATGGAGCTCCTCAAGACCGATTGGACTGGCGACATAGAGAGGAGGCCTATACCCAACAGTGGGCGCTGGAGGCTGGATAGATAGATAGATATACTATAACAATTAGCATAAATAGTGAGGACCAAATTCGACTTTAAATAAAAAAATACACTAACAAACACTACTTAATCTTGGATCAATATTCGACTGGACATTTTACTGTGTGCAATCTACCAATTCTATCAGGTCACAAGAAATCGGAGAGAATAACGTAATAAAGAGTAGAACTGTCTTCGGCAGTGGGTGCAGACGGGTCGAAATGATGATGATAGTGATGATTCTATCAGTTGAATATGATTTATTAGTTGAAGATGATTTTCACAGCGCCTGAAATCAAATTGTAGGGGTATAGAATACAAGCGATGTATTGCTGAGGACATAATTTGTTCTGTACAAGCGTCTGCCCGCGGTTTCGCACACGTGGTTTGACAATAAAAGCATTACCCTCTTACTGCGCAGTTGGGTAAAAAGTAGGCAATGTCTCAAACCCGGTCATAATCTATTTATGTACCAAATTTTATCGAAACGGGTCCAGCCGTAGTCGTAAAAACATAACAAACTGACAGATAGACAGAGTTACTTTCGAATTTATAATATTAGTAAACTTGCAATATTCTCTCTCTTCCCAGCTATGTATCCCACATGGTGGTGGGGTCAGCTTTCCTGCTCGTTCTTCTCCACTTCGCTCTATCCTCGAGGTCGTCATCAGAAACTTGGCGCTCTCTCATGTCTTTTGACACTACATCTCTCCACCTTGTCTTGGGTCCACCTCTAGATCTTCGACCGGGGATGGAAAGTTGTAGTGCCAAATTCCCTACGTGGTCAGGTGGCCTCCTCTTTACGTGGCCGGACCATCGCAGCCGACTCTCCTGCATCTCGTCAGCGATGTCGCGCACCCCCAGGCTTCCTCGCACGTACTCCAGACGCACGTACGTAGAGCAGCGCTGGTTGTTGCAGCCAGCACATGCTGAGTTAAGGACCATGTTGCAACTGTACTTAGTGCATAAGTACATTTAGATTTGTTATGTGTTATCTGCTTTTTTACTTAACTTGTTTTTTTTTAATTGTTTTTCTGTGTTAAATCTGTATGTTGCAAATAAATAATATTCTATTCTATTCTACTCGTTACGGATGTTATCGAGCCTGGTGACGCCATACGTTAAGACTGGTCTTAGATAGTCTTATAAATAAGACCTTTAAGTTTTTAATGGCATTCTTTTGTCGCAGGTGACACCGGTTACTTCTCGCCATTTTAGCCATGCTGCGGCTATTCGGTGCTGAATATTACATTCCACGTTCCCAGAGTTATGCATCATATTACCCAGATACTTATATTGATCACACAAGGTGACCAATTGCCCATGGATGTTGATTGTTGCTTCATTGAATTCATTGAACGACATGAACTGGGTTTTTGGTATACTTAGCATTAGGCCACCGGTCTGTAACTGATGCTTCCACAACCTTAGCGCCTCGGTAGCTCGGCACGGTTCTCGGTGCAAATGGCCGCGTCGTCAGCAAACTTGCAATATTATGCTGACAAATTAATGACTCGGACCTGCTTTTACTTTTACAGGTTTTCGCTTCCAATTAGTTATTATGGTGAAATTGTGAAATTCTGGATATTTCTCTATATATTTTATGTATATCATCATCATCATCATATCAGCCGTAGGACGTCCACTGCTGGACAAAGGCCTCCCTCATTGATCTCCAGGAACTGCGGTCGGAAGCGGTCTGTATGTATATATTTACTGCGGCGTTTATGTATATATTTACAAATAAATAAGAAAAAAGTATTTAAGTATTCTATCAGTTATCTGGTTTCCCTTAGTACAAGCTCTGCTTAGCTTTGAAGTAGATAGCGTTGTGTGAAATGTCCAGCATTATTTATTTATTCATGGATTGGTTATAGCGCCCTCTATCATTTTAGTATCGAACTTATGTATCAGGAATCAAGGCAATGCATCAGACCGGAGAAACACACCCTTTTCCGTAGGAGCTTTACAGAGAACAAACGCCATCTATGATTCGTGTTCGGAACATCGAAGTCCAGCCAAATTACCACTCCTCTTACTCAGTCGTTTATCGCTACCAGCCGCTAGATGGCAGTAAAAAGTTGTTTCAAACTAAATGCGTAAAAAGGGAATCTTTCTGATCTGAAGGTTAACCCCCTCCGGTTAGTTTTAGTAAACATTCTGAGAAGGTACGCTACTCGAAGCTAGATGGCAGTTCGCGGTAAATAAATGTGCTTGATATGATTATATCAGCATACAAACCGCGCCCTTTTTCTAAATGGATCAAACAATGAATGGTCAAATACAGGGTGTCCCAGAACTAGTATGTTATCCAGAGGGGGACCAATTATCGATACTTTTCATCATGAATACGAGGAAATTAAAAAAGTCTTTATAACAGTTAGCTGCTAAATAGAAAAATTGAGTTCCCGTTATCTATTGTTTTTTTTTACTACTAAACTATGGCCTCTTTTATGGATTAAAAATAAGTATTTGTCATGGAGGTTGTATTTCATCAAAGCATTTATGCTGCCTCTTTCATTTTTAAATAGAAATAATGATGTGTCATGCAGGTTGTATTTTATCTTAGTATTATAAGAATGCAATGAGCCTCATTCTATTTTTAAATTTACTTACGTCCCTAGGGGCGTAAATTACATTTACGCATCAGGTATCGAGCTAACAATGACCAACTTTCAGAGCAAGAGTGATGTATATTTTATTTTTATTATTAGAGGTGAGACCGCATGCCCAATGCCATTTTGATTAGAAGTACGCGTGTCATCAAGCGTAGGCTATATAATGGTAACCAACACGACAAGCGACGAAAATTCGGTCAGCAGCAAAAATGTCACTGTCAAGTGTCATCTATTTGTCACCCACCACAGACTACATAAATTGGCTCCACCTATACTTATGTATTTTATTCGTTCAAGTTTGTTTTAATATATACGTATATGTATCGATGTATGTCTATTACCTGTTTGATTATTTATTTTTGTGCGATCGTGAGGCTACCCATGGGTACGCTGAGACGGGGCCTGTTTGGCCCACACAGCACGGAACACCATATTATCTACGTACTCTCCTACCTATGTACATGTACTCAATTTTTATCCTATGTTTTTCCTGTGTCTCTTCATATAATTTTTCCTTATAATTTTTCCTTTTAATCATTTATAATCTTTATGTGAGTAGGTATGTTTGTTCTGTTCTAAATGGCCTGTCCTGTGTGTGTGTGCCAAATAAAAGTATTTTCTTTCTTTTTTTCCCATACTGTTGTCGCTGGGGAAAACCTCGGCGGAAGACCATTTCACGGTATTAAAATATAATGTACTCACAAAAACGATCATGATGAAGAAAGCGCCGATGTAGGAACTGCGAGCGGTCTGCATCGACACGAAGCGATAGTGCTCGCCAGTAATCACATTTCTGAAATAACAAGTTTATTTTTACATTATTTCAAAAACCCCCGGCACTTAAATACCCGTTTTATCCCTACCAGGCGAGACTTTATTCGGAGCGGATCGCACTCACCCTGATGAAAGTTCACGAATTGAACCGAAACAAAGTCGGTCGATACACCGATAAGACGGTACGTGATAAATTCCTTATTTAGAATAATGATGAAAGTATATTCTTTCAATTAAAAAAAGAATTTTGCAAATCGGTTGATAGGTAAATGACGGAGTTCTTAGGTAAAACCATAAAACAATTATGCATCTCTATAAAATTTGAGGGTTGCCCTCGATTTTTTGGGATCCCATCATCAGATCCTGACTTGGTGCCAATGGGACCTTTTAAAAAAAGAATTTCTCGAATCGGTCCAGACGTCATCTTAAAATCGGGGAACATCACACAATCACACTAATATTACATATGCGAAAGTTTAGATGTTTATTTATTTGTTTGTTACTTAATTACGTCGTAACGGCTGAACCGATTTCGATGAAATTTAGTATGTGCGTAGATTATAACCTGGATTAACACATAGGCTACTTTTTATCCCATGAATCAGGTCCCATGGGATAAAAATGGGGTGTCAAGTCAAATTGCAACATCGAGTTTAGCTTTATTTCTAGGTTACCTAAACATTTAGGAGTGTAACGCGTACGAAGTCGCGGGCAACAGCTATTACATATACAATATATATATATATATATATATATATATATACATATATGTATATTCCGACGGATTGAGAACCTCCTCCTTTTTTTGAAGTCGGTTAAAATAGGCGTCAGTTCTTCGAGCTAGTGCCCCGCTCACTGCCACTTCAGCTTGCTAACCCCATGGGTATGTCAGTGTCTTTGGTCTGTGTACGAATCTACTCATTTCTGGTTTACTCTTAATTATATTTTTTCAATTCAAAATACAACACACCCATTAGCACGATTAGCCCAACAAATTATAAACAAATATTGTTAAGTTTCTCTTTAAGTGAATGTAATTCTTTGAGAAATAAATATAACCTTACACCTGATACAAGAAACGATGTTTGACGACCTCTGTGGTGCAGTGGGCGAATAGCCGCCTGAGACGCAGTAGGTTGCCGGTTCGATTCCCACCGCGGAACAAATGTTTGCATGATCTACAGATATTTGTTCTGGGTCTGGATGTTTTTCTATATATTATAAGTATGTATTTGCAAAAAAAAAGTATCTATGTATGTATTATATCAGTTATCTGGTTCCCATAGTACAAGCTCTGCTTAGTTTGGGGCTAGATAGCGCTGTGTGAAATGTCCAGCAATATTTATTATTTATTTATTTTCCTGCCTGATTTTTTCCTTAACCACATGCTATTTACCTCAAATACCCCTTATTATCTTCATTTTCCGCCAACGTCTTAATCGAGGCCATCAGCAGATCATCATAACCCAGAAACTCATCCAGCACAAATCTGGAGAAGGCGTCTCCGAAGCACTCGTCCTGGGTCGGATCTAACGTGACTATCTTCACAGGAATCTTCAGCCGTATCCTGGCGCTGGGTGATAGACGGAGGAAGCCATATTCTAGGGAGTACTCCAGGATATACTCTTCTTCTGAAATATTCATAAAAAAGTATAAATTAAAAATATAATATAAGCCTTCCTTATGCCTCAGTAACCTCAGTTAAACCAGCTTTCTAATAAAAAAGACCGCGTCCGAATCGCACAGATTTGTATTGTACATATTAATTTATTCGACAACAAGTTACATACAAAAGCCGGCTTGCACAACAACCCCTAAACGTATTTAGCGACTAAACACGTTTAAATTAAACGTATTTGTATGATTTGACAACTCCTTAAATCATATTTTGCCACTAATACGTTTAGGTACCGTTGTGCAAATCGCCCTAACAGTATAACATTTAGCACAGTAAAACACTGAGGTTTGTCTCGTTGCTTAGAGACACTTGAACCGCTACATATTATTTAGATACCTACTTATTTATACTATTATTTAGATAACCTGTATGGTCTTTCCAGGGTCCAGCTACCGGGCTTTCCGCCACCCGTCTTTACACTACCGGCCTTTTCTACTGCATTGCCTATCTTCTCTGCTACTGGCCTACCTACCACGCTGACCAACTACGGGACGTCGTGGAGACGTACCTACCGGCCCAAGACGAAGCATCGGCCCTTGCTACCTACGCTGCCACGTGGTTCTCCAGAGCTAAGGAACTAACATCAGGGGAGTGCCGCGTTCAGCCGGAAATCTATTCCACCGCGTATCAATCCGCTCGTTTCTGTCTGTCTACCTAAGAGAGAGTTTAATTCACCCCCACAACCATAGCCAGGCCTAAGGCTCTTCCAGCCTTAGCTATCTAACTATCTATCTGTTAGCATTAGTAAGTACATAAATATATGTATGAAACTCATCATGGTTTTCCTACCTAACCCCCCCCCCCCCCACCCCCTCCCCCCACTAAAAGGCTAGCTAATTAGGTAGGTAACTACTAGCTATACTTCTATCTCTATTCTGCCGTTTGCAACACTAAAGCAACGCGACAATAGATCCGTCACCTTTACCTATACGTAATATACTTATCACAATTACAAACGACCTACCCGCCCAAATTACTGTCATTAACCTTTTACCAAAAGTATATACGCACATACTAAGTAGGCGACAGCAATAAGCGTCCAACTTCTTTATAGATAGATACTTTATTGTTACACCAAATCATAGGTAATACAAACGACCTACCCGCCCAAATTACTGTCATTAACCTTTTACCAAAAGTATATACGCACATACTAAGTAGGCGACAGCAATAAGCGTCCAACTTCTTTATAGATAGATACTTTATTGTTACACCAAATCATAGGTAATACAAACGACCTACCCGCCCAAATTACTGTCATTAACCTTTTACCAAAAGTATATACGCACATACTAAGTAGGCGACAGCAATAAGCGTCCAACTTCTTTATAGATAGATACTTTATTGTTACACCAAATCATAGGTAATACAAACGACCTACCCGCCCAAATTACTGTCATTAACCTTTTACCAAAAGTATATACGCACATACTAAGTAGGCGACAGCAATAAGCGTCCAACTTCTTTATAGATAGATACTTTATTGTTACACCAAATCATAGGTAATACAAACGACCTACCCGCCCAAATTACTGTCATTAACCTTTTACCAAAAGTATATACGCACATACTAAGTAGGCGACAGCAATAAGCGTCCAACTTCTTTATAGATAGATACTTTATTGTTACACCAAATCATAGGTAATACAAACGACCTACCCGCCCAAATTACTGTCATTAACCTTTTACCAAAAGTATATACGCACATACTAAGTAGGCGACAGCAATAAGCGTCCAACTTCTTTATAGATAGATACTTTATTGTTACACCAAATCATAGGTAATACAAACGACCTACCCGCCCAAATTACTGTCATTAACCTTTTACCAAAAGTATATACGCACATACTAAGTAGGCGACAGCAATAAGCGTCCAACTTCTTTATAGATAGATACTTTATTGTTACACCAAATCATAGGTAATACAAACGACCTACCCGCCCAAATTACTGTCATTAACCTTTTACCAAAAGTATATACGCACATACTAAGTAGGCGACAGCAATAAGCGTCCAACTTCTTTATAGATAGATACTTTATTGTTACACCAAATCATAGGTAATACAAACGACCTACCCGCCCAAATTACTGTCATTAACCTTTTACCAAAAGTATATACGCACATACTAAGTAGGCGACAGCAATAAGCGTCCAACTTCTTTATAGATAGATACTTTATTGTTACACCAAATCATAGGTAATACAAACGACCTACCCGCCCAAATTACTGTCATTAACCTTTTACCAAAAGTATATACGCACATACTAAGTAGGCGACAGCAATAAGCGTCCAACTTCTTTATAGATAGATACTTTATTGTTACACCAAATCATAGGTAATACAAACGACCTACCCGCCCAAATTACTGTCATTAACCTTTTACCAAAAGTATATACGCACATACTAAGTAGGCGACAGCAATAAGCGTCCAACTTCTTTATAGATAGATACTTTATTGTTACACCAAATCATAGGTAATACAAACGACCTACCCGCCCAAATTACTGTCATTAACCTTTTACCAAAAGTATATACGCACATACTAAGTAGGCGACAGCAATAAGCGTCCAACTTCTTTATAGATAGATACTTTATTGTTACACCAAATCATAGGTAATACAAACGACCTACCCGCCCAAATTACTGTCATTAACCTTTTACCAAAAGTATATACGCACATACTAAGTAGGCGACAGCAATAAGCGTCCAACTTCTTTATAGATAGATACTTTATTGTTACACCAAATCATAGGTAATTACTTAACCTAGAAAACTTAAAGACTATTATTATAAATAAAATGAAATGGAATGTAGAAGGGTAGGACGTCCTTCAGCGAGATGGGTGGACGACATCGTTATAGTCGCGGGCCGTCAATGGGCGAGACTAGCGCACGATCGTGGCGGTTGGCACAAACTTGGGGAGGCCTATACCCAGCAGTGGGTGAAGTCGGGCTGTGGATGATGATGATGATTATTATAAATACGGGATTTATCACGAGCCGTCTTACCGGTGTATCGACCGACAATGTTTCGGTCCAATTCATGAACCTTCATCAGGGTGAGTGCTATCCGCTCCGAATAACGTCTCGCCTCGCACTACATTAGATTACTAGATTTAGACTTATTCGGAGTATTTCGGAGCGGATCGCACTCACCCTGATGTAGGTTCACGGATAGAACCGAAACATTCGTCGGTCGATACACCGATAGGACGGTACGTAATAAATCCCGTATTTATAATAATGATTAAAATCAATCACGAAAGTTTTCTAAGTAAAACTTAGACTAATACGTGGTGGTACAATTATCGGTTTTATCGTTAAAAGCGATCTTTTCCAGGCAACTTTTGGATGAACTGGATTAAAAAAACTTATAATTTATCTCTTTTTGAGTCAGGGGTTAAAAAAATAGCCTTAAATTTCACACAAAATATAGGTCATATTTATTTATCGGTAAAAATTCAATTACAGGTCATTTTCCTTAACATAAAATAAAATTGGTACCTTCAGGTTGGTACAATAATAACCATAAATTTCAACACGTCAATTACAGATTTAAAAAAAAAAATATATACAAACTAGTATTTCGCCCCGAACTGAGATCTCGCGAGTCTCCCATATAAACAAAAATATATTATTCGTAATCTTTGACTCAAATATGTAGTGCCACGAAATAAATAACCGTATAACTTGACCTCCAGTTTTATTAAAATTACAGATAACGGAAGTTCATGTTATTTGGTTCCACTTGTTGGGGTACAAACTGCAGTTATTCTGGATTTCCGACTTTTGCCTACATTTGTGTCACATAAGCCACACGCATATCAAATTACAGCACTGTACTACTTAGCTCATTTAGTCACACCAAAATTGTGCCATCACTACCTACATCTGTATCAAATTTCACGATGATCGGATAAACGCTTCTAAAGTTATCCTCGGACAAATAAACATTCATACATACATACATACAAAGCCGATCTGCTCAAATTGATTTGGAGATCTCATATG
Organism: Philereme vetulata; assembly: GCA_918857605.2. Lineage (NCBI taxonomy): Eukaryota > Metazoa > Arthropoda > Insecta > Lepidoptera > Geometridae > Philereme > Philereme vetulata. The sequence goes on along the minus strand of OU975460.1, from coordinate 1,600,367 downwards.
TCATAAACAAATATTATTACATAGATTTTACAACTCTACAATAATATAAGATCTAGATCAATCAATAATTGACAAATCTCATTTACAATGTCTTGAAAATTTTAGAGTAGAAGCTTCCGCTTTGTGGTTTGTCAATAAAATCGAATTGTGTGAATATCTTATAATCCAGGTGATAACGGTATTGACCCAAACGTTGCAAAAATCTCAGTGTTACAAACTTTTTAATTTTTTCCTTAGAAACAAATATTGGCGACTAGCTGACCAATCCGCGGCTTCGCACGCCTGGTTTGCCAATAAAAAGTACCATATTATTATGTGTTAATCCATGTTTTGATCTACGTACATACCAAATTTCATCGCAATCGGTTCAGCCGTTCCGGCGTGAAAGAGTAACAAACGTGCATACATCTATACATACAAACTTTCGCGTTTATAATATTAGTTAGGATTTGTTATATTTGCTACAAAAATTGTATGTTTACCTACAGGTGGTAAATGACGCTATACTCGTATGTATGTATACAATGTTTTGTCTATCTTTGACTCGAATTCAAATTCAAGTTCGAAGCGTCGAACGAGTTCGCTTTGTTTTTGTGATGTTCATATCACTGTATTTTATTTAATTAAATTTCAAAAAGTCAGTTCGATGACTTAATGTCTATTTAATTGTTGTTTTTTTAAGATAATATTATGTTTTTGGCAGATGTAGGCACCTGCATTAATTTTTTGTTAAGTAAGCTCATTGTATTATAAATTGTGTATCACCTACATATGTAAGTATAATAGAATTGCATGTTTCTTAGTAAGCGATTTATTATGTAAAATGAGAAACTAGCTGACCAATCCGCAGCTTCGCACGCGTAGTTTTACAATAAAAACATTACCCTGCTTCTGCGCCGTTGGGTAAAAAGTAGCCTATGTTACTCAGGGATAATGTAGCATTCTAATGGTGAAATAATTTTTGAAACCGGACCAATAGCTTTCGAGCTTATTCGTTACAAACATACAAATCTTTCTCTTTTTTTAATATTATTAGTATAGATAAATAATCTTGAACCGTAAACCGAATGTCATGGTTGAGGAAACCTTATGGTTGTTATGGTACATAAGCGCTAATCATAATTTTGAATGGTCAGTAGTTTTGTTAGCTTAACTAACTTTCAGCACAAATTACTCTCAGGGTTTTGTAGACGGCAAAACTGAATCCTAATAAATTCATAATTTGGCGAACTCCGTGGCGCAGTGGGCGAATAGCCGGCTGAGACACAGGAGGTTGCGGATTTAGTTCCCGCCGTGGAACAAACGTTTGCATGATCTACAGATATTTGTTTCGGGTCTGTTTTTGTTTTCAAAGGTCTTTATTAACAGAAATACTTATGTAACAAAATATCGCTAAACACAGTCCAGGTATTTTAAACAACTAATAATCCACTAACTTGCCGGCTGAAGCGCCTCTGAAAATCTTTTGACCAAATTGTTATTTATACTTAACTATTTAACGTTTTAAATCTAGAATGTATATACAGTGTAAACTCTATATAACAACACTCAAGGGACTGAGCATATTTTGACGTTATAGAGAGTTGTCGTTAAATGGAGAGAAGTAAAATCTGTATTAGAAAAAGAAAACGTTTATTTCTGATTTGTCTTGTTAAATTGTTTTTGTTGATTTGTGTTGTCTTGATTTGCGTATCATTAAAACTTTTTCGTCAATACACAGTGATTTTCTCTTACTAACCATGTTTACAATTTGAAAGTTTGTGAGCTACTAAGAATAGGACAACGTATAGATAAAATCCATCACTTCTACTAACTACAATCTGCAGCTACACGTGCAAGCAATCCCATTTTGTAAACAAAAGAACGGATTTCTTAGAAAGTTTGGTGTGTATTATGCCGACAGTCGAGTTTATTATGGTCTAGGATAATAAAACGACAAAAGGATATACACAGCTGCGCAGTTTTTACTAATTTGGAAACTTAAAAAGAACTTTTTATTACAAATTATTGTCGTTATTGAGAGTGGGTGTAATGCTATACAGAGTGTAGCATTGTATGCAAGACAAGCTAAACCAACCAAAGCCGAGTGATTTCGACGCTTTAGAGAATTTGTCGTTAAAACGAGTGACGTTACATGGAGTTTACACTGTAATGCTTTTTATGCACATAGCTTGTTAAACATAATTTTATGTGCACATTTTTAATTTAAATCTCCTCATAATATAAATATGTATTTACAAAAAAAACGTACATAAGTATTCTTTAAGTTATCTGGGTCCCATAGTTCAAGCTTTGCTTAGTTTGGGGCTAGATAGCGATGTGTGAAATGTCCAGCATAACTATGAATTATCAATTATGAATTATTATTGTCAGTCTAAAACTCTTCTATTTTTTGAGGTCCGTAGATTTAGTAGGGTTTTTTATAACATCCAAAAATTAATCATCACTAAAACTTATCATTATTATAAATACGGGATTTAACACGTACCGTCTTATCGGTGTTTCGACGGACAATGTTTCGGTTCAATTCGTGAACCTTCATCAGGGTGAGTGCGATCCGCTCCGAATAACGTCTCGCCTCGCATTGTCGGTCGAAACACCGATAAGACGGTACGTGATAAATCCCGTATTTATAATAATGATTGAAATCAATCACGAAAGTTTTCTTACTAAAACTTATCATTATTTTATAATCTATATACTCATACTATAAAAAGGTAAAGTTGTTTGTATGAAATCACAAATTCTGGGGGTAATCTCAGAAACTACTGAAGCAATTTTGAAAATTCTTTCACTAATTGAAAAGTACACTACCCCTGAGCACAGCTAAAGTTTGTATTGATTAAAATCCGCACGAATGGTTAGCTAGTATTTTATATATCTTTATACTTATCCCTCTGCGATATTTCTTCATTTTAAATTTTAATCTATCTTTATTACTTAATATAAAAAATCAATTGCCGCATGTATGAAAGTTCATCACTTGAGAACGGCTAAATCGATTAGGCTGATTTTTTTTTTGTTGTGTTCTTAGTTTTTAAGTTTGTATGAAAGAATATTTTGAAAGTTGCCCGGGAAATTTGAAAATTCTGGCAAAACTATAAGTGCTTAATTATAAACCATTAGTCTTTATTTTATTTTAAAACCCGTGCGAAGTCGGGGCGGGTCAACTAGTTATTACTAAAATCTCACCTTTCATTGACTCATTAGATGCAGCGCTATCCTCATCCGGAGAGTCCTGAAAAAATAATAATTAAACATGCTGAGACAAGGTGTATGTATACCTGGTAACCTGGTGAACCTTCCTAAAGACTGCCACAGACCGTAGACAGTGTGACGTAAGTTTTCAAGATGAAGAGACAGTGCTATACCTACTTCACTGTACAGCCACAATTAATACCAGACAGCTAACAGGTCTGCATGAGCTCACTTCGTAAAAACGCCATTGATATTGTAAAAATTGCTGCCATCATCGCAAATTCCTTCTCCATTACTTTAAGGAATAAGGATGGTTAGATTCCAATAGCTCATATTTATTTTCAAGTGTCAACCTAAGGAATGTTTGTCATTACGGAAAATTTTAGGGCTATTAAAAGTATCCCTAAAATTACGGATTTAAACACGTTACTTTCCCCGTGATACGGGATATCTCCTAAAACCAGACAGGATTTGAAAAGGTTGCGGGTTTAATGCCCAAATTCATCCAGCATCCCAAAATTATGATGATTTTAAAAGTCAGTTCTAATGAGGGTTTTTCACGGCCACGTTTTTTATAACTGCCAACAGATGGCTTTGCTATGTCGTATTATGCTGATTGAAAAAAGAAATTGAAATGTCAATTGACCCACTGATTGACAATGTCAGCACAATTGACAATGTCAGCAATATATTCCGAGGACCAGACGCTCTGCGGTGCGCCACCGCTACATGGTCGAAATACCTCCCTTTCGCACAAAGAGGTTCTCTTCGACCTTTATTATGCGCACCGCCAAAGAGTGGAACGCCTTGCCAGAGTCTGTGTTTCCTGATAGCTACAACCTGGGTATCTTTAAATCGCGAGTGAATAGGTTTCTTCTAGGCAAGCGTGTACCATCGTAGACTGCATCATCATCATCACTTACCTTCAGGCAAGATCGTGGTCAAACGCAAGCCTATAATGTATAAAAAAAACATTTGTTTTTGCGTAAATGACGAAGTGAGATTGGTTTAGACAAATGATGTTGTGTCTATCAAATTTTAGCATATAAACTATATTTTTGGCGGCTTATCTCAAGACAGCGCCATCTAATAAGCTACTTAAGGCGCTAACCGTAGCCGATGACCTTGAACGAATGGGCGTAGCTATTGTTTCGACCCCGCACCTTCCGCCACACGCATCTAACAGACCAGCAAATAGGTGAGCGCGAGGCAGCCGAGCACAACCCTACCGTACGACAGTCAGCGGTACACTGCCGCCCGTCGCCCGCGCAACCGCCTTCTAAGGGTACGCCCGCTAATTATTCGGAAAAATTTAAAATAATTAATTGCCACTTGAAAGACCGGCGCAGCACAGAATCATATATTCAACTAGAAGGTCTTTGCCCACATTTAGGTGAAAGAAACATTTTAAAATTGTACGTCGTTTAGAGGTTGAATCAAATTGAAAGTCGAAAACAGCTACATTTTGTTAATTTTTTTCTCATAGTAAATAAACAGATAGAACTTTTTTGTATGTTCACTTTGCAGATAAAAGGTCCAATGAATGACATTTATTTTTTTGAAACTGATTCTTCCCTGAGGAGAAAGCCTTCAAATAAGACCAATCAGCTACTATATTCGCCTTAAGTTGGAACATGTTTCCTCCACCCTAGAATTAAAATTACTTAAATACTTTTTGTTGAATGGTATATTTGGGGCATTCCAACAAAGGAAATTACATTTCCAGCTGCTGAGATTAACGAATAATATAAATTTATATTCCCACATGTGTAGCTCAGTGGCTTTATTCGAAGGCTTGACGGATATTCGAAAGCTTAGTGGGTCTGCTCGCTGCAAGCTAGGCACGCAATGTTAAACACGCGAGCTTCTATGAAACTGGTAGTTTTAATCGTTTTAAATATTGTGCTTTTATTAGCACCAACAGCCTTTAGGCATAGACTAGCGGCATTATATTTCTGCTACTCGTTTATTTCAACCAAATGATAATATAATTTACATCGACGACCTCTGTGGCACAAGAGGTTGCAGGTTCGATTCCCGCCGCGGTCCAAATGTTTGAATGATCTAAAGATATTAGTTACAGGTGTTTTTTCTATATATTATAAGTATGTATTTACAAGTAGTGTTCTATCAGTTATCTAGTTCCAATAGTACAAGCTCTTCTTAATTTGGGGCTAGATAGCGCTGTGTGAAATGTCCAGCAATATTTATTGATTTATTTATTGTCTAAGATTTGTTCACATTCCTGGCAATATAAGTTTGTATGAATGTGGTGCCTTACCGATAAATAAGCTCTTCGTTATATTTTCGCGCGAACGACTGCAAAACATCGAATTATGAAAAGTCGACACCAATCGGGTCAACACGCATTCCCCGCACTCTGTACTCTACAAGTGTATACTTTTGAAATCAGGAGGTCAATTTCCGTAACATAAAATAGTAAAACTCGATTATCAGTCGTCTCGTTATGTTATGTCCTCAACGGTATTCACGTATCTGACAATACAATGGTATGAGTTGACTGGCATCATGCGATTATACTCTGTTTATAACAAGCTAATTCTATTATATGTATAAAAATATCGTGTCACGGTGTTTGTGTTCGCACTCCTCCGAAACCGGTCAACCAATTTTAATTTTGTATATTTGGTAGGTATGAAATTAGGTATGAATTAGGTATTTTTCCACCGCCCATTTTTTTAATTGCAATTTTAGTATTTTATATGAACAATATCCAATAACCGTCGTTCATTAACGCGAAGTCATTTACATGAAGTGTCGCGTATTTAGGTCAATCTTCGTTGTGTTTTTAAAGTTGTTTTACGTGAATTGGCCCCTGGTGTCATGTTATCTTAGATACTTACATAAGGTAACGTCGAGCTAGCATCACTTTCATCCACCAACCCAATAATCCCTTCCCAAATCGAGGACGACGGTGTCACGTCAGCGCCGCTCACAATGGTCACATTAACATCTACTGCCTCTTCAATAGGATTGTCCACATATGCAGTCCCCAGAATGTATTCCGGCGTGTAGTCTTCCAGTTCTGCGTGGACGCGAGTTATGTTCCCGTAGTCTGTACCGTCAGCAAGGTATCCATCATCTTCTTTTTTTCTGTGGTCGCTTGTAGACGCTTCTATGTTTACGAATCTGCAGATTGAAATGTTTTTGGATTAAATAAAATAGGTACTTACATCTGAAAAATAGTTTAGTTTTCTTACTTTGCGCCAAGCACGAATAATGCCAAACCTTTTTCCCCGCCTTCGGCTCATAATTATCACGCAGCGCTTCGCTACAGAAAAGATTACAAATGCTAAATAGATATTACCAATAATATATCTACGTTTGTGTAACTGCATTGGGTTAACACTTGACATTTTGTAATCGTCTCGCTGCTGGTGTATGTAAACGCTAACGAGAGTTATTGGGAACTGACCCTCTGGATATTTCGAAATCACAAAAATATAAATCTCTCCGTAATCAGGTAAATTCAAGGAACAAGCTAAAACTTAGGTAGAGTAGGTACAACAAACTTAAGCTGCTGTCATCAACCCAAAGTCCTATTGCATTATTTCAAGGAGTTATGATGGCCTGGGTCAGGTTAGAAGGAAGACAACTAATGCACCCCCAGTACGTGTCCCCAAACCCTAGAATTATAATTAGACAAACGTATGCAGCCCAGAAGCGACAATACATCGGTAGCGTAGCATGTCGTGCTTAGTTCCAATTTTGGCCGCCACCGTCCTAGATAAAACGGATGCACTAAAAGGGGCCATACACGTGTATGGCGGTCCGTGCGACTGTCATAACGTTATGACAGTCGCACGGACCGTCCCACGGAGTGGGGTCGTTGGCGACAGGTTCGATCGTGAATGGGGTGTTCGTAAAGTGGACCTGTATTGTAATCGAACTGTCGTGTCGGTGCGACCGTTCGACGAATAGTCCGTGCATTCGTCGTGCAGTAATAATTGTTTATGTCCACCCTAAGACAAAGACCTAACTATTGTAAAGAAGAATTCGTATGAGATAATGGCCAACAATAATATCGGCGATTTTAAACAAAAACAAATTAATCGGGTTTGGGTATTTTTCTATGTATATATTATGTTAGTATTTACAAAAACATATACAGTGTTTTTTTTTAACTGTAACAGTACGGCAGCACCCATAACCAGAAGAGATACAGGTGCAGTTTCTATTAAAACATCAGCTCGTTTTCGAAGAAAAACATTTTGACATTAAAAATTTTTTGGTCGTGTGAGTAGCGCCTTAAAATGAATCAAGTTGGTAATTTTTTTGATGCCGATCGATGCAGTCTTTTGTAAGGATAATTTTATTGTATCGGATGAAAAAAATCAGAACAGCGGAAGTTAGTCAAATTTGATAAAAAGTATTCTCATACAACAGGACAAACAAAATTCCTTCTACAAACATTTTATTAGATTCTAATTGCACATTAAAGAAGTATTAATACTAGCGATTAAGAAGTTTAGGAACTCTATGTTCTCATGAGCAATTCAAAAACATTTGGTATTTAAGTACAATTTTGAATTTCGAACATGGTTCTTGCATCTGTCGGACTTTTATATCAGTCATTGCATCATCTTATTTGTCCTATCATGGCATTATCGAATACGCAAAAAGTAGACTTAATTGAAGCATACTTCCTCAACCGACGAAGCCCAACTAATGCGTTGAAGTGGTATCAGGAACCAGGGAGCCTAATACGAACTTTATATTAAACATTCAAGTTCCAGGCAGTTCACTTTACGGCCTAATACTGCCTTGTTCTATTTGGTAATATGAGGTACCCATACAGCAACACGGCCACCGGCGGACCGGAGGGGAGTAGGCATACGCAGGCGTTCCCCTCTGTCAAAGTATAAGTCCACGTGGGCCTATGCGTATAATAAAACTAGTTGCAGCCGCACTGCTCACTAGACTAAATCTAGTTGCGTGTCTGAATCGACGTCCTAAAAAAATGCCGAATTGCCCGGTTTTTTGCTGCAAAAAGAGATCTGCCACGTCAAGTCTACAAAAAGATGGCGTTACCTTTCATATGTAAGTAATTTTTAATCACATCATTACTATTTACTTCTTTTAAACTTAAAAATTACAATATTATCGGTCGTTGTTTTGGATTGGTTTACCAACACAGGCCACTCGCTTTCATACAATACGCGGATCGGTCGAGCAACTGATCCAAGTTTGTTTCTGAGAAGCCGCTGTCACCGAGCGATAGTGTTGTTGCCGGATTGTTTGTAGATAGTTATCGATAAAAATGGTCAGTCTTCTATTCGGAGACATTTTTGAGATTAAGTTTTTTGGTACAAGTATTATATTGTGAGCTTTATATATTCATAGTTAAAATGCATATAAAACAATACTTACGCGCATTAGCGCTTTTATTAAAATTACGTAGGTACTGAGAACTTCAACCATAACGTTTTTTTATTTATTTATTGCAGGTTTCCTAAAGATTCAATTTTAAGGGATACATGGAAGACATTTTGTAATAAAAAAATAACCTGGATTCCCACAAGAAGTAGCGTCATTTGCTCAAATCATTTCGAGGCCTCTGACTTTCAAGTGTTAACGAACAATAGAAGGAAATTAGTCGAGGGCGCCAAACCCACTCTAACACCAAACTGTACTTGTTCCGTAAGTTTTTTTTTATATCATGTATAGAGTACAGCCTCCATGATGTAATTCACCTTCATCAGCGTGGTAAAATAAAGCATAGATATCTAGATATAAAAATTTTAAATGTTTACTATAATTTTCCAGGGTCATCAACAATCATTGAATAAATCAGATGCGACACAATCATCTCATGATGCCTTTAGTGCCACTCTCACTATTACTGATCCGTTGCTATCTCCGTGTACATCGTCAAATCTTCAAGATGTGAGTTGCATTTAATTGCCTGAAGATGTTTGATTAAATTGTTACTATATTGAACAAATAGTAATTTTTACTATTTTACTATTGAGAATAAGCAAGCTATGTGGATATTACTATATATACCTAGTCAGGTCATAAGTATTGTCACACAGTAAAAACTTTTCTTTTAGAATGCTGGCCACAAAAAAGTTTATAGAATTCGAATTTCGAATTGTTCATGAAAATAAAAATGTATACTTTTTTAGAATTTTACTCATTTTTAAATATGGAGTGGACGCTAAAAGAAGACCGTGTTGCAGTTATTGCGTTGCATCGTTGCGGTTACGCGCCAATTCAAATTTTTGACATACTGAAAAATTTGAATATAACCAAAAGATTCGTTTATCGCACCATCAAACGATACAATGAAGACTCTAGTGTAGATGACAGGTCAAGAAGTGGTCGCCCTCGGTCTGTTAGGACTCCAGCAGTGATAAAAGCTGTGAAGGAGCGAATTCAAAGAAATCCCAAACGTAAGCAGAAACTGTTGGCCCTTCAGATGGGGTTAAGCAGAACCACGGTGAAAAGGGTGTTAAATGAAGACTTAGGGCTTCGGGCATATCGAAGAAAAACAGGGCATCGTTTGAATGCTCGTCTAATGGACCTGAGACTGAAGAGATGCCGCGCTTTGTTGAAGCGGTACGCGGGAAAAAAATATTGGGAAATTCTTTTTTCGGATGAAAAAATTTTTACCGTAGAAGAGAGCTACAATAAACAAAATGATAAGGTGTACGCACACAGTAGTGAAGAAGCGAGCAACCGTATTCCGCGTGTCCAACGAGGTCATTTTCCATCCTCGCTCATGGTATGGTTGGGAGTTTCTTATTGGGGCTTAACAGAGGTAAATTTTTGTGAGAAAGGTGTAAAAACGAATGCAGTTGTGTATCAAAATACAGTCCTGGCGAACCTTGTGGAACCTGTTTCTCATACCATGTTCAATAACAGGCACTGGGTATTCCAACAAGATTCGGCGCCAGCTCATAGAGCGAAGAGCACACAAGACTGGCTGGCGGCGCGTGAAATCGACTTCATCCGGCACGAAGACTGGCCCTCCTCCAGTCCAGATTTGAATCCGTTAGATTACAAGATATGGCAACACTTGGAGGAAAAGGCGTGCTCAAAGCCTCATCCCAATTTGGAGTCACTCAAGACATCCTTGATTAAGGCAGCCGCCGATATTGACATGGACCTCGTTCGTGCTGCGATAGACGACTGGCCGCGCAGATTGAAGGCCTGTATTCAAAATCACGGAGGTCATTTTGAATAAACTTTAGTGTAATAAGAATCTATGTTATGTTAAGTTTATTTTGGTATATAAATGGTTACATAATGAATAAACTTGTTTCAAATATTTTATATTAAACATGTGACAGAATTTATGACCTGACTAGGTATATATATGATAACAGTATAATTATTATATTATCTTATTTGTTTTTCAGGTTCAGCCAAAGGAAACATCTAAAAAAGGTAGTCCCACTATTGCACTTACACCAAGAAAAAGAAAAATGAAACAACAGCTAGACTGTCAGAGAAAAAAAAATTAAAGACTCTAAGCTAAAAAACTTTTCTTAAAGAAAAAAGTTGCTGGCCTAGAAGAAATTCTTCAGAGTCTAGATAAAAAAGCTTTGATAGATACGGAACAAAAGATGGTCCTTGAAAAAATTGGCGTTGAAGAGGCAGAACTTATTAAGCGTCGACTAACGAAATGTAAAAGTGGGAAGCTCTCACGAGCTAAGTATTCACCAGAACTGAGATGTTTCGCTTTAACTCTCAACTTTTACTCCCCAAAAGCCTACAAGTACATATGCGTCTACAAGAATTTCTTTTCTATTGAAAAAAACAAACCCACAAAAATGTATTCATCATATTTATACAAAACTAATCCATTTTAAAAACCAGTGATAGTTCTGTGTCAGTATCTATCACTGGATTTTAAAATGATTTATAAACATAATTATTTACGTACATACGGTCTACTCTCCGTAACCTGATGCGTGCGCATTACGCGACAAGTCTATTAGTGTTATTGTAGTACTTAATAAATAAAGTCCATTTTTATAAGAATATCTACCTTTGTATATATTTTAAACCTAATTTCCTTAACCGAATTCTCCAATTTATCGATAATGCTTATCGACAGTTGTAACAACTATGGCTGTAAGGACTTGTCAATGTAGTTGCATCATTACATTATACTGTTATGACACGGAATGTTTAGATGTGTGTGTGAAATTGTTAGTATGTTTTTTAAATGTCATGGTGTGACTTTCGTAGAAATAGACGATTGTTTTTATGTGCGAATTTGAGAAAGTGTGCGTAGCGCAAATTTCCCCCCGCAAAAAATTACAGAAAGTTTTGTATTGGTAAATTACGCTATGGCTACTCCCCTCCGGACCGCCGGTGGATCGTGTTGCTCTATGGAGGTACCTAACGCTGGCCGGATTGCAGCTGGCTTGTTACGGATACGTTGTCTATGGCCGGTTTTTATGTTTCGCCCGCAACGTTCAGAAACGCCGCTGAATATTTTTCGGAATGCTACGGTTTTATTTTCTAACACATTAAGTGAGAAAAATAATTCAATTTAATAAAATGTTGATACAATTTACTAAAGAATGAACGTCGTGTCAGAAATTTCATTGCAAGTATGTAGTTACGAGTTGGATCACCCCAAAAGTAATGATAATCAATAATAAACACAATGAATAAAATAAAAAAATAAATTTATTTCTCAACATAGTCTCCTAGCAAGTATATACATTTAGTCCATCTCTTTTCTAAACCTAAAATTCCCTTAGAAAAAAAATCTTTATCTTGACTCTCAAAAAAGTCCTCAACCGCGGCCATCACGTCGCTATCATCGTCAAATTTCTTGCCTCGGAGGTGTTCCTTGAGTCGTGGAAAGAGATAGAAGTCACTGGAGGCTAGATCTGGTGAATAGGGGGGGTGTTCCACCAGCTCGAAGCCCGCTTCCTGAATGGCAGCCATGGCAATTGCAGCTTTGTGAACCGGTGCGTTGTCTTGATGGAACAGCACTCCAGCCCGCAGTTTGCCTCGCCTTTTCTCCTTAATAGCCTCCCGCAATCTTCTTATTTGTGCTGCATAGTAGGAGCCTGTAATAGTGGCCCCCTTTTCCAAGTAGTCCACCATGATTATTCCTTTAGCGTCCCAAAAAACAGACGCCATAACCTTCCCTGCTCAGCTTGACACTTTGAATTTCTTCGGCGTCGGTTCATCGGATCGTTTCCATGTCATCGATTGTTGTTTTGTTTCAGGATCAAAATGGTGGATCCAGGTCTCGTCCATGGTCACAAAACGTGACAAAAATTATCTTTGTCTGCCTGAAACTTTTCGAGATTTGCTCTTGACATGTCAACTCGTTTCTTCTTTTGCTCGTCGTTTAACATTTTCGGTACACAACGCGCGGAGACCTTTCTCATATGCAATTCGTTCGCAAGGATTCTTTGAATGCTGCCATATGAGATCCATGTGACCTCAGCTACATGCCTGATAGTCACTCTTCGATCTTCCAATACAACTTCTTCAACTTTTTTCACATTTTCTTCAGTGAGGGACGTCGATGGGCGTCCTTCGCGGTGTTCGTCTTCTGTCGATGTTCTTCCCAGCTTAAACTCCTTAGCCCAGCGTGCAACTGTGGAATATGGAGGAGAAGAGTCCCTTAATGTTTCCACCAAGTCGCTGTGTATGTCTTTGGTACACATTTTTTTCAAGCAGAGGTATTTAATGACTGCTCTTATTTCGTGTTTTTCCATTTTTATGTTCACTCCTTGACAGTCCGTATTCATATGAATGTAGCTCCCGGGAATCGTGGCCTATTTATATGATTTTTTTTTCCTGAACTAGTGGGTAACTGAGCAAGTGACTGATATTTTTTTGTATTTTTGTGTGCACTAGAAATAACTGATTATAACTACTTTTGGATCACCCCTAGTAAGTACTTATTTCTTAGTATGTCAAAATCACAACGATACTAGGTTTCCGAACGGAACGTCGTCGTTGTATGGCGGCAAGTTCCTCGTTCATAACTTTTGCTAACCACTTGAGAATCTAAGTGATGGAATTCTCTGATAACTTTTAGTAAATGTAGTGTAGAGCTTGTGAGTAATAGTTTAAATGGTGGTCAGTGTAAAATGGCGTAAGTATTTCAGATTTCGTTACACGGGGTTGTTTTTTTTTTGTTTTAGATACCTACTTTTTAATTTACTATCTATTTACGATGCTTTTATTTATTTGAGATCGTCAGATGATAGTTCTCGGTGACGGCGATGATAGTTCGTAATAGGCCCCCAGACCGCGATGTACCACTACCACTACCTGGGGGCCTATTACGAACTCTTAATTCCAGGCAATATACGCTGTAAACTGAACTGCCCGCCATTTTTGTAATATGAACTTGTAATGGCAGCCAGTCAGAAGTCACGTGACACTTGACCGACTTCTAAACGAAAAGTGGCTGGAAATACCGTAATACGAGTGTCCATTTGATATTTCTATCCATGTTTTATCTGTCAAATCAAACCATTCTGTTTACGCTGCGACAATTGAGCTTTTTGTGAATTGTATTGTATAAAAAATATTGTTTTCGGCCATTTAACCTCCATAAAAATGAGTGAAGAGTTTGATGTTTGAGTTTGATGTGTGAGATGTTTGAGATCTTGGAGAGTTATTCTTCGCAGGAGAATATAAATATGAAATTACAGAGAAAACGGCTACGAGATGAGTGCAATCCGTTTTCTATGAGCGACGCCCAATTTATCAATCGCTACAGGTTGTCGAAAGAATTGGTGCGTAATCTATTTCTTTGTGGGAGTTCAAAAATTCCCATAGTGTCTCGAGCTGAGTTAAGTTCGAGCACGCCGTCACCGAGAACTATCATCTGACGATCTCAAATAAATAAAAGCATCGTAAATAGATAGTAAATTAAAAAGTAGGTATCTAAAACAAAAAAAACAACCCCGAGTAACGAAATCTGAAATACTTACGCCATTTTACACTGACCACCATTTAAACTATTACTCACAAGCTCTACACTACATTTACTAAAAGTTATCACAGAATTCCATCACTTAGATTCTCAAGTGGTAAGCAAAAGTTATGAACGAGGAACTTGCCGCCATACAACGACGACGTTCCGTTCGGAAACCTAGTATCGTTGTGATTTTGACATACTAAGAAATAAGTACTTAACTACATACTTGCAATGAAATTTCTAACACGACGTTCATTCTTTGGTAAATTGTATCAACATTTTATTAAATTAAATTATTTTTCTCACTTAATGTGTTAGAAAATAAAACCGTAGCATTCCGAAAAATATTCAGCGGCGTTTCTGAACGTTGCGGGCGAAACATAAAAACCGGCCATAGACAACGTATCCGTAACAAGCCAGCTGCAATCGGGCCAGCGTTAGGTACCTCATATTACCAAATAGAACAAGGCAGTATTAGGCCGTAAACTGAACTGCCTGGAACTTGGATGTTTAATATAAAGTTCGTATTAGGCTCCCTGGTTCCTGATACCACTTCAACGCATTAGTTGGGCTTCGTCGGTTAAGGAAGTATGCTTCAATTAAGTCTACTTATTGCGTATTTGACAACGCCATGATAGGACAAATAAGATGATGCAATGACTGATATAAAAGTCCGACTGACCAAAAAAATTTTAATGCCAAAATGTTTTTCTTCGAAAACGAGCTGATGTTTTAAAAAAAACTGCACCTGTATCTCCTCTGGATATGGGTGCTGCCGTACTGTTACAGTTAAAAAAACACTCTGTATATATATAAGTAGGTATTCTATCAGTTATCTGGTTCCCATAGCACAAGCTTTGCTTACTTCGGGGTTAGATCGCTCTGTGTGAAATGTCCAGCATATATTTATTTTAAAAAGAATATAACCAACGTAGTACTTTTGTAAGTTGTAAAAATGTTTTCATATTGCTGAATCATAGTACTCATGTATTACATTAATATTTAAATTTATACAAGGTTAATAGCATTATCAAACAATGACCAACTATTGCAAAATACTGACAGATTATAGACTGCTGTCGACTTGATCACATTAAATAAATAACTAGGAGAACATTTCAAAAAGATGTCTACATCACAAAGGTTAGAACTAGGGTTGCAACCAATATCGATGTATGTAACATGTACTGTATCAGTGTATTGTACTTTTTCCCAATAAATCGATAGACTATACACAAAAATTCAAATAGGTAACAATTGTTTTAAAATAATGCGTGATACACATACATTTAAATAGAATAAGATTTTCAAGTCGTTGCAACTTGTATGATGTTTCCATGTAATTTCTAACAGTGTAAGAAATACCTACCACATTTTTAGTGAATATATACATTTTATTACATGTAATTTTTAAGCAAGGTTTACACTGGACTATGCTAAAATCTTTAGTTTTGTTAAATTTAGTATTTATCAAGAAAACAAAAATGTACGTCAATGTTTAAACATAATTTTAGCATATTATCAAATTAACATATTGTTGCATCCCTAATACTAGGGAGAAGGGAATAAGATCTATATGTATTATCCCTATCTAACCTAAGGTGCCCATCCTGAGCAGCGGTCAGAGTAAATAACCAAGTTATCCAGCAATATTTATATTTATTTATTTATATTAAATATGTATACCAAAATAGGAGCTTTCATACAAATATAAAGATCCAATTGTAATGAGGATCAGTAATGTTATAGAAAATTCAATAGAACTAGTATCTACGTTATTCTTTAAGACATATAAATGATATATCTTTTTGAATTATCAAAATCGGACCATTATTTACGAAGATATTAGGTAGTAAACTTATGCCGTTCCTCCCGCTAAACGCCAATGTGCGCAGGTGCATGTGACGTCACTGTGACGGAACCGAGCGCAAGCGGCACTCTTAGGGCGTAGAGGCCACGCGTTTGTTCACTACATTTGTCAATTTGTTTACTTATAGAGTTGTTAGAGTATAAGTGAGTGTGTAAAAAACGTACATAAAATGAGTACTAATAAAATAGAACCTGGTTTTGTGCAAGCTCTATCAGATAACCTTCCAAAAGTGGATTCTTTCATGGTATTTGATTACCTAGGTAATCATTCTAAGTTCACGAGCGCTAAAATCCGTGGTTGGACACTACAAGGGCAAGGGTGCTGCTTATTTATCTACGTACATAGGTGCTTATTAGTAATCTTTAGGTCTACGCTATTAGTTGTAGGTAAAGTACCTACAATGTTAAGTATAGGTACAGGGATGTATTCAGAACGTTTGAGGTAAGTGTAAAAAGAATTAATGAAAACTTAAACTTTTTAAACTTATGAATCTTTATTCATAGTTATAGCTTTATTCGTGTTCTTAGTATCTTGATAAACGAACGTTGTTTTCGTTGTTGTAAATCTTTTCGCGGATGACTTTTTAACCAACTTTCACTTTATACAGTGCATGGTTCTCTGCACTTACTGATCATTCTCATTATTATTACTATCTCGGCCATTGTTACAAATTATTAATTCGGTATGTACTTACTTAGGATGGGTTGAATATAAATAACCAGTGGTTCGCCCCGAACTGAGATCTCGCGAGTCTCCCATAAAAACAAAACAATATTATTCGTAATCTTTGACTATCGAAATAGTGCCACGAAATGCATAACCGTACTTAACCTACAGTTTCATTCATATTACAGGTAACGGGAGTTCATGTTATTTGGTTATACTTTTTTGGGGTAGAAATTGCAGTTATTCTGGATTTCAGACTTTTGCCTATATTTGTTTAACTAAAGCTACACTCATACAAAATTTCAGCACTGTGGGGTCACTGGTGTACCCTGTGAATTTTGTCAAAGTTCCGTTTATGTTATGGCTAATAACTTAAAAACTACAAAGTTTAAACTAAAAATAAAAACGGGATCGAAATGTACTCACAAAGACCTTTTATTAAACGTGCCATTTGACCGGATAGTCCCATTTTATTTTTTTTTACCTCTCTTGAGCCCCAATATCACAACAACCCCCCAACATTTTTAGCTCATTGAATCACACCAAAATTATGCCATCATTACCTACCTATATACCAAATTTCACGATGATCGGATAAACGCTTTGAAAGTTATCATCGGACAAACATACATACATACAACGCCGATTTGCCTAAGTTGATTTGGAGATCTCGCTTCGCTCGATCAATAATTTGGTTTTTACTTCACTATCATATGTTTTATTTATATATATTTTTATTCCGTTTTATTTACTTATTTACAGATCTGCTCGTGAAACCTAAGGAGATGATGCTGTAGGATTTGTCCAAGTCCAGAGGTCGGGACATGTTTGTACAGTAAAAGCAAAAATAACGCCTGAACATAGAATAAAAAGTAAGGCCTATTGCTGCACATTTACATGTGATGAAAAAGAGGAGACGGTCTTGAACGTGGAATGTCTAGACTGTGCTGCTTTTTATCATCTCTTTTTACAACAGTATACCATTTTTTACGAAGTGTTGGGTCTTTTGGCACCTTAAAAAATAGTTTTTCTAGTGTTTTAATAGAAGTGTTTGTACATTTCGGCACTATACAATATTTATACATAGTTAAAAAGGTGAATTAGACACAAATCAGACCCTTAGTTTCTTTTAAAGTCACAACTAACCAAACAACATACTGCGCGCTCTAACGCTGCCAACGGCTAACTGGCGGCGACCGTCCCAGTGACGTCACAGCTACCGCGGCGGCCGTTCAGTGAACTTCGATAATAATTTGGTCATAACTTCGTAAATTTTTGTCGTAGAACCAAAATTTTTGCACTATATGTTAAGGATTTCTTAGCTCTGTAAATCTGCATTCTCAACTAAAAACGTTACGAATCCTCTTTGAATAAATAGCTGTATTTATCGTGTTGTCGCCATTGAGTAGCGAAAGCAATCTAAGTAAGTAGTATTAACTAATTATTTATGTACCAGAGTACAGGTAGATACCTACCTGTGAACTAGATTTGAGATCAACTATACCTACTGATTAAGTTTAAGTGGTTGTGACAATGTTCTAATAATAAATAAAGAAATACTTAAAATATATCCAATTGTGTGGCCCTAATATAACCAGTACCAAGATGAACAAATAAATAGTAGACATTAATAAATCTCACTTAGACCAACATGTGCAAGTACTCCAAGGGTAAGGTCATTCTATTAAGGAGTAGGTCAAAGTTAATAGTAATTTGACCGGTTTAGGCATTTAATAGTGACAAAAACATATCTGTACTCACCCTTCAGTAGATATGATTCCCATCAAAGAATTATGATCAACTTTGTCCTTCTTCAACTTTTGCTCTCTTGCATAACTCTTTTCTAACGAGTAATCCTGATCAGCATTCCGGAGAATCTCCACTCTCAATATCCCATCCCTAGGCCAGGAATCCTTCACTTGATGCAAACATGTTGTGGGTGATCTTGAAAATGCTATGTGTATATAAGCAAGTACAAAAAAAGCCACAAGGGCTTTCAAGAGTACGAGGAACTCAAAAAACCTTCTCACAGGCCGTGGAAAGGTACGAGCGTAGGCCACAGCAAACTTGAAAAACAATGCATGGAATAACCTCTCTCTTACGTTGAATAAGGGGTTAGGGTTATTATTCCGAGTTCTAGGCAGTGCGGGGTTGATCAACGGGCCTCCAGGCAATAGATTATTGTCCGGGTTGATTCCCGGTGGTAAGTTGTTCATTATTGGAGGTCCAGCGGCGCTCATCACGTATCTAAGTTTATTTATAATTTGTTATTCTATTGCTTCTGCACCATAATAGTCACCTAAAAGTGAAAGTTGTAAGAATATCATCTTGTTACTCTTAACCTTTTTAATGTCAAATTTAGAGGACACACTATGTAACAAAGTTCCCAAATATCTGATTGATAAGTCTCATTGAACGTTTTTATGTACAGTTATTGGTTAAACGCCGTAGTGACTGTGGTCAAGAGTAATGATCAGTCATTATTCTAATCATGGAGAATGAAAGTAAAAGAAAGTGTTCCATAGATTTTACTCGAATACCAAGGGACCAAATAAATAGCATAGATGGATTTAAAATAGGGGATCTTCTCAGTAGCTATTGTTTATCAAAATATTAGGCCAACGAGTAAAAGTAAAGAGATACGTACCCAAAAGTCCATTTATTCACTTGTTGATTATTTCTTCGATAATCTTATTTTCTTAGACTATAAATAGCTAATAACTAATAAAGGAATAATAGTTATTGCTCAGGAATAACTTTTGATTATTTTATTTGGGTAAAACTCAATTTATTTGTGAAAGACGAATAAAAACATCTGTCAAACTTGTTTTGACAATCTGAGTGACTGACGGCTTGACTGACTGACGGTCGACAGCTCGACTGAAAACTCATAATCATTCAGTTGGTTCATTCGCTACAAACCATAGACTAAAACATTGTCAGTCAACCTAACTGGCATCAAATTCAAACGTGTCATCGAAAACGTCGAAAGCAAGTCAAATACAAAATAAAATAAATAAGATTCAACAAAAGCTTATACCTACACTGGTAAGTATATACATAATTTACTGATGATGGTAGTTAACCTACAAACAAGTCAATCAAGCATTAAGAAATTCCATAACTACCTCATAGATGGCAGTGTATGAAAATACTGTCTATCCCGCCCGTTTCGCACTGATTGTTATATATATAAAATCTAATCAATAAAATTTGTCGTGTCACAGTGTAACAAAACTCCTCTGAAACGGCTTGACCGATTGTTATTAATTTTTCTATCTGTGGTTTGGTAGGTCTGAGAATAGGATGTAAACTATTTTTCATACCCTTATGTGATAAATAAGTGGTTCAACCCCAATTTTTTTTGACTAAATTTTTAAGATTACGGATTTGGCAATAAAAAATACATACAATTATAAATTTTCACCCTTCTACCACCAACCCCTATCTCAGCTTAGCAATACAAAATTTATTGATTCTAAAGCGGTATTATATTGGTCTGTGGCGGTACGAAGTTCGCGGGGCAGCTAGTTCTAATATATAAAAATCTCTTGTGTGTTTGTGGTCGGGTCCTCGGAAACGGGTCGACCGATTTTAATGATATGCGTAATAATATTTTTATATGTATTTGATAGGTATGAGAATAGTTCGTAAAGTATATGTCACCGTTTATACTAAAAACGGGATATTTACCATGATTTGTGAGTATTTGAGTATCCCGATATTTCGGCGCAGTTGCATGCGCCATGATCACGGGTAAACACGTGTTTACCCATGATCATGGCGCATAAATAGTGTTCATAACCATGATAGTTTCAAAAGTCATATGTCACCGTCCTACCCCGCCTCCTTAATACCTAAGCCAAATTGTTATCGTGTCGCTATCGCTAGTCAGGCCATCTCTTTTACACGTGAGGTACGTACTGTACGTATGAAAGGGATAGCCTGACTAGCGAGAGCAATTTGGCTTAGGTAATAAGGGGGCCGGTCAACATATCTCAGAATTTTCAGAATCGGTTCAGTAATTTAAACAAAATTAATTACCGCCTGCAATCACACTAAACACCTCCCTATATCTAGGTAATAATAATTCTAGGTATGTACCTAGTGGTTCGCCCCGAACTAAGAATCTTGTCAGTGTGAATAAAAATCCCAATCAATTAACCATACATTATCATTGCTAACATGAAAATCAGGAAAAGGCTTTTTTTATATTAAGTAGCTTATTTTACTGCTCTACCTAACTAAACTAATAGAGTAGGACTGCCTAACCTAGAGTGAGCTGGTAAGTAGACCACGTCCTCCAAAGAAAGGATAGTTTACGCAAGCGAACATAATGAACCGTTCACATAAAGGAGCAGCCATAATTTTACGGGCCATTTGCGACACAATAACAACTCAGTCAAAGAACAGCGAAATGAACAAAACCGTCATATCTAAAAGAAATTACTCGACAGTGAGCATGATTGACGTCTTAACTACCCCAGAGCAGGAATAAAGGGATTTTTTGTATTAAAATGTCACTTATTCAAAGCTATAGGCTGATAGATGAAAACCTTTTGAATTTATTTTGGGCTTAGTTAAGTACCTGCTAAAGGTGGAGATTTGACTCTATTCCTGTAAGTTTGTATGATCCAGAACTAGTGACCAAGCTTTGTCATAGTTATTGAGACAGTCCAACGACCAAAAAACAAAGTTATTGGTCTGAAAAAAAACGAATCAGAAAATTAATAGATGCATACTTACTGCATACCTACTTACTATCGGTTTCAGCGATAAGATCGCCACTAGTGTTTATGTATGTCTATCTTCGTTTAGCTTTTCTTTCCGGTCTATTGTATGTCTACTCAGTTACCTACTTATTAAGTAAGTGTATGCCATCAATTGCTTCGCCAGAACTGGTAGAGAGGAAAAAACAACATCAATGGTGAGTAAGAGTCAAAATAAGCCAATTTAGATAAAACCGTGAAGATAACGAGAAGTGAACTCTAAATTACGGTCCTCTACTGTTATAAATATTCAGAAGGTCCGAAGCGAGGCTTTGAAAAAATTGACGTCTCAATTATCGGGCCCGGCCGGTACGACCTGTTTTAAGAGGCCCCTGGAGTGCACGTGAAGGACAGCGGTAGGATTACGCTTTCCTCTCAATTTCCTCAATCCTGCTTGTCTGATATCAATACAGAACAAGAGATAAGCAATACAGAAGTAAGATTACACGCTATTTTCATAATCACTAGCAAACCCACCCGATATCGTACGGATTTTTATTATATTAAAATATTGTATAGCCTAAGTATACATAGAAAATTTTCGTGATAGATTTCAATCATTATTATAAATACGGGATGTACCTATCACGTACCGTCTTATCGGTGTTTCGACAGACAATGTTTCGGTTCAATTCGTGAACCTTCATCAGGGTGAGTGCGATCCGCTCCGAATAACGTTTCGCCTCGCATTGTCGGTCGAAACACCGATAAGACGGTACGTGATCAATCCCGTATTTATAGATACTCAGGGATCACACCCCTACAAACAATAGACTACCTCGGTATAATATTAGTCCTATACCAATATGATACGTTGTAAAGAAGGATTGACTGACAATAACGTAAAATTCAGCTGTATGGGCACGTCTTCATGCTCTTCTTTTTTACGATTCGTATGGATCCGTACTTGAAATGATAAAATTAAAAAAAAGCTTACTATTTAACAGGCTTAATTTGTTTTATTCTTTAGGTAGGTATACGACTTTCTGATAATTAGGTACATTATACATACATACCTACAGTAAGAAAAAAATATAGGTACACACACACCTGACCTCTCATTGTACGGAAAGCTTACAAAATGGTCAGCTTAATCTGGAAATGTTTAGGTAGCTTGATGTTTGTTGAAATGTTTAGGTAGTTGAAACGTTTTCCACCGCGAAATTTTGCGTTCACTCTATAGCCCCTTATTTTTATATTATTCTCACGCTTTTTATTTCCTGGTACAATCTTGTGTTGGGCTGCTATTTGATGGGATTAAAAAAAACAGGGTGTTGATTGTACACTTTAACAAGCAAAGTGGGGTCGGATGAGAGAACGGCTTAATTTATAAAAAGTTACCTACGTATTAATACATACATACATATTACTCGTGCGCGATAACTTGGGACCTGCTAGGAATGCGACTCCCCGACCGCTTCCCCTGCACTTCCCCGATGGCGCCCGTATTGTACCGTTCGCATCACTATTTTTTACTAGGGGTTTTAGTCTCGTACTGGCCTACGTCACGTAACGACGCGCTCTGGAATTCTTTTAGTTTTCGTTTGTGTTATTGTTTTGTTGTTGTAGTTTTTGTTGTTATAGTTTGTGTCATTGTTTTGCTGTTGTAGTTTTTGTTGTTATAGTTCTTGTTAAGTGTTTTTGTTATCATTATGAAGGGTAAACCTTTGCATAGCGGAGAAAGAAACCTCGTGCTAAAAGTGTTAGTTTTTTGAAAACGAAAAACGGAACAAACAGTTTTGTTTACCTGTCCACTAAGTAGTGACGAAGATGAGATAATGATAAATAATAGATAAAATAAATGTATAAACTTAAACATTGTATTTTTATTTTATTCAAATAGTGTAAAAAAGATTAGATAAAAAGCAGCGTTCTCCCTGAGTAACATAATAAATTAGGTTAAAAAAAACAAAGTCGAAGCCGCGGGCGGCTGCTTGTTATGTTCGCTTTTTTGCGGGCGGTACAAACACGCCAATATGACGTCACCGCGCTCAGGTCCCAACTTATCGCGCACGGGTAATACCTACCTACTTTATTTTGACAAGAGTAGAAATCTCGATCAAGGCTTGGCTGGTCATAGTCTGAAAGTACCTATAGTCCAAACTTTTATTTTTTGGTTGTACTTACAAACTGGACATTTTGAGAGAAAGTTTCTTAGCTTTAAGTACCTACACCTATTTGGTCATTAGTTTTTATATATTTCTTTTAGCTCACATTTTATATATGTAAGTAAGTACCTTAGATACCTAGTAATTTATTATTTAGTTATTTAATTTTACAATTTAGTATTAATAGTAATTTATATTAACATTTTATAAGTAGTATACATTTACCATAAGTCATTCATTGGTCATTCAATACACACTAAGCGCGACGAGCGCAACGATGCCTAAACGTATTTTAGTGGCTAAATTATGATTTAGAGAGTTATCAAATCATACAAATACGTCAAATGTTACATGTTTAGTCGCTTAATACGTTCAGGGATCATTGTGTAAGCCGGACTAAATGTTCGCACCAAAAAGGTCAGTTCATTATCTGTTCATAAATAAAATTAGTCGCGATTCCCAGGTATATAATATTTAGTGATAGTCATCAATGCAATATTTGACGTAGGAAACTGAAAAGACCGAAATCGAGTTATAGTTACAAGAATGCGGTGTTTCTCGAGACTGGAAAGAGCTGCACTAACCTAACTTGTATTTTTTGGCACCTGTCATGTTGTTCTTTTGTTTGGGCCTCTGATAAAAGATATTAATCTAACATTTATTAATTTACCGGGTGCCAGTTGCGACATTGATATTTTACATTTTGGCTTCTCCGAATAAATTCGTAGATTTTATCACCTTATGAATATTTTATGAGTTTCTAAATCGAGCTCGTAGGTAGATATAAATTGTGTTATCAATTGGTTTATTAGCACTAAAAAACGAGTGTGCTTTAGACCACACGACTGAAGTAAAACTTCTTTTTAAAAATATTAATTTATAGAATTGTTCAATTACAAAATTGACGACACGTCTACTGTAGGTCGATCAGTAAATTCATTTTGGACAGACGCAACTCGCACTCGCACAATAACGTTTAAAAATATACGAAACGTAACTCCCTCTGTTTCTATCTTCACTACCTTATATCTCCCTCTCAACTTCCGTTCGCACTTTTCGTAACGCATTCACCAGCTTACTCCCCAAGTCAAGCGTGCGTAAACAAGTTTTGGATTGATTCATGCTGAATGAAATGAGTTATAACAAAATTTTTAATCTTTAGGTATTTAGGTATTCCCTATCATTATTTAACATTAGGTTTCGACTAAAAACGGAACATTATCATACAGATTCATACATACAGATTCCTGGCTGTACGTTTTCAAAAAGATCCCTTGGATCCCTTAGTTCAACTTTTTCAAAATTGTAAATCCGTCATCGGCCGGTCCAATAATATAGGATGTTTGATAACATACGCACAAAAATGAAAAGGGTTATTTTGATGAGCATAATAAATAATTTGTGAAATATTTACCATATAAATGTGAAATTTATTTTGGCAAACAAACACTTTATTAGACTTATGTTGTGTTAATGCATACCTAATGCTTGCCATCTAACCATAGATACTGTATTGGTGACGTCTCGAGATATCTCTTGTTGTCCCTCTCTAACCCAAAACCCGCAGCCATTTCCGAAAGAGATATCCTTTATTTTTGAATCTCGATTGCACGAGTAGGCAGTAAGTTTTATATCGAATTAATCACCTAAACTTAGCCAATTTTCTTTAAAATTTGATAATATGACTAGTAGGTTTATTTTCGAGAAGTTTTTATTTATGTTTTGAGAAACCGTCACTTGAATATCGTCAGTATATTACCAAACACCCTGTATATGTATACGGTCTATCTACCCAGGTAGAGTACGTAGGTACGACTAACAGGCCCTATGACGACCGACGTCGCTAGTGTCTATTGAACAATCAAATTTAGTTGAATTTTGAAGAAGAGTAGCTGTCCAGATTAGTTTCAATTTCTTTCAACCGAGCCAGTTAAGTTGGTTCTGTACCCGGTAATAAATCAGTCCGATTGATTAATGACATCACTAGCATGTTCTCGTGTAAAGAAACAAGGATTTGTATGCACGTGGTTTCTTTAAATGTAGGGTTTTTTGTCAGAGGATTATCGCTATCATAGTTTCTGATAAAGTCAATAAAGTAGTAAGGAAGGTACCTAGGTACCCATCACAAGGAAGCAGGCAGCAGTTGTAAAATAAAAATACATATATTTTATAAAAAGGGTATCCCAAAAAATTGTGTCAAGTGGAAGTCCAGAGCACCGCTAGGGCTACCCGAATCCCTACCATGTAGGTGTGTTCTACCAATTTGGATAGCTTAGGAAGAATGGTTATTTTAGCGCAAAAATGTTGACTATTTCTGGTATACCTATTCTCGAAATCCCCACCGATGCGTAGAGGCCTCGTGCCCAGATAATTACTACAAACATACGTATGCTTTAACACGGGAAAATCATAACAAGTTAATTAAAAATAAATTTCCCGTGTGTAATTGTCCTGTTACGTTACGCACCGGTGCGATGGGGATTTAGAGAATACCACAACTCCTTATGGAACAGGGGTAACGCAGAATCAAATTTACATGGTTAAGAATTTGGCTTATCCCAATAAAATTTAAAAAAAAATCGTCCATAAAATAAGGAAAGTTTTATAAAAAATTGAGTTTTTTTTTTAATTTCATTAAAATCAGGCTTGATTTACAATTAAAAAGTGATGTTTTTTGTTAATATATTCAGTTGCCTTTATTTATTCGATTTTTTCAGATTTCATCTTTTACAGGCGCATGCGTCTCACGTACGTATCTAAGTATTTACTTTTTCATTACCTAATCCCACTTAATATTTATATAAGTTAATAAGTATTTGTATGAGCTTCCGGCCCTGAATAAGATAATCCGCTAAGATCTACCTACATTACCTCACTGTTGACTCAAACTCTACACTTTACAAATATTTACTAAGCATTGTGTAAACTAAGCCTACGCTTAAAACACAACTACCTTACCTTCCTGATTGTACTATACACCCTTATAACAACTGCATAAGGTTAAAATTCCAATGATTTTTAGCTTTGGGGGACGATTTTAAACAGAATCACTGACAGCTCCTGTTTTCCAAAAGTGTCTCTTTTTCTCAGTGAGTCTCTAATCTATGTTTACTTGTATTTTAATTTACTTAGAAACATTATGTCATCCATATTTTTTTAAACAAGAGCTATAATATCCTATATTATCCCCCATAGATTTTCAGAGCGATTTGTGCGGCCTGCGCCCAATGGCTCCCAGCAACCCTTTATTTTAATTTACTTAGATAAATTATGTCACTCATATTTTTATACCAGAGCTTTATTATACTATACTAGTGGTTCGCTTAAAAATCTTAGGGCAACTCTCGCAACGATGCCTAAACGTATTTAGTGGCTAAATATGATTTAAGGAGTTATCAAATCATACAAATACGTAAAATTTAAACATTTTTAGTCGTTAAATACGTTTAGGGATCATTGTGCAAGCCGGCCTTAATCTTTGACTAATAAAATAGTATCACGAAATGATAAACCATCTTACTTGACCTACAGTTTCATTCAAATTACAGGTAAAGGGAGTTCATGATAGTTGGTTTACTTTTTGGGGTACAAATTGCTGTTATTCTGGATTTCAGACTTTTGCCTAATATTTGTGTCACTAAAGCTACACGCATACCAAATTTCAGCACTGTGGGGTCACTGGTGCACTCCGTGAATTTTGTCAAAGGTCACTTGTTGTTATGGCTAAAAATAAAAACGGGGTCGAAATGTACCTTTTCGTACCACTTGCTCAAAAAAGTGACATTCTATGCCACAAAAAGCGAACATAACAATAGTCATTTTTAATCTGTTAAAAACAGGGAAAGAAAATTGTACTGAATTTCATTCATCCTCTAGGGAGAGAATGTGATTTAAATTTGGAATACTTACCGAAATTTATTCTGAACTACATCTGTGTTTACACCATTGAGTTTGTATATAAAGCATTATGCATCTTTTTGAAAAAGGAATAACCATATTAAGCAGTCAAATAACAAAAATATAAAACTTAATCCATCAGAGCCACAACCATCAACTTCCGGCATCTTATCTTCGTCCGTAACTCACGATGCACCACCACCACTATCTCCGACGTATACTATCTACAATGAAACGCAAGTTCCTCAGACGCAAGAACAGAGAAATACTCAAATCAACTCATCAACAATAAATGTACCAAACAAAAATGTAACTCTCTCTATCAATAATTGGACCAATGTTTCGAATGTTAACTTTTACTTTTAATTGTCATTACTTTTAATAAATGCTTATCTCATATTATTATTGTGTTAATTTTTTCGCAAATGGTACGAAAAGTAGAGTATTTTCCTCGGTGATAAAGCTGTCTTAGTCTTGGGTGAACTTAAATCCCTCGCTACACTCAGGACTCGTCTTAAATCCTCGCTTCGCTTGTGATTTAAGTTTTTAACACCCTCGCTACGCTCGGGAGTAAACCTCGAGTCCTTCGTTACGCTCGCGATTTAAATCGTCACAGAAGACACTGCTTTATCCCCTTGGTTAATAATCTACTATTTAGTAGACGTGTCACTTGATCACTTGATCGGATAGTCTCATTTTGGTTTTTTTATCTCTCTTGAACCCCAATATCTCAACAACAACAACAACCCCCCCCCCCCCCCTCCTTCCCTACATTTTTTGATCATTGGACAAACATTGGATAAACACTTCGAAAGTTATCCTCGGACCAACAAACATACATACAACGTCGATTTGCCCAAGTTGATTTAGAGATCTCGCTTCGCTAATGTCACAATATAGTTAAAGAAGCTCCTTGTATGTCTGTATTTAAAAAAAGATTAAGAAAATACATATATACTAACGAATATTAAATTATGGTAGTTAAGCAATGTGACTGTTATATCACTGGACATAAGTAATCCAGTACAATAATGTAATTAGATGTTCTCTGTAAGTGAACCCTGTTCTTTGAGAATAATATCTTTAACCTCATAATCTAGAAATTTGTAATTCCTTATTTTCTGTTTTACAAGAGAAGTGCGGCTGATTGGGGAACTAACGGTTAATAGATGAAAATAAGGTTGAAAATGTATGTTTTAGCATATAGACACTAGCGCCTAAGACAAGGGACTTCGTTCGTGTAACAGATTCTACATAAACGTACCATTAAATCTTATTTTCTAGTGCATTTAGCGGGCAGATACACTTAGAGATCATTTAATTTACTAGAGTTGTATATTTTTTTCTTATTCTATTCTAGGTACCAGTGAAAATTATTATTAGGTATCAACCTAAGTTCCCACTTTCCCAGGTGTTTTCTTATTCAAGGCTAAGAGCACACATACATAAATACTTAGTTGTTGGAAGACCTCGACACAAATAAATAAAGCCTTCAACCAAACAGAAATAAAAAAAGTTACTAACTTTACTAAGCTTTCCTATAGCGTTCGAAAGCGAAAGGGACGGCGGTAGGATTTGTGCTGAGTTAGAAAGAGATGAAAGATGTAGAGCCACGTGACACCTGCCGGCCGCCAAATGAAGATATCGCAGCTGGATGCAAGAGAAGCGAGTGCAGGGGTGCTTAACCTTATCCGATTTCAGGATTATTTTTGATACCATTTGGTCTACATTTGGTTTCATATTATCTTTGGACCAATTTATTAGACTTTGCAATACACGCATCAATGTGATTAGTGAACGACACGGTCTATACGATTCTATTAGCATTTTGCCTCTCTCAGATGTAGGTACAAGTAGACTAATGTTCATCAATTAAAATGAGCCTTCACTGATCAGTCATTTCATTTGTAAAAGTTAGGTACCAGTAAATCACACTAATATTAAAATTGTGAAAGTTTGAATGTTTGTTTATTTGTTTGTTAGGTAGATGGTGCTAAGTTGAACAGGTGTGTCTATCTTATATATTTATTAATTATATATTTATTGTTTTCTTCTTTTTGTTGGTTTTTCAGTGTATTTATGTAATGTTTGTAGCTATTTATTCTGGCAATTCGTGCATTTTATGTATTGTTCATTTATTGGGTATCCTCTCCCTTATTTTGTCTAAGTAAATGTTATTTTTATTTTATTCTATTTGTATTGTCTTTTAAAATGATCGTGTCGTCACCTAGGCCTTGTCAGAAAACCAACGCTGCATCGTATCCACCGTGGTACGAAACAGCTTACGCTAAGACAGGGACCATTTTGTCCCCACGCAACACCATCATTGTCTGTCTGGGTGAAGCTTGACTATTCCTTTGTTTTCACTGTTTTTATTGTGTGTGATGTCATGTGGGTCAAATAAATATATATTTTTTTCTTTTTTTCTTTCTTTCTTTTCTTACTCAATCACGTCGTAATGGCTGAACCGATTTCGATGGAATTTGATGTGTTGATATATTATGACCTGGATTCAAACACAAGCTACTTTTTGTTGGCAAACGAAGCCGTGCGAAGCCGCTGGCGGAAGATAGTTTTACTATAAGTAGTCAACAGAAATATTATTGAAAGAAATTATAAACACTCCATCTGGTGGGGGGGCCGTCCTATACTGCGCTTTCCAGTGCGTGGTCTCCACTCGAGAACCCTTCTGCCCCAACGGCCGTCAGTTCTCCGAGTCTACACACTGCCAATTCAGCTTGCTAATCTTTTGTGCTATGTCGGTGATTTTGGTTCATCTACAAATCTCCTCATTTCTGATTGGATCTCGTAGAGAAACAGCAGACATAGCGCTCTCCATAGCAGGCTAAGCGACCTTGAGCCTTCGGATGAGGCTCATGGTGAAAAACCACATTTCTGTACCATATGTCATGACTGGAAAGATATTAATTTATATTTACATCCAACAAATAAATCGACAGACTTTGAGTCATAAGCATTACTTACCCCAATTTTACCATGATTTGTGTGTTTTTACCCCAATTAGGTAGCAAGAGTCGAAAAAAAAACCTGGCAAGTGCGAGTCGGACTCGCGCACGAAGGGTTCCGTACCATAAAAACGGCAAAAAAATCATGTTTGATGTTTGGGAGCCCCCCCTTAAATATTAATTTTATTTTAATTTAATTATTAATTAATTAGTTTGTAATTTTATTTCTTGTTTTTTAATTCTTTATACTTACTTAATTTGTTTTTTTTTACCTAAATAGATCTTCGTTTGACCACAATCTCACCTGATGGAAAGCGATGATGTGGTCTAAGATGAAGCACGAAGATCTATGTTTATTCTTGTACCGCAATACTTTTAGGAACTTAGGGCGCTGGCACCGCCGCTCAGTTTTACACAACTTTTGCAGTTGCCAACGCTTATTAACATGCCTGTATTAACGTGTTCATAGTTCCAAATAAATAATTTTTGAATTTTTTTCTGAACTGAATTTATTTTTAAAATGAATAATATATCTAAATATTCTGTGAATATTTCAAGCGTCTACCTGTTGCCGTTATCAATATTAAGTAAAAACGAGCAAAAAAAATCATGTTTGTTGTATGGGAGCCCCGCTTAAATATTTATTTTATTATGTTTTTAGTATTTGTTGTTATAGCGACAACAGAAATACATCATCAGTGAAAATTTCAACTGTCTAACTATCACGGTTCATGAGATACAGCCTGGTGACCGACTGACAGACAGTAGTAATAGGATCCCGTTTTACCCTTTGGGTACGAAACCCTGAAAACATACAATAAGCACATTTCACTGTCCATCCAAAGGTTGTCTGGAAAAGATCGCTTTTAGCGATAAGACCACCCATTTTACTAAATAAATTTGTACGAAATTATGTTCTGTAATTTATTATGGTGTACAATAAAGAGTTATCTAATTAAATTTAATGCAATGTAGATTTAAAACGTGATCCAATTGTTGCCGATCTGTTCCCCAACATCCAAACAACTAGCACGACGGAGCCTCACTCGGATAAACTGAATACAATGCCTCCTCCCCGACAGGATATGACTTTATTCATGAAATATAAAGGTGCGATTCCACTAGTGTGCGACACTGTACCGCACAATATACGGTACGCTACATAGATTTAAAGAACTTTATTTCTCACTGGTTGACCAATCCGCAGCTTCGTGCGCGTAGTTTTTTAATAAAAACATTACCCTCCTTCTCCGCAGTTGGGTAAAAAGTAGCCTGTGTCACCCGGAGATAGTGTAGCTTCCCAACAGTGAATTTTTTTTTAAATCGGTCCAGTAGTTTCGGAGCCTATTCAATACAAACAAACAAATCTTTCCTCTTTATAATAATACAAAGTTTTTTGTAGATATTGATATGTTCTTTAATATTGTAGAACATACTTTTGTTCTATCATCAATAGTTTCCGCAGCGCATGCGACGAAAGACGTTTTATGGCACTTTATTTACACCTTGGGTTACGTTACTTAAGTTTTAGTAAGGATTTCTAATATTTTCTAGCAATAAATATAACCTATATCACTCAGGGTGAATGTATCTTTCCAATGGTGAAAGAATTTTATTACAAACATACACACAAAAATACAAAAACACAAATCTTTCCTCTTTATAATATTAGCATAGTTATGAACTATATTTATTTATTTATTTATTTAATACTTTATTGCACAAAAATACAAATTACATGTACAAAAGGTGGGCTTAATGCTAATAGCATTTTCTACCTGCCAACCTCAGAGGTAACAAAAAAGGTTGGCGTGCTAACTTTTAACAATATTAATGTTTATTAATAAAAAACAAAAGAAACACAAATAACAATAAACTCTGATTACAGTTAGAATAAATACATAAACCTACTTGATATAACAATAATAATACATAGAATATATATATGAGAAATATAACAAATATATATATATATATAAAACAAAAAATACTATTACATACAACACACATAGGTACTACGTTTTCGTATATTTTAACAGCCAGTGGAGGACTGCAAGAAATGACTATAGACTAGTCGTCTGAAAACCGGTTTACTAGGCGCCTTTTTAATATGAGTAGGGAGAGAGTTCCATAGACCGACAGCTACCACCTCAAAAGAGTTGCCACGGCAGGCCGTTGAGTGTTTCGGGGTAGCGAGAAGGAGAGAATCAGTGGATCTGAAGTTTTGGTCATGGGTGTCAGAGAGGTAGGAAAATTTGCAATAATTATATGGTTCTCTTAAAATGAGATACATATAAATTTCACAATAATAATCTTACCCTCTGGGGCCTTATAACTATAATAATAATCGTAATAATAACAACATGTAGATGTAAACAGTTAACAAGATGTTAAATTAAGAAAACAGGACTTCTGCACAAAATGTGTTGCACAGAATTTTGGTGAAATTATCGACATACCTTTAGTATAAGTATAAGTAGGTAGGTACTTCTGAAATCCTGCAATTATACTATACTGCGTATATATGTATATAAACTACCATTTTTCATAGTATATTTATATACTATATCGATACGGTTTTCAGACAAAGTTACTTTAGAATTTATAATAATTTAGCCCGGCTTACACAACAATCCCTAAACGTATTTAGCGACTAAACATCATGTTTAAATTTGACCTATTAGTATGACACCTCCTTAAAAATCATATTAAGCCACTCAATAAAATACGTTTAGGCATCATTGTGCAGTGCCTGCCTATAGACGTTATCAGTTGCCACTACGTTTGCGACGAACTTAACTCGCGGATAATGTATGAATACTTATGGATTTCAAGTGAGCACAAAGTATTTTTCTTTCTGTCCGTACATTGTTCGTTACGAGTACGAAAAGTATAAACAAGCGAACGGTACAAGTGCCGAAGTAAAGACATCAACGCGCGCCACGTCATATCACTCAGTTTATTTTTGAACATACTTAACTTTTTTATTGCTTTTTTTAGGGTTCCGTGCCAAAAGGGTAAAACGGGACCCTATTACCAAGACTACGCTGTCTGTCCGTCTGTCACCTGGCTGTATCTCATGAACCCAGATGATGTATTTCTGTTGCCGCTATAACAACAAATACTAAAAACAGAATAAAATAAGTATTTAAGGGGGCCTCGCATACAACAAACGTGATTGTTTTGCTTGTTTTAGCTCGATATTGATAACGGCAACAGGTAGACGCTTGAAATATTCCCAGAATATCTAGTTATACATTCACTTTAAAAATAAATAATTAAATTAAAGTAAAACAAGTATTTAAGGGGGGGGGGGGGGGGGGCTCCCGTACAACAAACGTGAATTTTTCCCGTTTTTATAGATAATGGTACAGAACCCTTCGTGCGCGAGTCCGACTCGCACATAGCCGTTTTTTTTATAAAAGTCAATTTATTCATCTGTGTCAACGTATATTCAATTATCGCGTATTTCATTTCAGCGAGGCAATGCAGCCAGTGTCTTGGGGACACCTCCGCCTGGTAGTGATCTGGAGCGTTTGAGCTAACTATAGATCGTTTGCAACGGTATTTATATTATTTAATGGATTTATTTGTTTATTTCATGTAAATAATAGTTTTTGATAATAAATGCTGCATTATTTTCGGCTGAAATGTTTCTTTCATTGCTTTTTTTAGAATCTTTGTATTTTAAAACCAATTATAAAATATTAGAGATAAAATTCATTAATAACAACTTCTACACAAAGCGAGGCAACCACCTACTTTACAACTCAATTACAAAAACCTTCGTAATCTTAAAAAAACCATTTACGGCTACCTGCGGAACGAGACTTTCGAAATTTTACGCCTACATTCAAGAGATAACTAACCCTAAAGCATTGCTGCTTAGGGTGGTATTTGGCTTAAAGTTAATTGATGAAGCAAATGCTATAAAATGCAATTACTTTTGAATTGACATTTACGATGCACGTGAACATTTTCGCCTTTGACGATCCTGATGCAGCATTGACTTTATTTTAGACATTGAAGAAATTACTTAATCTGAAGAAGCAATAAGTTTTGATGTTGGAAAATGCTGAAAATTTCTAAGGAAGCTTTTATAAAATTCGTAATCGGAACCGCAAGTAGATTCAAATGAGCCCAAACAATGATGCCTACTATATTTCATACAGAAGTTCCGCTGTCTAGCATCAGTCTCCATCATAAGACCACCTTCCTTCACATAATGTATTCCAAGTTTCAGCTGTTTTAAAATTCAGTTGCAAGATTTTATCTAAACAAACAAACATTGCATGCAATAAAAGCTTCTAATAAAAAGAGAGGTGTACACACGGCTACAGATCAAGCTATAACCGTCCAGTATAAGCTGACCTCTCATTCTACGAAAAGCCTACACAATGCGAGGTCAGCTTATACTGGAAATGTATAGCTTGATGTGTAGCCGTGTGTACATGTTTAACGCCTAATATCTGTCTGTGGCAAACGGAGATGGACCGATTCTGACGCGGTTTTTAAAAAGGTAACTAATTTAACTGGGATGGTTCTTAGCTATGTCAGTTTTTAAACTTCGACGCAAAACGAGAAGTTTATGGTTTTGAAAATATTGTAAAAAATTGCTTTTTAAATTTTTTATTGTCATTTCTGCCCTTCCCTCTGTGTAAAGAAACGAGTAAAGTAGGTATGCACCTACTTCATACTTTACTGGTACAAAAACATATACAATACAATACTACACATAAAGTTTCTAATGAATATTTAGAGGAATTTAACGTGTCACAGAGGTATGTTAAAAAAGTTCGATTAAAACAGCTGTGTTAGTTTCTTCCGTGGTCACCTTGCTCTAAGTCAGCGACCCCGAAGAAATCTGAGATAAGGGTGGACCTGAAAGACTTTGTGTTTGTGACAGATGGGATTCATTGGGTTCTGTTGTCCAATAATTAGGAACCAAAGCTGAATAGTTTCTCATCCTCTGATGATTCAGATTTCCACAGTCAAACAGAGATTTGAAACTTAGACCTTTGAATTTGGAATGTTATAAGCCCAGATTATTTCTATTTGTGGCAAAAAGTCCAAGTTATTCTCTTTATATAAAAAAGAATCCTTATTTCCCTTGGTCACGCCATCACGCGTGAACGGTTGGACCGATTTCGCTAATTCTTTTTTTGTTGTATTTCTTATTGTTAGGAGAAGGTCCTTATGAAAGAAAAAAATAAGAAAATTGCGCGCAAAATTAGAAAATTTAAAAACACTTAACCACCATATAAAATTATTTATAATCTAACCTTAGCGCTTTTATAATGTAACGTTTGACATAGCGTGCTGCAAATATCGTCAAAGAGGATGTAAAAAAAATGAATATCGTTTGAAACAGATGCTTCGGTCGGAGTTATCCCGAGATATTGTCTATATATAATAAAAATGAATTGCTGTTCGTTAGTCTCTCTAAAACTCGAGAACGGGTGGAGCGATTTGGCTAATTTTGGTATTGAATTATTTGTGGAAGTCATTCTTTTTGTCATACATAATAATGCCGGGGACAACAATTGACAATTCTACCAGGGTGACGTATATTGACAGCCCGCGTTATATGCATGTCAAGGCGGTACGAAGTTCGGCAGGTCCACTAGTATGATGATAAATTTAAGAAGGTAGGTGACCAATTGACCATTCACTAAAGAAGGAGTCATCTATTTCCATAGATTGATCAGATTCACCTGAAATCTTGAAAAAAGTACTAACACCGAAATCTTTAGATCGGGAGGGTCATGAACCCAAACTAGAACCCCTCTCAGAGTTTTCTCTTTGTCGCGAGGTGTCCGGTCGATACCGCGCGCGCGTCCGTTGAATTCGGAACAGGTTCCGAGCTCGTTATCTGCGATGAAGTTGTTACAGCGGCGCTCGCGCCTGTTTTTCTGTACCCGACGCCATTCGTGTTTAAGCTGCGGCAAATTATTACAGAAAACTGGAACAATTAGTTCATAATTAGGTACAACGAGAGTTGAGAAAGATGCGAGTTGTTAAATTTTCATACCTAAATGTTTAATCTCAAAGGCAAGAGTAAATAGGTTTCTCCTAGATATTCGTGCTTCATCTTAGACCACATCATCGTTCACTATCAGGTGAGATTGTGCTCAAACGAAGATCTATCCAGTTTAAAAAAATTGAGTGATTTTGTTTTATTATTTGGCCCGTTAAACTGGACGTTACACGAAATAATACAAGGAAAAATAAAACAACAATTTTACCAAAGACGGTATATGTCCTTCTAGAAGTAGGCACATCATGCAAAAATAGTTTGAAAGGGAAGGTTTTACACAGTTTTAACAGACAAAAAATGAAAACAATATTATCATTATAATACACTTATCTGCTACCAAAACCAACTATTGGTTTTGAAAGCAGGAGTTTTTAAGGTTAGTTTATGACGGTCTTCTGGAATATTCCTAATAATTCAAACACCTGCAAAATTAGAATTATGTAACTAATTTCTAGATTAAGTACCTACTGTACAACTTAGCTGCAATCATCTTTTAAGATTATTTCCTAGCAATACTGGCGTACATCGTATTAGGTATGACACTATCTGAAATCATTAGATAATCTTATCTCCCTGCTTTTAAAACAATAGTACCTAGAATTAAAAAAATGTGTCAAACTATATACACTGAAAAGCTCTGTTTCAGCCACCAAAGCCTGTCTTAATCTGCGTCCCGTCAGCACAATTTCAAATATAAGCGGTTCTAATCCGGACGATAACGGATTTCCCGTAGCTCGGGGCAAATCCCTTGTCACACATCCGGCACACGTGCCCGTGGGTTGTCCACCCACGCCACAGATTATGTGAATAGTTGATGCCTACGCAACCAGTTCATCTCCACCTCAATCACATTTAGTTGATTAACATTTGGGATGATTAAACCCCGATGATAGTAAACAGTTTAATTATACCAAAACGCATGCTTTCAAGATCTATCTTTCCTTTTATTTAACTTTTAATCGAAACCTGATCAACAGTTCTACTTTTTTGCCTAAATCATTGTTTGATATTAAATGTAAATTATTATTTAGTTATACATAGATTCTGTTCTATAGATTCCTAAAACATCATAATCTTCCTGCTCTTATCCCACATTAAGTGGGGTCGGCATAAACATGTTTTTTTCTTTCTCTATCGCTCCTTCAGCCTTCTTCTCAGTACTAACTTCTTTCTTACCCATTTCGGTGGCTGAGACGAGGCCCATTTACAGTATTTACGTAGTTCACTTTGTTTTTGTTTATGGTTTTCGTCTCTACTGTTCCATTGCATCTTTTTCCTGTCTTCTCTCTGTTTCAAAATGTAATTGTATTGTCTACTAATAAATTAAATAAGTGATTGTCTATGCCTTATCTAAATCTATCAAATTTCAAAAAATCCCTACGTTTGCCTACTTTTATATCTTTTTTATATTTTTACATATAGTTGTTCGAACGAAGCGAGATCTCTAAATCAACTTGGGCAAATCGGCATTGTATGTATGTATTACTCGTGCGCGATAACTTGGGACCTGCTAGGAATGCGACTCCCCGACCGCTTCCCCTGCACTTCCCCGATGGCGCCCGTATTGTACCGTTCGCATCACTATTTTTTTATAAGTGCCTACTGGGGCCTAGCGGGCGGCTGCTTGTTATGTTCGCTTTTTTGCGGGCGGTACAAACACGCCGCGCTCAATATGACGTCACCGCGCTCAGGTCCCAACTTATCGCGCACGGGTAATACGTTTGTCCGAGGATAACTTTCGAAGCGTTGACCCGATCATCGTGAAATTAATACACAGGTAGGTAGTGATGGTACAATTTTCGTGTGACTAAATGAGCTAAAAATGTTTTGGCGGGTTGTTGAGATATTGGGGTTCAAGAGGGGTAAAAAATGAAAATGAGGCTAACTAGTCAAACGGGACGTCAAATGAAAGGTATTCATTAGTACATTTAGACTCCGTTTTATTTTTCGTAAATTCTTTATAGTTTTTGAGTTATTAGTCGATAAAAACTGAAATTTGTCAAAATTTACAGGGTACACCAGTGACCCCACAGTGCTGTAATTTAGTATGCGTGTAGCTTAAGTGACACAAATATAGGCCAAAGTCTGAAATCCAAAATAACTGCAATTTGTACACCAAAAAAGAGGACCCACATACATGAACTCCCGTTACCTGAAATTTGAATGAAACTGCAGGTCGAGTATAATGGTTACGCATTTCGTGGCACTATTTTATTGGTCAAAGATTAAGGCCGGCTTGCCCAACGATCCCTAAACGTATTTAGCGACTAAACATGTTTAAATTTTACGTATTTGTATGATTGGACAACTCTTTAAATCATATTTATCCACGTTTAGGCATCGTTGCGCGAGTCGCCCTAAGAATATTCTTTTTGTTTCGTGATACTCGCGAGATTTCAGTTCGGGGTGAACCACTAGTACTCTTCTAGTCACATGACTTTCTATATACATACTCGTATGTATTGCCCACACCACGCTAACTTATTACTCCTCAAATTTTTTAAGTTCCTGTGCCTTTACCTACCGTAGTAAAGTGTAGTTTATATGTATATAAAACCATTCAACGCTAAGAGTTGTATTTTTTAGCTGGTTGTTTGACAATTGTATTTTAATTAGGACAATGTGTCTTTTTAGTGGTAGATTCGTAGCCATTGTATTCAATTTGGGTCTTCAGTGTTCTGTTCTTAACAGTGTTCTGTTTTTAATCCTTTTTTCGGTGAATGGCGGATTATGGAAATGGCAGATTATTTAAGAGGCAGATTCTGGTTTCTTTTCTGATTCTTAAATTGGTGAAAAATGACATTTTCGCGAAAAGAAAAAAACGTAGGAGAATAGAACTAGAAAAAGATCAGAAGATTGAACAAATTATACAAATTACACTACAAAGCGAAATTTCAACAATAGAATGTTTAAAAAGATTATGTCGTGTAATCAAAGGTTTATTTTATTAAGTTACGTTTTGTAAAATACGCGTAAATCATAAAACTTTTGTTTGTTTTGTTAAAAAATATAAAAGTTATGTATGTTTTGTTAAAATAATATGAGTTATATTTATTTTGTTAAAATAATATGAGTTATATTTATTTTGTTAAAAAAATTAAAGTTATGTTTCAATTGTTAAAAAATAAAAGTTTGTTGTAAGTAGGTAAGTAGTTATATTAATTTATTTATTTAACTTAATACTGAACTGTACATCTGCCGTTTTAAGAATCCGCCATTGCCAGAATCTGCCATTTAAATAATCTGCCATTTCCAGCATCCGCCATTCACTGAAAAAAGGATTTTAATTGCTTTTTAACTAATAGTAATAAGGCACACAACGACGAAATACTGAATCGTCTTCTCTCTCGTATCGCCAAGCTATTAAAATTAGGCTGATGCCTAATACAGTCATTATTAAATCCAACATCACTTCTTATAAAATACATCGCCACTAATAATTGCCCAATTGTCGAATACCGGAAAAAATAAACAAAATCAACGCTGAGCTACATCCAAAGGTCCCGCTTGCGTGTTTTCAAGTCGGACCATGACCAAGAAGATACAATAGTTCGTATTGCCAGGGGAAAGGAAAAAGTCACAAAAAGCAAGAAAATGATATATATTATGGAGCAGTGCAGCCTCTCTCCCCGCGGCCGCCTGCACTGAACCCGACGAGTTAATCAGCCCGGGGCCAGTAGTGCTCAAACTTGCTTTAATATTAACCTACCCGGGAAGAATAAATAAATAAATATTACTGGACATTTCACACACGCCATTTGCCCAAATTAAGCAAAGCTTGTACTATGGGAACCAGATAACTGATAGAATACTTATATACTTTTTTTTTGTAAATACATACTTGTATTATATAGGAAAACAATAGAAAACAAGAATAAAAAACTTCAAATACAAACAGCAAAACTTAGTACCTTCTAACCGGATTTATCACGTACCGTACACCGATAAGACGTTACGTGATAAATTCCGTATTTATAATAATGATTGAAAGCAATCACGAAAGTTTTCTAAGTAAAATTTTTAATTACTTTTTAAATAAAAAGGCGAGACTTTTATAAAACGTTAGTAGTAGAGGCTTTAGTTTTTACGAAAAATCGACGAACTTCGTGGCGCGAAACAAATGTTTGCTTGATCTAAAGATTCCTGGTCTGTAGGTTTCTCTAGCTATTATTTACAAAAACAAATGTTAGTATCAGTTACTTATCTGGCTCCCATCATGGTACAATCTTTGCTTAGTTAGTTCGAGGCTAACGCATTTCACGTGGCGCTATCTAGGTAGGTATATGTAGTTAGTTAGGGCTGTGTGAAATGTCCAGCATCATTTGTTTTATTTTACAAACTTTTGAACGGGGACTTCATCGTCTGATGCCTCTAATCGGTTAGTTCTCTATAGTTGAGAAGCAGTGTTAAATAATGGAACATAATGACTCTATCGGCGGCGGCGAGGGGCCGCGAGCGCTAGAGCCCAGCCTCCGCTTTTTCTACAAAGGATGTTCGTATTCTCAGAATTATTACGTAGTAACTGTTGATTAATCTGTGCTGAGGTCTGTGCACTACAAAGTAATACAGGAACCAGTAACTCAACGGCTAAATGACTAGACGCACGCACACATAAATGTAACCGCTTTATTTACCGAATGTAAAATAAAATATCTTAAATAGAAGATCGAATACCACTGTGTAATACTTTATTTTACAATATTATTGATCGAGCGAAGCGAGATCTCTAAATCAACTTGGGCAAATCAGCATTGTATGTATGTATGTTTGTTTGTCCCACGATAACTTCCGAAGCGTTGATCCGATCATCGTGACATTTGATACATAGGTAGGTAGTGATGGCACAATTTTGGTGTGACTAAATGAGCTAAAAATGTTGGGGGGTTGTTGAGAGTTGACTATTAGGTCAAATAGGATGTGAAATGAAAGGTCTTCATTTCGATCCCGTTTTTATTTTAGTAAATTCTTTATAGTTTTTGAGTTATTAGCCATAATTAAATAATGAACTTTGACAAAACTCACAGGGTAGGTACACCAGTGACCCCACAGTACTGTAATTTGGTATGCGTGTAGCATAAGGGACACAAATATAGGCAAAAGTCTGAAATCAAGAATAATTGCAATTTGTACTCCAAAAAAGAGAAACCACTTTACATGAACTCCCGTTACCAGTAATTTGAATGAAACTGTAGGTCGAGTTGAATGATAAGTATTTCGTGGCACTATTTTATTGGTCAAAGATTAAGGCCGGCTTGCACAACGATCCCTAAACGTATTTAGCGACTAAATATGTTTAAATTTTACGTATTTGTATGATTTGACAACTCCTTAAATCATATTTAGCCACTAAATACGTTTAGACATCGTTGCGCGAGTCGCCCTAAGAATATTTTTGAAATAAGACTTCTTTACGCACGCTTGATTTGGGGAGTAAGCTGGTGAACGCGTTACGAAAAGTGCGAACGGAAGTTGAGAGGGAGATATCAGTTAGTGAAGATAAAAAGAGAGAACGTTATGTTTCGTATATTACTGTAGGGGCAAGAGAGAGGTGCGAGCACACATTTTCTTTCTCTCTTTTTCTCATAGCCAGTTGATTTGTCGCATATCTCCTATACCAAATTATCCTAAATTATACAAACTGCAAAAACAAAACACTCCTTCATGCTGTTTAATACAGTTCATTTTGCAAAAAAAGTATTTACGACGTTTCGTATTTTGAATCTACCAGCTTCGATTTACGAAAAAGTTGAGCTATTCCACAACAGATGGCAGGCAGCAGCAGAAAATAACTTATGTACTTACTGTTTGCGCCTCGAAATAAGGTTGACATTTCCTTAAAACATTATTTTTACCCCTACATGACAAGATTTTGTGTCACCGCACTGGCTGAGTGCGGTGACACAAAATCTTGTCATTATCGATAGATTTTAGGTTTGATTAAAATGTTATAGGGTGTTGTTATCTATAATCTGAGGATAATCTAGTTTTTCGTAATTTCATTTCGTTCTTGAACAATTTTATAAATTAATATTTTGAAAAAGAAGTTTAACTTCAGTCGTGTGGTCTAAAGCGAATTTTGTGTTTTGGGAAACTCGCGAGATCTCAGTTCGGAGCGAACCACTAGTTAGATTATTTAGTCTGTGATAATAGCATTTAGTCTGTGCCGTGGGGCGCCGGCAGTAGAATGTTGCCCCTCCGCTCTTGCCCGTAGATGCAGTAGGAATCTGCTAAGGGATACCTCCGAAAGATGGGCAGCAGCGTCTTTTCAATACCCATACTGCGCTCGCCAACCCGCCTGCCAAGCGTGGCGAGTATGGTAACAACCCCTTTATGATACAACAACATAAAACCAGGCCCCGAGTCCCCGGCGGCCCCGCTAATCCTGGCTACGGTAGCAGTCACGGTAACGGCGGGGCCAGGGGTGCTAAGAATCCCCGGGAGACGGTCGGCTACCAAACCCTACGACGACCACTGGCCCTGGTAACACACAACATCCGCACTTTGAGGACAGACGAAAAGATTGTTGAGCTGGAAGAAGAAATTAGTAGTTTGACATTGGGACATTTTGGGGTTATCAGAAGTCCGTAGAGAGGGCGAGAACACGATATCCCTTAAGTCTGGTAACCTACTATACTACGGGGAGGGCGACCAACAGTCCCAAGGTGGTGTTGGGTTTCTCGTTCACAGGTCACTCATCAACAACATTATCACCATCGACAGTGTGTCGAGCAGGGTCACGTACCTGACACTCAGAATGTCTAAGCGATATTCGCTGAAGGTCGTTTAGGTATATGCGCCGACCTTTTCACACCCAGATGAAGAAGTAGAGTCTATGTATGAGGACATCAGTAGAGCCATACATACGAACAAAACTCACTTCATTGTTGTTATGGGGGACTTCAATGCAAAGCTAGTCATGAGAAGCGATGATGAGTTGAGAGTGGGGCAATTTGGATATGGGCAACGGAACTCCAGGGGGCAGAGGCTGGCCGATTTTCTGGAGAAAGAAGGACTCTTTATGATGACTTCTTTTTTCGAGAAGCCGCCTCACAGGAAATAGACCTGGATGAGTCCCAACGGTTCCACGAGAAATGAGATTGATTTCATCTTGACTGTTGGTCAAGATGAAATCAATCTCATATTCAACGTATATTCAATGATGTATCTGTGATTCATACATGTGATACAGGGTGAAAACCGGCAGTGATCACCGAATTGTTAGAGCCACATTGAATATGAATGTTAAACTTGAAAGGTCCCGTTTGATGAAGTCTACGCTCCAAGCCACTCGCGCACATATCCAAAACCTCGAGAGCTTTCAACTCGAACTTGCAAATCGCTTTGACTGTCTAGAAGTAGATGCATCAGTGGACGAGATCAATAACAGGTTCGTAGAAACCGTCCATA
The DNA here is from genome assembly GCA_918857605.2 of Philereme vetulata. Taxonomy (NCBI): domain Eukaryota; kingdom Metazoa; phylum Arthropoda; class Insecta; order Lepidoptera; family Geometridae; genus Philereme; species Philereme vetulata. Next base: position 1,556,516 of record OU975460.1, on the reverse strand, counting down.
CGGTGGGGTCCCAGTTCTTTAAGAACCCCCGTACCAATAGACCTCAGAAACTCTCTGATGACACCCTTAACCTCATGGCTGAACGACGTTCTTTGCGACTGCAGTCTCGCGATGATGCTCAGTCACATAGGCATCTCAATAGAAAGATTTGGAAATTCTTGCGGCACGATATTCGTACCTTTAATACATCTCGTATTAAAGATACGATAGAGCGGAATAAAGGCTCCAAAGTGTTCGCGAGAGATAATTCTATTGGGCAGAGCCGCATGACAAAGCTGAAGAGGGAAGATGGCAGCATAACGTCAAGTAAATCGGAAGTGTTAAGGGAAGTCGAAAGATTCTATGGACGGCTCTACGATTCGGTAACTAAACCTGTTTGCAGTGCGGCCAACGACCCAAGAGCCAAACTGACCCGACATTATACCGAAGATATTCCGGACATCAGCCTGTATGAAATCAGAATGGCCTTAAAACAGCTTAAGAACGACAAGGCGCTGGGTGAGGACGGAATCACTTCAGAGCTTCTGAAAGCTGGTGGATTACCGGTACTTAAAGTCCTTCAGAAGCTCTTTAATTCCGCCTTGCTTGAAGGTACGACGCCAAAAGCACGGAACGAGGGCGTGGTGGTTCTGTTCTTCAAGAAAGATGACAACACCTTGCTTAAGAATTACAGACCTATCTCGCTTTTGAGCCATGTTTATAAGCTGTTTTCAAGGGTCATCGCCAACCATCTCGAACGCAGGTTTGATGACTTCCAGCCTCCCGAACAAGCCGGGTTCCGTAAAGGCTACAGTACCATAGACCACATACATCCGCTGCGGCAAGTCATACAGAAGACCGAAGAGTATAACTTGCCGCTATGTCTCGCGTTTGTGGACTATGAGAAAGCCTTCGATTCGATCGAAACATGGGCAGTGCTTGAGTCTCTCCAACGATGCCGTATTGACTATCGGTACATCGAAGTGTTGAAGTGTTTGTATAAAAACGCCACTATGTCAGTCCGAGTACACGAACAGAGCTCGAAGGCGATTCCCTTAAAAAGAGGCGTAAGACAGGGAGATGTAATCTCTCCCAAACTGTTTACGACCGCATTGGAAGATGCCTTCAAGCTTCTGGAATAGAAAGGACTGGGCATCAATATTAACGGTGAATACATCACTCACCTTCGGTTTGCCGACGATATTGTGGTCATGGCAAAGTCGATAGAAGAGCTCAGCACGATGCTCGAAGGCCTCAATCGAGTCTCCCAACGGGTAGGACTTAAAATGAACATGGACAAGACGAAAATTATGTCGAATGTCCATATCGTGCCTGCCCCAGTTATGGTTGAGAACTCGGCTCTTGAAGTTGTCGACGCGTATGTATACCTAGGACAAACAGTCCAATTAGGTAGGTCCAACTTCGAGAAAGAGGTCAATCGTCGAATCCAACTCGGATGGGCAGCGTTTGGAAAACTTCGCAACGTCTTTTCGTCCAACATACCTCAGTGCCTTAAGACGAAAGTCTTTAATCAGTGTGTGTTACCAATGATGACATATGGAACCGAGACGTGGTCCTTCACTATTGGCCTTATGAACAAGCTCAGAGTCGCTCAACGAGCTATGGAGAAGGTTATGCTCGGGGTTTTTCTTCGGGATCGAATCAGAAATGAGAAGATACGTAGGAGAACTCAAGTCACCGACATAGCCCGACGGATTAGCACGTTGAAGTGGCAATGGGCAGGCCATATAGCGCGCAGAACAGATGGCCGATGGGGCCGGAAGGTTCTCGAGTGGAGGCCACGGACCGGCAAGCGCAGCGTAGGACGTCCACCTACAAGATGGGCAGACGACTTGGTAAGAACCGCAGGTCGGCGTTGGATGCAGGCCGCTTCCAACCGCAGTTCCTGGAGATCAATGAGGGAGGCCTTTGTCCAGCAGTGGACGTCCTACGGAAGATATGATGATGATGATGATGATGATGAATAGCATTTAAGATTTACCACAATAGATACCTAGTCTAGGTACTTTAAAATAACTACCTCTATGAACCATATTGGCCTCTATGAGCCACAAACACTATTGTACTGTACCGAGCTTAGAGTTCATATATACAAAGAACGATGTTCTCTGAAGAGACCTTTAGTTTGTGTGTGTTTGTGTGTGTAATTTTACATAAAGCTGACTTACTATAAATCCCAATAGTCATTGTGTATCCTGTAGCTTCTCAGAACATCACGACGGCAATAACTCAACGTGTCAACTATGTGGTGATTTGCACCACGGAATCTGCCGTGGAAGAGATCGCTGGATTAAATTACCAAATACGTGCACGTCCATACATTAGACACGTTTTTATGGTCTCCATTTCCTAAAACAATGAAATGAAGGCTGATTTCCGAGGTTTTAATGGGACATAAAAACCTCCAAACAACTAGGTATAGATAAAATTATTATTCACCCTTACAAGCAATTACCTAAACGTCAAAATAATCTTCGACCAATCAAACGCCACAACCAAATCATAGATCAAACCGAGCTTTTTAATGAAGGCTTCAGCGGCGTGCGCGCAGTCGGCTTTACAAAGCAACGTTTCCTTTTGATGTCGCCGCCAACTCGCCAGTGACAGAGGCGATGATGCCTTTATAAAAACCGGTGATTTACATCGGTCTATTCGGCTCACATGATGTCTCAATCAATAGATCTAAGAAAATAATTGCTATTACTATAAATTTTAATTTAATGGCACAGGCGGGTTCCAGCGTGGATTAGAACGATTTTTATGAGCAGTTTCCATAAAATAGGCAATTATAGTTTCCCCATAATAGGTGATAAAACTCACGGTTTTTATTGAAAGTCGAAATTCGGTGAGTTGATTGACGTTTGTAGCAATAAAAACTAGATAGGGACCGTTTACGGACGCTCCGCTACCTGTCTTCAAGAACTTTTGCAATTCAGTGTTAGAAGCTTTTGTGAAGCTGAATCACAATACGGATTAATTGTATTAAGCAAATATTCTTCAAGATACTTATATTCTTGCTCTCTAAGGTATCTGTAGGTAAGTACCTATATATTTTATTTATAAAGTACGAAGCAACGTATGCTTTGAGAGCCTAGCGCTTATTATGGATCAACGCTTAGGCACTGCAATTCTACGGGGCAATGCAGCCAGTGTGTTGACACATGGGACACTTCCACCTGGTAGTGATCTAAATCAGTTGAGTTATACCTATATACACTAAAGATCATTTACAACGGTCTTTGGATGATTCAACTGTTTCATTTGAATTTTTAAAGAGATATGTAAACATTATTTGTGTTAATAAATTGTATTAATATCGTTTGAGATTAGTAGGTAGTAGGTACCTACATATTTCACCCATCAAAGAACAAAGCTGTTTAAGATATGGATCGAAATGGCGACCATGGTCGCTTACTTGCAACGTTACCTCGATAAAAGACGCAGCCAAAGGAGTGCTTGGGACTTCATACAGCACATGCTAAGCTCAGGGCTTTTCACATAAGCCTGTACATAGCAGCATGTCTCCATGCATACACTATAAGTGTCTATAATATGTATTATTTTCCTATTATGTATCTATATGTTTTTTTTGTATTATTGTTTTCGCGTTGCTTCTTGTGTACGGTTTATGTGAATAAATGTCTTTTTTCTTTCACAGTTGGGAGAATGATCCATTCTAATTTATATACCATCCTCTCACAGAAAAAATCCCCTCAGGTTAAAGTCGTGGGATTCTATTAAATTGTGAAACATAAGAGTCGCCGATGTTGAAATAAGCAGGAAGTGACACAATGCTAATGCTGGATTAGCTAAGGGTTAGTCAGGGAAAGAATGCCTGGTAGCAACCTCTTGAAGAATAAATAACTTCTATTAGGTTGGTTTAATAACCGGACCTAATAAAGAAAGAGCCTACTGTTTTGTACAAAACTTGCCATCATGAAATGTTGTTGGATCAAATCATTTTTTTGCAGCAAATAGCCCAGCAAACAATGGGTTATCTTTGTATGTTTTCGTAACAAGGTTTTCAAAGTTACGAACATATTTTTTCGTCATGTACTTATTCTTTTTAATGTTACCTATAGCGTTCAGATGAGAGTAGTCAGATATCTGCCCAAAATCCTTAGAGAAAATGCTTACTAATACTATTCGAAAGTAATTCTGTCTCTTCTGATTGTTTGTTACGTTTACGACTAAACGGCTGGGCCGATTTCAATGAAATTTGGTATTTAGATAGATTACGGCCAGTATTGAAAGAAAGAGAGAAAGAAAAGGTTTTTATTTGTAACGGCACATTAGGACTACAAAGCGAGACACAACTGGAAAACATAGAAAATATAAAAAGAAAGTAAAAACACATTAAACATAAAAAAACACGATTACAAAATATAAAAAAAAAACTATCGTTATATTCTCTTGAGTATCTATCAGAGCCTTTCACATGACGTTGATTGAGACATAGGCTAGTTTTTACTCAACTGCGCAAAAGGAGGGTATTGTTTTTATTGGAAAACAACGCGTGCGGATCCGCGGGCGAGCCACCCAGCTAAATATAGTTTTCTACAATGCATTTTTTCAACTCTGCACCCATTTATGTGTGTATCTAATAAATTTATTATATCCTTCCTATTCACCTAACACTTGCAGAATATAACATTCCTGGTTACAGTACTCGTGATTCTTTCAATATAACCTTAAGTTCCTGAGTGTTTCGAAATAATATTTGATATGGTAATTCACATTTACATAGAAATCCGATTATCTTTGTCAGTGCCTGCTTTCCCGGTCGGTTTTATAAGGAGGAAATGGTAATAGTAAGTATTGTTTGGTAAAATGCTAGTGTGGTATATTATGAGAAGGGAAGAAAATCACGATAAAGAGAGTTTGATATGAATATAGTTTCAATTAGAAGTTGAGTGAAAGATAATATGGATATGGTAAAAAAGAAGTTACTACTGAAATAACGGCTGATAGACAGGTAGAGAGACCTATTCAAAGATACCACCTAACATAAGGTGGTAAGTACGAGCATTATATAAAATCACCCCAACGTGTATATTGGGGTGGTGGCCAGGTAACCCAGTTTAAGATTAAATGGCTGTAAGTCCGAACGAACAGTAGCAAAAATTGATGGACAAAGCAAAATTATAAAGGTTCCTAATGCAGGAAGATGATGTGATGATGATGACTTATTTGTACAGGTCCGTAGTCAAGTGAACCTGGGGACTACTAGATGTAGGTTATAAATCATCAAATCAAGGTCAATTAATGATTTAGTCGATTATTAGTTCGGAAATTCAAAGGTTCGACTAATTCTGAAAAATCCGGTATTTATTTGTTATACTATTTCCATTTCTTTATTTTCTCGATGAACTTGATACTTCTTCAGCTCGTGTGAAAACTTGAACGAGCGTCTTTTTTTACATTATGTATGCATTATTTTATAAAAATATGACGCTTACGCACGTACAAGGTTATACCAGAGTCGGAGAAACTGATAGAGTTTCTCCGACTCTGGTATAACCTTGGAGCTATCGATAAACGTAACACGATAACAGACCCAATATTTAGTTACAAAATGTAAGAAACTAAACTACTGCCGGATACTTTTGTACAAATTTATTTATAACTAATATTATATTTCATTACAAGATGTTACACGTATTAATTCTTGATTGATAATGCCAACTTCTTTAAAATTTTCAAAGCTTTGAAGAGCTGTAAAGCTGTTGTTGCGAGTGACAGATTAAAACAAACACAAAATGGCGGTGGGCCATTGAGTGTTCCCACCTTGAAAAAATATATTTGAATGTTTTTGTTGTATTTGTCTTTGTTCAAAATATAATAAATATATGCGATCGATATCATTACTTATTTAGTCACAACACTACAACTATCAAATTAGAATTGTCATCGAGAAAATAAAGAAATGGAAATAGTATAGTAACCTGATTTCCAGATGAATAAAGGTACCGTAGTATTGTATTGTATGGCCCACGGACTGATGTTTATTGTTCTGGTTCGATATCGCCACCAATCGATCTATTGAGGAAATAATACAATTGTATGGTTTCTAGTTGTGCAATGACAAAGGCGTAATCTCTTTTATCGTTGCCTCTAAACACTTGGTCAACCTGTACCCTTAGGAGTCTGTAAACAGGGTGAATATGTAATTGTCGATAAAAATTGAGAAACGGCTCTGCCCAGGGAAAAAATCTATATCTAAATCTTGCTAATAATAAAGTTAATAATCCACAGTCCCATTCAAATTATACTATTTATTGCGGTCACAGTATATGGGAAGGAGAATTATCAACTTTAGATATTATTGGATTGAAACTATCACGATGTATCACAAGCATTCTTTATTTTTCAATTACATATTTATAAATTCGACCTGTTTATAGTCTAGGGTTTTTAGTTAAAGCTAATACTGTAACCCAAGAGAAAGGTAGGTTGGGAATCTTCAAACATGCGCACAGTGAATTACCTAGAACTAGCCAGCTGGACAAAAGTCGATTCCTAGAATCGATTAAATCATAATCCTGTCTCATTAACCACACCTCAAAACTCAGAATTCCAGGTATAACACGTGCCTTACCCTTTGTAGCACACCGCCATAGTACTGGAAAGTGAGGTAATAAGGAAAATGCATTTATGCAAATAAATCAGTTGATAGTTTGCAGTGCTTACGACAACATCTTATGACCACTTGTGCTATTTATATTATTGTGAGTGTTATGGATTTTCTACTTGAAGGTATGTACTTTAAATTTCTTCATAAATTGGGATCATTTAACTTGTTGACGTTGATGTTTATAGGCTTTATAGAAATGGACATTTATATCGTGTAAATTTTTCTATTTAGTAACTTTCATCGAGTGTAACTTTTTTTATCCAAATATATCCAGGCCGTTATTTACGTATGTAATAGCCACAATATTTAACTTTAAAATGATATATAGTTTTGCCACCCCAACTCACCCCATTTTTTTAATTATTTTTTTCAGAAGTTGTGATTTCGATTTCAAAAATCGATTTCTTTGAAGAATGGCGTAAACACAAGAAAGAGGACCGTAATTCAAAGCTCACAGAGTTTGTATTGAACAAAATCAACTGTTCAGATGTCACTCTTGATTCAAAGAAGAATATTTGTACGAAAATTTCAAGTATTTCTTCAAAATTTGCTGAAAAGTGGTCCGCATCGAAAAATACCCTCAATAGGTTTTTGAATAACAATAAGGATTGGTTAGAGGGTAATGAAATACAATTTGAAGTTCAAGTACATCGCCCGTCTGCGTCTTCGTCATCTGGACCAAGTCGGACTACAGGCAGACCCAGAAAAGAATTTGACGAATCGTCATTCAAAACCAAAAAACGGAGGGTTGAAGATTTAGTGCAATCGCGAAGTGCTAGTGAGTTAACCATAGCCGCTGAAGTAGCCAATCGAGTATCTGGTCGAAGAAATGTAGCTAGTTCAATTCATAAAATATCTGACAACTCTCCAAAAGCTAAAACAACCAATGTTGCGTGTGGTGGTCGTCAATTGAGCAGTGATGAAGCTTTAGCTCATTATGTTGATGCTAAGTGTACCAGCCATAGTTACAAACAGACGCGTAAGGTGTCATTGAAGGCGGGACATCAGATATTTCCATCTTATCATAGTGTAGTTAAGTCTAAAAAAATGTGTTATCCTTTAGATGAGTATATTTCTGTGACGGAAACGCGCGCTGAAATTTATCTACAAGGCATTTTAAACAAAACTGCTGATCGTTTAATTGAAGCGCAAAGTGATGTTATAAGAAATGTTGTGTCTTCTAATTCATCCCTTACATTAATTAGCAAATGGGGCTGTGACGGCAGTTCAGGCCACAGTACCTATAAGCAAAGGTTCGAAGATGCTAATGCTACTGATGAATTCCTGTTCATGTTTTCATTAGTTCCTTTGAAATTATGTGACGGCCAACATATTATATGGCAAAATCCACGGCCTTCGTCAACTCTCTATTGCCGACCAATCAAATTTATTTTTTCAAAGGAAACTAATGAATTCACCAAAGCCGAAACCAACAAAGTCTTGGAAGAAATATCTCAGCTTCTTCCAACTATTTGTAATGTTGAAGAATATGAAATTACTATAAAACATGACCTCTTACTGACTATGACAGACGGAAAAGTATGTAACGCTTTGACTGACACACGCTCCCCTCAAAAATGTTATATATGTGGTGCTACCCCGACAATGATGAATGGTGATTTAAAAGACGTAGTCGTTAATAAAGAACATTACGGTTTTGGTTTGTCTACTTTACATGCATGGATACGTTGTTTTGAGTGTTTACTACATATTAGTTATCGTTTGGATATAAAAAAGTGGCAAGCTAGGGGCGCTGACGATAAAATTAGTGTAAAGTTACGTTCAGAGAAAATTAAGTTAGATTTTAAAACTCAGATGGGGCTTATTGTAGACAAACCAAAACCGGGTTATGGTAACACAAATGATGGTAACACTGCACGTAGGTTTTTTATGAATCCGGAACTAAGCGGTGAGATTACAGGATTGGATGTTAATTTAATTAAAAAAATGTGTATATTACTTCGAACATTATCTTCTGGGTATGATATTAATTGCATAGAATTTGAAAAAGTTTGCTCTGAGACTCGATCTCTTTACCTTAGTCTGTATCCGTGGTATAATATGCCTGTTACTGTGCATAAAATCTTATTACACAGTACAGAAGTCATCCAAAGCTGTATTGTTCCAATCGGACAGCTATCGGAGGAGGCTCAAGAAGCCCGTAACAAAGACTGTCGTAGATTCCGAGAGCATCATAGCAGAAAACAGTCACGTATTGCCACGAATACAGATTTATTATATATGCTGCTGATAACATCTGATCCTGTAATCAACTCGCTTAGGGAAATTCCTAAGAAAAGACCTGAAAAATTGCCCGCAGAAGTGCTAAGCTTGATAGTTCCGCCTTCCATACCTACTACACATCAAGTACCACGTGAAGTTACTTTATGTGAGGAGAACGATTATGTGGTACCTGATTCGTCTAACTGTGACAGCGATGATGAATCATCTGACGATTTCTATTTGTAATTTATTATAATAGTAGATATTATTATAGTTAAGTAATTTAAAGTGGGTGTAGTAATACACCTCTGCCACCCCTTCGGGGAATAAGGCGTGATGATATGTTATGTTATGTTAAGTAATTTAAGTTAAGTTTTTTAAATTGTGTAGATATATAATTTAAATTATTTCGTTAATATGTATTCTTCTAGACTTCTATTTTCAATAAATTTTTATTTCGTACTAAGTTTTTTTATTTTACCACATAACGCAAAAAAAATGATTCAGTATATGTTATTATGGCTGTAGCGATCATGTGAACCCATAAAATAATTTTGTCCAGCTACCATGTTCTAGACGATTCACTGTGATGCGTCTCAAAAGCACCATCAAAAATAATTGAAGATTGTTCTGACAGCAAGGCATGCCCCACGCCATGCACCATTTTCTAGCAATGATGATGATTACCGCACTAACCACACACGGTGTATCAAATGATTGTGTAAGTATTCGGAGGTAGGTATAATTACTGCTGAGCGCAACATCAGCCGTTACTGCAGGCGTGGTACCACCCACGGCTTTTGGACATCACCGTTAGATGTGGCTGGACAGTGTTTCTGAATGTGGAGGAATGTAGAGCAATTGTACTCGAAAATACGAGTAAAAAGAACCTCCAGCATTTATGTTGTCTCAGGTTTCAATCGTTCGGCTGTTGATCGTCTTATGTTGATATTGGATTGCAGGAATTGGTGATTGAAGGAAGCGAAATTTTGAACACTGGACGAGAGTGCATACTGTGCACGTTTAGTGTCTCCATAGTCCAATATCCACCTGGTTGTTATTTTTATGTTATTTATTGTACCTACTTACTTATTGTTTGATATTGTTATATTGTACTAAATATGGACTATGTACCTGCCTTGTATTTAATGTTGTGTTAGTGCTAATCTGAAATCAAGAATTGAATTGAAAATTTAACAATTATCTCAACTTCTAATTGGCAACTATGATCTTCTGAAAATGTTAGGTACACTCAGATGAATAACTTTAAAAAAAATTTCGTCATCTTAGTATTTTTTGGTCATATTATTACTACGTAGCTCCGTCATAGGCTTTTTATACCTAGCTGGTTTAATTATTTAGCTAGTATACGTGATGTAAATATCTGTGACGAACTACAAAATGAAAAGGCTACTTGATGGCAATTAACGACATTTATAGGCTTGCAACATAAATAGAAAACTAGGCTGAATAAAGATAAATTGGTACACAAATTAAGACAGTGACCTCGGACAAACAGGAATCTACCATCACTGTCCAGAATTAGCACAGTAGGTCCTGAGTCCTGACGCTCGAACTGACCCCTTCATGTTTTAATAGACTCTAATAGAAATGTTTCAGAGTTCAAAATACATGTGTCTATTTTATATTTGTTACGTGGTTCAGTCTAATGGCAGCAGCCAACGGCACTACCAAAGCCGTTCCCACCCAAGACATGTTCGGTTGAAATTATGGAAGCCGTAAAATTCCCGTGACTTCTCTTGTAGACATGGGTAAATCGCGAAATAATGGGGCTATGTGAATTCCGTGCAGGCGTATTCCTTCTTAGCTAAATCTAATCTAACCATTTCTGAAAAGACAGTTTTCCGTACATACAAAGACATCATCGAACTTAATACTGCATTATGTACATACTATATACATTATGTATACCATACGCATATAAATATAACAATTATTATCAAATCAATTAAGTATATATGACCTAATAATGTTATAGGTAATGTTAAAAAAATTACATATTAATTACATTATATGCCGAGAGCGGCACTTGTATTTTTAGAAAATCAATCGACGTACCTATAATTTCGAAGTCATTTCCATCAGATGAAAGAGTTCCTGTGCATTTAGCTAGAGAGCTAAACGGGCATGTCGTGATGGCGGAGGGCGTGAAGCATCATGTCTCGGCGGCGGGGTGGTCCTAGGTAGTTTCAGTTCCGTGGCTTAAAATATACATACTGTAGATTGATGTTGAGCACATGAACACAGAGTTACGCGTCTAAACACCTCACCAGTGTAACTAACATAAAATATATATTATTTATTATTGAAAAAGAAGTACTTAATTAAGTACCTGAATATCAATATTATAAAGGTAATCGTGATTTAAAAATTATGATAAAATGAGATACCTACCGCCTACAGTTTTTCTATTAAACTAGTTTTTAAAATACAATCGATAAATTCTATAATTCTTTAGTATTGTAGTCAGTTTGGTCGTTATTTAGCGTGGTTTACAATGATGATCAACAATAAATAGTAGATTATTAACCAAGGGAATAAAGCAGTGTCTTCTGTCGCGGGTGACGATTTAAATCGCGAGCGTAACGAAGGACTCGAGGTTTACTCCCGAGCGTAGCGAGGGTGTTAAAAACTTAAATCACGAGCGAAGCGAGGGATCTAAGACGAGTCCTGAGTGTAGCTAGGGATTTAAGTTCACCCAAGACTAAGACAGCTTTATCACCGAGGAAAATACTCTACTTTTCGTACCATTTGCGAAAAAATTAACACAATAATAATATGACATAATATAATAACATTAACTTAATTATAAAAATAAATTAAAATAAACTTAACGTTTATGTATTTGAAGAAAACAAAAACGCGGCAAATTCCTAGCCTAATATTTTTTTGTCGGAAAAGCAAAGGCATCAAGCTCATACGGCCTCGTCGGATTTCGTAATTTTATTTATTAATCATAACTGCATAATAAATGCGTATTCCTTTTTCAAAAAGATGTATAATGCTTTATATACAAACGCAATGGTGTAAACACAGATGTAGTTCAGTATAAATTTCGGTAAGTATTCCAAATTTAAATCACATTCTCCCCCTAGAGGATGAATGAAATTCAGTACTATTTTCTTTCCCTGTTTTTAACAGATTAATGTTATGTTCGCTTTTTGTGGCATAGAATGTCACTTTTTTGAGCAAGTGGTACGAAAACAAAATTATGAAATCACCTCCCAAACAAATCTGATCCCATCATTGATTAAATAAAATGAGATGGACACTTATCATACTACAATAAAATGGCTAAAATGGGTTTCTTCAAGGTAAAATCATTAATATTTTAAGTTTCGTCATTTTAAAAATATTGCCTAAGCTAAAACCCTAATTCAAATGCCTACAAGAATCGTAGAGGCGTGGAAAATCATGGACCAACCCGGTGGTCTCTCCTGCGCTCACTTTATTACAGGCTGCTCTAGATCCTGGGGCTTTAAAACAAATGACTACTGAATTACGCCACGTCATTTCTGCGTAGGTTTTCTGCAGCTACGAAGTTGAAAAGACGGACTCCAGATAGAGATAAAGATTCTCTCTTGTTATCACTATAGGATACAGTGTTAGGAACACGTTTGAAATATTTTTTTGAGGAAAAGCTCTGCTATCCAGAACTGATCTTTGTTTATTTCAATCAAATAAAGTACACAATTTAAACACATGATTGTGGATTGACGTTACAATTAGCGAAGGTGTTGTGTTGTTTCAATCCAATAGTGAAGTTGGAAATTTCCAACTTCTTTGTAAGTATGCTCATTTAATGCCAATGTGATCGCGATCTTAGAAAAAAACCGGCCAAGTGCGAGTTGGACTCGCGCACGAAGGATTCCGTACCAATAACTATAAAAACGGCAAAAAAATCATGCCTGTTGTATGGGAGCCCCACTTAAATATATATTTTATTCAATAGCATAATGTTATTTATTTACCTTATTTGAAGTTGGTGCCGATTAAGCTAGTCCTCTAAATTGTATGAGCGCCCATACAACTCAGAGGATTATCTTAATTGGCGTCAACTATGCATGTATGGGGATTTTTTTGGCGAAGTTTCCTTTATTTGTGCTGTAAGACCTATCTTTTTGCCAAATTTCGTGATTCTAGGTCAACACGAACTACCATATAGGTTTTCGACCCAAAACCTACAGGGTACTTCCGGTTGACCTAGAATTGTCAATTTTGGTTAAAAGCAAGGTCTTACAGCACAAGTTAAGGCAACATTCCGAAAAATAAAAAAAGTTAAAATTAAGGTAAATTTTGGTACTTACAAGTTTTCGCGAAAATCTAAATTTGCCTTCTTCTAATCTTTTTATCATGTTGACTCAGCACCTTGATTTTTATACACCTAATAAGGACTATATACTTCAGTATCTGGTATAAATTTCAACTTGCTAGGTCCATCCGTTCCTGAGAAAATCGGTGGTGACACACGGACAGACAGACAAGAGAGTGATCTTATAAGGGTTCTTTTTTTACATTTTGAGGCACGGAACCCAAAAAACCATTAAGTTTCGCAACTAATTGGTATACATCTGTGGGCATTTTTCTGTTTGAGAACAGTCTAATTATTTTAGACATCATTATAGATTTGTGGAAACTATATCAACATACATTGCTAGAAATGCCGTAAGCAACGTGAAGCCAATTTAGGAATTCCCCATCGGTATCTCATCATTATTTACTTATGCTACGATGAAACTATCAATATCTATGGTATGGTATGGACCAACAATACCATCGGTCAATATTACCTACCGAGTAACTTATGAACTGTGGATAGCTTGCTTCATTCTTTTAGATTCAGCAACGTTTACGTGGACGTGAATGAATGAGTGGCATTTCATACAGGACTACTTTGTTGTTACTAAATGTTAATCAACATCTTGGCCGGACTGTTACAAATCTCACGTAGCTTAATACAATATATGTATTTATACACCATATGGCTAAACCATCAAATTTGATGGGCTTTTCTTAGTCTACGTAGTTCTTAGGTACGTAGGAGAACAAAAGTCACCGACATAGCCCGACGGATTAGCACGTTGAAGTGGCAATGGGCAGGCCATATAGCGCGCAGAACAGATGGCCGATGGGGCCGGAAAGTTCTCGAATGGAGGCCACGGACCGGCAAGCGCAGCGTAGGACGTCCTTGTAGGTGGATGGGCAGACGACTTGGTAAGAACCGCAGGTCGGCGTTGGATGCAGGCCGCTTCCAACCGCAGTTCCTGGAGATCAATGAGGGAGGCCTTTGTCCAGCAGTGGACGTCCTATGGCTGATATGATGATGATGATGATGATTCTTAGTCTTATAGAAATAAAGTCTAGTCTCTTTTTCGATGTAATCTTGCTCGTCTTGCTTGCTTCTTGCTTTTGGAGACGGGGTGGATATTATGTATGACAGATGTTACTATCGATTTTTGACAGTTCAACAAGCAAACTTTTAGGTATAGACTGCTCAAAGATTTATTAGTTTTTTATATACGTATTTGAATTGGTAGTAATTAGGGTTATGCAAGCCGTAATTGAGACCACCCGGGGAGCCCTGGGGCCGCGCTGCGGACTCGCAACAATACTTCATTTGAATTTAGCCCGTACTCTAATGAGACAAAATGGCCAACTGAAATTGTGGATAATACTTTGAATAGGTTACCTATTTCCGTACAAGTTTTTGAAGTTAACTTTTTACGCACGCTTGACTGGGGGAGTAAGCTGGTGAATGCGTTACTAAAAGTGCGAACAGAAGTTGAGAGGGAGATATAAGTTAGTGAATATAAAAAGAGAGAGAGTTACGTTTCGTATATTACTGTAGGGGCAAGTAAGAGAGAGAGGTGCGAGCAACCATTTTCTTTCTCTCACAGCCAGTTGATTTGTCGCATATATCCTATCCCAAATTAGCCTAAATTATACAAACTGCAAATATATTTAAACATACATACATATTACTTCAGTCGTGTGGTCGTTTTTTTGCACACACGTTTTTTTGAATGAACACATTTAATGGAAGAAAATAGATATTCAAATGTGTACTCTCTATGTCGAACAATCTGACCCATCTTCACCACCCTCGCAACAGACCTAGCCTCGGTTGCTTCAAACGAGTGCTTCTAGTGAAGTGACTAGTGAGTAAACTGATAGTGTTACTTCGTCAGCGTCGGCCTCGGCGTCGCGTCGGCGGTATTCCATTGTTAATTTTTAAATTGTCCCGCTTTAGCAAACAGTTTCACACGGTCCAAGAATGGGCTACATCCCACTACAAATCAGGATGCATCACCCCATCCTACAACAAAACCCAGCGCCGTTCAACCTGCTCTTCATTCGAGTAGTCCAGTAGTGATCTGGCTGTGCATGATTTTGGCGGAACATCGTTACATTGTCATTATCCTGAGGACGCTTCTTCCCCTTGCAACATCACTTTTCTCCCACGATTTAACGGAAACCAGTACAATTGAGGATACAGCCCATCAGCCCTCAGATGCTTCATGAGCTAATGAATAAGTGCTCTTCATTCAAGTAGAAAAGGATCCTGATTGTTGTTACTTACGTGGTTTTACTAAACTCAAATCCGTGGGAAAGGATCTGATTAAAACAGGTGTGTTATCGTCTGTACGTGACCATTTTGGCGAAACTATGAAGTTTATGGGAACGGATGTTTCTACTTGAGCTACTGTTTAAGACAGCAAAAAATGTTAAGAAGTACACACGTGTAGGTACCTAATCTTGAGATGAGAAATGCTTGCAAAAACTTATCTTAAGAAGGTTAAAAAAATCGTACATAGGCAGTTAGGTATCTTGTTTTGGATACAGAATGTCCCCTGTGAATTACCTACAATTGACTAGAGATCTCGAGATAGTTGAACGAGCGAAGAGAGATCTCTAAATCAACTTGGGCAAATCGGCGTTGTATGTATGTATGCATGTTTGTCCGAGGATAACTTTCGTAACGTTGATCCGATCATCGTGAAATTTAATACATAGGTAGGTAGTGATGGCACAATTTTGGTGTGACTACATGAGCTAAAAATGTTGGGGGGTTGATGAGATATTGGGGTTCAAGAGGGGTAAAAAAATGAAAATGAGGCTATCAGGTCAAGTGTTACGTCAAATGAAAGGTATTCATTAGTACATGTAGACTCCGTTTTTATTTTTCGTAATTTTTTTATAGTTTTTGAGTTATTAGCCATGATAAAAACTAAAAAATCCACAGGGTACCTACACCAGTGACCCCACAGAGCTGAAATTTGGTATGCGCGTAGCTGTAGTAACACAAATATAGGCAAAAGTCTGAAATCCAAAATAACTGCAATTTTTGTTTGGCAAGCGCCAATTTACATGAACTCCTGTTACCTGTAATTTGAATGACACTGTGGTTCAAGTTAATTGGTTGTTTTTCGTGGCACTATTTTATTAGTCAAAGAACTAGGCCGTCTTACACATAGATCTCTAAACGTATTTAGCAACTGAACATGTTTAAACTTTACGTATTTGTATGATTTGACAACTCCTTAAATCTTTTAGCCACTAAATACGTTTAGGCATCGTTGCGCGAGTCGCCCTAAGAATATTTGTTTTTGTGTTTTGGGAGACTCGCGAGATCTCAGTTCGGGGCGAACCACTAGTTTATAGTAGGTGAAGGTATTTCAGGCAAAAATGTGCACCTTTAAAAATATGATTACTTCATGTCCTATAAATATATATATATATATATATATATATATATATATATATATATATATTACATCTATAAATATCTTAATGACTAACTAACTACTTACTTAAAGGGACCTACTGAACAGTCGCTGGAGAGACATTCGGAACGTGCCCGTAATCTGGCACCTCTCCCACCCCTCACGAATTTGAGTACCTACCAACATATCCTGAAGTATTCTCACTTATTCGAGTCTGTGCTTATTTGGGAGAGGTATATCTAAGTATAGGAGGTATATGGCCGGCTTCACTGCATGTAGTGTTGTCGATTCGGTCGGTATTGTATCGGTGGTGACTGGTGAGTGACGCGTTGATTGCGGAACGATCTCGGTCGACCCTCATCTCCACGAGAAAAAACATTCTCGGACGCAACGAATCAAACCTATTTTCTTTTGTGTTAAAGTTATCATTGTATTCCATATTTTAATACGAATTATTTAATAGTTACTGCGGTCATTTACTAACAATGGTCTTTAGATGATCCAACGGTTTCTTTTGTATTTTTTTTTATACACGATTAGTGCGAAACAAGGCTTGGAACACCCTGTCAGTGTCTCGTCTTTATAGCGGTAAGAAAAATCTCTGTCGTGCGGGAGGCATAACTTCCATCTGGTTCAGTATAGGAAAGAGATAACTATATATCTGAGATGTGCTATTGATTCCTAGTTCTATGGTATACCAACCTCAATGCCGGGTTTCTTAGACCTCGTGCTACATACAAAAAAAGACGTACACTTTGTCTTATTTGGCGCCAAAAAAAAGATTTTGGTCTCCTACGAGCGGTGGCGTTTAATATGCCTCGTGCCGCCACAATCTCTGGTTTAGGACAAGGTTTAAAACGACCCGTAACGCAGTAATGGAAAGTACAGATAAATCTGTGCCGCTTGGAACGTGTTATGAGATATTTGAGTCGAATCTACAAAAAAATGTATTGAATTTTTACAGGATTTCTAATTCCAAGTACCTACCAACTCTACTAGTTGTGATTAAGGTATGTTTTCTATTAAAGATGAATAATAATGAAGGTGTCCCCTCAAATAAAAAGAAGCAGATTTAGAAAACAGAAAATTTATTGCAATTTCATTAAATAAATACAATTAAAATCCTTAAAATTATTTCACAAAAACGAAACAAATGCAACAATTCTTACACCTAATGTACCAAATATAAAATAAATAAATATTTTATTATTATTCTAAAATACTTTGTACGAATTTTCTTAAGTATAATTAAATAAAGGCATCTATTATCTACTATAAGCAAGCATAAAAGTTTATTTACAATTCTTCGTATTTCTAATAATCTCACTTTGGTAAACTGTGGTTAATGAGTTTTACTAATATATAAGGCAGTGTTTACTAAATCTATAACTATATTAATTAAAGTATAATTATATTTTCTAAGACAAACATTTTGTGCGTTTTATTTACGGGGAATTAATATGAGGATTTGTGTAATACCTATATTACCTACCATTAACCCTAAATAACTTAATCTAAAAGATGTTAACCTTAATTGTTTCAGACATACAAACATTATTACCACACAGGAAACAAACAAAAACATCATTGCATGCACACACACACACACACTCACTCAAACACACGTTATCCAACATTATGAGGTAAATAAATACTATAGAGTCACTTCTAATCTTAATATTAATTCATATAACTATTAAAATTAATAAGAGGAAAGATTGAGAATAAATTAATTAGAGACACCAGAAAAAGAAACCAGTTTCCTCGAACTTGTATTTAAATCGTTATAATAACATTTATTTGCATTGTATTGTAAGATTTAAAATAGTTACTACTGCAACAGTCTACCAAACACCATCAGACTCTACCGAACCTATTTAGTCTCTAAAAAAAAATAGGTTACATAACCTACTGATCGTCGTTGTAAGAAAATTTTTCTACAAATTCGATTAAAAGAACTCTCAAGCCATCAGTAGATTTCCCACAGGCCTACGAGCCGCATTCTCCCAAGCCCGCGATTTACAACTTGTCCATGGTTCCTCGCATAATATCATCATGCAATGTATTATGCATCGCGGCATGACGCTGGCGACAGAACATTAGTACGGATCGCCTGCGATGTGCATACAAACTACACTTGATAACAACTCAGCGAAGAATGAGATCAAAGACAACTGGCTGGGAAAATAAAACCTAAGTACACGTACGATTTTGCAATAAACATGTTTGTGATCGAAAGACAAGCCAGTAGTACTTTATTCATTATAATTATTACAAGGATGGATAATTTTTAGTGATGCAACGAATACGAATACGAATATTCGTATTCGCCGAATAGTAGACATTTACCGAATATTCGTATTCGGCGAATACTAATACGAATATTTAAAAACTAATATTTTACGTACAAACGCAACTCTAATTACTGGCAGACTTGAAAACGCGCGTATAAAAATACGCATGTGTGCAGAGGGCCTTAACAGCAATGACGACGCGTCGGGGGACTCCCCGGCCATAGTTTGTACAGTACCGCGGCTCCGGGAGTTTCCCTATCATTACAATTACGACGAACCATTGATGATTCATTCATTTCTTTCACTTCATTTTGTTAGTCGGAAGCAGAAGTCCAGCAAGAGAGTATTGTTTTATTTATTTTCTGAGGTTGCTGCGAAATAAAATAAGTTAAAGTTTAATTGAAAATGTCTTCTCGTAAACGAGATCAAAGTGACATATGGAAACACTTCGATAAATTACCGAGTAAGTAGCTGTATGGTTCTGTATTTCTTTGGTATCAACAAAAGGTAGGATTGTAAGTAAGTAACTTAGACGAACGTTAGTAGGTAATGGCTGCGTCAATGTAGTACTAGACTTTGCCCGCGACTTCGTCCACGCAGACATTGGTTTTACTTTCACATGTAATATTGTAGTGGGATAGGATTTTAAATTATGTTTCACAAATGTTAAATTGTGTTGTTTTTATTTTAGACAATGAAAGCAAAGCTAGATGCAGATATTGTGCTTGTGAATTGTCTCGGGGAGGGAAAAATGCATATAATAAAGGATTTACTACGACCGCACTGTGGACTCATGTGAAGAGATTTCACGAAAAGGAGCTTGCTGCCAGTATAAGTACTGTAGACGAAACAAGCACTGAAGTTGAAGTAACTCCAGCGAAGAAACAAGCGTCCTTAAAGGAAATATGGGAAAAACGAACTACGTATGAAACGGGTGATCCTAGGGCTGTCAAAATCACATATTTGATTGCTGAACAAGTTTGTCTAGACATGGAGCCCCTGAATTTGGTAAATAAACAGGGATACCGTCGTTTGCTCAGTGAACTAGCTCCAAGGTTTGTTTGCTTTTATTAAAATGCTAAACATTTGTTCATTCATACATATCAGTGGGATTCTCTTTCAACTTTCACAAAACCCTTTTTAATTCCTGACTGTTATTTTTTTTACAGATATAATATTATATCTAGAACCCACCTTACAGAAAAAATTCTGCCGGATATTAATGAACGTGTTAAAATAAAATTGAAGGAGCAGTTAACAAAGACCCCATATCTCTCTGTCACAACAGACATGTGGACCAGTGACGCTTCCTCACAAGTCAATGATTTTATAAGTCTTACTGGACATGGTGTCAATGAAGATTTCCAGCTCAAATCTTACTGTCTGGAAGTGTTTCCCTTTGAAGGTGACTCACATTCAGGAGAAAATATTGTCCACAATATGCACATGATGTTTCTGGAATGGGAGCTATTGGGTAAAGTTGCAGCAGTTGTAACGGACAACGCACGGAATATGGTTAAAGCAAATGATGAGCTTGATCTTAGTATTAAACATATTTCTTGTTTGGTACACAGCATCCAATTAGCGCTGAAAAAAAGTTTGTTTGGTCAAGAACGCATAAACGAAATGTTAACCACATGCAGGGGAGTTATTACTCATTTTAATCACTCAACCTCCGCACTCAAACAACTGAAAGATTCTCAACAAGCTAACAATATACCGAAACATGTTTTGTTTCAAGATGTTGAAACTAGATGGGACTCAACATATCAGATGTTGAAGAGATTACATGAACAACGCATAGCGATTCAAGATGTTTTACCATCTCTACCAAATTGTCGTCATGAAATGGGCTCTTATGAGCCAAATCATTGATATTCTGGCCAATTTCGAAGAAGCTACTAAAGAGCTAAGCAAAGAATCAACGACGTTATCTCAAGCAATCCCAATAATACGAAGTCTAAAATCTTGCCTCAATAAAATTTCAAATGATCCTTCTTCTCATCCTGATGTAAATAATCTGGCAAACTCCCTATTCAGTGGACTTTTAAATAGATTTGCGTTTATGGAAAGTGATGAAACTTATCTATTAGCAACGATCCTTGACCCACGGTTCAAAACAAGGATTTTCAGCTCAACAGTGGTCGCTGAAACCGCTCGATCAGTTCTTAACGCTGCTGTTGATGGCAGAGAGGCCGTAAGACCGACAAGCCCTCCAGAAGAACCTCAACCGTCGACAAGTAGAGGAATTTGGCAAGTGTGCCAAGAAATAATTGAAGAGGCCGAAATGGAAGAGTCAATTTCCATATTTTCTGGTGAGTATGAAAAAAGTTAAAAAAGTTATTAATAGGTAATAGGTACTCTTTGTCATCTACGTAGTATACTAAAAGTTAAATTTAATTTCAAAATGTCTTTTTTTACAGGGGTTTCGCAAATTAAAAACGAGATAGATGCTTATCTAAAGCTCCCAAATTTATCGCCGACTGCTGATCCACTGGCCTTTTGGCGAGAAGATGTCCATTTTTTCCAAGTCTGAAAAAACTTGCCCAAAAATATTTTTCACTGAAGCCATGTACAGTCGCCTCAGAAAGACTTTTTTCAACGGCTGGGAACATTCAGACTGAAAAAAGAAATCGCCTAAAACCAGAAAATCTACAAATTTTATGTTTTTTAAATAAAAATTTGCCAGTTGTAAATTTTAATTATTAAAGTATAGAAATTTATCAAATAAATTAGTCTTTTATCACCATGTCGAGATATTCGTATTCGTATTCGTATTCGCCGAATAGTAGGTTTGATATTCGTATTCGTATTCGTAAAAGTACTATTCGTTGCATCACTAATAATTTTGAACCGCTAAAATGTATTTATGTTCTCTAGGTAACTTTTATATTCACTTAACAGAGCTCCTCATAAAGTCTTTCATACGTTGAAAAATTCTAGAATAGTAACAAAATATTCCATAGAATCGTAGCATAGTGTACCTCAGAACTCCTAAAATAACAAACAAAATTCCTTTCCATACTGTTGTTTCTAAACAATAAAAGCAAACACTGCAATACTGGGCTATGACCCAAATCAAACAAACAAGCCAAACTAAAATAAAATACATTCGTAGGCGCATACGATGCATAGGACAAAACGCTGTAGTTTCTTAAAATGTTTTGCAAGAACTACCAACGAGTTAGCAGGACCGGTTTAACAGTGCAAGTCAACTGAGAAACAAATAAAGGAAACTGCAATGCTCGCCAAATTACTTCACGGCTCGAAAAATCACATATTTTCATACACAATTACATGCTGCTTTCTTTGCCAGTGAAAACTCGAAAATAAATAATAATCTACTAGTTTCTATAAAATTTATCAACGCGAAAATGCAAAAATTCCTTTACCGACGTATCTGGCTACATCCTGTGATATATATAAATTACAAAATTTAGGTAGCTTTAAACACACGGGATAATGTAGGAATTTCCAGAATTGGTTCAGTAATATCAGAGATTACCCCCAACAAGCATACAAATAACAAAATTTACCTACGTATAATAATAGTTTGGATAAATCGAACGAACCTACCGAAATTCAACAATGATACTTTAAAATCATCTCTCTCTCTAGCCTCAAAGGTTTGCTGGAAGAAAACTCTTCATAGGGTTAAGCTCGCCTTTGTACATGTCCTCTATTTCCGTACTTTATAATGTATTTTCTTGTGTACAATAAAGAATAAAGAATGATGCAAATTTTTTCGATCATACCAAAATAAGATTACCTTGAACTAAATCGAACTCTTATTATTAGAGTACGTACCTACAGCTGTGCAGTTGAGAAAATTTAAAGCTTCTAACAATGTTCTAGAAGAATTCGTGATAGATTCAGTAAAAATGAATTTTTAAATGTATTGTTTTTCGACTAAACGTGCGGGCTTCGACCTCAAAGAACAGACGGTCGTTGGGGCAGAAAAGTTCTCGAGTGGAGAGAGAGATAGGGGAAGCTTCGGTTCAACAGTGGACGTCATACGCCTGATATGATGATGATGATGATCTAACTATTAAAACTGAAAACATAAACCTAAACCAAAATTGACATCTTGTAATTTATTATTTATGCTATAAATATTATTTCATTTAATTTAATTTCAAAATTAAGAAGGAATTCCTAAACAAAACTTGACAAGAGGCATCCCTGACACATATTTGTAAAACGTTAACCCTACATCACTAGCAGCGATTAGTGTCGACTCTGGCGGAAGGAATCACTGTGATGATCATCATTTACTTTCTATCTGACTCCTAATATTAGATAGATGTGAGAGATGAGATGACAGTATACCTAGCATAAACAAATTTGCTAAGAATATGGTTATCGTAATATACGGGAATAACGTCATGTCTTTTGTTTAGTCTATAGCCGTATTTATAACTAGTTGAGCCGGTGAACTTCGTACCGCCTTGATATGCATATGACGCGAGCTGTCGGTGTATACGTCAGCCATCATTATCTGCATCAATGTATGACCAAATGATTTTTGTTCATAATTTATTTTTGCGTTATTTTTTCTGATTATTTTAAAAACTCCTATTCGGCACGAAGACAAATACAACAAATCAAAAATCATCAAAATCTGTCCAGCTGTTCTCGAGTTATATGTAAGTGTTCGAACAAACCCGACTTTGTTTTATATATTTAGATGGGTTAGAAGTCCATCGTAATATATCATACGATAGAGCAGAATTAAAAAAAACCAGACAAGTGCGAGTCTGCCTCCGAGGGTTACGCAAAAATATATTTAGTAACTAAAGCTTACCATTTTTTTCTTTTACTTTCGCTGTGAGACCTTGCTTCTTGCCAAATTTCATTATTTTAGGTCAACGGGAAGTACCCTTTAACATATACGGCATAAATGGTCATATTTTTTGATTGCGTTGACTTAGAGCTTGATTTTTTTTACAGCATGTAGGTATTTGATATTAATTTCAATTTGATACCTCCACGCGTTCCTGAAAGAAAGGGTCTTGACAGACAGACAGAAAAACAGGCAGACGGACCACCGAATTATCATATAAGGGTTCCTTTTGAGGTCCAGAACCGTAAAAACACGATTTGAATGGACTGGATGACAGCCATGATTTTTCTACAACAGCCTAGCCGTAATAACACAGATTGCAAAAATAACGGCGTCCATGTGTAATGAAAAGAAGACAAATACGTCGTACCTTATTTTCCCTTTATTTAAGTCTTACCTTATTTTGCGTAGAGATATACAAAGCAAACCCTTCTCCTGTGAAATTTCCCAACGCGAAGTATTCTTACAGTAAGACATTTCAAAATAATCCTTGTGATTGCAATTAATAAAGATTGAATTGGCTTTGACGTACCTAAATAAATCTCAAAGATTAGGGGGTAAGTTTCAATATTAACTCTGGCTAAACTGTAGGTAAACTTATCTCGACAATACGTCCGTGAAAAAACGGAGACAGCTATCAGCTATTGCCGTTACCGGAACAGTCGTTAGATCAATCGGCGTGGCGCCACATCGGGAACAGGCGGGTATTTGTCACCGGACCACCGGCGCCGGAATATTTATAGCAACGCCTGCGCAGCCCCGTGGGCGGCTTTAAGCCATCCGAGTACATTTAGACTATAGACAATGATTAGTAGCTGGAGGAAGCGAAATATTACCGCACGCAGACTCATTACTCATATAAACCCTTGATATACCCTCACATAATTATGTACAACGTTATAGTATTATAGCGAAGAAAAACAGGGCCCATCTAACTTAATGATCCGGTGGTTGATTGCTAAGTTTTCCTTAATTCTTAAATAAATTCTTAGAAAAAACTGGATGACGAGCAGTTACAGGTAGGGAGGTAATAAACTTTTCTTTGAAGAAACAGAAGTGGGCTCTTTCATTGGAGGAGTTATCGCTAATTTCACATTATATTTACAATAGTCTTGATGGTAATGAACTATTTAAGGCCTCATGCCTCATTAATCATCACGTGTTGAAAGTCAAAAGCACCGCACTCATTAACAGCAACCCTGACACGACCGAGGCACCGGCTGCATCATGAATCACTTGCTCTTTTGGCACTTTCTTATGCTTCTCGTGGCCTCTTTCATGACCTCTCCCGTGGCCCTTTTTATGGAAGCATAACCTTTCGAGGTTGCTCTGCATTTGTGGGCAGTTGTAGTCTTCATTTCCATCGCATTGACAGACTGTTAAAGCTGCCGCTTTCTCTTGCTTCCTCAATATCTCTATGGAATTCAGGCATTTGTTTGAACACTTTCTGCCACGGAACATCGAGCGACAGAACTGGTGGTAGTAAGACAAAGCTGTGGCACACTGTGCGTTGGCTATGCAGATGAGCTGGGAGAGAGTGCACGATGATGTGGCATTTTCCGCTCCTCTCAGGACTTGGGGTCTACAGATGTCGATCCGGGATTTCGCTTCCACACAAAACTCATCTTCACATTCACACTGTAACAATAGAAACATACATTTAAAAATAATATTATAAAGTCTCATTTTGCTTGAAATGGTTGCGTTTGTCTTGGGCAAACATGGATCTGGTCTTGTCGACCACCAAAACGTTAACTCCACATAGTATAAAATTAAGCCTCGACTATAAATTTTAGGGAATGTCGTAAATAACCGCGGTCCATACGAATTATAAAAACATTTTCCGTCGTAACATATTTTTACGACAAAACATACCGGTTCCTTAACTTAATCAAAACACGTATTTTGAAATCTTAATAAATACTGCAATGGTTCAAAAATTCGTAGGTGGCCGGGCATTTAGAAGTCGTCAAGAAAATTATGACTTTTCTATCTAGTTTGCCATAAATTTTATTATTAGTACCGTACGGTAATATTTACACGCCATTTGGAGAGTAAAAGATAAATTATGATTAGACCAGTCAAATTATGATATGTTGTATATATATATGGTCTTATCAATACGGAACTTTCTAATCCATTTCTCTTCAAGTAGCAAGCATGCAGCAGGGTTGCAAATAATTGTATTCTATGAACCCTAATTCAAGAGCCCTCTGAAAAACTAGCAATTTCAATCTAAATTAATCCGTTATGGTTTTCTAAGTTTAAATTAAAATATTCAGATCCAATTTTTTAGGTCAATTTTCCAGATCCGGCCTTCACAGATTAACGAAGATGCAGCCGTCTTACGCTTAGTTTTTTGTGTGCAACACCTGCGCAAGAGTCGAACGCTGCGGTAGGTCCCGACGATCAAGACGTCAAATCTCAAGGCTGCTCGGCCGCTTCTTTGCCCCGTCTCGACTCGATACATATTGCCCAATCTACAGTCAGCTGCAGAGAGATTTAGACAAACCCTGCTTTTAGCGAAAGGCGTCTCCAGGTTACAATAAAACAGTCCAATAGAATAGAAAACGCTTTATTATACCACACTTAAATTACAAATCATGTTTAAAACGTATAACGAAATACGCAATTGTACAATTGGCGGTCTTATCGCTAAAAGCGATCTCTTCCAGACAACCTTTGGCTGGACCGGATTTTACGAGAACGTTAAAGGACGGTAGCTTTACAGATAAAAAAAGGGGAATTAACTACTTGCATAAGCGAAATAAAATAAATAGATATTTGTTTTTCTATGTCATCCCACTGCTGGGCAAAGGTCTCCCCCACTGTCTTCCAGGACTTTCGCTCGCGTGCCTAATTCCACCAATCTGTCTCGAAGGCATTGACATCTTCACAATAGATAAATAAAAGGCAATAAAAACTGGACGTTTTTATCACTGATAAAAGGTACTGATCGAGAAGCTTCTATCTAAATCGAATTACTAGTTGTATTATAACAACGTAAGAAAAAAATAGGTTATAGTTCTTCGGCACAGTTAAATCTTTATCCTTCGGGCAGTATAGAGAGCTGACTGTACCTACGTTGACGATGTAATTAAGGGCTGAACCGGTTTTATCTAACTAAACTACAAAGTAATGTCTATGTTGTACTAATACCAAATATGGTGGTAAGCCAACCAGCTGTGTCAAGGAATATTGTAGAGCATTCTAGGGCACATGGGTAACATGCACTTTGCTGCAAGTACGGTAAAAGTTATACAATAATAAACTCTTATTTTTTTCTAAATATCAGCTTAATTCAGATTGTAATTCAATAAAGGTGAAGCAATATTAAAATAACGGATTGTAACAAATTTATTTATATTTTGTAACAGAACAGTAGAAATAAAATTTTTTTTTTCTTATTTTCCAAACCAAGAGTTTATAAGTAAATGATAGAGCTCAAGTCACTACGCCATTATTTAAAGAAGCCGGTTTATAAAACAGAACAATTTTATAATTCTGTTCTTATATTAGGAGTATAACATCGGGGAAAACAGTACCCCTCGCCTCCAGTATTATAGACCCTTTTAACCTTTCTCTGCCCTTGATTGAATCATTGTGGTAATTTTTTTATCTAGCCTATGCTGTCCCACTGCTGGGCAAAGGCCTCCCCCTCATTTCTCCACTTCTCTCGATCTTGTACTAAATCCCGCCAGTCCCTATAAAAAGCGTTCAAATCATCGCGCCACCGGTTCTTAGGCCTTCCACGGTGTCGCCCTCTATCCACAGGAATCCATCCAATTACGACCTGTGGTCATACTACAAAAAAATTAAACATTGTTTATCACGTGTTTAAAAAGAAGACCCGAACATTTTAAATACTTGGAACAGTTCTGATTCTCTCCTTCTTGCTACCCCGAAACACTCTACGTCCTTCCGTGGCAACTCTTTTGAGGTGGTAGCTGTCGGGCTATGGAACTCTCTCCCTTCTCATATTAAAAAGGCGCCTAGTAAACCGGCTTTCAGACGACTAGTCTACAGTCATTTCTTGCAGTCCTCCACTAGCTGTTAAAATATATGGAAAGTAGTATGTGTAGTGTATAGTATTTTTGTATATATATATATATATGTATTTTTGTATATTTTTATTTAGTATATATATATATATATAGATATAAAACATATATATATATAATACATAGAACATATATATATATATATATATGTTCGTATTATTATTGTTACATATATCAAGTAGGTTTATGTATTTATTCTGTGATCGGAGTTTATTGTTATTTGTGTTTCTTTTGTTTTGTTAATTATCATTAATATTGTTATAAGTTAGCACGCCAACCTTTTTTGTTACCTCTGAGGTTGGCAGGTAGAAAATGCTATTAGCATTAAGCCCACCTTTTGTACATGTAATTTATATTTTGTGCAATAAAGTATTAAAATAAAAAAAATCAGTTGGAAACTTTCTACTGTGGAAATCATTTGCAACCACGATTCCAAGCCAAAGCATTCGGAATTTAAATTGTAATACAGTATTGTAATCATTTTTTGATCAACGGTAGTTTCAGCAAAATGTCTCAACAATTTAAAATATTTAATTACCAAAAGATAAGTCTGCAAAATACTTTACAAAACAAGTAAGTATGAAGTGACACCTGCGTTTTCACTACTAGGGAGGTCCGAATATCGCAATCCAAAGTTTTTGTTGACACAATTGCCTTGGCTGTCTCCGAGATAAGTTTTTATCGGACGTACAACATTAGCATGTGGAGCTGGACTGGTATTGCAGTAGGGACCTTTTACACAAAGAGCCTAATCAAAACACGTAATACTGAATTTGTCATGTTGAATTTTAGACCATCGTCAGGAGCGAAGTCGCAAAACGCAAATAAGATTGGCGTAATATAACACTTGTACGCGAGTATTCGGTATTTTCTTATCTCAAGCAAATTTAACCTCAAGCTGAGGACTATAAACCAGCAAAGAATAAATTAAAAACATTCAAATTCTTTTAATTCAAGTAACCAATCGGTGTAGTTACAGTCACTTTTAATTTTTTCCTTTTTTTTGTGTACACACGGCTACTCATCAAGCTATACATTTCCAGTATAAGCTAACCTCTCATTCTACGAAAAGCCTACACAATGCGAGGTCAACTTATGCTGGAAAAATATAGCTTGATGTGTAGCCGTGTGTACTTAGTTTGATATAAAGTGTAAAACACGATATCACATCGAACTATATATTTTACCATAAAAAACAGATAAATGTTGAAATTATTAATAAAATTAATAAATTAAAATTAATAAACATTTATTATCTCTTCGACATTTGTTGATAAATTATTTTTATGGCTTTTGTTTTAAATGCTGAATATGTTAAAAAGTTAATTTTATTGATTACTTAGCTGACCAGCCCGCGGCTTCGCATGCTTAAAATTTCCTGTTCCCGTGGGAACTTCGCGATAAAAACTATATAAAACACTGTTGTCAAAGTGACGCGACACTTCATGTAAATGACTTCACGTCAATGAACGACGGTTAAACTATATGGATATTGTTCATACAAAAATACTAAAATCGCGATAAAAAAATGGAGGGTGGGAGTAGGAGGGTGAAAAATACTTTACGACCTATTCTCATACCTACCAATTATACGAAAAAAAATCACTAAAATCGGTCGACCCGTTTCGGAGGAGTGCGACCACTAAAACCTTTACACGATTTTTTTATAGATAGATAGATAGAAAACGCTTTATTGTATACAACTTAAATTATCAAATCATATTTAAAACACTTAAAACTAGACACGCGATATATTAGAATTATGTTTAAGTAGGTACCCGTGCGCGATAAGTTGGGAACTGAGCGCGGTGACGTCATATTGGCGTGTTTGTACCGCCCGCAAAAAAGCGAACATAACAAGCAGCCGCCCGCAGCTTCGTCTTTGTTTTTTTTAACCTAATTTATTATGTTACTCAGGGAGGACGCTGCTTTTTATCTAATCTTTTTTACACTATTTGAATAAAATAAAAATACAATGTTTAAGTTTATACATTTATTTTATCTATTATTTACATTATCTCATCTTCGTCACTATCTTCGTCATGTTCGTTTTACTGCCTGGTCAACAGGTAAACAAAACTGTTTGTTCCGTTTTTCGTTTTCAAAAAACTCTAACACTTTTAGCACGAGGTTTCTTTCTCCGTTATGCAAAGGTTTACCCTTCATAATGATAACAAAAACACTTAACAAGAACTATAACAACAAAAACTACAACAACAAAACAATAACACAAACGAAAACTAAAAGAATTCCAGAGCGCGTCGTTACGTGACGTAGGCCAGTACGAGACTAAAAACCCTAGTAAAAAATAGTGATGCGAACGGTACAATACGGGCGCCATCGGGGAAATGCAGGGGAAGCGGTCGGGGAGTCGCATTCCTAGCAGGTCCCAAGTTATCGCGCACGAGTAATACATATGATAAACATTCAAATACAAAATTGTTTTATTATTGAAATGTATGAATTCTAGACTTTATCTTCTTTCTAGACCTATAATATAGTTAAACGTCCAATTCTGTCCCAACTTGATATTCAGGTTATCCTAAACAGCTTCTAAACAGCCAAAACAGAAGACAGTTTCTCCTTACTTTGTTTATGCCGAAATTTTATTTGAAATTAATATTTGTATTTGTAACATCCTCGGCAAAACGGCCATCGTAATAATACATTATGACAACTCCAACTTGAACTAGACGCATAAATCTTTATAAGTCTTCTTTAGCGCAGCTTCCGATCTCGAGGTCGTCAACCGCGACCCCGCGTGCTGCATGTCGGACAAATCTGCCCGACGACGTCTAAATTAGATTTTATTGCGTCTGTATACACACCTACCTACTCTTATACCTACCGTACCACCACTAAATTAGAACCCTTCGACGAATAAACTGCTACCAATTGAGGGTTCTCTGTTTATTGGCCATTCCATTCAATTGGGTAAATCGTGAGCTGCAAACAGCTGTATGAGAAGTAATTGTGACATTCTGAACTTGGGATCCGTTTGAAACGGTCAAGAAATGTCTTCTAGAGTCTGAGAATTGCTTGATAGTGACTACATACTACGTGTTTTGTTATGAAGACGACCTCCGTGGCGCAGTGGGCGAACAGCCGGCTGAGACGCAGGAGGTAGCGGGTTCGATTCCCGCTGCGGAACAAATGTTTGCATGATCTACAGATATTTGTTCCGGGTCTGGATGTTTTTCTATATACATATTATAAATATGTATTGACGAAAAAAAAAGTATATAAGTTATCTGGTTCCCATAGTATACAAACTCTGCTTAGTTTGGGGCTAGATAGCGCTGTGTGAAATGTCCAGCAATATTTATTTATTTAAACGAAAACACGGGTAGGGCAAATGTTTAGTAATAGGTTGGGGAAAAAGTCTTTTCGCATTATAGTATGTATGAACTTGTAATAAAATCTCTTTGGCTATACAATTTGTATCTGGCTGGTTTTGGTTTCATTCTAAGTTTAAATTTTAAACAAGATAATTCCAAATTCAAGTTAGGAAAATGTGTGATTTTTATTTGTTTTTCGTACTGTAAAGATGAAGAATCTAATGAATAAATTCGATACATTTTAAAATTTTACTACATAAAAGGTAAAAAAGCAACGCAAGCCGCGAAAAAAATTTGCCATGTTTATGGACCTAGTGTAGTGTCTGTGAGAGTAATACAAATTTGGTTTAAGCGTTTTCAATCCGGAAATTTTGATGTCAAAGATGCACGTCGCTCTGGTCGCCCCTATTACGGATAAAATTGATGCTATTTTTGAAAAAGTGGAGCAAGATCGGCATATCAGTAGTTAAGACGTAGCTGAAGAACTGGGAATTGACCACAAAACAGTTTTGGCGCATTTGAAAAAAACTGGGTACACAAATAAGCTCGATATTTGGGTACCCCACGAGCTCACTGAAATAAACCTAATGAACCGTGTACTCATTTGTGATTCTTTATTACGACGTAATGAAACCGAACCAATTTTGAAGAAGCTGATAACTGGTGATGAAAAGTGGATCACGTACGACAAGAATGTGCGAAAAAGGTCGTGATCAAAGGCCGGTCAGGCTTCACAGACTGTGGCGAAATCCGGGTTAACTCGCAACAAGGTGATGATGTGTGTGTGCTGGGATTGGAAGGGCATTACTCATTATGAGCTGTTACCACCAGGCAGGACCATCGATTCTGAACTCTACTGCGAACAACTGATGAGATTAAAGCAAGAAGTTGAGAGAAAGCGGCCGAAATTAATCAACAGAAGGGGTGTGGTTTTTCATCATGATAACGCTAGACGTCACACATCTTTAGCTACTCAGCAAAAATTAAGAGAGTTTGGCTGGGAGGTGTTAATGCATCCGCCGTATAGTCCTGGCCTTGCACCTTCAGATTTCCACCTGTTTCGATCTCTTCAAAATTCTTTAGGCAGTGTCAGGTTAACATCACGAGAGGACTGCCAAAACTACTTGTCGTGGTATTTTGATCAGAAGCCCCAAAATTTCTATAGCAATGGGATCATGTCCCTACCTACAAGATGGCAAAAAGTTATCGAACAAAATGGTACCTACATACTTTAGATAAATGTAAATAAACTATATTAAAAAATGTTTTGTATTTTCTTAAAAAATGCGAAGAAACTTTTTCCCCAACCTTATATTATTGTAAAATTGGTTTTTATCCAAATTGTATATCAGAGAAAATTTTTAATTTTCAAACAACCTTAATATCTAGTCTTAAAATATTTATGAAACAGCCTGTATAAAATAGGCCATCTAAGTTGGTAACTTCGGCATCGTAGCAAAGGCGCCGCCTATTTAAGTTAAATAATTGTTTATTGGAAATGTATAGATTTCTGGATAAATAATCAAGCTACCGGTATTAAACCCACCTCAAAAATTAGTTTATACGATTCCGGATATGTATTTTAAATTTATATCGTACATATAACAATTAGGTTGTATATTTCTATGTATGAGGGGTGTCCTTAGGCAATTTACCCTAGAGTGCCTATTGGACGCCAAAGCTATGAACGTAGGTCTACCATCAATTTTACAGATATGACGATAAAAATAAACCTTTTGAAAAGACAGGCACTCACGGGATCGTTCCTACATGATAATTCAATAACCGCAACTCTGATAAGTACTTACTGAATAATAATTCTTGATGTTTGTGAACACGGGCTTACATCACTCAATCCCAATCTGCAGTTTCACTTGTAAGTTTGTATTACAAGTGGCGGTTATTACTCTGAACCCTGATAACCTCTTGTTCGAGTGATTGAGATGACATCAATTCATTAATGAACATGCTTTGGTAATGCAATTGAGCTTCAATTGAAGTGACTGCCAATTTGTTATTGGTTTTGTGTCGAGTTTACTAGTGCTAGAGCTTTTGTGAACGGGCTCGAGGAAGTGGGCACCACCGCCTTACCTTTATCTGCCGCCAAATAGCAGTACTTGTGCTGCTGTGTTCCGGTTAGATGGTAATGGTATGTTCCTGTAATTACTGGCACATAGGCATAACAGCTTAGTCCTATAGTATGGCAACGTATCCACATAGAGATCAAGACAACTTAATAGCTTATTTTGAATTCTATGTGGATATCCATGGGCTGCAGTAGCCACTTAATATCTGGTGGAATGTATGCTCGTTTGCCATATAAGTAGTACAAAAAAAAAATAAAGTAAGACCAATTGAAGCGTCCAGAGTTCGTTCAAATGAATATCTCGGAATAGATTAAAATAAATAACCTACCTTCATAGATTTCAATTTTAGTACTATGAAGAATACTTTTTGATATTACACTTTTCATTTTGGTGGGAGGTAGTTAGAGCATGTCAATGAATAAGAGTTTTTATACACGTGAGAAGGTGGTATACTCACATTCATAAGTTCCTTCCCTTCCTCCGTAGAAGTTAACGCAATAAGCGCATGGCTGCACTCCTTTGGGCAGTAGTTCGCAGGTTCAGAGAGAACAGGATCGCACATCATCATGTAGTTACTCAGCGCGGCCCCACAACCAGTGCGATACGCGCAGCGCGTGCGGGCTTGCACGCATGGCGCGGGCGATACCGACGCTGCTGATACAGCCAGCAATGCGGCCAGCCACCACATCACCTGGATACAGACGAAAACATGTTACAAGACAAGCAAATAAGTCTAAATAAGTTAGATTAACATTCATCGTGATAGCACGGACTACGCCTCAGCCACCTCTCATGTCACACAATCATTTCTTGGTATTAGGGAATAACGTTGCTGATGCTATTTAAACACACAGATCAATTTCCATTCCAAAACCTCTATATGTTTTTTTATACTACGAGTACCTGAACATGGAACAAGCATATGGCCCACCTGATGTTAAGTGGTAACCACCGCCAATACTTAAGGGCGCACTATACCTGGGGAGACGATAAATCGCTTATTTTGAAACAATGTTTTGTTCAACAAATTTTGTGATTTAAATTTGTAATTCATATGTATATGTTATAGTTAGGGGTACGTGCTAGAGCGCCTGTGTTAAGAAAACACGATTCCGTAAAATTTTCTCTATAGAAAAAAAATCCAAAGATGACTCCAAATTTATCTTAAAACCGTTCTTATGCGATGAATACTACAATTTAAATCTTGAAACTTTATACAGTAATTCTACACAATATAAATAAGGGCACCTGTGTTTTAAGTTTTCAAAATACCTTTTGATTTTACCATAAAATGAAAATATCTAAGTTTTGCACTAATCAAACCATTCTCTCCGGACGCCCGTTTTGCGATTCAGTCTGGCCTCGGCTTCTCTACTAATCTTACAACTACACTTTGTGATCTGGACGTAAAGAAATAAATATTGCAGAACATTTCACACAGCGCTATCTAGCCCCAAACTAAGCAGAGCTTGTACTATGGGAACCAGTTAACTGATAGAATACTTATATACTTTTTTTTGTAAATAAATACTCATATTAAATATAAATAGTAAATGATGCAGAGTAAGCTTAGACTCCTTATATTTTAGACTAGCTGTTGCCCACGACTTTGTACGCGTTACATTACTAAATGTGTAGGTAACCTATAGAAATAAATCTAAACTCGCTGTTGCAACATTACTTTGACACCCCATTTTTATCCCATGGGACCTGATCAGTTAACGTCTGCCTCAGTTAATCCAGGTTATAATCTACGCATACAAATTTCATAGAAATCAGTTCCGCCGTTACGACGTGATTGAGTAACAAATAAATAAACAAACATCCAAACTTTCGCATTTGTAATATTTGTTATTTGTGGGGAAACAGGCTTACGGCCAACCTGATGGTAAGCGGTCACCTTTGTCTATTGATACCGGCAACACCCGGCGTATTGTCGATGCGTTCCCTACCCTGTAGGAACCTTATAACATTTCTCTTGAAGCGTGCCATGTCATAGCCTAACGGGAAAACCTTAGACGGTAGCTCATTCCACATCTTGCAAGTATGGTGTAGAAAAGATCGCGTGAAGCGTGTGGTGCGCGATACCCAATTGTCGATGATATGTGGATAAGCTTTATTACGTTGTCGAGAAGTGCGGTGGTAAAATCTAGACGACGCCGACGGGATCAGATCGAATAGCTCCTCAGAATATTCCCCATTATACAGGCGGTAGAATACACTGACCGATCCGATGTCACGGCGGGCGTTGACTCAGCGGTTCCAGCCTGTCGGCGAGTTTGGGATCGCCCGCCGATGATTCTAATGGCTCTTCTCTGAAGGGAGTCAAAACGAAGCAATTGGTACTTTGGAGCTCCGTGCCAAAGATGGGAACAGTATTCTACGTGCTCAATATTAGTGGGGCCGTCCATTAATTACGTGAGGTGTTGGGGGGTGGTGTCTCGGCGAATATCACGTATTTTTTTTATTCTACATTACGAGAGAAGCAATCTTGGACGCTCCCTAACGTTGGACGTTTACTAACACTTGTAACGTTTTAGTTATGCCAACTCTAAACACAGGTGCATCAAATAGAAATGGACACGTTGATTCCCCTATCTTCAAATTCCCAGGAGTATTTCTAGCTAGTAGCTAAGCTAGATCCACCAGTCACGATCATGTCAATGTTAGTTTAAACAATAACAGCTTATATGGAAGCGAGATGATCTTATTATGGGTGTTCTGACAAGCACCGTTCTCGGAAGAGCGCGGTCTAAACAAACAGAATCGCCTCACGTCCACTCGTCACTAGCTACTAACTTACACGTTTACGGTAACAGATGTAGGGCTGGTACTTTGTAAACAAGCCAAAGAAACAAATTGAAACATCAAGCTACTCGGCTTTGTGAATAATTTAACCGCCTGATGGCCTAAGCTTACATTCCAAAAATGTGCATAAGAAATGCATGTAGTGACCCTAGTTACTGAACATTTGTTACTTTATTTTATTTTATTTATTTAACAAAATCCACAGCCCTTATTATATAAGATACAAACTTATACTAAGCGTAGCATACGGTCAAAAACGGATTTACTTTTTATAAAAAAATATATAAATAGACAGTCTAAATTAAACTAAAAATACGAACTAAACTAGTTACGTGTAAAAACACAAAAAGGTTGATAAAATATAATAGTTATATCATAAATTCATACATATATAATATATACCATAATAACCAGTATTTTGTGTTGCGTTGTTACCATGCATGAGTCCATAATTATTTCTAAAGTTTCACTTTTAAAAGTTCCCTTGTTATTATGACAAATATCAATCGAATCCTTATTGTGAACTCTTTGTAGACTGTTATCAATAGAATGTTGTGCATAGTTAGTTGACGAGTGTGATACAGCAAATAACTTTGTATGTCTAGTGCGGTATTTCGGAGCACAAAAACGCAAAACTCTACCTGTAAGTTCAGGGCAATCTATATGACCATTGCAAAATTTAAAAATCTGATTTGAGAATAAGTATACGTAATTGCTGTTATAAGTCGCTCCCCCTACCGTCTTTAAATAATACTTATGCAAAGTACCTATTCCCAAAGGTTGCGTGTTCGATTCCTGTCGCAGAACAAATGTTTGTATGATATACATATTTATTTTTCTAACAGTTATCTGGCTCCCATAGTACAAGCTTGGCTTAGTTTGGGGATAAATAGCTGAGTGAAATGTCCTGCATTATTTATTTACTTAAGAATTAAAGTCTTGACAGCCCTACAAGATAGATACGAAAGCAGGGGTCGACGGTCGACGAAGTCCCCTCATCCTCACCCCGCAAAAAAGTAAAGTGACAGCTGAAGATGTCCACTCCGGCGTGCCGTGCCGTGGCCACTGCCCAGTGCCAAGTGTTTAATTATAATAACAATTGACTAGCCAGTGCCAACGTAAAACTTATTACCATCACAATAGGGACAGCAGCGCGTGAGTAACTGTTGGCTTAGTTAATTCGAATGTATTGATTTGTATGCACGATCTGATAAAAGCATCCACGTCGGGTGCTCAAGATATCCATTGTATATTTTATATTTTTTGATTTAATATATTTACTAAATACATATATTAAATACATATATATTTAATATAATATTAAAGAGCTGGCCAGGCGCCTCATAGACACTACAGGTGACCAAAGAGCTGGAACTCACCTCTGCCAACGGATCAGCCTAGGCATTCAAAGAGGTAATGTTGCCAGTTTTTTGGGCACCTTACCTGCAGATGCAGATGGAGACTTAAATACAGTTTTTTATTTATAGGTTTATTTTAAATTTAGTTTTAGGTATTTAATTTTATTGTAGTTTTTATTGTTAATAAGTGTAAATTATATATATTTACTTAAAAGCACGATAATGACTTAAATTTACTTTGCTTTCTTTAAAACTGTACCTACCTATCTTTAAGTAGTTGAGAGATAATTTCAAATCTTTACATACAAGAAGCAGTTCCTATCTATTGGATATTGAACTTAGAAACGAAATGGTAACTGAATGAGCAAACTGAAATAAAGATTCCGTAGACCACTTAACTGACATGAGCTTCAGAAATTTCCAAGTTCTGCGACATTTCAAGTCGTAATCCAAACAGTTAGCAGACAAGTGTGAAAAGCACCATTCATTGCTTACACTATGTCCACAAAAGTGATCGACCGTGACCGTGTAGAGATTTGAAAAAGAAACCGTAAGTTGTAATGCAAAACTTTGGCTTTATAGTTTTACTGGTGGTAGAGCTTTTGTGAACGAGCTCGAGGAAGTGGGCACCACCCGCCTTACCTTTATCTGCCGCCAAATAGCAGTACTTGTGCTGCTGTGTTCCGATTAGATGGTAATGGTATGTTCCTGTAATTACTGGCACATAGGCATAACAGCTAAGATCTATAGTATGGCAACGTATCCACATAGAGATCAAGACAACATAATAGCTTGTAACATAATATCTAACATAACTTGAACATAACATAACATAACTTCATCATAATATATTTTTATTATACCTTAGAATATATGTGTAAATGTATCCTCTAAAGTACACCGCACTCCGTATTTTTCTAAATTTCGCTCCATCCAAAGGTTGCCTGGAAGAGATCGCTTTCAGCGATACGACCGCCCATTGTATTGCCTTATTCATTTTAGCCTAGTACTTATTTTAGTATTATTTCTGTTTGTGTGGTAATTCAATAAAGAGTTACTATCTATCTTTCTATAATAGCGTAACTGTGGATATCCATGGGATGCAGTAGCCACTTAACATCTGGTGGACTGCATGCTCGTTTGCCATATAAGTAGTATAAAAAAAACTTAGACTTATTGGATGAAACGTTAATTAAAACGGTAAATTATCGAAGGGGTTACTGTTAGTTATTTGAAAAGGTTCGGTAATTATAAGTAGGCTTTTATCTCTAGAAAACATAACCTTTTGCAGTCGGGTACAATAAAGATAATTTCTAATCGGTTCAGAAAGCGCAAAGGGCCTTGCAAAATGTCAAAAAGAAGAAGTTATCGAGAGAGAAGTTATCTTATTTTCAGATATATTATTATAGATACGAAACAAGACCTGTCTACGAAAAAATATAAGTATTTTAAAATTTCTAAAAATTTTTCAACGCTGACATTTTAGCGTGGCGAGCAGAGCTCCTCTAACCACGGAAGCAAACACGACTCCAGCGCAACTCATTATTGCGTGTCATGTCATTAGGCGCCAAATGGTTGGACAAATAGACGAGTGAAACGAACCAAAATGGTTTAAAACGAGAAGTATTATAACTATTTTCTTTACACATTGAATATTTGAAACTGGATACTCTAAACCTTGAAGTATATAAATGTGTGAGATTCAAATTCTAGACTTAGAGTAACTCTTAGAATCTAAGGGTTACTCTAGAATTTAAATAACTATTATCTAAGGCATAGCAATCCAGATCATGGGCTCAGAGACCTGTTGTAGGTAAGTACACATAATATAGTTTACTTGCAATGGGTCAATCTATACCTATGATATTTATACCTTAGAATCTTACTTAGATACAAGAAGTATCCATAACTTACGGTAAATTTATAATGAGCATTACTATTTCCGTGTGTCTCTTAGATCCTAGTCTGTATTAGACTTCTGTAAACTGAAATTTGTTCTTTTGCTGACAGTACTGAGACTATACTATCTCTACTACAATAGTTCGTAAACAAACGAACAAGTGCGAGAAGGGTTCCGTACCATTATCTATAAAAACGCCAAAAAAATCACGTTTTGAAGGATGGGAGCAACTCTGGTAAAACATTATTAGATCTGATAAAATAATTTTGATTTTGATCATGCCATTCTCCTGGGTTTTAGAATGTCGTTTACCTAAGTACTGAACAATCATAAGGCCGTTCAAAACTAATCAAACAAGGCAACGCGATAACCTCATTACAAAACGCAAGAATTGCCTACATACATTTTACCTACAACTCGCTAATTTCACGATAACTTGTAATACATATCTACCGTTACAACTTGATACCCCAGCCACAGACAGTTAAATAGTGACTATAAAAACGACCTGCATAGATGGCACAGAAAACCTAACAGTACTTAAGTAATCTGCTCCACAGTTATGCCGTAAAATGGTTTTAATACTGTAGTAAGACAGGTCTAGTTACTGTGTGGTGTGGTAGTACACAACAAATAACTGAAGGTTATTGTCTGAAGGATATCTTGTAGATAACATTATCTAAATTGTTTGTTATCTTGTAATTAATGGTATTATATAATCTAATAGATATTGTTTAAGTTCGTAAAATATCCAGGTTGTTGATTATCACATGAAGTCAATAAATAAGAAAGAGTAGGATTTATTTGTACGACTTTGTCCGTTTCTCACAGCTTTTTTCGTCATCTCAGTAACTGCTAAAGCGACTTGTTTGGAATAAATAATACAATTGCAATTAAAAAATATATTTAAAGACTCATTATTATAAATACGGGATTTATCACGTACCTTCTTATCGGTGTTTCGACCGACAATGTTTCGGTTCAATTCGTGAACCTTCATCAGGGTGAGTGCGATCCGCTCCGAATAACGTCTCGCCTCGCACTGATAAATCCCGTATTTATAATAATGATTGAAATCAATCACGAAAGTTTTCTAAGTAAAATTTAAAGACTCATTTATATTGTCAAAGGGCCGTTAAATTGGCCGTTAAATAAATGACCTGTCCACTTCCCACCTTCTTCCCGCACAAAGATTTTAAATTGCATAGATGGATAAGTACCTACTACAGTTACAAACAGAATAATATTTCTTAGAAGTTGCACTCATTCTTATCTAAACTAACCTAGCTAGTGCCTAGCTATCCGGGTTCTTCATACTCAATTTCAGAGACCTGCGGTAATCTTATAACATACTTAGGTACTTGTCATCATAATTATATCTGCAAGTGAATAAATAGGTAAATACAACTGGTTAAAAAATAAACTCATTCGTTTGTGATAATACAAAAAGTACCTACTACGCGAGTTAATGAAACGTACATTTCTTTGCCCATCGTTTTGTTTAGACAAGAGCATGCGGGCTTTTCTAAAGTCTAGCTAGATCACACGAATATCTTATTTCTTTTGTAGATTTAGACTAGTATCTTATAGGCGAACGTAAAAAAAGAGTGTGCTTTAGACTGAAGTAAAACTTATTTTTCAAAATAATCTATACTAATATTATAAAGAGGAAAGATTTTTATTTTTGTGTGTATGTTTGTAATGAACAAACTCAAAAACTACTGGTCCGATTTCAAAAATTCTTTCACCATTGAAAAGCTAGATTCACCCTGAGTAACATATGCAACTTTTTACCCAACTGCGCAAAGGAGGGTAATGTTTTTATTGAAAAACTACGCGTGCGAAGCTGCGGATTGGTCAGCTAGTAATTAATAAAATTGTTCCAATTACAAAACTGTCTACGCGTCTGTAGGTCGATCAGTCTATGCTCATTCTGGACAGACGCAACTCGCACTCGCACATTAACGTTTAAAATATATGAAACGTTACTCTCTCTCTTTTCATCTTCACTAACTTATATATCCCTCTCAACTTCCGTTCGCACTTTTCGTAACGCATTCACCAGCTTACTCCCCAAGTCAAGCGAACGTAAAGAAGTTTTACTTCAAAAATATTTTTGTTATCAAGGAGTTTGATAAAACAAACGCCAAAGAAGATGGAAGAGAGATGAGAATACAAATAAGTACCTATACCTACACATTTTCAAAGAAATCTTGCTTTGTGAATAGTGATGTTCAAAAATAGAACAATATAGGTAAATACCTACTCGTATGTTTATAAATAGCATGCATTCCTAAATTTATAAATGTAGTTAGATATAAGATAATCTCTATAATTGGGATTGTGTGTGTTAACATACCTACTACTCACGCTTCCCGGCAATGACACCCGCCCGCTTTCAGTCTCTCGGTGATCACGGCCGATGTAACTTGGCAAAAACGTCGAGGTTAGTGCAAATTATGATTTTGATATAAACCTGTGCGCGAAAAGACCCGTTTTGTCTTAAAAACATGAACATACTACTCTATTGGAACATGTGTAGGTTAGGTTAGATATAAAAAAAACTTTGCACAAGCCGTTTTTCTCTTATATTTAAAACACCAAAGCTTACTCAGGTAAAACCTCTATCTCACTCAAAAGCCGACATCCAGAAAGAGTCCAAAAAACTGAACAACAAACGGTAGCCAAAAAAAAGGGAATGAACACTTGAAAAGGCGTCAGGTAGCGACTCTAACACTTTATTGTAATTGTTTAGTTGTGCGTTCAAATGAAACACATTAGCTGCTACTTTAGAAATAACACAGTATTATCCCTTATCTCGCAAAGAGCTTTGCGTATTGTATATTTTTTATGGTCAGAATGAGTTGACTCTAAGTTGCTACTTTTTTTAAAAGTAGGCAATTCATATAATTTTATTACAACAGTTATCGCGAGCGGCTCGTCGACATTTTCTCGAAAATTAAAATTGTCTACAGCAGACGCAAGCGCAACCAACACATGCATTTAAAAAGTAGGTAGATGACATTAATTTTACACAAGTCAAGACAACGTCCGCCTAGTCCCACGTAATAAATCACCGAAAAGGTCGCCAGAGACAAATTATTATTAAGACATGTGGTTTGCAGCTGCAAGGGCCTTCATCTCTCAATCATTATTTTTTCCCGAGTATTTTTTATCGGCAGTAAAATATCAAAAGAATGAGAAATCGAACCGGTACCGGGAAGCGTGACTAAAACCAAAACACCGAAACCAAGTGAGATTTGACGAAGCTCGATAATGGCGGTCGATAAACGCCGAGCTGTTTATGTGACACCTCGTAAATGCAATTTATATATCCTCTGTACTTTATCGAGCAAGAAAAGCTAACTATTAATAGCCGCTTGATAAATATAGAGCCGAGGAGCTCAAATCTGAAGCAGTTGTTATTAGTAGCTATCAAATCAAAAGTTAATCCAAACATGAACGAGAGGGAGAATGCTGATTGAATGCTTCAAAATAGTGCGTTGTAACCTTGTAACACAATATCCTTGAAGGCAGCTCATTCACAGCTAATGAATGTAAACATTAATTAAAGACAATTTGTCGCTTTACATGATTATTTCTGTGAGCATTGTAAGATCGAGAAGAGAATATTCTAATTATTCCAGCAACTGTCATCCTCCATCTACAACAATACCTAAAATTATTACCATAATGTTCCGCCCGAGATCTCATCCTGCGAAATCGCAAAATGTTATGGCCATTAAATAAAATAGCTTTTTGAAGTCGAAAATCGCTGCGGCATTCGGTATTGTATTTTGTAATGAACTTCCATGGTAGACGGTGTGGTCAATCTTCACGATAGTCTGGTTTATGTCTTATTTCTTCCTTAATATAAAAATAATTAAATTAAATGGATTAATGATATTAATGGATAAGTAATATTTTTAGTTGATAAGTATTATTTGCCATTTGTACATTTATTGTTTATTTCCATTATTGTATTTTTATTTGGTGTGCAATAAAGAGTATTTCATTCATTCATTCATTATTTTTAGTCTATAGTTTTTCTTAATGTTTTTTTTCCTTGCTCCTAAAGAAGCAATATAATTATGTACATATTCATAATAGTATAAGGCTCAGTCTGGCTATATTATACCTATAGTATCTGTAGTCGGTCATACCTACCTACATTGTCATGCCCATCCGTCTATCGAGCCAAAGCAGAGATCCTTTTTAAACTTAGAGCAAGGTACCAAAGCATTTGATATAGATAATAAGGTTGTAGTGCAGACCCACAAGATACAACACCCTAGGTATCCTAGAATTATAACTAGTTATTTATGTGCACTTTGTAAAACCATTTTTTTTTAAATTAATACATATTCATATGATTTTTATGTCAATCAATGCAATTCTGTTTGTTATTTATGCTTGTGTTACCAGAATACTTGCCTGTTATAATTTATTCGAACTCTGCGTATACAAAATCTATTCTACATTGTATCTACCATTATACTATTCACTACTCTGACTTTGTTTTACTTTAGATGGTTATTGGCAATGATTCTCTACATATTTTTAAATAATTATAGCCATGATCATTTGTTGTTAGTGCTTTTTTCTCATTTTATTTCATTATTTTTCATTTTATTCATTATTGATCGAGCGAAGTTATTAAGTTAAGTTAAGTTTGTATTTAATGATGATTATTTAGAGTATTAAATGTATACCTAGTTAGTATAGTTTATTTATTGTATAGCGTAGTTTCAAATACAAATGGTTAATTGTTTTATGAACAAATAAAAAAAAAGAAGCGAGATCTCTAAATCAACTTGAGCAAATCGGCATTGTATGTATGTAGGTATGTATGTTTGTTTGTCCGAGGATAACTTTCGAAGCGTTGATCCGATCATCGTGAAATTTGATACATAGGTAGGTAGTGATAGCACAATTTTGGTGTGACTAAATGAGCTAAAAATGTTGGGGGTTTGTTGAGATATTGGGGATCAAGAGGGGTAAAAAAAATGTAAATGAGGTTATTAGGTCAAATGGGACGTCAAGTGAATGGTATTCATTAGTACATTTAGACTCTTTTTTTATTTTTCGTAAATTCTTTATAGTTTTTGAGTTATCAGCCATAATAAATACAGAACTTTGACAAAATTCACAGGATACACCAGTGACCCCACAGTGCTGTAATTTGGTATGCATGTAGCTTAGTGACACAAATATAGGCAAAAGTCTGAAATCTAGAATAACTACAATTTAAACCCCAAAAAAGTGTAAGCATGAACTCCCGTTACCTGTAATTTGAATGAAACTGTAGGTCAAGTAAGTTGGTATTTTTATTTCGTGACACTAGTTTGATAGTCAAAGATTACAAGTAATATTTTTTTGTTTTTATCGGAGACTCGCGAGATCTCAGTTCGGGGGCGAGCCACTAGTTATATATTCAGTTTACAATCAAGGATCATTCTCATTTAATTGTTCATTACCGCCACTCATTGCAGTTATATCCAACCGGCATTCCAAACGTTTACAAAAAGTAGC
The DNA here is from genome assembly GCA_918857605.2 of Philereme vetulata. Classification (NCBI taxonomy): domain Eukaryota; kingdom Metazoa; phylum Arthropoda; class Insecta; order Lepidoptera; family Geometridae; genus Philereme; species Philereme vetulata. Next base: position 1,511,693 of record OU975460.1, on the reverse strand, counting down.
AGCCATTCTTAACAACGCAAACAACATCAATATGGACAACGTGGTGCCATAAATCAATCAAAGCCGTGTGCGTGGTTTTATAGTCTGTACGTGCGTCCTTCTGACTGGATAAAGAGCTTACATCACTGTACCTTCGACCAGTACCTAATAATTTTAACTATTAATTATTTTCTGTAGTTGTACATACAGGTGCCTGGTAGACAAGGCAGGCACCTACAAGACACTGTCTAAATCGCAGGTAATAACCTACTGCCTACTTGAATTTTATGATCTGTAAAGCAATTGTATAAGTATCATTGGTTTGTTAGCATAGCAATAAACTAGCTAAAGTTACCTAAATTACGATTTTTTTTGCGCTTGCCCACTACCTCACCTGACGGTAAGTGAAGGTGTGATCGAAGATGGAGCACGCTTGCCTAGAAAGAACCTATTCACGCTGGACTTGAAGATTCCAACATTATGCTGGTTTGGAAAAACATACGCCGGAAGTGAGTTCCACTCCTACTGTGAGAGCAATTTGTTTGAGGCTTTAAAGTGAATAAGCAAGAGATATCTTGGGAAATGTATTCCACGGTAGATCTTATCTACTCTTATATTTAAAGCAATATTCAGACAAATTTTTACTTTTGCTACTTTACTAGAGAAAAACTTGAAATGCAAGTACCGGCGGCGGCTCGGAACACGTCCAAGATTTTTAAAATCATCTCAAAAATTTCAAGCCTAGACGGGAAATATTTGAGATGATTTTAAAAATCTTAGTATTTTCCGTATGTGTTCGGATAACACTATAAATAAAAAAAAATACTATCGGAACACGTCCGTCTGTATGTCATGCTGTTTGTTATTATATTTACCTACGTCATCCCGTTAATGGGTCATCTCATTAGTTCAATCCACGTCTCGACTACAGCTAAGGGCACGGGAAAGGCGACAATGCTGCTCGATATAGCATGTGGTTATCTATGGCTGTCTGTTGGATGAAGAGTATAGCTTCCTCACTCCATGAGCGTAAAAATCAGAACAGCCAATAATGCCAGGCTTATCAACCTGTCTACCACAAGACAAGAAAATTTTCCAATTTTAATTGCGTTTAATCTTACGCTTCAAGCATGTGGAGTCCCATCCTACCCCAGCTCTCCCTGCAATATGAAGCAAATCATTTTACTTATTACTAAGGAATACTTTAGCTCAACTCTTTCAAACGTTAAATTTAATCTTAAGGTTTGAGTATTTAAGAAGCCGGTGAACCCCGAGCGAACTTCAATTCGGCCGCGTCAAAAACTTCGGCCTGAATATCGCTATCCCTGTTTAGTGACGAAGTTTAGCCACGCAGAGCGACAGTGATAGCAAATGAACGATTCTAAATTTGATTAGATTTTGACCGTGTTCCGTAATACCAAAAATTATGACTGAAAACTTATTGTATTTTTCTCATTGTGTTGTTATACTGTAACTAGACGATATAATCTATGTTCCCATAACTAGGATATCTAAGATGTTGTTGTTTTTAATACGAAACAATTAGGTTGAAAACAGGTCGTTTATGACTTTAAAAAAAGCAGAATGCGATACCTACGCTTCTATTTCATTTTAGGTAAGTATTTTGATCTAATATATGGTTGGGAACCTAGATAAATACTATTCAAACTAAAATAATACCTTATTAAGGTAGAAATATGCTCCAATTAGAAGTGATCTTGGTAGTACGTGTTGTATGGGCGATTCCCCTCCGGTCTCCCCTTAAAGTTCCAGCTCTGCCTGCGCTGCGTTACAAAAGAAATCCTTAGAAGAGTTTTATCTTTTGTAATAGAATTTAAAACTGTCCAACTGCCCATAAGAAAGAATCAATTGCATAGCATTGCTGTGTTTCAGATTGAAGGGTATGGTTGCTGGTGAAATTACAGGCACATGAGGCTTTAGACCTGTATGCCTCAAGTTGATCGACGCAGGGTAGTGCATCGTAGGGCACGTTTCTAAGATGCGTGATCTATCAGGCCAATCTTTGTCATAGGCGATGGTTACCACTTAAAATCAGGTGGGCCATGTGATTGTTCCATCTCCAGTCGTATAAAAAACATGCGAAATATTCTACTTATGGTATCTACCTACTAATCAATGTTCAAAGTGATACGAGGCGGTAGAGGAAATCAGCGTCATCTTGTTGTTCTCTTAGTTAAAGTTAACTGGCTATTCTCTTCTGACTATGATACGGAGCTAGAATCTATGTCCTGTATCAATACAGCTATTTCTATGCCATATCACGAGTATGCAAATGTTTACTTGCGAATTAACATTTAAGAAGCTTGTTATTGGCGCATCACGAGCTATCCATTACTCTTTGTAGGTATTATGTATCTCGGGACGTTTATTCATTGTAGTTATCGGCATATAACTCATAAATTATAATTTTGAAGTAGGCTATATGTAATCAATCACAATACATTTGGCTCATGCAAAAAAAAAACTTGCGCGCCATTTCCCATTTTTTGTTAGTATCGCATTTGTTGCTGTGTGGTAAATAATTGTAAAAATTACAAGTTTTAGTATAGCAGATATATTTTTTCCTCGCAAGTGTGTTGAAAAAGTGCGTATGAAACTCGTGAGCAACTTGCTCACTAGACACTCGGCTGGTTTACGCCCTCGCCTACGGTTCGGGCTGCAATCCACAGCCTCGTGTATAATGAGCAACTTAGCTCACTTGTATCCTAAATCATAATATACTATTGTTACAATGTTCTAAGTACTTCCGATTGTATAATAGTGTACCTGAGTACCTAGTGAAGTAATTTGTCTTGAATATTTTTACCTATAGCGCGGATGGCGGCAAGCTTGGGGCGGACGGACTACCAAAAAATTTAAGGGCCCAGCACAGCAGTGAGTGAAGTCGGTCTGTGGATGAAGATGTAGTAGGTATTTAAATTATAAACCAATGTTGAGAATGGAATTAGAAGAAACATTACCTAGATCCGTTTGAACTTGCGTTTTCTAGTGTTGTGGTGAACATTAGAATATATTACATAGCGATATTCCTAGTAAACTAACCGGTGTTATGTAAGGTACTTGAATAACTTCAAAAAATCTTTGATTAGATTTTGTATAGGTATGTATTTTTGTTCAAAATTTGGTTTGTGTGTAGTAACCTACATTATATTACCTATATGCACATATTAACCTTAATTATACTTTATGTATAAAAGGTACCAACAACCAAGTAATTAATAATTGTACTTACAAATCTTGCTTTGCTCCTCTCGGTCACATGGCTCAAACGACGAAACTTTAGAACTCCTGTTTTTCTTAACTTTTTACGATCCCCCACATAAAAATATCACTGAACGCCAACGTCACTATAAAACATCACTGCAGTGCATATTTCACGTCAAGTTTCATTTACGATTCTGTTTTTAGATTGATTTGTGTTTTTGTTTTAAGACGAGAGAAGTTTTCCCGCGCTGATGCCGAACGTACGTGGTTCGCGCGCGCTCGTTTCGAACCGATTGAGGGAGTAGGGGAGGCATTAGCTTGCGACTCTAGCTAGTTGCGTGCGAGTAGGTAGAGTAGTTGCGAGTTGGGCTTGAGTGAGTTGTTTTGTGAGTTTGTTTCGAGCCCGCAGATGACAGCTTCATAATCTTCCTCGTCCCGCTACCACCCTTCCCCTGTAATAACTTTAATCTATTCTGTGTCATCTTCCCGTCTCACGTCTTGGGAGAAGGCTGTGCTTGGTTTCTCCGTTTAGCGTTTGTCCCTTCTATTCTATTGATGGCGGTTTTCTACATTCACGTCACGTCACCAAATATTAATTCGCATTAGCAATATTTAGTAGAAATAGTTCGGTAAGATTAGGTCAGATATTACCTACCTTCAGCCTATTCAATCATTTATTTATTGCAACATTAGGTAAACAGGTAACCATAGATTATATAGAGTAGGTACATTTTCTAATGGACGGCAAGGGTAAGGGTGTGACAAGCATTATTGCATTTACAATGCAGATTAAAACCTACAAACTAAACTTAAATAACTTGTATGAATTATATCTCTTTTATTTATGTTAGGTAATAAGTTATATCTAAATACAGGAATTATATTTTAATATACTATTTATATCCACTACGTTTAACTTCACGCAGATAACCTAACGTTGTCGGTTAGGTTCGCTTTGGACGGTTGATCGTTTTTAGTCGATCGTACACTAAACTCGTGGAGAGCTGATGGGGTCTGTCGGACTTTCCGTAGGATATCAACCAACGGCATACCGACTGACTAATGGCGGGTTCCTATATCCGTCGGTAACCAGCTACGACTCATTTCTCCTTGAAAAAGTGCCAAACTAGTGCCAAACTTTGTTGTAGTTTGACACTTTTTCAAGGAGATACGAGTCGTAGTCAGTTACCTACGGAATCCGCCATTAAACACCCACTGATATTCCTTCATTCACCTCAGTGCCATGCCAGTGCATCATCAAACCGCCTATCGGATGAGTGGGTCGATGCAGCACTAGGCACACATGACTAACCATAGCGTTACATACGTTTCAAATATTGTTTGGTAGTTGGAAGTTATTAGAGTAGTAGCAGAAACCAGTAAATTATACTGGTCTGTGGTAGTAGGAAGGTTTGTACCTATAGTGTATTAACCATGGTAAGAAGGCTAACGTAGCGATTGTAGTTTTTAATTAAATTTTCCTTATATATAATACTTTTTTTGTGGGTACCTAACCTACTTACCTATAAAAATTGAATGATTATTATGTCTTTAGCTATATATATGGTTCTGTCTGACGTGGACTCTAGTCCTATTTAGGTACACACGGCTACACATCAAGCTATACATCCAGTATAAGCTGACCTCGCATTGTGTAGGCTTTTCGTAGAATAAGAGGTCAGCTTATACTGGAAATGTATAGCTTGATGTATAGCCGTGTGTACATTTAGTAGTTTATCACGTCTTTATTTACGCTACATGGAATTGTGGGAAATTAAATAAGGTAGGTACGTAATTCGGTCAAGCTGATTGTCAGCCAAACAGTTAACTACAACGTCTACAACCACAGAACACGAGTACCTACTTACAACCAAGGAATTACAAGCTCCTTGCCTACAACATTTTTGTCACGTTTAAAAAAGAGTTTTGGATCATTGAAATAATGGTCGTTTTTTATCATTTCACTTCTTTTTTGAATGGACCCGACCTAACGCGCTCAGTGTAAAACAAATCATCCTGATTTCAATGACCTAAAACTATTTTATAAATGCGATAAAAATGTGCTCTCCTCTCCGACTTGGTCTGTGTGAACGGACCCTAATTGTGTAATTATTTTGAAGTAAAACTTCTTTACGCACGCTTGACTTGGGGAGTAAGCTGGTGAATGCGTTACGAAAAGTGCTTACGGAAATTGAGAGGGATATATAAGTTAGTAAAGATAGAAAGAGAGAGAGTTACGTTTCGTAAATTTTTAAACATTAATGTGCGAGTGCGAGTTGCGTCTATCCAGAATTAACATAGATTGATTGACCTACAGACGTGCGGACAATTATGTAATTAAATAATTTTATAAAATAATGTTTTGAATATTTTTTCTTCAGTCAGGTCAGGTCTAAAGCACACTCGTTTTTTCTGAACTCTTGGGCTCAAGAACTATACTTGAAAAAACATAGCTTAATCTCTGCGACATTTGTTAAACTGACATTCCTAGGGTTGTTATGATACAGAAAAAATATCGATAGTAATTATCGATAGAAGCTTTGCAGTAAGACCAATTGTTGGACTTTTGAGGGCTCCAACAACCCGTAACGACTGCCATTAGATATTTGTATGGCAGCCGGGACCGACGGCTTAACGTGCTTTCCGAGGCACGACCAGACCAGTGCAAAACCCATATTCATGTATACAAATATTTGCACTGTGCGAGGATCGAACCCGCGACTTCCTGCGCTGCAGTCGTGTTCACTACCGCTTCGCCACGAAGGTTGTCTGCCATAATTATATGTATATTGGATTATATTATGATTTGGGTAATAAAATGAAACGAATATTTTAATACATACATTTATTTATTCCAAAGGAGTACACCCCAAATCAATATCCAAATCACTTTCAGAATCGCTAGAGCAATCTTGTAAATTTATAATGAACTCTTATTCGCAAATATTATCAAATCGAACGTCCCGCTCCCAATCTTCTTCCATTAATTTTCTGCATTTGGTAACTACCTTTTTCCAATCTTCTACAGATATATTTTCAACCGCAGTGTTTAGTAACTGCAACATTTTATTTGCCGTGAAAGGCGGTGTTGTGCTATGTCTAGCAGCGTAACCTTGAAAGAAAAACATATTTTAATACCATAAATTATACAGGAGTTAATACATAAAGAATCTGTCAAACTGAAATTCGAGCAAACAAACCTTTTACTTGGGCCCAGATAAGCTCGATCGGATTATACTGGCAGTGATATGGAGGCAGTCTTATGACGTTATGACCCATTTCTTGGGCTATGTCATCTAAGACATACGTTGGTGTGCTGGGTTTGTGCAGACCAACGAATCTCAATAATTCGTTTTTAAGCATTGTTTCATTAGCCTCTATTCCTTTTTCTTGAAGCCATGCAATTATTTCTAACTTCCTGTTTGCCAAAGTTGGTGGTTTGTGCTTTTGAACCGAGTGATATGGGGCGTTATCCATAATTATATAATGTGGCTCCTTCAAATTATCTAATAATTTTCAAAACCACTCTCAAATCTCACTCAAAATATCGATAGTCTGTGGTCACGATGATTCATCGCTCATCACTATAATTAGCTCAGCATGCCCATAAAGTATGACATTGACTGGTACTTTTGTCTGTACTGTTAAATTCAGAACTGCATAGGCGCGATTTTACTGACAACTGTCCCAGAGATATGTTTTGATAAGCTATGTTTTTCTAGATATAGGATTTTTATTTGGCTACGCCATCAACACTGACTTTGACAACTGCTAGTTTCACGAAACTGACAATTCTATTCATCTGACAGTTCTATTCATCTGACAGTTTGGATTGGATTTCAGACAGCAGGCACAGGAAACAGTGTGACCCAACTTAGTAGATTTCTACTTTTTCGGTAGATTTTCAGGAACTTGCAACAGCTGTTAGTAGGGAAAAAGATATCGGTATATTTTGGTAGAATTTATAACTTTTTGGTGTAGTGGTGCTATTTTGTCGAAATTAGATGGCAACCCTCTTTTAAATTCTATTCTTATACCGGAATTCCCCACTCATGCGGAATTCTCTGTGAGTCGGAATCAGTCTATATCTTTCTAAACACACGTACACAAAGAACAAACACTTTTAACCTAGCCGGGGCTTCCCCCGTAAGTAATTAATTGTTCAATTTATTTTCATTCATTACAAATTTTTGTTTAATCATTATCATAACGTCACCTGTTGTGGTTTGACTACGTCATGAAACATAAATATAGGTATTCAAAGGTATCGCGTAGAGTGGGAGCAAGATCCCTTATTCAAGCAATGGTTAAATAAAACAAAAAATATACACATGTAAAGCCTGAAATTGTGACATTCTCAGTAGAGTAGCTTCTCTGGAGATACACAATATAGCTACATCGAAGCATGTAAAGAAATATGAAAGGATTTTCTGGAAGGAACCTCACAGGTAAGCAGCGCCTAAGTTATGTCTTACAGCTCATTTAGATTTGTATATCAAATAGATTTTGTAATTTCTGTAATTGTGATGAACCTTCATTGACAATAACACCGATGTAATATACTAAGTGATTGTGACAAAATTGCTGAATTGATTGATTGACCCAGTTCATTTTATAGTACACTTTTAGTAGAATCCAGCTTATGTTTAGTAGATTTTGGTAAGTTTTCACGTGGTTTTCACCCTATGTTACAGTAGATTTGTCGATTCAAATCTGGTCACACTGACAGGAAAGCTTGTATTGTATTGTTGTTGACGTTTTTGAAAATTGTTTTTGAATTGGAATAAATTCACTGAGACAGGACAGACAGACCTTTAAATAAATATAAGTGAAAATTTGAGAAAAAGTCTAAAGTGCCCTTAATGTTACTATAGTATTTGTATTAGTTATTACGCAGATTTAAATAATGGCGATAAATCCAAAAAAGTATTTAATCAAAGATATAGTCAACAAATCTACCCCACTAGATGTTTGGATCCAAGGAACCATCGAACAAACAGTAGGAACAGATATTCTGATAATCTCTGACGGTTCAGGACGATCGAAAATAATAAAATGTGAATCCGCTGATGGAATTATCGATAAGAACTCGCTCAAAAAAGGTATCGTTAATAATGTTCACTATATCATTTTACATGGTCGCTGCAAAAATAACTATAAGTAAATAACATTTAAAATGTTTCAATAAATATCTTTATTATTGATATAAATATTTGCTCTATGGCCTAGCATTTTGCTTAAGAGTTAACGGGACCTACATTTGATAAAGTGAAGTATGTACTTATTTCAAAGACTGTAAGTAGTTAAAATTAAATGTTCTAGCCTTTTTGGCCAGACTATCTACCCACCTAATCTAAGGAAGCACTCTTGCTGGATGCTATAATAATGTGTGATAAATTTACCTATAAATTTTAAGGGAGACAACTAGGGAGAAATACTACTACTTGAACATAGTACACTATTTCTCTGTGCTTCTAGGTACCTTAAATTTTAAACTTCAATCTTTCTTGGTTGGAACTTTAAAAAATATTCTATACTTTTAGTTTCAGTAGTTGTAACTAACCCTAATATATAATTTTTAGTCTGAATTACTTTTGTCAGTGTAGTTTGTAAATGTACCTCTTGATACTATGATTTTATTACCAGGAACATATTGCTGCATCATAGGAGTAGCCGTTAAAACCAAAGGTCTGCCTGAAATACAAGCTACGAAGTTCATTGATTTAACATCACAACCTCAAATGAAGCTTGCTTGGGAAAATGAAGTTGAAGAATCTAATCTATTTATGGAAGGAAAACTAGCTCCTGCTTTAAAATAAAACACATGTTTTAAAATTGGTGTTTATTCCTTCACCATTGTAAAAATATAATGGTTATATCTTAAACTAATGGAAGTAACATAAATAAATGTGGCAACATTAAAAACTTGGTCCATCCCAATCACTGAAATTATTGCATTTATCACAGTAAAACAAAACCCAGTAACACTTCTGAGTACTAGTGTTGCCATCAAATAAAAATATATTTATAATGGTTAAAAACAAATGCAATAATTTATAAACTTTTTCACCCATGCCCAAATAACCAGGTAACAATCTCGTAAAACATATAAATTAATAATGATTTTACAGTTTAGCTTCAGATTTCAACAAGGGCCCTAGTTTTTGGGCCAGCATGATGTTACCAGCAATTTTGAGCTTTCCCTTCAAGTAGGCAACTTGGGGGTTCAAGGAACCGGAAGCAATATCAAGTAAATCTGTGTCAGAGACAGTCATGGTTGTGTCGGCTTTACCAGACTTGGGACTTGCGTTGTAGACTTCTGGGGTCTTCAGGTCCAGAGCTGGAAATAAAGATTTTGTTAAGAATTTACCAAAGAGGATACTATCTTCATGGATATTAATGAATATCCATTTATTTAAGACAAGTTAATTTTAAAATGTCATTTTACTCAATTCTCCCTTATAAGAGACATGTTTTATGGCAGTCATGCTACTAGGGCTGTTCTCACTAGTTTTTTTTAAACCGATCCTAGGGTAGGCAAAAACTTTAGTGGTATGTGTTTAGTGTTTTAGGGAGTAGAAATTTACTTGTACATTGGACTTTCTCGCATGCACGCACGAACTAAGATAAGCGAAAAATATAAAAATGGCACTTTGTTTTAAATAATGTTTAATTATTTTTTACTCGTGCTTAAATGCCTTAAATGCCTCCGCGGTTGACGTTATGGCTGTCAGTTTTTTCAGATTCGATTTCTATTTTGTAAAATCAACCTTTGGATCCGTGTCGGAAAGCCTTCCGAAATCAATACGAAATAATTTTAAAATAGCATTTTTGATTGGAAATAATTCCAAATAAAATACGGACCAATCCGCCAGCTTTCCGACGTTAAAATATCCCTGCTTATCTATACTATACAGCATCTTGAGGCTTGTTGCAGCATCAGCTGCTGGGTAAAGGACAGTAAATTATGTTAATCATATAATCACACCAATATTATAAATGCCACTTAACATCTGGTGGACGGTGGACTGCATGCTCGTTTGCCATATAAGTAGTATAAAAATAAAAAAAAAATGCGAAAGTTGTTTGTTTGTTTATTATTCGATTACATCGTAACGGGTGAACCGATTTCGATGAAATTAGTATGTACGTAAATTATAACCTGGTTTAACACACAGCCTACTTTTTATCCCATAAATCAGGTCCCATGGGCCACTGGACAATGGGGTGTCAAGTTCCAACAGCGAGTTTAGCTTTATTTCTAGGTTACCTACACATTTAATAGTGTAACGCGTACGAAGTCGCGGGAACAGCTAGTATCTTTATAAGTAGAAAATTCTAATTAGTGTGTATAGTGTTAGACTAGTGTGTACCTACAAACTCTGCCGACTCATATGCTTTTCTTTTTTCTTTCTCTTTATATCATGTACTCAAATAGGAGGTTCAAGTACCCTGCTGTAACACAGTTAAATCTAGCACAGTAGGTACGGTTTTGTAACTACATATTCTAAGTGTCATCTTACTAGGTACCAGCTTATTTCCATCATGTTTAAAGTATGACTATATATAATATTACTAGTTGACCCGCCGAATTTCGTACCGCCTTGACATGCATATAACGCGGGCTGTCAATATATATCACCCTAGTAGAATTATAAATTTTTATCCCCGGCCATCATTACTAACCCGATTTTTATATATATATATATATATTTACAACCATACTTAACCATGGACAAAATTACGTTTAGCTGTCATTTGCGTTTTTATACCACGTTTTATAGTGACTTGTATTCTCTTTGACGTTTTATGTCACGTCACACGGCAACGCGGTCGAACGGGATAAAAAGTATCCTATGTCCGTCTCCTCGTTCTAAGCTCCCCACCAATTTTCAGCCAAATCGGTTCAGCCTTTCTTGAGTTATAAATAGTGTAACTAACACGACTTTCTTTTATATCTATACTAGCTGACCAATCCGTGGCTGCGCACGCATGGTTTGCCAATAAAAAGTAACCTATGTGTTAATCCAGGTTATGATCTACGTACATACCAAATTTCATCGCAATCGGTTCAGCCGTTCCGGCGTGAAAGAGTAACAAACATCCATACATACAAACTTTCGCGTTTATAATATTAGGACTAATATTATAAAGAGGAATGATTTGTATTTTTGTGTGTATGTTTGTAATGAATAAACTCAAAAACTACTGGTCCGATTTCAAAAATTCTTTCACCATTGGAAAGCTACATTCACCCTGAGTAACATACGCTACTTTTTACCCAACTGTGCAAAAAAGGGTAATGTTTTTATTGAAAAACTACGCGTGCGAAGCTGCGGATTGGTCAGCTAGTATATAGATAAAGAGGAAAGATTTGTATGTTTGTAATGAATAAACTTAAAAACTACTGGTCAGATTACAAAAATTCTTTCACCATTAGAATGTTACATTATCCCTGAGTGACATAGGTTATTTTTACCCAACTGCACAGAGCGAGGGTAATGTTTTTATTGAAAAACTACGCGTGCGAAGCTGCGGATAGGTCAGCCATATAAATCAGTCATACAAGTTATAAAGTTAAATTGTATACATTGTTTTTGGAAATAAATTATCTTTTATCTTAAAGAATACTTACTCCATTGCTTCACAGTCTTGCCATTTTCAGTGATGTTATACAGAAACACTCCTCCAACGCTCTTGGCCTTGGCAGGGTTGTTCTTCACCTCTTCGGTGATCTTGGCGAAGAGGCCGTCGCTCTTCAAGGCGCCGGCGGAGGGCGCGGGGCCGGCGGACGGACCTGACGCCCCGGATACTACGTTTTTGAAGTCTACGTAGGCTCCTGAAATGGGAATTGTGAATTAATTGACTTACGTCCCTTCAGGGTTAAACAATAGCAAACGCGTCAGATCTTGTCACCGAAATCTTCGCTCCTATCAGCACGTGCCCACGGCACGCACCACTCGCAAGCCCCACCTAATTTCTTTCTTGCGCTGCATCTGCATCGATGATTGCGGATGTCCAAATCGATGCGGAGGCTCCGCATTTGCGGATGCGAATATTCGCAACATCCCTGGTCCCTATCCATACTAATATTACTCGTATACACTCGAAAGTGAGAGATTTTCGTGACTATAGTGAGTTCCTTGCTGTTTATCCCACATGGTGGTGGGGTCAGCCTTCCTGCAGTTTTTCGTCCACTTCGTTCTATCCTCGACATCTTCGAAATATACATTTAAAAAAACTGTTTTTAAAAAAAAACAGTTAGACCCTAATATTTTGAATAGTATGTAGAATACCTGCAATAACAACGGTGTCGGTCTCCTTGATCTTAGTTTGGAAGTGCACGCGCTTGCCCGCCAGCCACATCTCGGTCGCGAGCGTCTGGCCGGGAAGCACGGGCTTCGCGAATCTCGCCTTTATTGCCTTCACGTTGTTCGGGTCGTTGCCGCCGTACCTGATATACGAAAACAATTATATTAGGTGTGGCATCATCACTAGAGGGCCACTACTAAACATATAATTAACTAGCTGACCCGCCGAATTTCGTACCGCCCTGACATGCATATGACGCGGGCTGCCAATGTTAGCTCCATCTAAGTATGAGAAAATGAATTTTCTGTATAATTTTTTTTTTGCGTGATTTTTTCTAATATTTCAATAGTTATTCTGCTATTCAGGGCGGAAACAAATCCAACAAATCAAAGATCATCAAAATAGGTCCATCCGTTCTTGAGTTATAAATGGTGTAACTAACCCGACTTTGTTTTATATACAGTGGTGGTCATATAATTACAGACACTGGAATCATATTAAAATAACTAAGCTATTCCTCTGTACATTTTTATCAGACTGCCATTGGAACTTGCTACACAATAAAGAAATATTTGTGATGATATTACGTAATGTTAAAAAGAAATATTTACAACAAAACTAGCCTGTTCCTATCTTTTATTCGGTTTATCTTATTTGTAAGCAGTGTTAACTTAAGAAATATCTGGCCATATAGTTAAAGACACTGCATTTGCTTAGAAGAAATAAAAAAAAATGAGCTATTATTGAAATTATCTTTGTAACATAAAATTCCTAACACATTTTTATAAAACATTCCGGTACAAATCAATATTTGGTCGCATGCTCTTTTGCAGCAATAACAGCACGACATCTCTTGGGCATGGAAGCGATCAATTTTGTACAAGCGTGTAGCAGAATTTGCTTCCATGCAGCTTTTACAGAAGTAAAAGCTGTGTAAAGTTGATTGGCGTTTGATGTACGCTTTGTCGCCACGGTCTTCTTCACCTGGTACCACAAATTTTCGATTGAATTTATATCCGGACTGTACTACGGGGCTAATACAAAACTGTCACAAACTGATTCCTTAAGTAGTCTTTTACTACTTTTGCAGTGTGTTTCGGATCATTATCCTGCTGGAAAGTCCAAAAGACCGGTAAATTTTGCTCGGCATAGGGCAGCATGGTTTCTTCTAAAATATTCTTGTACTGGTATTTATCCATATTGCCTTCTATCTTCCTGACAGGTCCGACACCAAGTCTTGAAAAACAGCCCCACACTTTGATGTTTCCGCCTCCATGTTTGACTACTTTCTTGGTGTACTTTTGATCCATTTCTTTGTTTGGGGGGCGTCTAACATATTGTTTTCCGTCAGAATTAATCATATTAACTCTTGTTTCATCCGAAAATAGCTCATTTTTCCACTCTCGTTCAGTCCAGTGTTCATATTTTTTAGCAAACGCAAACCTTGCCTTAACATTTTGCTTTTTCAAAAGTGGCACCTTCCGAGACACTCTTCCGTTCAAGTTTGCCTCACATAGTCTCCGTCTAATTCTTCTTGCAGACACACCCGTCGACCCTCCTGCACCAAATAATTTCGAACGTATCAGTTCTGATCCTTTGAACGGTTCTTTTTTTGCCAACAATACCATCTTAATCTTCCCGCGGAGTAGTTTTCCTAGGTCTCGGTTTTCTAGATACGTTTTCGGTTGTATTGAACTTCTTGAAATGTTTTATAGCATTCATAACCATGTCCTTAGAACAGTTCCAGTGGTTGCGATTTTTCTGTATAGCCCCAACCTTTGTTATGAAAGTTCAAAATAATCTTTCCAGTGAACGAATCGCAACTCTTGTTTTTTTCCATATTTATTAGTTTAAAACTTTAAACGTATTCATTTTAATACAAAAAGTGATATTTTATAAATAATATCGACGTTTCATGACAATACGCGGCAAAACAAAGAATAAACTGAATGTAGTGCTTTTTTTTAATTCAGAACACAGCTTTTACTGTCTTTTATTAGCTGGCCAGATACAAGCACTTTAAAAAAAATTGTGTTACGTTCCCATAGTGAGCAGTGTCTAAACTAATAAGGAACAAAGTAGGGAACACAACTTTTTTGTTCCTCCATACAACGTCATGTATGATTTAGTAACAATTACATTATATTTAATGCCTATTTACCTAATAGTAGTACCTAATAGTGATCAATTAGGAGGTGTCTCTAATTATGTGACCACCACTGTATATAAACTACTCAAAACAAAATAGGGCCCACCCAATAAAATATGATTTAAATTAAAATAAATAAAAAATACGTACAATTTATTTCAAGATTAATTTTAGAAATAGGTTACCACATTCAGAATCATTACAATGCCTTATTTTTGCCAAAAAAATCGTCAAGAAATGCACGTTTTACACATTAACTTAAAATTACACGGTTTTCCAAAACAACACGAAGACACGAGCACATTTTTTTTTAAACATGTTCTTAGGGTTGCTTCAATGCCTTGTGTTTAGTAACGCGTAGGTCCTCCCTTATTGCGCACACACTCTGAGTCGATTCGGAATACTCTCTATAAGGTGGATGACGTTTTCATCTGGAATTTGCTCACAACACACTTTAAAAGCAGTTATCAACTTCTGTCGGCTATGAATTTCAGTGTGGTTGTCTTTAAAGCTTCTTTTCAACTGGTCCCAGATATGCTCGATTGGATTCAGGTCCGGACTCATGGCAGGCCAGTGTAGAACCGCGATACCAGCTTCGGAGATTGCACTTTGGGTCACTCTGGCAGTATGAGGGCGAGCATTGTCTTGCATCAGAATAAAGTTAGGGCCTACTCGCTGTGAATATGGGATCACATGAGGTCGGATGACATGCTGAACATAGCTGGCGGCCGTTACTTTGCACTCATCCAAAATCACTAGCTCGATTTTTCCCATTATGCTAATCCCACCCCATACCATAATACTGGGTCCACCAAAGCGGTCAGTTTCACGAATACATGGTTCTGTAAAACGTTCTCCAGGTCGTCGCCAAACTCGTACGCGTCTGTCATCATTAAAAAACTTTATTTTAGATTCATCTGTAAAAAGCACTGTCCTCCAATTATTCATGGTCCATTCGAGGTGATCACGTGCAAACCTTAATCGCGCTGCACGGTGGGCTCTGGTCAATTTGAGCCAAACAACTGGCATTCTGGAGCGTTGTTGGTCTTCATGAAGTCTGTTGCGAACAGTTTGGTCACTCACTCGCGTTCCAGTGGCGTCACGTAAGCGGTTTCTCAATATGCGTGCAGTTACAGTTCGCTCGCGACGTGCAGAGAGTCGGATGTATCGGTCTTCTTGGGAGGTTGTCGCTCGGGTTCTACCTGAACCGCGCCTCCTACTCACACTACCTGTCTCTTGAAAGCGTTCCCACACATTTCGAATAGCTCGTCTTGACACACCTAAGCTTGAAGCTACCGATCTTTGCGAATTTCCCTGCTGAAGCAAAACAATGGCTCTAGTCGCGGATTCCGTGTCCATGTGATGTCGAGAACCAGGTATTGTTTATGCAAACAGTAATGTAATCGATAATTAAAGGTAAGGTTACGATAACTTCTTCGTTAGACACAACAAACCCCACTGAGCAACAAAGTAATGGCACTCACAGATTCTGCGGTATATCGTAAGATTTTGTTTCTTGTCTACCCACTTAAGAACTACCCTAAACTTGGCGTTTAAGTGTTAATTTATGATCAATAAATATGCCTACTTAACATTTCTATACATCAGTATGCCAACAACTCGCAAAAAAAATGTGTCGGGCAAAATATAATAAATATTCAAAATTAGAAATATTTCAAGTGGGCAGCCCTATTTTGTTTTGAGTAGTTTATATAAATAAATTATGTTGGACATTTAACACAGCGCCCTAACCTAATCTAACCCCAAACTAAGCAAACTGATAACTGATAAAATACATAAATACTTTTATTTTTGTAAATACTTACTTACAATACATAGAGAAAAAACCAGACTCGGAATAAATATCTGTAGATAATGCAAACATTTGTTCCGCGGCGGGAATCGAACCCGCAACCTCCTGCGTCTCAGCCGGCTATTCACCCACTGAGCCACGGAGGTCGTCGATATGATCCCATAGTTTTCCAGACCATGCGATCTTGTACGGCCTGCACCAAACGAGTCCTAGCTATCTTTATTAGGTAGTATTTCCATCTAGTAGAGACATTCTACCTGACCTTTCTATTCATTATTGTACACAAGAAAATACATTAAAAAGTACAGAAATAGAGGACATGTACAAAGGCAAGCTTAACTCTAAGAGTTTTCTTCCAGCAAACCTTTGAGGCTAGAGAGAGAGAGATGATTGATGAGATGATGATTCTATCTAACCTTTCTGCCGGTTAGTTTCATAATTTCCACCGCTCTGCCCCAGTCGTGGGGATTATGAAACAAATTAAATATCGTGTTATCATAATCCACCCACCTGTGTTGAATCGGTGGATATTATGAACTATGCAATTTCATAAATAAATCTCAGTATTTACTGCTTGATTAGAACGTTCAGCATATAAAAAGTTTTGTCGTCTACATATACTACAACCAATTCTTCACCAATTATCGCGCGGTGGAGATTATACTAGCATGATTTATTATTTGCCCCTTTTCTGCCCCATCATTATTTCATTTGTAGGATATTAGTAACAAATGACCTCATACCACAAAGACATCATACAACATCTGTAAATAAATATGCTGGTATTACTTACTTGGCCAAGACATGTCTGGCAGAGAATCCTAGAGACGCTAATCCGTGGAGAATTGGTCTAGGATGACCGCTGACACTCGCTACATTGGGATCAATGTGGAGAGGGTTCAAATCGCCAGACAATCTGAAAATACACGACAGATAAGTTAGTACCTGCAAAACACTTTCAGTTGTATAGTCTTTAAGAGGAATTACTGTACATTTTTGAATATACTCATAAATGACTAAACTATTTAATGTACAAACGTAGTTTAAAACCTGTACAAAACTTATTTGTAACTTGTTTAAACATAGCACATACCTACTTAGATATTCTCGTACGTGCTTAGGAAATACATATTATATTTGTGTGCACGCCTATTTTGTTTTGCGATTTGATTATACGTAGGACATGAACTTACTTGGACACTTTACCTATCTACCTACCTTTCTAACTTAATGTTAATTTACTCTACCCTATCCTTCTTACCTAATGTAAATCTGTATTTAACCAATCTACTTACTCAACTGTGATTTTCAAATTCAATCGTTTATTTGCTGGAATACACAAAAACTACAATAAAAGGTCTTAAATATATGCTCGTCAATGTATTCCACCTGCATGCAGGTGTGCAAATAATTGTCAGTACGTATTTATTTATTTAAATGGTGTATACTATATATGTATACTGATTGGTACCCCAGAGATGGTAAACGCAATAGAGGGCGTTAACAAATAAGATGGGAAGACGAGCTAAAACTCACAGCTGGACAACACTGGAAAAGGGTAGCACAAGATAGAACCCAGTGGCACACCGAACTGCGGGACATCCTATAATCAAATCTGAACTCACAATTGCTAAGTACATGTAAACCCAAAGTTTGGAATAAATGGCTTTTTATTATTATTTATTTAACAATATCAATATCTTGTATTAAAAAATACTTTAAAGGATATAAAATGTTACGTAGTTTATGAATTCTCATTGTAAGTGACCAATGGCGGGTTCCTATATCCGTCGGTATCCAGCTACGACTCGCTTCGCCTTGAACGCGTGTCAAAAGTTTGACACTAATTTGACGCTTTTTCAAGGAGATAAGACTCATAGTTGGTTACCGACGGATATAGGAATCCGCCATAAGTGTTTTATAATTTACTAGCTGACCAATCAGCAGCTTCGCACGCGTAGTTTCTCAATAAAAATATTTCCCTCCTTCTGCGCAGTTGGGTAAAAAGTAGCCTATGTCACCTGGGGATAGTGTAGCTTCCCAACAGTGAAAGAATTTTTAAAATCGGTCCAGTAGCTTCGGAGCCTATTCAATACAAACAAATCTTTGCTTTTTATAATATTAGTATAGATAAAGTAGGAACCTACTGGTGAAGAGCTGCCTGGTGCAACGTTGCTAGAAAAAATACCTTAACTTATACCTTATACTTTACTTGTCTGGTATCTAAAGGGACTACAAAAGAATCAGGTAACCATGATTAGTTAAGATTTAATATTACCTGTAAAGAGCTGCCTGGTCATCTGCGGTCTTCTGTTCCACCACAGCGTCGGGGTTCCTCTTCGGCGCCGCATCCACGTTGACAGCGTGCTGGCTGTTCCGTGGCCCGCCGAAGCCTCCCTGTCCAAGCACGAAGATGTGCTGCTGAGTTCGGAAGACCAGCTGCTTGTTGGAGAAGATTTCACCTGGGATGTACAATATTATTAGTCAGACAAACTAACGATTGTTGAAGTGATCTTCATACATTTGTATGTTTTTCTATATATTATATGTAGGTATATATTTGCAAAAAAAAACGGTATACTAGTATACCTTTTTGTTTCCCATAGTTCACGCTCTGCTTAGTTAGGGGCTAGATAGCGCTGTGTGAAATGTCCAGCAATATTTATATTTATTTGTTTTGTATCTTTGGGACCATGGTACACACGGCTACACATCAAGCTATACATTTCCAGTATAAGCTGACCTCTCATTCTACGAAAAGCCTACACAACGCGAGGTCAGCTTATACTGGATGCGTATAGCTCGGAATCGCAAGCAGATTTAAATGAGCCCAAACACTAGTAGCCTACTATAATCCATTCAGAAGTTCCATTGTCTAGCATCCGTCTCATGAGACCACCTCCATGGTACTATATTATTGCATTGTCACCGAAGTTACACATGTATACCAAATTTCAGCTCAATTGGTTGAGGGGAACGGGTTTAAAATTCAGTTGCAAGATTCCACCCGGACAAACATAAATACATACATTGGTTGTTAATAAAAAGCTTGTTAAAACAAGTGTTCGTTTTTAAGTTTATTGTTTTATGTACGTTGTCTTTATAGTATTTATAGATATGGGTCTTGTTATAATTTTTGTAAGATCACATTTATGTCTGAAATAAACGTTATATTATTATGGTGTTCAGAGATTTTCTCTACTCGATTTTCAAAGAATCGGTAATAACCGGGGGCCACGGGCCTAAGCCAAGTGCACCTCAGTGGTCCGAACTTCGCTAGGAAGCTCAGTCTGTACGAACTTTCTCACGATCCTACACGTATTCAAAATAGCTGCTTTTTGTAGCAGAATGTATGTGTGCTTCGGCAGGTCTAAATATTCTAAAGATTGGGATAGCTGTTTAGGAATAACACCGGTTGTTGACAACACTATTGGAACAATGGAAACTCTTTGCAGATGCCACATGCGAGTTATTTCGTTTTTGAGATCAATATATTTGGATAGTTTCTCTGCGATGGTGCTCTGAAGGTTGTGAGTGTTGGGGATGGCGATGTCAACAAGGAGTGCTGTTTTGTTGGTTTTGTCTATAAGGGTCAAATCTGGTCTATTGAAGTGTGTGGTTTTATCAGTTAGAATGGCCCGATCGAAATACAGTTTGTGAGTAGCGTTCTCCAGCACGGTTTTATTATTATTTTATCCGGCACTGGCGTGTTTGAACTATCTATAAATTTTAAGCCATTTTGAACCTAATTTTGATAATTTAAAGGTCATTTTAAATTGTATTGCATATTTCGTAGTAATATTATCTTGTGGAATTATATTGGCATTACAATAATTTAATCTAAATTATTTATTAAATTATGCCTCGTAGCTGGGTGCCATTATAGTATACCTTTGTAATATGTCGTATCTTATCAGAGTTATCAGAGACAATGTATTTGGAGATATGGCCTATCTCCAAATACATGGCCTTTACTATGTTCTAACACATTGCATCACAATTGTGAGGGCAATGTGAAAAAGTTCGCAACTATTTAACCATTTACATACGTCTTTAAAATCACTTACCGGAAATTTGTAAATTCCTACATCCGTCGGTAACCGACTACGCCTCGTATCTCCTTGAAAAAGTGTCAAACTATAGTGTGACCATTAGTGCTGTGCACTCCCTGAGGTATGCGCGGCGAGGTGGGAGGCAAAGAAAAAACTGCATGAGTTCACATGAGATCAATACATGTCGGACATATCTTACGATATCAGTTTGCATTTCTAAGGCAAGACTTGTGGCGGGACGATGGTCGGAGGCTATCTATCTGTAATATATTATACTTACTTAGTTGATTAAAATGTAACTTAAATATACTCATATTTTATTAAAAATATGCAGGTGATAAATAAGAACTAAACTTATAATTCAAAGGACTTGTTTTATTGAACATTTTTTATATTTACAAACAATTATATATTCTAACGAAAGTTATTCTGACATAGATTCTGTTTCAACTTCATCTTCCATTTCATATCACGAGATAACGCACGACCCATCTTTGAATATTTATCCCGTGTGCGTCTGACATAGACCGTCCGGTACAAAAGCTACCTACCACCGTGAGCGTTGACGGCAGACTGATAGATCGGAGCGGCCGACACATCCCCCCCGTCTCGCCGCGCGCATACCTCAGGGAGTGCACAGCACTAATGGTCACACTATAGTGTCAAACTTTTGACACGTTTTCAAGGAGAAACGCGTCGTAGCTGGTTACCGACGGGTATAGGAACCCGCCTTTAAATGGTTAATATCCAAAAAATTTTACTCAGTACAAGATTTTTTTTAATAATGTCATGCTGTGTTTTCTATTATATGTGCATATTTATTTGATTTTATTGCTTGTTCTACTAAATGTTGTTCCTAAATTATTTTTTCAACATCAGTAAGTTTCAATACTAATATTTAATTATGTGCCTACCCCTATTGTATGTCCGAAAGGGGCAAACTGTTTGGCAGAATATTTTTTTTTTAAACCTACCCACCTTTTGTCAAAACAGATTTACAATAAAGATTTTGCCGCGGAATGGAAGCGGATCCGAGATAAAAAACGCTTTATTGCAAGATTTTAAGAGCATCTCAAAAATGTTCAAACCTGGACGGAACTTGAACCCGCAACACTCCAGACATTGAGCAGGTCAAAAACAATCAGTTTTCCTGTAGATAGAGAGCTAACGGCGCTTTATTCGTAATCTGAATCATCTCACTAATTTCGATCCTGACGTGACAGAGCCCGGTAACACAAATGATAGTGCATACTCGTATCAAGAGGAAGGTTGCGGGTTCAAGTCCCGTCTAGGCTTGTACATTTTTGAGATGGTTTTAAAATCTTGGAATTTTCCGTAAGTGTTCGGATAACACTCTAAAAATAGAAACGCTTTACCACGTACGTTGAACCAGCGCACAAAACTAACAAATAAGATATACACCTAACAAGACACGCGGAAATATAAGTGGCAGTCTTGTTGCTAAAAGCGATTACGTGGGACACATCGAACCCCAGTGTGGGGTCAAGACTTTGCATGCGACGGTATTATTAATTCGAGTTGCTGACGATACGGACCAAATTTATTAGGACACAGTGTCCCAACTGACACTTTTGATTTTAATATTTTTTACTGTCGATTCGGACACTATCAAATTATTGAAGCTGTTGAGTAGGTACAGTCAGGTAAAAAATGTTTAAACAACATATAATATAATGTGATATAGCTAATCAAATTGCTTTGCGAGGGTGTGGTGACTTACATTAATGTTAAAAAACCACAAGTTTCATTCATAGCGTATATTTGGTATAAATAAACATTTTGTATACTTAGGCATCTATATAATGATCTTTTAAAAATATCTCAAATAAACAGATAAGAGAGAGTTGTGACCTTGCTATGCATCTATTTCGTCATCTTGCTGTGCCGCCGCCGCGCCTCGGTAAAAACATATTTTTTTACTGACTGTACAATGCAGCTATTTTTAATGGTGTCCGAATCACAGTAACAAAAATGTTAAAATCAAAAGTGTCAATTGGGACATTGCGCCCCAATATATTTTGTCCGAATCGACAGCAAGTCATTAATTCAAGTGAAAACGCTTTAAGGATTTAATTCTGTGACATGGCGGTGATTTTTAAATCACGAAGGTTTTCTAAATAAAATAACTTACTGTTTACAATAGCGATGGCACTGGAGCCCTTGTCGAGAACATCGACGACCTGGCATCTCGTGGTGAACGAGCCCTCGGTGCCGGGGAACTCGCCCACGAACTCTATGAACTGTTCTCCGTGAAGGATCTATAAAATACATACATTTATCATTTAATACTATAGTATATGTATCGTAAATCATAATTTTAATATGTAAGTAATTAATTATTTTTAATGTCATTATGTATGTATGTTTATTTTAGGTACCCATAAGTATATTATTTATTTCATGTAAATGTGTTATTTTACATAAAATTCTGTTGGTTTTAGAACTATTTCATTAACACCGCTGTCCTCATTTAATAATATAGATCATGTCCATTTATTTATATGTTAATGGTGTGCATTAAAGATATTATCTATCTATCCATATGCCAAGACTCGTGGCATATGGGGCCAACCAATAATAGTACATTGTTATACAAGAGCTGTACGCGTTCTATACATATTGTACACCCGAGATATATAGGCAGTTTGATAATATACGCACAAAAATGAAAGGGGTTATTTTATATGAGCATAATAAATATAAATGTGAAATTTATTTTGGCACACAAACACTTTATTAAACTTATGTTGTGCTATTGCATAATGCTTGCCATCTAACCACAGATACTGTATTGGTGACGTCTCGAGATATCTCTTGTTGTCCCTTTCTAACCCAAAACTCGCAGCCGAAAGAAAGAAGAATTCCGAAAGAGATATCAAATCAGCCTTTATTTTTGGATGTCGATTGCAAGAGTGGGCAGTAAGTTTTATATCGAATTGATCACCTAAACTTAGTCGATTTTCTTTAAAATATGTTAATATAACTAGTAGTAGTTTTTGTTTCAAAAGTTTTTTTAATGTTTTGAGAAACCGTCACTTGAATATCGTCAGTATTAAAACCAAACACCTTGTATTATAACTATATAACCTATTTTACAATAATATATAATGTTTTCATTTAATGTCGTACATAATAAAACACGTAGTATAACTAATCGAGGATGTTATACAGTGTTTTTTTTTTAACTGTAACAGTACGGCAGCACCCATAACCAGAGGAGATACAGGTGCAGTTTCTTTTAAAACATCAGCTCGTTTTCGAAGATAAACATTTTGGCATTAAACATTTTTTGGTCAAGTGTGAGTAGCGTCTTAAAATGAATCAAGTTGGCAAAATTTTTTTTTGATGCCGATCGATACAGTCCTTTGTAACGATCATTTTATTGTATCAATTAAAAAAAATCTGAACAGCGGAAGTTAGTCAAATTTGATAAATAGTATTCTCATACAACAGGACAAACAAAATTCCTTCTACAAACATTTTATTAGATTCTAATTACACATTAAAGAAGTATTAATACTGTAGCGATTAAGAAGTTTAGGAACTCCATGCTCTCATGAGCAATTCAAAAACATTTCGTATTTTAGAACAATTTTGAATTTCGAACATGGTTCTTGCACCTGTCGGACTTTTATATCAGTCATTGCATCATCTTATTTGTCCTATCATGGCATTGTCAAATACGCAAAAAGTAGACTTAATTGAAGCATACTTCCTTAACCGACGAAGCCCAACTAATGCGCTGAAGTGGTATCAGGAACGCTACCCAGACCGCGATTGAGGAAGTATGGTCAAAAAAAAAACACTGTATATTGCTTACACCCTAGTATAAATAATAATATAATATAAATAATAAATAACAGATAACTTTCATCAATAACGCAAGAAAAAAAGCTTTTTTATAACAGTTTGTTGCTAAACTAAAATTTGTGTTTCCGGTACCCGGTATCTCGGTATAAAAACACAATAAAAAAAGCTGTTTGGATTAAAAACTAAAAATATTTTTTTACTAGCCCGTACTGGTTCACTTGCAGGGCAAAGGGCCTCCCCCCGTCCTTCCACTTATCACGGTCCAGAGCCAAATCCCGCCAATCTCTTTGGAACACGTCAAAGTCGTTGCTCCAGCGCTTATTTATTATTTATGATCTTAAAAATATACTCCATCATATAAATATACTCATATATAAAGGTTGTCTGGAAGAGATCGCTTTTAGCGATAAGATCGCCCATTGTACCTTTATTTATTGTATATTTCCATTAATACTGTATTTTTGTTTGGTGTGCAATAAAGAGTATTTAATTCATTCATTCATTCATTCCATCGTTTATTTGTAGTTTAAATTGCAAGAGTCCAGTTTAGTCGTTTATTCGTTAAAACGTAACAAACAGACAGAGAGACAGAGTTACTTTCGAAATTATAACTTACGTTGCTGAAATCGGCGTGTTTGCCCGGCGGCATAGACTGGGAGACGATGGGCGACTCCATACACATTCCCGCTAGGATGAAGTAGGTAGGCAGGGCCACGAAGTCCTCATGGCTCTCGTACAGGTACTTCAGATCCGTAGAGTTCACGACTGATGCTCCAACTGAATTAATATAAATAATACCGTAAGTGCCAGAATACAGGCTTTGTTAAATGTCCTCTACACTGCAGATAACTTTATATGATCCTATATTTTTACCAGTAATACTGCATCATTTGCTTTGTTATTAATATATGTAAAAGTTGAAGATATAAGCTAAACCGGCATGATAGCCTTATAAGTAAGCTTCCGTGTTTCGGTCTACCCACTGGTCTTTGTCTTTGGATCTCGGACTTTTTGAGAGACGATCGATACGAGTCGTCGGTTGATGGCTGCTCGTCATTTCAATTGGCGATTAACGCCGGGGTCCCTCAGGGGTCGGTACTCTCTACAACTCTCTTCCTGCTGCATATCAACGATCTACTAAAGCCCGGAACCTTTAGGTATGCAGACGAGAGCACAGTTTCGAGAGTTACACATCTACTACTTTCCGTAATGTATCCGTGCCGATTTCTGACCACCTCGAGCTTCTTAGTATCTCATTAACACCGACTCTCAATTCCGGCTCATACATTGAGTCGAAAGCCCAGCTGGCCGCTAAAAAGCTTGGTATACTCGCAAAGGTGAGGCGATACTTCACACCGGGACAGTTGCTCAACTTATACCAAGCACAAGTCCGATCATGTATGGGGTACTGTTCTCACCTCTGGGGCGGATCAGCGAAATACCAGCTAGAGGCTCTAGATTCAATTGAGAGAAGAGCCAAAAAGCTCATTTGCAATGACAAGTTAGCAGATGCAAGGCTCCACAGCCTCGAGCATCGTCGAAGGTTCCAAGCCTATCGAATACATTTCGGAGAGTGCTGCGAAGCTTTTCAACCTGATCCCACCATCCCCATTCTATCATCGGACAAGCAGACGCTCCGCGGTGCGCCACCGCTACATGGTAGACATACCACAAAGCGGTACTCTTCCACCTTTATTATGCGCACCGCCAAGGACTGGAAGACCTTGCCTGTCTGTGTTTCCTGATAACTACAACCTAGGGGTCTTCAAGTCGCGAGTGAATAGGTTTTTTTCTAGGCAAGCGTGTACCATCGTAGACTGCATCATTGCTTACCATCAGGCGAGATCGTGGTCAAATGCTATAGCCTATAATTTATATACAAAAAACCATGTGAAGGTTAAACACGATTTTTTAAATTTCTCTCGAAAATAATTTCAAAGTCACGTCCAAAACTTACAATAAACGCGTATTAAATATATACTATAAATAAGTTTGTGAGACATTACATTCTTATCGATATTTATATAACACATAGCACCTATGTTTCATAATAAATTAGTAATTAACATAATAAATTAGGTTAAAAAAAACAAAGACGAAGCCGCGGGCGGCTGCTTGTTATGTTCGCTTTTTTGCGGGCGGTACAAACACGCCAATATGACGTCACCGCGCTCAGGTCCCAACTTATCGCGCACGGGTAATAGAAAGAAAGAAAACATTTTATTCAACAACCACACAGTAATAAAGGAAAATAAAACACAACAACAATAAAATCTAACCTAAGCACTAACAAACTAACAAACTTAAAAGATCTGTGTGGAGATGAATAGGTACTCAGCTCAGCATGATGCTACGGTATGTTAACATGCGTAGTAGGTATCGTAATACCTACTACGATTGAAGTTAGACGCCTCGGTAAGTTTCGTCTAACATCGGAAATACGAATGAGTACAATTATGCCTGTATACACCGAATTCCGCTACCCGTTTTACGCGAATTTGGATATACCTACGTGGTTTTTCTTTTTGATGGCCGCGCGGATCAGCTCTGCCACTCCGCCCTTTTATGCTCGGACTATATGACATCGAGGTCTCCCCGATACTGCGAATCCGGATCTAATCCCGGTTGCTTCCAGGTAAAAATCGGAGTACCGGATTTTTAGAGGATTTTTTCGGAGTGGAAAAATTCAAATGTTTAGTTGTGCGATGGATTGGTCAGGGTTCGCTAATGCTGCGTCTACATTAGCGGGCTACGGCGAATATTCTTGTTAACGCGATGTATGTGGCCGGGTATGTACATCGTGTCATCGCGTAGTATTCGGGCGAAGACGGAAGTATCGGGGAGTTGTCGGTAAACTGGCGCGAATCAAAGGGATTTGTCGCGCCAATATTCGCTTAGGTGGCTACATCTACGTCAATTCAGTGTCGTCCAGACTTTGAAGCGAGACGGACGTGCATTTAATTTTTTACACCATGGAGTGGAGTAACGAAAAAGTGTTAGAATTTATTAAATTTTATGAAACTGAGAGTATTATATGGAATCCTAGTGACCACAACCATGAACCATGAACAACACAATCCGGCACGATGCATCGCGTCAACTCGACACGAATCTTCGCCCGCCTTAATGTAGACAAGAACATCGCCTATACCCGAACACGATGTTTTTGTCGCGCCAACACGATACGAATATTCGCCCGCTAATGTAGCCGAAGCATAAAAAACGGTCCCTGACAAGCCCGGATGCCATATAGTCAGAGCCTTAGTGTTCCGTTTACGACAGGTTCGAACGTGTTCCGTGTAGAATTGTTTTACGTACGCAATGCGTTTTATTGATAACATCTAATTATGTCATCCAAAAGAACAAAAGATTTGAACACCGACTTACGCGAATTCGACTCACACGGTTATCACTCGGTCCCACCTATCGCGTAAGTATTAATGTACTATTTTTATTTATAAAGCGTCTATTAAAAAAAGGTAATAAATAAAATGCGATAGCGTTAAGTTTTAGTCGTTTATGTGCTTATTAAATTGATAACATTCAGTACGACAAACATAAACCGAGTGGCGACATAAACAGTGTCAGTTGATATGGAGGTGAATCTGCAAGAGGTATACAATTGGAATCAATAAAAAAAGTACAAAGTGTACCTAATTGTCCTGTTTACCTACTTTCTATGATACCTACCTAACTTATTCAACGCGTGACTTTAGGGTGTTCATTTTCTGATAATTACTTTGCAAAGTGTAATGACATTTTAGTGGATAGTATTATTATTTTAATAGTGTTAACCGAACACTTACTTGCGGAAAATACCAAGATTATTAAAACCATCTCAAAAATCATTATTATAAATACGGGATTTATCACGTACCGTCTTATTGGTGTTTCGACCGACAATGTTTTGGCGAGTGTGCGAAACGAGACGTTATTCGGAGCGGATCGCACTCACCCTGATGAAGGTTCACGAATTGAACCGAAACATTGTCGGTCGAAACACCGATAAGACGGTACGTGATAAATCCCGTATTTATAATAATGATTGAAATCAATCACGAAAGTCATCTCAAAAATGTTCAAGCCTAGACGGGACATGAACCCGCAACCTTCCTCTTGATACGAGGATGCACTACCAATTGTGCTGCAGGCTCTTGTCACGTTTAGGCTTGAAAATGTATGAGATGGTTTTAAAAATCTTGTAATTTTAGTGGATGTTTCTAACAGGCATCGATTTAGAATAACTTCCTATATTTTAAGAACCCAGTGCGACATTGTTTGCGAATATTGGCACATCCAAATATTAGTACCCTGTAGTGCAAAGAAAAGTGAGCTTACCTCCAAGGGCATAGAGAGCTAAATCCTTAGATTCATAGTTGTATGTTGTCCAATACGATTCGCGGTTTCCGTCTAATTTGCTGCGCTCTTCAAAGTCCTAAAATCATTGAAATTTGTAAATTATTAGGTTTGTTTTCTTTCGCGCCGGATCTTTGATAACGCTAGAGATTGCATTAGTGATAATCTTCCACGGCCATACCATACGAGTGAATGTTGTAATTTATCATAGCATTTACTAGGCTGCATACAGGGGTTCAATTCACGTAACATAATATAGTAAAACATACAATGGTATGAGTTGACTGACATTCAATTATAGACTTTATTTATATCAAGCTAATATTGAATTATTAGTGGCAGATTGTCAAAACATATTCAATCCATAATCCAATCTCAATAGGGTCACAACTATCGATATGTTTTTAAAATTTTATTACGAGAATTGGCCCCCAGATCCGGCTCGAAGGACAAAACTATGAGCAAGAATGACATAGAAATTAATTTATATTCCCGTCCAAGACAATAGGAGAGATAGCTATAAAACACTTCAGTGTTAAAATAAACAATTCTAAAATAAAAAGCTAATCTACGCTTAGCATAGATCAAAGTAGGTATGTAAGCGGTCTTGATTTGCCAATCTCCGAGTATCATTTGTGCTGAAAAATTAGCTTTATTCCTTGTCATATAACCTTTGTTGTTACATGTAAATGCTAGAACCTACCGTTAACTTTTCCACCAAATCCAATGTGACTTCGGCGATCCTGTCGATGTGTTTAGCATCCTTCATGTCTACTACTTGAGACCAGTTTTCTTTCACGGATTCAATTGTAACTGGGTCTGAAGGCTTCTTTCTAAAAATAAGTGAATTTATCTGTAAGTGAATTGCTAATTCTTATAACAAATAAATATCTTCAACCGTAAATGTAAGGTTTCGCACCTCAAAA
The DNA here is from genome assembly GCA_918857605.2 of Philereme vetulata. NCBI lineage: Eukaryota > Metazoa > Arthropoda > Insecta > Lepidoptera > Geometridae > Philereme > Philereme vetulata. The sequence goes on along the minus strand of OU975460.1, from coordinate 1,482,050 downwards.
AAATTAAACACAGTTTAGCGTTTAAAAAAATCCTATACAAAAATTGGTAAGAATTTTTGTAAACAGACGTTAAGGTTGTTGAACTATTTTGCGGTAACGAGGATGTATCTGAGATTTTTTTTAAGTAAAACTTCTTTACGCACGCTTGACTTGGAGAGTAAGCTGGTGAATGCGTGACGAAAAGTGCGAACGGAAGTTGAGAGCAAGATATAAGTTAGCGAAGATAAAAAGAGACAGAGAGTTAACGTTTGGTATATTTTTAAACGTTATTGTGCGAGTGCAAGTGGCGTCTGTCCAGAATGAACATAGACCGATCGACCTACCAGACGTGTGGACAATTTTGTAATTGAACAATTTTATAAATTAATATTTTCAAAAAGAAGTTTTACTTTAATCGTGTGGTCTATAGCACACTCGTTTTTTGTTTAAACAAACGAGTAGATGTTAATTTTTTTATTGGCAATAGAGAGGGAGGGAGGCCTTTGCCCTGCAGTGGGACAACACAGATTAAAAAAAAATAGACATCTGGTAATTGATAGTGTGGTGAAAGATAAAACGTGCTTCTAGAGATCTAGAAAGAAACGTAAGGGTAATTGAATTTCATTTAAGCATATTTTAATGCTAAATGTATTTAGCCTTGTTCTATTTAAAAATGTACTTTCATATTCGGAGCAATTTTAGGGTAAACAACTATCGACCTACTTTCAGAGCATTTCTTTGGCAAAAGCTTTAGGCTTGTGTACAAATGGGCTGTCCCATTCTAAACTCTGGTGCATTATTACGCTTCGCACGCGTGGCTTGGCAATAAAAACATTACCCTCCGTCTACGCAATCGGTAGCCTTTGCCCCAATCATAATCTACCTGTATACCAAATTTCATCGAAATCGGTCCAGCTGTCAACAAACAGACAGACAGAGACTTTCGAACTTGTAATATTAGTAAGGATTTTGCTTTACCGTTTTATTAACGTTAACAGACGCTGTCCAAAGCGATTTCGAAGACGAATTCAAATTTTCAGTTTTGTATATACTTCAATACATACCTCAAAGGAGTACCATTGGCTCGTACTAAGTGAATCTTAGTCGCGAATCCAAGGGTAGAGTCGATGATCAGTCCCGAATCTTGAAATGATTCGTGCACCATGTATGCCTAAAATCAAACATAACTTTAAAGATCGATAAGAAATTTAAAAAACCGGCCAAGTGCGAGTCGGACTCGCGTACAATGGGTTCCGTACGGCTATATCTATAAAAACGGCAAAAATCCAACGACAACCAACCCCAATTTTTTTTCAAACAGGACCCTATTACTAAGGCTCTAGTAATATCTCTCTCTACTCTCTCTCTCTCTCTCTCCCTATTAAATTAAATTAAATTAAGGCTCCGCTGTCCGTCTGTGCGTATGTCACCAGGCTGTATCCCTTGATCCGTGATACTTAGACAGTTGAAATTTTCACAGATGATATATTTCTGTTGTCGCTATAACAAAACAAATACTAAAAACAGAATAATATAAATATTTAAGGGGGGCTCCCATACAACAAAAGTGATTTTATTGCTCGATATTGATAACGGCAACAGGCAGACGCTTGAAATATTCACAGAATATTTAGTTATATTATTCACTGTAATTAATTAAAATAATTATAATTATTTAAAATTAAACAGATATTTAAGGAGGGCTCCCATACAAGAAACGTGATTTTATTGCTCGATATTGATAACGGCAACAGGCAGACGCTTGAAATATTCACAGAATATTTAGTTATATTATTCACTGTAATTAATTAAAATAATTATAATTATTTAAAATTAAACAGATATTTAAGGAGGGCTCCCATACAAGAAACGTGATTTTATTGCTCGATATTGATAACGGCAACAGGCAGACGCTTGAAATATTCACAGAATATTTAGTTATATTATTCACTGTAATTAATTAAAATAATTATAATTATTTAAAATTAAACAGATATTTAAGGAGGGCTCCCATACAAGAAACGTGATTTTTTTGCTCGTTTTTGCTCGATATTGATAACGGCAACAGGTAAACACTTGAAATATTCACAGAATATTGAGTTATATTATTCACTTTAATTAATTAAAATAATTATAATTATTTAAAATTAAACAGATATTTAAGGGGGGCTCCCATACAAGAAACGTGATTTTATTGCTCGATATTGATAACGGCAACAGGCAGACGCTTGAAATATTCACAGAATATTTAGTTATATTATTCACTGTAATTAATTAAAATAATTATAATTATTTAAAATTAAACAGATATTTAAGGAGGGCTCCCATACAAGAAACGTGATTTTTTTGCTCGTTTTTGCTCGATATTGATAACGGCAACAGGTAAACACTTGAAATATTCACAGAATATTGAGTTATATTATTCACTTTAATTAATTAAAATAATTATAATTATTTAAAATTAAACAGATATTTAAGGGGGCTCCCATACAAGAAACGTGATTTTTTTGCTCGATATTGTTAACGGCAACAGGTAAACACTTGAAATATTCACAGAATATTGAGTTATATTATTCACTTTAAAATTAAATAATAAAATTAAAATTTATGGGGGGGGGGGGGGGCGGCTCCCATACAACAAACGTGATTTTTTTGCCGTTTTTATAGATGTGTTTTTACGCGGATTCCCGATTTAGGCAAATTAGGAACTTAATTACTGATTTAAACGTGTATTTTTCGCGTATGTTCTTTTTTTATTTGTTATCCCGACGTTATAATGTAATTATGTATAAGTATTGCTCGCGAAAATTTGAAAAATTAGAGCAATATCAATATATCAAGCCGTAGGACGCATAGTTGGACATATGCCTCTCCCATAGATTCCCAGAGCGACCGATTTCACCCAACCGCTCCCAGCAACCTTTATCAGGTCTTCTTTCCACCTAGTGGGGGTCGTCCTACGCTGCGCTTCCCAGTGCGTGGTCTCCACTCGAGAACATTTCTGCCCCAACGGCCGTCAGTTCTTCGAGCTATATGCCCCGCCCACCGCCACTTCAGCTTGTTAATCCTTTGTGATATGTCGGTGAATTTGGTTCGTCTACGAATCTCCTCATTCCTGATTCGATCTCGTTGAGAAACACCAAGCGTAGCCCTCTCCCATGGACTATACAGTAGTATGGAGTAGTCCATGCCCTCTCCATAGCACGCTAAGCGAGCTAGAATAGTAGCTCATCTAGATCTTAAAAAATCGTGTTTAAACCTATAGGTCTATTGACGACCTCCGTGACGCTGTGGGCGATTAGCCGGCTGAGATGCAGCAGGTAGCAGGTTCGATTCCCGCCACAAAAGAAATGTTTGTATGATCTACAAATATTCGTTCCAGGTCTAGATGTTTTTCTATAATATAAGTAGGTATTTACAAAAAAAGTACACATATAGTATACAAGTACTCTATCAGATAACTGGTTCCCATAGTATAAGCTCTGTTTAGTTTGGGCCTAGATAGCGCTGTGTGAAATGTCCAGCAATATTTATATTTATTTATTCATAGATACTTACAACAACAGGCGCGATAAGCTCAGGCTTCATCGCCTGGAACATATCAGGAGGGAGGATGTCTTCAGTCAGTCTCGAAGCGGCTGTCGGGACGATGGTGTTCACTTTGATGTTGTATTTCTCGCCTTCCAGGGCCAGTGTGTTGGCTAATCCGACTAGACCGAGCTTCGCAGCGCTAAGAAACAATTTAAGCTTTGAAAGGTCGTAATAAAGATGGAAGTTGATTGACAGTCTAATTGTTGCAAGAGACTTTGTCAAAACTCATACATAACACGTCAAAACCGATTATGACTGAGAAATCAGTGTATATTATTATTAGAATATATGTATTATTGGCGAGCCCCACCGAGTTTTAATTAAAGCGCTGGAAAAGAATTGAACTTTATATGATTGTGATACAGGCAGATATTAAATGATAATTTTTGTAAGCAAACTATACATACACTTTAGCAGCACTAGAAAACAAAATGAGTTTTGTAGGGTTCTGAATAAGATAGAAGTTGGTTGATATTTTGTTGTGTAACGACTTGCAGAACCCAAGATTTCAGAGTAAATCCCAAAAAATTCAGTGCCCTATACCCTTCGTATAGCAATTACTTTTTTAACAAAGATATATCTAAAGGCACAGGATTAGAGTCGCACAGAGATCCATGGAGCGCGCCATGCTCGGCATCACACTGCTAGACCGAGCCCTCAATACCGACATTCGCCAGCAGACTAAAGTTCAAGACGTTAGCAAGCGTATATTGGAACTCAAATGAAGTTGGGCAGGACATGTGGACAGGCGCGGTGATGACAGGTGGAGCTGGGTGCTGACTGAGTGGTGGCCCCGAGATGGAACCAGGAACGCAGGTCGTCCGCCGGCAAGATGGGTCGACGACATTATAAAAATAGCAAGTCGTATGTGGGTTAGAACAGCGCAGGACAGAGGCGAACATACAACGAAGAGAGACCTATGCCCATCAGTGGGATGAGAAGGGCTGACGATGAAGATGATGATACCTAAAGGACTTTAGAAAATATAAAATCTAAACTAAATTGTCTACTTACTATGCGTCTACTTCTATTTTGAGAGCTTTTTAACTATACTACATACAAAGGGATGCCAGAAATATTGTTTTTTCTTCCTTCCTTTACCTCAATAGAAAGTACCTACCTTCAAAATTATTTAACATCAAATAAACTTAAATGGGACCAACCTTGGAGCTGTACTGTTAAAAATAATCATTCAAATTGGTTCTAACCAAATAAGTTATGCCTGAAATACTTTTAAAAAAAATATTTTTTTGAAGTCGCTTAAAAACTAATTGGCCTAGGTTACAATGTGACCTTATATGTACAATGCGACCTTGTTTAGTCCGTGGGTAAAAGAGGAACAAAGGAAAACATACTGTATTCGCATATGACGCAAAAGTTTCATTATCTTTGTCTTAAAATAACTTATTGTATTAAATTCATGCACACTGCAATATCATTCCACATTCCTACAATGCATGTGTGGTGCAAGTGACATTGTTTGATCAAGCAAACTTCTTTTGATCAAAATTTATAGCAGATATTGGTCACCCTGCAGTAGGTCGGTGTCCAGGTTCCGGCCAGATTGAGATCGATTTCATGATTCTATCATTAAATCTTATAGTTTTAAAATATTCCAGTCCAGTATTGGTATATTCTTTTACACTCTTTATGTTTTATCTCATTCATAATAATCATTTTACGTAAGATACAAGATATCAAAAATAAAAATTTGCTAAATAAATATAATTTTATTTAGAACAGTTGGAATCAATGCCAATCTGGCCGCAATCTGTCCACCGACCTTCTGCAGGGTGACCAAGAAACTACCAATGACACGACAAAAATAAAAAATGCTACAAACCTGTAGTTAGACTGTCCAAAGTTACCGTGGAGCCCAGCGTTACTGGAAGTCATGATGATGCGTCCAAACTTCTGTTTCTTGAAGATATCCCATGCGGCTTGCGTTGTTTTATAGGCGCCTTTGAGGTGCACAGCTTGGATAAGGTCCCAGTCCTAAGAGGAGAAAAAAGATCAAGTATTCATTTAAATACGTCCCCATGTTTATCTTTTAACCCATTTTATCGCAGTTTTTGTTTAACCCTCCAAACCTCCTGCTCCTCCTCCTAACCTCCCACCCAGCTGACTTATTACAATGAGCGGTCCTAGTCATAGATATTTATTGTTTCATGTTTGTTTTACGATAGATGTTTAGTACAAGAAATGTTTGGTCCACAACATGAGCCCCGCTGGAGCACAATGTACAATAATTGTATTGTACAATAATTGTATTGTACAATAATTGTATTGTACAATAATTGTATTGTACAATAATTGTATTATACAATAATTGTATTGTACAATAATATTACTATGCACTTATTACTATGTAGGTACCTGTACCCACATAGTAATAAGGTACGGCCATGTTTTATTAACTGCCAACAGATGCCGTTGCTCTGTCATAAGCTGATTATCAAATGAAAGTGATTTGTCAATCTCAATAGCAGTGTGAATATTATTGTCAGAGGAATTTAAAATAAAATGTGTTTGTTTATCAGACGAAGTGAAATGGTTTATGACAAATTTTGATATTGTGTGTTTGAGGTTATGGCATATAAACCATATTTTTTGGCGGCAAAAGCAGCGCCATCAATGCTATAAGTATTTCCATTTCTTTATTTTCTCAATGACAGTTCTAATTTGATAGTTGTAGTGTTGTGACCAAATAAGTAATGATATCGATCGCGACAGTGACGATTCAACAGATTTTGATTAAAATAAATAAATAAAGATTACCTGTCGTTATAATTATTTCGTTTCATTGTCGAGTACCTACCTATACCTACTTATTTTACAACAGCTTCGAAAATTTTAAAGAAGTTGGCATTATCAATCAAGAATTAATACGTGTAACATCTTGTAATGAAATATAATATTAGTCAATAAATTTGTACAAAAGTATCCGGCAGTAGTTTAGTTTAATAAATTTTGTAAAAAAATATCGGGTCTGTTATCGTGTTACGTTAATCGATAGCTACATCCCTATCAGTTTCTCCGACTCTGGTACAACCTTGTACGTGCGTAAGCATAAAATTTTTATAATATAATGCATACATAATGTAAAAAAGACGCTCGTTCAAGTTTTCACAGGAGCTGTCATCGAGAAAATAAAGAAATGGAAATAGTATAGTTGGAAAAACCCTCATTTCAAATAAGGTGTTTAAATCTAGGGCATCGACAGGTTAAAGTTGCTATAAAATGTCGGGCCCAGCAACCATTATCCGGTCGACTTTACAAATGAATATATATTAAGAATATATATATCATTTGAAAAATATATTATGTCAAGGTTTAGCCAGAACCCTCAAGCTAGTAAAAGTGTTCCAATCCATCCCCTAAAGCCGGTTCTGGCTACGCCATGAGCTCCTCAATTTTGTCTGCAACTGGTGCCTTGCAACTTTTGCAATGCCGGCCACCCATAGTTCTTTCAAGTAGTTTTGTGTTTAAGGACAAAAAGTACCTACTGATTATTTTCATAGACTTAGAAAACAAACCTGATCGGCCAATTTCGCAAAGCTCCTATCACGTAGAATCCCGGCATTGTTGATAAGGATATCAATCCGCCCGAAGTTATCTAGAGCCGTCTTTATAATCTTCTCTCCTTCGACCACGGAGTTATAATCAGCTACTGCCACGCCACCTATGATAAAGAGAAATAAAAAATAATACCAAACAGTCGCATTACAAATAAATAAATATTGCTGGACATTTCACACAGCGCTATCTAGCCCCAAACTAAGCAGAGCCTAAGAAACCAGATAACTGATAGAATACGTATATACTTTTTTTTGTAAATACATACTTATAATATAATAGTGAAACAACCAGACTCGGAACAAATATCTGTAGATCATGCAAACATTTGTTCCGCGGCGGGAATCGAACCCGCTACCTCCTGCGTCTTAGCCGCCTATTCGCCCACTGCACCACGGAGGTCATCGATCGTCTAGACAGAAAGACTCCCAAATAAAGGTTGCTCAGAGTCGTTAGGTGCAGGTAGGTTGTATATCTATCTACATTTCATATTAAAGACAGATTGAGAACATAGTTGTGTTGTATTTTTATCTTAAAAGTGTTATCCGTCACTTACATGACATCCTAAGATTTCAAAAAAATCTCAAAAATTAAAAAAAAAGAATTGTTCTAAAATATCTTAGTACATATATTGACTCTTTAAAATATGAAACATCCAAAGCGACCACTTTTGACAAAATCAGTGTCTGTCTAATTTATATTCAACAGTTTAAAATTTAAATAGACGTTTCCTATTGTTTCGTGATTATGCAGTTTTGGATCAAGTTATCGAAGCTAATTTATGTTCGTACTCAAAACATGTTTCGTTTTTAATAAAAAAATTGTGTGTTGTGTGACTAGAGTATAAGTAGATACCATACACAATCAGCACCTAATATGTGTAATTAGGTAAATATTTGCATAAAACTTGGGAGTACACGAGTGCACAGTTGTGAAACTGGAGGATACTACACTACAGGCTACATAATAAACATTTTGAAATTTGCCTTTATTTTGCAATATACTTAATGTACTTAAGTATCCTATCAGCGCTGCTTAGTAGTAGTTTGAAGCTAATATCTGCGTGAAATTAGTTTTTTCAAAAAAAAAACAGTAGAAATAAAATCCTTTTAAAAAAAATTTGCTCATAATTTTAGCAGTGAATTATTTTGCTAAATTAATTACTTTCATATCAGAGCAGCTGACCCGGCCGCGGCTTATGATTTATCTATAAAATTATAACATTACCCTCTTTCTGTGCAGTCTGATAAAAACTTAGTGTATGTCTCAAACCTTCATAATCTATTTAAAATTTTATCAAAATCGGTACAGCAATTTATTCGTAAAAACGTAACTAACAGACAGAGGGACAACATTACTTTCGAATTTATAATACTAGAATGGATTATGTCTTAAGTACTTAAGGTTTGGCTTATCAGATATTCCACTATCTTATAAACAAATAGGTAATTAATTTTCACAACGCGATCTAACAATAGATAATTGCTAAACAGGCTGGAAATCTCAAGAGATCCTACCTAGCCTTTGGCCAGTAGGATAGTGTAGCTAAAGAACTAGCAATGCCAAATCCTTGCTGGATGTTACCTGAGAGGTAATGCAGTGGCAACCGCTAACATCAGGTGGGCCATGGCCTTGTATAATACAATAAACACAGTTAGTGAACAGAATTGTTTGTTTTATCAGTATAATATCATAATACAACCAGTCAATGGATTCCAGTTTATTCTCAAATTCCTAGTAGGGATTTGTGCGGATTCAGAATAATCGGACACAATTCTAATCCAACGCGAAGCAAGCCCTGTGATTATTCGTTCGGAAGGATTTTAATATTACTATCACATCTACATATCAAAGTCCAAACACCAACCAACCTTTGTCTTTAATCTCTTTGACGACCGCATCAGCAAAATTGGACTTGCCAGCGCCGTCCCTAGCGCCTCCCAGGTCATTCACCACCACTTTAGCTCCTCTGGATCCCAACAGGAGCGCGTAGGCCTTCCCGAGACCGCCACCAGCCCCGGTAACCACCGCTACACGACCGTCAAAACGCAGTTGATCCATACTCGGTGGCGGCTAGAACCGAACTAAAATACAGAACAATAAACTGTCTTATGTATTTACGACGATAAGGTTGCTCGTCAAACAATTATCGGAGAGTCAAAGTCCATCGCTATAGGTACACGAAACGAAACCACTGAGCAAAACAAGTTTTTGTGTGAAAGTAGGTAAGATTCAACTTTGAGTAGGGTACACAAAATATACCATAGGGGGTTCTAGCATTATACTAATAAGCCATGTAGTAATATAATAAAATTACTAATAATATTGATTAGCTTGAACTACACAAATTAGTTCCCCTTTCACTGGTTATTCATTGCGTTTTCATCAAATAACCTGCAAAAAAGTTACTTACAGAGTAGGTATTTATCACTATTGGATTTATTTATGAGTTCTGTGGCTAGTTTTTTTTCAGTGCTGCCAAATGCGGGGAATTTTCCCGATTTGAAGGGAATCGGTATCTAGAGCGGGAAAAGCACTGGAAATTACTAAAATCTGAGTCGATTCGAGCCATCCATTATGACTTTATTGCATACCAAACAAGAGATAGCCAAAAAGGGGAGATCAATAAAATTCGAACGAAACCGGATAACGCACAGAGCGAAAGGGAGGAAAACAATGTTGAACGTATGTAGGTACCAAATTGTAAAAGATTTTATTTAGAAATCATTCCAATGTTATTTTGTTACTGATTACACAACATTTTGTATGAAACAGGGCTGATATATCGTCATGGCATATACAATTTTGATGATATGGACTATGAACTTGTGCAACTCCTGGAAGAGAACCAAACTCTTGCAGTGGGGCTTCATATGTTTGTTCATGCTTGGAGATCTAACAAGGATCATACCTTCTGCCTTAGGAATGATATCTCATTAATATACAAATAATTATGTCCTCCTTTGTGTTGTTTTACTCGGGTTTATTGATTATAGAACTAGGCAAACATTTAGTAGAAAACTTAATGAGATGAACTTTCATTGTTGATGAAACAAACATCCAAACTTTCACATTTATAATATTAGTGTGGTAGGTAAATATAGGTGACATATTATGTCACCTAATATATAGTGACATAATATAGGTGACTATATTATAGTTACAGTTAAAACTATGGTGATGACAAAAGCTTTTTGTACTAAATTTTATAAAAAAATATATAAGAAATCTTGTGTGTGTAGGTAGGTATTAAAAAAACCATACATTTACTGTATTATATAAAATACTATAACTATTCAATAAGTAGTTGCAAAAGTGTATGTAAGAAAAATACAACTGAAATTTAGAAATTTTTATTAGTAAAGTTATGATATTTAGTAAGCTACACTAATACAACATCACATAATTACTTTACTTAGGTATATAAAGGTAATATAAAGCTTTTGGGTAAGTACACATGAATAAACATTGGTGTTCAGCCTATTATGTACAAAACCAGGATCCATTCAATTCTTTATTCTAGAATAAGAGATTACAATGATGTCCTGCATTGGGGTGTATTGTGTATTACCCCCCTTCTAACATAACCCAAACCATTCTAACTCTTTAAAATAACTAACAGAGTAGGACTTTGTGTTGGTGGCAGCAGCTTTTAAGGGTTTCCATGGATGTTGATGTAGTAACGGTGTTGGTGGAGGATGAGGATTTGATAATCCATTCTCAGTCTTGCATCGTTTGTGGCAGTGCAGTGGAGTAACACATGCTCCACAGTCTCTTCCACTCGAAGGCATCTGTGACAAAGCCCACTGCCCGTGGCTCCTGTCTTCAGAAGGTGATAATTAAGTTCGTAGTGTCTCGTGATGATTCCCATCATCATCCTTAGATCTTCGCGTTTGTTCTTTAACAAGGTGTTTGTTGTTTTTTGCCAGAAGCATTGTTTTTGTTTGCTTGCAGTTGGCTCTATGTTCCCAGTTTTTCTGGAGCTCCTTTTCGGAATTAATTCTCAGTCTGTATCTGGAACCGTGCACTTTATTCCATTTGATAGTCACACTATGTTTTTCGGCCGATAGCACCCTGAGACAGATTTTGATCAAGTGTCAGGTCATCTGAGAGCGTTCAATTTCATTTAAATTACAATTCCAGTAGACATGCTTTGCAAAATTATTTTATTTTGATTCTGAAACAACATTAAAAACATAAATAAGTGCGTACATTAATCACACAAACATAAGTTAAAAATATCCTTTGGTGCACAGGCAGGATTTGAACCCACAACATCCAAACGCTTGCATGTAAGGGTAGGTATATCCCAATATAAATAACTAGCTGGCATCGCACGCTTGGCTTTCCAATAAAAATATTACTCTCCATTTCCAGCGCAGTCAGTCAGTCTAATTAACATGAACTCCTGTTACTTGTAATTTGAATGAAACTGTTGGTTGTGCATTTCCTAGCACTATTAAAATTTATTAGTCAAAGATTAAAGCCGGCTTGCACAACTATCCCTAAACGTATTTAGCGACTAAACATGATTAAATTTGACGTATTTGTATGATTTGACATTTTCTTAAATCATATTTAGCCACTAAATACGTTTAGGCACTGTTGCGTAAGACACCCTAAGAATAATATTTTTTTAGGAGACTCGCAAGATCTCAGTTCAGGGTGAACCACTTATTTAGAACACCAATGCAGCGCTCTACACCAAATTTTTATTAATTAACATTTAGTAAATACTGACACAAAGATATGTTTACTTACACTATAGCCACATGAGTGTCGTCAATGCACCAGACTACTCCAGGGACTACCATTTTTTGTATAAGTCTGCAAAAAAAAACTAGTTAAAACTTTACTTTGAGGTTAAGTATGGTTTGTTTACATACATTTCTTAGGTAATTTTGCTGAAATGGTTACGGAGGCTAGTCTCTCCTAACTTACTTAGGTACTCGTGTCTTACGATCGGTAGGTAACAGTAACTGGAAATGCCATTATTTTCATATAAATAAACAACAAAAGTTTATTTATTATATTTGAGTAGGTACTAATAAATAGACAAACAGCGTTTTGTCATATTATTGGATATGACAAGAATATTTAGTCAAAATAAGTAGGACTTCCTTTGATTTTATAGGCAACAAATTTATATCAAACAAGTTGGCATATTGGAGCAAATAAAACATATTAAACTAAGAATAGGTAAGCAATCGAATAATTTATAACATATTTTCTATAATATGGATTCAAAGAGTCAAGTCGGAAGATCCCTGCTTCGTTTGACATTTCATTCGTTGTTCGGATGTCAATGAAGCTGAGATAATTCTTAGGCAATTCAAAATAATGCTTCAAAAGGTGGTTTTCAAGGTGTTTCGTTCGTTCATCTCGCTTTCGTTTTGACAGGCCCTTACACAATGCGAATTTGACAGTTGATCAACGAAATGATTGTCTAAGTCGAAATCTGTCAGATAAATCCAACTACGATTTTTTACATAATCACCCCGGTATTGAACACGAAAACCTGTGTGCTCCGCTGCGGCACTGCCAACACTGTTAAATAAACTCTGTCGAAAATTGCATCCTAGTGAAAAAAAAAAAAATTTCCATTTCGCTTCGTGTACAGTTATTAGAAGGCAGTAATTATCGAACGCACCGAAGAAATATCACTTCAAACCTTTCTTTTTGATATTTTATTGCATTTCGGATATAAAATGTAAAATATATTGAGAAAAATAAATAAATAATTCATAACGAAGATTTTTATTGGAAACGAGGGTTCGTTCGCTCAAGCAAACAATAGAAAAGGAATTTGGATGACGAAAAAACATTTTCAGACTCGGAACGAAATTATTTGCACTTGAATCTCAAACTCGAAATGAATCGAGTTTGAGATTCAAGTGAGAATAATTTCTTTCATTTATAACATCAGTAAAATCAGTTCGGGGATGGGGGATAATATTTTTGATATTTGATGTGGTAGGTAGGTATTCATCTGGTTTACCACCACCAACACCATCACCACGATTAATGCAATCGTGAAAACACAAAAATATGTCGCAGTACATGCAAAAAACGTGTACAAATATATAAATATTTAAACATGCAATGAATAAAAATGAAAAAAAATTGAAGAGTTTACCCACATAAACGTAAACAAATTGTTCTAATAACTGTCAACACTGCTATGTCCACAGAACATAAAAAACAATACAACTAGCATGATGACTTTTTACTAAGAAAACCAGTGTAGCTAAACTCACACATGTAAAAAATAGCACACTTAGAAATAAAAGTTATAATTGGTTGAAAGAGAACGTTCAAAGAGGCCTAAAACCATAAAATTAATTTAACGGATATAAAAACTTAGCTACTATGGAACATGGTTTCAAATTCAATAAAATAAACAGTAACAAAAAATTAAAGTTTACTTCTTCTACTCGGCAAAAGATGGCGTTTTAGAAAATATTTTTATTTTAGTCTCTATTAATTAAAAATAAGACTGATAATGCAATGGCTGTTACTTGATTACCCACAAAACAAAACCACTCAACAACAGATGGCGCTGTCGCTAACGATTTTTATTATAGTCTCTAACAGCAAAGTATAAGATCGATAATGCATTGGCATGCTCAAATAACAGTGATAACAATAACTACTCCCTAAGTGATGTACCAATGAGCATACAAGACGAATGTATCGATATCGATTATCAGTTTATCACCTACCTACTACGGGTAACGAAATGGGTACGTCAGGTTATATTTGTGGTGGTCGAAATAAAAAGCTTTTCTTTTCTTTCTTTCTTAACAGAATCATTGGTATATCCAACTCATAAATACTTACTTAAAAAAATTTTATATTACTGGAATATTATATACTGAATTATTATTTGAGAGGCACACTAAAAGTTTCCGGAATCAATAAAAAATACTAATAATGGTCAAAAATGAATTTATTGTTTCTCAAAATATTCTCCCTTTGCGTCAATGCACATTTCATAAGATTGAAACAAATTTGAAAACATGTGTGCCACTCCTCTGGTGGTGACGTCAGATACATGTTATTCATACTCTTCGACATCCTCTTCTGGTGATGAAAACCGTTGATCGGGTAATTGGTTCTTAATTTTTGGAAACAGAAAAAAATTACACAGTGCCAGGTCATGATTCTGTATGCTGTATGACTCATAAGTTGTACGTTTTTTTAATTTTTTTTTATGTCTTGCGCCTTGGGGAAACTGAAAACAGAAGTTATTATATTATTTCAACTTATACACCTTTTAATAGGGGGTAACTAATTAAAGCTATCGACAACACATTCATCAGTATATTGGTGTCACATCCCTAATTGAGTAGCGTAAGTTGAGGTTTAAGAGAAACGCGACCTCAAGGAGTATGATTCACAGTCAATTTTGTTTGACGATTTTGCATTTTAAACAAAACTAATAAAAAACAATAAAATAATAATTACCGGTGATAGGATATGTCCCGTTTTGTTAAATTTTTAGTTCGGCTATAATATTTACACTCCAAAACGGCACAATATGGCATTTTTATACTTATATGAAGTACGTTTACCCCACAGTAATTGAAACACGACTGAAGTGAGCGAAGCTTCTAGGGCACGGAACTCCGCGTACTTGGTGTGTTACGCGGGCCCCGCCTACTTACGACTTCTATTGTTTTTTGTGTTCTGTGGCTATGTCGGTAGTCAGAGCAAGATAAATAGTTAAATATGAAAATGTTTATAAGAAAAAATAACGAAGATTTTCAAGGTATATCGAGGGTTTACGTAAAATAAATAGTTTTATAGCATTTCACTTACGGTAAGGAAGAATAATGAGGAACAACAAAGCGGAGAACTTTCGTTACACACTGACACTTCAATCGTATAATCGACGTATAATAATCGTCTTTGCATCTGCCGATCACTCACATCATGCACTCAGTAAACAAACCATGAACGTCGCGTTTCTCCTTCGGTCGGTCATTCACTTCAGTCGAACTACATTCTCTACAGATGTCAAAATGTCAATAAATAAATAAATAAATAAATAATAATAAATATTGTGTATTTTTGTCGGTCAACGGCCAATCTTGGTATTTTTGCATACAAGGACCGAGTGGTCTTGGTACATGGTACACACAGCTACACAATGCGAGGTCAGCTTATACTGGAAATGTATAGCTTGATGTGTAGCCGTGTGTACGTGACACTAAAAATTAGTATGTATACCAAGAAATTGGTACGTCTGACATCCCTGGTGTCAACCTTTGGTGTCAGTGTCAACAAGGGGAAGGGAAGGGGCAGGCACACACAGGCGGTGTCTATCTCCAACTCAACTCTATTTGTCAAAACTACGGTGTTGCTAGTTTAACAATACGGTAAGTAAATGGCGGAAAATTACGGGAGATCAAAAATTAAAAATATGGTAACTTTATTTCACAATTAAACATTATGTTTCAGGCGTTTCAGCCTTTTTGTACATAGAAACATTTATCATTTTATCGGTGGAGTGGAAACCTACGCAGTTTTTACCTAATAAAAAAAAAATTATGAGTTGCTGCGTAAATAAATTTCCAGCAATAGGTTTGGTTGACATATGGTTTCTTTTTTTTGTTTTTAAGTCCGTAATGTGGCTGAAAATGCGCTCGTTTTCGGCCTTTGAGTGGGGCAATGACAACATTCCTAGCATAAAATGTGCTAAATTATAGAATGGTCGCGAATCTTCTCTAGTTCTCTACTTCTGACACTTTATTTTAATTAAGGTAGAATTTAACATGTCTACGGTAGGTGGTAGATATGTTCAAATTACGGTAGGTTTACCGTAATTACGGCGTTTCTGGAGACACTGCGAAGGAGGAAAGAGGAAGCATAGTATTTGTCTATGAGGGGGGGAAGGAAGGTAGAGCAAAAGAGATCCTGTGACCCGCAGGCAAAGACCTTATACTATACGTAGTAAAGTTTAAGGTCTTTGTCCCTAGATTAGTTTGTTCTTTTTCTAACCTAACACGGCTGTCTAAATCTATCTCTTTCACATACGCCACACACAGCTGACCGCTAGAATGATGAACCCGATTATCAGGAACCCACGTTATTGGTTGTTGTAAAATCGATCGGTCCATCTGGGCTTTTCATCTGTTTGCTAACCCGGCCTTATTTTTTATCTATCCTTTCAGTTTATAGAATCTTTATTTCTCATTTTAAAACATGTCACTTACAATGAAAATTTATAAACTATACTTGAAAAAACATAGCTTGATCTCTGCGACATTTGTTAAACTGACATTCCTAGGGTTGTTATGATCGGATTATACTGGCAGTGATATAGAGGCAGTCTTATGACCCATTTCTTGGGCTATGTCATCTAAGACATACGTTGGTGTGCTGGGTTTGTGCAGACCAACGAGTCTCAATAATTCGTTTTTAAGCATTGTTTCATTGGCCTCTATTCTTTTTTCTTGAAGCCATGCCATTACTTCTAACTTCCTGTTTGCCGAAGTTGGTGGTTTGTGCTTTTGGAACGAGTGATATGGGGCGTTATCCATAATTATATAATGTGGCTCCTTCAAATTATCTAATAATTTTAAAATCCACTCTTTAAATTTTTCAAAATTCATTTCTTCATGGTATTCATTGGTCTTCGTAGATTTGAATGCCAATAGGCAATTAGGCACAAAACCAGATGACGTCCCAGCATGAGTTATTATTAATCTTTGAACTTTGCCTTCGGGTACTTCGGTGGTCGATTGTGCCGTATCATCGGTCCAAGCTTTGGATACGGTATGATTGGCGTTTAGACATGTCTCGTCTAGAAAGACAACTTTGTCCCAATTTGTAATTTTTTTGACTTTCCGGAGAAAATTCACTCGAGCAAGAGCAATGTCGGTTCATTCCATTATAATTTTTCTTTTGTCACTTTTTTTGTAGGAAAATCCAATATTTTTCAAAATCTTCGATAGTGACGGCAAGCTTCCTTTAAACAAGTCTGCGTCTTTTAGGGACGCCGCCAGTTTTTTTAATATAGGTATTTCGCCCCGTGTAAAATAACCATATACATGGATGCGAATCGCAGTGGCGTCAAAGTCGTCAATTTTTGTGACAGGAGCAGCCTTTCTTCTTTTTTTATTTGGCGTTGAAAGCTTTTTTTCCTCGTCTTCAGTCAATACTGCGGTTGAAGATTCCTCATATTTTTCTTTACTGATGCGAATTACTGTCGCACGTCCAATGCCAAGAGCATCTGCAACTCTGTCACAAACTTTTGCCATGGGTAATAGCGGTCCACCATTTTGGTTTTATCGCTCAAAATATTCACGCAAGCGAATCACAAACTCGCGACTTGGACTGTTCAAAACAGTTTTCTTCGTTCTCTTTGGCATTATGCCAACAAACAATGAAAACAAACAATAACAACAAAGAAACTAACAATAATAAATAAACTTCACAAATTAACAGCAATAGTAACAAAAACAGAGTGATGAGAACGGAAAACACGTGGCATATACAAGGCGTTAGCACTCGTACTGAGGAGAATGGGTCATGTCAAACAAGATGGCGGCGCATTGGCGCCATCTTGCGGAAGAAGACACGCCGCGGCCAAACTTCTCTCGAACCCCAAAGTTGTCGGAAGGAATGTTACGAGTAGGTTAGAATTTAGATTTTATTTACTCACTATTGTAAATAATGTTATTTTTTAAAAATATTAAATAACGTTAGTTTTTTTAATTAAATGATAAATTAATTTTGAATTAAGTTGTATACAAAATATCGTAGAGCATTTAGAACGGGAGTAGTCAAGCGCTACTTTCAGTACTAAAATATTTCTGCCGGTTTTCGCGAGAGGCGAGGTAGTACGTTACAGTACACATTTACATAATCACGCACACTAATGCAGAAAAATTAAGCGTCCCTATAAACGCACACGCAAGTAAACGCTGTACACAAACACAAAACACGCACACAATTATAAAATCACTGTTGTTACGCCATTGATTGGATACACGCTTGCACAGAAAAGTAAAGATGGGATGTAAAAAGACCGATAAAATGAATGATTTGTAATTAATGAAATCAGCGTTGTTCAAAATCATATAGGTACTGTTCCTTTTTTTATAAAGAGTTTGTAGGGCGTAATCTCTAAAACTACTGAACAAATTTAAAAATTATTTTAAAAAAAGAAAGCTGTTGTAGTAGCTGTAGAACACTGTTGTTGAATAATATAGCTATATATTTTATCTACGCAAGGTAAACCGCGGGGCGCTAATAGTTATTGTATCTACTTATATTATAAATAAGCCTGCGACGCAGGAGGTTGCGGGTTCGTTTCCCGCCTCGGAACAAATGTTTGTACGATCTGCAAATATTTGTTCAGGGTGTTCTGGTCGTTTTATATGTATAATAAAAAATATCTATTTATGTAATGTATTCTATTATGTATATCAATTATCTAGTACGCATAACACAAGCTCTGCTTATCTTGGGGCTAGATAATGCTGTATGAATTGTCCAGCATTATTTATATAAATTTATTTATTTATATATACAGTGTTTTTTAACTGTAACAGTACGGAAGCACCCATAACCAGAGGAGATACAGGTGCAGTTTTTTTGAAAACATCAGCTCGTTTTCGAAGAAAAACATTTTGGCATTAAAAAAATTTTGGTCAAGTGTGAGTAGCGCCTTAAAATGAATCAAGTTGGTAATTTTTTTTTGATGCAGATCGATGCAGTCCTTTGTAAGGATCATTTTATTGTATCGGATGAAAAAAATCTGAACAGCGAAAGTTAGTCAAATTTGATAAAAAGTATTATCATACAACAGGACAAACAAAATTCCTTCTCCAAACATTTTATTAGATTCTAATTGCACATTCATCATCATCATCATATCAGCCGTAGGACGTCCACTGCTGGACAAAGGCCTCCCTCATTGATCTCCAGGAACTGCGGTTGGAAGCGGCCTGCATCCAACGCCGACCTGCGGTTCTTACCAAGTCGTCTGCCCATCTTGTGGGTGGACGTCCTACGCTGCGCTTGCCGGTCCGTGGCCTCCACTCGAGAACCTTTCGGCCCCATCGGCCATCTGTTCTGCGCGCTATATGACCTGCCCATTGCCACTTCAACGTGCTAATCCCTCGGGCTATGTCGGTGACTTGAGTTCTCCTACGTATCTCCTCATTTCTGATTCGATCCCGTAGAGAAACCCCGAGCATAGCCCTCTCCATAGCTCGTTGAGCAACTCTCAGCTTATTCATAAGGCCAATAGTGAAGGACCACGTCTCGGTTCCATATGTCATCACTGGTAACACACACTGATTGAAGACTTTCGTCTTAAGGCACTGAGGTATGTTGGACGAAAAGACGTTGCGAAGTTTCCCAAACGCTGCCCATCCGAGTTGGATTCAACGATTGACCTCTTTCTCGAAGTTGGACCTACCTAATTGGACTGTTTGTCCTAGGTGTACATACGCGTCGACAACTTCAAAAGCCGAGTTCTCAACCATAACTGGGGCAGGGACGACATGGACATTCGACATGATTTTCGTCTTGTCCATGTTCATTTTAAGTCCTACCCATTGGGAGACTCTATTGAGGCCTTCGAGCATCGTGCTGAGCTCTTCCATCGACTTTGCAATGACCACAATATCGTCGGCAAACCGTGAGTGATGTATTCGCCGTTAATATTGATGCCCAGTCCTTTTCATTCCAGAAGCTTGAAGGCATCTTCCAATGCGGTCGTAAACAGTTTCGGAGAGATGACATCTCCCTGTCTTACGCCTCTTTTTAAGGGAATCGCCTTCGAGCTCTGTTCGTGTACTCGGATTGACATAGTGGCGTTTTTATACAAACACTTCAACACTTCGATGTACCGATAGTCAATACGGCATCGTTGGAGAGACTCAAGCACTGCCCATGTTTCAATCGAATCGAAGGCTTTCTCATAGTCCACAAACGCGAGACATAGCGGCAAGTTATACTCTTCGGTCTTCTTATGACTTGCCGCAGCGTATGTATGTGGTCTATGGTACTGTAGCCTTTACGGAACCCGGCTTGTTCAGGAGGCTGGAAGTCATCAAACCTGCGTCTGAGACGGTTCTAG
This sequence comes from Philereme vetulata, assembly GCA_918857605.2. Taxonomy (NCBI): domain Eukaryota; kingdom Metazoa; phylum Arthropoda; class Insecta; order Lepidoptera; family Geometridae; genus Philereme; species Philereme vetulata. Next base: position 1,461,808 of record OU975460.1, on the reverse strand, counting down.
ATGACCCTCGAAAACAGCTTATAAACATGGTTCAAAAGCGAGATGGGTCTTTAATTCTTAAGCAAGGTGTTGTCACCTTTCTTGAAGAACAGAACCACCACGCCCCCGTTCCATGCTTTTGGCGTCGTAACTTCATGCAAGGCGGAATTAAAGAGCTTCTGAAGGACTTTAAGTACCGGTGATCCACCCGCTTTCAGAAGCTCTGAAGTGATTCCGTCCTCACCCGGCGCCTTGTCGTTCTTAAGCTGCTTCAAGGCCATCCTGATCTCATACAGGCTGATGTCCTGAATATCTTCGGTATAATGTCGGGTCAGTTTGGCTCTTGGGTCGTTGGCCGCACTGGAAACAGGTTTAGTGACCGAATCGTAGAGCCGTCCATAGAACCTTTCGACTTCCCTTAACACTTCCGCTTTACTTGACGTTATGCTGCCATCTTTCCTCTTCAGCTTCGTCATGCGGCTCTGCCCAATAGAATTATCTTTCGCGAACACTTTGGAGCCTTTATTCCGCTCTATCGTATCTTTAATACGAGATGTATTAAAGGTACGAATATCGTGCCGCAAGGATTTCCAAATCTTTCTATTGAGCTGCCTATGTGACTGAGCATCATCGGGAGACTGCAGTTGCAAAGAACGTCGTTCAGCCATGAGGTTAAGGGTGTCATCAGAGAGTTTCTGAGGTCTATTGGTACGGGGGTCTTAAAGAACTGGGACCCCACCGTTCAATGATTTTGAAACGATATACGTTGTAGTAATTTTAGGCTTTACTCTATTATTTTCGTCCAGATGTCTTCGTATCAAGGTTTCGCACCTTCTACACAAATCTATAACATCATTCGATGCATAAATAAGTCGTCCTCTGCTGTTCTGATTTGTGAGACTTAGTAGGTTTTGAGGTTCTAGTAAACCTTTGATGCACGTCGAACTTGTCCTTATAGGAACCCAAACATCGCTTCTCTGGCAAAAATTAACCCATTGTTTTCGCAAAAGAGGGTTCCTCGGGAATCTATAAAACAGATGATTTATTTTAATATCATTTGAAGTAACAAATAATTAATGTGTCATTTAAGCATTAGGAGCATGTTTATAATATAAATTTAATCTATTATTATTCAATATTAATCTACTTGTGCTGTATTGAAATTAACGTATGAAAACCGATCCTTTCCCCGTGTTTCGTTACCTAATTTGAAATAACGTTGTAGGTACATACATTTCGAGTCCAATACCGGACCTTCTTTTTTATAAATCGGTTAAAAATCAAAAAATATCTCATTTTAAACTAATTTTAAGTTCATTCCATCATTCATTCAATCAATTTCACTCAACTAGTCCCCACACTACGCCTTCTACCAAGGAATACACCTCCTACCAAGACGTTGGCGTCGTTAAAACTGTCGCAAGTGGTAATCGATTCAAATCTACATTATACAATATTACAAAAACAATTGACAAAAGTATCACTTGTGATAGGAAATACCGTGTTCCCTTAAGTTTGATGTCTCTGATCGCCTTTTACAGCGAGATACCGAACAATTCACCATTTTTACTGAGCACTACTTCGCGACACGAAACGACAGCAAATGACCGCGCAATTTTTTTTTCGAATGGATTAATCTCGCTGTTGGCCTCTGAGGCCGTTGCAGCTTAACCGAGCTTTTGGCGAGCGCAGAAGGCGCTCAGCCCTGTAATTTGTTTGATGAGGCAACTAGCGCAAGGGCACCACTTAGGTACGAACCTCGGCTTGGGCTGTTGCCGGGACGGGGATAGGAGAGAAACGCCCGGGTACGTGCTTGTACCTCGTATAGGCGGTGACTGAAGGGACTCGTCGACCTCGCCGGCGAGGTCGGTGTATTTGTGGAGTGTTTGCTCTGTCTAATGAGGATGACTCTTCCGCATTAGCGGAAGTGATTTCGTCATCCGGGTCTCCGAGAACGTGTCTCGGACGACGGAAGGTTTTTCTGTGTTCGGACGGTTCAATCGAATAGTCCGGAATGGTATGTACCAAAGGATTCGGATGATGAGTGGCAAGTTCATAATGTCGCTTGGAAGCGAGCTTGATGTACTTGGCTATTGACTAATTTCAAATCACGATGTAGATCGTTATTGCGAAAATACCAAGGCGAGCCTGTGGCTTTTCGCAAGAAACGATTTTGTACTAATTGAATGGCAGCAACTTGACGAGAGTGGACGAATACTACTGAGGAGTATGTCATGATGGGGCGAATGCAAGCTTTGTAAAGGGTCACCTTATTTCTAAGAGACATTTTACTTTTCCTGCTTAGGAGTGAGGACAGTCGTCCTAAGGTGTACTTAGCTTGGTTGCACCTCTTAGTGATCTGCAACCTAAAGGAAAGACGTCTATCAAGGATGACACCCAAGTATTTGGCAGAGGGGGCCCAGCGGATGGGCACACCAAATAGTGATATCGGTTTTGGGGTGAGATTTCTCCGTGTAAAGTACACTGCTGTGCTTTTCGACGGGTTTACCTCAATCCGCCACTTGCGAAACCAAGCGGCAAGAGCGTGAAGGGCAGCTTGCAGCCTTATACCCACCCGATCGGGATTCCGATTGGATGTGTATAAGGCCGTGTCGTCTGCATATGGGGCTATTTCCACTTGAGGAGTGCGAGGGATATCACTGGTGTACAGCGTGAACAGGAGGGGGCCGAGAACGGAGCCTTGAGGGACTCCGGCTCTAACTGGCCTGGGGTTTGAGAGTGTGCCTTCCACGGTGTAGCGAAAGCTACGACCTTGGAGATAGTCTCGTATGATGAGCACGAGTCTGTCTGGCACTCCGAGTTTGGATAGCTTGTATACCAAGCCATTGTGCCAGACCTTGTCAAAAGCTTTCGCTACATCGAGGAAGACGGCACCAGTATCTGAAGGCCAGGTACTTTGCCAATTGGAGAGGACATGCTCCGTTATGCGGAGCACCTGTTGTGGACATGAGTGTTGGGCACGGAAGCCGAACTGCTCATTGGGAAGGAGTTTGAACTCATTGACATGGGACCAGAGACGCTTCATTAGAAGACGCTCATATATTTTACCTAAGCCATTAAGCAGGCTAATGGGACGATAACTTGTTGGGTCGTTGGCAGGTTTCTTGGGTTTACGGAAACCAATGACATTGGCTTCCTTCCAAGCATCAGGGAAGGTGCAGAGTTCCATAGCTGCATTGAAGATGCTGACTAGAATATAGATAAGGGGAACAGAGAACTGCTTGAGTACTCTGTTGGAGATGCCGTCGGGGCCGGATGCTTTCTTTGGGTGTAAAGCCTTGATAATATCAAAGACTTCAGAGGCCTCAATTGGATTAAGTGGGGAGGTAGGAGGTAGGGAGGCTATACGGTCAACCTCGTTGTTCACCATGTCGAGGTGTGCAGGATCAACGGGTTTGAGGCTGGGAGAGCATTGAGCTTCAAGGGTTTCAGCCAGGTAGTCGGCTTTTTCCAAATGACCGCGCAGTTACGAGTGAAGTAGTTTTATATAACGTGCATGGCCAAGTAGCGTCTTATGGCCGGCAGAGGGGTACGCCTTGTGTTAGCATCTCCCGTTCTAAATGCTCTAAGCAAAATATCGATAGTTTATAGACTGTGGTCACAATGATTCATCGCTCATCACTATAATTAGCTCAGCATGCCCATAAAGTATGACATTGACTGGTACGTTTATCTGTGCTGTTAAATTCAGAACTTCATAGGCGCGATTTTACTGACAGCTGTCCCAGAGATCAAGCTATGTTTTTTCTAGTATAGGTAAACATTTTTATCGTCTAAAATCACCGTTAAGTAATTAGGTTGGTTTACATTAGATAAGAAGGAGAGGGTAATAAATTAAACATAAAGTTAGGAAGGTAGGTAGCTAAGTAGTGTCTAAGTAAATAAATTCTTAACATACATACGTCTATTAGAATAGCAAAACAAAATAGGTAGATACGTGCACACAAATAAAATATGTGGTTCGGCCCCTACAAGAGAATACCTATTTAGGTAGATATGTACAACACATTAGTTCAAGTAGGTTTACAAATTAGTATTTTTCAAACTTTCGGGATCACTGTACATACCTAAGTAATTATTGATTAAAACGGGTATTTATCGCGTATGTACTTTTTTTATTTGTTGTCCCGACGTTTCGGCTGTGTTGCAACAGTCATGGTCTCGGGTTGACTGGAGTACGTAGTACATCTAATTGGTCTGTGCTGGAGTACTTGGAGTTTGGAGCTACCGTCGGGAAGTGTGGGTAGCTGCAGCAACTACCCTCACATGGTCTTCAGAATTAGAAATGACCTCGTTCATATTATTACGACACACTACACTAACAGTATCTAGATCCGTACTACACTAACCGTATCTACACACTGAGTCGACCGATTACGACGCGCACACCTAGCAATCACCGGGCTCCAGGACGCTGAGAGTCTATAGCCATCTTCCCGATTGAAATTTGGAAATTTCTTGATTTCAATCGCTTCACGAACTATTCTCTTGTAATAATGGCGTTCACTAGAGAGAACCTTAGGATCATGAAGTTCAATCCAATGATTCGATCGCGAGTCTACCAGATGCTCTGCTATCGCTGACTCCCTTCATTATGCAAAAGACATCATAACAGTAAACGGAAAGTAAACGGGAAGTTGAACAATTTACTATATACCTAAACTCCATTCACCCGAATATACGGTTCACTCATGAAATGGAGGATAACAGGACTTATGATTTTCTCGATGTGAAAGTTATGGTGAATTCAGTTGGCCGTCTAGCGCACTCTGTTTACAGAAAGCCAACACACACTGACCGCTATTTGAACGCTGCGTCACACCACCATCCTCGCCATTTGCAATCTGTTGTTTCGTCGTCAAACAGAGCTTACGATCTCTGTGACCCTGAACATCTGGAGAGTGAGCTGGCCCATGCTCAGGAGGTTCTAAAATCTAACGTATAAGTAAGTAGACGGCAGTGTTACCTCGTAGATAAGAACGAGATTTTGACATAGCTACCTAAGGCATTTTTCTTACATTAACTCATACATACACATAAAAATAGAGAATGACTTTAATTTTTACAGTAAATACTTTACTATAAACTGTCGAAAAACGGAATGTAGTATAATCTTTGAAAAGTTAGTATAACTTTAACTTCCATGTACAATAATTTTTGAATGGTCTGACTGAATCCAACCCTGGTGTGTAGAACGAACGAACCAACCAACCGTCTTAGTGTAGATATATCCCGGGTTTGTGTCTATTCTGTTTCCCTAATTTTTTATTTGCCAATGGCAAGTGCAAATAACCGTGCGACGCCAAAAAAAAAACCAACCGTCACATTGTTTGTTTTGATTTCATTTGAAAAAACAATATCCGTTAGTTTGTGATAAATTTTGAATGCATTTTCAAATGGATGTGCAGTTCGTGCTCTAAATTGTTGATTTCTTATAAACCAACGTTATTATTTTCACCATGTCATTGTTGCGCCAGGATGTATCGTGGAATCGCTATGCGGATACAAATGGTCCAACTTGTGATCCTTTATCAAGTAAGTTCAAAAACCTACGAGGTTCGCGTTAAAACTTTTAACTAACGATATTTTAAATTAATTCCTCCCAAAGTACCAGTCACACTATTTGAGTCCATTTGATGAATTTCCTGAAAAATACCCAAACAAAAACATCATGAATCCTTAATAAATTATGTATTGAATAATTTCATTTTATTCCAGTAATTTACAATGAAGGTTTATGGGGTATCAACCAAGTTACTCCTCTGCACAATATAAGTTACCAGCCAGTAAAGCTGAAGCAGTATGCCGCGAAAGTTAGACAAGCACTAGTTGGTATTGTGCAAGCCAACTCGACTAAATATAAAGTTATGTTTGAGGAGCAGCCTCATGTGAGGTATTGTGAGGAAGACGCCAGTGGTTTGGTGGTAAGATATATCTATTTGTACATACAACTTGTAGCTCAATGGTTATTAAACATGTTCAAGCTTTTGAATAGTCAAGTGGGAGGTTTACAAATGACCAGCTTCTGAATGTCGGGTGCATGGTGAGCATGAACACCTTATAAAAGTTTATCTATAAGGAAGAATATAGTAAAATTACATTTTATCATCAAATGTAGCAAGCAACATTAGTATGGTCTCACTCACATAGATGATGATCCTTCATTCATCAACACTAAAATATAATTTTATTATATTACACTAATCTAGTAAATTCAAAAGTTTGGATGTTTGTTACTCAATCACATAGTAAAGGCACATGTACAAAGGAGTGGTTTGGAAGCTAGTTGTTCCATAAGAAAAATCTTTTCTACAGTGTTCATACTAGTCTGACTGTAAACTCTGTTCAATCCTGTGCATAGATTTAAGTAGAGCAGTTTTTCAATTATTTATACTAAGTAATGGTGCATTTCAGATAACAGTAACATTGTCCACTCAAGATGAATTAAAAACTAAAGTAGCATACTTTGCAATACTCCTGTCTTGGGGATACAGTAAGGCTTTGGACCAAGCTACCCATCTGCCATACATGCTGGAGCGAGGAGAGCAGAGAGTTGGGGCTTCAGTTAGAACAACGCTGCAGACCTTGTTTGATTGTAATATTAGACAGTTTTCTTTGACACAGGTATCTATGCTTTTATAGAATTTTTGGCATTGAAAACTATACATGGTGGAAAAGTTGAAATGTAGCACAATTCTACACACAACAGCAAATAAACCGGGCCACCTGCTACCTTGGAACTCTGATTCGATTTTCTCAAAAAGTATAAAACTTACAACTATGAAAGTTATACCTACAGAAAGGGTGTTTCATGCTGATTAAAATGACTATATATATTTATTCTAAAATTCATATTGTAATTGAGCAACAAACACAATGCTAACGATTTGTTCTCTTTTGATTAGAGTTTGCGATTAGCATTCTTTTTTTCTACAACGAGGGTAATCCGGTATATCTTACCATTTCTTTAGTTTTTGTCCATCGTTTGCTCAGACGTGTGTATTTATGCGACTTTTTCGGTCAAAAATGGATACGACACCTTAGAAAGCAGCCCAAGCTGTAGCACTACTTCAATCAGGCGTTGCGCGACGTGAGGTCGCTCGAAGACTTCGAATTAGCAGATCTTCGGTGATACGAGTTTCTAGACGATACCTAGAGACTGGAGCATTTGATCGCCGTCCAGGTAAGGGTAGACCTAGGGCTACCACCGTCGAGCACGACTTGAATTTGCTCGAGGGCATAAGGATTGGACGGTCGAGCAGTGGGGTAATGTACTCTTCACTGATGAGACCAGGGTGAGTCTACATGGAACTGATCGACGTTAGAGAGTATATCGTCGCCCTGGAGAACGTTATTCTCAGTGTTGCATCGAGGAAACTGTTGCTTACGGAGGAGGATCTGTAATGGTCTCTCATAACTGCACATACAGCGTTAGTTTTCATTGAACCGACGTGGACGTGGATTGACTTCTCATCGCTACATTAATGACATCCTCGAAGACCATGTGGTACCTTACGCAGGATATTATGCACCAGTGCATGATAAATGATAATGCACGGCCTCACTCATGTTGCTCATGTGGTGACCCAGTATATACGCGACGTCGGCATTCATACCATTAATAATAATGTAATTGATTAACATTTCATGACAACTCTTGATCACATCAAATTTCTAGGTGTGTATATTGACGATAAAGTAATTTGGAGTAACCACATTGACAATTTAGTTGGGTGATCAAAATCAACCATATACGCAATAAAAACGATGAGACAACTGAGCGATTTATGTACAGCTAAAATGGTTTATCACAGATATTTCCATTCTATCATGGCGTATGGTATCCTTGCATGGGAAAATGCCTCCCAATCAAATAGAATTTTTATATTGCAAAAAAGAGCAATACGTTCAATTCAACTAAGGAGAAATCTAGAATCTTGCAGACAAAAGTTTAGACAACTAGAAATTATGACGATGACAGGAGAGTACATATTTCAAAATCATAAGTATGTAAAATTTAAATTAAATAAATTGGAATTGAAAAGAGACTTTCATAAACATAATACTAGAAATAAAAATGATATATGTCTTCCAACACACAGACTAGATAAAGTTTCTTAAGTCTAAGTGTTAAATTATTTAATAAATTATCACATAATCTGTGGAATACAAGTCATGCCGACTTCAGTAATAAAATTAGAAAGATTTTATTAGACATATCATATTTTAAGATTGAGGAAGCACTTGCTGATAATCTTAGTAAACTGTAAATTTATTTATTTTATATATTTTTGTTTTTTAGTTAAATTATTTGGTATGCTATTCTTTGAAATATAAATTTGTACCTTGTACTCAATGTTTTATGTTAGTTTAAGTTAATTTCTTTTTATTTTTGTTAATATGTATGGCGATACTTTAATTGTTATATGTAATGTAAAATATTGACTTTTCCAAGTGTACTGTGGTATCTGTGTGGAATAAATGAATCTGAATCTGATGGACTGGCCAGCCGATAGAACACTTATGGGATGAGCTAAAACGTCGTGTTCGAGCCGGGTACCTGCTCCATCAAAGCTTCCAGAAATGCAAATCACAATTGAAGAAGAGTGGAATGCAATTCCTCAAGATTTGATCATCAGGCTCGTGAGATCGATGAGTTCGAGGATGCTAGCAGTGCTCAAAAACTTGTTTTATTTTTCTCTTTGTAAATCCTAAATAATAAACATTTAATTGATTGATTAATCCCTATGAGTTTCCATTCATTTGAATCATCATAAAACAGACTTTCTGTAGGTGTAACTTAGAGAGTTTGTAAGTTTTATACATTTTGAGAAAATCGAATCAGTGTTCCAAAGTAGCGGGTGACCCGGTTTTTATTTTGCTGTCCAGTGTAGTTCTAATGTATTTAAATTAGCAGTAGGTATATTATTTTTAAATCTTAAACATTATATTGTTTTAGCATCAACTTCTGCAGTTAGGCTTCAGTTTTGTGGACAATGATTCATCAAAAAGCACAGATCAATTCACCTTGATCTTTAAAACTCCAAATATGGATAAACTGTCATTGTCATTTGATGTAGGAGATATTACCATTATATGGAACGGGTATGTACTTCATCTCATTAATTATTAGGGCTGGTGCTGACTGACGGCAAAGGATTATCCTTTAAGGACGAAGGTGAACAAAACGCGGAAATTATTTTGAATCTTATTTTAACAGGCTTAGCACTCACATTTCGTTGATATCACAAGAAGACCGCGGGATGCGGCGGCAGGCCGTGGCATCCCGACATGTGAGTGTGGGTCATGTGTGTGTGTGTTAAATTAAGATTCAAAATCATTTCCGGGTACAAAAATCCTTTGCCTTGCCGTCAGTCAGCGCCGGCCCTTAATTGACGATGCATTTTATAGGAACAGTGCTGGTGACAAGTTGCAGCCTTAGCTCAACGAAGTGGTTGTAGTGCCTGAGAGGTTAGATGGAGTAGGCTTGCCCAGCTCCTATACCATCATCTCATACCCTTTTTAAATACATACAATTTTGAAATAATCCCTGTAATTTTTAAGTCCAATTATATGGATTAACTACTCCACTCAGAGTACAAATCAGAATTATCATTACAGCCCCACATAATTAACAACTGCTGGGTGTAATTAAGCCCTTGGTGTAGGCAGCCTTGTTTCTTGCCTGATCCTTTTCTGGCATGGTTGCGGAGGAGCAGGCAGTAAAATTGATATTTCAAAATGATCCATGTGATTTGTGATTGATGTGTGACCTCACCTATGTGATTGACGACCTCTGTGGCGCAGTGGGCGAATAGCCGGCTGATACTTAGAAGGTTGCGGGTTCGATTGCCGGTTTGTATGGTCTACAGATATTTGTTCCGAGTTTGTGTATTTTTTTCAACATATACCTACCTACTCGTTTATATAAGTATACATTAACAAAAAAATATGCATATAAGTATTCTATCTGTTATTTGATTAGCATAGGTACAAGCTTCGTTTAGTTTGGAGCTAGATAGCGCTGTGTGAAAAGTCCTGCAGAAGAGAATCGACAGGATCCGCAATACCACACTGCGCGCGAAGACCGGCATCGCAGATGTTGGTGACCAGACTGCCAGGCTGAAGTGGGACTGGGCGGGTCACGTCAGTCGTATGGTCACAGACAAATGGGCAACAGTCGTCACACAATGGGTGCCTGCATATGGGCGTCGAAGCCGGGGCAGGCCGAGGAAGCGTTGGCGTGACGACCTCGATACATTCCAAGGTGGGACGTGGCGAGTGATCGTGAGATGTGGAGAAACAGGGAGGGAGACCTTTGCCCAGCAGTGGGAAAATATAGGTTAAATAATAATATAAATAAATTAATATCTTATTTGACTGGCGCCCGTGGTCCTGTGCTGCGCGCATCCATAAGGCCCCGACCTTCCTTATCTCGTCGATCCATTGCACAATCGGATATCCTTATAACAGTTGTGTTGCTAAAATTATAATTATTTTTTCAGAATGAAAGATGAAGCAGCACATCCATCCGAGCTAGTGAACTTAACCTATCAGACGCTCCAGAACCAGATATTCTCCACGTTAGGGCTCGAAATAACAGTTTTCGAAATTAGTGAGGTGAAGCTATCAAAGGCCGAAGTGAAAAGCAAGGGCATGGTCAAAATGAAGACACCTGAAGTAGTCAACTGTGTGTTTACAGTACTAAATGAAATACGTCATAATGTCGATAAGGATTTCAGTACGATTTTTGACAAAGAATATATGAGTGCGGATGAATAAAATGTGACTTATTAATATATTGCCAGCACGTAGAATACGCTAATAATCTGAATGCAAACCTTTGAAAAACCTGTATCAATTAGTTAAAATTGTCTAATGAAGATTTATCCAAAGACAAGACAGGTATAAAAATTTGAGAAGACAATATTTTAAGTATAAGTTACAATTCTGTAATGAAAATTTCTCGAAAGACAACACATGTATAAAAATATAAGACAAGACAATATTTTAAGTATGTATAAGTTTCAATTGTCAATATAATATGACAAGACAATATCTTTACATAGTATAAAATGAAGTCGCTTCCGCTGTTCCTTAGATCTTTTTAAACTTCTCAACGGATTTTAATGTAGTTAGAGTGATTCAAGAGGACTGTTTATATATATAATACATACATAACTCTGTTTGTATGTTACCTTTACACAACTAAACGGCTGAACGGATCGTAATGAAATTTTGCAAGGAGATAGATTATATTCTGGGAAAGGACAGGCTACTTTTTAGTCAACTGCGCAAAATGAGCGTAATGTTTTATTGAAAAACCACGGTCGGCGGGCCAGCTAGCATTAAGTATAAGTTTCAATTGCGAAAGTTTCTCGAAAGACAACACTGGTATAATAATAAGACAAGACAATATTTGAAGTATAATACCTATTAATAAACATACCTATTTATTCAGTAAGGTCTTTTTTCTTTATATTACCCGTGCGCGATAAGTTGGGACCTGAGCGCGGTGACGTCATATTGGCGTGTTTGTACCGCCCGCAAAAAAGCGAACATAACAAGCAGCCGCCCGCGGCTTCGTCTTTGTTTTTTTTTAACCTAATTTATTATGTTACTCAGGGAGGACGCTGCTTTTTATCTAATCTTTTTTACACTATTTGAATAAAATAAAAATACAATGTTTAAGTTTATACAAAACTGTTTGTTCCGTTTTTCGTTTTCAAAAAACTCTTAACACTTTTAGCACCAGGTTTCTTTCTCCGCTATGCAAAGGTTTACCCTTCATAATGATAACAAAAACACTTAACAAGAACTATAACAACAAAAACTACAACAACAAAACAATAACACAAACGAAAACTAAAAGAATTCCAGAGCGCGTCGTTACGTGACGTAGGCCAGTACGAGACTAAAAACCCTAGTAAAAAATAGTGATGCGAACTGTACAATACGGGCGCCATCGGGGAAGTGCAGGGGAAGCGGTCGGGGAGTCGCATTCCTAGCAGGTCCCTAGTTATCGCGCACGAGTCAACAAAATAACTTGCTTGTCTTACGCTTAGGGCAAACCAGGTTTTTTAACCCTAATTATTTTGTGTTTTAAAAATAAGATATATCGTTAGGTAACATTATGTATAGTTTGATGAAAGCAGACGCAAACAAGACATAAATAGGGTACCAGTACCATTTAGAGATGGGTCGTCGACGATTTTTTCATAAACGAAACGAAACCGTTCATCGTCGATCGTCGACTAGTCGATCAAGTAGTTGAATTTTTCGACTAGTTCATAACGTGACCTATAGTCTATTCGTTAAGTAATTGCTATCCTTTTTCTTTAATCGACACACAGTGAATTACCTAGAACTAGCCAGCTGGACAAAAGGCGATTCCTAGAATCGATTAAATCATAATCCTGTCTCATTAACCACACCTCCAAACTCAGAATTCCAGGTATAACACGTGCCTTACCCTTTGTAGCACACCGCCATAGTACTGGAAAGTGAGGTAATAAGGAAAATGCATTTATGCAAATAAATCAGTTGATAGTTTGCAGTGCTTACGACAACATCTTATGACCACTTGTGCTATTTATATTATTGTGAGTGTTATGGATTTTCTACTTGAAGGTATGTACTTTAAATTTCTTCATAAATTGGGATCATTTAACTTGTTGACGTTGATGTTTATAGGCTTTATAGAAATGGACATTTATATCGTGTAAATTTTTCTATTTAGTAACTTTCATCGAGTGTAACTTTTTTTATCCAAATATATCCAGGCCGTTATTTACGTATGTAATAGCCACAATATTTAACTTTAAAATGATATATAGTTTTGCCACCCCAACTCACCCCATTTTTTTTAATTATTTTTTTCAGAAGTTGTGATTTCGATTTCAAAAATCGATTTCTTTGAAGAATGGCGTAAACACAAGAAAGAGGACCGTAATTCAAAGCTCACAGAGTAATTCATTATTGAACAAAATCAACTGTTCAGATGTCACTCTTGATTCAAAGAAGAATATTTGTACGAAAATTTCAAGTATTTCTTCAAAATTTGCTGAAAAGTGGTCCGCATCGAAAAATACCCTCAATAGGTTTTTGAATAACAATAAGGATTGGTTAGAGGGTAATGAAATACAATTTGAAGTTCAAGTACATCGCCCGTCTGCGTCTTCGTCATCTGGACCAAGTCGGACTACAGGCAGACCCAGAAAAGAATTTGACGAATCGTCATTCAAAACCAAAAAACGGAGGGTTGAAGATTTAGTGCAATCGCGAAGTGCTAGTGAGTTAACCATAGCCGCTGAAGTAGCCAATCGAGTATCTGGTCGAAGAAATGTAGCTAGTTCAATTCATAAAATATCTGACAACTCTCCAAAAGCTAAAACAACCAATGTTGCGTGTGGTGGTCGTCAATTGAGCAGTGATGAAGCTTTAGCTCATTATGTTGATGCTAAGTGTACCAGCCATAGTTACAAACAGACGCGTAAGGTGTCATTGAAGGCGGGACATCAGATATTTCCATCTTATCATAGTGTAGTTAAGTCTAAAAAAATGTGTTATCCTTTAGATGAGTATATTTCTGTGACGGAAACGCGCGCTGAAATTAATCTACAAGGCATTTTAAACAAAACTGCTGATCGTTTAATTGAAGCGCAAAGTGATGTTATAAGAAATGTTGTGTCTTCTAATTCATCCCTTACATTAATTAGCAAATGGGGCTGTGACGGCAGTTCAGGCCACAGTACCTATAAGCAAAGGTTCGAAGATGCTAATGCTACTGATGAATTCCTGTTCATGTTTTCATTAGTTCCTTTGAAATTATGTGACGGCCAACATATTATATGGCAAAATCCACGGCCTTCGTCAACTCTCTATTGCCGACCAATCAAATTTATTTTTTCAAAGGAAACTAATGAATTCACCAAAGCCGAAACCAACAAAGTCTTGGAAGAAATATCTCAGCTTCTTCCAACTATTTGTAATGTTGAAGAATATGAAATTACTATAAAACATGACCTCTTACTGACTATGACAGACGGAAAAGTATGTAACGCTTTGACTGACACACGCTCCCCTCAAAAATGTTATATATGTGGTGCGACCCCGACAATGATGAATGGTGATTTAAAAGACGTAGTCGTTATTAAGAACATTACGGTTTTGGTTTGTCTACTTTACATGCATGGATACGTTGTTTTGAGTGTTTACTACATATTAGTTATCGTTTGGATATAAAAAAGTGGCAAGCTAGGGGCGCTGACGATAAAATTAGTGTAAAGTTACGTTCAGAGAAAATTAAGTTAGATTTTAAAACTCAGATGGGGCTTATTGTAGACAAACCAAAACCGGGTTATGGTAACACAAATGATGGTAACACTGCACGTAGGTTTTTTATGAATCCGGAACTAAGCGGTGAGATTACAGGATTGGATGTTAATTTAATTAAAAAAATGTGTATATTACTTCGAACATTATCTTCTGGGTATGATATTAATTGCATAGAATTTGAAAAAGTTTGCTCTGAGACTCGATCTCTTTACCTTAGTCTGTATCCGTGGTATAATATGCCTGTTACTGTGCATAAAATCTTATTACACAGTACAGAAGTCATCCAAAGCTGTATTGTTCCAATCGGACAGCTATCGGAGGAGGCTCAAGAAGCCCGTAACAAAGACTGTCGTAGATTCCGAGAGCATCATAGCAGAAAACAGTCACGTATTGCCACGAATACAGATTTATTATATATGCTGCTGATAACATCTGATCCTGTAATCAACTCGCTTAGGGAAATTCCTAAGAAAAGACCTGAAAAATTGCCCGCAGAAGTGCTAAGCTTGATAGTTCCGCCTTCCATACCTACTACACATCAAGTACCACGTGAAGTTACTTTATGTGAGGAGAACGATTATGTGGTACCTGATTCGTCTAACTGTGACAGCGATGATGAATCATCTGACGATTTCTATTTGTAATTTATTATAATAGTAGATATTATTATAGTTAAGTAATTTAAAGTGGGTGTAGTAATACACCTCTGCCACCCCTTCGGGGAATAAGGCGTGATGATATGTTATGTTATGTTAAGTAATTTAAGTTAAGTTTTTTAAATTGTGTAGATATATAATTTAAATTATTTCGTTAATATGTATTCTTCTAGACTTCTATTTTCAATAAATTTTTATTTCGTACTAAGTTTTTTTATTTTACCACATAACGCAAAAAAAATGATTCAGTATATGTTATTATGGCTGTAGCGATCATGTGAACCCATAAAATAATTTTGTCCAGCTACCATGTTCTAGACGATTCACTGTGCGACAGGATAATTTAATAAATGCTTAACTCACTATAACCATTTATTCAAATATAAACGCTACCTACGTAACTTTAAAGTTCAAATTTATTTTATCGTCGCGTTGAGCCAGCTATCTACCGTTCCCGTATTATGCGACTATGTTTACGCGTCGAGCCGTCGCGCTCTAGTTGAAACAAACGTCTCAACATTTTATTCAACCGTCTACGAATAAACGATAGACCGTTGAAGCGTCGAATGTTAATCAACGGTTGATTCGACTAGTCCGTTGAATAAACGCCCATGCCTAGTACCATTATGAAAGTTGATATTAGGTTATCGTCCAATGAGATAAGGATTCTTAGTTATAGAATATTTAGTTATAGTTTTATTACGCTATAACACTAAAAACTGTGCGCGAAAAGAAAAATCCAACACAATTTCTAAAAGTAAATTATTAATACACAAAACTTATCAAATAAACGTTAGAGGCAGGTAATTATGGTTCTTCCATTATCATAGACGAAGGTTTTTTCGTCACATCCATATATCCTTTTTTTCTGTTGAGCTGACTCTTGCAATACAAAAATATAACGGACATGGCTGAGACTAGCACCATTACCAGAAGAGGCACGTATAGAATCAATGTATATTTCATTTCTAAATCGAGGAATATGTATATAAACTAAAGTTCTGTGCGTTTTGAATGCAGTTGGCAGTGTCATAATGACAAAGGTAATCAAGTTCTTCAAGATAATTTTAGCAGTAGTCCTTAGAAAAAGGTTAATTGATTATTTTGGCGCGTCACCCAGAACTGAACATGATGCGTGGGATATTTGTGTTATAATTTTGTGTTTGCTAACTGCTTTATAATATCCGACTTGGCATTTTTATTTATATACTTAGTAATATTGCAATGTTTATTTTTTACCTAGCTACTTTGAGCCAGAGGTCGGGTTTGCGCAGTCCTTTTATTTGACCTGTTATATTAGGTCGTGTCAAAATCTTTCTATTTCTAATTGCTTACAATCACAGAGTGCCTCGGCCACAAATTAGTTTTCTGTGGCCACCAACCTACCTACTACGAGTTTTGTTATGGTACGACATTAAATGAAAACACGGGTAGGGCTAATGGAGTATTGTTGTTAAATAAGTGTTTTTCAAATTAATAAAACAACGTTTTAAAATATCAATAAACTAGTCTGTATGAAATATGTAAATAAATCATATTGATTCATCATGTAAGTAGGTACCTGTAAAACTGACTAAGCGGCATCGTCGCAAAGGCGCCGCCGATTTACGTTAAAATTGTTTATTGGAAATGTATCGATAACTGGATAAATATCAAGCTAGCGTTAATAAACCCACCTCTAAAATCAGTTAATACGATGCCGGATGTGTGTTTTGTATTAATATCGTACATAACAAAACAGGTTGTGTATCTGGCCCATCATGTTCAGAACGTGTCGACATACGGCTGGGTTGCCTTTTGTATAAGGCACTCGTCCCAATTTTGTGCCATTCTGAACCACATACAAGTTCATATAAAACACGGCCCGCGGCCCGGTTTTCTCCTACAGGCGATTGATTGATTGAAAATACTTTATTGCACTTATAAAACTAATACAAAGGCGAACTTAATGCTAAAGAGCATTCGCTTCCAGATAACCTTTGTGTATTGTAGATAAAGATAGATGTGTAGGTAGTGTACACTAAAGGGAACTAATGAACAATTTGCACAGGACTAATAAAAATAGCATAGGTACATACTACTTAAATACTTTATATCATATACTAAACTATACCATTATCAAATAAAAATACATACATAACAATAGAAGTGATAAGGAAAGATTAAGTTGCTAATTTTTGGTCGGTTTGACCGAGAAGGTGCCTATAGATTCTCAATCTGAATGCTTCCACTGGAGCAGCCTCGAAATAGTTTGGTGGCATATTATTCCAGACGAGTAGCAGTTATGGTGTCAGAGTCAGAGTAAGTAGCCGTGTTATGCTATGGAGTAATCAATTGGAAACGAGACGATCGTACAGCTCTGTCCTCAGTTGATACAAACGCAAATCTCTCTGAGGTAGCTGGGAGATAGTGGGTTGCGAAGAATACTAAACAGGCATAAATAGCATGTGCGCATCTCGACGAGCTCTGATGTCAAGCCATTTTAGCTGCTGACGAAATACCGAGACATGGTCATATTTTCGTAGGCCGTAGATATAGCGAATACAGAGATTCTGCAGACGCTCCAACCTGTTAAGTTGCTCTTCCGTAGCATCGGGATAACATACATCTGCATAATCTAGGATGGGTAAGAGTAACGCATTAACCAGTGTGGTCCTCGTAGATTGGGGCAAAACATTTTTTAAGCGTTTCACAGTATGCATAGTACCATACATCCTACTAATCTGGGTAATATGATGGTCCCATGACAAATTATGAGTAATGAATAGGCCCAAATTCTTAACAGCGAGGCGAGACAGGTAGAGAACTAAATCTAAATAGTGGCTGTTAAATATCCTGCAATCATTCTTCCAGATACGTTTGTGGCATTCTAAGCGTCTGTTCAGGCCGGCGACAAACACACCACAGCGACAATAGTGTGGCCGGGCAGCAGTGGCATAGCTTTCCTTAGACGCCCTGTATCAAAATTTGTTGGGGGGCCCACATTACTAGACTTTAGGGAGATGTTAGGGGGCCATTACTCGTGTATGATTTTATTGATCAAGTATGAGAATGAATCCATACATGATTAGTATGATAAAATATGTTATTTCCCGCGAAGTGTGGCCTAACAGTTCCAAGTGAGATTGTGGATACCATTTTACGAATTTTTGCTTATAACGTTCGGGGCCCTTGTAGCCCGGGGCCCCGTTTCATAGATACGGCGGTAGCTACGCCTGTGCCGGGCAGTTCCATACAGCTACCAACTGCTAGTGTGCATGGGATCCATGAAATGCGTCAAGTTGGCGTGAAGTTGTGACCGCGATGTCGTCGGTATTGACCACACGTTCGCGACACAGTTGAACGCGACCGCAAAATGTGGTAAATGTGACTACGTTTTCTTACGATGTTGTGACCGACCACATTTTTGTCGCTGTGGTGTGGTTGACGCCCGTCTAAATGTACCTACGCTAAGGGGTAGGAGTTCAATAATTCCTAACGAGAAAATATTCTTATTATTTTTCTATGGTTTACCAATTATAGAAATTCCAATTAAAATTATAATTTTGTAGCTAAATCTCTCTGATTGTTGCGTTTCATGACTAAACGGCTGGAACGATTTCAATAAAATTTGGTATCATCATCATCATATCAGCCGTAGGACGTCAACTGCTGGACAAAGGCCTCCCTCATTGATCTCCAGGAACTGCGGTTGGAAGCGGCCTGCATCCAACGCCGACCTGCGGTTCTTACCAAGTCGTCTGCCCATCTTGTGGGTGGACGTCCTACGCTGCGCTTGCCGGTCCGTGGCCTCCACTCGAGAACCTTTCGGCCCCATCGGCCATCTGTTCTGCGCGCTATATGGACTGCCCATTGCCACTTCAACGTGCTAATCCGTCGGGCTATGTCGGTGACTTGAGTTCTCCTACGTATCTCCTCATTTCTGATTCGATCCCGTAGAGAAACCCCGAGCATAGCCCTCTCCATAGCTCGTTGAGCAACTCTCAGCTTATTCATAAGGCCAATAGTGAAGGACCACGTCTCGGTTCCATATGTCATCACTGGTAACACACACTGATTGAAGACTT
This sequence comes from Philereme vetulata, assembly GCA_918857605.2. Taxonomy (NCBI): domain Eukaryota; kingdom Metazoa; phylum Arthropoda; class Insecta; order Lepidoptera; family Geometridae; genus Philereme; species Philereme vetulata. Next base: position 1,442,748 of record OU975460.1, on the reverse strand, counting down.
TCGTCTTAAGGCACTGAGGTATGTTGGACGAAAAGACGTTGCGAAGTTTCCCAAACGCTGCCCATCCGAGTTGGATTCGACGATTGACCTCTTTCTCGAAGTTGGACCTACCTAATTGGACTGTTTGTCCTAGGTATACATACGCGTCGACAACTTCAAGAGCCGAGTTCTCAACCATAACTGGGGCAGGGACGACATGGACATTCGACATGATTTTCGTCTTGTCCATGTTCATTTTAAGTCCTACCCGTTGGGAGACTCGATTGAGGCCTTCGAGCATCGTACTGAGCTCTTCCATCGACTTTGCAATGACCACAATATCGTCGGCAAACCGAAGGTGAGTGATGTATTCGCCGTTAATATTGATGCCCAGTCCTTTTCATTCCAGAAGCTTGAAGGCATCTTCCAATGCGATCGTAAACAGTTTCGGAGAGATTACATCTCCCTGTCTTACGCCTCTTTTTAAGGGAATCGCCTTCGAGCTCTGTTCGTGTACTCGGATTGACATAGTGGCGTTTTTATACAAACACTTCAACACTTCGATGTACCGATAGTCAATACGGCATCGTTGGAGAGACTCAAGCACTGCCCATGTTTCGATCGAATCGAAGGCTTTCTCATAGTCCACAAACGCGAGACATAGCGGCAAGTTATACTCTTCGGTCTTTCTTATGTATGTGGTCTATGGTACTGTAGCCTTTACGGAACGCGGCTTGTTCGGGAGGCTGGAAGTCATCAAATCTGCGTTCGTGACGGTTCGCGATGACCCTCGAAAACAGCTTATAAACATGGCTCAAAAGCGAGATGGGTCCGTAATTCTTAAGCAAGGTGTTGTCACCTTTCTTGAAGAACAGAACCACCACGCCCCCGTTCCATGCTTTTGGCGTTGTACCTTCAAGCAAGACGGAATTAAAGAGCTTCTGAAGGACTTTAAGTACCGGTGATCCACCCGCTTTCAGAAGCTCTGAAGTGATTCCGTCCTCGCCCGGCGCCTTGTCGTTCTTAAGCTGCTTCAAGGCCATCCTGATCTCATACAGGCTGATGTCCGGAATATCTTCGGTATAATGTCGGGTCAGTTTGGCTCTTGGGTCGTTGGCCGCACTGCAAACAGGTTTAGTGACCGAATCGTAGAGCCGTCCATAGAACCTTTCGACTTCCGCTTTACTTGACGTTATGCTGCCATCTTCCCTCTTCAGCTTCGTCATGCGGCTCTGCCCAATAGAATTATCTTTCGCGAACACTTTGGAGCCTTTATTCCGCTCTATCGTATCTTTAATACGAGATGTATTAAAGGTACGAATATCGTACCGCAAGGATTTCTAAATCTTTCTATTGAGCTGCCTATGTGACTGAGCATCATCGGGAGACTGCAGTCGCAAAGAACGTCGTTCAGCCATGAGGTTAAGGGTGTCATCAGAGAGTTTCTGAGGTCTATTGGTACGGGGGGTCTTAAAGAACTGGGACCCCACCGTATGGACGGTTTCTACGAACCTGTTATTGATCTCGTCCACTGATGCATCTACTTCTAGACAGTCAAAGCGATTTGCAAGTTCGAGTTGAAAGCTCTCGAGGTTTTGGATATGTGCGCGAGTGGCTTGGAGCGTAGATTTCATCAAACGGGACCTTTCAAGTTTAACTTTCATATTCAATGTGGCTCTAACAATTCGGTGATCACTGCCGGTTTTCACCCTGTGAATCACAGATCATTGAATATCCGTTTCTTGTTGGTCAAGATGAAATCAATCTCATTTCTCGTGGAACCGTTGGGACTCATCCAGGTCCATTTCCTGTGAGGCGGCTTCTGGAAAAAAGAATTCATCATAAAGAGTCCTTCTTTCTCCAGAAAATCGGCCAGCCTCTGTCCCCTGGGGTTCCGTTGCCCATATCCAAATTGCCCCACTCTCAACTCATCATCGCTTCTCATGCCTAGCTTTGCATTGACGTCCCCCATAACAACAAAAAAGTGAGTTTTGTTCGTATGTATGGCTCTACTTCTTCATCTGGGTGTGAAGAGGTCGGCGCATATACCTGAACGACCTTCAGCGAATATCGCTTAGATATTCTGAGTGTCAGGTACGCGACCCTGCTCGACACACTGTCGATGGTGATAATGTTGTTGATGAGTGACTTGTGAACGAGAAACCCAACACCACCTTGGGACTGTTGGTCGCCCTCCCGGTAGTATAGTAGGTTACCAGACTTAAGGGATATCGTGTACTCACCCTCTCTACGGACTTCTGATAACCCCAAAATGTCCCAGTGTAATCTACTAACTTCTTCTTCCAACTCAACAATCTTTTCGTCTGTCCTCAAAGTGCGGATGTTGTGTTACCAGGGCCAGTGGTCGTCGTAGGGTTTGGTAGCCGATCGTCTCCCGGGGATTATTAGCACCCCTGGCCCCGCCGTTACCGTGACTGCTACCATAGCCAGGATTAGCGGGGCCGCCGGGGACTCGGGGCCTGGTTTTATGTTGTAAATTTATCATTAGGGGGCTGTTGCCATACTCCCCACGCTTGGCAGGCGGGTTGGCGAGCGCAGTATAGGTATTGAAAACACGAAAAGACGCTGCTGCCCATCTTTCGGAGGTATCCCTTAGCAGACTCCTACTGCATCCACGGGCAAGAGCGGAGGGGCAACATTCTATTGCCGGCGCCCCACGGCAATTTGGTATACTTAGAGATTATTAACAAACAACGCATGCGAATCCATGCGGCGCATGCGACATTAGTCTAATCATATTTGATCGAGCGAAGCAAGATCTCTAGATGAACTTGGGAAAATCGGCGTTGTAAGTATGTTTGTTTGTCCGAGGAACTTTCGAAGCGTTTATCCGATCATCGTGAAATTTGATAAATAGTTAGGTAGTTTTACTTAGAAAACTTTCGTCATTGATTTCAATCATTATTATAAATACGGGATTTATCACGTATCGTCTTCATAATGCAAGTGACAGAAGAGTGAGTGAACCTGGTAGATTTAGTTAGAGTTGTGTGTTTGCCTGTAGGTACCAAGAACTACCGAAGAGAGCAGCAGTGATGATAATGATTATGACACAGCCGGTCAACACGCTGTGCCCTCGTTGACCCAATCCCACCACCCCATCCGTCCATTCGCGCGCAGTGCGAGGGTGCGAGGCGAGACGTTATTCGGAGCGGATCGCACTCTTCACCAATTGAAATCCCCGGTTCACGAATTGAACCGAAACATTGTCGGTCAAAACACCGATAAGACGGTAGGTGATAAATCCCGTATTTATAATAATGATAGGTAGGTAGTGATGGTACAATTTTGGTGTGACTAAATGAGCTAAAAATGTGGGGGGGTTTTGAGATGTTGGGGTTCAAGAGAGGTTCAAATCAAACCAACTGGGACTATCCGGTCAAGTGGCACGTCTAATGAGTATTATTATTATTTATGAGTACATTTCGACCCCGTTTTTATTTTTGGTTTAAACTTTGTAGTTTAGTTATTAGCCGTAGTAAAAACTGAACTTTGACAAAATTCACAGGCTACATCAGTGACCCCACAGTGGTAAAATTTGGTATGCGTGTAGCTTTAGTGACACAGATGTAGGGAAAAGTCTGAAATCCAGAATAACTTCAATTTCTACCCCAAAAAGAACAACCAAATTACATGAACTCCCGTTAGGGCCGGCCTTAATCTTTGATTGAAACTGTAGGTGCTTTGGTGGAACTGTAGTTGGTTGTTCATTTCGTGACACTACTTTATTAGTCAAAGGCCAACTTGCCCAACGATCCTTCAACGTATTTAGCGACTAAACATGTTTAAATTTTACGTATTTATATGATGATTTGACAACCCCTTAAACCATATTTCGCCACTAAATACGTTTTGGCATCGTTGCGCGAGTCGTCGAATATTTTTTTTGTGTTTTGGGAGAATCGCGAGATCTCGGTTCGGGGCGAACCAATAGTACCTACGTACTTCTGGCAAGGGACTGGGACTATCCTTCACGACTCTATGGTAGTATTACCTGTAGGTATCCTACAGTGGTTTTAAAATAGTGGCAGTTACAAATCAATGGAAACGAAATGCATTAAGTATTTATTTATTTTTTAACATAATGCACTTAACTACATAAAATATATTTTACGTCAAGAGCAACATTTCAATATAAAACTTTTAATTCTTGGTCAAAAACAATACTTGTCTTAGAAAAAATACTTCATAAATGATCTATTACTAAGTACCCAGAAACCGTGACCAAATAAAAAACAAATTGAAAAATAAAACGCTTTATTTATACTTATAACTATCTAACTAGCACCCACAAAATCTTCCCTAAAATATAACCATTGTTTATTTAATATGATATAATTCTTATAACATTATACACGGTGTCCTTAAAACATTGTATTCCCAGAACAAACGTTGTTCAGTTGTTCAGTTCAGTCTACTAACAGTTTATAACATCAAATTTAAGATAAAACGAAATCAGTCTTTGAAAAACATAAAAAGTTATGAACTTAAAACGTCTATTTTAACGTTACCTTCGCCCTACAATAGAACATAGTCAGCGCGCTGGCCGGCGCCGGTAGCTACTAGGTATCTAACTTAGGTCACGTAATATTTGCTGCGTAATATTGACTCCCAATTTTTACGAACCATTCCAAAGTCTAGCTGTTGAATCGAATTGATTATTGATTTTTTGAAGTAATACTTCTTTACGCACGCTTGACTTGGGGAGTAAGCCGGAAAATGCGTGACGAGAGCGTTACAAAAAGTGTGATCGGGCAAGGCGAACAGAAGTTGAGAGGGAAATATAAGTTAGTGAGTTACGTTTCGTATGTTACTGTAGGGGCAAGAGAGAGAGGTGCGAGCACACTAGTTCTTTCTAGTTCGTTCTTTAGTTAGTTTCGTATATCTAAGACACAGTGCAGGCCTGTTGTCTGTATCACACTGTAGGAGCAAGAGTGATGCGCGCGCACATACTCTTTCTCTATTCCTCTCATAGCCAGTGCATGTAGTTCGTTTGCGAGTTTGCTAGCATTACGCGAACGGTGATTTCTTGATTAATTTTCGTAATTTCAATTCGTTCTTGAACAATTTTATAAATTAATATTTCGAAAAAGAAGTTTTACTTCAGTCGTGTGGTCAAGCACACTAGTTTTTTTATATATTCTCTTATTTCATGCTTTAAACAGTTAGTAGACCATGGTTTGAACAACGTTTGTTCTGGGAACACAACGATTTAAAGGACACCGTGTAGATTATTAGTTAGATAAAGGTCCTCTTAATGGACTAACGAATTTTTATGTCATGATATGAGTTGGAATATTGTCATTATACTGTTAATATTGAATATTGTTACTGAATTCTTGTAATACGTAAATACTACATTAAACATAATTTCTTTAAGAAACTCCTACTCCCTTATTGATTAAAGTTAAGACAAAGGCGAAATGATAAAGATTTCGATGATGGATTGCCTCTTAAAAAATACAACCAGCCTTGTTTCTTGCCTTTTTTTCCTTGGTCGTGAAATAAGTAGTATCCCTGTGATTGTAATGAATAAAAACATTTGATTTGATTAATTTGATCTTTTGATTCCGACATTGGGTTACTGATGAGTTTTATCGAATAGTATCTCGATGCCTTCCTGACAGATTGGGGGGATATGACAAACGAACAAATATCCTGGAATATACTAGGGGAGACCTTTGTCCAGAAATGGGACGACACAAGTTGTAAAAAAATAGTTTTTTTTATAGTGCAATACAGTGTTACATTACAAATAAAAAAAAATACTTGTCATTTGTGCATGCAATTTTTGTTCGATTATTGTGTGTCAAAAGCCGAGGAGAAAATCCATCATCGATCTCGTATTCGCCTTAAATTAGGACAGTGAGGGCTATTCATTTTTGATTTAATAAAAAACTAGTTCCAACTAGCATAACAGATGGCGCTGTCTAGAGATAGACCGGCAAAAGATATGGTTAATATGCCAAAATCGCAAAGACACAATATCGAAATTTGTCTAAAACAATCTCACTTCGTCAGATAAACAAACAATTTGATAAAACAAATGTTTTTTTTTTTATTTCAAGTTCCTCTGAAAATAATACACGGCAATTGACATTGACAATTCACTTTCCTTTAATAATCATCGTATGACAGCAACGCCATCTGTTAGCAGTTCTAAGAACATGTCCGTGCAATAGTTAGGTACCATAATCTTGCTGCGTTGAGCTAATAGGTTAAATGTTAAATATTAGTGGCAAGGGGTACATTAAATACCCCTATTTACCTTACTGCTGTAAAATTATCATAGACTCACGAAGCCAAATTTTTAACGCCAAAAACACCAATAATATCACAGATATACTTTGTAAATCAAAATTTTCTTACCATTGCCAAAAATAATTTATAGAATGCAAACCAAAATTTAAAAAATGGCACGTTTACGCTTTGAATAACTCTTTTTCTAATAGACTCACAATATCCTAAATTAAACCTACCGCGATTATTAACCCACATCAAAAATAATAAGTATGCATTGGAATATGTACACTCGTACATTGAAACAAAAAAATATAACATCTTTCATTTTGCAATGCTATATAAAAAAAAATTGCTGATATACAACAAAATTTTCCCCAAAAGGCAGCAAATTTTTATAGTGTTTCTTCAAATAAAAACATCACATTTTAAAAAGTCATAGTACAAACATTGTTTGTGTGAGGACAATGACCCCCTGTAGGTTAAAAAAATTTCCGATTCGTACTTAACCCTATTTAATTAAATCTGAAACGCATATCTTTTATAAAAACATTTTCTTAATGAGTTCAATTCACTCTTTCTAATTAGGTTCGTGAATTATTAAATTCGAAAGTAACTATTTGTTTTTTACTCTTTCACGACTGGATCTATTTCGATGAATTTGATATATAGATAGATTATGGTCGGGATTGCCCTAAACCGCTCACATGCTCTAAACTGTACTAGAGAAAATAATAAATGCTAACCTTATTTGTCTTATTCGATAATTATCTTGATAACACAACGAGCTACCGCTAGTTCTGACTGTAGAATTTGATTGTAAAATAAAATGAATGAACAATATTGTTAAAATATTCACACAAATAAGATAAAACTGTCTAAAATAACCATTAAAACGGGCATCAACATTTTTAGATTAGGATTCTACCAATTTTTGTAACGTGGAGTTTGGTTCAAAATCAAAATGAAGCAGCCGCTTCTAGAAGTAACTTAAATTTCATGGTTTACTATGATTTTCCGAAAACCAAACTTCATTATCATAGTTCAATTTTGAGACATGACCGTAGCGCCCATTTTTTTAAGTATTCCAATCAGGAAATATCTAAGATAACTATATTTTCTTATGAGTGTTATCAACTTATCAGATAGCGCGTTGTTCGTTATTTCTTGAAGTGAGCGCTTTTTGGAGCCAAAAATGCCCAGATGATTACTGCATGCTATCTCCTAAACTGACCGGATGCCAGGTTTCTTCTCATAATAATTAATGAAGAACACATACGTAGCTTTTATATAAAATCCAGAAGTAATCGCTTCTTTAGACAAAAAATGCTCATCCTGCTTTTGACAGTTAAAGTTTAGACTACTACGTAAACTGAATCACATTCCCTGCATTCCTTATCACACCATAATCGCTGCTAGCGTTTACGTAGCTATTTTGCGTACCGATTCAATTAACGCGCTGATGACAGTTGAGTGCTGTCAAGGATTCGAAACGCTCATGAACGCGCTGCAAGTCAGTGTTCCTTTAATTGCATAATAACAATACAACCAACCAACCACAGAACACTTACTCACAAGCAACCAACCAACCAGCTGTCACGTCACTTTTGACAGGGAGGCTCACGGTGATATCGGTTTAGAGCAAGGACGTTGTTAGCGCAAAATGGCGGATGTAATGACGTCATCTATGACGATTCACGGGACATCGTTGTCGCGCTCACGGCGACTCGGAACGCTTGTTAGCGTGATGATATCGATTTTAGCGTGATTCGGAATGCAGCCCTTGAATCATAGAGTTAAGGCGGCGTGCATTCAAACTGTATGGTATCCTTGATAGTTCTGTGCGCAGGTGGTTCAGTGCGCGCCTTGCAGCGGGTGGTGTGCGCGCCGACGTAGCAGAAGCCGGTGTCGATGCCGTTGTCAGTGAGGTACCGCATCCATTGCAGCTGCTTTATCGATGGCTTGTCTGTGTCTGTTTTCACTTCTACGAACTTTATCTGGAACCAAAAAGTTATTTATTATTTACAAGCTTCCGCCGGCGGCTTCGCACGCGTGGTTTGCCAACAACGGCTATTGCTGTACAAAGCGCAAGTTCGGCCGCACGTAGAATATTGTTCCCATCTTTGGCACGGAGCTCCAAAGTACCAATTGCTTCGTTTTGACTCCCTTCAGAGAAGAGCCATTAGAATCATCGGCGATACCAAACTCACCGACAGGCTGGAACCGCTGAGTCAACGCCGTGACATCGGGTCGCTCAGTGTATTCCACAGAACATAAAAAACAATTGTTTTTTGTGTTCTGTGGTGTATTCTACCGCCTGTATAATGGGGAATGTTCTGAGGAGCTATTCGATCTGATCCCGTCGTCGAGATTTTACCACCGCACTTCTCGATAACGTAATAAAGCTCATCCACATATCATCGACAATTGAGTAGGTATCGCGCACCACACGTTTCACGCGATCTTTTCTATTCCATCTTCGATCAACAATATGTGTGTATTGTTGATCGAAGTATCTCATGCTTGCAATATGTGGAATGAGCTACCATCTGAGGTTTTCCCGTTAGGCTACGAAAAGGCACGCTTCAATAGAAATGTTAAAAGGTTTGTACAGTGTAGGGAACGCATCGACAATACCCCGGGTGTTGCCGGTGTCAATTGGCGACGGTGATCGCTTACCATCAAGTGGGCTGTAAGTCTGTTTCCCCACAAATAATATTTAAAAAAAGTAGTCTATGTGTTAATCCAGGTTATGATCTACGTACATACCAAATTTCATCGCAATCGGTTCAACCGTTCCGACGTGAAAGAGCAACAAACATCGATACATACATACAAACTTTCGCGTTTATAATATTAGTGGGACTAGCTGACCCACCCACGTGGGCGTAAATAATTAATTTCTTACCAAAAGCCTAAATATGAATTTACAGATCCCCAACTTGAAGAATAATTGATTGCCCATACACATTTTCAACTCCAATCTCACCCCCTTCAAGATTATTTTTGAGACAAAATATAGCATATATCCTTCCCCAGGATATAATCTATCTCCTTGCCAAATTTCATTATGATCCGTTCAGCCGTTTAGTCGTGAAAAGGTGTCAAATATACAAACAGAGTTACTTTCGCATTTATGATATTAGAATGGAAGTATGGATTTGTTTATTCGTATGCTATTTCAAAAGTTGAGGAGTAATAGGCTAACGTGGTATGGGCATGTCATGCGGAGGGACGAAATCATTTTTGTAATAAATTATAGGCTAGCGTTTGACCACGATCTCGCCTGATGGCGCGCGATGATGCAATCTACGATGGTACACGCTTGCCTAGAAGAAACCTATTCACTCGCGACTTGAAGACCGCTAGGTTGTAGTTATCAGGAAACAGACTCACTCAAGGCGTTCCACTCTTTGGCGGTGCGCATAATAAAGGTGGAAGAGTACCGCTTTCATGTGACTAAAAGAGTGTTAGATATGAGTGTGGATGGATATAGAAGAAGAGGAAGGCCAAAGAAGAGATGGATGGACTGTGTGAAGCATTATTTAGGGTACGAAAGAAGTGACAACGGAGACGACTGACGGCTGATAGGGAGTTATGGAAGAAAAATACTAGTTGTGCCGACCCCACGTAATGTGGGAAAAGGGCAGGAAGAAGAAGAATTTCAAGTGTTCTATAACATAAAGTTTAAATTCTTTATTCATTGGATAGAGTCGTCTTCGAGGGCGAACAAGTCTGCTGGGTTCCCGTTGTATTCAGTGAGTGGACGGACAGTCTTTTGATAATGTTCGACATATGCTGCACTGGAGCTCCACATTCGCACGCCGCGCGCCGGAGACTCTCTCCAGCCACATTCATAATAATAATAAATCTTTAAGATCTTTAATATCATCCCAAAAAAATTCAAGCCTAGCCGGGACTTGAACCCGCCACCTTCCTCTTAAATACGAGGATGCACTCCCAATTGTGCTACATGCTCTTGTCACGTGAGGGTCGACAATTAGTGAGATGATTCAGATGACGACCAAAGCGCCGTTAGCGCCAAGCGGTAAGTTGCGGGTTCAAGTCCCATCTAGGCTTGAACATTTTTTGAGATGGTTTTAAAAATCTTAGAATTTTCCGTAAGTATTCAGATAACACTATATAGAAAGAAAGAAAGAAAATACATTTATTTGACACACACAGGACAGACCATTCAGAACAGAACAAACATACCTACTTATATAAAGATTATAATGATAAAAAGAAAAATTATTTAGTTACAGAATTACAGGAAAAACACAAGATAAAAATTTAGTACTTGTACATAGGTAGGTACAGATAATAATATGGTCTTCCGTGCAGTGTGGGCCAAACAGGCCCCGTCTCAGCGTATTGCTGCCTACCATCCGAGGAAAGTAAGCGGCGCTGGTTTTCAGATGGGACCCATGGGTAGCCTCACGAACGCAGAAAAATAAATGAGTAAAAAACTTGAATGAATAAAATACTTATACTAGAAAAAACATAGCTTGATCTCTGGGACAGCTGTCAGTAAAATCGCGCCTATGAAGTTCTTAATTTAACAGTACGGACAAACGTACCAGTCAATGTCATACTTTATGGGCATGCTGAGCTAATTATAGTGATGAGCGATGAATCATCGTGACCACAGACTATAAACTATCGATATTTTGTATAAAACTTAATTCAAAATTAATTTATCATTTAATTTAAAAAAATAACATTATTGAATATTTAAAAAAAATAACATTATTTACAATAGTAAGTAAATAAAATCTAAATTCTAACCTACTCGTAACATTCCTTCCGACAACTTTGGGGTTCGAGAGAAGTTTGGCCGCGGCGTGTCTTCTTCCGCAAGATGGCGCCAACGCGCCGCCATCTTGTTTGACATGACCCATTCTCCTCAGTACGAGTGCTAACGCCTTGTATACGCCACGTGTTTTCCGTTCTCATCACTTTGTTTTTGTTACTATTGCTGTTAATTTGTTTAATAATTATGGCAGACCGCCTTCGTGGCGAAGCGGTAGTGAACACGACTGCTGCGCAGGAGGTCGCGGGTTCGATCCTCTCTCAGTGCAAATATTTGTATGCATGAATATGGGTTTTGCACTGGTCTGGTCGTGCCTCGGAAAGCACGTTAAGCCGTCGGTCCCGGCTGCCATACGAATATCTAATGGCAGTCGTTACAGGTTGTTGGAGCCCTCAAAAGTCCAACAATTGGTGTTACTGCAAAGCTTCTATCGATAATTACTATCGATATTTTTTTCTGTATCATAACAACCCTAGGAATGTCAGTTTAACAAATGTCGCAGAGATCAAGCTATGTTTTTTCAAGTACAGTTAATGTAAGGTGGAGCTAAAATAAGTTGTCTGTGGTGGGTGTCAATTGTATGACACTTGACAGTGACATATTTGCTATAAAAATAAAATACTATTTAATCAATCTTAATTTTGATGCAACAATAGAAAAGTATGATAAACTTATGCATGAATGCTCGACTGCGGCCACAGTCGATTCATAGCCTGTTGATCTGGCACCTTTCTCGTCTGGGTGGAGAGAAGCCGGGTGGTTTCGTAGTGGGATTAACAATAGCTTCCATGCTACCTGTTTTTAGAACTGCTAACTGATGGCGCTGCCCTGTCATAAGTTTCAAGCATTGTCAATGTCAGTTGCCGTCTCAACATTATTTCCCGTCAAAGTTGAAATAAAAACAACTCATTTGTATTTTTCTGCATACTAAGAACGTATTCATAGATGACTAAAACACAAAATTATAATAATAACCATATTATTTGGCAGCTTATCTCCAGACAGCGCCATCTATTAAACTATTTTTGTTTTATCCGATGTAAGAAGCCCTCATTAAAATAAACCTGTTAATCACACTAATATTATAAATGCGAAAGTTTGGATATTTGTTTGTTACTCAAACACGTCGTAACGGCTGAACCGATTTCGATGAAGTTTGGTACATACGTAGAGTATAACCTGGATTACCACATAGGCTACCTTTTATCCCATAAATCAGTTCCCATGGGATAAAAATGAGGTGTTAAGTTGCAACAGCGTGTTTAGCTTTATTTCTAGGTTACCTACACATTTAGGAGTGTAACGCGTAGGTATAAAGTCGCGGGCAACAGCTAGTATTATTTAAACTAATCACACTAATATTATAAATACGACAGTTTGGATGTTTGTTAAGTTATTTGTTTGTTACTCAATCACGTCGTAATGGCTGAACCAATTTCAATGAAATTTAGTATTTACACACGGCTACACATCAAGCTATACATTTCTAGTATAAGCTGACCTCTCATTCTACGAAAAGCCTACACAATGCGAGTTCAGCTTATACTGGAAGTGTAGCTTGATGTGTAGCCGTGTGTACGTAGATTATAACCTGAATTAACACAGGTTACTATTTGTTGAAAAACAACGCGTGCGAAGCCGCTGGCGGAAGCAAGTATTATATATATACGAAAGTGAGTTTGTTTATTTGTTTTTACGCTTTCACGTAGCCGAACCGATCTCGATAAAATTTGGTACATTCTATTATAGACCTTGGGTACTTTTGATTGGCCAGTATGTAATAATAATACAAGATACATTTTGGTGAATGTGCGCAAGATCTTCATGACCTTATCCCTCCTTCCCCCTTCCACCACCGGACAAGCAGGCGCACCGAGAAGTACCACCCATACCTGATCGGCATACCACCTTGCCGTACCAAACGATTTGCTTCAATTTTTCTTGTTAGCACAAGTAACGAGTGGAACTCACTTCCGGCGAATGTTTTTCCAAACCAGTATAATCTTGGAGTGTTCAAGTCCAGAGTGAATAGGTTCTTTCTATGCAAGCGTGCTCCATCTTCGATCACACCTTCACTTACCATCAGGTGAGCTAGTGTTCAAGCGCTTGGCTATCATCAATAAAATAATAATACTCGTAAGTTTGTCACCTTCTTAGTGGCTGCGTTCCACAGAGTGAGGTCCGGGAAGCCGCTGTGCGCGCGGCAGTAGTTGGTAGCGAGTCGGCGGCAGACGGCGGCGGTCGCCTTCGCGCCCAGACATCCCGCCACCATGCGGACGTTGTTCCATCCGATGTTACGATTTATTCCGGATAGTTCGTCTGAAAGAAAACGCAATCTACTGTTCAGATGCACAAATTAAGAAGCCGGCGAACCCCGAGCGCAACTTCAATTCGGCCGCGTCTAAAACTTCGGCCTGAATATCACTATCCCTGTTTAGTGACGACGTTTAGCCACGCAGAGCGACAGTGATAGCAATAGAACGATTCTAAATTTGATTAGATTTTGACGGTGTTCCGTAATACCAAAAATGATGACTGAAAACTTGTTGTATTTTTCTCATTGTGTTGTTATTCTGTAACTAGACGATATAATCTATGTTTCCATGACTAGGATACGTAAGATGTTGTTGTTTTTAATACGAAACAATTAGGTTGAAAACAGGTCTTTTATGACGTAAAAACATGCAGAATGCGATACGCTTCTATTTCATTTTAGGTAAGTATTTTGATCTAATATATGGTTGGGAACCTAGATAAATACTATTCAAATTAAAATAATACCTTTTTAAGGTAGAAATATGCTACTATTAGAAATGATCTTGGTAGTACGTGTTGTATGTCCCTCCCCCCCTCCCCTTAAGTACCTACCCACTAATACTATTTTGTGTTTGTTTCGATTGTTATTTTACTCTACCTTTTTATATACATAATTAGCACAATTTATTTATCCACATAAATTAACTCTGCAAGACATTACGTTATTTTTCTCTGTTCTCATTAAGTGAATTACTAATTCTTAAGATAAATAAATATATTCAAACGTAATCTTTAAGGGGAAGCAGCTGAAATTGTAAGAGTTTTGTCGGAGCTTGCCGAGTTGGGCACATCGCTCATCAATGTTATTTTTCGTGGTTTTTTTCTTTCGACTACTAAGGCAATTTTCCAAATAAAATACAATGATTTTGCAGTATAATTTTTCGTGACCCTTGAATTTACCTCGAAATTTATGAGTTTTGCGGACACAAACATGGAAAAGGAATTTTTATGTTATAAAAAATATTACTTTCGAGATGTTATTAATTCCTCTTTTATAACGCTATTTAAACTTCTTACTTTTAATGTAATTGAGAAATAATAATTCAAATATCATTATTTGAAACAAGAAGAATATCTCTGTGACAGTGGCAAACTGTGCCACAAGTTTTGCATTTGTTTTTTAGAAATCTATCAATTTGCATTTTATTTTACAAATCTTTGTTATTTTATATAAATCCAACAAATTATAACACATTACACATTTATACAAGAGACAAATGGAAGAAGGAAAAGCAGCCCCTTCCACAAGTAAACAAGACCAGGAATATGAAAGCCACAAATCGAATTCCAACACGGACGTCGAAAAGCTAGATGATGGTTCAAGCCAAACATTATTTTCCTACACTCGCTCCGAGCCAAGCCAACTGGAAATTGAGCAGCAAATACCCAAAGCCCCAAGGGGTAAAAAAGTGCGAAGACCCTCGCCAAGGAGGAGGAATACAAACCGTGGTCGTGTTGTCAAGAGATCGCTCCACGTGGACGCTAAAAGACCACGCCCCAGTCGTCGCTCAAAACGGATAAGTGAGAATAAGAAGAAACGGGACGTATTTTTATCAAGTATGTCTTCAGTCATGGTTAGCGGCCGAGGATGCCCACACTGTGGCGGCCGCCGTCGAAAGTAGATTCAAACTACAACTCTCTGTTTTGAATTACTATATCTATTTCAATGTACTTTTTTGTGAATAAACTATGTATTTTCAATATCTTTGTTTATTTTATCAAGTTTTCCCAAAGAGCAATGGAACGCAGCGTGCTTGGAGTAAAGAGGACTGACAGAATCCGTAACACCACGCTGCGTTTAAAGACCGGCATTGCTGATGCTGGAATTAAGGCTGCCAGGCTAAAATGGGATTGGGCGGGCCACGTAAAACGAATGCACCCGGACAGATGGGCAACGATCGTCACGCAGTGGGTGCCTCAAGACGGGCGACGGCGCCGAGGAAGGCCCAGTAGACGCTGGCGTGACGATCTCGATGCCTTCGAGACAGATTGGTAGAATTTGGAACGCGAGCGAAATTCCTGGAAGGCAGTGGGGGAGACCTTTGCCCAGCAGTTTGTTTTTGTTTTAAAAGGTCTTTATTGAACATAAATGTTTACAGCGTATTACAACTAAACACAGTTTAGCGTAATAGTATCTTAACCTAGAATAACTCAGCAGGCCATAGCACCTTTATAAGTTTTTTGATAAAATTAGTATTTATGAGAGTAACACTTTTTAAATCAGTTTTCTTAATTTTATGTAGCCAATTTTTTTCTAAAAGTACTTATTAAAAAAGTTGATATGAGCACTTTGTATAGCGCGCATTTTTAAGGTCAAGAAATCAAGCTTATTCTACCTGTTTACAAGTATAGCTCTAAATATTTTTAGGTAGATAAACCTACCATGCTGATATTGCGGTTATATTACAACTTGGTCATAATACAACCAAAACAACATTATTTTCTTAAACATAGGGTACATTTCAAATCGTTGCGGACGGCATGCGAACTCACCTACCCGCGCCCGCGCGTTTAAGCGGGGACCCGGCCGGCCGGCCACTCTATTATGTACTAGGTTGAATGCGTAAAAACTAACTCAGCCATTTTTGCAAAACATGCCTAATTGAATAAATACTTTCTGTATTTCTTTACATTGCATAAGAGAAAGATAACATACATACATTATTAAGGGATAATTTATTTCATATTTTATCTAAGCTAAGTTAAATCTGCTAACTAAATGGTTCGTTTCAATACATAAATTCATTAATCAGACATAAATTATTAATGTTATTAATCTGTATCATTTTTTATTTAAAAAACTGATGTGTAAATACTTGGAGGTAAATTCTTCCTGTAAATGAATGTATTGGGGTTTTATATATCTTAGTGTATGTAAATTAAGTTTATTTTGATGAATTCTGTAGACTTTTAGGTATTTTAATCATATTTTATCTTAAAGTGAAGTGAACGCCTGTACGTACATCTATGAACCCACGTTAGGCGCGCAGTGACGTCATCGGGTTGCCGCTGCTATCGTCCAATACGTAGTGATGGGGCAAGCGATACCGCTTGTAAGTATCGATATATGGAAGGGACGACAAGCGTGTTTTATCTGAGACGAAATCAGTTTTTTTTGTGATTATTGTTACGCAATAAATAGAAGGATTTCGTTAATTTATTTACAAAATCAATGATTGTTGGAAATTTCATCGTTTTATGTAGCTTATTTAAATTTGTGTAGAATGGGGTATTATATGAAATTTTAAATGCTTTGTTTTGAAGAACCTGCAGTTTATTGTAATTGGTAAGACAAGTACTACTCCACACAGGCGCAGCATATGTCATACAGGGACGAATTAGAGTGCTATAAATTTTGATTTTAGTTCTGGGGCTTAGGTTACTCTGCCTGTTCATGATAGGGCTAAGTGCACCAAAGGCTTTTAGCGTTTTGTTACGTGCGTAATCTATGTGAACTCCAAGGTATTTAACAGATTTTTTCCACGGAATATTATGGTTGTTAATAACCAGTTTTCTATCAGGGGGTTTGCGTTTTCGCGAAAACATAATCGCTTCCGTTTTATCTTCGTTCAACTTTAGCTTCCATTTATGGAAATAAACAGCTAGTAAATCAAGAGAAAATTGCAGTCTACCAAATACTCATCGCTGCTTGAGGAGTACGATGCTGTGTCATCCGCAAAGCATGCCAGGTATGTACGGGGTTGTTTCGGAATGTCATTAATGTAGGCTAAGAATAACAGAGGTCCCAAGACAGATCCCTGAGGCACACCAGCTGGGACAACGTGGAGGTCAGAAGACAAATTTCCAATGTAAACCTGAAATTTACGTTCAGAAAGATAAGATTGGATAAGTTTGACAAGTCCAAGTGAAACTTAGTTGAATAAAAGCTTATGGAGAAGACCTTCGTGCCATACGGTATCAAAGGCCTTTTCGATGTCAAGTAGGAACATCTCTGTAGAAAGTCTCATGTTTAGGTTATGAGAAGCATGCTCACTAACACGGGCAAGCTGTTGAATAGTTGAGTGCGATCGACGAAAACCGAACTGTTCATTAATGAATCGGGGATCGAAAGAAGATAAAAGCCGATCGTGCCCAGCAGTGGGATGACATAGGTTGAAAAAAAAATTATCAAGTGTACACACAGCTACACATCAAGCTATACATTTCCAGTATAAACTGACCTCTCATTCTACGATAAGCCTACACACTGCGAGGTCAGCTTATACTGAAAATCTATAGCTTGATGTGTAGCCGTGTGTAATAGGGAAAGAAAGTTGTTTTCGACAGATTCATTAGGATGCAAAGAAGCAGCATGCGAAAACGGAGAAATCTTAATAGGGCAAAGTTTACATTGAAAAGTATGGCTACTCAAACTTGGGTTTGGTGAGTAGGTGAGCAACTTTTTTCTCTAAATTTAGTATTACGACCAGCTGTTGCCCGCGACTTTGTACGTGTTTCACTACTAGGTAAATGTGTAGTTAACCTATAAATAAATATAAACTCGCTGTTGCAAGTTGTTAGGCATGGAAATGATTGCTTCGTGCACAACAACGCGTCATTCTTGCACCTTGCTGCTTGCAAAACGGCTTTATAGTAATATTATAATGGTACCTATTTTTAATACTTACCTATTAGTACCTACTAAGGTACCTTCTATTTTATAGGAAGAATTCGAAGATAACCGGCTCGTTTTTACGTTTTGAAATTAAAAGTAATTTCAGTTTAGGAATGTTGATCGTAGTGGTGTGGTGTGAGAGCCCACTTGTTAAAAATCCTTGAACATATTCTAAAGATTTAGTGAACATTCGAAAAGAATTGTGAAAGTTGGATTCCGAATTCGTGAAAGTCTAGTAAGCGAGATATAGGCCAAAAAGCCGGGCTCTCAATCCTCACATAGAGAACTGAGAGCCCACCTGTAACTGATAAACTATGCACATTACAGAAAAAATATTTACGTCAAAATCCAAGTGAATCCCAAACATAATCTGTGAAACTTAAGTTATTAAAGCAAAACGCTTTCCTATTTGGTATATCTTACTTCAAAATGGGCTCTCAATCCTCACAAATACAAAAGATAGTTTACCGAATACCTACTGTGAAAAATACGACAAACCAATACTTTTCTGTATATGCCAAAATTGTGAAAAAATGTGGCACCAAAAGATTGCCTCCAATCACCATTGAATTACCTACATTTATAACCTTGATAATGTTGGGGCTCTCAATCCTCCATTTGTTTGTTTAATTTTTTTATTACAGTTAATGTATGAACAGTATGAACAATAGGACAAATCTAAAGTATTGGGTTTTTGGGAAAAAAATTATTAATCATTTTGGTAACAAAAGGAAATGAAAATAGTCATCGAATACCTTTTTCTAGCCTCATTTTGTAATATTAATGAGACGTATTTAATAGCAAACTTCTTTATTGACAAACCACGCGTGCAAAGCCAAAGCTGCGGGCGAAAGCTATTAAATCAGTCTAGTATTAGTATGTAGGCCAAGGAAGTCAAAGAACCTAGTTAAAATTAATAAAACTTTCTTATATATAGGCAAGTTCCATCTTTTAATTCTACATATTTATTCTATTTTCTACTACTTAATGTAAATTTTTACTCGCTCTCATAAAACATTATTTTAGAAGTACTTAAAACAACTAAAGTCTAAATTGTATCAAATTACGTTGTTCTAATATGATTGTTTTTATAGGAATCTCCTAATTTGTGATTCGTACTCGTGGAGAAACACCAAGCATAGCCGTCTCCATAAGCATATGACACGATTCAAATAAAATAAATAGCCGTTTATTTAACACAAAATAAAATGCTAAATTTTACAACTCTTCCACAATCACAAATCTAAATACTATAGCATTTCTGAATTAGAAGACAGGTACATTTCACTCGGCAACAAAACATTTTTTTTTTCGAAATAGGTAAGTACTCGAGTGTAGGAGTAGGTTTCTCGTTTTCAAGAAGTAGTAGATAGTAGGTGCATTATCTTTTTATGATCTACATAACTATGAATATTACATAATAACTACAAACCTTAAATGGTATATGTACTTCACCTATACACTACTTCACAAGTATTTATGTACCTGAATTTTATTTCTTTTATTTAAGGACTTTTAAACAATATGTCTATGACAGCCTTATAACGACAAAATGATATATTTAACAAACCAAAAAATTACTCCTGAAATAACTATATAACTTATTCTTAAACATTGACATTACATTTCAATTAAATCTAATCAAATCAAAATTGTTTATTGCGAATATGGGTTAGTAACAGGTGGTTAGTGATACAGTTTGAGTTCGTCCATAATCAGTGTTTATCGCATGCAATTTCAGTCAGTCTTACAAGTATGTAGTTACTTAGAAACGATCAAATAATGATTAAATTATTTACAATATTCAACATGTTTATTTTTATATACATACTTTTTTAAAATCTAATTTCCCTATCTTTATTATTGTTATTATTTTTAAACTTTGACCTTAATTAAATTGAATTCTAGAAATGTTTCTAATAGACTAAGTTATATTATATTAACTGCATTTGCATGCCAATTAATATGGTAAAACATGTCAGGAACCTTTGTTGTATTTGTCACATGTTTTTATACATATTTACCCATGTTTGCGAATGAATAAATGATTTATTAAACAGTGCGCAAAACAAATGCAATCGCACACCCTTCGATCTACCTATCGACAAGTGCGCATCTGTATCCATTCTACATACTTGCTGAATCAACAAAACTACTAATCAATTTGGCTTCTTTTGAGTTAGGACGCGATAAGATGCTGTGAAAAATTGCAACATTGACAATATTTATACGCAACTCAACAAGAACCATACGCCTTTCAGCTTGGTTCCGGACACATTCCATCAAAATACGGTGCACATCTTCTGGTGCATCACATTCTTCGCAATTAGGTGAAGACACCTTTCTCATTAAGTGTGCGAACTTCTTGAGCGACATGTGTCCGGAACGAAGCCTGTGGTGCGGTAACAATTTGTTTCCTACTTATATTTCGAATAAGCCACGGAAAACGTTTTAGAACGTTCATCGAAATATTCCCGCCAGTGGTCATAGCATATTTTATTATATTTAGGTAGGAATTCGGAATATGATGGTAAAATATATATTTCCTTGTTGCCAGACAGTCCAATGTGTAAATCCACTGCAGTACAATTTTATTTTACCTAACAACCGCCTCGCCTAATGCTATTGTTGTGGCCAAACACCTCTCCAACATACTATAAATTAATACGTAGAACCCTTGGTACGCTAAGAAGAAGAAGAAGTACAATTTTAACGTTGTGTCGATTAAAATCTTCCAGTTTTAAAATAATGTACATATACGCCACTAATATACCTCGATTTCCCAATGTCCAACGAGAAATCTGTTGCAAGGCACTTTTACTAGGTATCGCAAAAATCACTATGTTCAAAAAAGGGTCAACACAACATCGTTATAATAGATACTGTGGATGCGTTTTATAGCATTCTTCATGTTTACCAATAGAATCACACAAAGCTGCACCAGATGCGCTAGTGCATTTCGACCAACCTGTAAATATTTTAAACCAATTTCTATATTTCTCTATATCTATATCTAGCTCAAAGAGTATGTCATGTTTTAATAGATTTTGATCATAATTTTTTTTGGCACTTTCCACACATTCTAGATTAGATTAGATAATTTCTTTATTGCACACCATTAAATACAAACATATAAAAGAAAATACAATTTCAAATCATAGGTACAATGGGCGGCCTTATCGCTAAAAGCGATCTCTTCCAGGCAACCTTTGGATGGACAGGATATATTATATTTGATTAAATTTTGAATATTAATTTTAGACGGCCATAAACTCAGTAAATACATTTCAAGAGGATTTGAAGACGCTATTTATTCATCTTATGTACTCTATGTATTCATAAAGGTTTTACCTGGAATTTTATCTTGCACGTTAAGTAGGTAATAAGTTTTTATTTCTATCAGTACAACATTTTTATACAACCACCCATACCAACAATTATCACAACATATTATATGCCAATCTAATACATTCAAAACTATTAAAAAAAATCAAAACACGACTCACCCTTCTACTCTTATTCATTATCTGGTATACATAACTTCATCATCAGACCCTGGTATGCATTTACCGTCATACATCTCATACAAATAATTTAAAAGAACCCAAACACGACTGTTCTACTCTTATAAATTAAGGAATTCTGTTGATCACCTGTTGGCTACATTATACCCGGTCCTCAAAAACAAACCAGAATTATTTCATTTTTGATGACATCGACATTCAAAACGACATCACACTCAAGTTTTTCATAAAAGAGGTCTTGTTTTGACCTGAAAATATTTAAAATCTAGCAACTATTACTAAAAGTAAAATTCAAAATTCTCTGAAATCTGTCATAAACGTAAAATGAGATTTGGTTGGCAAACAAAGTGGTCCTGTGGCTTTTTCAGGATTTTTTTTTTAAAACTCTGAAACATGTTAGAGTATTTTTTTTGGGAGGATCTACATTTAAAATTTGTTCAGTCTCCTATCAACGATACCTGGAAAACAGAGTATATGTACTTGTTTTAGATTAAACTCTTATTTTGGACCTCTTGGAGTACGAATTTCTAAAAATCCTTTCGTAGTCCACCCGTGCACTCTAAAAGGAACACACTTTCATTATTTCAAGTCCCTACGATCAGCGGTTTAAGCTGTGCGTTGATTTTCAATCAGTCTGTCAGTCCCGTAACAATATTATTCAGTCGCTGGTAGTCAATTGTATCGTGAAACGTCTCGCAAAAACAATTTATTAGAACCCAAACACGATACATCTACTGTTATCCATTAAAGAGTTGTAAAGATTCCCTCCAGGCTCCATCATCAGACCCTGGTGGTCTTACCATGATAAAATGTTTCATTATTTACCTATAAAAAGGATTTATGCAAAGTTATACGTTCGTAAATGCAATTAAAATTTTGCTTTAGAACAAACCACAACATCCCTTTGAAACTCTAAGTGGTGATTTTCAGATAAAATGACTATCCCTTGTACCTTGCTTAGTATTTATGCAAAGTTTTAAATTTATTAACCCTAGAAATAATTTTTGTCATACAAAGTTCAACACCCTTTTCACACACTCAGGGGATGATCTTTGAAAAAAAGACATACCATTTCTCTTATTATTGTAGAAGAATATATACGCCAAGTTTGATTGTTTACAAAACCCAGGAACCACGGTTTTGCATACAAACGTAAAAACCTCTTTTAACTGCGTTCGGGGATAAATTTCCAAAAATCCGTTCTTAGTGTGCACCTACACAGCACAAAGAACATACCCTCCAAATTTTAAGTCTCTAGATTAGAACCAGCGGTTTGGGCTGTATGTTGTGTATATGTCAGTCAGGACAAAGATTCTTATAATTGATTATCAACGACAAAAGACAATATTTTCAGAGATTGATTAATAGCCCTTAGATAAAAATAGTTTTTGCATTGATTAATCATGTGCTTGACTCGGCAAATTTCCGATAGGAATCATACGATTTTGGGAGCCTCCCCTTAATACGCAACATACTTTATCAAATTAAGTAAAAATCTTAGTGATTCACTCGGTTTACATGGTGTTACTATATGGGCCTACTTTATGAAATACAAATCATTAACTTTCTTTATAGTATCAACGATGTATTTTGTCAATCATATTTGTGAAAAAGAGCATTCGGCGAGTATAACTTCAGATGGCTTTATTAGCTTTTAATCCATTTTTGGGCTCAATTTTGGGTAACGTACGAGGTGTGTAAGAGGAATGATCTGATTTGTTTATTATGATTAGATGGTTAGGATTTGAACAATCAATTATTTATTTTTATGCAATTAGCCACAAAAACGCAAAACAATTAAGAAGTTTACGCGAGATAGGGCGTGGACACACGTTTACGGGGCGGCACCGGCCACCGCGCAACGACACGGCGCCGCCACCGGGAGAAAGCCACACACAATAGCAACGATCGTTCAAAACAGTTATTGTCTTGATATGAACCGCGAAAGACGTACTGTGCTCCAGTAGCTGTTGAGACGACGAATGAAGAAAACACAAAATCAAAAAAATATTGGGTGAATCCATATCTTTCTATAATGAAACGTGATGGAGGCCATTTTAAGAGGAAATATGAAGGGCTGAAAATATGTGGTGATGACAAATTTTACGAATATTTTAGAATGTCAATATCAAGTTTTGAAGAACTGCTAACCAAGATAGCATCTCGTATACGAAAACAATACGTGTTCAGAAAACCTGTTGAGCATGCGCACTGCTCAACAGCAAAATACAAACTACCGAGCGCGTGGTGCACCGTGGTCGGTGCCACACCATAGACACGTGTCTACGCCCATAGTCCTGCCTTTTTTTAAATAGATAAATAGTGATACACCTGAGCATGTCACATAATAGGTAATACCCACTACGTCTCAGAATAAGCAATAATCACCCTGGCAAATAACAGCAAAACCAAACGGTTCGCGCGCTCACGGGAGTAAACACGAATGTTCGAGAAATTACTAGAAAGATTACGCGCGAGTATAATCGACGTGTGTGTCGAGTCGACAGTCGTAGGTCGAGACACGTTCTCGGTAATCCTGGTGACAAAATCACCTCAGCTAAAGCAGATGAGATTTCAGAGTCATCTACTCTCGACAGAGAAAACACTTCACAGATACACCGACCTCGCCGGCGAGATCGACGAGTCCCTTCAGTTGCCTCCTACACAAGGTACAGCCATGTACCTGCGCGTTTCTCTCCTATTCCCACCCTGGCAACAGCCCAAGCCGAGGCTCGTACCTAAGTGATGCCCTTGCGCTAGTTGCCTCATCAAAACTTACAGGGCTGAGCGCCATCTGCGCTCGCCAAAAGTTCGGTTAAGCTGCATCGGCCTCAGAGGCCAACAGCGAGTTAGTCGTTCAGAAAAAACGAAAAACCCAGCGGACCATGAGTGCGATATATTTAAGAGATTTTTAGTGAAATTTAAGTCTTTATTTGAGAACGTCAGTGTGAATTAGTGTTGTATGTTTAAGTTTTTTGTGATTTTAGTCTTAAATTAATTAAAGTGATTTTATCCCGAACCCCCATCTCGTCACCATACTTACATTCAGGTCTCTCCTCCCACTTAAGCCGCATAGTTTCGACTAGGGTATCGACCGCCATACTCTCGATCTTGTTCAGCCGGTCGTCTATAATAGCTTTTCTATTGGTATAGAAGGTGTCAGTGAACATATCCAGTGGACACAGCTGGTAGTAGGACAGAAACACACCGGCCACTCCCACTGGCTTGCTGTAGATGATGTCCCAGAACAGAAGGTAGAATATTGTGGTTACTATCCGACCTTCCCAGTGCTCGCCTGAAAAAAAAGTATTCATTAATTTTTTTTCCTTCGCGCTCAAGCCAGGAAAGAAAGGCAAGAAACAAGGCTGGTTGTTTTTTTAATGATACTTTTAGAATACATTACAATACAGAAAATAAATTACGTCTAAATTGTAACATTAAAAATGTTACAATTTAGACGTAATTTATTTTCTGTTAGTTTCTGTACGAGTTGGAGCAATTTCAATCCCAAGCTTCTCTATCATTTAAATAATCCGATATTTTATAGTAGGCTTTTTTATAAAGATTTTGTTTAATTTCGTTTTTAAATTTGTTAATTGTCAATTTTTGTACATCACTTGGGAGTTTGTTATAAAAGCGAACACCTTGCCCTTTAAACGATTTACTAACTTTATGGAGTTTACAAGGGGCAACAGCGAGTTTATTCTAGTATTAAAATTATGATTATCGCTATTTTTCTTAAACAAATTAATATTTATGTGAACATATGTACATCAGATTTTCATAGATGTATTGACAAGGGAATGTCATAATATTTATTTCTTTAAACTTATTGCGTAATGATTTTCTGGGGCCCATATTATAAATTGCACGAACAGCCCTCTTCTGCAGCACAAAAACGGTGTTTATATCTGCATACAAGTTGTATCGCCGTTGGTTTCTCTAAATAAATAAAAATTTAAGGTGTCTACAGTCGCAAATGGGCCTCGACTCAGCATTATACTCGCCATAATGGTAGGCAAGCGTTGATATAAGTCTCATTACCGTGTGTGAATGGTCCATTGGTGGTGTAGTGGATGATGCAATATTCTTCGCAGTCCAGGAACTTTTTATCGTCTTCTGTGTGAACCTCGAACTTCTTTTTGCCTCTCTGCTTGTAGTTTCTGTAACACGACACATTAGTTTAAGCATAGGGCATTTAAGCATCGAATGGTTACGCAGTCAAATAAATTTGTATTTTAATTATTGAAATTTGAATCCGGCACACGCAGGGACACTCATGAAATGTGAAATTCTATTTCCGTTTCTTTATTTTCTCGATGACAGTTCTAATTTGATAGTTGTAGTGTTGTGACCAAATAAGTAATGATATCGATCGCATATATTATATTTTGAAGATAAATACAACAAAAACATTCAAATATGTTTTTTCAAGATGGGATTACTCAATGGCCCACCGCCATTTTGTGTTTGTTTTAATCTGTCACTCGCAACAAGACGGTCGTGCTAGTCACCACATTTCTGTTCGCTGAGTTTTTTCACATTATCCATACGTTACGTTGTGTATTTTGTGTTCCTCCGTGTTGATTGCTGCCCAGCTGTCAAATATCAAAATGCCGAAAGGATCTGTTCTAAAAAGGCAGGCGAGAGAACTGGTGATCAAGGTTCGTAATTACTTGAAGCAGAGTATCAAAATGCCGAAAGGATCTGTTCTAAAAAGGCAGGCGAGAGAACTGGTGATCAAGGTTCGTAATTACTTGAAGCAGAGTATCAAAATGCCGAAAGGATCTGTTCTAAAAAGGCAGGCGAGAGAACTGGTGATCAAGGTTCGTAAAAACTTGAAGCAGAGTATCAAAATGATGGCCCGCGATTACCACTGTCGCAAGTGCGAGAGCGTTGTAATTATTTCGTTTCATTGTCGAGTACCTACCTATACCTACTTATTTTACAACGGCTTCGAAAATTTTAAAGAAGTTGGCATTACCAATCAAGAATTAATACGTGTAACATCTTGTAATGAAATATAATATTAGTTCATAAATTTGTACAAAAGTATCCGGCAGTAGTTTAGTTTCTTACATTTTGAAAAAAAATATTGGGTCTGTTATCGTGTTACGTTTATCGATAGCTCCATCCCTATCAGTTTCTCCGACTCTGCTATAACCTTGTACGTGCGTAAGCGTCATATTTTTTATAAATAATGCATACATAATGTAAAAAAGACGCTCGTTAAAGTTTTCACACGAGCTGGCATCGAGAAAATAAAGAAATGGAAATAGTATAATAAATGAATAACTGAATAATGATGATGATCGCGCGAAAAACTACGTTCTGCCGACAGCTACTCTAACCTCGACACAGTCGCCTACTTTAACACTAACACCTACTCCAATTCCGACACTGACGCCTACTCCAACGCTGACGGCAACGCCGAAAGACAAAGGCTGCAACAATAGCCAAACAAATTATTCCTAAATCGCCTTTATGGCTATTGCCATAAAAGCGATTTAGGAATTTTTTTAGGATTTTGGAATAATTTGGAATAAATAAAATAAAGTACTTACTCCATCGGCTGTTTGCTTAGATAATCGGCGTGAAATTTGTTATCCAGTATAAGGTCTCTAATTGCGTAAACGTAAAACTGAGTCGAATGATTTTTGACAGTTATTTCATTGGAAGCTGTCAAAAAATCTACGATCGATTCGCGCTTAAGCACAGCAATATTATACGGGTGTCAGAGTAGGGCCACCTGCTTTGTTCCGCTGGTTGTTTTAACGCCTTTATGTATATTACAATAAGGTACTTACTCCATCGGCTGTTTGCTAACATGATCCGCGTGGAATTGGTTCTCCAGTATAAGGTCTTTAGTTGCGTGTTTCTGTAGCATTGCTCTGAGAGTGGGGTCCACTGTTATATTCTGTTGTTTCGCTAGATTGTTAGCTCGGGGTCGCATCACACCTTTACTTTCCTCGGGTAGCGATGACTTTAGGCCTTCGAGAAGGACTTTTGCGGCCTGTAAAAAAGTATTATGTCCTTGTAAATCTTTTTGATTATATGCAAATATTTGTTCTGGGTTCTGGGTGATTTGGTATCATGGTGTACGTAGTGCCAGATTCAGGGAATCTAAGCGTGGGAGTATATTATTTATTAATTTATTTCATTGTTATCATATCAGACACATGAGACACAGGACGTCAACTTCTGAAAAGCTCCTAGAAACCTTTATGTACATATACTATTAAGAGGCATAAACTATTTAAAATATGGTATTAAAATTACATCATAGTGCACGGCTACTCCGACGCCAAACTACAGAATCGACAATTTATTAGAGTTATTAGAGTTTTGCTCGTCGCTGACGCCGGCACCTACTCCGATGCCGACCCTAAAGTTGCCTCCGATTCTGACTTCGACGCCTACTCCAACGCCGTCGCTTATTCCGACGTCTAATAGGTAGTAGTATCGACACCAATTTATAAACTAACTATGGTGATTACATACATTCAATTACATACTACATCATGTTTATACATGAACTTTTGAAGTATAAGAGCTTTCTCCGCGTACCACTCCGTCTTGTTTTGTTGTAATGCCCATCGCCGTTGACAATGGCACCGACTCCGATTTTGACTTCGACGCCTACTCCGACACCGACACTTACTCCGACGCCTAATATCAGTATCGACACCAATTTTTAGATTAACTATTGGTATTAAAATTACCTCATCGTGTTTAAACAGGAACTTATGCAGTATAAGAGCTTTCTCCGCGTACCACTCCGCCTTGTTATGTTGTCGGAACGCGGTCTGATTAATAAGGCTCGTCAGTATATCCAGCATCAGTTGCAAATGGATCCCTTCCTTGTTTTTCTTCAA
Source organism: Philereme vetulata (assembly GCA_918857605.2). NCBI lineage: Eukaryota > Metazoa > Arthropoda > Insecta > Lepidoptera > Geometridae > Philereme > Philereme vetulata. The sequence goes on along the minus strand of OU975460.1, from coordinate 1,414,365 downwards.
GTCTTGGATACCGTCCTCGAGGATTTTGACGAATATGTTGGCGGGCGTGAATCTGCGCAGCCATTCCGGAAGGGTCTTGTATCTGCAATTATATTTTAAAGAGTTAAATATGATTTTGGGTAAATGTGCGCCATTACATGTGCTCTGCGCTTATTGACCTTTTATTGACCATGCTACCTTAGATTCGGACCCCCCTCCAGTTGTCCCTGTCCGCGAGCGATGCGGTGATTTGTCTCTGACACAGACAGACAGACAGACAAGGCGAAAATATAACTTATATTATTATTATGTAGAGCGCGAATGTCACACTGCAAGGCAAAGGCCTCCCTTTCATCCACTCTTTTTTATTCTACGCGTGTGATCATGATCAATTCTTCCATATTTCAGTCTAGTTCATCTTTTCATCAGCACCCTGGTCAGCAGCGTGGTGGTTTTATGTCTCTTGGGATCCCGTTATATAAATATAAAACAAAGTCGGGTTAGTTACACCATTTATAACTCAAGAACGGCTGGGCCGCTTTTGATGATCTTTGATTTGTTGGATTTGTCTCCGCGCCAAATAGCAGAATAACTATTAAAAAAATGGAAAAATTCACGTTAAAAAAATTATCGACGAAAATTAATTTTCTCATACATAGATGTAGTTATGATGGCCGGTTGACAATACATTGGCAGCCCGCATCACATGCATGTCAAGGCTTTACTAAGTTCGGCGGGTCAGCTAGTAACTAATAAAATAAAATAAATTTGAATTTACTTTATCAGTGACTTAAAAATAATTATTTTGTAATGCAAATACCACTTTTAGCGGTAAAAGCCTCCTCCAGCTCTTTCCATTTCTCGAACCCCAGCGACTCTGTTCCATGCTTTGCCTGCTACTTTCACGATGTCATCGTCCCATCGTGTAGCAGGCCTTCCTTGACCAAAATACCCTAATACTATTGTGAAAATAGCTAGAGTAGAAAATACTTTATTGCACACCGTAAAACAAGACAATTAAATAGGAACGATTTAAGTATATGTGATGCAATTGACGATCTTAATACATATAGTACCTCGTCATATCTTCTTCCTTGATATCATTGTAAAGTTTGTACACTTTAAGCACCGTCTTACACCTATCAAGCACGTCTGTTTCAGCTAAGTAGTTTTCGTAAAGCGCATGCGCATGTTGATATCTGAAATAGAAACATAAATATGTGCTCAGTTCATTCGGGTCTCTCCAAAATATAGTTGTGCCCAACAAGGTCCATAATGATCATGTGCCTATCAATTACCACCTATTATTACATTGTGGAATACAATATAAGCGATTGAGTGAGTGAGTGGGTTTGTGAAAAAACTACTTTCCACAACACGAATGACTAATTCGAATGCACAACCTCCGAATCGGAAGTGGGGTCTTCCCTCCCTCCTCCCCCCTTTTACAAGAGTCGCCCGGGGAAGTACTACCACTATACCTATTTTTTTTTTATTGATGATAGCCAAGCGCCTGACCTCACCTGATGGTGACCACCTGACCTATTTCTGCCGCCAAGCAGCATTATTGTTTTGGGAGGCTTTATACCTGTATGCCTCAAGTTGCTCGACGCAGGGCAGTGCATGGTGGCACGATAGGGGCACGATTCTAAGGTGCGTGACCTACAAAGCAATACTTTGTTATAGGGGATGGTTACCACTTAACATCAGTTCCAACTACAGATCGTTATATTTATATTTCATTTTAGAAGACTTTCGTGATAAATTTCAATCAGTGTGAAGCGAGACGTTGTTCGGAGCGGATTGCATTCACCCTAATGAAGGTTCACGAATTGAACCGAACTTTGTCGGTCGAAACATGTTTCCCACTGCAGGGCAGATGCCTCCTTTCCAGCTGGACTCCAGGTCACAGTGGCGGATTTACTAGCAGGCTGAGTAGGCTTGAGCCTAGGGCGGCAAATTTTGGAACTGTTTTTTTTTACAGAATAAGTCTACAGGGCACCTTTCCGATGACTTTTCCCTCTTATCTTTCACTGTACATTCAACAGCACCCGCAAACTTCTATATTCTACTAACCAGTAGTATACATTACCGCCATTTAAAGTCGTGCAATGCTTTGATTAGCTTAGAAATATAACCAAAAACTATTATTGTGCAATTACTACCAAATTGTTGGATTGTAGAAATAATCTATGAACTGGCAGTAGTAGCAGTAAGGGCGGCAAAAATTTAAAAGCCTATGGTGATGTATGAATCCGCCACTGCCGTATAAAAAAACCGGTCAAGTGCAAGTCGTACTCGCGCACGAAGGGTTCCGTACCAGTATCTATAAAAACGGCAAAAAATCACGTTATTTGTATAGGAGGACCCCCTTAAATATTTGTTTTATTTTAATATAATTATTTATTTTTAAAATAAATATACAACTAAATATTCTGTGACTATTTCAAGCATCTACCTGTTGCCGTTATCAATATCGAGCAAAAACGAGCACCAAAATCACGTTTGTTGCATAGGAGCCCCCATTAAATATTTATTTTATTCTGTTTTAGTATTTGTTGTAATAGCGGCACCATAAATACATCAACTGTGAAAATTTCAACTGTCTAACTATCACGGTTCATGAGATACCAGCCTGGTGACAGACGGACAGACAGCGGAGCCTTAGTGATATGGTGCCGTTTTACCCGTTGGGTACGGAACCGTAAAAACTCACTAGGCCACACAGGGAAACAACACACGGAGTCGAGCGCTGATTACTCGCACGGTCAATCAACCACATAACCACTCACGGTGATCGTCGCTTGACGCTCGACCGTGCGGGTTTATTCGGCTTAGCTCTTGCAGCTCCGTCCCATTTCGTCTACGGGGAGAATGAATACGTGCAGAAAATTCAGAAATCAACTTAGGATGTGTTTCACAAACAAACTGCGGATGCGTTCTAAATCAAATGGATGATCGATAGTACGATGTGCGCTGGATTCTTGCTAAGCGCTTTGTGAAGCAAGTTTTTTTCAAACATGAATTTGGCGCCCCCTATAGTTGCCGCTCGGGGCATGTGCCCTGGTTTGCCCTTCCCTAGATCCGGGACTGCATACAGAACATAAAGATAGGTCTAATTAAGTAAGCACTTACTTAGCAAACTCCTCTTTGCACCTAAAAACAACGGATGCACTGTCGAGTTGCATGCCCTTATCGACGGGATAAGTCTCTCTGTTTATTTTGTCGTTTATAAGCAACAGTTCGAGCTGCTTATCGCGAATGGTCGAGTACTTCATGCCTAGGTACATGAGTAGGTACAGATTGTAGAATGTGTGTCGAGTTGTGTCGGAGAGTTTGTAGCATGGACCGCTTTTAGTTTTCATGCTGTGAACAGAAAAACTATATTATTCTACGTTTATTCTTTATTGTACACAAGAAAATACATTATAAAGTACAGAAATAGAGGACATGTACAAAGGCGAGCTTAACCCTATGAAGAGTTTTCTTCCAGCAAACCTTTGAGGCTAGAGAGAGAGAGAGAGATGATTTTAAAGGTAGGTGCGTGTACAAGAATCATAAATATGTACATACTATATCTTAAACAAATAAAACAAAGTATACCAAAAGAAAGTAATAAAATTAATGAATATAATAAATAAAATAAATAAGACTAATATATACAAAAATAAATATATACCTACAATAAAATAAAATTACAGAGAAAGATAGTGCTCTTTAACTTTCCGTTTGAAAATGTTAAACGACGGACTAGCGCGAACTTCATGGGGCAGGGCATTCCAAATTTTCACCGCATAAACGATAAAGGAGCCACCATAGCGTTTAGAATCAGATCAACTCAACAATTGCGCTAGGTAGATGGGTAGATAGACAAAGTTAATAAAAACCAATTGAGAATCTCCTCCTTTTTTTGAAGTCGTTTAAAAACACAGAATATTTTTCCATCACGTATACAAGGAAATTATTATTATAAAATATCCTACTAATACTATAAACGCGAAAGTTTGTATGTATGGATGTATGGATGTTTGTTACTCTTTCACGCCGGAACGGCTGAACCGATTGCGATGAAATTTGGTATGTACGTAGATCATAACCTGGATTAACACATAGGCTACTTTTTATTGGTAAACCACGCGTGCGAAGCCGCGGATTGGTCAGCTAGTATATTAATAAGTCTTATTAATAACAGATTGTTGCTAATAAGAAAACATTCGTTCCCGGTGTCCCTTGATCTATATTTTCACATCTGGATTGTGGTCAGTCTATTTTTTTTATAGAAATAAGGATTTGTCACTTTATGACGTTGACTTGACACGTTAAATTTAATTAGCGTTGTTCTATTTTCAAATTTACTTTCGGCTCTAGGGCCGGATATCGCATTTTCGGAGCAGTTTTCGAGTTATAAAAATGACATACAATTTTATAATTCAAGTTAGGTATTTTAAACAATTCTTTGACAATGCCCCTCTACAGCAGCTTTAATCTTATGTACCTACATACTAATTAATCAGTATTTAGATGCATAAATGTAATGTATACGAAATGCTTGTCTGTTTCTGGCACCTCCAAAATTATGGTGCGATGAGCTACTTATATAGATACATGTAATTAATTATGTAATATTATTGACGTAACCAAGTGTTCTATTGTGTCCCTACGGTTTGATTATCCCTACGATAAATGAGTATGAGTATACTTTCAAAGCATGAGTTATGAAACCTCTTTATTGTGTCTTTATAACACTAATTGTTTACAAAACGATATACAAAGAAATACACGTAAATACTAAAAAAAATACGCTCAAATATAACTATCTAACAAAAATACTTATTCATTTAGCTAACCTTGATTGTATTCAATTAGCTAACCGTGATTGTATTCAATTAGCTAACCGTGATTGTATTCAATTAGCTAACCGTAATTGTATTCGTATCTGTAGTTACCTAACAGCTATGAATCAATTCACATTCATTTCTTAATTATTTTTTAATATATTTTTAAACGAACTTAAGACCTTATTGTAATAATATTTTTATTTGTTATATGAACAAATTGTGCTAGACTGAACTTTGGTTTTTAAGGGTGATTTATTGTGTCAACACTACCCAATTCTTGATAACAATGATGAATATTCTTTCTTTGTTGTTTACTTTATAATTTTTATTCAATGTACTAACTAATGTATGTTCTATAATAATGTATTAAGGGCCCTGTCTTCTGTTACCAGCTTTATGGGAATATTTTGAATAAGTCTGTGGCTCGGTTAATAAAGAGAGATAAACAAAAATAAATACACCCAAAGCTTGGTTCATCAAAACTTAAAAGAACAAAAAAAATTAAACATATCACATTCGTCAAATAAATTAATTTGTAACTCGCATCTTCGTAAAATGAGCAATTGATTGAATTAACTTACCCTGTTTTTACCCAAAAAACGAGTCGTAAAGTTTTTAACAAAAATAACATTACAACAAAAATATTGTCTGCTTTGAAATGCGTTTAAAAATTTTTAGTATATTAATACAATATTTCAAAAAAATAACGAATAAAAACTGCGCAATTTTACGCTTCAAAAGATGTCGTTTATTCGAAAGTAGAAAGTTTATAAGTTAAAATTCACATACTATAACAAAGTTCAACCTTTTATTTACATATAAAAACAACTAGAAGTGTACTATCCATTAATTATTATAATATGATTTTTTTAAAATCACATTTAAAATGATGAAACGCAACGCGGCCACTGGCAGCAATAAACCCTCCGTCGTCCGAGACACGTTCTCGGAGACCCGGATGACGAAATCACTTCCGCTAATGCGGAAGAGTCATCCACTTTAGACAGAGCAAACACTTTACAAATACACCGACCTCGCCGGCGAGGTCGACGAGTCCCTTCAGTCGCCGCCTATACGAGGTACAAGCACGTACCCGGGCGTTTCTTTCCTATCCCCGTCCCGGCAACAGCCCAAGCCGAGGTTCGTACCTAAGTGGTGCCCTTGCGTTAGTTGCCTCATCAAAAAATTACAGGACTGAGCGCCTTCTGCGCTCGCCAAAAGCTCGGTTAAGCTGCAACGGCCTCAGAGGCCAACAGCGAGATTAGTCCACTCGAAAAAAAAAAACAGGCTACTAGCAGTCTGCGCCGAGCGCTTTTGGAGGGAGGACGTGTCGCTCTTTGTCACGAGCACCATACATAGTTGCGTATATATAATACTATAGGCAACAGCAAACAATTATAGCGCGACCGATTGATTTGGATGGATACTTACAAATCTATATAATTATTATTTTGTAAACTTTAATCAGATTTGTTATGATTTTATATTTTATAGTAGAATTCTGGATTAAAAGGCAACACCAAGTGACGTCATCGTGGTGGTATGATGTCGCATGGTGGGGGTAAAAAAATGTAAGGTTAGTGCGATGACGAAGAGGGGAGTTCAGTTCTGTTCGGGCGGTCAACTAGAGTAGTAATCAAGCTGACACCCTGTCATTTCGATTCAAGAATTAAAATAAAGTTACTTTGTGTAATATTGCTGGAGTTTTTATTAACTCAGAAGTGGGATATACGCACGAAAAACCCACATAAGTGGGCTCGCCTTAGAGGTAAGCGATATTTATATTTTATTCTACTATTAGATTTGGAATATTTTTGATACAGGATATTTTCTTCACCCATTTAAATTTGATCACGTAAAAGTCATCATGGACTGTAATCATGTGGGAAGTTTGCATCAAACTACCCACAAGTAAAAATATATTTAAAAATTATTTTTGTGAATCAATATTATGGTCGGGGCTACGCTCCGTATGTATTGATTTGCATCTAATTTTGTAAAATGCCATGCAGCAGAGGGAAACCTCCAGCGTGAAATTCTACAAAACAAAAATCAATAATCATTTTTGTGAATCAATATTATGGTCGGGGCTACGCTCCGTATGTATTGATTTGCATCTAATTTTGTAAAATGCCATGCAGCAGAGGGAAACCTCCAGCGTGAAATTCTACAAAACAAAAATCAATAATCATTTTTGTGAATCAATATTATGGTCGGGGCTACGCTCCGTATGTATTGATTTGCATCTAATTTTGTAAAATGCCATGCAGCAGAGGGAAACCTCCAGCGTGAAATTCTACAAAACAAAAATCAATAATCATTTTTGTGAATCAATATTATTGTCGGGGCTACACTCCGTATGTATTGATTTGCATTTAATTTTGTAGAATGTCATGTGGCTGGGGTAACTCTCCTGCATGCAATTCTGCAAAACAAAATATCTTAAAAACAAATAATAATAATCGGAACCATTGTGGGAATTGATACATGGTCAGAGCTACACTCCGATAGTATTAATTTTCATTTAATTTTGTAGAATAGCATGTGGCAGGGTTAACTCTCCCGCGTTATATTCTGCAAAAAAAAAATATTATAAGTGTATTAAAAATATGGGTGAAGTATATATCTAATTTTACACCAGACCCAAAAAAGTATTTAAAAAAAAATCATAACTCGTACATTAATAAAGATAGAACGTTGAAATTTGGAAAATATTTTTATCAATCTAAGTTTTATTTGATACAGTTAATTGGAAACTTACTGCTTCATTGATTTTTAAATAGTTACAGCAATTGATGTTTCAATATCGAACAGCGGAAATTTTTGAGATACGCCATTTCCGCTTTCTGCTGTCGATATTTAAAAGGAAAACAAATTGCTTATTGCTAAGTTGGGTTATGTGTGCCCATTATAATAAAACTATGTTGGCTTGAGTTATGTCTACCTGTCTTATATTATGGGAATAATAAAATGGCTATGTATGCCTAGGTTGCTGGGTTATGTGTACCCTTTGTATCGGAATAATAAACAGGCTATGTAGGTCTAATTAGTAGGGTTATGTGTGCCCTTAGCATCGGAATAATAAAATGGCTATGTATGCCTAAGTTGCTGGGTTATGTGTGCCCTTAGCATCGGAATAATAAAATGGCTATGTATGCCTAAGTTGCTGGGTTATGTGTGCTCTTAGCATCGGAATAATAAAATGGCTATGTATGCCTAAGTTGCTGGGTTATGTGTGCCCTTAGCATCGGAATAATAAAATGGCTATGTATGCCTAAGTTGCTGGGTTATGTGTGCCCTTAGTATCGGAATAATAAACTGGCTATGTATATCTAAATTAGTTGGGTTATGTGTGCCCTTAGTATCGGAATAATTAAATGGCTAGGTACGCCTGGTTGGGTTACGTGTGCTCGCAATATTGCAATAATGGGAAATAAAATTAAATTTATTTAATTTATTATGGCACAGACAGATTTATTTATTTTTACTTTGTTGGGTTATGTGAGCTCATAATTTACCCGGCTTCGCGTTTTTTTTTTCTTACCCTTCAGGATAATTTTAGTTAAATAATTTTTAGAATCTTACCAGTACAGCCAAACAGACAAGTATACATGAAATGGCTATATAGGCAATCGTTTATTTGCTAAATAGCACACATCATACATTTACAAAAATTTAAAGTAATGAAAATAAATAATAAAGAACTAATGACGTATGACTAATACTATATGAACTAATACTATAAGTATGTCTTGTTATGTTATATTTCATAAAGTCCCTAGATGCAATATCGCGCATTCATCATTGTACGTACACGTGGATAATTTGTTTACATGTGTCAATTTTAGCAATGGCTGATGATGATGATGGTGCTCCAACCCCTGAACGTTCCCGATCTTCTCGGGATAGGAGTAGGAGAAAAAGGACAAGGGCGCCTTCTACGGAGCGGAGATCGAGCAAATCACGTAAAACTTCTCATGGTCTAACTGCTGATGACGTGCTTAAGATTCTGAATGCCTGGAAGGACGATTCAAGTAAGAGTAATATTTCTTTTCAAAATAACCAACTTAATAATGTAATACCTGAATTTGATCCCTCAAATAGGGCGCAAAGTATTGAATCTTGGTTAAGAAAAGTGAACGAATGCTCTCAAATATACAACTGGAACGAGAAACAAACTATTCATTTTTCGCTACAAAAACTCGTTGGCCTCGCCAAAAAGTGGTTTGAAGCTCTCCCTACGCTGGTTTTTAGTTGGGATGAGTGGCAAACCAAACTAAAGAAAGCTTTTCCGAGTGAAGAGAACTATGGCAGACTTCTAGAAGAAATGCTTGCTCGCACCAGCCGCATTGATGAGAGCCTTCGCGAGTATTTCTATGATAAACTAAACTTGTTAAATAGGTGTGAAATTAAGGGAAAGAAGGCTGTTGACTGCATTGTGCACGGTATTTCCGATCGGTCAGTTAGGAATGGAGCCCAGGCGCTAAGTTGTACCGAGCCAGAGGATTTATTAAGTTTTCTTTGCTCCCAGCCCATACTTACTCCCAACTTCAATAAAAGTCGCGATCGTATTAGCCAGAGGTCAGTAACTAGTACGACTTACACACCTACGCGTTTTAGGTCCGCTAACAGTGATTCCATTGTCTGTTTCAATTGTCGAATCAAAGGTCATCCATTTCAGAAATGCCCAAAACCTATTGTAAAGTGCAAACGTTGCAATAGAGTAGGGCATGACTTAGAAACATGCAAACTGCCACCTATCGTCGGAAATACTTCCCGTTCAAGTGAAATCAGCTCTGAAAAAACTACGCTAAAAATATCAACAAATAATAGCAATGACAAATTTTTCAAGAAAATATCAATAAACGAGAAACTATTAACAGCATATATCGATTTCGGCAGTGAATGCAGTTTGATGCGATATACCGAATCGTTAGAATTCGACCTCGTCAAAAATACTGACCATGTTCCTGTAATAAAGGGGTTTGGTAACTCTTCCATTGTGCCCTTGTTCAAATCTTTTGTGAACGTAAAAATTGACTATATCGAAACCACTTTGGAATTCTTAATCGTAGATGATATATTCATGCAAAACCCTCTTTTAATTAGTCAGAATTTTACGGAACTCCCATATATAACTGTTCTTAAGGACAGTTCTCGATTAATATTTTATAAAAGTCCTGTAAATGAACCCATATGTAAAACAATACTGTTAAGCTGTATGTTGAAAATTCGATCGAAGTAAAGAATGTGGGTATAGTCCCTGTTACTGCTCAGAATGATGGCTTTTCCGGTGATGTGTATGTAGAAGGCTATAATTCTCTCGAACCCGGGAAAGAATTTAGATTATGGCAAGGGGCCTATAGGCTACGTAATGGCATTGGTGAATTGGTTTTGACCAATTTATCACAAAACCCGCTTCAACTTGAAAAAGGCACTCTGCTTGCGCGTTCAATCGTATTTTCAGAGCAAGAAATTTGTCAAGTCAATCGGATTTTAACAGATAACCAATCAATTCTAGAACCACTGGATAGGTCGGATATCAAAGTCAGCAAAGAATATAGACGAAAATCATGTTTTAGACTTGTATTCATTACTACAAAGCTATCGCGATTGCTTTGCTTCCAGTCTTGCAGAAATAGGTTGTACTCCAGAATTCGAAATGAAAATAGATCTTTCCGACCTGAAGCCTGTTTTTTATCGACCTTATCGTTTATCTTTTTCCGAACGCGAACAAGTCCGTGAAATAATTGATGACCTACTAAGCAATGATATCATCCAAGAATCCAACTCAGACTATGCCAGTCCCATTCTGATGGTTAGAAAGAAAACTGGCGAAATACGATTGTGCGTTGACTTTCGGGCCCTTAACGTCAAAACTATCAAGGATCGGTTCCCTCTTCCACTGATTGAGGATCAATTATCGAACCTTAGTGGCAGTTGTTATTTTACGTCACTAGATTTAGCCTCGGGTTATTACCAAATTCCCATGGCCCCTGAAAGTAAGCATCTCACAGGGTTTGTTACGCCTGATGGGCATTACGAATTTAAGCGCATGCCTTTCGTGTTGGCCAACGCTCCTGCTATCTTTCAACGAATAATCAATAAAATACTTGGCAATAAGCGATTTGAGTATGCCTTAGCATACTTAGATGATATTCTTATTCCTTCTGCGAGTATAAAGCAGGGATTTGAAAGATTGCAGGAGATACTGGAACTGTTACGTAAATTTGGATTAACCCTTAAACTGTCCAAATGTAGATTTTTTGACACTTCTATAAACTATTTAAGATACGAGATTTCCAATAATGGTATAAAGCCCGGTGAAGCAAAAATATTAGCCGTTAGAGAATTTCCCACCCCTACGAATTTCCATGAAGTGCGTCAATTTCTCGGCCTCACGGGTTATTTTCGTAAATTTATTAAAGGCTACGGAGAAATAGCACAACCATTAACTAGTTTGTTAAAGAAACATGCAGTATGGCAGTGGACGCAAAATCATGAAAAAGCTTTTACTTTTCTTAAAGAAACACTACAAACATGGCCAGTACTAGCGCTGTATGACCCAAAACTAGAAACGGAACTTCATACTGACACGAGTGCCCTTGGTTTAGGCGGTATTTTAATGCAATGGCAAAGGGATCCGTATGTTTTGAAGCCCGTTGCTTATTTCAGCCGACAGACGACCGTAGACGAAAGACATTTCCATTCATATGAACTAGAAACCTTAGCGGTCGTCTGTTCTCTGAAAAAGTTTAGGGTATATCTCTTGGGTTTACCGTTCAAAATATTCACTGACTGTGCAGCTCTAAGAACAACATTAACAAAAAGAGATCTTATCCCGCGCATAGCCAGATGGTGGCTACAGATCAATGAATCCAATTTTGAGATTGAATACCGAGCAGGTACTAGCATGGCACATGTAGACGCACTAAGCCGAAATACTACGTTAAATAAAGGTGTTGATGAGGTAAATTCTGCTCTGGTTTATAACATAGAAACGGGAACCTGGCTACTAACCTTGCAAATGGGTGACCCTGAAATATTGCGGATTCTAAAAATACTTAATCCAGAGGTTGATGAAGAGTGTAAGGAAATAAAAGATAACTTTGCCATTCAAAATAATGCACTATATCGAAAGGTTGATGGTCATTTGTGTTTGGTAGTACCAAGGAGCGCGAGATGGCAAATTTGTAAAGCTAATCATGATGACATTGGGCATCATGGTTACGCTAAGACTGTTGAAAAGATAAGAAATCAATACTGGTTCCCTAAACTAAGACGTTTCGTAAAAAAATACGTATCAGCCTGCATAGTGTGCTTATAACAAGGATTCTGCTAGTAAGAAAAAGAAAGGTCATATTTATTCCATAGAAAAGATTAATATCCCCTTTCACACAATCCACATAGATCATCTCGGACCCTTTGTCAAAAGTAGAAATGGTTTCTCGTATATATTGACTGTAGTAGATGGTTTCACGAAATATGTATTTGTTAAGGCTGTGAGAGATACTAAAACTAAGACTTCTATTAGGGCTTTGGAAAACATATTTTATGACTTTGGTGTACCAATTAGGATCATCTCAGACCGTGGCACATCTTTCACCTCGGCAGCCTTTAAAACCTTTTGTAACAATCATGGTATCAAACATGTTCTTAGCGCCGTAGCCTGTCCCAGAGCAAACGGGCAGGCCGAAAGGTATAATCAAACCATTCTGAACGCGTTAGCAGCTATGGCTCCGAGCGCGACTGGGACAGGTGCGTTGGTAAGATCCAGTGGGGAATCAACAATACTGTTAACTCTACCACCCACAAAACTGCGACAGAAGCTTTATTTGGTACTAAAATGAGAGATGATTTAGCTAACAAACTGGATGTACCTTCAGATACGCCTTCTGCCGATATGACTCTTTTAAGAGAAAATCTTAGTGAACATATTAAGAATTCTCAGGCAAAACTAAAACAACAACATGATTCCGCGCATTCACCTGCTACTAAATATAATTTTGGGGATTTAGTTAAGGTCACTAGAACAAATTATTCTAATGATGGGAAAAGTACTAAGCTTCTGTCAAAGTTTGTGGGTCCGTACAAAATTGTTGAAGTTTTGGGCAACGGCAGATATAGAATAACCGATGTGCCGGGCTTTAATAAGAAAAAGAAGCCATATGAAAGTGTCTTTTCTGCCGATAGATTAAGACCATGGATACATATTAATGCTTTAGAAATTAATGGTAGTGACCACAGCGATACAAGTGAAAACAGTGACAATGAATAGACATGTATTTAACATGTGTAATAAAAAGTGGTATTGAAAATATTCTTTATTTAGGCACTTTTATTTATATAAAGTTGGTTAATAAAATGATACTATGTGATAACTATACTCGATTTATAAAATTATGTTAATTAATATTATGAGGTACTATTTTGCTTTGTATATATTTATTTTTTTATTTGATTTATTTAGATAATAATTTAGAGCAAGATTTATCCTATTAATAAATCACACTGTATTTGCAGATGTTCTTCTTCAGAGTGTTATGATTCTATGTTAATATTAGGTGAACTAATGAGTTCAAAGTAATTAAATTATTTATTGTTGTAAATAGAAATTATGATTTTACCCAGTTTGTATTACGTTGGTTAGTATTGTTCTGATGTTACATACAGGTATTGCAAAAGTTTATATAAGAGCACTTAGTAATCTACCTATTTTAATCACGTTTAATTATATAAATGCTCTGTCACAACGTATTTTAAATAGTCTAGTACGTGTAGAAATTTAAATATTTTACTGATGTCAAATTCAAAATGCGAGTACATACAAATTAAGTTGTAATTAAATTAAGTACTTTGATACATGTTCAGATTTAGTTAGATAAATGCTTTGAAACGAACTGAATTGCAAAGCGAAAGTTATTTATAGATATTATAATAATTATGTAGAATTGTGTGCGTCAGGCGCCGCACGGTTGTCGGACGGCCGAGTGTTATGATTTTATATTTTATAGTAGAATTCTGGATTAAAAGGCGACACCAAGTGACGTCATCGTGGTGGTATGATGTCGCATGGTGGGGGTAAAAAAATGTAAGGTTAGTGCGATGACGAAGAGGGGAGTTCAGTTCTGTTCGGGCGGTCAACTAGAGTAGTAATCAAGCTGACACCCTGTCATTTCGATTCAAGAATTAAAATAAAGTTACTTTGTGTAATATTGCTGGAGTTTTTATTAGATTATAATTAGTTATATTAACTATTAGAATTCTAATGACTATGGGTACAGTAACCTGATCTGATGATGAAGTAAGGAGCTGTTCCATGGAACTCCTCAGCAAGTAGTGCGACTGAACAGCAAGTAGTAAAACGAACCACGGTGAAAAGGGTGTTAAATGAAGACTTAGGGCTTCGGGCATATCGAAGAAAAACAGGACATCGTTTGAATGCTCGTCTAATAGACCTGAGACTGAAGAGATGCCGCGCTTTGTTGAAGCGGTACGCGGGAAAAAAATATCGGGAAATTCTTTTTTTGGATGAAAAAATTTTTACCGTAGAAGAGAGCTACAACAATCAAAATGATAAGGTGTATGCACACAGTAGTGAAGAAGCGAGCAACCGTATTCCGCGTGTCCAACGAGATCATTTTCCATCCTCGCTCATGGTATGGTTGGGAGTTTCTTATTGGGGCTTCACAGAGGTACATTTTTGTGAGAAAGGTGTAAAAACGAATGCAGTTGTGTATCAAAATACAGTCCTGACGAACCTTATGGAACCTGTTTCTCATACCATGTTCAATAACAGGGACTGGGTATTCTAACAAGATTCGGCGCCAGCTCATAGAGCGAAGAGCACACAAGACTGGCTGGCGGCGCGTGAAATCGACTTCATCCGGCACGAAGACTGGCCCTCCTCCAGTCCAGATTTGAATCCGTTAGATTACAAGATATGGCAACACTTGGAGGAAAAGGCGTGCTCAAAGCCTCATCCCAATTTGGAGTCACTCAAGACATCCTTGATTAAGGCAGCCGCTGATATTGACATGGACCTCGTTCGTGCTGCGATAGACGACTGGCCACGCAGATTGAAGGCCTGTATTCAAAATCACGGAGGTCATTTTGAATAAACTTTAGTGCCATAAGAATCTATGTTTTGTTGAGTTCATTTTGGTTTATAAATGGTTACATAATGAATAAACTTGTTTCAATTATTTTATATTAAACATGTGACAGAATTTATGACCTGACTAGGTATATCAAATTTCACGATGATCGGATAAACGCTTCGAAAGTTACCCTTGGAGAAACAAATATTTTTATATATAAACAACTGCATTACCACTGACTCATTGACATCATTGTTCTCCCAGATGCCCCCTTGTAGGGTATAAATGTTTGGTAGGATCGTATAGATAGAGGGAGTTTCTGTGAGTTGGCAAAAAATCATAAAATCCCCCTTTTGTCCCCCAATCGCTCCCATCTACCTCGTATCACTGAAAGTAAAAGTCTTAGAGCATTAGCGCGAGAACTAATATTGCTAATGACATTTTTTTATATCCGGAACCATTAAAAAAATCGTCGTTCATGCAAACAAAATTTGTTCCATACAAAATATTTTTGTGCAAATACCGTACACCGTATATTTCGTTTGCCGTAACTTTTATACTGTTTTTGTAGGGAGCCAAACGGCTTGTGGGTACTATAAAATTTATTTTACTTTAATTTAATTAATTGGTGGAGGGGCATGAGATAACTAAATTTTCAAGTTTATGCGACATCCATCATCATCATCATTTTGAGATGTCCCTTTTTAGGCATAAGCATAAGGCAACTTTCTTAGTAAATTTTCAAGTATATGCGACATCTACAAGGATCACTTTGAAACGTCCAATATTTTTTTTTAGTTTTTGGAGGGGCATAAGGCAACTTTCTTAGTAAATTTTCATGTTTTTGCGCCATCCATCATCATTTTGAGACGTCCCATGTTTTTATGTGATTTTGGAGGGGCAAGTATATGCGACATCTACAAGGATCACTTTGAAACGTCTAATATTTTTTTTTAGTTTTTGGAGGGGCGTAAGGCATCTTCTTAGTAAATTTTCAAGTATATGCGACATCCACAAGGATCACTTTGAAACGTCCAATATTTTTTTTTTAGTTTTTGGCGGGGCGTAAGTCTACTTTCTTTGTAAATTTTCAAGTATATACGACATCTACAAGGATCACTTTGAAACGTCCAATATTTTTTTTAGTTTTTGGAGGGGCGTAAGGCAACTTTCTTAGTAATTTTTCAAGTATATGCGACATCTACAAAGATCACTTTGAAACATCCAATAATTTGTTTTTAGTTTTTGGAGAAGCGTAATGCAAATTTCTTAGTAAATTTTCAAGTTTATACGACATCCATCATCATCATTTGGAGACGTCCCATTTTTTTTAGTTTTTGGAGGGGCATAAACCAGCTTCATTAGTAAATTTTCATGTTTATGCGACATCTATCATCATCATTTTGAGAAGTCCCATTTTTTTTAGTTTTTGGAGGAGCATAAGGCAGCTTCCTTAGTAAATTTTCATGTTTACGCGACATCCATCACCATCATTTTGAGATGTCCCACAATTTTTTTTTTAATTTTTGGAGGGGCTTAAGGCAACTTTCTTAGTAAATCCATTTTCGATATTTTTCCACTTGGATTTTTTCATTGTATGTTTTTTCCATTTTGATATCCTCTTTGATGATTGCTTCTTCCACTTCGATATCCTCTTTGATTGCTTCTCCTACTTCGATATCCTCTTTGTTTGCTTTTTCCATTTTGATAAGCTGTTTGATTGCTTCTTGCACTTCGATATCCTCCTTGATTGCTTCTCCTACTTCTCCTCTTTGTTTGTTTTTTCTATTTTGATATCCTCTTTGATAGATTCTTCCGCTTTGATTACCTTTGATTACTTCTTCCACTTCGATATCCTCTTTGATTACTTTTTTAAATTTAATATCCTATTTGATTGCTTCCTAACTTCGATATTTTATTTGATAGATTCTTCCACTTCGATACCTTCGTTGATTGCTTCTTCGATTACGATATCCTCTTAATAAAATTATGATTTTTCTTAAAAAACTTTAATCGCTCGTATTTTCTAAACGGAAGCAGATAGACATAGTAAACTATTAAAAATGGTAGTACAAATTTTTGGTGGAATCGTTTTTTTATTGTCATCATCGACTTAGATAAGATAAGATAAGATAAGATAAGATAACTCTTTATTGTACACCAAAGTAAAATACAGTACATAAGTCTTACAAATAGATTTAGTACAATGGGCGGTCTTATCGCTAAAAGCGATCTCTTCCAGACAACCTTTGTATGGACAGGATAAAAATGTAACACATGACGGCGGTGCATCTATATAAATTTAAAAACATATCTACATACTATAAACCTAAATTACCAGTAATAACACAAATTTAATTTAAATAAGCAACTCTAAAAGTGGTTATGATGAATTAACAAGCAGCTACAACTTCAACACAAGGACAGATAATGGGTGTGCACTTTTGTTTTAAAATTACTAATAGACTTGGATGTTCTTATAAAGAGGGGCAAAGAGTTCCACAATCGTACGGCTGTTACAGTGAAGGATCGACTATAAAACTCTGTCGTATGGACAGGAGTTTTAAGTTGGAGGGAATCTGAAGAACGCAAATTGCGATCATTAGCCTGGTGGAGAAACTCAAAACGCTCCTTAAGATAGAAGGGAGAAGAAGGGTTAAAAAGGATGTTATACAAAAGGGACAGTATGTGTGCATTCCGGCGAAGACGGATGGAGAGCCACTTGAGCTTTGTGCGAAAATCAGAAATATGGTCATACTTGCGCAAGCCAAATATGAACCGAATACAGAGGTTTTGAAGGCGCTCAAGTTTGCTCAGTTGGGCTTCAGTGATGTCAAGATAGCAGGCGTCGGCGTAGTCCAGGATTGGAAGTAAAAGGGTCTGTGCAAGCGTAACCTTGGTAGCAGTCGGCAAGAAGTTACGAAGTCTCCGTAAAGATCCAGATGATGCAAATACCCTGCGGCTAATTTCATTGATACAGGGAACCCAGGTTAAACAGGTATCCATCTGTATTCCTAGATTTTTCACTGACTGGGTGATGTCTGTAGGGGTTCCGTCAAAAACTATGGATGGTAGTTGTGCAAAATTGATTTTGGAGATCTGTATGGAGCTACCAATTATAATGGCCTGTGTTTTGTTTGGGTTGACTGTAAGGCCAAAGGATTTACTCCAGTCACATATCCGGTCAAGGTCAGTATTTAGTAAGCTAATGGCTCCGTCAATATTTTCAACTGTAGCTTGAGTATAAATTTGCAAGTCATCTGCGTACAGGTGGTAGGAAGAAGTTAAATTTTGTGAGATAGAATGAATGAACATAGCGAATAGGAGAGGGGATAAAACGCCACCTTGTGGGACACCGGCAGAAAGATTGCACCACGAAGAGTAAGACTCTTCAACACGGATGCGCTGACGGCGCCCAAACAAGTAACTATGAAACCAGTCAATTGACATTGGAGATATGTTAAAGGAGCATAAAATACCCAGAAGTAGGTCGAAGTCCACATTATTGAAAGCGCTGCTGAAGTCAAGGAGTATCATTGCTGTCAACTTCTGACTGTCCATCCCAGACCAAATGTCGTCTGTTATTTTAACCAAAGCTGTTACGGTGCTATGACCTGGACGGAAACCAGATTGAAAAGAATTTAACAGGGAGTTTTTGGAAAGGAAGATACTTAACTGTTGATGAATAAGGCGTTCAAGGATTTTAGATAAGTAAGGAAGGATTGATATTGGACGGTAATCAACAAAAGAGGAAGGATTGGATTTTTTAGGTAAGGGAATAATCTGAGCTTCTTTCCAGGCATCGGGAAATGAGCCAGAATTGATAGAGGAATTTAGGATATGCGTAATAACGTGGATAATTTCATCAAGAATGGGAACAATCATATTTCGACTGATACTGTCATTGCCCACAGCATTTGAAGTAATAGATGCAATGCTCCTTTTAACATCACAATCGTCGAATTGACTAAACTGAAACTGAGGGAAGTCTGGGGTTGGCTGAGAAGAAAGATATTTTAGTGTATTGAGCTTAGTTAATCCATCAATATTTGAGGAATATGAAAAGTGCTGATTGAGTAGATCAATGTCTAAGTTTTTAGGAATAGATTCTTGTTTTGATTTACCAACACCCAGTGTTTTAAGAAATTTCCATACTTTGGATGAATCATTACTTTTATCAACAGAATCGTGAATGAATCGGCGTTGTGCATCCCTACACAACCTGTTGCAGTGATTGCGGCGATCGTGATATTTGTCCTTATTGACCTCCGTAGGCTTGCATGCCATTCTTACTTTTGCCATAGCCTTTTTGTGCATTGCAGTGCGGATTTCGTCCGTAATCCATGGCGCAGGGAGGTGTTTAATTTTGATAGCACGTATGGGTGCATGTATGTCGTAAAGCTTGTTGAGTTGACTATTG
Source organism: Philereme vetulata (assembly GCA_918857605.2). Classification (NCBI taxonomy): domain Eukaryota; kingdom Metazoa; phylum Arthropoda; class Insecta; order Lepidoptera; family Geometridae; genus Philereme; species Philereme vetulata. Next base: position 1,395,028 of record OU975460.1, on the reverse strand, counting down.
AAAGAAGCTACCATGTCATCGACGTTACAAGCACTCATGACCTCTGACCAATCAATATTTCGGGCATCCTCACGAACGTTCTCAAGGTTCATTCCACCAAAGTTACGCTGCATGTGGATTTTAGGCTTTGCTTTCGGCGGACGAACTTTGTATGACAAGTAGATCAGATCGTGATAAGAGAAAGCAGCCGCCGAAGTTTGACCATGCTTAGCCACATTGTTTGGCGAAGATACGAAAATTAAGTCAAGAAGAGAAGGAGAACAATCCGGAAAGAAGTGAGTAGCTGTTAGAGGAAGTATGGTCAAGTTGCTAGCCTTAGCGAGATTTTGAAGTGAGAAAGAGCGAGAGTCCTGCTTTAGGAGGCAAGTGTTAAAGTCACCCATAATAATGGTGTGGTTATAAGAAGGAGTAAGGTCTTCGAGAAGCCTTTCAAGAGACAGAAAATAGTTGTTACGAAGGTGATTGCTATAATAGACCCCGAGTAGAATTTTGGTGCGAGAGAGATGAACTTCAGCAAAGAGGTGTTCGCCTGTGCCGGGAGATGGTGGTTGTGGAGACATGTGAATCACGGAGTAGGGGATGTGCGCGCGTAAGTATATAGCTACGCCTCCACCACGTCCATCTGAGCGGTCATTTCTTATTAAAATAAAACCTGGCAACGAATATGAAGTAGTCGGCAAACAGGGTTTTAACCAAGACTCGGAGACTAATACAGCATGAATGTTAATTAGATCAAAAGACGCCAACATATCTGGGTAATGAGCCGGAATGCTCTGCGCGTTAATGTGTAGGACATTAAAATTTCTTGAGACATCTCTAAACTGTGTTTCAAGAGTATGGAAAAGAGTTGGAATACTGCGAAAACTGTCGTCGCTGCTTGAATCATCATCATTAGCACAAGACAAAAATGATAAAAAATTCTCATCACCACTTGAAGATGACATAAAATAAAAACTTAACTTAATAAACAACAAAATTTATACTTAACTAAAACTTATTAACTAAACTACTTTTATGCCAAAATGTATTAAGCGTTCCTGCCAAGTGTCTTGGTATAGAAATCCACATAAACACTACAAGTTTAGCGAGAGTCGATACTAAATTAATGTAAAGTTTGGAGAATAGCCATTGAAGTCGTAACCACACAAAGAATAAAGGTGAACAAAAAAAAAAAAAAAAAATATGAATCTGTGGTGTTTCATAGACTTGACAGTGACAGCTAATAATGCCAATGAATGAGTGTCAAGAAGTTTTACAAATGAAAAAGTCAGCTCAACCAACACAACAAAAAACGAAAATAAGTGAAAATTTTAGGGTAATGAAACAATGGAAAAAAAAAAGTGGTTGGGTATTTGGATTACCTGCATGAAATAGACTACCTCTTGAGCGGACTTTGCTTGATTGCTTGGCACATAACATGACTACTTCCTGGTCGTCACTACACGTCTCGATTTCGGCGCAGCAGAATCCTTGGCTGTTGCTGCTGTCGCTGGTTTCGCAGCTGCCGCCGAGGGAGAGGGCCCTGCCATCTGAGCGCTTGATATTTTATCAAGATCAGCCATGCAGCTCACACGGCGCCTGGTGTCATCGGGCCCAATGACGAAGACGTAGCCCTCGCGTGTCCAGCTCTTACTGAGTCCAAAGCGTTGCCTGGCTTGCATGAAGACTTCGTGGCGCGATCGAGTAAAAATTCAGAAAGAGTTATGCCCGTGTTTTTAAGATTGGTCTTTGCAAACCAAATCTTATCTCGAACAGACACATCCCGCAACTTCACAAGAATGGGTCTGGGCCGATCAGATGTCAGACGGCCCATCCTATGACAACGATTAACTTAGATAGGTATCCTTTTTGATTTTTCTTTCATTTCAGAATCTTCTTTGATCGTGTTTTCTACTTCGATATCCTCTTTGAATGCTTATTCCACTTCGATATCGCCTTTGATTGCGTCTTCCACTTTGATGGCCTCTTTGATTAGTTCTTCTATTTCGATACCCTCTTTAATTTCTGCTTCCATTTGGATATCCCCTTTGATTGCTTCTTCCATTTAGATAACCTCTTTAATTGCTTTATATACTTGTATATCCTCTTTGATCGCGTTTTCTACTTGGTCCTTTTTGATCCTTTTTTTGATATCCTTTTTGAATGCTTTTTCGATTTTGATATCCTCTTTGATGATTGCTTCTTTCACTTCGATATCCTACTTGATTGCTGCTCCTACTTCGATATCCACTTTGTTTGCTTTTTCCATTTTGATATCCTCTTTAATAGATTCTTCCACTTCGATAACCTTTTTGATTGCTTTGTCATCTTCGATATCCTCTTTGATTGCATTTTTCTTTGATATCCTGCTTGGTTGCTTCTTTCACTTCGATATCCTTTTTGATTGTCTTTTCTATAGACAGAAAAACACGCGAGCTGCGAGCAGCTCGCGCACCACGCGACCTCTAGTATACATATACAACGCCAATTTGCTCAAGTTGATTTAGAAATTTCGCTTTGCTCGATCAATTAGTCAAAGATTATGAATAATATTTTTTTTTGTTTTGTGGGAGACTCACGAGATCTCAGTTCGGGGCGAACCACTAGTTATTTTACTTGTAGAAATCTTGTCAGACCATTATAATCTCAGTCCAGAGTGAACACGTTCTATCTAGACAAGCTGGCTCCCTCTTACACCTTACCATCAAGTGAGTACCTAAGTGGTCAAATGCTTAACCAATACAATTAAAATAGAAATACTTTAAACTACAAATGAAGATAGGTACGAAGATACCCAATACACTATAAATTAACATTTTCATTTGATCGACATGACAAAGGATCAAATTTTCTTGTCCTATAGTGAGGTGTATAAGACACAAACACACACATCCGCAGGCAGCGCAGCGTGTTCAACGGCCGGCCGACTTCGTAAATATCTAAACTTGACAGCGTTAGATTGTGGAATACCCTCTTAATAATAATTTATTTAATAAGACAACAATGGATATTATATAGACAACCATTTTGTTAGTAAACAGCTTAAATCTAGGGGAGTTAGTACTTAATTACTAATTGCGATTTAGTCCTCTGCTTCAGCTTCCAGATCAGAGGACAATCGAGTTTGTTCGTTATGAGTACCTATCGGTCACAGGTTACCTATCGGAAATAATATGCTTAGTATAATGTATGTTTCTATACTACCTTTCGATAACTACTTATACCTACCCAAACAGGAAGAGACTAGCTATCCACAACACCTAGTGTGCGATTTATACATAATCTTTTTTGAAATTAATTGCTGGCAGGATTTTTGAGTTTTTAAAAGGGGTGATTGTAGTGTGTGGAGTATCCTGTGTTCCTGCAGTATCTAAGAGGGCAACTGAACACCACCTACCTTTGCTGGACCTTGCAGAGACCGAAGAGAAGTTCCTGGCGTGAACGGTACGCCAGACAGTCCAGGTGAAGTGGGTAACAGTTGCACTGCACGACAATGAGTCCACACACACAATGCCAGAACTTCTAGCGTAAGGATATGACACGGTCAAATTGATGGCAAACAGAACGTCTGTTCACCTCAACGCGCAAAAGCTTCCTGAAGCGAGGCGCGGTGCGTGGGTGGCGCGGGCGCGCGCGGTCCACCGTTGAAAAGGTAGGTGGTTTATCAACTACCCTCAATTCAACTGTAGAAACTGAACACCTATAGTCTAACTTTTTATTAGCTGCAGTAAAATAACGTTTCTAAATGTCATTCCGTAAAATAATGTTGCCAGCCTAATCTCAATAGGGATGTGATTCAGTTCACAAAAATTAATTAAATAACATTATTATGACGTTTTTGTTTCATTTTGAATGTACCTCCCTATACTTCCACTAAAAAAGATCAATCCTCTAGTATAGTAATAATAATAGGTTAAAAAAATACATTACAACTTAATATTAAATCTCAAAAAAAGAACCAAACTGATTATTCATTTATGATTCACTCATTTAGCTACATCCCTATTTATTTTTCTTCAAAAACCGGCAACCCACAAAACGTCATTTTACTGCAGCTAATAAAAAGTTAGACTATAGTGTGGGCCCCACACTGTGGGGACTAGTGTTGTTTTATGTAACCTACCTACTTCAATGTTCAACCTTACTAATTATATTTTCTTTTCAACACACTTGCTCGTAAAGTGAGCCTTATTACATCGTTCTTAGGGCCATAAACCGAACTATAACACACACGTACATAATAATATTACACACTAGTGCATAATAGAATTATCCCTACAAAGTTAAGTTAGTATCAAACTGCAAATTATATGTGAGTAAACAGAACATTTTCAATTTAACCGGGTAATACAGTTTTTTTTGTAACAACAAAGAGGTTTTATGGCGCTGAAAATCCTATTACTTTTTGGAATAAATAAATGTATCCCTAAATAAGACGAAAAAACATTTATTATAATCAAATTATTTATAAATTACAATAATTTGTTATAAAATATAATTTTCAAGTAGGCTGTATGTATGGCTTTAAGTAATCAATCGCCTTACATTTGATGCGTGCAAAGAAAAAAAAACTTGCGCGCCATTTCCCATTTTTTTGTTTGTATTGCATTTGTTGCTGTGTGGTAAAAATTTGTAAAAATGTCAAGTTTTAGTACAGAAGATTTGTTTGTTCCTTTCAAGATTGTTGAAAAAGTGCGTATGAAACTCGTGAGCAACTTGCTCATTAGACACTCGGCTGATTTACGCCCTGGCCTACGGCTCGGGCTGCAACCCACAGCCTCGTGTATAATGTAATGAGCAACTTAGCTCACTTGTATCATAATATAATATTAAAATGCATGCTAGCTAAGTACTGTATAACTAACATAAAATATTGTACACGACGTAATTTTGTTTTTTTTTTATTAAATTATGGGCTCGCTTGACCACTACCTTGCCAGGTGGTAAGCGATAATGCAGTCTAAAATGGATGGACCACACCTGCCTAGAAGAAACTTGTTCGCCCGCGTATTGCGTTCCACCATTGGAGCCCCAATATATTTCACTTGCTAGCTAAGCTAATGACTTGAACTTTAGTGCGCTTGCAAATTTCGGTTTAGCGGAACCGGTATAGAAGTATGATGCCGAACATGACGCACTCTGTGTGGCTCTTATCACAAAATAGATAGGGACAGAATTAAAGCATAGTACAGACGCACACACAAATAGACGAAGCTTCGAACAAATTGATCCGTGATCTTCGTACGCGCTCATCTATGTGTGCGTACGAAGATCTCGGATCAATGCTCGGAACTGCTTTTACTTGTACTAAGCTTTAATTCTGTCCCTATTCTGTGCTCTTATCCTGTGCACAGGCTAAACCTAAAACTTACATATCCATAACTCTCTTGGCATTATTAGTTGGTGCAGCCGCAGTGAAGTACTGGCTGATTGGTGTACTATGCCGGAATGCCCTTAGCGCTCCTATAGCTTCCTGTTTCGACTGGATTTTGAGCTTCAGGTCTTTGCAGATCTGTTTGATTTCATCAGCCTTCAATATTTTTGCGTACTCTTCAAAATTTAAGCTGTTTATGCCTGTAATATTTTAATAGATTTGTAAATTCTGTATTGATGTATTGAGCACTCCACACATTGGCCGAGCCATGACGAACATTGGCTCAAATTCGTGAAAGATGTTGCTATAATTTCGTTTACGTGTAGCAAAGTGACACAAATATAGGCAAAAGTCTGAAATCCAGAATAACTGCAATTTGTACCTCAAAAAAAATACCTATTAACATGAACTCCCGTTACCTGTAATTTTAATGAAACTGTCTGTAGGTCAGTTGATTATTTATTTCAGGGTTAGTTGATTATTTATTTCGTGGCTCTATTGTGATAGTCAAAGATTACGAATGATATTTTTTTCTTTTTGGAAGACTCGCGAAATCTCAGCTCGGGGCGAACTATTATAACTCACCAGCAACAGCAGACGGTGTGATGAACCCATTCAAAATCAATGAGTTCATCATCTCTTGAAAAGTTGCATCATCAATAGCATTCTTCTTATCACCACTAATCTGCATCAGCTGTTCTCGGCGGTACCATCCGGGCTGCCTCCAGTACAGGCGACAAACAAGCCTTATACCAGGCTTTGTGATTTGAAAGCATTGGCTGAGCTTAGTTTGGGATGATTCCATTAGTAAATGCTTTACTGAGTAATCGTTGAGGTACTTATTGATGGTTGTTAGGAGAAATATACCTGCAAATTAACAAGTATTAATCAATAATTTAACAATCCCTACCCTTTTTTTCAATGAATCGTTAAAAACTGACATAGTTAAGAACCACTCCACTTATACTAGATATATAATAGTCTATAAATGAAACAGCATCTTAATCAGATCATCAGATTGGGAACTATGATGCCACAGACAGACATAGGCGTCAATCTTATAACACCCCTCTTTTTGCTTCGGGGGTAAAAAACGAACTAAATAATGTTTATGTATTTGTATTGCGAGCCATTGATTGGTAAGACACACAGGATCACGGTGGATGGCACAAGCTTCGGGAGGCCTGTACCCACTAGCAGGTAATGATGATATAGTCAGGCCGTAATGATGATGATGATGTATTAAATAAGAATTTCAAATCTCATCTTCATCTTGACATTGATTCTTCCCAAGGCCCAGTAGCTCGATAAATGTTTTAATGCAAAGAATAATCTAAACACCCAAACTGATTCTTTAGCTATTTTTTAAAATGATGCCTTTTCAGGGCAATGACAATTCACCTGGTTCTTAACTTCAAGGTGAGGAATGAACCAATGACAGGATACAGAAAATTATATTGTACCGCTTTATAAAATTAAATTAAATATAAAAAATCTCAATTGAAAGAGTTTTATACAGAGTTGAGAACTATTCAACACTTACAATTACACAATAAGTAATTATAGAACTTACTCTTATCATCCATCCCTTCACAAGCATCTCTGAAACTGTCATCCGGGTACACCTGTGGCTGATTAAAAGACTCTCGAGCCAAGTTCCTCTTCACTGGAGTTCTTTTTGGTACACTCCGTTTCTTAGTTGGAGAGTAAAACTTATTTGAGCTAGGACTTTTTAAACTGTCACTTGTGCTTTGTAAGTTTCTATGCGGAGTCTTTCGCGGCGTATTTACTGGCGTTTGAGGACGCACAGGCGTTTGAGGGCTCAAACTATAGATGATAGTTGTCTGAGACGCACTCGAAACAGCACCATCACTTTTGATGCTGTTTTGACTTGAATTGAGCAACTCATCAGTCGACAATGTTGCATTCTCATCATCACTACTCAAGCATATTACTTCGGCTTCTTTTTTAACTGGACAGTCAGTTGGAGTGGCATATTTGGGAGATTTTAGAGCAGTCGGAGTCTTTAACAAGCTCAAGCTGCGACGTTTCTTAGCTACATTGATATTTTCATTCATAATCTTTATGCCTGAAGGATTTAAACTTGATTTTGATTTGAAATAGGTGTCGATGGATATTTGGCGGCTCATTTTGTATATATTTTTTTCAACTAATCACCAAACAGGTGTAAGAAATAGCGTAAATCCATTACTTTGTCAAACTTTCACTACTTACTACTACACACTGCATACTTACACTTTTTGTTCACTTATTAGAGGAACGTTAATTCAAGAGAAAATTTATTTCTGAACACAATTTTCAGCGAAACACTTTATAAAAGCAAACATGCGTCATGCCTGCCCACTGCAACTTCTGCTGCTGCAACACGTAAAATAATTTGTCTCTTTGTATTTGACAACAAAACAAACAAATACAGCTGAGGGCTTAGAATATTTACACTAATTATTTTAGTGCCATTCATTAATCTAAGGCTGAGGGCGTACTGAGGGTGATTGATGATCGACTCTGACTGACAATGACTTAAATACAGACCGTAGTTTGATTCTCCATCATCATGGGTCTTCAGCACTTCGACCATTTTGGTTTGGGAAGTGTCGGTAAGAGTCGAACTTTCGTGCTTAACCCTGGCTTCAACCAACGTCAGAGACGACTATCTCTGAGTCACGGCGTGATGTCCGGAGTGCCATCCTGGCTTGACCTCTCAGACGTTACGTGGCCGATGTCTTGGCTAACGTTGGTCCTCTTGTGGTATACGCTATGGAGAGGATGGTGAGCACAGGAGCTCCCGCGGTAATGGACGCCAGGGAGTTCGAATGTCAAGTGGCCGTGCTTGCAGCGGAGCGATGGCGTTGAGGTGAGCGTGGCGCAATCGTACATACGGCGCGCTAACATTACCACAAAGTCCTTAACGCTGGACATCTGCACGTCGCGGGCGATGACGTTGTTCCTGGCGTAGCGTCCTGCTCCTGTGCAGACATGTAGGGCTATGTTTAGCTGGGCTTCTATCCTCTTTTTGTTTTGGTAGAGGAATATAGCGCGTACCACGCTGGTACTGCATAGGTGAGCCGCGAGCGGATGTAAGTTTTGTAAACCCCCATCTTAGTCCTCAGCGGTAGTCTCGAGGTTAGGACAGGTCGGAGCATAGCTCTGGCGGCGCGCGTTTGTTGTAACGTGCGCTCCACCTGAGGATTCATCCTCAACGACCTATCGATGTCGATTACGTACGATACAGACAAACAGAAGTAACAGTGTCCATCATAAGAAAGCGTAAACGGTTATTCGTCTACATAGGCTGTAAGAGCGATAGAGCGTAAACGTACGTACATTTGTACTGCTACTCACCAATAGATGGCGGTTATTATGTTGCAGTATTCTCTAAAAACAGATTTAATGAAAAACGTCTGAAGGCTGCTGCTACTTGTTGGCAACAGAACTGGCAGTATGAAATCATACGTTATTTAAAAAAAAAAGAGAAGGGATATTTGCCAAATTTATCGTTTAAGTTAAATAGTAGCATAGTTCAAGTTGGCTTAGACTACAATTCAGTAAAATCAATTGAATTTAGTTTTAAAATGTCACAGGCTAAGAGAATATCTTTACGAAGAGATTTCTCAATTCGTAAACTGAGTTATGGCCGTCGAGCTAGTAATTATCATAAACCGGTTAGTGAGAATTTAGTTTTCTAGTCTTAACTTATTTTGACCTACCTACTGTTTGTTCTTGTTAGTAGACTCTGCCCATAGTAATAGCATTTCCTGCACAAGAGTATTGCAGCTACCTAGCTATAGTATTGATCAAACTACCCACACATAATAGAGTAATACTACATTGGGCCACACATAATGACGGAGCCTAAACCCAAACAGGTGCGGACCTACCAACCAACTTACCAGCTCAATTCAAGAAACCGTTTCAATGTGGAAAAAGTGGAGAAGATGCTCAAACGAATAGTTGATTCAGAGTTGGCAGAGGTTGAATACAGTGAGAAAATTGTTCCAGAACTATGCATAACGCTGGCCGAAATGATACGCACAGAAGTGAAAGAAAAAAAATATGACAGGTACTGTCATTTCATTATTCAATCATTATGTTTGTTTACAAAATTGGTTGCGAATTATGTAAATGGAATTTATTCAAAAATGTTTTGTACACCCTCTATACGATGTACTATCGACAAGACCCAAGGGTATCCAACTTTAAAACATTTTCATTTGCATTTTTTGAATGAAGCTATTCCATCCCTTTTTTGGTTTGACCAATAAGGGACATAAGTCCCGTTATTTGGGTTAACCCTTTGTCTTAATAACACATTTATTAAAACATTACATAAAAGGTAATTTATTTTTTATGGTTGGTTTTACTCTTACTGGTAATTGATGGACAAATCAAGTAAACTTGATATTAGTCCACTGCAAAACCTACGTTCTGCCGTTCCTCACCGGTGTTTCGGTTATTTCGCTGTATTGTTGCTTCCGTAAACCACAGACCAATATAACTAGTCTCTGCGTAAACGGAGTTTTTGAAAACCTTGTTTCATCTTAGACCGCATCACATCATCACTTCCTATCAGGTCTACAGGATGCTTCGAAATATATGTTAACCTCAAAAGGGATAATTATATGATATATGATTATATGAAATGATTTCTATTTCATAAAAACTAATCACGTTTGATTTTAGCATCCTGGACTTTGTGGTCTTTTCTCAAGTCAGCTATTTGAGTACTTAGAACTTGTTTGTATAAAGAATGTACAAATTCCGGGCTTAAACCTTCAACAGCTGATTACGGAATTTTTACAGAAACAAAAGCATTTTTACAAAGTTTTTCTTCAATAAAAATCACCTAATTTGAAAATACATTGCTATTATAGTTACCAACATATTTCGAAGCACCATGTATTATATGAAATATAACACCTCGGCTACACTGTGCCCCTGTCGGCCAAACACATCCCTCCTCGCGCGATTATTCGCTCCATAGGTAGGTTTAAATAGGTAGGTACCTAAGCACACATTGCTCAGGACATTCAATACTGTAGATATTTTTCAAACTTTCGCGATCACTATACTGTACCTACATAGGTACTCACATGATTAGAATTACTATATTTAACCTTTGGTATGCGGAAGCGCTGATCAGTGCTTTCATAGTTATATGCACAAGCTCTGATCAGTGCTCAGGTGACCTGCGAAATTTTATTTATCGCGTGCATAAGTACCATTTTATTTATTATACCGATGCGACGCGACGCCAACCGACATTTTTACCTATAGGGTTCATTCCCGGGAAATCCCGAGCCGAGAATTCTTGGGAAATCGTACGCCTTTGTTCCCGAGAAATTAAGCTCGAGAAAAGTCGAGAACTCAAGAAATCATATATAAATCTAATTATAAAAAATAGTATTTTCAATTTCAGGAAATGTAATATATAAAATAAGGATCCGGCTGTCTGATAAAGCTCTAGATGATTTCGTTTTTCTATAGGCATATTTTATCAGACATCTTATTATTTTGTATGTATGTTCAGATGTTGTTTTATAGATCTATCAAAGTCATTAATATGTTGATTTTTTTCCTAATTAACCTGTCAAAAATGGTGCTGTGATTGTAACTAAATACAAAGTCTGCATAGTGTTAAATTTTTAATGTTTAGATTTTTTTTTGTTTTCTTTGAGAGAAGTTAATTTTGTTGATAAAAGTTTTATGATTATTTTCATACTTTTATTTGAGAGAAAACCACTTAATTTATTGATTTAAAACAAGATATTTTTTTATTTCTACACCTTTTTATTTTTGTGTCGACCTTTTATACGAAAAGATATGCAAAACATACATGTACCTGACCTAAATTTCTCAACAACCCGAGAAATTAGCCTCGAGAATTCTCGAGACACGAGAAATTGATAAGCTCGAGAAATCATGAACCCTAATTAGTAATGACAGTCAATGTAATTCGTAATTTTATTTATGAACATATCGCACGTGTAAAATCGTTAGGTACCTACAACTAGAATTTTTATGAGCGAGCATAAAACGGTGCTCGTCTGCCCTACCTCTCCCTAAGCACGCTCGGACGCCGCATTCTACCACATATCTGTCATATCCCGCCAGATTTGCATAGCACAGCGTAGTAAAATGTAAACATTAATTTCGTTTTATCATTTGTCCGTGGAGTGTCATGAACATTGATTTTCCTCGCGCATGCGCTTAGTGCCAGTGCCTGAGCCCCCACTGTCTGATGCTAGCCAGCCACGTTGCGTGCATTTATCTCCTGCGTACCTAGGTGAATCATGGTGGGAAAAACTAAGTAGGTCTAGATACCTAGGTAGTACCTATCTAGATACCTAGGTAGTAATGTAGGTACTGACCTGTAAAACAGGGAATCAGACTGTTCATACTCCTAAACTTGACTAGACTATAAAAGACAATATAAACTCTATAATGTAATATAAAGTTCATCGACGATAAATAAACTAGTGGTTCGCCCCGAACTTGAGATCTCGCTAATCTCCCATAAAAACAAAGAAATATTTTTGTTGTCTATCAAAATAGTGCCACGATACGCCGAACCAAATAACTTGAGCTACAGTTTCATTCAAACTACAGCAAACGGGAGTTCATGTAATTAGTTTTTATTTTTTGGGGTAGAAATTACAGTTATTCTGGATTTCAGACTTTTCCCTATATTTTTGTCACTAAAGCTACACGCATACTTAATTTCAGCACTGTGGGGTCACAGGTGTACCCTGTGAATGTTGTCAAAGTTCAGTTTTTATTATGGCTAATAACATAAAAAGGTTTATACTAAAAAATAAAAACGTGGTCGAAATTTACTCACTAAGCCTTTTTATTAGACATTCCACTTGATCGGATAGTCTCATTTTGTTTTTTTTTACCCCTTTTGAACCTCAATATCACAACAACCCCCATAATTTTTAGCTCATCTTAGTCACACCAAAATTGTGCCATCACTATCTACCTAAATAGCAAATTTCACGACGATCGGATAAACACTTCGAAAGTTATCCTCGGACTAACAAACATACAATCCGCTCTCGTCGGGATGCTCATATTCTAACTCTTTTATATAAAATTATATTTACTTCTTCTCAGAAACAATGCTTTGAATTCCTAAATCTATCCCATACCCGCAATCTGCGTTCTTCCACTACTCTCCAGTTGAAAACTCGAGCCCATAATTACAACTTCTTTAGTAACTCGTTTACGGTACGGGCTGTCCGATTATGGAATGACTTGCCCGTTTCCATCAGACTTGCTAAATCTTTACCTATTTTTAAAAATGAGGTCTGCAAACTATACTTAGCGGCTTCTTTAGAGTAAACATTGTACCTATTTCCTTTCGATATTTATTGTAAAAGTATATGTATATCCTACTAATATTATAAACGCGAAAGTTTCTATGTATGTATCGATGTTTGTTGCTCTTTCACGCCGAAACGGCTGAACCGATTGCGATGAAATTTGGTATGTACGTAGATCATAACCTGGATTAAGGCTACTTTTTATTGGCAAACCATGCATGCGAAGCCGCGGATTGGTCAGCTAGTATTTTATATATATTTATGTAAGTATATGTAGGTATATTTTAGGTTTAGGTATTTATTTATTTTTATCCTACATAAATAGGTATATAATGTAACACCGACTCCTCACACGTCTTTTCAATCTAGTACATCCAAAGGTTGCCTGGAAGAGATCGCTTTGAGCGATAAGGCCGTCCATTGTACCACCATGTATTAGTCTTTAAATTTTTTAGGTTAAATTATTTTAATTTGGTGTAACAATAAAGAATTATCTCTCTCTCTCTCATACATACATACCTACAACGCCGATTTTCTCAAGTTGATTTGGAGATCTCGCTTCGCTCGATCAACTAAATAAAACCAAAACATAATTTGGATAAGCGTGTGTTTGACCGCGCGCAGTGAAGGGTTCCATACTACCTATTACTAATGGCGGGTTCCTTTAACAGTCGGTAACCGACTACGACTCGCCTTGAAAAAGTGTCAAACTTTTGACACGTTTTCAAGGAGATACGAGTCGTAGCTGGTTACCGATGGATATAGGAACCCGCCATTAGTCAGTAGGAACGTCATTTTATAATAAGTACAAGGCAAATTTTGGTCTTATTGTATGAAAATTAAATGAAGTGTTTAGAAGCCCAAACTGCAGCCATAAGTTGGTCGACTGTTCGGAAACTAGTAAATTCTACTCAGCTTTGATCAACTAGGACAATTTATTTGCTACTCAACCCATAAGTTTACTAACATGATCTTTCTTGTAGGACAGTTATACTTACATTAAATAATTTCTGATTCTGTGTGGGGATATGATACCTACTATCTTTTGGCCAATGAAGATCCTTTGTTGCAGATACAGAATCATAGTGTCAGTCAGTATCGGACAGCGCCGGAATCAAGGCGTTCACATGTTTCATTCCTTCCTCTGGGACTACGAGCGAGATACCTTCGCCTCACACAACTTTGAAAACTGCCATATTTTCGCTAATGCCATCGTATATGGGATTTATTTAGATTAATTCATGAATACTTACTTACCACTGGAAAATTATCACTACCACAATGTTTTTATTACCATAATGCAATATAGGTGTTCCTACCAAGTTCCTCCAAGGGTGTCTTGAGTACCTATAACTCTCAACAAACCAGAAGAGCGTATGATCAGACAGCAACAATGTGCAAGGTAAGATACGACGTTCCTGATTTGCATAATCTTCTCTTTCGTTTCTACCTTCATAATAGTTACATTCGTAACAGAAGCCGTAGACTGTTTTCGGTTACATTTAGTAGAACCGTTTCTCGTTCAAAGTCTCCACTGCCCGGCACCCTCGCCGCCCTCAACAGACATCTTGATAAGAACCCAAACTGTGATATCTTCGCAGATGAACGGAAGAATTTAATGTTGGTATGCGTGAGGTTTTGCGATAGTGATGAATTAAAGGATGCTTGTTTGTTTCGCTTATGTTAGTATTATTTTACCAATTTAAATTTGCTCAATAATTCTCATTGTCTATACTAATATTATAAAGAGGAAAGATTTGTTTGTTTGTATTGAATGGCTACTTTTTACCCAACTGCGCAGAAGGGTAATGTTTTTATTGAAAAACTACGCGTGCGAAGCTGCGGATTGGTCAACTAGTCTTTTATATGTATATTTTTAGTCATAATTAAGTAACTGATGTAATTGGTTTATTTAAATCGTGTTAGTTGCTGAATAAATAGGTAATTAAGGTGTTTTTGAGCAGGATTGTTTAACTACCTACCCTACTTACTAATTTTAATTACACATATATTTGTTATCAATCTAAAAGAAACTAATAGGATAATGAAAACTTATTACAAAAGGGATAGGGCAAACAGCGTACACGCAACGAACACACTCCCACACTTACCTACATTCACTGAACATTCCATTATGACCATAGTCCGGAGGGAGGTATAGGTACGCCATCATACAGGTCCATCCTAGTTTGGGTACCTATGTTTTCCATCCTGAATTGTATTATAACCTAGTAAACCATTGTAATTTTTGTTTGTGAAATACTGAAGTTTGTTGCTGAATAAATAAATAATTTATTTATTTTATTTACATACATATACCAAATGCTATCAATGATTTTATTATATTGATGGAAGTCATTGAAAAGATGATTTAACAGTGATGGATGTGACATCGCTCCATTGAAACTTCTTAATAATTTTAATAGTAATTTTCAAAGAAATGTAATTACTACTTGTGTGTGTGCTTGCAGATATAGGTAGGTAGGAATAGTTCTCTCATTCCTATAATTTCTGTTGGACAATGAACGAGAAGTTTTCTGAGAATCGTCTTATCGCCAATGTTGGCGTTTGTTCAATCAAACCAACTTTCTATACTTGTACAATTAATTTTCTTTTTTTATCTAGTTATTGATAATTGTTTTAAAATAATTGTAGTCAGGTAAAAGAGGGTTTTAAAATAAAAGACATCCATAAGCATTTTTACAGATCATACATATTTATTAATCCATTTCATAGTATAGATATCACACTGGCCCGCCCTTACAAAAATAACTGTGTAATACATTAACGACCCAGCCTGTTGATCCGCCGGCGTGACGGCGCCGGCTACCCACCACTGCGCTTGGGAGCTCCCCCCAGCTTCCCTTCCACTCAATAAATATTGGCATCAATTTCTTCGATACTAACCTACAACAATTTGGACACATTCAACGGCGCGGTCACACCAGCCCTCAATACTATTGAATACCATCATATTCTTACAGGAGAAAATTCTGAGATAATTCTAAACCATTATACAGGTCGATATACAATTAATTAAATATGTTTACATAAAAATTCGCACATATTTGACACACAAAGCGAAGATTACTGGATAAGAAGACTAAAATTAGCTAAGATATTGGTCCGAGACACTGAAGCGAGATATCCGCATACGGTACGAAACTAGCACCAAGCCACCGTACGATAAACAAAGCATCGCTGTCCTGCCACTCGTGATATTACACAATACAAAAGCTATCTATGATCAGTGCCACCGCTCGCGAGTACCTCACAACCTACTGTACTGTACGGTCGGTACTGTCTCGCCCAACCAGGATTGTCGACTGACGCTCACGTACACGGCCCTTGCAAAATAGTTCAAAAATGGTAAACTTTTATAAAAAATTGAGTCTGTCAAAGGAGTCAGTGCAGCGGTCGTAACATCCGTGAGCGCGTTGCGTGCATTTCTATTTGAGCAGCATTGGGAAGTGAGATTTACTCCGGCGGACCGGACTACGTTCAGCCTCTCAGAGTTTCATTTTACATCCGCATGATATGTGTTACACAGATAAATTTAATAGTACTGGGTACATACACCTATAACCATAAAAGTACATTATATGGCGGTAAATCGTCACTTACAACCTTAAGAAAAGTAAATATACGCTAAATATCAAAAGAAATGCAGTGAATATTGGTATCAAAATATAAGTCCTAAATAGTGAGAGTGTTCGTTATTAGTAGATATGTGATATTGTGTAAAGATACAAAAGCTTCTATCATGAGAGTACAGTCATTTGAAATATAAAAATATTACTTACATTGACGATGACATCGATAACACTGAGTGAACTTACAATTAGCCACAAAAATACTCGACTAATTTGATCCTAAGCTCGCCCCGAGTCGGAGTGCCGGGAGTCGAGACTTGCGCATATTCCCGGGACGCACGAATCCCTCACCGCACAATGACTGGTGCGTTCAAAATTAACTGTCAAATCTCTTCGTAACTATAAAATAATTTACAAAACCCTCCAAGTATAAAAAATAATCGTATATTAGGTAAGTAAAAACATAAAAATGTCATGTAAAGGCAGCATCAAAATACCGCAAAACTTCTAGCGTTCCTAATACAAAATATCACACTGTCGATTCCATTGTTTTGTAATTGGAGTAAAGGTGTGTGATGCGGCGACGAGTGGAGCCCGAGGGCCCGAGGGCGGGTGTGGGACTCTTGGGCCTAGTTTTTAAACATTTACTAATAAAATATTAAAGCTTAACATACATAAAGATTAAGCATCTCTGCACCTTAGATATTACAATAGCCATTTAAAATAACTGCAGGTTAAAATATCTCATCTTAAAATAAAGTCTTAAACATTAAACTATAATAAAAGACTTGTATCATCGAAACAATTCTTAACTTAGGCCAAAATAAAAAAAATAGAAAAAATAGAAATTCATTGTTAATTTCGCTGTCATATCGAAGGACTTGATAATTTTACCTTTAACGAAAAGTAAGTGAATGAAATTGATAGTCATCATTGCGTTTGAAAACTAAATTACAAGTAAAGATTAGGACATTGTTCTAACGATAGATCCAGATTGCGATGCTATCGATGTTTTGATGTTTGTGACAAAACAATGTATATCAGACTTAAAAACATAATAAACTGTATAGTTTGGTGCGCGCGCCGGTTGTACGAAGCGCTAGCAAGGCGCCGACGCGGCAATGTCGGTAAACGAGCAGCAACAACTTCTAAAATAAATCAATTGGCGGTGGTTTGTCTGTTCAGTCCTCAGGGGAAACAATTCAGCTAGATTCTTTCTCCTTCTCCTTAGACTCTGAAAAATAAGAAAACATGAGGAGAATACAAACTTTCGGAGTCGACACCACCTTGATCTGCTCGTTAATTATAGCAACACTATACGCTATTTTAATTGTTAAACGATTAGTAACTATTCTTACTAATAAGGCGATGATATACGCACTAGGTATGTTAAATACATGTCGTGTTCTAGATGAATAAATTCTAACTTCATATTTATAAAGCCTCCATGCCTCTCAAGTGTATTCTCAGAACTCATAGATATTGCGTGCGATAGTTTTGTGATCTGACCAATTTATAGCGACGCGACTCCACGAGCGAGCGCGTTAATCCTTACGAGGATGTATCCATAAATCTAAGACTTCGTTGGATGCGCTATCCTTCAGACGATCTATCCCGACTTCGCATGACCAAGCCGTCTTGGCTAAACGTCGTACAGCCTCTAGACGTTGTATGTTGTTTAAAATTGATATAAGCGTAGCTGTGGTGACAAAATGTGTAAATGAGAAGCTCATTGTAGGCAAACTGAACCGCTAGTTTTGGAATATCAAATATTACCTTTTCTGAGGATCAAAGATGATTAGGTATGTGATTTACCTGAGGATCCATTAAAGCGGAGCAGTAAAAAAACACACTAATGAAATATGTTCGTTACCATAGCTTACTTTTCGCGCTCTGCTTCAGTGGATGTCCTAAGAAAAGTGTATTTTTGTTGGCGTAATAAAAAGCGTGATTTGAAACACTGTAATCTTTATCTATGCAAGTCTAAAGGCTGTAACTAATACGTTTGAAAGCCGCAACGAATGCGTTTAGCCAATCGATGCGTGCGTAGTTAATTGAAAAATAAAAGCCAAAAAATAAATAAACAAATACCTGCGTATGAATATAATACATGTGAAGCCTCTACGCTTACGCATGCCTGGTCATGGTTCGAGACATACCTTCGTCACTGTTACCATTAGTGAGCGGTTCTTCACCGTTCTTGTCACCGTTCTGCTCACCATTCTGCTCACCATTCTGCTCACCATTCTTTTCACCGTTCTCCGCTGGCTTCTTCTCTTCTTCCTTAGCTTCTTTGTCCTTCTTTTCCTCTGAGCTCTCTTTGGCAGGTTTCTTTTCCTTTCCGGACTTGCCCTTTGCGGGTGTTGCAGGCTTGGGTTTTGGCTCGAGAGATGGGTCAAGGACCAGCTTGCCAATGTTTTTGCGGTCGTGCATCTTTTGCATGGCTTCGCCAACCTAAGAGAGAAACAATAATCATAATCACTTGGTTGCATATTATTAAAATTTCGATTAAAATATTATTCTTACATTTAAAGACGCTTGTCAAGTGAATAAACAATAAAAAGCGAACTGTAACTTCATTTACATGATTGCAAATTGCAATGCTCTACATGGAAAATGAGGTCTTCGTTATCAATGGCCTCCAAACCCAGTTTAACTTATCAGCAGCAATAACAACCCTGGAAAATATGTATAAGGCATTTTAATGTTCACTTACGTCTTCAAGCGCCCAGGTGGAATCAACTAGTGGCTTGACCTTGCCCTCGCCCCACAGAGCGAAGACGCGCTCGACGGCGCGGCGCACGTAGTCAGCGCGTCCATGTTGGAACAGCAGGTGTCTCAGGTTCAGACCAGCAAGGCTCTTGTTTTCGTCGAACAGCTTGATCGGGGACACTTTGTCTACTTGCCACCACTGTTTTGGAAAGATAGGAATAATAAAAGTGGATTAAAAAAAGTATATGAGACAAGGTGAGTGAACATATTGAAACAAGATAGGTAAATCGTAAATATCGATAACTTAATATAGTGCGGTAGTGGTACATCCCTAGTCTGACTTTTATCGCAATCAATAAACCATACAATTTTATAAATATCGATAACTCAGAAGCTGCTTGCCACACATCAATCTGTAGTTAAATTATTTTTATTATTGTTGCAAAGATCATTAACTGAATAGTCTGCTAGCGAAAAGAAAAGCTGATATTCCGATCGTCTGCACTTTCTTAGCTGGATATAAAAAACTGATGCCATCTTGTAATATGGCTTGCGATCAGACGCTGTTTATTCATCTTCAATGGTATATCATTGCACAGCAAACACATGGCAACAACACTGTGTAAAGAAATCACCCTCCAGCGGTTCTAATATCATATCCAATGATAAATTTAACTTAAAGGTGACAATAACCTATTAAGTTAAGCACTGATGGTCTTTAATTTTCCAGCAAAGCTAAGTTTAAAACGATCAGATTACATAATGATTAAATACTCACTGCACGCGCGGCGCTAAAGAAGCTCTTCGTCTCGCCGGTCACGATGTTAGATGATCCTGCGATAAACACCATTGTTTAGCTACAAATATTTACACAGGGCCGTTTGTAGGAGAAACACACTTTTAGTAGACTAACTAGTTCACACAGAGTTCTGGTTCAAATGGATCACAGATCAGGTCAGGTACATAACAGCTAATTTAGGTCCAAGACCCAAAGTCACGAACCATTCAGTACATTTAAGTGATTTCCAAGGTAGTAAAAATTTCTTGCCACAACATTTAATTGACGACATCTTGCGTCATTCAGCTGGCATTTTGGCTTCCCCAGTCACCTAGTTGCCAGTACTTATTTCGGCTCTGGTATGATATGATGATAGTTTGTATAATAGTTGATATGGTGCGGTACATAGGACGCTCTCGCGGAAGTGTAATCTAAACATCTTTTGTAAACTCCTTTTGAAGACTATCAACATTGACCAAACGCGCCCAAAACTGTCGGTAATGCATATCAAATGTATGGCTAGAAAGTGTAAGGTTTAGATAAAACTACATATTTCAAAAAATAACGAAAAAACGGTACGAATAATGATTAAAATAAATCACGAAATTTAACGTAAAATATTTAATTATGATTGAAAGTGAAATATTTTTTCTTTTAAGAGTTGACTATACCTCAGCCCAAACTCAAATTTCACCCCCGCTACTCCGCGCGCCGCTGCACGTCCTATTTCGCCGTGGTTCATGTGTTTGCCGGTTTTTTATCATTCAGTCCCTTCATTATCTTGTTGTGTTTATTTCTCATTACTGCGCCTTTACAAATACCAACTAAATATAAATTATACCTAAGAATTACGTGTTCGTTTGGAGCGACAAGCGTCACGGGTATCCCGTCTGAAAGCCGAGGCCAGACTGAATCGCGGAACGGGCGTCCGGAGCGAATGGTTTCATTAGTGCAAAACTTAGATATTTTCATTTTATGGTAAAATCAAAAAGTATTTTGAAAATTTAAAACACTGGTGCCCTTATTTATGTTGTGTAGAGTTACTGTATAAAGTTTCAAAATAGAAATTGTAGTATTCATCGTATAAGAATGGTTTTAAGATAAATTTGGAGTCATATTTGGATTTTTTCTCTATCGAGAAAATTTTACGGAATCGTGTTTTCACAACACAGGCGCTCTAGCACGTACCCTTAACTATAACATATATGAATTACAGATTGAAAGCACACAATTTGTTGAACAAAACATTGTTTCTCAAAAAGCGATTTAACGTCTCCCCAGGTATAGTGCGCCCTTAACTTTAGAGTCCTCTACTTATTTGTTATAAATAAAGGTAGGTAATGCTGGGCATTTATAAATGCATAGATTTGTCCTAACCGAAGCAGTCGTTTAAGACGGTTAAATTAAAGAGCTTGGCTCTTGCCCATGCTTTTAATGATGTCTTTCCGCTGGTTGAGGTAATTACCATTAGTTTACATTTTCATTACAATCTCTTAGGTAAGTATATTGTTTGTAGTGAAACGTATCATGTATAAGAGATCTACATTTAAGCCATTATGTCATATGATTGTTTTTATTATTAATCATAAAGTAACTTACATAAAAGATAAATACACTGAAAAGACCTTGGAAGGTTTATCCAAAGTATTCCTCTTTAGTAAACTATTGTACGTAAGAAATTATCGTAAACATTCCACTGTTTCTTTTGCATTGAATTGTTGCTCCAAGCGTTATACCTAGCAGCATTTGCATGTTGACTACCTCCGTGGTGCAGTGGGCGAATAGCCGGCTGAGACACAGTAGGTAGCGGGTTCGATTCCCGCCGCGGAACCAATGTTTACATGATCTACAGATATTTGTTCTGGGTCTGGATGTTTTTCTATATATGATAAGTATGTATTTACAAAAAAAAGTATATAAATATTCTATCAGTTATCTGGTTCCCATAGTACAAGCTCTGCTTAGTTTGGGGCTAGATAGCGCTGTGTGACAAGTCCAGGAATATTTTTTTTATTTATACAAAATCTCATGAATACATGCAAACTTACAATGATGCAATGATACTATAATTTGGATAAGTTTGTTGGAAAGAAGAAAAATTCTCCTATTAAGTATAAAAATTGTCCTATGGAACAAGAATATGGCTCCTAGATGGCTAAAAGTTCTTTCTTCCCCGTGGTCAAACTTTTTAGTCTAACTAATTTGTCCTACAGTAATAAACTTTCTTCGTTGTCAAAAAAAAGACTAACGACCTACTGCCATCCAGTGGCAGATGGTAGTAGATCTTTAGTTTTTTTTTCTCTATTTAAGCAGGTTGACCACAAGGAAAATTATTCCTGTTGGACAAACCTGTTAGAATTAGAATATGTATGGTAAGTATCTTATATTAACTCACCATAGAGGATGTATCTGCCCATGGGCTTCAGCAGCTGGTATCCACGGTTGCACTCCTCGCCGCAGAGACAGTCTAGCACGATGTCCACGCCATCAGCGGACACCCTGTTCAAAACATACCAATGAGACTCGCTATATTATCATCCACCTGTCATTATCTATTGAATGTCTAGGCAAAGAAAGCCCCAGGCCTTCTTCTTGGAATTTTTCGGTATTTTCCTTCAGTATCTGAATAGTCTAAACTAACCGCATTGCACAGAATATTCGTTACTTCAAAAAGAGATCTAGGGCAAAGGCAAATACGAAGGAAGCCTATACTCAGCAGTGGGTACCCACGGTCTGTTAATGATGAAAGAATTTAGGATGTGGCTGGCGGCTATCACTACCTACCCTTATTTCACAAACGATAAATAAATAGAACCAAAAAGCTTAGTTTGGGCACACAAATGGGAAGTTAGTTACAAACTGTTTCATACAAGTTATTTGGGTCTTAGTATGCCGATGACAACAAAAAGTAACTTGACTTTATCTGAAAACCTATTTGCAGAAGCAAAAAGTTAGTAAGTTACCTCTTAACTAAAGAATCAAATTAAAAGTGATACCAATGTAGACCGATTCAGTATCTCGCAACACTGCCATTTTGTTGTCCCTTGAGACGGGGTACTAATAAAATAATATTTTTTTTCGATTACCTACTGGATTGGGATAGATTAGATTAGATATCAAATATCTTGATTATAGTTTCAGTAACTCGTCCCAACATTCCTTCTGCAACGCGTTTGAATCTCTGCCGAATATAATTTAATCTAGGTAATTTGCATTCCATTTATCTGTTCTCTATAAAATCTTTTAAACAATATTTTTCTTCGTAAGAGTACATAACGTGTGTTTATTTACATTGAACTTGTGTGGCTCCTCTGTTTACGCTATGAAGAGCTTCACCAGATATAAAAATATCTTTGTCTATTTACGAGAATTAAATGACGCGGTTGTTACGAAGCAGCTGCCCTAAGGAGCGGGTTATAAACGGAACAATTAAACTGAACGACCACGTTAACGAGACCCCAAGATTATGGACATCTAAGCAATGAATAGAGCCTTAGAGAAGCGATGGAGATCATGTTGCAGTGGTCAAGCTGATATCACACAGACCCGAGCACTGAAATATGTAACTGTAATGACCAGCAATTAACAAAGCTTGGGATCGGGAACAATTTGGTTCATTTGTTATGGAGCAAGGAACAAGTGGAACGAGGATCAAGATTGTTATTATTGAAATATATTATGCGAACAACTGATTCATTGTCCGGCTGCACTGACACATGTATTACTCGTGCGCGATAACTTGGGACCTGCTAGGAATGCGACTCCCCGACCGCTTCCCCTGCACTTCCCCGATGGCGCCCGTATTGTACCGTTCGCATCACTATTTTTTACTAGGGTTTTTAGTCTCGTACTGGCCTACGTCACGTAACGACGCGCTCTGGAATTCTTTTAGTTTTCGTTTGTGTTATTGTTTTGTTGTTGTAGTTTTTGTTGTTATAGTTTGTGTCATTGTCAAGTCAACCATGTGGACAGGCTTCGACAAAAGTATTGGGACGATGACCTCTTACAAGAGACGAATAAATCGCAATTAATTGTAAATTTATCGGATACCTCTTCGTCAAGTGATTATAGTGAGACTGAGGACGAAGAACAACCTCTAGAAGGCATAAATCCACTAAGTAGTGACGAAGATGAGATAATGTAAATAATAGATAAAATAAATGTATAAACTTAAACATTGTATTTTTATTTTATTCAAATAGTGTAAAAAAGATAAGATAAAAAGCAGCGTCCTCCCTGAGTAACATAATAAATTAGGTTAAAAAAAACAAAGACGAAGCCGCGGGCGGCTGCTTGTTATGTTCGCTTTTTTGCGGGCGGTACAAACACGCCAATATGACGTCACCGCGCTCAGGTCCCAACTTATCGCGCACGGGTAATAGGTACCTACCGTTGGGCATGTGTTCGTTTATTTTATTTTCATCGAGTCTGTTAATGCGCAGTTTACCATTCAACGAAAAAGTGCTTGTAAAAAAGATGTTCGTTTACACTTACATAGGAATGTATCTACCTTGTGCACAGCTTTACGATATGGAATTCAAATCTCGGTAGATGAAATTTATCGTGACAATAATGTGAAGATACACACATAAAAATTCTCACATTGTAGGTGCACATTTCACATGTGTAACATAAACAAAGGTATTATTAGTGAGGAGATGAAGGGCCGGCGAACGGGTGGTTATTTTAAACTCGCGTGATATCATGATTCTAATCAATCCCTTCGTTTTTAGAACCAAACAACTTCCCAGTCAAAAGCAGTCAAATTATCTATAACTTTGTTGCTCGTTTTGTTTCGCTCTCACATTTAAATTAAGTTATCGAAAGAAAAACAAATAAGCATCCTCGAGCAGGTGACTGTAATGTGGACGAGTTTTTTATCGCTTCCTATCAAAACCGAGCACATTTTAAATTGGCATCTGTTCCAAACTTTTTGCACGATCGAATTTCATACCACCAATTTGATGATCTCATGAAATTGTCGAAGGGAGTCATAATTCAATCATAAATCGCAAAGCATCTCAACTCAAGACTTTGATACTCGAGTCGGATACGTTCCGACTCCGATTAATTACTTCTAATCACAAGAGGTTCATGAAAATTTAGTATCTGTTTCGCAACAGCTGCACATTTGATTCACACCTTGCATGCATTCATTGTTTTTTTGGTATAACGGGCGGATGTTTTTAATTTATCACTGCTCGAGTGCTCGCACTTTTTGCTCGGTTTTCGAACGCGATCCCTCAAACAGTGTTCAGTGAGATTAAAATGTTTTCTTGCTATTTTACTCCTTACTTCTATTGATAGATGTTATGTAATAAATAATAATATTCTCATCATAATGTGGCATCCATCTGTCCAGTCTTTTTTTATCGTCGATGCCATAAACTTAGCATTAAGGGCTAGTTTCACCACAAGGCCGGTCTATGAGAGCGCTTTCAAGAGAACTTTCTGAACCAAAGGTCATATTATCATAGCTTGAAATCCGATGATTGATATAATACTTTACACACTAATGAGTATTTTAACTTCACACTAATATTATAAATGTGAAAGTTTGGATGTTTGTTTATTTATTTGTTTCTTTGTTACTCAATCACGTCGTAACGGCTGAACCGATTTCGATGAAATTTGGTAGGTAGATACGTAGATTATAACCTAGATTACCACATAGGCTACCTTTTATCCCATAAATCAGTTCGCATGGGATAAAAATGGGGTGTCAAGTCAAGTTGCAACAGCGAGTTTAGCTTTGTTTCTAGGTTACCTACACATTTAGTAGTGTAACGCGTACGAAGTCGCGGACAACATCTGGTAATTAATAAATGTTAAAGGAACTTTTCTTTAAACTAAACAAAATGACGTAGGTAATCTGAAAATAGTCTAATATACTATCTATAACGGGTTTTTTGGGTCTATTTGCACTTACTTTCTGACTTCACTCGTGTAATCGCTGCCTCTCTCCAGGAGATGGTCAATATTGTTGTTGTTTGCCTTCAGAGCTTCGTGCTTGGTCTTGGAGCAGACGCCAAAGACTGTCACGTCATTGACTGTCTTAGCAAGCTGAGCTACAGCTTGACCCTGTTGGAAATAAATAACAATAAACACATGGGATTGAATACGAATGTAACTACTTACCTACTCAAACAGAAAGAGACTAGCTACCCACAACACAGGGTATTCTAGTGTAGCTAGTATTGTTTTATGTATTCTACCTACTTGAATGTTCGACCTTACTACACATCTTTTCTTTGAAATTCATGCTAGCTAAGTACTGTATTACTAACATAAACTATTGTAGGTACACAATAGGTATAAATTTTTAACCGACTCCAAAAAAGGAGAAGGTTCTCAATTCGACTGTATTTTTTTTTTGTTTGTTACCTCAGAACTTTCGACTGGGTGAACGGACTTCGATGATTCTTTTTTTATTTGAAAGCTGATGCTTCCCATGTGGTCCATTTCCATTTGGTCCAGTTCTGACAATGGCACCCATGAGAAAACCATATAAGTCTTAAATTTGTTTATTTTTTATGTTATGTTCGTTAGCTCAGAACTCCGCTAAATATCAACAGATTTGGAAAATTAGTTTTTTATTTGAAAGGATATTCTTTTAGATTGATCCCATGGAAATTTCATCAAAATTGGTAAAGTAGTTTGGTTTTTATTGTTATCTGAAGTCAGTTATATTTTTGTTAAAAAGTTACTTGTGTATTTGTTTAATGATATAAGAGTGAATTGGGCTAATCCTGTTTAGATCATCGTATTTTAGAATCGTTATTCGCAAAAAAAAACATCTGTACAACATCTGTAAAAAAACCAGAACATAAATACTTTTACCTAACAAACGTAAAGGATTCCATTATATTCTACTTACAATGACTTTATGATTCTAATTAACAAAATGGCACTTTTATGCTGGTAAAGTCCTAATTACTTGTTAAGGTCACACAGTTCAGTAATTTTCAAGGTCTTAATTAATAAATGGCATCCCAACAATGATTCAGATCTACGAGTGCTTAAGAACACTAATATGACTCCTACGCGTGCATTCCTTAAATTAAATTGATGATACTGAGATTAAATACTGCATGTTTTCTAAATGATAACGCACAGACATTACAAGACGAGCTTGCAAACTTTGCACGAGCAGGATAGGTAAGTTTACTTACCTATTTATTTAGAATATTTTTTTTATATGCAAAGGTACTAGAGTCTGTCAAACGAAAGTAGGCA
Source organism: Philereme vetulata (assembly GCA_918857605.2). Lineage (NCBI taxonomy): Eukaryota > Metazoa > Arthropoda > Insecta > Lepidoptera > Geometridae > Philereme > Philereme vetulata. The sequence continues at coordinate 1,368,013 of OU975460.1, read as the reverse complement.
CTCGCATGTTTTCGTAACTTTTTACATGGCAATACTAATGTGTTTCCACCTACGGACGCTATGTTCTACAGCTGGGTAAATTTAGGGTGGTATAAAATAATAATTGCACGTACTATAAATAACTATAATAATAACGAATTGTAACCCACTATTATCAACTGCAGATTAATAATATTGAACTATTTTATAGGTTTTGTCATTCTGAACCGGAAAAATAGGCAAAAAATGCCTTTTCCCGAAGATGTAGGCAAGAACCACGGATGACCATTTCCCATGAATCTGACTTACTTCTTTCGTTTCAGTCACTCTCTTAATATGCTTCAAATAGGTCGTCGTAACTCTTGACTTTTTTCAACACATTAGGGAAAATGAGAATCGGAGTGTGGCATCATTATTATTCCCTAATGTTTGGGTTGCCACGCTGATATTTTTTGAATTTGCCGCGATTTTTCAGGGTCTACTTTCATTTGACAGACTATATCTAATCTAATCTATGAAATCTATGTAGAAGGAAGGAATCCTAAGGCCATATAGAGCAGTGGACGCCAAAGGTTGATAAATATGAGGCAAAGGCATCACTTGTTTTTCCAGAACTCAAAAGCAGTAAAAAAGAATGTCTTTAAATTTGTTCTGGATTTCATGAAGAAATACCTGTCGTAAAGTACATTCTGAACCAATTGAATCTCAATAACAAAGATTACTCAAGAAAGCTACTTTAAAAATCATTTCTGTTTCTACTTCTCTAGCTCGACGTTACATTAGTAAGCGTCATACAAACGTCAAGCTTTGAGTAGAGGAAAAACAAATTGTACTTAATTGTGTTACGTACGTTGATTAGGACACGGGGTGAGTGTGCGTGCTCAGTATTACGTTATTGCCCGTTAGTGTTAAAAAGGTGTTAAATCGAAGATATATGATAAAAGTTTCAAAATTGTATGATCGATTTGCTCACCGACGCCGACGTATGAAAGCTAAAAATGTTATTCAAATTGAATACTTATAGGTTTAGACTACTGAGTGTACCTACATGATTGTTGTGTATGCGTGTGTGCATGTGTACCGTTTGTTGTGTATGTGCGAGTGTGTGAAAAGGTGAAATATGAAAGAATGAGTCACACACACACACACACATACACACACTCGCAAATACACACAAAAATGGAACACATGCACACACACATACACACAGAAACGGAACACATGCACACAGCATTCATACACAATCATGTACACTCAGTAGTCTAAACCTATAAGTATTAAATTTGAATAACATTTTAGCGTATATACGTTTTAGCTCATTTTAGCTAAGTATCTATAAACTAACTTAAATTTTTCTTTTGCCATTGTTACTTTTTAAAATGTTTTATTTTGTATTAAAATATTAAGTAGGGAACAACAATAGTACTAGTTTAGGAGACGGGCGCTGAGACTGCTACACAGTTTTTTCTAACTTTTTGCAGCTGCCATCCTTCACTATTTGTTCTTGATTCCTATGTGTTTTTGTACCAAATAAATATTTTTAATTTGGTTTAAACTTATTAAACTGTAGAATGAAAGAAATAGCAACTAGAAAAAAATTAAAAGCAGCTTGTCCTGATCCAGCTCTATAGCTTTAGATTTATTGTTCGGCCTTCCGCCATTGCGTGTATTTGTAAAACAAATAAAAAAAGCTTTTTGAACTAATAACTACCATCTATGTAGACTCCAATAGCAATTACACCATATTGATCAATGGAATTAGCGGTTGCCACGTACGGGTCATTTCCCTATAAATTGATTCCCCCTCCAAACTAATGTTGCTAATTAACGTCCGAACCCCACCCAATCGTACATAGGTCGTTGACATGCTAGGGTATGATGACGTCATACCTAGAACATTCCTCACATTTTTCTCACCCGATACAGAGCAACAATTAGACAAGTGCATTGTTAGCGCGCTCATTATACTCTCACACACTCCTTAGACATTCAGCAGAGCCGAGGTCAATGCCACTAAAATTATTTTCGGCTTTGCGGATTTTGTCATGATCTTAATATGGAGCAGGCCATATAACTTATTTAAAATCCTTGCGAATCTGTTCTCCTTTACTTTTCGGCTGTTTGAAACGTACTGTCCGTGAAATTATACTATAAATCAATCACTTGACAGCCACTGTTCCAACATTGTACTTACAACATCCAACACCACAAATAGATTTTTGACTTTACTGCTCCCATATCTTATCAACAGCTGCCATTAACACTTTAATAGCACCGGTACTTGACATGGACATAAGAGCTTCTGAACTCAGGTTCTAACTGGCTTGTTTTAAAAATAACTACAGGACTGATTGAGTGTAAGGACAGGATATTATAGTAAAAGGCACTTTAGTATTCACGGATAAAAATGCCATCGAAGTGATCCTCGCTTACCAAGTAAGTTATTTGCCATGCGATAAACACCATGCGATATTCTGTAAGTAACGTCCTCACCATTTTATGATCAAAATGTCGCCAACAAAACTTACAGTTAATCGGCTTCTGCTCACGCACGACTGTGCTATCCGATTAAAAAGTACCCTAAGATTGTTCTATTCCTACATATTTTAGGACATGAACTAAACCATCAATTCACATCACACTATTAGAAATGTAAAAGTTTGGATGTTTGTTTATTTATTTGTTACTCGTAATGGCTGAACCGAATTTGTTGAAAATTGGTGTGTTGATAGATTATGACCTGGTTTCAAACAAAGGTTACTTTTTGTAAGCGTGCGAAGCTGCTGACGGAAGCTAGTCTATAATAATGAAGACTTACCACACCACCCCCAGCGGAATGCACCAATAGACTCTTGCCCGGAGTGAGGTTAGCCATCTCGAAGAGCAGTAGGTAAGCGACCACGTAGTTGGTGGTGACAGCGACCGCGTCCAGTGCTGTCATGCCCTCGGGCAGAGCATAGACGTACTGCGCTGGCACTGAGACGAGCTCGGCCCATGCTCTGTATTCCGGGAGTGCTACAACTTGGTCGCCAACCTGAGTGGAGGGACAGAAGCTTTAGGATTATCGTGAATTCTACACAAAAGGAGTGTTACTGTATGGGGCTGGGGAACCATAAACGGTATCCTTTTATTACAATGGTTCTTTTTTCAATGGTCAATTGGTGCTTTAAAGGGAACTCAATAAAACTCTGCTAAAAAAACCTTAAAGCTTCAGAATCCCTCCCCAAAACGAATCGATTAACTTTGATGTTTCTGATAAGACATATAAGTATTTCCATCTAAATATGATTGTAAGGAGCGAAGAACATAACTTGGTAATTTATAATGCCCTCATTTTGGTTCCTAGTTTCCTACTTACAGCGTTTCTCGGAGTTGTCGGACAATAATTTGTAAAGTGTAATATCCATGGCAGCTCTAATGGCTTTTATGTGTTTTGTTATCAAGATTTGTCTTGTGAGATCGTGACAATCATTATAAGTTAAATAATATCTTTGCTGCGATAAACCTTCCGTTTGATAAGGTTTGGTTTATTTTTTGCTCAAAGCACAGGAAGACCTATATTACGAAATGTAGCTTTTACATGTAATTTTGAACCGAAGGATTGTAAATTGCGAGATAGAATCAAAAACGAATACCATTTCAAGGTAGACCCTGAGAGTGAGACCTATAAAATCAAAAGACGCGAAATGTGATTTTCATCAGTAAAAACTGATGAATAAACTGAACAAGTGATAAAAATTTCTTGCAATTTAGGATATCTAGCCTTATTAGTGTCAGGAGGAAGTTACAATCACGTTTTCTACTGTGATTGATGTTCTACATATTTCGTATATTATAGTCCACAATAGAATACTAGATATAAACATTTACTCACTTTGAAGTTAGTGACACCTTCGCCAACCTGCTCGATCTCACCAGCGCACTCAAAGCCGAGGATAAACGGGGTCTTGGGAGGAGAGTCAATGGCACCCTGTCGTACGATCAGATCTTGGAAGTTGAGACCACTGTAACAAAAGAAGCCGGTGTTATTACTTTTATACAAACATTTACTATCAACTTAATTTGTACCTTTAGCTAAATTTAGCAGCGCACCTACAAATTACACATACCTAAGACAAACTGAAAGAAACTCAAAAAGGAGAATATGAAAAACACCCAAAACATTTGCCAGACTAGATTATGATGATCCTAAAGAACTTTTAAAATGTGTACATGTGTTTTTCAATCTCTTGTCTATAAAATTAGATAAGTACTGAAATGTTTTTTTTAAAACATACTGGAATTCTCTCGCTTCTTAAGCGATAAGACAGCCCATTGTACTTGTTGCTTTGTGAATTTTTATTTTCATGGTTGTTTCTTTTGTGGTGTACAATAAAGTGTTTTCATTCATTAATTCATTCGAAAGTTGTACAATATTTAAAAAAAATCATAATTCAAAATCCTGTTCTGCCTGTTCCTTCCCGACCAAGCCAGGAAACAAAGGCAAGAAACAAGGCTGGTTGTTCTTTTTAATTGTCCTCTTATAATAAATAACAATTAAGAAAATAAATAACGTCTAAATTATAACATTTTTAACCGAGTGTAAGCATTTCAATACCAAGCTTCTCTATCATCTAAATAATCCGATATGTAGTAGTGTAGTAAGGTTTTTTATAAAGATTTTGTTTAATTACGTTTTTAAATTTGTTAATTGTCAATTTTTGTACATCACTGAGTTTGTTATAAAAGCGTACAAGTCTACAAGTGGCAACAGCGATTTTATCTTTATTTCTAGTATTAAAATTATGATTATCGCAATTAATTTTTATACTAACTAATATTTTTGTGGATATAAGTAGGTAGTACATCAGATTTTCACTGACACCTTGTCATAATATTTATTTCTTCAAACTTATGGCGTAGGTTATTCTCTGGGGCCCAAATTATAAATTGCACGAACAGCCCGCTTCTGCAGCACAAAAACGGTGTTTATATCTGCAGCCCTCCCCCACAGCAGTATACCGTATGACATACATAATGCTGTGGAAGTAGCTGAAGTAAACGAGTGTCCTACTTACCTTTCCTGAAACTGTTTTATAGTATCAGAAGAAAGCATTGCATTGTGTAGCAACTGGCAAACTATAATGAAAATGTGCTGTTCAATCTATCAGCTTTCATTTTTAGGGTTCCGTAGCTAAATAGCAAAAAACGTAACCCTTATGGATTCGTCATGTCTGTCTGTCTCTCCGTCCGTATGTCACATCCACTTCTTTCCGAAACTATAAGAACTATATGTTGAAACTTAGTAAGTAGATGTATGCTGTAAACTGCATTACGATTTTCACACAAAAATAGAAAAAAAAACAATAAATTTTGGGGGTTCCCCTTACTTAGAACTGAAACTCAAATATTTTTTTTTATCGAACCCATACGTGTGGGGTATCTATGGGTAGATCTTCAAAAATGATATTGTAGTTTTTAATATCATTTTTTTTTCTAAACCGAATAGTTTGCGCGAGAGACTCTTCCAAAGTGGTAAAATGTGCCCCCCCCCTGTAACTTTTAAAATAAGAGAATGGTAAAACTAAAAAAATATATGATGTAGGTACAACCATGCAAACATCCACCGAAAAATGGTTTGAACGAGATCTAGTAAGTAGTTTTTTATAATACGTCATAAATCGTAAACCGCAATTTACCTTTCATTCAATCAACTCAAATATAAAAAAGTTACAACGAACTACAAGAACTTTTATATTATGTTACCTACTTGCTACTACGGAACCCTTCATGGGCGAGTCAGACTCGCACTTGGCCGCTTTTTGTATTATTTGTTTTTGCGCAGTTTTATTAATCGCACTTTATTACTCACTTTATTGTAAGAACCAAACTATTTCATAAAAAAAACTACACCTGCTTTGGATATTATGTATCTAAGTAGGTACAGTAGTTTATTACCTAGGTACCTACTTAATTAATTATTGTAGTATCTGGAATGCGGCAGTGGTTTATATTATCTATTATATCATGTTCATGGCATGGTTTGCATAAAGTAACCCGCATTTAAATGTTTAATCATGATTATGTACCAATCAACATCAATATGGAGGACCATGACGATGCCCATTGTTGCTTCATAAAGTAGGGGATCGATACGGGGACAAATATGTCATTCCTGCACGTCTGGCCACGAGGTTATCATGTATGAAATTGTTCTGCTTAAAATAAGTTAGAGTATATTCAGATAAGTAAGATACAAAGGTCTCTGCCACATATTACCTACTAATTTTAGATGCCACAAAACAACACAATTACACAATACAACTATGTCGAGTATTAACATAATATCATCAGACAATATTCTGTTCTACTTCACTAAAACAGTTTTACTTTTTTAGTTAGTCTAACTAAAGTGTAGAGTAAGTAAGTGAAGTACCTAGTTCTAGTAAAGTCTAGAGCACAGATGCCGAGTAGCCAGACTTTCAGTTTTTTACAAGCTACTTTTTGGTGATTGTGCGCAAGATCTTCATGACCTTGTCCCTCCTTCCCCCTTCCACCACCGAACAAGCAGACGTACCGAGAAGTATCACCCATACCTGGTCGGCATACCACCTTGCCGTACCAAACGATTTGCTTCAATTTTTCTTGTTAGCACAAGTAAGGAGTGGAACTCACTTCCGGCGAATGTTTTTCCAAACCAGTATAATCTTGGAGTCTTCAAGTCCAGAGTGAATAGGTTATTTCTAGGCAAGCGTGCTCCATCTTCAATCACACCTTCACTTACCATCAGGCGAGGTAGTGATCAAGCGCTTGGTTATCATCAATAAAAAAAAACAAAGAAGTTTATACCTACTTACCTAAGTTTCTGAAATCTACTATTGTGTTTCTGTTCTGTACGTTTCCTTGAATCAAATATGTAAATGTTTAGATATCCTTTACTTCACAAGCATTTCCAAAATGCAAAAAGTTTGAAGTATGTACCTACTATCAAATTTTCCCTTAACAATGTTAGGTTTTGTTACATACTAGGTATGTCCTAAACACAACCACACCCCATTTCAACGTCGGGCTTCGGTCTTATTTAGACATTCATTTATAGAAAATCGATAGGCGATCGTCCCCCGCTCTAGGCGAGGCAAGGTAATCGACGTACAATGCTACATACATATCACATAGGTCTTGGCTTCATCACATAAGTACACATAACAGTGTGTCTACTACAGACACGTTCAAATAATATCGTGTTACTTATTAAAAAACTCCAAACTCTGTGCGGACTTATAGGTTTTCAGCCATGGTATTTCAGGTAGTTTGAATTACCTAGATAAGTAGAGTTTCTTGCATCAAAGTCTGTTATGTAGTTATGTACATTCAGATCTCATAAACGCAAGAATAAACATTTATGTTATGTTTAATCCCAAACATTGAATCAAACAATGAACAAAGATGTTCCATCGGAACCTTAGATTGGTAGGTACTGAAGGTACCTATACCATAATCCCTTAGTGTTTACATTAAATATCGGTTTACTGTCGAAAGTAATAAACGTCTGCATCAGTGAGTCAACATCGAATGGTTAATGTTCTAAGCCTATTGTACCTTCGACTAAACAAGGAAATACCGCGGAGCTAAAACACGCCAAAAATACCCCCACATCAATACAACAAACACGATAAAACGGATGGAAACCCTAGTTGGCAACAGTCGACTGGCGTTTACCGAACAACTTGCTCAAACTAGGGACAGAATTGAGGGAAAGCAATTCGCCAGTTCCATTACTGAGCCTAGCCAGCCACGCTTCCATGTTCAAAATTGTCATTTGAAAAGGGTGTATTTTTAACGTTGCATTTCGTTATGTTACAGTCTGACTACATTGTTACAATAGATTTAGGTCTAATCATGAGATCTTGGCCGGGTTTCTCAAATATAATTTAGTAATGTTTACGGGCCCAATCACGATCGTTACTAATCTTATATTTCGAGGTCGGTTATATTGTTGAAATAGTATCAGTTGTTTTAATTTGTAACTGTAAGCAATCCACTTTAGTCACTTTGATCTGCCAACACTCATAATCATTATAAATATCAGAGATGTAGGTATGTACCTACAATATACCTCATAAAAAGTATATGGAAAACAAGTTACAACATACTTTTATGTAAAGCATTTGAGATATTAGATACAATAATACTTTGGGAATGGTATGTAAAATACCAGATATAAAATACGTAGTTTCTAAATACTTTTTTATTTAAAATACTTTTTGAAAGAAAGCGTATTTTACCACCACAAGGTTGCGAAAGTAGGTAATCTTCTGGAAACGCTGAACTAAACCATATATAATACAGTCTTTTGATAGGTTGATAAATTACTTTTTTAAAAGTGCGTTCAGAATTTGTCTGTACGAGGGGTTGCCGTAATGTAAAAACAATCATGGGTAATTAATTAGTAAAAGTATTTAACAAACTAGTCTTTACAAAATACAAAGGTATAAAAAGAATGTATCTAAATACTAGAAACTAAATGAAAATAACAAAAGTATATCAGAATATAAGATGAAAATACGATTTTTCTATCGTGTATCTGTATTTCAAATACTTGTACACACAGCTACACATCAAGCTATATATTTCCAGTATAAGCTGACCTCTCATTCTACGAAAAGCCTACACAATGCGAGGTCAGCTTATACTGGAAACTATATAGCTTGATGTGTAGCCGTGTGTGTACCTATTCAAAATAAGTCCGATTCTCATCTCCGATAAATATTCATAGAAACATTAGTCACTAAATGGTATATGTATGCTAGTACTACAGTTTGCATATTATTATCATTAATATGAGTATGTAAGTGATTCACCATTGTTTATAATAAATAGTAAATAGTAAGTCTGCTGCTGCCTACAAATGATTCACTAATTCTGTTAACGTAGGTAGGTATTTGCGGTGGAAGTGAATGAGGCACAATATCCGGACTGTATCCAGCCTTGAGCTTACCCTCATCGACAACCCTTACTACGATGTAGATATAAAAGTAATTCGGAATAATTATACAGAATTCAACGATTCGATCCACTGCGGTCGGTGTCGCGACGCTACCCGCATGAGTTTTATTAGATAAATTGGTCTCCAGCACTACGTTTCATTACAGAAAAAGCTTTGGCCTACTTCGTTGACGATCCTGGGAGCGTATCGCCAAGGGCCGGAATGTTAATCCGAGATAATCTCCGCCAAGGAGTCTCGTATCGAATTTTACGCACGCTACCTGACCGGCCGCTTATTCAACGCAGACTTGAATGGCTTCCTTCGACAACAATAGTCTGTAACGACCGCGACAAGCGCAGGTAGAGGACTGCTCTTTGTTACTTAATCCCTAAAATTGATGGTATCGTTCTGAAATTGTTTCCAAATGCGCACCCACTTCTATTTAACGGAGAAACGAGAAACAAGTACTAACCCCGAAAACCCGTATAGAAAATACGTGCCTGTCTAAACCTACTAAATTAAATTTTCACTTGTTAAAACTAACCGCAGCAAATCAAGTGGTGTAACCAGTTGCGTGTCGCCGAATCCTTATGCCAAGGTCTTGGGGTTGATAGCACTGATTTGTTCAACCGAAATTCCTGCAAGAAAAGAACCTCGCCGCGGCGGGCGGCGCCGCCTTACCTTAATTAAATCTGAATAACTTTTGAAGCCTAGTACTTTTATGAAAGCTAAGTTAAGCAGTGAAAGAGAACCCTGACAAAGAGTACAGATTGGCTGCGCAAATTAAAACTTCGATACCCCAGCCAAGCGGTAATGCGATTAAAATGTTCTTGCGTCGTCGCATTGAATTTCTATTCACTCAATTCAAATAGCTTTACGGCTTATTGCACAGGAGTAGATGATACGTTCAGAATATTTATTATGTGCGTCGCATTTGTCCCCATCACGTGCATATAATTTATAAAAGATATTTCAAATGAACGATTGAATGAGTGAACGGTGAACACCCTCAGTTCGGGGTATTTTTAAATTGCATTGGGGTGGAAATGGCGCGACCTGCCGGCGGCGGCGTCGCGTCGGTCGCCACCGGCGCCGTCGCGACAGGGACAACGTACTACACAAGTTGGTAGACTGGCCATTAAGGTAAAAAGCTAATAGATGACTAGGCAACTTAGTGTCCCGCCCGCCTGATGTGTTATTTTATTAGTTTGATTACCAGTACCTAATCTACACTGGTTTGTGTTTGACAGTAGGTAATTTTCGTTGTTAGGTATATTATTACCCTTTTTCTACATTGCTGTTTCTTTGAATGGGGTTGAGGAAAGCAAAGCCCCAATTAAATTTGTCGTTTCATTTTGTTCATGCCACGTTCACTTTTGTCAGGGAACTTGCCCAAGTCGGATGTCGGGCGTCACATTCCAGTGCGCTTCGGCGAAATCCTTACACGCCACATACACAATGTTTTAAACTTGAATCGCAAACTTTCATTTTCATCGGTCTTGCGTCTTGACGATAAAAAACAATGAACGTCCAAACTTTTACAGCAACTTCGTCCCTTCCATAAATTCAAAGTTCCCGACGGAGTACTTGGTCTTACAGAGTAAAATCTACACGTCACGTCTTTCATTTCACCTCTCATTACTTATTCAGCCCTTTTCAGACCTGGAGTAACTTGGAATACCCACTCGTTTTATGTTAAAATTCTTGGAAAACCGTCGTGTCTTAGGAACAGTTAAGTTGATCTCGGAAGCGATTTACGCCATTAAATAATTCTATGAGAAACGTTATTACGGAGGAATTGGAACGGATTGTAATGAAAACTATATTAAATATAATTGAGGACGATACACACGAGGCAGATAATATTACTCCTAATAACTATTATAACGAAGTGATCACGAACTCTACACGCGCGAGGAACATCTATCAGACTTTGTTTCTTCTGTTTTCTAGAGAGAACAAAAAAGTCATTGCAATTCAGCCTGCGTCGCGGTAGTTGAAACTCTCTTTCCGTTCTTGGTTGAGTATATTTCATATTAGACACTCGTACGTGTTTATGGCAGAAGCGGAAATGATAGCTCTTACCGTCTTTGAAATTGAGGCTGTGAAATTTCACTTTGTATATAGAATTTATTTTCGGCGAGTAACCTCCATTATAGATAACGATAGGAAGAGATCCTTTACCTTTCAATAAATAGCGGACGCTTATTGGTTCGAGATAACAGACAACATCAATGTTGGTTTCGAGCCAGATTGTAAAATCGATAAGATTTTCCATAAACATTATGAAACTACCACGGAAGACTAGTAGATGATTTTAAGTAAAATTTTACAAGTTGGTTGTAACCAAAACTTAATTCATTACTGATGGTATCAAATCAAAGCGATTAAACCAAACACAACACCCGGTACGCACAAGAGACCAGACGGCGAAAGTTATCAGGGACCGTAATCCATATTGATTGCGTCCAATTTCACGTCGATGGAGACCGTAAATAGGCTTAAAATATTGATGAAACTGTGAAGCTGTAGCTCGGTCTACCCACAGTAGAATTCTCTTAGAGATTAATTTGTCGAGCGAAGCGAGATCTCTAAATCAACTTGGGCAAATCGGCGTTGTATGTATGTTTGTTTGTCCGAGGAAAACTTTCGAAGCGTTGATTCGATAATCGTGAAATTTAATACATAGGTAGGGTAGTGATGGCACAATTTTGGTGTGACTAAATAAGCTAAAAATGTTAGGGGGTTGTTGAGATGTTGTGGTTCGAGAGGGGTAAAAACAACTGAAAATGAGGCTATTAGGTCAAGTGGTACGTCAAATGAAAGATATTCATTAGTACATGTAGTCTCCGTTTTTATTTTTTGTAAATTCTTTATAGTTTTTGAGTTATTAGCCATAATGAAAACTAAACTTTGATAAAATTCACAGGGTACACCAGTGACCCCACAGTGCTGTAATGGTATGCGTGTAGCTTAAGTGACACAAATATAGGCAAAAGTCTGAAACCCTGATTAACTGCAATTTGTACCCCAAAAAAATGAAACCACTTAACATGAACTCCCGTTACCTGTAATTTCAATGAAACTGTAGGTCAAGTAAATTGAATATATTTTTCTTGGCACTATTTTGATAGTCAAAGATTACACATAATATTTTTTTGTTTCAATTGGATACTCGCTAGATCTCAGTTCGGGACGAACCACTAGTATTTAATTGAACAAAGAAGCTTTCAATTAACAAATAAAAAAAAATAGTTCGAAATTCTATGAGCTTGCCGAATTGAGAAACTCTAGTCTTTTGTCCTTGACGCCAGTTATCAAGATACAGATGAGTGTGTAAATTATTGACAGCAGTCTCCCTCACGTAAGTAATTACTTTATATTTCGACACGCGGCAAATTAATACATTGGAATGCAGAGCGCATTCCAATGTATTAATTTGCCGCGTGTCGAAGGCATGCATGAGTCATAGTCCCGTGCTTGCAGACAGTGCGTGGACGTCCGCTGAATAGGAATAGCTCATGCTAAAGGCAGTTAGATATCATACCATATTGAATAGTTGGTATAGTTTTGTTGAATCGTACCGCATGGAATTTCCTCATTCGCGGACTTTCTGATTCATTTGTATTCAGCAGTCACACGTATTGCCGACGATAGTATAATGCTCTATGATATTGTGTTATGACTTGTGTGTTTAAGCGACTTGACGCCGGAAGTTTGACCGTCTGAATCATTTATTTATAGCTTAAAAAGACAGGGTTTAATTCGTGATGCATTCAAACTCATAGTTGGTAATTGTTTTGTGAATAAGATATTTTTTGTCTTTAAAATAGTAAACAGTAGGTAATCTTAAAGAGAAAATATTGTTTATAACCATGTTAGTTTTAAAAGTTATTTTGTCTGTTTGCACTTCAGTAATATAGATACTAATTTTAGTTTTCTTGTCTCTTTTTTCTATAGTTTATTAGTTACCTACTACATTACTACGACGGCGGCGTGCGTGAGATCATATTAATACTTAATCTAAAAAATGGTTTATTTCAGTATTCAATCCTAAATGGGGCGAATAACTAAATTAAAAATACTAGTGGTTCGCCCCGGACTGAGATCTCCCAAAACACAAAAGAAAATATTTTTAGGGCGACTCGCGCAACGATGCCTAAACGTATTAAGTGACTAAATATGATTTAAGGAGTTGTCAAATCAAACAAATACGTACAATTTAAACATGTTTAGTCGCTAAATACGTTTAGGGGTCGTTGTGCAAGCCGGTCAAAATAGTGCAACGAAATGCGTAACTAAACTACTTACATGACCTACAGTTTCATTCAAATTACAGGTTTCGGAAGTTCATGTATTGTGGTTACACTTTTTTGGGGTACAAATTGCAGTTATTTTGGATTTCAGACTTTTGCCTATATTTGTGTCACTTAAGCTACTCGCATACCAAATTACAGCACTGTGGGGTCACTGATGTACCCTGTCAATTTTGTCAAAGTTTAGTTTTTATTATGGCTAATAACTCATAACATAAATAGTTTACGAAAAATAAAAACGGCGTCTAAATGTACTAATGAATACCTTTCATTTGACGTCCAACTTGACCTAATATCCTCATTTTAATTTTTTTTAACCCTCTTGAACCCTAATATCTCAACAACCCCCCAACATTTTAGCTCATTTAGTCACGCCAAAATTGTGCCAACATTAAATTTCACGATGATCGGATCAACGCTTCGAAAGTTATCCTTGGACAAACAAACATACATACATAAAACGCCGATTTGTCCAAGTTGATTTAGAGATCTCGCTTCGCTCAATCCATTATCGTAGGTACGTATGGTGGTTGGTTATCGCAGCCATGATCCATAAACAGCGATATGGTAATTAACTATTGTTCGGTAGGAATTTCAAATGTAATTATATAGTGGTAATTTAGCCACCGACCCGACCTAGCATACTTTAAAACTAGTTCATTTGCTACTAAACCTATGGTTTATATAGCTGAGCGCCATTTGGTCACGTAAAGAAAGGAATTTGTGCTAGTATGTTAGGAAGTATATCAACCTATGGCGTGACAAATGAAATAAAATTCCCTAGGCCATAATGTTGTTTAATTAACAACACTAGCAAGCGCAAACATCCCTTCACAATAATATGGATCATTGACATCTAATTAGGTAACAAATAAATTGAATAATCAAATATGTATACATAAAGCCATATGTATACAAGTTAATAGAGTTTATGGAAGGATGACAGGCTCATCCGATGGCTTAGTCAACAATGAGTAAACATCTAGGGTGGAATAAAAACGACAAAGTCTTCTCGTAAACAGGTCCCCAAAGTTCCTATTTAAATTCCTCCCATGATCTTTGTTCAGGAAATGTATGTATTTCAAAGAATTAGCTTTTGTTCACACTCTGTTCATATAAAATATTAAACTAAAACTTATAACGAATAAGACCGTTTAAGAAACTCAACACTGCACTCCAAAACATAGATAGCTGACGTGGCTCTGACATCCACAAAATTGAAGTGGGACTGGGCAGGACACGTTTGTCGTATGCCAGAGGAACTATGGGCGAAAGCCACTACAGAATGGGTTCCAAACGGGCGGCGGCCTCGTGGTAGACCCAAGCGGAGATGGAGGGATGAACTGGATGCATTCCAGAAAGAGTGGCCCCAATTAGCCAATAACCGGGATTCGTGGAAAGAGGGAAGGGAAGGCCTTTGCCCTGCAGTGGGACTCTACGGGCTGATGATGATAATAATAACGAAATAGAACTAGTTTATGAATACACAGTAGGTAGAGAAGATACGTGCAGGTGTAAAAGTGTTAATATCCGGTAACGGACCTGCCTAGGGCTGACCAGAATGAATTCAACATTCAGCGTGCCCGGCCCGTGACGGCTATCGGCTTCCGATCAAGCCGCAATCAATTCGACAAAACAATTTAAACCCTCGGCACGTGGAATATGGCACAAAATAGCGTACCGAGAGGTCCCGAAACAGGGTGCTAGCCGCGATGACCCATACTGCTCAGCTACCGTGACAGCTGCCTATCAGTAATAACGACCAAATTAATCAATGATAATACATTTTTATTTGGACTTCATAGAATGCCGCAGCCAATGAGCGTTTCTAAAACCGAATAGCATTTCAATAAACTCGTTATGACCCTTTGGAGTTTTAGAACAAACCCAATGGAGATAGATGGTCATGGACGTAAGCTTTGCGGCTTGCGTATGCTTATCTCTCTGAGAAACCAGTTTATAGCACAGGTTAAATATCCAACGGAAATGGACTAAATATACAAATCAGAAACCCTATTAGCATTTTGGTTGATTGCATTGCTTGTGGAATTTCCATTTTGTAACTGTTTAATTAAAGGGATCATATTGATATCTGATATAATGGCTCTATTTCAAAACAAAGTCTATGAAAGGTGTGTTGTTGTGTGAAGGCACTTAATTCAGGTATTTAGTTGGCGTGTGTCTATTTATATTGGTCATACACCAATTTCCTTACATCTATATAATATGCAGGTTGTACAAATACAAATTACAAATAATGTAGTCTGGATTGTTTATTTAAAACTAAAACCTTTGTATGAACACAATAGCATTTACGCATCATTCTGTGTTATGCAAATCACAAGCCTTTATTTATATAGTTTCCGACTTTGTATTGGCGCATCGGTTTTTGCACGTAGCTGAGCTGACCTTATTATTAAAGTCAACGACTTACTAAGTAAGCTAGACTAAGTGAAATAACTCTATTGAAATTGAGGTCGCAGAGAAAATAACTGTGGTTGAAGTATAAGAGTTCTTTTAGAACAAATAACGCACACAGGGGCCTATAGAGACCGTGTCGACATGAAAAGAAGGGTAGGGCGCCCTGTGGTTGCTAGATAACATAAAAGGGCGGCACGCGCGGAGGATAGACTAAGTGGATGCGAAAGGCCAAAAATAAGCTCTAAGAGGCGCATAAAGATCGAATGAAGTCTGTCATAAAATGATGATGCACGTTTGGATCAAGTTAAGGTGACATTTTGTAATCTTCTTCTTATTATATAAAACAAAGTCGGGTTTGTTCGAACACTTATAACTCGAGAACGGCTGAACCGATTTTGATGATTTTGATTTGTTCTATTTGTCTCCGTTACGAATAGCAGAATAAAGTATCGGAAAAAATCACGCGATTTTTTCCGATATTATTACAATTCCGATAATATTACAAAACCAAAAAGATATTATGATGAAAAATAATTTTCTCATACATTGATGCAGATAATGATGGCCGACATATATTGACAGCCCGCGTCACATGCATGTCAAGGCGGTACGAAGTTCGCTGGGTAAAGTAGTGTTATATGTTTTTAAACACTTTAAACGATTGAATGAGTTAAAATCCACATCAACAAAGTTATAACTTAGAATTATTTTTTGATTGTAAATATTGTTGTTTTTGTAATAATGTTTAAAAAATAAGTTATAATTATAAGTTTGCTTTTAAGTTATATGTGGCACCCACGCATATGAAATAATTATATTTGTCAATGTTTTTGATAATATAAGTCTTATGCGAATAAATGTGTTAGTGTTTACCGTCAGCATGGTGATGCAACTAACGAAAGGATATGAGAAGGTAGATTTTGTACTTTATAATTCAATTGATTACACAGATTAATTTTCTGGACCTAATCCCACAGCACAGCCGTTCTTCAAAATTTGATAACTGTTTACAAATTCACCTGTAATAAACAAACCAGCGATCTGTGCCATTTCAATACCAGGTAGCTGTACTTGCAATGTGGCTCATAACTCATTAGTCACCCTAAACGAGCCTTGTTCGTCATGTTTCGGAGCCATCCGGAGCTTTAATTGTTCTGCCAGGAAGTGAGTTTGCATTCCGTAGATGACCGAGCGTCCATCGAATATTATGTATTTAGCTGGCATCAGCTTAGAGTAAAAACTACAGGATACAAGATGTTTATTTGCTTGCCATCCCAGTGATACAATAAAATACGCTCCTACCTACCCGTAACCTCTTCCTTTATTGAAGCCGATTAAAATAGACGAACGATAGAGAAGATTGAACATATGTACTGTACATAACAAATATCGCGAGACCTCAGTTTGGGGCTACTTATATATTATACATATTTCTGTACTAAAATATTTTGATAAATATGAGTGAAAATATTTCAGTACCTTAGTACAGATATATTTTGCTGAATGTTATTTCACCTTGAAATAACTAGTGGTTTGCCCCAAACTGAGATCTTGCGAGTCTCCCATAAAAACAAAAAAAATATGATTGAATGAAACTGTAGGTTTGGTTATACATTTCGTGGCACTATTTTGATAGTCAAAGATTAATTGACTATTAAAATAGTGCCACGAAATGTATAACCAAACCTACAGTTTCATTTAAATTACAGGTAACGGGAGTTCATGTTAGTTGTTTTGGGATAGAAATTGCAATTATTCTGGTTTTTAGATTTTTCCCTATATGTATCAATAAAGCTACACGCATACCAAATTTCAGCACTGGCAGTGGGGTCACTGGTGTGGTGTACCCTGTGAATTCCATCAAAATTCAATTTTTACTATGGCTAAGAACTTAAAAACTACAAGCTTTAAACTATTTTTTTTTCCCTTGTTGACCCCCCCACATCTGTGTGTGCTCATTCAGTCACACCAGGATTGTGCCATCACTACCTAGGTAGGTATACCATATACCAAATTTCACGATGATCGGATCAACGCTTCGAAAGTTATCCACGAACAAACAAACATACATACATACAATCTCGCTTCGATTGATCAATTATTAAAATGAACACGAGTTTTTGAAAGTATGGCTGAGTAGGTATCATACAGATCAAAGAAAATTGTACCTGCATACCTACTTGCAAGCACATACCAGTTAATTTCTGATGCTTTAAACGAACATAGTTAAGCCGACATTCCTACACACTTTCCGTAAATAATAATTACGATCAGGAGTATGAATGGAATTCTCGAACCGCTTATTATCCTACCGCGTACCAAACCGACATAAAATCTGCTTCGGCGTGCGTGTGCTCCTATTTTTATAACAATTTACGCATTATCGAGTGGCATCAATTTAAATGAGCAATAGATATTCGTGTAACGTAGAAGCAGCACGCTTAGTTGAACCGCTTTGTACGATTCGGTTACTGGTTTACAAACCCCGACGTTATCTTCTTCAAACAGAGTGTAGGCAATTGAAGGTGTGTGCGAATCACGCACGAAACTGTTTTCAACACGTACTCTAGCTGTTAATAAGTGCCTTCATTTAGATTAGTATATTTAGTATAGGTTGGGTTGGATGTAATGATTTCATTTATAATCCACTAGCTGACCAATCCGCAGCTTCGCACTCGTAGTTTTTCAATAAAAATATTACCCTCCTTCTTCGCAGTTGGGTAAAAAGTAGCCTATGTCACCCGGGGATAGTGTAGCTTCCCAACGGTGAAAGAATTTTTTAAATCGATCCAGTAGTTTCGGAGCCTATTCAATGCAAACAAACAAACAAACAAATCTTTCCTCTTTATAATATTATTTTTGTAGATATTCATATGTTCTTTAATATTGTAGAACATACTTTTGTTCTATCATCAATAGATTCCGCAGCGCATGCGACGAAAGACGTTTTAGGGCACTTTTTACACCTTGGTTTACGTTACTTAAGTTTTAGTAAGGATCCTTAGTCTTTTCTAGCAACAAATATAATCTATGCCACTCAGGGTGAATGTAGCTTTCCTATGGTGAAAGAATTTTTGAAAACGGCACAGTAGTTTTTGAGTTTATTCATTACAAACATACACACAAAAATACAAATCTTTCCTCTTTATAATATTAGTATAGAAGTATAGATATACCTCACTAGTTCACTACTAATAACCTTGAATCATCAAAGGTACTAAATCAGTTCGTCATACATAGGTACCCAGTTATTGATCAATATGTTCTACCTTTCGTTATTTATGCCCTAAAAACTTCCAATGTTGATTCTATTATGTTGGCTTGGCGTATAATCAAGTCTTACAACATAGAGCTTAGCACTGAATTACGTGCACTCATCCAAACCGGCCGTAATGCGAAGCCGGTACATTTGCACTAGTCTATATTTATAAAACTAGACGAGAAATTACGCTACAAAAACTCCGGTTGCGCAACTGATGATGGCCTTTCATTTTAAACACCTCAGTTCAAATGTAGTTTTTTTCTTGGGAAAAAAGCTCGAACGTGACTGTGGGGCGCACTTTTCTTATTTCAATTTCGTTCGCTCTTTGTACTTATTGTATCTTTTACGCGAGAGCAATAGTATCGAACACAATCTGTGGCAACATGAATGCTTATTTCTGTTTCGTAATGCTCAATCATTATTGAATTTTGCTCATGAGTAACGAAGGAATAGCTTTTGAATGTTGCGAACTTTAATAGATTTACGCAAACAAAGAATATTATTACTCTGATCTCTTGTATTTCTTTGAATTATAATGAGTCTAAATAGGAGTACTTCTTTTATTGTATACCTATAGCTGATTTTAAACAATTCTTTATAAACTGTTAAATGCACACCAAAGTGTTTTGATAAATAAGCGCGTTGAAGTCATTTCTAATAAGCGCATTGATGTCGTATCAATAGTTATCAATAAAGTTTTATCATACCCCAAATTCAAGACGTTTCCCGCAAAAGATAACATAAATACTGCGAGTAAAAGGTTTTCGTTTTAGAATCCATTACACTATCTTGTCACTTTGCCTGTCCCTATTATCTAAGTTCTGATAAAGAAAACAAATAGGATCATCCAAATATTTACTCAGAAGAACCCATCTTTATGACGATTTAAAAATATGTGCGCAGGCATCTCACTTTCTTTTATATATTACGCTTTCTTGCAAAGTAAATTATTTACTGGTCTGTTTACTGTCATAAACAGAGCATATGTAGTTATGTTATACAAGGATAATTTAAAATGTATTAAAGCAATCGTATAAAATTTCACTTTCAATTGAATAACAAAATGATCAAGCTAATAGAATATTTGTATCGCGTAGAAAACAAAACTCTTAATACAGCAATAATATGAAAATCAATGTTACCAACCCTCGTATTATACATATGCGGGCGGCAAAAAAGCTCATTTGGGAACAGGGCCGAAGTAATTATACCGAATATCATGTACATAGTTATAAAAATGTAACTTTCGTTGACTTGGGACTTGGAGGCAAAAAAGGTGTAGAAACTTTTGGTTAGCCGTCAGAACATTAGGGCTCGTCGATCGCAACCTCTACCTACCTATCTAAATATAGATCCGCAACGACTTGGCTAAGGGAATTTGTACTCTATAACGTCTGATGTAGGTACTCGCGATAGCAACCCGGCTCCCAGATAACAAGAGGAACTTGGCAATGTTAAATTTACACTTTTAAGCCCTTCTACCCCTGTAATACCGGCAACTCATCACCATGTTTTATCGTAAAAAAATTAATTATCAAACAAAACTCATAAAACTCTGATGAAGCTAGGTAAGTAGGTACTATACTGATGGAACTATACTGTGGTACTAATGACCATGGAGTCTAAGTAAAATCAACCAATTTGAATTTTTCTTCTTGAAAAATGAAGATCGAAATCGCACGTGCTAGAACTATAAGCAACTACTTCGTAAGTAGGTACAGTACAGACAGACAAAGTTTCAGTTTCATATTTTGTAGTCATTATTCATTTGATTACAACTAAATAAGGATTTAAATAATTCATAAGCCAGCTGCATTTCCAGAAAATTTTACTTGCAAAATTGTGTTCTTGTTGTCATTCCCTTCTTAGCACAGTAGGTTAGGTAGGTAGGGATCTTGTTGAGCATCGCTGGAAAACTAAACAGATGAATCAAAAATGTTACCGATAATGATAGAGGGATGTGTAAAAGAGAGATTTATTCATAGTGTTAAACTAGAGAAGGTCGAGTTATTCTCAGTTGGCACGATGATAGAAGTAAGTATGCCTATAATCTTATTATTAGTTGAAAAACTGAACCATTGAGTAGTAGTCTGAAACGGAAGCAGTCAACTATCAGATCAGTTATGTAGGTATGTGCATTTCGAATATTTTTTTAAATAAACCTTATGAGATTCCAATAGTCAGAAAGAACTAGGAAATACCGACACATGCTTTTATTCATTTATCGAAAAGCATGGTTTTAATGGGAGCTATAAAAAAACAAGCAATGGCGTCGAAAGACGTAGGGCCTGCGGAGATTGGTCGGCAGCGCGGGCAGGGGACGCGCCGTATTGATCCGACGCTCACCCCGCACCCACCCACCCCTCGCCAGACATTACAGGAGCACTCTAACCCCCCCCCCCCCTCCCCCTCGCCGCCCCCTTTCTCCGGGCCAGGCCACCAGGGTGCGACGCATATCAACCCCGACACCCGGTCGCTCTAACACAACCACACCCCTTTCCATACTAGAAACGAGTCACGGGATTTTCCAATTGAATTTACTCAATCGCCAATGTAATTTATACCAGTCCTGATAGAAAAAGCACTGATCTAAGTATGTAGTTGATTTCACCTATAGCAATTTCCTCAACAGAGAGCGAACAACCAAAAAAATGGTCTTTCAAGATAAGATCGAAAAGTAGCCGCATAACAAATGCCATCCGTCCGTCAGACGATTACTTACAGAGATCTGTTTCCAGAAATGTAAATTGAACTTTGGTGAAGTTTTATTACTTTTCACAAGCGTTTTATTTGTCAAAAAAGATTTAAGAAACGTGGACATGGTTACTTCCATGTACAGTGGCGACTTGATTCGATTATGGTCACAATAAGCGAAGGAGCATTTTGGTAAGTTCGTTGACTCTGAACAATGTGCCCTCGAGCGACGACGGTGACGACGCCGGGCGGATGGTCTCGCCTCGACCCGCTCGCCGCATCTGCTAAAGGATTTTATAAAGAATGGCAAGCTGGCTTCTGTTTGGATAACCCGACCTCGTATCGTATCGTGACTCGAAAGAGTCGAAATCATTTCCATAATTCGACAATGACGACCTGTTGCTAACACACTCCAATTCCATATGTAGGAGGAAGTTAAGCGAACATTTTAGTACTTGCCGCCTGTCGGCACTTACAATCCGATAAAATATTATATTTTATTGAAATTTTATGTAAGAAACATGAGCAAACTTTATGCCTAAAGATCACAATCTGAAGAGTGTGGTGAGATATTATTCAAAAGTTTAACACATGTGTTCAGTAATGAGTAAAATAAACACCAATGACATTGAGCCAGCTGCGCATCTGTCAAAAGTTCCGACAAAGGTCAATACTTTCCCTAAACGAAGGGGGCACCACGTGCACAAACCCATAATACAAACGTTACAAATCTACAATACTCTTCAAGACCTGATACATACCTTCAACTGCAATTCGTTGAAATGATTCATTAGTGATAGCCTAACTTGGCTGACTCATACGCACAATTTGCAAGCTTCGCGTCAATAATAATGTTGTGACGCACTCTGTAGGCACTGGTAGGTAGGTACCTACTGTTAACAATCAATTAGTTTAACATTGTATAAATTGATTATACACAGAATCCTGGGAACAATTTATAATATTGTTTACGGTGGAAAAATAAACGTCTGAATTCTTACGCTGATGATAGCCTGATTCGAAAGCTATACTTTATAATGTATTTGTATGATGTTATGCTCCCTGTTGGAATCCATGATTGATGGATGAACCGTAGCCACAGGTCATGCCAACGAAAACGTACTATTATTAAAAATATTTCGATAATATGTAAGTTATTATGTATTGTTCTCGAAGATAAAACCATTTATTATAGTATTTCAACCAGTACTTATATTATATGTAGGTATAGTATTGAACTTTTGAAACTATCATGGTTAAGAACCTCAGTTAAGAACACTATTTGTACTAAAAACGGGATATTTACCATGATTTAACAGAGGTTACCCGTGATCATGGCGCATGCAACTGCGGACGTGGATAAACTTCTGTAATCTTTTTTGTAGTCACAGATCAAATGATTGAACAATTCCTTCTAGACGCCCTTAACAGACAATTATTGTGTAAAAGATAAAGAATGTCCTGAGCAAGAGAAAGGTCGGTATTAGATGCTACCCCGTGGAGTGCTCGGTGCAGTTGTTTTACTGCCAACCACCACCCACTCACAAACATATAAACAGCAAGCTATTCCAATCGAGTTAGCTCAAGAACATAACTTTCTAGTGACTCATAGGAAGAGAGCTATCTCGCACAGACGCTCTCAATAAGGAAGAGGGTAATAAACAAATTCATCACTCCCATCTTATGCGGCTTCAGTCCATTAAAATGCACAATACTGCACTTTATAGTCTTGATACCATAGATGGCCTCTGTGCAGTTGAGGGGCAACCGCTATTTTTAGGCATTAAATTGATACACCAACAAAGAAGAGGATGTGAGCAATTAACACGCACTTTCGACTCAAAAAGCTCCACAATTCCGCTTGAATTGAATCCTTGATACATTATCCGTGACCCCGAAATAAACCACGTTGTCTGTATTCAATACGTACGATGTAGACCAGACGCCTCGAGCCCAGATGTAACAAAAAAGGCCCATCACATTTCCCCATCAACTCCACATACAATTAAGTACTCGGAATAAAAAAGCCAGTTATCCGAGGCGTGAGTATATCCATTGTTCTTGGAAGTCTTCTGACTTGACCTAATTGAAAATAATGGTGCGTTATTCTGTGGATCTGTGGTACTATCATCTTACGAAAGCATATTAGTCGAATCGGGTGCAGCACGCACGAGATCCTATGTGGATATCAACGCACGCGTTGTATATACGACGGATTTCGTTATAATTTGTAACGTATCATTATTTTAACAGACCTATTACGCAAGAAACTTTACTTGGTCATCAATGCTCGATTGTTAAACTTTAATTTGTTGTAGTTCACATAAAACAATATCATTTTTCTTGTTAGTAAGTTGCGTTCAAGTTACTTCTTTTTGATGTTTCTTTCGTCGAAATTGTTTTCGATTTACTTTTTGATGCTGACCCGGCCCGTCTAAGCACTGGTGGCATTTTAAGTAGGAAGGTTAATATTTATTTTGCATTTGAAGCTTTGAACACCTAGAATGTGTCTACCTTTCAATTTCTTAAGAGTGTGTAGCGTGCGTGATGGATGTTACAGAGCTTCTGTCTTTATAATCAGACATACATAGAAGTAGAGACGTAAAAAAATAGTAATATAAAAATATTGCCATAAAAATAGCAACATTGTTTTATGACGCCTTGGGCAGGTTTTTAAAGGAAAAAAAAAGTTCAGAATTTAAGGTACATATAATATTTTAACATATTTTATGTACTTATATATCATTCAACATCGTATACTTATGAGTATCTTTAGAGTAACTTGCGGTACTATTTCAAGCATCCAGCTGGTACTGGTAACTGCCTCACCAGTTACATAATGACTATTTAATTGTGGTCCAACAACACCCTCATCTGTGTCTAGTTCGTGTTCAACCTTTTTCACGACAGTATGTTTGTTGGTGGAACTTAGTAGCTCCATTTCACACCCATTTAACTGTTTTGATCAATATTGATTTATCAATTCTCGTCACGAATTAGGTGATAAAATTCTACAAAATTCTTCGGTGTTAACAGAGACAAGTAAATATTAATGACTTTAGACATATAATGTCGAATACTTTAAAGTTCTTGAAAAAAAGTTGTTGTGATTTATCTGCTCTATTTTCTACGTTACCATCGGCAGTCAGTAGGGTCTATTAGGGGTAGACCGAAAAGCTTGCATTTCGTCGAGGGGTTGATTCATGTTCTGATGTGTAATGATCTAATCTACGATATCGATACAACTATGACAAATAGTCGCTTCCTAATTCCCAAGAGAAATGAAACTATATTGTTTGTGAAATTGCCAGGTTGAAACTTTGTGTATAAACAGAAGTACAGTAAGGACAAGCCTGACCAAAGCTGAAAAGGCGCAGCGGCCGGCCCGTGTGGGCGGAACTCACACGTTTTTGCTATGCAACACAAGAGAGCAAACCCGTTGCTCCCATACCGGTCGAGACGCAACCAGTTAATATTTTCGCGGCAGATGGCGTCGTATGTCGCGGTCATTTACATAGTCAACGATAAGCGTGCTATATTTAGCGCGGGCGTGGATACGCCTTGCTCTGAGTTTGCACCTACGCCTCATCCCTGCCTTCAAACCACGACTGCCTGATTGCGCAGGTTTAGACAAAATTAGGCATGGCTTTCCAGATTAGCCTATACTATACCCAAGTGTACTGACTGAAGACGACTTTATCAGCAATGGCAGCCATGCTATACCCAAGTGTACCGACTGAAGACGACTTTATCAGCAATGGCAGCCATGCTATACCCAAGTGTACCGACTGAAGACGACTTTATCAGCAATGGCACTCTTTTTGTAATAAAGGACATTACAGGATGTCTTCATTCAAAGCCAACTTCTAAACGACTTATTCATTGTCAAGAGCAGCTTATAAAGTTAAGCCATTAGCGGGCAATAAAGAAGTACTTTCCATCACAGTAATGGTAGGGTAACGAAACAAATCTTGGACAGTTAAGTGGGTGTTTTGTTAAACCTTAACAAAGTGCAGTTAACGTTAACGAGAAAAGTGGCGGATAACTCATACGTCACACAAGTGGCATGTCGAAGAGCTCGCTGCATTATCTCAAGCAGTGGAGCGATAAAAAACGAACAAAGAACAATGTCAGTAGGCGCTCAACTCCCTTTCGCACGAACACGGCTCGCCGGCTTCATATGACAAAATAACATTAATTTGTTACAGCCATCGGTGCAGCGTCCAGCCGCGTCGCTCCACTGCGCGCATGCATGCACGAACGCAGCTATTCCAGTACGAAAACATATTTACATAGAAGTTTAGCTACTGCACTGCATAAGCAATCGTTTCGCGAAACCGTCGAAGAAACGCGACAATGGAACACGTTATCGCCCGCAAGAAATGAAAACGAGTATCGAACGAGCACCGATTGGAGCTTCGACGAAATTTAAATCCGCTGTAGGGTTTCACACACGATCGGTAGTGGGTGCGAATATGCGTGTAAAATTTGCAATCGGCCTACGTGTAGCAGGACTGGCAGATTGCATGGCTCGCCTGCATCTCAGAGCAGATGTTAATGAGGCGAACGAGACGCCGGTGGGCCCTTCCCTTAGCAAGCGTGTGCATAAATACACCCGCAGACAATAAAACCCTCAAAGGAAGGCGTGTTAACTTAAAATATGTATGTAACTTTCGGAGAATAAATTTACTTTATTTTCAAGATTTCTCTAAATAGGGAATCCATAAATTGCCTCGTAATTTCGTAAGTAACGAGTAAAATAATTACTACGACTAGCGTTATCAGCATCAAACGCGCGGTAATTAAATAAGTATATTTAGGAAACGACGATCAAAACATTATCGATTTTTATGAGAAGGTAGTCAAACAAAATGGACTTACCATGCCTTCACCCGGATCAGGACCTCTCCTTCGCCCACGGTCGGTTCGGGTTTCTTCAGGATCTTTACAGTTTTGAGCCCACCGAAGCCGGTGAGGACGACTGCGCGCATCTCCTTGGGCGGAGGCACCTCTTCCTTCTTTTCTTCGACCGCTTTCTCAGGGGCCTCCTCGGGAGGGGTCTCGGTTGTGCCATTCTCAGTTGGGGTCGGGGTCTTCTCAGGCGCTGCGGCCGCGGGTGTCTCCGTGCTTTCCGTCATGTCTGGAGATTATAAGGGTTGTACCGGAGCGGTGCGGTTAACGAACGCGGTGCGAATGAGCCCGGACGAGTGTAGCGGAAGCCGGCCGGCGAGACGACGCGTCGCGGTACGAATGATTCGAGGGAAGGGAGAGAAACGCGCGCAGTGAGGGTGCCGACTTGCCGAGCGGTGGAGGCGCTGAGCGAGCGAGGGGCGCGGTGCGGGTCGAGGGAAGGGAGGCACACAGGGGGGGTGCGGGGCACACGCGCGCCACCACCGCGCGACGAACAGGTGGCCACCGCGCCGCCGCCGCCGGCCGGTTTCCTCCCCGCGCACCCCGCTATTACACTACACAGAACCTGGATTAACTTTATTGCACAGTGGCTTAGAGCGAATGCTATATTTTACTAACGTTCTAGTCCAAATTAGAACCATTCAAAACCTAGGTTGGATACTTTTCGAGTTACGTGACTTGGCAACGGGATCGATCGATAATGACGGCTACACCGCGCTCGCCTATACTACGTCCATGCATAGGTCCTCGTAGGACCGAGCCATGTTTATAGCTACCTCTAGGTACCTACCAAGTTTCCATCTCCAGGCGACCGTATGATACAGCGGTCGCTAAATGTACGCCTCCAGAATGAATTATTGTTACCCTTTCAGCATGTTACACATTGCATTAAGCTGGCCGCAACCTGTTGATGGTTTCCGAACAAAAAATAAACATCACCATTGTTGTTCGAGACATACCTACTTATTTGCGATACAAACCGGCACAAATTCAGCTCGGCGGCACTTACTAGTCTTTAAAAATCTGTGTGGTACCTACCTACCTACCAGTAGGTGCTGTAGGTACTGACACCTTTTGTTTAGTTGATAAATTATTAAACATGTCGATAACATTGAGGTTGAATATCGCGCGACCTTCAGTAGTGAAAATAAAAACATTAAAATGGCATTGCCCCCGGTATATCATGCACATTGTTTACATACAACCGCTGATGAAATAATAGTTGCTTGCTCTATATCTATAACAAAAACTTTATGTACGTACGGAAACGAAATAGTAAATTTACATATATATATATATGTAAATTTACTATTCGTGTTTTTTTTAACTGTAACAGTACGGCAGCACCCATAACCAGAGGAGATACAGGTGCAGTTTCTTTTAAAACATCAGCTCGTTTTCGAAGAAAAACATTTTGGTATTAATTTTTTTTTGGTCAAGTGTGAGTAGCGCCTTAAATTGAATCAAGTTGGTAAAATTTTTTTTTGATGCCGATCGATGCAGTACTTTTTATCAAATTTGACTAACTTTCGCTGTTCTGATTTTTTTCATCCGATACAATAAAGTTATCCTTACAAAGGACTGCATCAATCGGCATCAAAAAAAAATTTACCAACTTGATTCATTTTAAGGCGCTACTCACACTTGACCAAAAAAATTTTAATGCCTAAATGTTTTTCTTCGAAAACGAGCTGATGTTATAAAAGAAACTGCACCTGTATCTCCTCTGGTTATGGGTGCTGCCGTACTGTTACAGTTAAAAAAAACACTGTATATACCTAGTCAGGTCATAAATTCTGTCACATGTTTATTATAAAATAATTGAAACAAGTTTATTCATTATGTAACCATTTATATACCAAAATGAACTTAACAAAACATAGATTCTTATGACACTAAAGTTTATTCAAAATGACCTCCGTGATTTTGAATACAGGCCTTCAATCTGCGCGGCCAGTCGTCTATCGCAGCACGAACGAGGTCCATGTCAATATCGGCGGCTGCCTTAATCAAGGATGTCTTGAGTGACTCCAAATTGGGACGAGGCTTTGAGCACGCCTTTTCCTCCAAGTGTTGCCATATCTTGTAATCTAACGGATTCAAATCTGGACTGGAGGAGGGCCAGTCTTCGTGCCGGTTGAAGTCGATTTCACGCGCCGCCAGCCAGTCTTGTGTGCTCTTCGCTCTATGAGCTGGCGCCGAATCTTGTTAGAATACCCAGTGCCTGTTATTGAACATGGTATGAGAAACAGGTTCCACAAGGTTCGTCAGGACTGTATTTTGATACACAACTGCATTCGTTTTTACACCTTTCTCACAAAAATGTACCTCTGTTAAGCCCCAATAAGAAACTCCCAACCATACCATGAGCGAGGATGGAAAATGACCTCGTTGGACACGCGGAATACGGTTGCTCGCTTCTTCACTACTGTGTGCGTACACCTTATCATTTTGTTTGTTGTAGCTCTCTTCTACGGTAAAAATTTTTTCATCCGAAAAAAGAATTTCCCGATATTTTTTTCCCGCGTACCGCTTCAACAAAGCGCGGCATCTCTTCAGTCTCAGGTCCATTAGACGAGCATTCAAACGATGTCCTGTTTTTCCTCGATATGCCCGAAGCCCTAAGTCTTCATTTAACACCCTTTTCACCGTGGTTCTGCTTAACCCCATCTGAAGGGCCAACAGTTTCTGCTTACGTTTGGGATTTCTTTGAATTCGCGCTTTCACAGCTTTTATCACTGCTGGAGTCCTAACAGACCGAGGGCGACCACTTCTTGACTTGTCATCTACACTAGAGTCTTCATTGTATCGTTTGATGGTGCGATAAAGGAATCTTTTGGTTATATTCAAATTTTTCAGTATGTCAAAAATTTGAATTGGCGCGTAACCGCAACCAACGATGGAACGCAATAACTGCAACACGGTCTTCTTTAAGCGTCCACTCCATATTTAAAAATGAGTAAAATTCTAAAAAGTATACATTTTTGTTTTCATGAACAATTCGAAATTCGAATTCTATAAACTTTTTTGTGGCCAGCATTCTAAAAGAAAAGTTTTTACTGTGTGACAATACTTATGACCTGACTATATATATATATATATATATATATATAGGGCGAAGGCTGCAAATTCTATTCCTAAGCTTTTATAATGCTGAAGACCATGATGATACCTAATAGGTACACGCTATTGCTTGTAGGTAAGTAGGTAGGTAGGTACCTATATCATTTATGTGAATCAGGAATGGTTTTCGAATCGTTCCACCATTTATATAAGCCTAAGAAAATACATAACTTAACAATCTTGGTGTTCCGTTCACCATTTTACCAAAGATGGACATAAAATGGAAAGATGCTAGGATAACCTATGAGTCCTCCCTCACAGATCTTGTAATACCTATTCAGTTTGGGTAATACTTAGATAATTATTCCAAATTCCAAAGTAACTCTGTATCTATGTTTGTCTATTTGTTACGGTTTCATGACTGAACGATTTCAATGTAGGAACCTATATAGATTCGGTATATAGATAGGTTATGATCTGGATTGAAGCATATGCTACTTTTTATTGATAAATCACGCGAGCGAAGCCGCGGGCGAGAGATAATCGAGGAAATATACTGAATAACAATATAGGGGACCATTACACCACAATCAATCAATTGAAGCTATTTTGTTCACTCATCAGACGATCAAAAGTCGATATGATTACACAATGCATCATGGGCTTCTAAAATAATTGAAAAGCTCAGGAATTCAAGACCCCTGTTTAGAGCTATTACAATGGATAAATAATATACTTACCACGATATTAAATATGTAAGCTAGTATAATATGTCGTTCATTATATGAGTACCTACGGCCGCCAAAAATTGTACATTGGAAAAAAAATCGGTGTCCCTCATTTAAAATATTAAATTTCCACGTTTCATATAGATTTATGATAAGTTTTAAATATATTCCTGGTGCGCAGAATTATGTTAATTCATTAACATAATTTAAGTTTATTTTTGTTTCCTTTTCAGAGCGTATAATTATTTTTATGATAGAGTTCATTTTCGTATCCAGTACAAAAATCGTGTGTCCTACTACGACATCTTGCACATGAAACAAAAACAACTTATACAGCGCAGGTTCGTCACCTCTTATGTTTTGGTATTAAGTTTTTGTATTGTTTTGCTATGTTCTATTGAATTCTGTTATATAAATTATGCAATAAAAGTATTCCAAAACTAATTTCAAAAATATGTCTTGCTTTTCATTCTCGTCTGTTACTTCACGTAAGTTACCATAAAACGAGGAAACTAACTTTTGTGAGTAAGTATCCAGGCCCATAAAAAGGTTTATCGATTATGGCAATACCACTCTACACATTGACCAACCTGTAGAAAAAATCCTCCATGTTCTTTTGAAAAAAAAAAGTGAAAACGAGTTGGGCGGCGTTTTTGTCGCTGTGTTTTTTTAATATTTTTAAGAGTGAATAAGCAAGGTAAGATCGCAAAATGTTGTATTGTTTTATATTGTTCTTGTAGATATACTATTGTTTTGACAAATAAACCGATGTGGCCCCTTTTCACTTCAAAACTCACATAGATAGGTACATATGTTTTAGGTCATGTCCACAGAGATTTTAATTTACGAATGATACAGTGTGTTACTATGTGTGTTACGTAACATTCGTGATCTGTTGTAATGTTAAGTGTACACTGATTGAAATAAATAAGCATAGTAAGCTTGTGATATGGGAACCACATGACTAAGACTATTTAATATTTTTTTAAATATACATATACTACATAGTTACATAGAAAAATAAATATTAAGTGATTAATAAGACTAGGTTCTCAAGTCGGGCTAGATTTTTAATTATTAATATTTTCGTCGATTCGGGGCGACCCAATAGTTAATTTAATTTTCGGAAAAAAACGGTATAGAGAGCGAAGGCGAACTAATAACTTCGAAAAGTTTGATGATGCGGAGCGGAATAAAAAAAGAAAAATAAATAATTAATACACGGAAACTGAAAAAGAAACTCTAAGAAAACAGTGGAAAAGTAGAAAAAATATCCAGAAAAAAACAAAGAAAATGATACAAAAAGTCAAACTAATATTTCCACTAATGATGCGGAAAGTGATACATAACGTGAATATACTAATAAAGCACGACTAGCAGAAAAGAAAAAAATCATATTATTATAAGACATTTAGCTATTGTAAAAACGGGCAATGAGAAAAAAATCAGTAATATGACAAAGGAGATTAAAGCACATAAATAATATATGACATAATAATTTTAGTATGGAAAATAGTTGTTTACCTATAATGGTAATTACATAGGCTGATTATTGCATTTTCAACTATGTAGTTCCTCACATTTTTATCTTTTAAAAAAACAATCTAATTATAAACTTTTTGATTTATTTTCCATTTTATTTTAACAATGGAGGTAGTATCAATAAGAATTAAGAAATTTATCTCACATGTAGGGTAGACTGGGTACGGTTGTGCCAATTTTCGTTTGATCGCCCATAATTCGGTAAGTATTCCCGTAAGCTGGGAGCAAGGTGTGTTTTATAGTGAAATGGATATTTGTCTACGTGTAAATACTACAATTTTGTCCATAAGTGTAAAGGTTAACTTAGAGGAGCCATTTGAAAAAAAAGAAAATTATGTCACAATCGACCCCAAGGACAGTTGTGACAGTACCTGGGGTCGAAAGTGACAGGTTCAAAAATACACATAAATGGTCTTTCATCAACTTTAATGCACGTAATAAATGTCATAAGTACAATCATTTTGTTGTGAAATACATCGGTAACAAAGAAACGTTTGCATCACTTATAACTAATCAATAATATAACAAATCCTTAATATGTAACAGTCTTCATATTAATCAACCAACAGTTTAATAAATTTATAAACAGCTGTATGTCTTCTTAAAATTAAAATACACATGAATTGTCTAAAATCATTTATAAGGCACTTAATAAGTAAATGTAATATTTTAATTTTGTGGTATAATACAGGAAACAGAGTAAAATTTGTAACTCTTAAAACTAATAAGGCTCTATAGCATCTTTAATTATTATCAGTCTTCACATTAATCCGCCAATAGGTAACTAAAATTCTAATCAGCTGTTTATCAGCTTAAATAAACATTTGTGAAAGTGAACATGCAATAACAAAAACAAAATCAACCAACTCTAAGAAAGTTCTTACTTCTAAAAAATATTTTACTGAGATCTAGTCAGACTCTTCACAGTTATGATAAATGTAATGGCGACTACCATCTGTGCATTCAAAGTGGGACCAGAGCTTACATTTTCCTTGGCATTTGATCCATTTTTCGCCAGCTCTACTTTCAGAATAAGCTCCTACACAAACCAGGCAAAAATACTCTTCTTCATCGGATGTCGGTGGTATTGTCTTCCTTTGTTTTGTTCTTTTTTATTTCTTTATCTTTACCTTTCGTTTCAGTAAGGTTTTTCTTAACTTGCTTAGCCTTCAATCGCTTCGTTTTTTCTTCATATTCTTGCCTTATTGCCTCTTTTTCAGGCGTGTCTGTATAAATGGCCGACGTTTTAGTTCTGGAACATCTTTTTTTTCTTTGTCCAGCCTTTGGAAAAGGACCACAATTTCTGGGGAAAAAACAGATGGGATTGCTGAGGTTGACGCAGTTGGCTGAAAATTTCTTGAAATTTTCATTGAATATTCGCCCAATAAGGAAGGTGAAAGTGGCGGTGTTTCATCATCAGGTCCAATATAGTTTTTTCCAGTGTCAAAGTTAAGTCCGTCCGTAAGAACAGATAATTCTTCAGGATTAGTCACCCCAAGCGTATTTTTGTCCGATGTCTCAGCAGGATTAGTCACTACAAGGGTAGTTTTGTTCAATGTTTCAGCAGGATTGATCACTCCAAGCGTAGTTTTGTCCGATGTTTCAGCAGGATTAGTCACTCCAAAGGTAGTTTTGTTCAATGTTTCAGCAGGATTGGTCACTCCAAAGGTAGTTCTGTCCGATGTTTCAGCAGGATTAGTCACTTCAAGGGTAGTTCTGTTAGATGGTCCTGCTGGATAAGACATTCCAGTGCCAAAGATTATTTTTTCAGATTGTTCTGCAGGATTCTCTTCTTCAGCTTCAGGGTTTGGTCTGTCCGTTACAAAAGACGGTGCAAAGTCAATTTCTTGGAATAGGTTACGATTAAACGGATAAACACCTGTTTTGCAAAAACCAGCCAGAATGTTAGTTTGTGTGAAAGCCAAAGGCATAGCAGTTTTGATGATCCCTGGTATATCGTAGATGCACATAGTTTGACTCCGCATCCAGGGTGACTCCGCATCCATCCATCACAAGCA
The DNA here is from genome assembly GCA_918857605.2 of Philereme vetulata. Classification (NCBI taxonomy): domain Eukaryota; kingdom Metazoa; phylum Arthropoda; class Insecta; order Lepidoptera; family Geometridae; genus Philereme; species Philereme vetulata. The sequence goes on along the minus strand of OU975460.1, from coordinate 1,334,114 downwards.
GTGTTTACAGCTTTTTTGAAGGGTCCGAAGACAGATCGATCCAAGGGCTGAAGTTTGTGCGAACAGTGGGGGGGAAATGACAGCAAAGTGATTCCATTTTCTTTACAATAATCCAATGCATTAATGTGGATATGAGATGAATGGTTATCCATAACAATCAAGACTTTGTGCGTTGGAGAATCGTTAGAGAATTTCTTGAAATGATCGAGAAATGTTAGAAATGACGCATCTTGCATCCAACCTGATGGGTTTGCAGTCCCAACGGATATTACTGGCCCGTCCCTCACAAAATGCTCGTGATATCGAACCCCTGGAAATATAAACAATGGAGGAATAGCATTTCCCAAGGCATTAACTGCAAACGTGACCGTTACTAGAGTGCCACGTTCAGCAGAAGTAAGAGCTCCCACTTGCCGTATGCCACGTCTTGCTACGACTTTATCGGGCTTTTGGACCGTAGTCACCCCTGTTTCGTCAACATTATACACATCTTGTGGCTCATAGGCGTGTCTGTCCATAACTTTTTGCAAGTTGTCATAAAATGCTTCTACATTTTGTCCGATTAAAACTTGTTGCTCTTGAAAGGTTAGTAGCCTGAGCTACACGAACAGAGAGTGCGGGATTTCTATTCATAAATGATCGAAACCATTCTTCAACAGCCATCTTATTCTCAATCCAAGTAGCAGGTCGCTTTAGGTCGTACTTAGTCGTAAGCTCAAAAGCTAATTTTCGTATCTCTTTTGGAGAAAGACCAAAATATATTTCCGCACAACGTTGGATATACTTTGATAAATGCTGCTCTTGCTCCTCGTTAAATACTCTATTATGGCTGACATACCCCATTCTGACGCTGACTTCATTCTGGCTTTCACCGTTGCCGGCTGCATCACGTTTATGAATGTATCGTAACAAAGACATCCGATTAACTTTGTGTATTTCCGCTGCTGACCGTATAGAAGTCCCGCGTTTCACTGCTTGATAAGCGTCTTCATATTGTTGCAGGTCACACTGACCTCTTTGCGTCTTCCTTACACGTTGTCGGGGCATCTATAGGCAAAAAAGTTGTTTACTTATGTCACAAATGTACCCAGAAAATATGGCACAACCGTACCCATTGCATTCATTCGCAAAAAAACAACTGCCATGACTATACCGGATAACCTACGTTCAAAGCAATCACTGCTATTTAACCACTAATGTGTAAGTTTTTATAAGAAAAACACTTATCACTCTATCTGTACACATAAAACGACAATCACACAAAGAAATAGAACAAAAAAACTTACTTTTCATCGAAAATCAGTAATGTGGTACTCTGCAAGTCGCTACGTCGCGCGCCGGCTGACGCAATACTATGAAACACGTTCAGACAGGCACGCCTCTCCTCTCTCCCCTTGCACCCGTCCCCGTATTTCATAAAGTTTCGCCAATACGACGACTGTCACTACCGTACTCTGGCACAATCGTACCCAGTCTACCTACTCTAGGCTTTACAAAAATCACGTGCGTTACCTTTATTCACGTATGTTACCAATTCACGATTGATAAAGTACATTTTTTGGCGGCCATACTCATAGATAGGAACAAGAAAATGAAAGAAACTTTCATTCAATGAGGAAATTCCAGGAATAGGCACAGGCAGAATAGTAAATTTACATACCTAAATATGGGGCGAAGGCTGCAAATTCTATTATGCTTTTATAATGCTGAAGACATGATGATAATACACGCAATTGCTTGTAAGTATTAGGTACCTATATCATTTATGTGAATCAGGAATAGTTTTCGAATCGTTTCACTAATACTTCATTTCACAACATAGGTACCTACACATGAAATTACAAAAGCTGCCAACCTCAACTGTTAGCGAATAAGTTTTTACTAGGTACTTAGGTACTTTTAAGTGAAAAATAGCTTTTATAAAATTTATAATCGGAACCGGAAGCAGATTCAAATGAGCCCAAACACTAGTAGCCTACTATAATCCATTCAGTAGTTCCGTTGTCTAGCATCCGTCTCCATCATGAGACCACCTCCATGGTACCATATTATTGCATTGTCACCGAAGTTAAATAAGTATTCCAAATTTCAGCTCAATCGGTTGAAGGGAACGGGTTTAAAATTCAATTGCAAGATTCCACCCGGACAAACATACCTACATTGCAAGCTTGTAAAAAGTTGGCTATGACTATGTTGGATAGAATCAATTTATAATATTCCGCTTTTGTAAATATGTAGGTAGGTACTAAAACTTACCATTTTGGTGTATGGAGAAATTGGAGAAGTTTTCCCCTGTTATCCTTGTACCTCATTCGGGATATATATCGAAATTTCGGGAATATTTGAAACCTGCTTTGAACTACATGTGTGACAAAATTGGACAAAAATGATTGGACGGAAATACACATTTGAAAAAGCGGTCACCATTAAAACAGCATTTACTCCATAGAAAGCCAGCCACAGTGGCCATAATTTGCAAATCCGTCCATAATATTAAACAATAAAATGCAATATACCTAAAAAAAACTGTTTTTATTTCTGTAACAGATAGTTTTTTACATAAGTAGTAATTATTTTAAGGTTGGAACATTATTTTAAGCATAAAAACTTGTGTTAGAAGGCTCCGCTCTTACATATCCAAGAGTATTTTACAGGTTATATATATTTTATAAGTTGCGGGTGCGGATGTGTAAAAGTATGTGTGTGTGTATTGTACCTACTTATTTTCCAAGTTACTTAACTTAATAATTAGACATGCGTTAATATGATAGGTATATAAAAGTGTGTGTACGTGTGTGGGTGTGTACGCGTGCGGGTGTATGCGTAAGTTGCGGGTGCGGATGTGTAAAAGTATGTGTGTGTGTATTGTACCTACTTATTCCAAAATAAATGAATATGAATACGGATGACATTGTTATCACTATTTCTATGGTTCTGCCTGGACAGTGGATAACCTCTGTGGCGAGGTGGGCGAGGCTACTCGACTTAGGTAGGTACACGCAAGAGGTTGAGGGTTCGATTCCTCTGCGGGATAAATGTTAGCTTGTCCTGTAAATATTTAACTTACATTACCATTTACTCGTAAACCTACAACATTGACATATAATTATAAATTTTATAACTCACAGCTAAATAGAGTAAATACAATAGAAGACCTGGGAGTGACGTTTGATAGTAAGTTATTGATTGACGAACATATTAATAGTAAAGTTAAAAAGGCATCACGCGCACTTGGTTTTGTCCTGAGAATGTCAGCAGAGTTTACGAGTATCAAAACGTTTAAAATACTTTATTGTGCGTACGTACGTAGTCATTTAGAATACGCTTCGCAAGTGTGGAATCCTTCTTATAAAGTTTATTCCTCACGTTTAGAAGGTATACAAAAAAGGTTTTTACGTTATCTCCAATACCGAGCCCGATTATTCCTACCTGACTATGATACAAGATGTCGTAAGTTTCACTTTCTTCCTCTATCCGAACGAAGGAAAATAGCCGATTTGACTTACCTGTTTAACATAGCAAATGACACAGTGGATTGCCCAGAGCTTCTGGAGCTAATAGGACTGCGAACTATTAAAGCTGCATTGAGAAAGCCTAACCTTCTTTACGTTCCAAGGGTTCCAACCAATTACAGGCAAAATTCTTTTATGGTGAGAGCTTGTCACTCCTTTAATTCAATGGCTAAGGCAAATAAAGAGGTTGATCTATTCAACACTAAAATAAGTAAGCTCAAACGCTTACTTAGTGACAATTATTTTAATTTATAGATTAGGCACTTAACTGATGACGTGTATGTGTGTGTATTGATATCTATTCTATTTAATTTCTTTCTCATTTTATGTGTCGTCTACCTTATCTGTTTATATAATACCTACTAATCTCTTACCTTATCTGCGGAAACTTTTAATTGGCCTTCTTAGAATAAGTAGCATTTATTGTTGTTTATTTTCTACTCAATAAACAACAATTAAACCTCTTCTGTAACCTAGCTGTAAGTTTTCCTAAAATTCTAAAAAATAAAAAAATAAAATATTTATTCCGTATCTGGTCGTCATGGTACGCATGTAGGTACACGTAGTTTCTGGTACCTACCCACGCACGACACAGGGAATCCTAGTCCAGCCAGCGGGGTTATTGTCTTACTTAGAAGAGGAAGACGTCCTCTTCAGTTCCCGATCTTTTTATCTTCCGATCACACCATCACTTACCATCAGGTGAGGTAGTGGTCAAGCGCTTGGCTATATCAATAAAAAAGTGGCACTCCGGTAGTGCCGACAAAGTGAAAACTTGAACAATTACGAGATACTTATATACAGAGGTGTCGGTAACTGTAACAGTGTCTCGAGTTCAATGGTTTTTTTCCCATCTCAAAAAATGCTCAAAGCGCCTAAAGAAGTATTCGCTACTTATATACAAAGGTGTCGGTAACGGTAACAATGTCACGAGTTCAAGGTTTTTTCCCCATCTCAAAAAATGCCCAACGCGCCTAAAGAAGTTATCACTTCAAAAAAATAGATTACTGACTGAAATCTTACAAAAAAAAACATGTAAAATACAAGAAATGAACACCAAATGAAATGAAACCTACAAATGAAGACGAATAAAATTCATACACAATATCCTAAGATTGGAAGCTGAGGAGACATAATGGGTTTATAATGGCACAAAAATACCTAGGAGATCCGAGATTCTCTCAAAATTCTCCCCAAGCCTAACAGCAGTCTGGCGCACATTTACCAGGCTATTAACTAATCTGCAGATGTGGTCCACTATTTCAGCATTCCCCAGTAGGTATAATATAAGTTAGTTGTAGGCATCAAATACCTAATTAAAACTTGGAGAAAAGTAATAATCTGAACTATTTGATCGTAACGGAGTCAACCTTGGTCGCATTCACATAGCTAGCAACAACGCCACGCGCATACACTTGCGCACGCCCACCCCCCTCACACAACCACACAATACACACACTCACCACACGCACAAATATACCCTCTCAAACACACACAAACCCACGCACACACTCACTCAAATGCATCACTTACACGAGTTCCCAATTTTTTGTCTTAGTAGTTTTGTTATCCTTTAATATTAATGCATATCTTTTATCTTTATTTATTAAATTTATTTTTGTTTCTCTGTCCTAATAATAGTCAAAATTTATACTTACTCGGTTTGGTCTCGCATTTAATATGTTTAACTTCTGCAAATCTATACAGGGCATCCGCGATACAGGTGTTACACCTAGTGCGGAGCTCATTATGTACATACATGTTAATTCTGATATAAAATAAAATATTTGTTTGTATATTGTTCATAAAAATACATATTTGTAATACAGTATGCAACTTTTATGAAAGCATTCAATAACGTAGATCAGCTTAGCTCAGTTCAACGGTCCAGTTGAAGTGGCCCTAACAAGGGATTGTGATCTTATTGATCACAAAGCCTTTTTAGGGCCACTTTAACCTCAACAAAGAACAGATGCGGTAAAAGGAATAAGCGCTACAGAAGCTTCTTTAAAACGCAGAAGTCTTTAGTGGGCTAAAAATGAAAGTAAGTTCCAAGGACGTCAAAACTTCGAAGAAAGAGAAGACAATAGGATAGCACTTTATAAAATTCACAAAGTGCGGGATTAGAGTTAATATTTCTTTGGTAAAAAGTCAAAAATAATAATTAAGTACCTGCGTACCTTTAACCAGAGTCATAGATTTTGCATTCGATTATGGTTGGAGAATACGAATGTGTGGAGAAAGTCATCTGTATAGACTTTCTTCACAGTTAAACAGATTTTTTTTTAAAGGGAAATGTGTCAAGTAATCTTTGATTTAGAATACGGACACATTGCAGAATATAGCACAAGTTTATTCGTCGTATAACAACCACAAACAAAAAAAGTAAGCACGATTTAAAGGCAAGATTTTGGGTGATTTAAAAAAAAAAAAAATCGTACCTAAAATACCGTGACACTTAAGACTTCGGGTCTACCGGGGAAAACCAGCGCATGACCCCCCCAACCCGCCAAAAAGATTTGTCGGTCCATCCATCAAACACTCTCGTATTTATTGCCGTTTTATCTGTATTACTCGTGCGCGATAACTTGGGACCTGCTAGGAATGCGACTCCCCGACCGCTTCCCCTGCACTTCCCTGATGGCGCCCGTATTGTACCGTTCACATCACTATTTTTTACTAGGGTTTTTAGTCTCGTACTGGCCTACGTCACGTAACGACGCGCTCTGAAATTCTTTTAGTTTTCGTTTGTGTTATTGTTGTAGTTTTTGTTGTTATAGTTCTTGTTAAGTGTTGAATCGCAATTAATTGTAAATTTATCGGATACCTCTTCGTCAAGTGATTATAGTGAGACTGAGGACGAAGAACAACCTCTAGAAGGCATAAATCCACTAAGTAGTGACGAAGATGAGATAATGTAAATAATAGATAAAATAAATGTATAAACTTAAACATTGTATTTTTATTTTATTCAAATAGTGTAAAAAAGATTAGATAAAAAGCAGCGTTCTCCCTGAGTAACATAATAAATTAGGTTAAAAAAACATAGACGAAGCCGCGGGCGGCTGATTGTTATGTTCGCTTTTTTGCGGGCGGTACAAACACGCCAATATGACGTCACCGCGCTCAGGTCCCAACTTATCGCGCACGGGTAATAAAAGATAATAAGGTTAAATAATAAAACTGGAACCGCTACACGATATTTTATTTACATAACCAACTATGATTCATTTTTGTCTATTAATCTCGAAGTCATGTTTGTAGAAGTATTCCTCATTTTCTTCGAAGTCCTCATCATAGTATGATTCATCGATGTACTTGTTAGGATCGTCATCATTGTTATTGAGTTCTAATTGCCAATTCTCATCAGATTTCCGCATCTCTTTGTGAATCTTGCTTTGTAAAATCTGAAAAGGGAGTTTGTTTTCAAGTTCTGAATACCAAATTACTATGTTAATCCTTGTCTCCGTTATGCTGAACCCTGTTAGGGACGGTTTGTTAGCGTTGTTGTTTCTCATTATGAAACTGAGCCCAATCTACTAAAGTTAAACTAAGGCCCTTCATCATCATATACCGAATAAAACTTAAATATATATTTATACTAACATTATAAAGAGGAAAGTTTTGTATTTTTGTATGTGTGTATGTTTGTAATGAATAAACTCAAAAACTACTGTGCAGATTTCAAAAAAATCCTTTCCCGATTGGAAAGCTATATTCACCCTGAGTGACATAGGCTATATTTATTGCTAGAAAAGATTAGGGATCCTTACTAAAACTTGAGTAACGTAACCCAAGGTGTAAAAAAGTGCCCTAAAACGTCTTTCGTCGCATGCGCTGCGGAAACTATTGATGATAGAACAAAAGTATGTTCTACAATATTAAATAACATATGAATATCTACAAAAAACTTTGTAATATTATAAAGAGGAAAGATTTGTTTGTTTGTTTGTAATAAATAGCCTCCGAAACTACTGGACCGATTTAAAAAATTCTTTCACTGTTGGGAAGCTACCCAACTGCGGAGAAGGAGGGTAATGTTTTTATTAAAAGATTACGCGTGCGAAGCTGCGGATTGGACAGCTAGTTAATATTATAAAGAGGAAGGATTTGTTTGTTTGTATTGAATAGGCTCCGAAACTACTAAACCGATTTAAAAAAATATTTCACTGTTGGGAAGCTATATACACTATCCCCGGGTGACATAGGGGAAACATTACCCTCATTATTATAAATACGGGATTTATCACGTACCGTCGGTCGAAACACCGATAAGACGGTACGTGATAAATCCCGTATTTATAATAATGAGGGTAATGTTTTTATTGAAAAACTACGCGTGCGAAGCTGCGGATTGGTCAGCTTGTAATTATATATAGTACGAAAGTAACTTTGTCTTCTGTCTGTTTGTTATAAAATATATTATGATCTGCATTGAGATATAGACTACTTTTTACTGACATAAACACGCGTGCAAAGCCGCGGGTGGATGCTTATTTAATAACATATATTTTTTTTGCTATATTTTTTTCTATAGTCAGCTTATTTTTTACCAAATGATACTTCACAGGAAAACGAAGAGAAGAACGAGAAGACTGCACGCGGCGGAAATGCGAATCTTGAGATGGATATGTGGGGCAACGAGAATGGACAAGATAGGGAATGAGTAGATATATTAGAGGAAGTTTGAAAGTAGCGCCAGTGATAGAAAAATTAAGGAGTAAGAGGCTAGCGTGGTATGGGCTTGTCATGCGGAGGGAAGAAAATCATGTGACTAAAAGAGTGTTACATATGAGTGTGGAGGGATATAGAAGAAGAGGAAGGTCGAAGAAGAGATGGATGGACTGTGTGAAGAATGATATGGGTAGGAACTTAGGAAGGAAGTGACAACAGACATGACGGCTGATAGAGAGGTGTGGAGGAGGAATACATGCCGACCCCGTGTAATGTGGGAAAAGGGCAGGAAAAAGAAGAAGATACTCAGAGAAAAACATGAAGAAATCCAAATCAACATTTCTTTATACATTTTTGTATTTTTACCAAACGAACAGTGAGGTAATTGACTCCCATTCCAGTTGGCATACATATTTCGGCGCATCCTGAATACTTGTATAGGTAGGTACATATACATATAGATAAGTATAGCAAAGTTATAAAAATATTAATTCTCATAATGGTGAAATGATTCATCATTGTATGAAATGAAAAACATTTACCTATGAAGCCTGTGACGGATCCAGGATTATGATTTGGGAGGGGCTTGACACAGCTTAGGATAGGCTTTATCACTTTTATAATGGGACCTACTTCGAAAAAGCAAAAAAAAACAGCTATTTCCCTTTACTTTATACATCGGTATTTACTAATAAGTGGTTTAACTCTTTAAACCCAGGTCTCCGGGTCAAACCCGGAGGGCTGACACATACACAAGGCTTGAAAATCAAAACCCACTTTTGAGGACAAGGTTTGAAAATACTAGGTAACTCACCTTTCGCTTTTGCAAAAAATCAGCCAGTTCCTTCTTCTGACTGCTAATATCTACTTCAGATTTGCTACTCTCTGTCGTCCTATAAGATATAATGGTAGATTCCAGTGCCTCTTCAAGCCTGCTCCATGCCTCTCGACTTTTCTTACGAGCGGCTACCAGCCTGTTCAGTATTTTGCTGTGGTCTAGGCCGTACACGTTGTGGCTCATCTCTGGTAGCGGTTCCTCTAAGAGCGGTGTTTCGTCATCCAGCTGTTTAATTTTTGCCTGAAAGATTACAGTTTGTTATACCTAGTCAGGTCATAAGTATTGTCACACAGTAAAAACTTTTCTTTTAGAATGCTGGCCACAAAAAAGTTTATAGAATTCGAATTTCGAATTGTTCATGAAAATAAAAATGTATACTTTTAAGAATTTAACTCATTTTTAAATATGGAGTGGACGCTTAAAGAAGACCGTGTTGCAGTTATTGCGTTGCATCGTTGCGGTTACGCGCCAATTCAAATTTTTGACATACTGAAAAATTTTAATATAACCAAAAGATTCGTTTATCGCACCATCAAACGATACAATGAAGACTCTAGTGTAGATGACAGTTCAAGAAGTGGTCGCCCTCGGTCTGTTAGGACTCCAGCAGTGATAAAAGCTGTGAAGGCGCGTATTCAAAGAAATCCCAAACGTAAGCAGAAACTGTTGGCCCTTCAGATGGGGTTAAGCAGAACCACGGTGAAAAGGGTGTTAAATGAAGACTTAGGGCTTCGGGCATATCGAGGAAAAACAGGACATCGTTTGAATGCTCGTCTAATGGACCTGAGACTGAAGAGATGCCGCGCTTTGTTGAAGCGGTACGCGGGAAAAAAATATCGGGAAATTCTTTTTTCGGATGAAAAAAATTTTACCGTAGAAGAGAGCTACAACAAACAAAATGATAAGGTGTACGCACACAGTAGTGAAGAAGCGAGCAACCGTATTCCGCGTGTCCAACGAGGTCATTTTCCATCCTCGCTCATGGTATGGTTGGGAGTTTCTTATTGGGGCTTAACAGAGGTACATTTTTGTGAGAAAGGTGTAAAAACGAATGCAGTTGTGTATCAAAATACAGTCCTGACAACCCTTGTGGAACCTGTTTCTCATACCATGTTCAATAACAGGCACTGGGTATTCCAACAAGATTCGGCGCCAGCTCATAGAGCGAAGAGCACACAAGACTGGCTGGCGGCGCATGAAATCGACTTCATCCGGCACGAAGACTGGTCCTCCTCCAGTCCAGATTTGAATCCGTTAGATTACAAGATATGGCAACACTTGGAGGAAAAGGCGTATTCAAAGCCTCATCCCAATTTGGAGTCACTCAAGACATCCTTGATTAAGGCAGCCGCCGATATTGACATGGACCTCGTTCGTGCTGCGATAGACGACTGGCCGCGCAGATTGAAGGCCTGTATTCAAAATCACGGAGGTCATTTTGAATAAACTTTAGTGTCATAAGAATCTATGTTTTGTTAAGTTCATTTTGGTATATAAATGGTTACATAATGAATAAACTTGTTTCAATTATTTTATATTAAACATGTGACAGAATTTATGACCTGACTAGGTATATAGCTTGATACGCGGGACATTGATATTACATAGTAGATTGACATTTCTAGAGTTGGGATAGTGGTGGAGAAAATCGATTATCGAACGATGTTGAAATGAAATGTTGATGGTTGTCATTATACGAAAAAAACAAGAAATATGTGTCCATGTTTTTTATTACACGTAATTTAATAAAGTGGTGCACAACCCATGTCACTGTCATCATCGTAGTCAGATTCGGACTCACTTGAGCAATCCTGTAGATTTATTATTAGCTCTTGATCACACAAATTGTCAAATCGAATATCGCGCTCCCAATCTTCACCTATGATTTTTTTGCACTTATCAACCACTTTTTTCCAGTCCTCTGGCGTGACATTTTCGCAGGCATTGTGCAGTAATGTGAGCATTTTATTTGCCGTAAAAGGAGGTTTAGTATTATTTCTGGCTGCGTGACCTTTGACGTGGGCTCATATCAGTTCAATCGCGTTATATTGACAGTGATATGGTGGCAAACGAATGACAAACTCGCGGCATTCACTGTTTAGAACAATCTTTTTCGTTCTTTTTGGTATTTTTCCAAACAGGCAACAGGTAAAAACAACTAACAGGTAACAACAAAAGAACAAATAACAGTAATAACAACAAAACAATGATAATAACACAGGAATGACAATACGGAAAAACGTAGCGCAAGTAGCGTATACAAGGCGTAATGTTTAAAACAAGATGGCGACCGCCCGGGCCTTCCACGCCTTAGGGGGTGGGGGACGGAGACGTCTCACGGTGTGCTTAGTATTACCATCCTAAATAATATATTGATTATATTTTTTGAAGATAACATATTATTAACTACAACTTTTTAAATAATTAAGTACAACGCGGTCACATTAACTCGACGCATCGCTGGAATGCGGGTCCCCTCCCGCTTCCCCCCGCATTCCCTTTTCTCGCCCGGCAAGTGTCAGTACGGTCAGCATCTTTGTTACCGATACATGCGTCGATAATTTGGCTAATTTTCTTGCTAAAGTTGGCTTGTTTTCTGTTTTTGTTATATAGTTTTTGTTTTCATTATTGTTTTGTTAAGTTTTTTGTTACTGTTGATTGTTGAATATTAACTGTTGAACTGTGTTCAAACCAGAATAACATGGGGAAAGTTATACACAGTGAAGGGAGAAATCTCGTGTTAAAAGTGCTACAGTTCTTCGAGAATGAGAAGAAAAATAAACGTTTTTCCATACCGGTGGCTCAGGTTGAAAAACGTACCTGTGCCGCAATTGGAATATCAAGAAGTACTCTTACTCGGATAAAAAAGAGGCTAAAATGGCATGTGTATCATCGCCGCGTACTTCTCCAGACACTAGTCCAAGAGCTAGTTCGAGCAGTATGAGTAACGATACTAGCAGTACTCCAAATACTAGCAGGGAAGTAAAATTGTCCATACCAGGTAAAAAGCGCAAACCATCAAAGAAAAGAAAATCTTGGCAGCTGCTAAGAGAAACCTGAATTTCCAAAGTGGAAGAACTTACCTCAGAAACATTTTGGTAAATCAGTTGGGCTACAGATTTAAAAAGTGTAAAATACGCGTACGGTGCTGGTTCAAAAGCCCGACATCGCCGCATGGAGAGAACGCTACTTGCGCAGAATAAAAGAAAACAATGACCTTGGCGCAGATAAAAAACCAGTTACCTACCTGGATGAAACGTGGCTCCATTCACACTATACTGTTAGTAAATGCTGGCAAAACAGTACCGACAGCAGCGTGAAAATTTTTTTTAACCCCAGTCAACGGTGGATTCTCGTACATGCCGGAGGAGAAAACGGATTTATTCCAGGTGCCGACTTATTATATAAGATAAGTGTAAAAGCAAAACTGGCGATTATCACCACGAAATGAAAACAGACAATTTTGTAAAATGGCTTAATGAAAAGCTGATACCAAATTTACCGCCAAATGGAATAGTTGTCATTGATAATGCGCCTTACCATTCAACACAATCGGTGAAGCAGCCCACGAGTACTTCATTAAAAGGGGAAATGCAACAATGGCTGCGTAAAAACAATATACCATTTGAAGAAAATATGAGAAAAAGGGAATTGTATCCAATAATAAAAAAGGCAAAGCAGCCGAAAAGATATATTGTGGATGAATTATTAAGACGACATGGCCATGAAGTTGTACGTTAGCCACCCTATCATTGCGACTTGAACCCCATAGAATATATATGGAATTTAATCAAACAAAGGGTGGCATACAAGAATGTGGATCAACACGAAAAAGATATTGAGAGACTAACAAAAGATGCAATCAACTCAATTACAGTATCGGATTGGAAGAAGGAGGTCAATCATGTCGAAAGGCTGTAACAAGAATACTGGGAAAAAGATGGCCTGACTGACGACTTCGTACGAGAACTGGTCATCAATTTAGGAGGAGAGGAGACATCAGATAGCAGCAGTGAAAGTGAGAGCGAGAGTGAAGGCGAAGTCAGTTTTAATGACAACTTTCAATCCATTGTTTATAGCGATGATGACTAAAAGATAATCGACTACATTCCTGGCGAAAAATGCCAAACAAATAAATGTTAATTGGGTAGCCATACAACAAATGTGTGTTTTTCCTGTTTTTATGCTCAATATTAATAACGGTAACAAGTAGACACCTTAAATTTTCACAGAATATGTAGTTGTATATTACCTTTCAAAATAAATAAATATTTTTTATTCATTTAACAAACTTAATTTTTAAGCAATTTTTACTCGATCTTAATAAACAGGTAGAAACTTATCTTTTATAGATGATGGTTCGGAACCTTTCGTGCGGGAGTCCGACTCGCACTTGGCCGGTTTTTTTCCACACCGTACTTGAGCGCCAAAATGACGTCACATGGTCAAGCGTCTAGTTAATGTGACCGCGTTGTACCTAGTTAAATCACATAGCTTCGATTTTCACATTTACATAATCGATTCATTATAGTCTGTGGTTAAGATGACGCAGTGGATACCCCTACTCTATGGTAAACCAACCCCTACCACCAATAAAGTATGATATTGTCTAGCGTACATATTGACGGAATAAAAATATGGAACTTCATGCGCATGATCACTACGTGTATATCAACGTCAATGTCCCGCTTATCAAGCTATATTTAACAAACTGTAGTCTATTATACTTGAAAAAACATAGCTTGATCTCTGCGACATTTGTTAAACTGACATTCCTAGGGTTATGATACAGAAAAAAATATCGATAGTAATTATCGATAGAAGCTTTGCAGTAAGACCAATTGTTGGACTTTTGAGGGCTCCAACAACCCGTAACGACTGCCATTAGATATTCGTATGGCAGCCGGGACCGACGGCTTAACGTGCTTTCCGAGCCACGACCAGACCAGTGCAAAACCCATATTCATGCATACAAATATTTGCACTGAGCGAGGATCGAGCCCGCGACCTCCTGCGCAGCAGTCGTGTTCACTACCGCTTCGCCACGAAGGTTGTCTGCCATAATTATACTCGTATGTATATTGGATTATATTATGATTTGGAAAATAAAATGAAACGAATATTTTAATACATACATTTATTTATTCCAAAGGAGTACACCCTAAATCAATAGCCGAATCACTTTCAGAATAGCTAGAGAAATCTTGTAAATTTATAATGAACTCTTGTTCGCAAATATTATCAAATCGAACGTCCCGCTCCCAATCTTCTTCCATTAATTTTCTGCATTTGGTAACTACCTTTTTCCAATCTTCTACAGATACATTTTCAACCGCAGTGTTTAGTAACTGCAACATTTTATTTGCCGTGAAAGGCGGTGTTGTGTTATGTCTAGCAGCGTAACCTTGAAAGAAAAACATATTTTAATATCATAAATTATACAGGAGTTAATACATAAAGAATCTGTCTAACTGAAATTCGAGCAAACAAACTTTTTACCTGGGCCAAGATTAGCTCGATCGGATTATACTGGCAGTGATATGGAGGCAGTCTTATGACGTTATGACCCTTTTCTTGGGCTATGTCATCTAAGACATACGTTGGTGTGCTGGGTGTTGTGCAGACCAACGAGTCTCAATAATTCGTTTTTAAGCATTGTTTCATTGGCCTCTATTCCTTTTTCTTGAAGCCATGCAATTATTTCTAACTTCCTGTTTGCCGAAGTTGGTGGTTTGTGCTTTTGGAACGAGTGATATGGGGCGTTATCCATAATTATATAATGTGGCTCCTTCAAATTATCTAATAATTTTAAAATCCACTCTTTAAATTTTTCAAAATTCATTTCTTCATGGTATTCATTGGTCTTCGTAGATTTGGATGCCAATAGGCAATTAGGCACAAAACCAGATGACGTCCCAGCATGAGTTATTATTAATCTTTGAACTTTGCCTTCGGGTACTTCGGTGGTCGATTGTGCCGTATCATCGGTCCAAGCTTTGGATACGGTATGATTGGCGTTTAGACATGTCTCGTCTAGAAAGACAACTTTGTCCCAATTTGTAATTTTTTTGACTTTCCGGAGAAAATTCACTCGAGCAAGAGCAATGTCGGTTCGTTCCATTATAATTTTTCTTTTGTCACTTTTTTTGTAGGAAAATCCAATATTTTTCAAAATCTTCGATAGTGACGGCAAGCTTCCTTTAAACAAGTCTGCGTCTTTTAGGGACGCCGCCAGTTTTTTTAATATAGGTAATTTGCCCCGTGTAAAATAACCATATACATGGTTGCGAATCGCAGTGGCGTCAAAGTCGTCAATTTTTGTGACAGGAGCAGCCTTTCTTCTTTTTTTATTTGGCGTTGAAAGCTTTTTTTCCTCGTCTTCAGTCAATACTGCGGTTGAAGATTCCTCATATTTTTCTTTACTGATGCGAATTACTGTCGCACGTTCAATGCCAAGAGCATCTGCAACTCTGTCACAAACTTTTGCCATGGGTAATAGCGGTCCACCATTTTGGTTTTATCGCTCAAAATATTCACGCAAGCGAATCACAAACTCGCGACTTTGACTGTTCAAAACAGTTTTTTTCGTTCTCTTTGGCATTATGCCAACAAACAATGAAAACAAACAATAACAACAAAGAAACTAACAATAATAAATAAACTTCACAAATTAACAGCAATAGTAACAAAAACAAAGTAATGAGAACGGAAAACACGTGGCGTATACAAGGCGTTAGCACTCGTACTGAGGAGAATGGGTCATGTCAAACAAGATGGCGGCGCATTGGCGCCATCTTGCGGAAGAAGACACGCCGCGGCCAAACTTCTCTCGAACCCCAAAGTTGTCGGAAGGAATGTTACGAGTAGGTTAGAATTTAGATTTTATTTACTCACTATTGTAAATAATGTTATTTTTTTTAAATATTCAATCATGTTATTTTTTTAAATTAAATGATAAATTAATTTTGAATTAAGTCACTATCATTATAATCACTATAATTAGCTCAGCATGCCCATAAAGTATGACATTGACTGGTACGTTTGTCCGTACTGTTAAATTCAGAACTGCATAGGCGCGATTTTACTGACAGCTGTCCCAGAGATCATAGTATAGTCTAGCCAGGGATTCCAAAAGTGGTCGATATCGGTTTCCTAGGGGTCGACATAAACGAAAACTGATTTTGGGGGTCGACGAGGTCTAAAAATCGACCCCTATTTAATTAACACAAGTTCTTATTTAAATCTTTCAAGATAGGTAGGTAGGTACTGTATTGTATATGTTGTGTTACGTGTACTAAGAATAATTAATATTTTTGTAGGAAATAGCATTGTTGTAGTAATGTAAAGTCTCAATTTCGTACAAGATGAAAAACTCGGCAAGTCAGTGTGGACAAGTTTGTGCAAGATAATGAGTTCGAGCGTACGTCTTTCAGGCGCGTTTTGACTTGCTCTCTATTTGTCGCTTACGCGATTAAATACGAACGAATTCATGATCAAGTTGTAAGTCCAAACATGTTCCCGATATTTTACTATTTAACGAGCTTGCACTTAGATTGAAAGTTCATTTGTGTTTTGAAATTCGTTGGAGCTTGAACGATAATAACTCATATAAGTACTCATTTATTTCAAGAGATTACAAAGTTACAACATAGCTAAATTAAGTGAAGTAAAGTGATTGAAAAAGAATTTACAAAATGACTGAGCTCCCTACGCGAGTTAAGTTAATAGCGTAACCATACAATATCTGCTGTTTATGAAAAATTAACAGGGTAAGTACCAAACAGTTTTTATCCGGCACAGCGCATCAGCATTGCCCCACTGTGTGATAGTGATCAGTTGAGCTGTGTAAATTGTTTGCAACAGTTGCAGTTGCCTCAGTTGTTTCAATTGTAAAAAATTACCAGTAAATTTAACAGTTTATTATTGTTTTTTATTTAGGTATTTTCTTATATTTTTATTTGTAGGATTACTGATAGTTTTATGATAGCGGACACGAAAAATAAAATGCAGACAATACAGTTTGGACTACTTGAAGTTCGGATTTATTGCATCTCCATCAAATCAACACTTGCCGATGTGTCTCATATGTGAAAAAGTATTCAGTAACGATGCCATGTAGCCTTCAAAAATGGATACATCAAGAGTACATGCTGACAAATAAAGTAAGCCCTTGTCATTTTTTCAAGCACTAAAAGAAAAACTAGACAAAAGACCATCCATAAGATCGATGTTTGCGTCATCATCTATTAAAGACGATGATGGTTTACGAGCGTACCTTTGAGCAATAACACTGTTCAGAGACGCATAGACGAGATGGGACAGGATGTGGAAAACATTTTATGCAAGTTCTTACAGACCAACAGATTCTCTCTCCAGTTGGACGAGTCTACATTACCCGGCAATGAAGCTCTGTTGTTAGGATATGTTCGATATATCAAAGATGAAAATATGTGCCAAGAACTGCTTTTTGCTACATATTTAGAGACTGATACCAGAGGAGAATCGATTTTTCAGGCCGTGGAACATTTTTTTACTGACAAAGCTATTCCATGGAAAAACATTGTTTCTGTTGCGACTGATGGTGCACCGTCTATGGTTGGTCGTCATCGTGGTTTTATAGCTCACTTAAAGCGACAACTGCCTGATGTACTGGTCATTCACTGCGTGATTCACAGGCAGCATTTAGTAGCAAAAAAGCTGAGTCCTAGATTGCATAAGTCTTTACAATATGTAATAAATGCTATCAACAAGATTCGAAGCAATTCTTTGAACTCTCGGTTATTTGCTCAGCTATGTGAGGAAAACGACGAAGTCTTTACTCGATTACTTCTGCACACTGAAGTTCGCTGGCTATCAAGAGGCTCTTGCTTAGAAAGATTTTCAGGCATTTTTGAATCTGTGTTGGAGTTTTTACAAGAAAAAGATCCGAATTCGAAAGAAAATCTGAACAATTGTAAAACAGATATTTATTACTTGACTGATATCTTTGGAATATTCAACAAAGGAAATTTGCAGCTGCAGGGTGACGATCTTAACTTGATTAAAACAAAATCAATAATATCGGCCTTCGTGGGTAAACTAATTCTTTATAAACACAATTTAGGCAGAAAAGAATATTAACAGTTTCCGCATTTGTCAAAATTACCAGAAATGCTTCAAGATGATGACATTTTATTATATGTCACTCACTTGGACGCATTACACAACGATATTACGGAGAGGTTTGAGGATCTTTTAAATTTACAAATTCCTCAATGGATAATAAATCCGTACAATACCACAGCCATAGAAGAAGCCAATGTGATAATGCAAGAAGAGTTGATTACCATCAGCACAGACGAAGAGCTTAAGCAGAAGTTCAACCAAGGCTATCAGAAGTTCTGGTTGCAACGCAACATTGAAACACAGTATCCTTCATTGTGGAACATTGCTGAAAAATACCTTATCGCTTTTCCATCATCATATCTAGTTGAAAAAAGCTTCAGTGTGGTAACAAACATTTTGACGAAACAAAGAAACCGTTTGAAAATCAACGAACGTGGAGATTTAAGGCTACAACTCACCAATATTGAACCGGATGTAGCTAGATTGGTAGATAGTCACCAGGTTCATCCATCACACTGAATGTTTTATTTTCTCTTTGCGAATTAATACTTTTTTAAATATAATGTCCTACCTACTTAAGATTCTTTAAGTACTTAATTTGTAATAATCATTATAAATTAAACTTGATATTTACTGAATTGTATGTCTTTTTATTTTGTTAAATTTTGATGAAGTCAACTTTACTCACTTAACCAAGTGCAAAGTTTTCCAATTGGTACCTTAGTACCTAGGTATTTTGTATCGATAGGAAAAAACAAAAGACAAGCCCCCTTATTCATAATAGTCTGCTAACTAATTTAAAGCATTGCTAATTCTCACTTTGTCTTCTTCTATTGACCTAAGTCAGAATGAAAAATAACACTCTGTATCAGCTGTTTTAAGTTAGCGGACCATTATGAATAAGGGGGTTGATCTTAAAAGTAGGTAATTTGGCCATGGGGGCTGAGGTAACAGTTCATTTTGGAAAAGGGGTCACTTGTCCAAAATAGTTTGGGGATCCCTGGTCTAGTCTATTACACCCGGCGTATTTTTAATGCTTAAAAATAAAGTAGTTTAAAACAATAACAAATGTTTTATGAATTTTACTGTAACTTGTAAAAAATGATTGTCTAATTTTTAGCGACAGACGTCATCCCCTTCCCCTAGGCATTTAAGCTATCACAGTAGAAAATAGCCCCGTCATTTTTTTATATTTTTGTTCCAAAGGTCGTGGGTTCGAATCCAGCAACAGGGAAATATGTTTTTGTTTATGTTTTTATAATGTATCTTTACTCATACTTGAACATACTTTCATTTCTGGCGAGATTTTAGTGTTCAATGTGAAATCGGTCTTCAACAGGTGTCCCATATTTGTCGGTGTATAATCTTCGCCATAATCCGCTGTTTTGAGTCGACGGTCCAGGTCTACTATATGCGCTTCTTGGTGATCTGGTGACAAGAAATACCTAGTCTGAATAAGTCGTAAAAATACAGAGTTCGGAAAAATCAAAAGCTAACACTTTCTCGAAAGTGACGCGGCGGCTGTGTAATTCCTGCTGCTGGGAAAATTTTACTTACAAAACTAATTTAGTATTTTACTGCAACATGAAATACGCCATCTGTCGGTAAATAGTAAACATTGCTTTTGAAAGTAAAAATTTGTCTATGGTTATTAACACCATCAAGGGGTGAGTAGCTACCATAAAAATAAGATCAATTAATACACGCGCGACAAACAAAACTATGTAGGTACCACAAAGAAGTTAATCAGATATTTCACTATACTAAGACTGGCTGATTTTGCTTTCTTCTAAGGCTAAGGGTGACTTGCGCAACTATGCCTAAACATATTTAGTGGCTAAATATGGTTTAGAGAGTTATCAAATCATACAAATACATCAAATTTAACCATGATTAATTGTAAATATGTTTAGGAATTGTTGTGCATGCTGGGCTTAAAAATATTACCTTTCACAAATTCAATATATGGCACTTCTCCCATTACCCTCAGTGTTGAAAGCTCATGCCTCAAGGCACCTCCTATGCTGTTCAATACTGCTTGGTTTTCATCATCAGAAGCATCCCCCTTACAGACCCAGAACACCAGAACCTTTTGTAAATCAGACGTTATTTTTACCTGAAAGAAAACCAATTGGATGTCATTGGAATTATCTTCCTTTATGCTTCAATGAGACTTGAAGGAGGAAACTCTACTAACCAAAAATTGTAATACAAAAAATGATATCAGTTTAAGTACCTACCTTCGAAACTTCAATACCCCTGCCCACAATATCTATAGCAACTGTACCAGTAGACATCATGTCAGTTATGTTTTTCATAAACATTTTGTTCAGCATTGAGGATCTACGAATGGCGCGCTTGCCCGGCTCATTTTGTGTTTTTGTCAAGCTCTTTACACTCGGCATTGTTTCTGTATCTAACTGCGTAGGGTACCATTGCCTGCGAAAATGAAAACATGATAATATACTTACAAAAGAATTTGAAGTGTTTATCTTAACATAACCTCAAATTCAAACCTTTTTAACAAAGTTGTTTAACGCTATGTAATACGTGTAAATAAACCTTACCGTTTCACCCTTGGATTCACCATCTTATTGAGTTTAATTCCAAGCTTTTTGAAGCTATATACCGTAGACGATACATGGTAAAAGCGACAAAAGGTTAACATTTTGGTTAGATTTTCCTTAAAAGTAACTGGTATTTTTTTTAATTTTAACACATCATACTACCATACCAATCGTGTATGTAATATTAATTTTATTTGTTAGAAATTTATGATCAAATAATCAAGTAATAAGGATCAAGTGCGCGAACGTGTCTAAAGTTGTAAAAATATTATTGTTTACTTAAGTTGAATGAAATGACTGAAACGCAATCAGACAGATCAGCTGTTTTCGTGAAAAGGCTGTCAGGGTCAGGTCACACTCCACGACATATACCCCCCGTTTATTGATAGGGCAGCACCATAAAGAGTGATAAAGCATGCGATCGTCAATATAACCATAAACAAAGAGACGCGCGTGGGAGGAGATGTGCCGTTCCCGCCAACAATTTGTCAAATTGTCAAAATCTAGGCAACAATCCGACGGAATTGCTTGTTTATTTTTGTGTATTACTGAAATTTTAGAAGTATCTGTTAGATAAATCAAATTTTAAATATGTCTAGTACGGAGGAAAGTGTGGAACATTGGATTTCAGAGATGGATAATCTGTGTTCGAACCTAAACGTGGACCCTGCTGCTGCAGAAAAATCAAAGCAGTCATTTTTGGAAATAAAACTAAATTTTACGCTTGATGTAAGTACTTAGGTACTATAAGTTACAAAACCGTATAATCTAGTAAACCTTATGTTTCGATAAAATCATCGAACTACGATATACACATTTTGTCAGGATTCTCAGATCCTTGCCAGCTCCTCTGTATAACTTTGGTTTCACCCTGGCTTATCTTTTGATCACTGATTATGATTTCAGGGTGACGTCTTACACTGGATGGCATGTGCTCTTTATGTAGCTTGCAGGACTTCGGTCACTCCAACAGTTCAATCAGGGAAATCTGTAGAAGGCAACTGTGTCAGCCTTACAAAGCTTCTGAGACTTTGCAATATCAGGTAGGTACCTACTATAAACGCAAGATTGTCCAAGAACTCAATTAATCTAATAACAACGTTTGTATGGTTACTTTTTCTAATCTCAAAATGTAACAAATTTTGTAATTTCAAAGGTGATGAACATTTGTCTCAAAATCAATCATACATTGTGAAGAAAATGTAAATTTATACAACTTCACCAACAACATCTGCATTTTTCAGTCTCATACAATTTTTCACTAAAATCAAGAATTGGATGGAGATGACTTCAATGTCAACAGACTTCAAAGACAGGATATCTCGCTTGGAACACAAGTTTGCTGTCTCCACAGTTCTATACAGAAAATTCCAACCGATCTTCCAAGAAATATTCCAAGGTCTAAAATCTGATGAGCCTTTAAAAATTTCTACTACTAAAACTAGAAGACCAAAGTAAGTACCTATTTGTTCAAATTTTTATATTGTTGCTGCAATGATCTCATTACTTAGTTATGGTTTGCCTTTATATTTTATCCAGTTTCATACAGGACGAATACATAACAGTCAGCTAATTTTGAGGATAGGATATGAAAGTCGGAGCCCTTCCTCAAAATTTGCTGTCTGGCTTTCATCTAGAACAATAGTAGAATTAAAATAAAGACAGATTATTATTGTTCAGGGTTTTTGATTTATTTAATAGCACATTTTCTTTTAGCCAAACCCTACATGAGTTGGTTAAGAGTGGTAGTTAATAAGTAGATAAAGGGGGTTACAACTAGTATTTCCTTAAAACTTGTATACTGTTTACAAATTCACCATTCTGGTGTATAGCATACCTAACTATATAATCTGTGTAAATAGTGACATTTGATTGACATTAATTAATAAGCAAATATGTGGGTACCTGCAGATGATGCTTTCAACAAGTTCTTCAACTAGGTAGGTACCTCAATATTCAGTCTTGAATAGCCAAGTAAGTTCATAACAGTAGCTAACGAAATAATCGCGAAATATTGTGAAAAACCAGTGAAAACTCAGTGAAATACATGTGGTTACAATGATGGACATAAAGTTCGAAAGTTTAGACGTAAAAAATGGTGATTGGGCATCAAAGAAAAATTTGGATGTTTTTAACAGCACAGGGGGTGGCTGAACCAATCAAACAAAAAGCCATATTTATTGCATCTGGTGGCAGTGATCTGTATAATTTAGTAAAATCATTAGTATTTCCTAAAACTGTGAGTGATGCTACCTTAGTTGAAATAGAACAAAAGTTAGATGAACATTTCGGCCTGCGTCCTAATGAGATAGTGGAGTCACATAAATTTCATAATAGAAGACAGGGTAAAAAGGAATCTATGCAAAATTATATTGCAGCACTTAGGGAAATGTGTAGGTTTTGCAAATTTGTTGATTTGGAAAGGACTCTGAGAGATAATAATGGAACTGGTGATGTCAAGGAAATTAAGAGGAAAGAGGAATTTATGAATGGATTATATTGTGCAGAAGAAATATATCGTCAACCAGTAATATGGACTGAGATTCTACTGAATAAAAAATATGTTAAGTTTGAAGTCGATTTGGGCTGCTCATACACCATCACGTCACGGGAACAAGCAGATTTGATTTGGCCCAAGAATTGCAGCTGCAGGAGTGCAATCTGAATCTGCATACGTGGACTGATGCTAAGGTGCATGTGCATGGCAGGACCGTAGTTTTTATTGAATATAAAAACTTTAAAGGTACTCATCAGGTGCAAGTAATCATTGGACAAGGGTGAGGTTACCTTCTTGGAAGGAATTGGTTCAAGCCTCTAGGGATTTCAGGAGAATGATGACGCGATGACGTAAACGTATAAGACGGGTCATATATAATTTAATGACGTGTTACAACGAATTAATAAGACATTACTACAAAAGTGAATATTAAGAGATATACACTGTGTGATGTAGACATATCAGCAATATTACTGCTACTAAAAAGTTTTTTGTTGAAAAATAACTCTTTCACAACAAGCTTTTATAAAATTCATAATCGGAACCGCAAGCAGATTCAAATGAGCCCAAACACTAGTAGCCTACTATCCATTCAGAAGTTCCGTTGTCTAGAATCCATCTTCATCATGAGACCATCTCCATGGTATCATATTATTGCATTGTCACCGAAGTTATATATGTACTCCAAATTTCAGCTCAATCGGTTGAGGGGAACATGTTTAAAATTCAGTTGCAAGATTCCACCCGGACAAACATACATACATTGCAAGTTAATAAAAAGCTTGTAAAAATAAATAAATGTTTTCAGAGCACTACCGTGCACTACAAATGCTCTTTACGAGTTCACGTGGTGTCTCTACATCTGCATTAAGGGAGAGTTCCACAACTCAGCTGATGACCTCGTAGACATGTACCATGTTCTGCTGGCCTGTCTGGACTTTGTGTACATGAACGCATTCATGGACAGACGGACTGACTTGATCAATCCTGAATTCAAAGGTAAGAAAAATATAATTTTAGTTTTATTGTTGTTTTGAAATCACTACTGTAGCATCAATCAAAAGTTAATTACTAAAGTAACTGTCTGTGTTACCTTTTCAAGACTGCGAAGCAGCTGGAACGATTTCAATGAAATTTGGTATATCGATAGATTAAGGCCTGGAGTGAGTCATAGGATACTTTTTATTGACGTACCATTTACTACATAAATCCATTACAGTGCCCTTATGTTTGAAATTCTAATTTAAGTAATTCAGACTTTTCCCTATATTTGTGCCACTAAAGCTACACGAATACCAAATTTCAGCACTGTGGGGTCACTGGTGTACCCTGTTAATTTCGACAAAGTTCAGTTTTTATTATGACTAATAACTTAAAAACTACAAGGTATAAACTAAAAATAAAAACGGGGTCGAAATGTACTGATAAAGACCTTTCATTAGATGTCCCACTCGACCTGATAGTGTCATGTGGATTTTTTTTACCCCTCTTGAACCCCAATATCTCAAACCCCATATTTTTAGCTCATTTAGTCACACCAGGATTGTGCCATCAACCTACATACCAAATTACCTATATACCAAATTTCATGATGATCGGATCAATGCTTCGAAGGTTATCCTTGGACAAACAAACATTCATACATACAATGCTGATTTGGAGATCTCGCTATGCTCGATCAACTAACCTTAATGCTATTTCAGGGCTACCAAGTGACTGGCTCAAGGAAGACTTTGTGTTTCCTTTGAAAACACCATGCATTATTGCCACACTGTGTGAAATCAAGGATGGAATGACTGTGGAAGCTACCACTATGAAAGAATACAGCTTCAAGCCTGTAATCAAATCTTTTTTCAAAAAAGAGGTAATACAACCATGTTTTATGTTGTGCGATTTATGAACCTTATTACTAGCTAAGTACTTTTTACTAAGAAAACTTTCATGATTTACTACAATTAGATTTTTCACACCACTTGCTCGACAATGTCAAATTATATGTCATGTAAACCTCACCGAAATCAGGTGATCAAATCTCTAGGGTTGAGCCGGGAGTAAAGTTTTACTGAGTCACATTATGCCCTCGCGAGCATAATGTGAGCCTGGGGCGTGCTTATACCCCTCTATGCACTCAGAAATTGTAGTAAGTCCCTCGCTCCGCTCGTGAGTTAACTCTAGAATCCTTTGGTACGTTTGGGAATCAATATAGCGCCTGTGACGCAAGACACTGCTTTATCCCCTCGTTTTATAATCAACTATATTAAGAATATTGGAGTTATGGCATACTGTTACATTATGTAATCTTTTGATGAACCTTCATCAGGGTAAGGCGAAATGTAGTTCCTTCGAAAACCTCTGTGGCGCAGTGGGCGAATAGCCGGCTGAGGCGCAGGAGGTTGCGGGTTCGATTCCCGCCGCGGAACAAATGTTTGCATGATCTACAGATATTTGTTCCGGGTTTGGGTATTTTTCTATGTATTATAAGTATGTATTTACAAAAAAAAAGTATATAAGTATTCTATCAGTTATCTGGTTCCCATAGTACAAGCTTTGCTTAGTTTGGGGCTAGATGGCGTTGTGTGAAATGTCCAGCATTATTTATTTATTATTATTTTTTTATGATAATGATATTATGTAGATACTGTTGTTGTTGAACGCCACTTTAAATATCGATTAATTAACGAATGGCTGAAACTTAAGAAAAAACTTACAATAAGCCACATAAAATTTATTTCTAAATATTTATTTAATAGTTAACAATCTGCCTGATAAAAATACCAGTGCTTATATATTATTTGTATTATTTTACAGATCTTAAAAGGAGACAAGGAACAATTGGGAGTACTAAATGTAAGGAGTTTTGACGTCAATCTGAAATCATTGAATAATTTATACGAAACATACGTCCTCAGTGTGGGAGAATTTGACGAAAGAATATTTTTAGGTAAGAAACTTTTTTCGCTTTAAAATTCATAGAAACTAATTATGGAAAGAAAAAACAATAACTAATGTCAAATCTGGTAATTTGTCATTGTTTGTCATCAACATGGCTGAGGAAGATTTGTATTCGTATTGCTTGAATCCTATATTATCCTGTATTGTAGAATTAGAATGTAATTATGTTTTAAATAATTGGACAAAATTGTTACTTAATAAATCTTATTCAATAGAGCGTACCATGCTCGGCATCAAACTCTTAGATCGAGTACCAAACGTCGAGATTCATAGAAGAACGAAGGTTCATGATTTTGGGAATCGAGTTATGGAGCTCAAATTGTCTTGGGCGGGACACTTGGCAAGACGTGGTGATGACAGGTGGAGCAGGGTAGCAACTGAATGGTGGCCAAGGAATAGCTGTAGAAGAGTAGGACGTCCGGCAGCGATATGGGTGGACGACATCGTTAAGAGTCGCGAGCCGTCAATGGGTGTGACTAGCGCAGGATCGTGGCAGATGGCACAAACTTGGGGAGGCCTATACCCAGGAGTGGGTAAAGTAGGGCTGTGGATGATGAAATCTTATTCAATAGATAGGTAATAATATATTGTTTTCAGGTGAACATGCAAACGAACACATCGGTACGAAAAATAAAGTATCCGGCGATGAAATATCACAAGTTATCGCATCTTTTGGCCCAGTAAGTCTCTTATAAAGTTTAAATTGGAGTTATTTTTTTTACAGATAGATCACCTCAGTAAAAGCAGTCTTATCCGGCAATTACGGGAATTTTTTTGATTTTTAGAGTCACCTCCTGGCCCGTAGCTAAATTTGCGGTACCAAAACAAACTTATGCTAACTACTCGTACTTCCCAACTAAAACTGCACTCTTCAAGCCCTTAGGTAATGTCGATCAAAATATTTAACAAACTACCTGACGCGTTGAAAATGAGACTAATAATATAAAATTTATGAAACAATTAAAATACAATTGACGAATAATTTAATGTCAAATTTTAGATGCTTTCCCACTAACTTCTTTGTCATTGGATTTCAATGTTTTCTTTTTAAAATGAATACAACCTAACAAGAACAATGACATCTGCTTCTCTCCAAAATATAGTTGTGCCCAACAAGGTCCATAATGATCATGTGCCTATTAATTACCACCTATTATTACATTGTGGAATACAATATAAACGATTGAGTATTAAATTTGCATCGTATCCTCGTATCAAGGTTCTTCTTCCTGTCATTACGTGGGGCACAACATGTATTTTTGTTCCATAGCTCTCTATCAGCCGTCATCTCCGTTGTCACATTCTTACCCATACCATTCTTCACACAGTCCTCTATCTTCGGCCTTCCTCTACTTCTATATCCATCTACATCCACATCTAATACTCTTTTAGTCACATCCCCGTATCAAGGGTGCGGGTTAAAATTCCATCGAAATTTTTGAGATGATTTTAAATATCATCATCATCATCTCAGCCCACATCCACCCATTGCTGGGTATAGGCCTCCTCGTTATCACGCCACTCTCCGGTCCTGTGCCAAGCGCATCCATTGCCTTCCCGCCACAACTCGCGCGATGTCGTCCGACCATCTGGCTGGTGGTCTGCCAACTGGTCTGCGCCCTTCTCGCGGGCACCACTCGGTTGCTGCCCTCATCCATCTTCCGTCTTTCCTCCTTGCCAAGTGTCCAGCCCATCTCCACTTTAGCTGGTTGATCCTTCTACCTACATCCACGACTTTGGTTCTGCGTCGAATATGGTTGGGGAAAAAGTTTTTTCGCATTTTTTAAGAAAATTTAAAACATTTTTTAATATAGTTTATTTACATTTAACTAAAGTATGTAGGTACCATTTTGTTCGATAACTTTTTGCCATCTTGTAGGTAGGGACATGATTCCATTGCTATAGAAATTTAGGGCTTCTGATCAAAATACCGTGACAAGTGGTTTTGGCAGTCCTCTCGTGATGTTAACCTGACACTGCCTAAAGAATTCTGAAGAGACCGAAACAGGTGGAAATCTGAAGGTGCAAGGTCAGGACTATGCGGCAGATGCATTTATTTACACCTCCCAGCCAAACTCTCTTAATTTTTGCTTAGTGGCTAAAGATGTGTGAGGTCTAGCGTTATCATGATGAAAAACCACACCCCTTCTGTTGATGAATTCCGGCCGCTTTCTCTCAACTTCTTGCTTTAATCTCATCAGTTGTTCGCAGTAGAGTTCAGAATCGATGGTCCTGCCTGGTGGTAACAGCTCATAATGAATAATGCCCTTCCAATCCCACCACACACACAACATCACCTTGTTGCGAGTTAACCCGGGTTTCGCCATAGTCTATGAAGCCTGACCAGCCTTTGACCACGACCTTTTTCGCACGTTCTTGTCGTACGTGATCCACTGTTCATCACCAATTATCAGCTTCTTCAAAAATGGTTCGGTTTCATTACGTCGTAATAAAGAATCACAAATGAGTACACGGTTCATTAGGTTTATTTCAGTGAGCTCGTGGGGTACCCAAATATCGAGCTATTTGTGTACCCAGTTTTTTTCAAATGCGCCAAAACTGTTTTGTGGTCAATTCCCAGTTCTTCAGCTATGTCGTAACTACTGATATGCCGATCTTGCTCCACTTTTTCAAAAATGGTATCAATTTTATCCGTAATAGGGCGACCAGAGCGACGAGCATCTTTGACATCAAAATTTCCGGATTGAAAACGCTTAAACCAAATATGTGCTACTCTCACAGACACTGCACTAGGTCCATAAACATCGCAAATTTTTTTCGCGGCTTGCGTTGCATTTTTACCTTTTTTGTAGTTAAATTTTAAAATGTATCGAATTTCTTCATTAGATTCACTCATCTTTACAGTACGAAAAACAAATAAAAATCACACATTTTCCTAATTTAAAATTTAAACTTTGAATAATACCAAAACCAGCCAGATACAAATAGTATAGCCAAAGAGATTTTATTACAAGTTCATACATACTATATTGCGAAAAGACTTTTTCCCCAACCTATTAAAATATTATAAGTATTGTTAAGTTCATAAGGTATTGTGTTGTATATATTGAGTGTAAGTTTGGTTGCAGAGCGGACAAGCCTGTCCCGCCACGCCTCTGACCGGCAGACGCTACCTGGCGCGGAGAGGCGAAGAACTAACGCCAGTATCGGAAGCTAAGAACAGCTTATCCAGACTGGCGCTGTACTTGCATCAGTCGAGACCGCAACCCTCGGCGCTTCTTATGAAGATGTTCAGGTCAGTTGACTGTGCTTATCTGCTAGTGTACTTTCACTGACTCATTTTATTATTTCCGAACCCTAGATGGGGTTATTCCTTTCTTCCACCACCTCTAAGGGCCCTATCTCATTAGGACACCATGTCGGGACGCCACCGGTCGCTCCACCAACAAAATGTATACAGTTGTGAAGAGGGTACGTCACCTGGTTGTGCAACCAATTTGTTGTCGGCAACTGAATCACCCGCTGGCGGCGCAACCATTAATATGTATAAAACTATTTGGCGTTTCACTCACTCCACCATCAGTTGGGCTACCAGGGCCCCTCCCCCGGACCTAATCAACACTGTGCGTTCACGTCACTTATTTAAAGAAAGGATATCCACTACTGACTTTTTTTTTTTTTTTCTTTTTTTTTAACTTTGTTTTGCGTCGTACGTGTAGCAAAAGAACTTGTTAAATCCATGTACATTTGAAACTGACAATCTTAGTGTTTGATCTGATGTTTCCTTCGCTTGCTGCTCAACCACACACCACTGTGGCGCGACCGGTGGCGCCGCCAATGGTGTCCCCTTAAGCCTCAGTACTAATTTTATTTATTTATCAATAAAATCCACAGTTCTTAAAAATAAATGTTTTCAATGCTTATGTGTCTATCCTACAGCTAAAAACGGATTTACAATTTATAGATCTAAAATTAAATATCGACGACAATCACCAAAAAAGAAACATACATCCATCTATTTATTTTAGAAGCTATCAACCCATAATGGTTATCCATCTTTACATGTATTCATCTATCCATCTAAATATTATAGTTGTTGCTTTTTTTTTTAAAAGATAGAATAGAAAAATATAATAAGATTTTTTTCCTTTATGCCACCAGTTGTCCAAGTATTATCCGCCATTTACGGGAAAATCTATGAGATGGATTTGAATTATGATGATTTTAAAATCTCAAAATCGGTTCAGCAGTGGAATTTATTTTTTTATATTGAAATATTCTCATACAGTATGGATTAAATTAATGTTTTTAGTGAATCTGGTGTGAATGAAGACGCAGTGAACACTCACCTCATAAAGCCATGCAACCTCTGGACGGAACAGTTCGCACAAGCGCTCCGCGAAGCTAGCGGTAACCCGAGCAGCGAGACAACCACATTCCGATGCAATATGGTCACCTGCCTGTATTACAAGGTGTTAGAACACATTTTGCGGGAGGAACATAGGAAGAAACCCCAGGTTTCTTTGCAAGTAAGTATATTTTGTATTATGAATGGAAGAAGGTACGGCAGAGATGTGATATAGATAATACTTTATTGCACACCTTATATAACAAAACAATTATAATTAACATTATTCAAATGAATGTGTACAATTGGCGGTCTTATCGCTAACTATGTAGTAGTAGTTATACCTATACATTAGAAAGGGTTTTTACATTTTACAATCCATAAACTACATACTGACGACCTCCATGGCGCAGTGGGCGAGTAGTTGAGACGCAAGAGATTTCGGGTTCAATTCCCGCCGCGGAACAAACGTTTGCTTTATCCAGATATTTGACGACCTCCGTGGTGCAGTGGGCGAATAGCCGGCTGAGATGCAGGAGGTAGCGGGTTCGATTCCCGCCGCGGAATAAATGTTTGTATGATCTACAGATGTTTGTTCCCGGTCTGGTTGATTCTCTATATATTATAAGTATGTATTTACAAAAAAAAAGTATATAAGTATTATATCAGTTATCTGGTTCCCAAAGTACAAGCTCTGCTTAGTTTGGGGCTAGATAGCGCTGTGTGAAATGTCCAGCAATATTTATAATAATAATATAAAATATTATATAATAATAAGCAATATTCCGGGTCTAAGTGTTTTTCTATACAATCTGTTTTGTTATGTACGACATTAATTTAAAACACACATCCGGAATCCTATTAACTAAGTTTAGAGGTGGGTTTAATACTGGTAGCTTGAATATTTTATTCAGTAATAGATACATTGCCAATAAACAATTTTTTACTTAACCGGCCGCGCCTTTGCGGCGAAGCCGCCTAGTCAGTTTAAAAGCTACCTACTTACAAATTATGAATGAATATGATTTGATTGCCTATTTTATTCAGCCTGTTTCATTGGTATTTTAGGACTTTTTTAGGAGGTTTGAAAATTGAAACATTTCTATAAACCTATTTTACAACAATACTAGCTATTAGCCCTACCCGTGTTTTCATTTAATGTCGTACATAACAAAACACGTATATTACAATGATGTATTTCATCATCATCATCTCACCCCGTCTGGGTATAGACCTCTTAATTACGCCATTCTTTCCGGTACCTTGCGAGACTCATCCATTGATCCATGATGTACTTACAAAAGAAATAGTACAAGCTCTCCTTAGTTTGGTGTTAGATAGCGCTGTGTGAAATGTCCAGCATTTTTATTATATTAACTAGCTGACCCGCCGAACTTCGTACCGCCTTGGCATGCATATGACGCGGGCTGCCAATGTACGTCACCCGCTGCATCTATGTGTGAGAAAATGATTTTTTTTCATTATTTCTTTTTGGGTGAATTTTCCGATATTTTAATAGGTATTCTGCTTTTCGGGGCGGAGACAAATCCAATAAATCAAAGATCATCAAAATCGGTCCAGCCGTTCTTTGTTATAAATGGTGTAACTAACCCAACTGTTTTATATATATATATATATATATATATACTAGCTGACCAATTCGCAGCCTCGCACGCGTAGTTATTTAATAAAAACATTACCCTCCTTCTCTGCAGTTGGGTAAAAAGTAGCCTGTGTTACCCAAAGATAGTGTAGCTTCCCAACAGTGAAAGATTTTTTTTAAATCGGTCCCGTAGTTTCGGAGCCTATTTAATACAAACAAACAAATCTTTCCACTTTATAATATGTATAACGAAGTTTTTTGTAGATATTGATATGTTCTTTAATATTGTAGAACATACTTTTGTTCTATCATCAATAGTTTCCGCAGCGCATGCGACGAAAGACGTTTTAGGGCACATTTTTACACCTTGGGTTACGTTACTTAAGTTTTAGGAAGGATCCCTAATTTTTTCTAGCAATAAATATAGCCTATGTCACTCAGGGTGAATGTAGCTTTCTAATGGTGAAAGGATTTTTTTTAAATCGGCACAGTAGTTTTTGAGTTTATTCATTATATACAAATATACACACAACAATACAAATCTTTCCCCTTTATAATATTAGTATAGATATAGATGATGTTTTTATTTTCAGATGCTCCTAAGCCAGCCTACGTACCAGCTAGCAGTGTACGCGTGTTGCACTGAGGTGGTCCTGCACGCGTACGTGATCCACTCGCTCAAGTTCCCGCGAGTGCTGCATATCTATGGACTCAGCGCGTTCCACTTCTATAAAGTGATTGAGCTGGTTGTGCAATCTGTTGTGGAGAGACTCAGCCGAGACGTTGTCAAGCATTTGAATGCGGTGAGTCTAGACAATTATTCGTTGTCACGTAAACATTTTAACGTTAATATTATCACAAGTAAATTCACAACTAGCTAATAAATGATGTCAAGATTTAATATATTGTACTTTTCTATTGTTGCCTGAAATAATGATCTATCTGTTTCTTTACATAGTATAAAATGAATTCGCTTCCGCTGTCTGTTACTTTAGATCTTTTAAACTACTCAACGGATTTTAATGTAGTTTTTAGCAATAGATAGGAATTCAATAGGAAGGTTAATATGTATAATACATACATAGTAATTGCGAAAGTAAGTGTTTGTTTGTTAGTTTGTTTGTTACCTTTTCATAACTAAACGGCTTAATGACTAAACGACTAAACACATGCGAAGCCGCGGGCGGGTCAGCTAGTTATTGTTATAATTAACACAGATTTCACAGATGGTGTATTGCTGTTGCCGCTATAACAACAAATACTAAAAACAGAATAAAATAAGTATTTAAGGGGGGCTCTCATACAAAAAACGTGATTTTTTTGCTCGTTTTTGCTCGCTATTGATAACGACAACAGGTAGACGCTTGTAATATTCACAGAATATTTATATTCATTTTAAAAATAAATAATTAAATTAAAATAAAACTATAATATATGGGGGGCTCCCATACAACAGACATGACTTTTTTTGTCGTTTTTATAGATAATGGTACGGAACCCTTCGTGCGCGAGTCCGACTCGCACTTGGCCGGTTTTTTTACATGGGTTCACGCATACTCTACCACAGTACAAAACAATATATTTTAAAAATAGGTGGTTTGAAATTGATAAAACTAACTAATATATGTCATCTATTTATTACACAATTATTGCACAAAATTACAGTTTTAATAGAATATACATAACTTGGGAACAATTAACGAGATCAAGAAAATAATCTATATTTTTGGCATGTTTGAGATCACCTCAAAAAATATTCTAATAAGCGATGACTATCTTATTGTTCACCATCCTCACATACATACCCCAACTTGGTGATCAGGACAAATCCACCTGGCACATCGCTTACACCTCTTACATTCAGTTTTATTACGCCAATACTAGCATGTACTATAATGGTTGAAGCCGAACTTTGACACCTAATTACAAGAACATGCGCTTACGCTGCCAGTGGGCGCCGTACTTATCCGTTCCGCGATTTTGTCGACAAGCAGGGATGTTAGACGGCCACTCAGAAATCCATGCCGAGCTAGCTGAAAGCTGGTATTGATTACGAAAAACTAGTACCCCTGTGCTCCGCTGCGGCGCTGCCAACACTGATATATAAGCTGAGTCAGAAACCGCATCCTAGTGAAAAAAAAATATATATTTAAATTTTGTGTACCGTTAAGAAGCCGGCGAACCCCGAGCGCAACTTCAATTCGGCCGCGTCAAAAACTTCGGCCTGAATATCGCTATCCCTGTTTAGTGACGAAGTTTAGCCACGCAGAGCGACAGTGATAGCAAATGAACGATTCTAAATTTTTTTAGATTTTGACCGTGTTCCGTAATACCAAAAATTATTACTGAAAACTTGTTGTATTTTTCTCACTGTGTTGTTATTCTGTAACTAGATGATATAATCTATGTTCCCATGACAAGGATACGTAAGATTTTGTTGTTTTTAATACGAAACAATTAGGTTGAATACAGGTCTTTTATGACGTAAAACATGCAGAATGCGATACGCTTCTATTTCATTTTAGGTGGGTATTTTGATCTAATATATGGTTGGGAACCTAGATAAACACTATTCAAATCAAAATAATACCATATTAAGGTAGAAATATGCTCCAATGAGAAATGGTCTTGGTAGTACGTGTTGTATGGGCGATTCCCCTTCGGTCTCCCCTTAAGGGCAGTAATTATCGAACGCACCGAAGAAATATCACTTCAAACCTTTCTTTTTGATATTATATGGAATTTCGGATGTAAAATATATTGAGAAAAAGGAATAAATAATTCGTAACGAAGATTTTTATCGGATACGATTCTTTATTCCTATATAAGTTTGAACGTGAGCTTTGCACGTTACCACCATTTAGCATATAGTAAACTAGCTGACCAATCCGCAGCTTCGCACGCGTAGTTTTTCAATAAAAACATTACTCTCCTGCGCAGTTGGGTAAAAAGTAGCCTATGTCACCCGGTGATATTGTAGCTTCCCAACAGTGAAAGAATTTTTTAAATCGGTCCTTTATAATATTAGTATAGATAGATCGATGGAAAATGGCATCGACTTATCGAGACTGCTTGCTATAATAAAGTTTTATATCATAAAGGAAATCTGATTTCTATTTGGAATGTTTATTTTTTCATATGCTACTCTAAAATTTGTCGGTTATTCTGTATTGTAGGGTGTATTTTTGTCGGTCAACCAATCTTGGTATTTTTGCATACAAGGACCGAGTAGTCTTGGTACATGGTACGTGACACTAAAAACTAGTATGTTTACCAATAAGTTGGTACGTCTGACATTCCTGTCGACGATGCTTATCTAGGAGCGCGGGAGGTCAGGTGTAAAGTGCGCTCCACTGTAGTAGAGCGCGCGTGCACTCTAGTGTATCTCTTTAAATGTTTGTGTTTTTTTGTTGTCAGGTCGAGGAAGAAGTGCTGGAATCCCTTGTATGGACGTCGGATAGTCCACTGTGGGAGCAACTGAGCAAGGCGGCCGTCCCCGCCTCCGCTGACGTGTATGTGCACGAATCGCCGCTTCGTAGAATCAATAGTAAGTCAATTTAATTTTTCGGCAGAGTCAACGTGACATTTCAATAAAAACTCAAGTTAATTTAAAACCTACCACGTTATACCTACATGAATAAATAATAGTAATTATTGCTGGACATTTCACACAGTGTTATCTAGCCCTAAACTAAGCAGAGGTTGTACTAGGGAACCATATAATTAATAGAATACTTATATATATTTTTTTAAACACGTTCTTATAATACATAGAAAAACATCCAGACCCGGAACAAATATCTGTAGATCATGCAAACATTTGTTTGAATGAAAATCGAACCCGCTACCTCCAGCGTCTGTCTATTCGCCCACAGCGTCACGGAGGTCGTCAATAAAGATGACTGTTTTAATACTGCTGTCCTGTTTGTACTTTTGCTAGTATGTAGATAATAATAAATAAATAATGCTGGACATTTCACACAGCGCTAACTGGCCCCAATCTAAGCAAAGCTTGAACTATGGGAACCAGATAACGAATATACTTTTAAATACATACTTACATTACACATACATACCTATAATATATAGAAAAACATCCAGACCCGGAACAAATATTTGTAGATCGTGCAAACATTTGTTCCGCGGCGGGAATCGAACCCGCTACCTCCTGCGTCTCAGTATATTCGCCCACTGTGCCACGGAGGTCGTCGGAATAATATACGCACTAGCGTGGTACTAGCATAGTACCATATCTACAGGACTTTTGAGAAAAAAATATGTTTTTTATATGACTTGTTTCAGATGGCGTCCAGTCCCCGGTGTCAGCTGCGTTCGATCGATTCCTGCCGCCGATAGCAGATCAAGCAAAAAAACAACTTTTCAAGGACCCTATCAAACCGGGACAGTCCTTATTGGGTATGTTATTTATGATCCATGGGATTCCGCGAGTCGCTTGCAAGTACATCACCATCATCATCATTACCTATAACAATCCACTGCTGGACGTAGGCTTTTTTTATTTAAATACATATGTACTGTAATTTATTTAGGGCTCCAACAATATTGTCACGTTCAGTTATGCTGTAGTGATGTAGTAAGGGGTTTTTAAGAGCAAATTATTAATTTTAAGTTAAGAGTACCTAGATAGATGGAGCTGACTGTTGAAGCTGGGTTATCATGCACTACTCTTGCTTTAGTGCATACAACCTGTTTTGTTATGTACGATATTAATTTAAAACACACATCCAGAATCGTATTAACTGATTTTAAAGGGCGATTGAATGCCGGTACTTTTACTATTTATCCAGTAATCGATACATTTCCAATAAGCCATTTTTAACGTTAATCGGTGGCGCCTTTGCGATGACGTTTAATATTCAAGGAATGAAGTAACGGAGTAGGAGTTTGGGTTAATGGCAGCAGCTTTCTAGGGTCCCCGTGGATGTTGAAGTAGTAGCGGTGTTAGTGGAGAATGAGGATTTGTAAAACCTATTATACAATAATACTAGCCATATTAGCCCTACCCGTGTTTTAATTTAATGTCGTACATAACAAAACACGTAGTATAGTCAGTGAGCGCATGACGCTTCTAGCTACATTTTGTATAAAAGTGCCATAAAATTATCCTGGAGCCTGAAGAAGATAAAAGTGCATTTTAAGGTGCCACGTTTTCGCCTCGACCTCATCACATCTCCGTCTAGCCTGTAATAACCTACTGTAGGTGATACTTGGCGTAACGAATTTTATCATATTTTTCAGTATCAACGAACAATGTAAAACAAGAACCGAGCACGCCGCAAAGCTCCTCAAACGGTGAATCCACTAATTCAACCCCTTCCACAACGCCGAAGAAAACCAATAACTCTCTTATACTCTTCTTTAGAAAGGTCAGTGACAAAATATAAAGAAAGCCATCTAGGCAACACCTCCGTGGAACAGTGGACGAATAGTCGGCTGAGACGCAAGAGGTTTCGGGTTCGATTCCCGTTGCGGGTCAAATGTTTGCATGGTCTACAGATATTTGTTCTGGGTTAGGGTATTTTTCTATATAATTATAAATAAGTAACTATTTAAAAAAAAGCATACAAGTATTCTATTAGGTATCTGGTTCCCAAAGAACACATGTACTTTTCGTGAAGCATGCAGTGAGTACAATGAGACACACACACTAGCTGACCCGTCGAACTTCGTACCGCCTTGACATGCATATGAAGCGGGCTGCCAATGCGTCGCCCCGGTAGAATTGTCAATCGCCCATCATTAGCTGCATCTTGTATGATAAAATGAATTTTCTTCATAAATTCTTTTTACGTGATTTTTCCGATAATTCAATAGTTATTCTGCTATTCGGGGCGGGGAGACAAATCCAACAGATCATCAAAATCGGCCCAGTTGTTTGAGTTATAACTGGTGTACCTAACCCGACTTTGTTTTATATATATAGATGTTTATTCCTTATGCTATTGTTTCTTTATTCTTTTTATTATGTCTGCTGTGTGTTTGTTCTGTTCGTACTATCGGTGTTGTCACAAATAAATGTTATTTGATAGTACAAGCTTTGCTTAGTTTGGGGCTAGATAGCGCTGTCTGAAATGTCCAGCAATATTTATTTATTTTATTTAATGTTGAGCGACGACACGGAACTTTTGTTTAACAACGTCCTTAGGCGACATTGTCGACGACTGATCATGTATTGCCCATACATGATCAGTCGTCGACAATGTCGCCTAAGGAGCTAGTATTGATTTCATTTGCCGGACACGTCTACGCCAGCAATTGATGCGCAATTAGGTACATTTAAATCACACTAATATTATAAATGTGAAAGTTTGAATGATTGTTTATTTATTTACAAAAATTTTTATTGAACTAATTAAGAGCAAAACTTAAACTTACATAAAAGCATCTTATAAATATTATTTGTTTGTTACTCAATCGCGTCGTAACGGCTGAACCTATTTCGATGAAATTTGGTATATATGTCAATTATAACCTGAATTACCACATATGCTAACTTTTATCCCATAAATCAGTTCCCATGGGATGAAAATGGGGTGTCAAGTCAAGTTGCAACAGCGAGTTTAGCTCTATTTCTAGGTTACCTACACCTTTAGTAGTGTAACGCGTACGAAGTCGCGGGCAACAGCTTGTAATAAATAAGTAATGCTGGACATTTCACACAGTGCTATCTAGCCCCAAACTAAGCAGAGCTTGTACTATGGGAACCAGATAACTGATAGAACACGTATATACTTTTTTTGTAAATACATTCTTATATTATATAGAAAAATACCCAATTCCAGAACAAATTTCTGTAGACCATGCAAACATTTACCTCTCAGTGGGGATCGAACCCGCTACCTCATGCGTCTCAGCCGGCTGTTCGCCCACTGCACCAAAGAGGTCGTCAACCGTTAAACGGAAACACACAAGTTGCGCGCCATCTCGCACGAAACCTCGCGACGTTGCCAAACATGTTGAGTATGCGACACGTGTCGATGATTTTTCTATAACATGTTTAGCAAAAAATTTTTTTTTTTCCAGTTTTACAGTCTAGCAGTAGTTCGTATGAACGACCTATGCACGCGACTGAGATTAACAGAAGACCAGGAGCTGAAGCGGAAGATCTGGACGTGTCTAGAGCATTCCATCATACACCAGACGCAGCTCTTGAAAGACCGCCATTTGGATCAAATACTCATGTGTGCCGTCTACGTTATCTGTAAGGTAAATACAACTTTTTTAGTATTCTTTACTTTTCAGCACATCCTATGCCTTCTCTATTTGAAGCCAGATTTTATTGAATTCAGAGATAATTAAATATAATCCAGCTCCAAATAGGCTATCTTTGTGGTGGACACGAGAGGTTGCGGGTTTGATATTATTATTGTTATCAGCAATTCGTATCCCACTGGCAAAGAGGCAAAGGCCTCTCCCATTCCTTCCAAACTTGCGGTCCTGACCAGTTTGTGGTGTGTGTTGATACATAATCTTAATCGTAACTTTACTGTAAATCATCAAGAACTACGGGATAAATGTATGCAGAAGGGAGCTCTATATACAAAAATCTTCTCCATCCAAAGGTTGTTTGGAAGAAATCGCTGCTAACCGATAAGACCGCCCATTCTACATGTTGCTTTGTGATTTTTTTTCTTTTGTGGTGTACAATAAAGTGTTTTTATTGTTTAATTAATTTGTAGGTGTCAAACAATGCAAGCAATCCAGTGGAGAGGACATTTGCAGAAATCATGCGATGTTACCGACAGAGACCCCTAGCGGACAATCATGTTTACAGATCGGTATTGATTAAGCAAACTTTGGAAGAGGGTAAGTTAATCTCGCCATTTTTTTTATAATATTTTAATTTACTTTTTTTTTTATATTTTGATACGCTAATAATAATAAATAAATCTTTATTCATTTTTTATATTGCTAAATTTAACATTAGGGATTAACATCTACTTATAGGTTAGATTTTATACATTGCCTGAACTAGGGAAACCTGCGAAAGATGGATGCTTGTAGAAGTTACAAGTGAAAAGGTTCTGAAGTGTTTTGCTTTTTTTAACGCCTGACGCTTCTTGACTTTGTCCTAAATTGTCAAGTTGTGTTGTAAAAGTACGACATGCGCTGGACAAGCGCTTTTTGAAACAAGTGAAATTGCCCTGGTTTGCCTCCCCCGGATATGGACATTGTTATACTTTTGTATGTTCACATTGTTGCCTGAAATAAATGTTATATTATTTATAAGGTTCTACTCAACCCTTATATAATTGGGAACTTTTAATAATTTGCTTGAGTATAATTTGTGCATTTTTTTCAGGTCCTGCGGAAAGAGGCGATCTAATCAACTTCTACAATCAAGTCTATGTACAATGTATGCAAGCATTCGCTTTGCGATTCACAAAAAGAAATAGGGATGTGAGTATGCACTGGATTAGGTGGTTCTAGTACTTCATCATATATTAGAAAAATACCATGTTACCACAAAAAAGTTAAACAACTGTTTAGCGCTTGTTTAAAAAAATCCTTACCAATTTTTTATGGGATTTTTTAAACACTCGCTAAACAGTGTTTAATAATTTTTTTGGTTGTTAGTTATTTTTATAATTGATCGAGTGAAGCGAGTGAAGATCTCAATGGCAACTTGGGCGTATTCAAGTCTATGCGAACTTTTAGACGAGCGACTCGATACCGCCTGTGACAAGTCTGAATAAGGAATAGAAAGAGCTTCCGTGCTTCGGATGCCATATTAAGATTTATAACAGATAAGATAGACCTTTGGGCAGTCACGAAACTCGTCACCAGAGTTAACCACTAACCAGGCTAGCATGGACATGTTAAAATATACAAGATCGTAGATATACATATTGTAGATTTTTTTCTACATTCTACGCTAAAATGACACCCTGAAATTTTAGCTTAAACATGTTAAAATATACGAGACCGAAATATTGTAGAATTTTTTCGCTTATATGTATGTGAGTTTATTTTACTCTGTTCTTCTATAGAGATAAACTTTTGTAGAGTATTTAAACTAGTGGATAATGTTGTGGGCTACATTATCAATAACTTTAACATTCCTAGAATGTATTACATTGTAGAATGTACATGGATTGTATTTAAACAGTATAATGTAATTGTTTGTTGTTCCATAATAAATAAAATAAAACATATCAGTAATTGATATAATTGTTGGTGTAGGAATGCGAGCTATCCCCCGTGCCGGCCGGACGCGGCGACGCGGCGTACTCGCCTGCCGGGCAGCGCGTTTCGGAGCGACATCAGCTGTACGTGAAGCCGCTCACCACGCCGCCGCCTTCACAAAACCATCTCACCTACAGATTCAGTCGCAGCCCTGCTAAGGTACATCCTACCTATACTTATACACTGAGAACAACAACCTCAACCTCAACCTGGGTATCAGCACTGCGAGGCCGCCTCGAGACCAGCCTCCGCCCAGCCCGAGTGTAGCCAGTAGTATAGTATGACGTGCACTGGATGCTAAACGCTTAATGAACAGGCAGGCACGCTTCTGTCTCGCTCTGCCTGCGTGACTTGCTACTATCTAGACAGAAGCGTGCCTCGCAATGTCGATACCAAGCTTTAAGTACCTATCTTGGAAGACTTGTCATCAACCTAAAATCCTAAATAACCCCCTCCCCTCTTATATTATAATAGTTTGGAACGAATTATAACTGGCAGCTGTTAAATTGCGCGCTTCACTACTTCATTACGTCAAAGCCAAAATAATCTTTATTTATAGGTAACTAGCTGACCCGCCCGCGGCTTTCCCAGGATATAATCTATCTCCTTGCAAAATTTCATTACGATCCGTTTAGTCGTGTAAAGATAACAAACAAACAGAGTTATGTACCTATGTATTATACATAGGAACAGTCCTCTTGAATCACTCTATCTATTGCTGAAAACTACATTAAAATCCGTTGAGTAGTTTAAAAGATCTAAGGTAACAGACAGCGGAAGCGACTTAATTTTATACTATTTAAAAATAAATGGATCATTTTGAAATGGTTTTTATTTTAAACACAATCTTGCTATACCCTTTTTTTTGGCTTTTTCTATAGGATCTGCACGCAATAAACACGCTAGTGTCCTACGAAGTGAGCGGCATAAAGCGAGCGAGTGAAGGCAACGAAGTTTTGATGAAACGCTCGCGGTACGGCGGCGCTGGTGTGGCCAGGAAACTGCAGGGGCTAATGAGCGATAGACAGGCTATTTAGCAGGTACACCTATATACTCACAAACATGCACATGAAAAAAAACCTAAATACCTTCAGTTGGTTTTTCACATCCTTCTGTCAAAATTCCATATCAATCCCAGTCAGCTTACATAACCTACCCTGTCTGAAAAGTACTGGAAAGAGATGTTATGTCTTTATTTCTTTCAGACAATGCTGTTTGTATGGAACGGTGGATTTTTAACTTTCATATATGTTTGAAATATACACAAAATTTTGGTGACCTCCGTGGCGCAGTGGGCGAATAGCCGTCTTGAGACGCAGGAGGTAGCGGGTTCGATTCCCGCCGCGGAACAAATGTTTTTATGATCTATAGATATTTGTTCCGGGTCTGGATGTTTTTTTATATATTATGTATTTACAAAAAAAGTATATAAGTATTTTATCAGTTATCTGGTTTCCATAGTACAAGCTTTGCTTGATTTGGGGCTAGATAGCGCTATGTAAAATGTACAGCAATATACAGGTTGTTTGGTAACATACTGACGATATTAAAGTGACGGTTTCTCAAAACACAAAAGGCTTCCAGAAAAAAAACTACTAGTTTACTACTAGTATCAAATTTTAAAGAAAATCTACTAAGTTTAGGTGATTAATTCAATATAAAATATACTACCTACTCTTGCAATCGACATCCCCACAATAAAGGCCGATTTGATATCTCTTTCGGAAATGGCTGCAGGTTTTGGGTTAGAAAGGGACAACAATGGATATCTCGAGACGTCACTAATACAGTATCTGTGGTTAGATGGCAAGCATTATACAATAGCACAACATGAGTTTAATAGTTTTACAAACATTTCACTAATTTATTTATTAGGATCATCAAACCTTATTTATTAGGAAATAACACCTTTCATCTTTGTGCGTATATTATCGAACACCCTATATACAGTAATATACTAACTATTATTCTGGATCACTGGCCAAGCCGTTCCGCCTTGTAGAAGTAACATACTATCAATATTCCCTGATATGTATGCCTGTGTTACATTATTCTAATCACTGGTTTTTGTTGTTTTCAGATTCGTCAAGGGTTAGCTATCCAAAGTGTATTTGGGATATTTGAGTGTGATTAACTCAAAGGCTAGCCCTGCAAAATTATTTTTGGAAAATTAGGGTCGTAACTGATTAACTTTATTAGTCAATCTAATGTCATTTCATTTTATACCAAAAATTGCTTGTAGCTCTCTAGACACTTTCCCGATAATCAAAGTATAACTAAACAAAATTTTATTTAAAAATCAATACATATATTTGGCTCAAAATTAAAGTCACAAGAATGTTCCTATCGATCGGTGCTATTGGTATAGCCGTGGAATGAATCATGCTCAATTTAAAGGCCTCTTGAAAGGAAGAGCTGTTGTATTCAATAAAATAATTATTGATCTCATTTCTTATTTATGTCGAGTGTATAGTGTTCATTGTGCAGCATTTTCTGAAGTTAATTATAGCTTGAAATACCCCGGTCTCTGTACCAAGACCAATAATGACAGCGATTATTTGTAACGCCATTTTGACTTTAGAGAATGCTTCAAAGAATTGACACCATTATTGATATGCCATAACTTGGAAGTTACGCATTGTAATGCTAATTTTATTTTAATCGAGTCGTAGTAGGCTGTGCTGGAAATATGGATTGGTTTCAATTTGAGGGGCAATAGTTGTATTGCCGTGTTCATTGTGAACACTAGTTATTTATTTATAAGCATACTTGTATCCTTTTATCGATATATTAACCCTATGCTGTGTTATTTACGAAATATTAACATTTTTATGTATGCCGTTTTTTGACGTTGATGGAGCCCACACACGTCTACGATTGGGCAAGCCTAGAAATTATAACAAATTCTTTCCACAGAGGCTTGTAAACAATCGTTTACGTGTTTGGGACCCATTAGATTTGAACATAACACTGTATCCTAAACAAAAGACAATTTTAATTAACTAACCCGTCAAGGATCACAATATATTTTTGTATTCGGTCAGGCGCTGCAATCATACAATAGTAGGTTATTAAACAGAGAGGATAAAGCAGTGTTTTGCATCACGGGCGCTATATTGAATCCTTT
The DNA here is from genome assembly GCA_918857605.2 of Philereme vetulata. Classification (NCBI taxonomy): domain Eukaryota; kingdom Metazoa; phylum Arthropoda; class Insecta; order Lepidoptera; family Geometridae; genus Philereme; species Philereme vetulata. Next base: position 1,289,723 of record OU975460.1, on the reverse strand, counting down.
GTGTGCAGAGAGGAATATAAGCTAGCTCAAGATGCAGCTAGCTTTATCCACGAGGAGAATACTTTTCACTTTCCAGACCATAAAAACCAAATCTTGGTTGGGGTATTCTCTGCAGAGGTTAGTTCGATTTACGAATAACTTATTATTGTGTGGATCGCTTTGATTCAAATTTTAATACAAATGAGGTTCCAAATTCAAATCACATTATGCCCGCGAAGGCATAATGAAAATCAGTACAATTTTACTCCCGGCTCAGTCGTAGGGACTTAATCACCTGCTTTCGGTGAGGTTTATATGACGTATAGTTTGACATTGTCGAGGTTACTGTGAAAAATATATAATGTTGAACAGGATTAAGTGGTAACCCCTGCATGTTTAAAGATAGAAATAAAAACTTGTTTTCACTTAGCGATGATGGACATCATCCTCATAATTTAGAATCAACATCATTGCTATTTTTTCAAGCCTCGTATTCACTAAGGGGCAAGTGTCCCGCGACGTGTCCCAGGACATGTCGCGCGACATCGCCAAACATATATCAGTGATAACAAGTGGGAGACGCAATGTATCGCGACGTCGCACGATGTCCGGCCACATCACGGAGATTAAATAGGTTTCTTCTAGATATCTGTGCTTCATATTAGACCACATCATCGCTTACCATCAGGTGAGTTTGTGGTCAAACAAAGAACTATCCAGTAAAAAAAAAACCATCTGGCATGTCCTGCGACACGCGTCCCTGGCCATATGTCCCCTAGTGAATACGTGGCTTTATTATTATGTTGAGCAAGTTCCTTAATTTCGTTATCTAATTTCACACTATTTTATTTTCTTCCATTATTTTATATTATTCTTTAGTTTGTAAGCAATCAGAAAGAACTGCTATAAATCAATTTTGTTAGTGTTTATCAAATTTGAATCGATTGTATATTTTGAAAACACAATTTTATCATGATTTTAATATTAGGATATAATAGATAATAAAAGATCGTACTCATTAGATGTGTTTATTTTCTCAGTTATTACTGGAGGTCATGAGAAAATAGATCAGAAGTTCTGTCAAATACTCATACATTTTTAACATTAATTAATAAATCTAGACATACCCTACAACCATCACCTATAACGATATTACACTAAAAAAATTAAGTGCATTTAGCTAATAACTTCACAATTCACATCCACAAAACTCATGGAATAAGCAGATTGATATATTTACATTTACAGTAAATTGGAATTATCTGAAAATGTCTAACGTCTAATCAAATAGCAAAATATGTAAGATTGCATGCCCCATGTTAGTTTTGCTATTAGAAAGGGAGATTTTGTTAAAGGATTCACTAGTGGTGGTGCAAGTTTGTTGATATTTCAGTAAGGTTGAATGTAGCAGTTCACATGATAGAATCAGAGGACATGGACATGGTATCGGAAGAGGCGGGCGAGTGGCGGCGTGTCGGCGGCCGCGTGCCGTGTCACGTGGCGCGGCCTTTGCCTTCTTTGATGGCGATCACGTAGCGCTGTGCCACGCGCTCCGGCGGCGAGTAGCCGTCGGCGTACGAAGAATCCTACAACACAAATATCAGTAAGTGCGAAAGATCATAACTTATCCAAAATTGTGATATTTGTAAATGAAAAAAAATCTTTATTTATACCTTACAGGCTACTAGATACAACAAAATGTGAAGTAAATGTATAATAGGCGGTTTTATCGCTGAAAGAGATTATTATAAGGAAGGAATAAATAATGCTGGACATTTCACACAGCGCCATCTAGCCCCACATTAAGTAAAGCTTGTACACACGGCTACACATCAAGCTACATTTCCAGTATAAGCTGACCGCGCATTGTGTAGGCTTTTCGTAGAATGAGAGGTCAGCTTATACTGGAACTTAATAGCTTGATGTGTAGCCGTGTGTACTATGGGACCGGATAACTGTTAGAAAACTTGTGTACTTTTTTTGTAAATACATATAATATGAGAAACAACCAGATGCTGAACAAATATCTGTAAATCATGCAAGCATTTGTTCCGCGCCGGGAATCGATCCCGCAACCTCCTCCGACTATGCGCCCATGGAGGTCGTCAAAAGGAAGAATGTTAACTTTTAAATAAATGTAGAAATCTTCTGTTTACACATTGAGCTGTTAAAGATTGCTGGGAGCTGTTGGGTGTATGCCGCACAAGATCGGTTGCTCTTGAAATCTATGCGGAGACCAGTGTTCAGTGGACATCTTATAGCTGATATAATGATGATAATTGAGCTGAACAGTGAGATGGGACAAACCTTTACCCTTTACCTTAGCATTTATCGTTTATAGTTATCCTACAGTAGAACGCTGCAATGGACTTAACGTGAAACAACCGTTATCTTGCACAAATGTACTTGGATTATACACAGGACTGAACATAATGGCAAATGGATTTGACGATTTCAGTTTTATATTAATTGCAGGTGCGTAAAATAATTTTGGTGAAGGTAAGTTCACCACATTGTACCCAAATTAAAAGATAAAGCATTTTTTCTAAATTTATTTACCTAATAAATCCTCAATAATTATCATGCGTCAACAGTAATGATTATCTCCGGTATTAAATGTTCTTCGATGTGTATTCTTTTGTGGTTTTTCAAACCATGACTTGTTGAGTACGTTTTATCGCATTGATTGCAAGCATATGGCTTTTCTCCGGTGTGGACTCTCAGGTGCTTTTGCAAACCGCCACTTTCAGTAAATGACTTATCACACGTTTTGCAGGAATATGGCTTTACACCAGTGTGAATTCTAATGTGTGATTGCAAATTACTGCTGGACGAGAATGACTTATTGCATTGGTTGCAGACATATGGCTTTATTCCGGTGTGGGTTTTCACATGTGTTTGCAAATTGCCGCTGGAAGAGAATGACTTGTGGCATTGATTGCAAACATATGGGTTTTCTCCGGTGTGAACTCTCATATGGTTTTGCAAATTAGCGCTGCAAGCGTATGACTTGTCGCATTGTTTACAGGCGTATGGTTTGATTCCAGTGTGGACTCTCAAGTGTTTTTTCAAACCACCACTTTCAGTGAATGATTTCTGACATAAGTGGCAGGCATATGGTCTTATTCCAGTGTGGATTCTCATGTGTGATTGCAAATTACTGCTAGAAGAGAATGATTTAGTGCATTCGCTACACGAATATGGCTTTACTCCAGTGTGAATACTCATGTGGTTTTTCAAACCATGACTGGTGGAGTATGTTTTATCGCATTGGCTACAGGAATAAGCTTTTTCTCCAGTGTGTACTCTCAAGTGTCTTTGCAATCCACCACTTTCATAGAATAGTTTATCACATTGGTTGCATGCAAGCGTCTTCACTCCAGTGTGCACTCTCAGATGCCTTTGCAAATTACCCATCTCTGAAAAAGATTTCTCACATTGGTCGCAAGAATATGGCTTTATTCCTGTGTGGATTTTCAGATGGGTTTGTAAGTGACTGGTTCGGGCGAATGACTTATTGCATTGATTGCAGGTAAATGGCTTTACCGTGTGAATCGTCATAAGATTCACAGAATTATCGACATCTATAGTATTATTGGTTTGGGTATTTTCGTTTTTTAGCATTTCAATTTCAACAAGTGTACTTGGATCAAATTCGTTCGATTCTTCCTCTTGTTTTACAGAACTTTCTTTGTTTGAGAGATTATTTAAAGGTGTAAACTGTGCAATGGTATGTTTGCTGTTTATCTCAATTTCATCCACTTTATTGTTCTCAACAATTTGACATTCCCTAACTTCATTAAAGTCATTCTTAACATCTGATATTTCAATACTTTCATTGTTTAAATAATTACTAGAAGTAATGAACTTTGTAGTCACAGATAAGTTTTGTGTAACTTCTAGGTTCAGACTATTAACCAGTTCTTGTGTTATCTGAAAAGTATAAGATAGTAGAGTAAAGCTAGTTTGAAGAGTGGTAATTATAAAATATATAATGGTGGCGATTATGTTGTTTACGCTAACTTACATTGTGTAAAATACGAACGGTCTTATTTTGTTTACGCTAAAGATCAAATTAGAATGACATTTAAAGTGACATTTCTAAAATTAAGTAACTTTTACTAAGATGGCGTGTTTGCGGGCTAGTTTTAATCAGCACCAATTTGACTGCTGACTAAAACTAGCCCAAGAACACGCCAAAGTTATTATAAAATACTTAATTTAGAAATGTCAACAGTTGAAGCATTCAGATTGTGAATCTATAGGCACCTTCTCGGTCAAACCGACCAAAAATGAGCAACTTAATCTTTCTTTAGACTTTTTCTATTGTTATGTATGTATTTTTATTTGATATTGGTATAGTTAAATATAAATTATTATGTTATCTATGATATAAAGTTTTTAAGTATGTTTATTTATGTAGTATGTACCTATATTATGCTATTTTTATTTGTCCTGTGCAAATTTTATTAGTTCCCTTTCCTGTGCACTACCTACACATCTTTATCTATAATACACAAAGGTTATCTGGAAGAGAATGCTCTTTAGCATTAAGTTCGCCTTTGTACTAGTTTTATATAAAGTATTTTCAATAAATCAATCAATGTCATTCTAATTTGATCTCTAGCGTAAACAAAATAAGACTGTTCGTATTTTACACAATTTAAGTTAGTCAGTGTAAACAACAGAATCGCCACAATGAGACCAATCAAAAACAATCTTACATACCTCCTGGCTATTGGTAACTAGTTCTCTTAACATATCTTCAACTCCTTGAGACATTTTGTAATTTATTATCTTAGAGTCGGAAGCAACTGATTTATTTTATCATTACATCAGCGGGGCTATTTTAAAACGTCGAGAAGCTGTCGGATTTTTTTTCGGAATAAATTTCTAAAACAAAACGCAATTTAAAATTATTTCGGGTTAACTAATAACAGATACCATTCCGAAACGGATTCAAATGTTGATAGTTTACAAAAAGAACGTTCTCTGATTAAAAAACGAATCCGAAAAAAATTTATGTTTCAATCCGATATCTTTCTGTTTTAAAATAGCCCTGCTGGTCTTCTTCAGAAATGTATCTTCTGTGTTCAGCTAAATCAGATTGCAATGAAATAAGATGGTCCATACTAATACTATAATAAAGTTAAATGAGACATCCAAACTTTTTGTTTAGATTCCTTCATAATACCTTAATAGTGGTTGTTTTGTGTCCCAGTAGTCAACCCTAAAAACGCTAAAAGGCAACTCAATTTTCAATTGAGACCAAGTCTGCAATAGTCATATTACTAAATAACTGACCTACATACAGTAGGTATAAGTAGTTATACATTCAAATTGATTTTTGACTTTCTATATGATTATTATAGTTTACAAGATCTAAAAACACGCTTCTCGCGGTCGGTAACTACGAAACAATATCGGACGCATCAAAACAAACCAAATGAGCCTAAACTCAAGTTACTAGTAGCCATTGTAGCGTTCGATTTTCCATCATCAGAACCAAGTATAATTAATTGAAATCGTCGAAACAAACCAAATGAGCCCAAATTCGAGGGTTAGAAGCCATGGGATGCATTACACCTGGCTCCACAAGATCAGCTCAATGGTATCAAATTAATGTATTGCCATCCAACTAACATACAATTTTCCAACAAATCTTTTATTAGAAGTAGGTTCAAATTGCTATCCTAGATTTGTTTACATACATAAAAGTAAGTAAAAAGTAGCAGAGAATGTGTTATTGGCTGCAGGCACAGAGCCTTTCCTCAAGTTGAGTTATATTGCACCATTTGCATATACATATATGGCTTCTATCTTCATGTATGAATGTGAAAGAAATTATTTGTGGGCAGGCACCGAAGGAAATGTATACATATTTTTTATATCTTATTTTTTTCATTAGTGTCATGGATCGACTTCAAATCTTGCTTCCCTTCATGTAGTTCTTCTATGAGAGATATTTGAGTACAGTTAACTAGTCATCATTATTTTTACTTGCTCCACTTTCACTAAATTCTTTCTCTTCTTTCTTCTCAATATTTGAGTACTTTCTTTGTTTGAACAATCAATTAATGTATTAATCCAATATTTTCAGCAGGTAAATACCGCTCATTGCATTTGCTCTTTACTGTTCATACACTTTTTAGAACTTTTGAAAAATAAATAATTTAGACCCTTATTGTAATTCTTTTCAGAAACATGAATTTAATATGAAACAGTAAATGCATTAATATTTACTTTTGTAGTAATGTTTTCCTATAAAGTGTTTTATATTTGGTACAGTTTATGGTTCCCTTACCATGAGATTTCTCTGTTATTTTGTTTACAAACATTTGGTGCTAATTTTTGTTTAAGTGACCTTCAACATTGTGTTTTACATCAGCAATATTGCTTCTTTATAGTCTTTAAACACAAATAAATATAGAAAATTCCCACAGGCTTCTAGTTAGCAACATGTAACTAGAATGATGCTTTATGTGTAAACTACTAGGACAAGTCAACACCCTGTGGTAAACTTGTGGGAACCTAAAACTAGGGTTTTCATTTTACCTTGCCAATAACATGTTATTTTACATTCCTTGGAAGTTGTTTTTCATATTGCCATACCTTCTGACTATCTCTTATTGGTATTGGTGGTCATGTGCTTGCACTTTGTTGAACAAAGTCTGTTCATTATTTTTTGTTTTTATTCAGCATTATTTTTAATATTCCAGTATAGATTCTCGAGTCGTTCCATAGATTCAATGATGCGGATTATCGACATAAATTCGCCTCTTCATCTCAAATAATTTTTGACCTGAAAAGCGTATGTAAACCCACCTGATTTACGTTTCCTTGTTCTAACTATACAATTCTTGTTTTTAACAATCCATGTTAAGACCTAAAAACACTGAAATAATCCTTTCACAAGTTTCACAATACGATCGCGGAAAATAAAATGAATGAAGGCAAGCAAAGCAAACCAAAACGTTCGTGTCAATCCATTCTCTTTGTCAGTGTCATTGTCAGCCATGTGGGTCGATGCCGTGCGAGAGTGCGTGACAACTACCGAAGTTTATAAAACGTTGCTACTCAACAATAGATGTCGCTAGCAAGGCATTGGAAAGGGCGCGTGATAGTGGTAGTGTTTTTTCACCACTATTTGGTTTGATTCTAAGATACTACGTATGTACGCGCTACCATTCGTTACTACTTCTTTGCCACATCTTCATATTATTTGCAAGGATGTTATTGAACCATTTATGCTATATGCTCGTATAAACGCCATTTTTAGTTAGACATACATATGCATGATATTTAGTTGATTATCAGTAGGTAAGTAGCTACTTATTTATTGTTCTATTTGCTACCGAAAATTTACAGTATATATTAGTTTACTGAAAATTTACTTGAGCAAGCACATTGGAAACTTCAGAAGTTTACTCACTATGATTTTTTACCGAGGTTCTAAATTCCTCGATTTTTTTTAATGTAATTATTTTTATTTTATTTATACAATATTATTATCAATATTACGTACGGGATAATGTAACCTAAATAACAATATATATAATCAAATACTATCTGTATATAATAACTGCACACTGTTTAAAGTACAAACCTATTATGGTCACTGTAATAGTAATAAGATATTTGTCCGTATTGAAAATGTGCTTTCATTGGTGCTTCATGATAAGCTCATTGAAGCATTCAAGTTTTGGTTTGTCCCATAAACGTCACTTTTTTGTCAATCTATAACTTACGTACGACAATTGGCGAGTTGCAAACGTGCGCCGCGTTGTTACAACCCCCCCTCCCCCCTCACCCAAGCTCACATAGATCAGCCAGTTATATAGTAGAAACTACTGTAACGTATAATTTACGAACTGTATCAACGCGGCGAGTTCGCGAGGCACTCGCGGCGAATCCGTTCACAGATCGCCTCGCTGGGAACCCGCCTGGATGTGATAAGGCGCTTGTTTAGGAACAATGTAAAAACTTACCTCGAACAGTACTTCATATGGATCAGCGGCGCTGGCCGGCAGTCTGTTGACGACGGCGCGGTAGAAGCAGGTCGTTTGCGGGTAGAGAGCCATAACAACGGCTCCTTTAGGGAACAAGGCGTGCTCGTCGGTCCTCGGGTCCGCGCGCATCAGCGGCAATGGGACCACGCGTCTCTTGCTGAGCACGTGACGGTTCTTCTGCTCCTCGTCTATATCATCCACCTCGTACTTACCCTGGGCCGGTAGCCAGCTTACAACCTGCAGAATTACCAACAAGCATATCGATTTCATACAGCAAAGCTTCAATAAACACATAACTTTTCATCACGAATGCGAGGAAATTAATAAAGTCTATAACAGCTTGATGCTAAAAAGAAAATTTGCGTTCCTGGTACCCATTGTTTTTTATGGACTTTTTTAGGGTTCCGTACCGAAAGGGTCAAACGGGACCTTATTACTAACACTCCGCTGTCTGTCTGTCCTTCAGTCACCAGCGTGGCTAACATGGCAGGCACGAGATAATTTTGTCACGCCATTTTGTCGTCGTATCTCTACATCTCGACTGTCTGTAACATAGAGTTCACTTATATCATGTCGTTCTGTCAAACGAAAACTTCGTGACAAATTTCTCTAAAACCGTAACATACGCGTCATATTTTCTCATGACTAGTCGACTTTTGACATCTAAACTTGACTAATTTGTCGTCAATCATTCTGTTCGACGAGATTGAGAGGCAGCAGCGATATTTTCTATAAAATAATTTGAAATCGGTTCAATTTGCTGAAAAAATGGCAGTGTCGTATTATAACTATATTGCAACAATTTATGAAAAGAGATGATTCAACGGAAAATTCAACGAAAGCGGATACGGGATATCTGCAACTCGTTTGATCTCCGTGACAGCGAGTTTCCAAGCGCTTTGGCGCATATCTAAGCCAATGGCTTTGTATGTAATAGAGAAACTGTGAGTGGACCTCGAGCCTCGGAGTGGCGACGGTATGCCTGTAAAAATTGACATTTTGTCTCGAGATACTGTGAGATATTTCTCCGTCTTGACACCTATGTTACCGCTAACGAGTAAGATCTCAAATCGACAAATTTTTCTCATCTCGTATCGATTTTATCTCGTGCCTGCCATGTTAGCCATGCAGGCTGTATCTCATGAACCGTGATAGTTATAAAAATGTTATGAAAATTTTTACAGATGATGTACCTATTTCTGTTGCCACTATAACAATAAATACTAAAAACAGAATAAAATAAATATTTAAGGGCGGCTCCCATACAACAAACGTGATTTTTCTCGAAATATTCACAGAATATTTAGTTATATATTCACTTTAAAAATAAATAATTAAATAAAATAAAATTAAAACAAATATTTAAGGGGGGCTCCCAATCAACAAACGTGATTATTTTGCCGTTTTTAAAGAGTCCGACTCGCACTTGGTCGGTTTTTTATAGATAATGGTACGGAACCCTTCATGCGTGAGTACAACTCGCACTTGGCCGGTTTTTATTTAATAGAAATAAGGATTTGTCATGGAGGTTGTATTTCATTTTAGTATCATGTGAATACAATTAGCCTCATTCTATTTTCAAATTTTTCTACGCCCCTAGTGGTGTAAATCTTAGCCCGCTACCGTACCTTTTTTATACCAAATGATTCAACAAGCTTACGGCCCACCTGATATTAAATGGTAACCAGGGCCTATAACAGAGAACTGCCTCGTAGGTCACGCACGTACGATGCACTGCCTCCCTCACTTTGAGTCATACAGGTGTAAAGCCGCATGTGCCTACCTCTGCTAGAATCCAGTTCTCCTCCTTCTCAGACACCCTCACGAGCGCCGCGACGGCGTCGCCCGCGCGCGCCACGTGCCCCGCGTCGGCCGGCACCGCGCCGCACAGCTGCGGCGCCCGCTCGCCTACTCTCCCCACGTGGAGGGGAAGTGTTTGTGCAGCGGAGAGCAGCATCTTCATCAGCGCGCCGCACCCGATTGTCTCCTTATTACCTGCGTGGCGGGCCTGACACACAGTACGAATATGCTTAATACCTAGGTTGCTGTTGAACATACCTATAACAAAGCCCTGACACTTCGCTCAAGCGAACAGGAGAATAATTCTACTAAACTAATCGATTCACTATGACAATGGTATCGTTGCAAAATGCCAACTATAGATTTTGGTACGAACAATAACAATGTTTTTTAATGACCGCCGTTGCTATAACACCATTGAAAAGGCAGCAGACAGGAACAACAATCATATTTTACTTAGAAAACTTTCGTGATTAATTTCAATCATTATTATAAATACGGGATTTATCATGTACCGTCTTATCGGTGTTTCGACCGACAATGTTTCGGTTCAATTCGTTGGCCCAATCCCCGCCACCCCGCCCGTCCGCTCGCGCGCAGAGGGCAGCGGCGCGCAGTGCGAGGCGAGACGTTATTCGGAGCGGATCGCACTCACTCTGATGAAGCTTCACGGATTGAAACGAAACATTGTCGGTCGAAACACCGATAAGACGGTACATGATAAATCCCGTATTTATAAATAATGAACAATCATATTCTTTAAATATTGGTATGGCTCCATACAAGGGCGGATCCAGCTTTTGTGCCAGGGTGGAGGGGGGTCACATAGTCGTGGTCAAGTCACAAGAAGTTATAATTTAATTTTTATAATCATAGATACAAGTAAAACGTAGGTATTTTATTAATGTACTTACAGACTGTACTTAAAAATACCTATATTTAAATAACAAAATATTTTTATCAAATCAAAATATTATATTAAATTAATTAAATTTTGAATGTACTTACATAAAATCTATATTGTGACAAAAAATATATAAAAACATGTTTAACAATTTTAATTAGTAGTCCACCTAGGTCCTGGACCCAGCCCAGGGGGGGGGGGGGGGTCATGTCCCCCATGACCCTGGATCCGCCCTTGGCTCCGTAATCGTTTGTCTTATAAATTAGCAGAATTGGGCTCTTCTAATTAATAGCATACAAATTCACAAAAATGTAACAAAAAAATATATTTCTCTATTAAATTACACATTGTGTAAAGTATTGTAATTCATTTAAGAAAGGACCGACCAGTTTACCTTGACCTACAGTTTCATTCAAATTACAACTAAACTAATGGAAGTTCATGAGTAGGTATACTCAAATATTGCCTCGAGAGAGCAAACGCCCGTCTGGAAGGGAGATGCAAGAAAGTGACAAAGCTAATTACAATTCAATGCTAAAAGAGACCAATATAGCGATCACGCGTTAGAACGTGGCTGAAAGTAAGCGACATATACGAAATCATTAAATAAATAAAAACTTTCTTTAAATACTTAGCTATTTAGATTGTCTAACAAACTGCATAAAATTTACCTGCTCATCTATTCATACTTTTGATTATAAAAGTAGAGATTTGGAAAAGCCAACTTTGAAAATAAATCGATCGAGAAAAGTTTCACCAATCGAGTTTCTGTCTTATCACATTACCAGATTAGATCCTAAGTTATCTTTTTCATTAACCCAAAATAAATATACTTTTTGCTATTACTGAGAATTAACTTCCCAAATAACAAAAAAAAAATCATACTTTTCATAATTGCAGTTATTCTGAATTTCAGACTTTTCCTTACATTTGTGTCACTAAAGCAATGATTAGCTAATTTCAGCTCTGTGAGTGGTGTACCGTGTGAATTTCGTCAAACTTCAATTTTAATTTTGACACATAACTAAAATTCGACTAGACATCAACTAAAACATGAGTAGAAATTTATTGAAAAAGACCTTTCATTAGACATCCCACTTGACCTGATTGACTTACTTGTGATGTTTTTTGACATCGTTATTATACCTGTATTCTCCTCTCATTCTTGATAGTACGAATCTCGTAGATGCGGGAGAGGGCGGCACGAAGTAATCTCTCCTCCTGCTCCGCTGCAGTCAGCCCAGCTTTGTACAAGTTTTTCAACTGTGCCTGCTGTAAATATCAAATTGGATAATAGAAAATTATTAAAACAACCAAATACTTCATCTTACTGCATCACATATTGCATTCTAACTGTATAAAACTTGCTATTGCTGATGAAGTAGCTGGTTTGATTCCCATTGCGCTATCTGGTTCCCATAGTACAAGCTCTGCTTAGTTTGGGGCTAGATAGTGCTGTGTGAAATTTCCAGCAATATTTATTTATTTATTCTTTCTGTATTTCCAAGCAAAATATTACCTGTTGAGAAGAGCTTGATGAATCTTCTGTACTCTGTGGTGAGTCCCCAGCTTTCTCCACGCGCAGTATGGAGTCAATACATTGCTCATTGCGAGCCCTCTCTCCTTCAATATCATATACCAGTCTGTGCAGGGATCTTAAACGCTCCTGAAAATTATGATATGGTGTGAATATTATTATTTACTTAGGTACAATTTATTTAAGGTTAATAAAGTTGCAAAATTTAAATTCAATAAATTATATAAAACAGCTAATACATAATTATAAATGTGAAAGTTTGGATGTTCGTTTATTTGTTACTTAATCATATTGTTATGTGTAAACCAGTTTTGATGAAATTTGGTGTGTTAATAGATTATGACCTGGGGCCAAATTTTACTCAACTAATCGCTTCACTATGACAATAGTATCGTTGCAAAATCACCACTATAGATACCTTTTGGTATTCTACAAACACAGATTGTGTTTCAATGACCGCCGTTGCTATGACAACACCATTGAAAATTAGGCAGCTTATGACAGAAACAACAATCATAATCGTTAAATAATGGTACCGTCATAATCTAAAATTCTTCATCTTCATCTTATAAATTAGCAGATTTGGGCATCTGGATTCAAACATAGGCTAATTTTTACTTTTTGTTGACAAACAACGCATGTGAAGCCGCTGGCAGAAGCTAGTTACTAATAAATTGGCTCTAATATGTAAACTTGCTTTCCAATTTTATTGTTGTAAATGACAAGAAAACAAATTTAAAGAAAAATAAGTTTAATGCTATTCATTTGAAGATACACTGTATTCATCTCACTGGTCCTGTTACCATTATATATCACTGCAGATGGGGAATGCAAGAGCCTTCACTAACAAGCTGTGATTGTGGGCACCCCATACAGACTATGCCCCATCTGATTAACTGTCCTTTGTGCCCTACAACCTGCCTAAGGGACAATCTCAATAAGACTACCATAAATGCAAAAGACGTGGCCAGGTTCTACTCAACCCTAATATAATTGCGAATATTAATATGTTGTAAGATATTGACACAAAAGAAGACAGAAAATATAACTTATTAATGGGACACTATGGGTTGGTAATCTTTGTAGTTTATTAATTGGAAGAGTTTAACTAACCTGCACTTGCTGAGCAGCCACATCAGCTGTGAGCGGCATTGCGAAGGTACTGTGAGAGGCTCCAGCTCAAGTAAAGAGTGTGCACCCAGCAAACACTCACGAATACCTGCAATCAGATGTTTTTATTGCAATGCATAAGATGACAAACCACGGTAAATCGACTTGTGAGATTTGAGGCTTGTAACTACAACCCTAACATAAGCAGGATAGTTGTTGTTGTTTTGTTTTTAAATGTCTACAGTCCATTCGATTATAATTTTAGGTGGTGAAATTAATGTTTCATGGGAAAACTTACAAAAATACAGGCTTTGGCACAATATTTCATTAGTTCTCTTCTCAGTTTTCTCACACAAGTTTTACAAGAAATAAATTAATTGAAATTCGAAATTTCAAGAAGTAGATGCAAACAAATGTATTTTTTTTTTTGATAAATTTAATTTATCGACATGGTTTGATCGATTACACTAAAATTATGGTGACATTGACAACAACTAACTATTGACATTGACGTTGTATGGCTTCGCATTTTGCTGCTGTAAGTGCTGCTTATATATCAAAACCTGCATTAAAGTAGTTTTTGACCGGGAAAAGATCAAAAACTAAGTGCTCTGCTTCGAAAATATATTTTTTATACGAAAAATTATTACAAACGTTGATAAAATCAATGAAACGAGACAGTAGTAATGTTTAATTGTCAAAAGAAAAGAGTAATAATTAATATAAAAATCCTGCCTGGCAACACTGATGGTTGTTTGGTTTGGTTGATGTCGGATTATTTACGTGATAAAAATCTGTAAATATCACTAAAAAACGACGATGATCACGGAAATAATTAATGTAAAGTGAAATAAAGTGCACAAATGTGTTTAATGTAAATTATATTTCCTTAGTAGGTCACTATCATAACGGATTTGGTTACCGGTACGTCAGGGATTCTTCCTTCGTAATCGTCAAAATTATTGACTCAGTAGGTCACGGTTTTGATACGATACATTTATTTCAGGCAACGAGTGTAGTGTCCGGTGGTGCAAAATTTAATGCTATAGGAATTCAGTCGAAATGGCAGAAAACGATGACTATTTGGATTCCATGGACAACAATCACTTGGAAGGAACCAATGGTTCCCTAACCATAACCGATAACAGTCTTGGGGTGAGTATTGCAATGCTAATACAACTGTATTTTTATGCCATCGTTGTAAATAATTGTCGCATCAGTCTAACAATAACAATTTTGTTGCCAACAGTTTGTTGTTAACAGTATAGATATCAACGCCTGATCGCCAGAATCCACTGCCACAAGTCATTAAAATTGTTGACCTATCTTAGACATAATTTAATTGGAATGGTGATAAAAATAGAAATCCAATGTTCACTTGCTAATATTGCTGAGGTTTCTTGCATATAACAATCAAGAAGAACATAATTTTTTTTATTTCATGTCTTACAGTTCAAAGGAACCCAAATGGTATTATAAAATTACCATGTTTCGTTTATAAATGTCATATTTACTGGTTAGTTATAATTTATTGCTGCAATACTATCTCTGAACATGCTCTGCATGAATTCAAAGCAAAACATCGTTTTTGTATTATATTATAACATCAGCAAATGCTATTTTGTATCAGCATGAGTGTTTGCATGGTTATTATTATAAATGGTAGCTTGTTCTCACATGATATAACACCATCGAAATTAATAAAAATTTGAGATTACTGCACAATGCCAAATCAGCAGCATTCATTATTCATCAAGTTGTAGATTCATTGTTTCATCAAGGCAAAAACTTAGTTATGGTTAATGTGTGTGAGAAAGAGCGTTAACCTATTTTGACAAATAATAATTGATGTTTAGCAAGTATATTCTTGTAAATCTATGGATATATTAGCAAAGTATATAAAATGGTGTTATGTTAGGGTGGCGATGAAGCCGCTGGCGGTGAGGTGCCCGACTTGGCTGCCATCAAGGCGAGGGTCCGGGAGATGGAAGAGGAGGCAGAGAAACTGAAGCAGATGCAAACTGAAGTGGACAAGCAAATGAGCATGGGCAGCCCACCGGGACTTAGTAAGTGCAATTTCAAACAAGAATTCCTAACAACATGTATGGTGCATGAATAGCCAGTTGCGATGCAAATATTGTTTTTAGCCATAGGACAAATGCTTGCATGATTCTGAAAATATTTTTATCGTATAAGTGTGTTTTTGCACTCACTTTGTTCTCTCTCACTCAATTGGACAAATCACATAAACGAATCAAATACATGATTAGTTTTTGTGATTTGTCCAATTAACGCATTCCTTGCATCGTATTTGATTCGTTTTTTATGAATTACAAAATCAAATCAAATATGAGTTAATGCACAAACACCCTAGGAGTGTTGTATTCTTAAATCCATTGATTTTGTTATTTATACTTAGGATAAGAGTATACTCTGCCGGACATAAATCCACAAAAATTTGCATAAAACTATAAAACTGATTGTAGAATAAACTTAAATTAATAGAATAAAACTTCAACCTCTTATTTAGTTTGAGGCAGAACTTAGTGAGTTATTTTAGAAACAATTTTACAATTATAAATGTTATATAAAATTATAGCAAGGACACCATTAAAATTAAAGTTCCATACATATATACTTAGTCTAGTCTAGAGACTGACATAGATACAAATAATCATAATTTTACAAGCATACTTATGTTAATCTATAACAATCTCTTTCTAACGTACTATTTATTTTTAATTACAGCAAGTCCATTAAACATGTCAATCGAAGAGAAGATTGAGGCTGATAACCGATCAGTGTACGTCGGTAATGTCGACTATGGAGCCACTGCTGAAGAATTGGAGCAACATTTCCATGGATGTGGCTCTATCAATAGGTGTGTAATCAATTATTGATTTTTATTGAATTAAGTTTTTGGATAGCTGCTGCATAGAACTTAGATGAAGATTGCGATTCATACAAAAATACTGGTCAACATTAACACAGAATATCTCGTACGAGAATCTCGGATCAATTAATCATAGCTTCGACTGATTTAATCCGAGATCGCGCGCGTCTATGTTTGCGTTTGTCTGTTTTCGCTTGTTCTTCTAAACATCTGCTTGTATTTATTTTGTGACATGTAATGTAACACAAGACCAGACAAATTAGAAGGAAAGAGAGGCCTTTACCCAGCAGCATCTGAATAACTACTAAGAAAAGCTTGTACTAGGAACCAGATAACTGTTACTTCTTTTTTGTTAATGCATACTTAAATACATACAAAAGCAGCCAGACCCAGAACAAATATCTATAGATCACATCACTTGCATCTCAGCCGGCTATTCGCCTACTGCGCGAGAGATTGTCAAATCTCTAAAATGCTATTAAGATGGATTAACAGTATTATTTATTATGATTTTATAATTTAAACCTTTTTTGCAGGGTTACAATATTGTGTAATAAGTTTGATGGTCATCCCAAAGGATTTGCCTACATCGAATTTGGAGATAAAGACAGTGTACAGACAGCTATGGCGATGGACGAATCATTATTTAGAGGTCGCCAAATAAAGGTAACGGTACATCCTTTTACACTCTTTATAAGAGTAGTTAGGTAGATAAAAGTCATATTGACCAAGAGGCAGACTGCCCGATGTTCGAATGACATTGTCAACGTGGCTGTAAAACAATAAATAAATAACGCTAGATATTTCACACAACACTATCTAGCCCCAAACTAAGCAAAGCTTGTATTATGGGAACCAGATAACTGATACAATACATACAACCTTTTTATTGTAAATACACATTTATAATATATAATGAAACATCCAGAACCTTAAACAAATATATGTAGATACTGCAAACATTTGTTACGCGGTGGGAATCGAACCCGCAACTTCCTCAGCCGGCTATTCGCGGGAGATCTGAGAGAATGGCGTAATTAACTCGTGGCGCGCCAGCCTTGCTCCCAAAAGTGCCTCAAGTGTTCGGCCGCATATTTATTCATCGACAGGTCATCGGAAAACTTAGACAGCATTACGTTATAATTATATGATATAAATCATACATGATTGCTTTCGGTTTGAAATTTCCCATCAGCTATGTATAATTATCATATAAATAGTTATAAAAACTTACTTGATGCAGAAATTATTAAATTTCTTTTCAACTTCATGATTTCGAGTCTAAAATCTTGACACATTTTGCCATACTTTACCAATTCACGATAGGTATTTACTAAATCTAACACTATTACAGTGTAGTATACATATTTATGCATAATTGCTGATATTCGCTTCACTTTGAAACACAATAACTACACCGTCAAGCCGTTTATAAACTAAAACAAAACACGCCGCCATGACAGGGCCCTGAGCACTGTTGTCTAAGGTGTAATAATTTTAACTGTTTGTTTCGGTCGTGGACTCAATCAAACATCTGTATGTTGATTGTAATGAACCTTACTTCATATAAAGTACAGCGTTTAGATAATACGAAGTTGAAAAAAAACCGGATCCAATGGGCTCAAACTAGTTTGTACACCGGTGTGTTCGGTTGAGACGCGGGGCTTTCAAATTTCTCGAACACCCGTGTGTTCGTAAAACATTCCGCGGGTTAAGAGGTGGGTGTCATCATGACATGGATGCCCGTGCCGTGGCACGGCACGGCACGGGGCCGCGGGGCGAGGCGCATCTCGAGTTGAGCGTCGCAAACCCGGACTACAAATAAAACCCCGCCCGGACGCTCCCCGGACTCCTAAACTAGGACAAATCCGGGGAAACCCGGACGAATGGCAACCCTAGTGTCATGGGACGCCTCGCATATGTGAAACCTGCATTGATTGATTGATAGTTATTGAAAGAATTAAAAAATAACCAAACCGTTTGCGCCACTATCAATTATATTGGGATTGCTCTGATGCCCTATGACATTGCTCTGACTTTGTTATAACTTTGTCGCCCATGTATGATTCTGTGGCATCGTAGTTCCCAAAAAGATGGACCGATTCTGACGCGGTTTTTATTCATAAAATTTGACTGGGGTGGCTCTTAGCTGTGTCATTTTTTAACCCCTGACGCCAAAAGAGGGGTTTAAAATTTATAATTTTACTATTATACTTAGTTGAGTTTTAGTGTACAGAACTAATAAGTTTTGGCGATATCTCTGTTTGCCGTTTGACTAAGGCCTACCCTAACCTTAGGTCCCTAGGCCCCTAGGTCTTTAAAGGTACAGTAGATAGAGATAGACCTGTTGGGCAAATCACGTGACTTTTGTTGCAATGAGTTTCAATTTGGCTTCAACTGGTAAATATCGGGAACATTTTGGAACTTTCTCTCGAGATTTTCGAGACATCAGATTTGTTTCTTTGACCATATTTCTCGTGCATTCGTATTGCACTTACGACGCGCGACGTACCGTACCGCATAGGGGTAAAATCTGCATTACCTACCTCATTTCTAACCTGACCCCAGCCATAGTTGAATATAACTCCTTGAATATTAATCACACTAATATGTTATATGCGAAAGTAAAGATGTTTGTTTATTTATTTGTTTCTTAATCACGTCGTAACGGCTGAACAGATTTCAGCTATTACTACAGGTCCCATGGTATAAAAAGGTGTCAAGTCAAGTTGCATTAGAGTTTGGCTTTATTTCTAGGCTACCTACGCATTTAGTAGTATAACGCATACGAAGTCGCGGGCAACAGCTAGTCAAAAATTAATAAAATATAAATGCTAGAAATTTCACATAGTGCTATCAAGCCCCATACTTAACAAAACTTGTACAATTGTAAATGCTGCAATTGAAAACATAGGGCTTTACCACAAAAATGATAAACAATCGCTAAACACTGTTTAAAAAAATCCTAATCAAAATCTGGTAGTTAAATTAACATGTTTTAAACAGTGTTTAACATTATTTGTACAACAATTGTAAAACATTGTTGTTGTAACAAGGATATAATTTCCCGTTGCAGGTGATGCCAAAGCGCACGAACAAGCCCGGGCTCTCTTCGACGAACCGGCCGCCGCGGAGCCAGCGCGGGCGCGGGCGCGGCTCGTACCGCGGCGGCGGCGGCTACTCCCCCTACTACTCTGGCTACCGGCCCCAGCGCCGCGGCAGGTACAATCCATATTAACCACCACTAGCCGCCACTAGCCGCCTCGCCTGCTCTTTGCAACTCTATAAACAGTTTACCGAATTCAGTGAACGTTATTTGGAACAACCCAAGTGACGTCGCTGAATGCGGCCGTTCGAGGCTTATACTGAAGGGGAGACTCGCGGGAACTAGGGTGGGTTTTTCCACCAATTACCGCGTTTCAGTGGTGGTGAACGAAGAAGCAACATCGATTTGACTTCCATAAATTTTAGTTTGGTTGTGATTGAAATGACCTGACCTTAGCGTCGTCGTTGATATCGTTGCACATTGTTACTAGCCGAACAGAGCAGGCTTTGTAGAGTTCAATCTAATTTTAACCGATGACTAATTATGGGGGCCTTTGTCCCCATGAGGCCGCTAGAATCCGCTTCGGTAGACGCCGATGGTAAAACTTACTTTGGGCTATCTGAACTGGGTATAAAAATATGATGAGTTTTTGCAGTTGCGAAATAAATGTTTGTGTATGTCAAAGAGAATGCAACGCGTTTTTTTACTCAGCTGTAGATTTGCCTAAGGTTGGTTTTGATTTCTGTGTAGTTGGAAAAACACAGTATTTGAATATCTTGAAAATGTATTTGGTCTGCATGAGAGTCTTGACTTAGCTGTTGTAAAAATTGTTGTCTAAACTTCTAGGTTTACTTTTAAAATATTTATAATCACTGAAGTGTGATAAATAAAGTTTTTACAAATAAAAACATGTGTATTTTCAATCCATAGCCTGACCTCCTTCGTATATATCTAGCACGGTAACACATTTACAAGGAGTCCCAAAACATGAAAAACTGATTTCGAAACATTAAAAAGACTAGTAGTTGTTTGAAATTTTTTTCTTGATTTTTCCATATGCTATTTTCCCTTTCAATATTAAGTTCAGTAAATTAACGTCATAATTTGGGACAACCTGTATGCATGCCAGTACCTTGGAGTTGTAGAGGTGGTTTAATCAGACTTGGGCGGTATACTTTGTAAGTTAGTTGTTTTATTTTTAATATCTATAATAGGGCTGGTTGCTTCTTTAGTAGAATGGCCGAATTAAGTTGTAAGCTTTTATACTTCTTATCTTTGTCTTATATATTGTTTGCGTATGACAAGCATCTTGAATAACTACACTGTTAGTAAACTCTTCTTTGAATAAACCATAATTAGCATGGGTGTTTATTGAATATGTAGCACTACTTGTCTTATCTTCAATACGTTAGTTGCCTAAATATTAAGTCAAATTAATTAAAGTTTACAAACATGTATTTTGTATTCCATTTTTAAAGGCTAAATATGTTTTCAACGTAATGTTCAAACAAAAACAGACCCTTATGTTATTTGCGAAATTACTAGTGGTTCGCCCCGAACTGAGATTCGTGAGTCTCCGATTAAAACAAAAAATAGTGCCACGAAATAAATAACCAACTTACTTGACCTACAGTTTTATTCAAAGTTCAGTTAACGGGAGTTCATGTTTTTTGGTTTTGGTTTTTTAGGGTACAAATTGTCGTTATTTTGGATTTCAGACTTTTGCCTATATTTGTGTCACTTAAGCTATACACATACCAAATTACAGCACTGGGGTCAGTACCCTGTGAATTTTGTCAAAGTTCAGTTTTTATTATGGCCAATAACTCGAAAACTGTAAGGACTTTACTAAAAATAAAAACAGAGTCTAAATGTACTAATAAAGACCTTTCATTTGACCTAATAATAGTCTCATTTTCATTCATTCAACCTCCCAACATTTTTAGCTCATTTAGTCACACCAAAATTGTGCCATCACTACCTACCTATGTATCAAATTTCACGATGATTGGATCAACGCTTCGAAAGTTATCCTCGGACAAACAAACATACATACATACAACGCCGACTTGCCCAAGTTGATTTAGAGATCTAGCTTCGCCTGGTATAAGTTATACCAACTTTACCAGGTTTAATTGGCTTTAACTTCATTTTTAATATTTATTTTTCTTTCTCATTTAGCTTATCGTAATTGATGGGCTGTGAAAACATAAACCTTGTTACCACAAAAAAAGTTAAATAACTGTTTAACGCGTGTTTAAAAAATCTCCCTATTTTTGTATGGGATTTTTTTAAACATGAGCAAAACAGTGGTTAACTCTTTACGCCCAAATATTTGAAGTAGTTGGCAACTACCATATAACATATCCACACAATCTATTTGTGTTCTGGTAAGAAGGCAGTGGTTGATAATTCTGTGGCTTGTTTGCAGAGGCTACAGGCGGGGAATGTATTTCCCGTACTGAGTGGCTTGAGGTCGGCGCGGTGAGCCCCCGCTGGTCGATAGTGCGCGTGCATACTAAACTGTTTAGATAACTAATGTGACAACGTACTACTAAGCAAGTTTTTGCCAGCCAGTGGAATAGCAGCCAACGGGCCAGCCATAAATGTCACACTTGTGTAGTGAGGTGTGACATTTTGTACTGTACACATGATTTCTAGAATAGTTAATTCGCGTGACGTGTATGGTTGACTCGTTTAATAAAATGCTAAGCAATGATGACTTTGGTGTGGAGGTACTTTTATTTAGTATTATTAATTTTGGATACTATTGAAATGTGCTGGTAAATAAGTGAAACTTGTGTTTATTGATATAGATAATTTTTCTCACATCAGTAGTTGTGAATTGTCTAATTGTATCATATTTTAACTACAAACATTTACATGATTTCCGAGTTTTTGCGTGTCCCGATATTTCGGAAGTTTTAATTTTTATCATGTCGGATTTTTCGTCTAATCAGAAAATTGGCTGTAGATGCTTAGCTATAGTATACACCAAGTCTCGTAGCAGACGGGGTCAACCAATAAACATGTTTTGTTTTCTTTTCAATACAACAATAGTTAATTAGTGTTATCGATACGAACCCGGCGCATCACTAGCGGCTCCCGTAAGGGCTGCAAGAGCGAGTGAGATAGCAATATCACCGTCGCTTGTCTCACGTTATCCCGTCTGCCAGGAGCGTTGGCGTCTAGTATAGTCAAATACAAATCGGAATAGTAAGATCCGTTATGAATGCTAGATACACACAAGTAGGTATAATTGTGCAGGTGAATTTGTTAAGTCTTCAAAATATGAGAAACATCCGTCCAAGATTCCGGCGGGGTATGACCGCCATAGATAAGTTTTTCTCTGCGAAAGACCAAGAGTAATATGACATTTTAACGTAGAGAGTAGAAACATTTGTACGGTCGTGGTTTTACTCCCTAGGAATTTCTTCTCATGTTTTATTTGCAGCTTTGGAAATGGACCATCTCTATTATTTATATCTCGTACATTTTGCTATTTTATACCTAAATAATTTTGAGTACTTTTGATGCTAGGATAAACAAAAGTAGAGATTTGCTGTGTTAGAGCTAAAATATAATAATAAACTCGCTAAGTTGCTACGTCCTGTACTCATCCTGTACTTATTTAAATCCAATAAACAAGATGTGTTTTTTTTCTAGCGGGATTTTTTAGTAATCAAATGAGTACCTTAATGAGTTTACTGCGAGACATTTTTTTTTTAAACCGAGCATATGATGGTTCCTTTCAGCGTTTTTTTTCTCTATGACCTGAATAATTGTTCAGAATCTCCACATACTGGCAAAAAAATCAGCCTGTATAAATATTAAACTACAGCGCTGTATACAAACTACACGTTTTAAAGACGTCCCATGCAATGTATGAGAAATGGATTTTTAACTTCGTTATCAAATTTAAATAAACTCAGATTAAATTGGTGTAGATAACGTGCGGGTTTCTCAAAATGTATCGACTGATAACAAACTCACCTGTATACAATCAATTACCGAGTTAAATGTGACAGTTATTGTATAAGCTTACTTTATGGACGAGTTTAATACTAAATCAATGTTTTTTGCGGTAAGAGCGTGCGATGCGATCCCTTAATTTTATTAAAAGTTTCGTCACACACGATGGATAAAATATCGCTCGTCATACAATCCAATGGATCATCGGCAACACGGCGAAGATATATATTTTTATCTTACATTGGACTGTATGGCGAGCGATATTAAAATTAACATAAAATATCATAGCATCTTCATCGATTGTGACGCACTTTAGGGTATGAGATCTCGCAGAAGTTTGATTTTATGACCCTTTTATCTGGTTATATAGAAAATATTTTAAGCAAAGACTGCTGGTACCATAAAAGCTTTGGAAAATAAATGTATGCTTGCAGCAATATCCACCATGTAACCAAATCACATTTAGATTATACAAAAAGGCACTTTATCTAATTTTACTAGTAAGTAAGTTCTAAGGTTTGGCATATGGTTTCAGTCCCAAAACAGGCTAAGATAATAGGCATTGCTTAGGTCGTGCTCAGCTAAGTCATTGGCCCTGACACGACTGCACTCTGGTTCTGGTGATTTAAGTACCCAATTTTGACTTAATTGTAAGTTATGCTAGCTGGCTTTAACTTAACTAGCTTCTCGAGTCCATTATGATAATTAGCTGCAAAGTCCTTCATCTGTTGATGATGAGAAGTCTCCATTTGGTGACCTGTGCTCTTTTATACATTACGGCTTAGTTATGCACACACTAAGCATCGCTTATTTATCTCTTACTAGTGACAATATATAATTTTGTTTAATTTATATTGAAAGAGAGATCAATAAATAGGGTGAAACTGATCCAAAGATAATTCTGCTTACAAAATTCATTTTTCTACCGTGTTTTACATAGGTAAGTAGGTAAGCTTTGGATTGTAAACATAGGCAACATGTATGCTATTTTTAATTCAGGTCAGTGGCTTAGAAGTTAATGATAAAAATGTTAATGATTCAATAGTTTGTACTATGTACTATGCAGATATTTAAATACAATGTTAATTCTATTAAAGTCTGGTGAATCTCCTCTTGACATAAATGGCCTTGTTAAGTTTATTGATTTTGTATTTAGTTAAATCTATTTGTACCTACCCATGATTATGAAAAAAATAATATCACATTACGAAATGATAAAAAATGAATTGAAATTGAAGAAAATGGTAAATAATCTAAGAAATAATTTTAAGAATTGAGTTGTTGTTTTATTTGTAGTTTTTTAAAACCTTTGTTGAGTAGGTACCTAGGTCAACTGAGTCAGGAGGTTATTAATGAAGATAATTTGGCTTGTAAATATTCATATTCCCTGCTGGTTGTATTATGGGGCTCCTACACAGCAGTTACTTAACAGGATAACATACTATATATGGGATAAAATCAGGTACATAATTATTAACTGCTATGTGAGATTGAGCATCATTGCGGGAGCTAGTAGAATACGATTACGGATTATTAAAATTTTTTTGGTTGAAACTTGAATACCGCCTGATGGCGTAGAGCAGAAAACAATTCGTCCTTTGACTCTGCTACTCGTCGATAGATGGCGTAGAAAATCAGCTAAAAAACGGTTATCCAAGCCATAAACCGTACTGACAACCAATGACTGACATTGACATTTTCAAGTGAATTGATTGATAGTTTTGAAAAAATTGTTTGTTTTTGTACGTGCGGAATTCAATAATTGCGTAAAAAGCATTGTTTTGCTTATTATTAGCTGGCTGCATGGTTTTTAACGATATTTCGACCCATTATCAGAGTATATATTGAAAATGTCGTCAATAGGCCCTCAGTTTTATGAATACATGAAAAAACTTGATGAAAACGGTGGTAAACTTCCAACAAGTATCATCTCGCGACCTTTCCAGCCTGAATTCGAATTCAATGTATGTTTAAGTTTCAGATATTATACTATCCTGTTTTTCCTATACAAAATTTATCAATATCTGTTATAAACTTACAGAATTCCAATTGTAACCTATGTAATGGATACTACGGGCCAAGTTTCGGCGAGCCTGTTTGTGTGACCTGTCACGAGTTTCTGTACCCTGATATTCCTCATCACTTGCCCAATTCGTATATATTCAGTGAGAAGACGGAAGATGGAGACTCTGGGAACGATGAGCCCTCTGTGGGGGAACTGATGTACACTGATCGAAGGCTTACACGAGCATTACAACAACAAGGCATACCAAATTGGGCGTTTAAAGTAAGCACATAATATCAAAAATTATTGTCATTCCAAACTATTGCTGATATTGATGTAAATAACACTTAAAATCTAAAAGCTTGAGCTCAAAACAATATCAAATATAAATTAATTCAGTTTCAGAATTCATTAGACAGTGAAGCAAGTCCAGAAGATCCTGTAGACTCTCCTAATCTCCCCAGCCACTCGGGGCACAACCGTGGTGGTCCCAATGTTGCCAGTCCTAGCTATGGTGGCCCTAAGAGTGGTGAACCAAGCAACCCCAACAGAGGTGGCACCAGCAGAGATGGTCCTAACAATGGTGACCCCAACAGAGGAGGTCCCAATGGTGTTGACCCCAATAGAGGTCTCAATAATGATGAGCCTGACAGAGATGGGCCCAACTTTGGTGAACTTGCCAGAGGCGGTGCCAACTATGGCGTTCGTGGTAGTGACCCTGACATAGATTGTCGTAATGGTGATGACCCTAACTATGGTGACCCCAACTATGGCGACCCTGACAGAGGAGGTGCTAACTATGGTGCTCCTGGTGTTGACCCTAACATAGATGAACCCAATGATGGTGACCCCAACTATGGTAACATCGTCAGAGGTGGACCCAACTATGGTGATCAAGAGAGAAATGGTGCCCCCAACAGAGCTGTTCCTGACAGAGGTGGTGCAGACTATGGGGGCCCTGATGATGGTGACCCCAACAGAGATAGTCCTGATGATGATGATCCTAACAGAGGCCCTAATGATGGTGAACCCTACAGAGATGGTCCTAATGTTGGTGAGAGACGCCCCGATGGTGGTTACCCCTACAGAGGTGGTCCCTATAATGGTTATCCCTACTATGGTGGTCCCAACTATGCCGATCCCAACTACGGAGGTATCAACTATGGGTTTAATGTGCCTCTTGATGATGGCTTAGGCCCTGCAGTTCCTGACGATGGATATCCTCGTCCTCTGCCCTCTAGTCTGGCTAGATCCTTAGCAGCGCTGTCTACGCCGCGCCCTCCTGACAACCTGGCTCCTGGGTTAGTGGAGCAACTGCCTTCTGAAGGTGAGATGGTGTCTCTTAAGTTATTTTAGATTTTTGGGTTGATCTGCAAGTGTTATCAAAACAGTGCATCCACTTAGGGGTCATCCTTTAATGACGTGAGGTTCGAACAGGGGCCGAGGGGGTTAACAGAATAACATCGCGGGGGGGGGGGATGTTGTGACAATCATGTGTATTGTCAATCATGTATTTTCCGTGCGTCCATTGAAATCCTGAGCGAGCAAATGTATGGCTAAAAAGCAACTTAACAATGATATGAACGCTAAATATTATTGTTAAGTTGCTTTTTAGCCATAAATTTGCTCGCGCTGGATTTCAATGCAGACTTTTATCCCATCCGCGACCTTGTGCAGTTTTAGAATCAGAATTTATGATAATTTTTCAGAACAGATTCAGTAGCCTACTCCTTCTAAATATCCTGTCCTAGCCAAGGCACAGTGTTTGTGTCCTTCACACTAGCTAATGCTGTAACTTGCTGAGGTGCTTTATATCATCTGCAATTGATAGATAAGCTACAGTAGTAAGGTTACAGGTTCAAATCCCGTCTAGCTCGAAATTTTTGCGATGATTTTAAAAATCTAATTTTTTCATGTGTCTGATATAATACAAGTATATGTATTATATGTATAATTAAAAATATATAAAAACACCGCCTAAAACCCATTGAAACCACGCGTAAAGCTAAGTAGCTAAGATAGAAACCATCCGAGTTAAAATAGGTTTTATTTTAAAAAAAACGAGTGTGCTTTAGCCACACGACTGAAATAAAACTTCTGCAGCTGCCTGTCATCTGTTGTGGAATAGCTGAACTTTTTCGTAAATCGAAGCTAGTAGATTCAAAATACAAAACGTCGTAAATACTTCTTTTTATCTATAGAAAAATGATTTCTATTATACAGCATGAAGGAGTGTTTTGTTTTTGCAGTTTGTACCTATAATTTAGGCTAATTTTGGATAGGGAGATACGCGACAAATCAACTAGCTATGAGAGAAAGAGAGAAAGAAAATGTGTGCTCTCTCTCTTTCCCCTACTGTAATATACGAAACGTAACTCTCTCTTTCTATCTTCACTAACTTTATCTCTTAACTTCCGTTCGCACTTTTCGTAATGCATTCACCAGCTTACTCCCCAAGTCAAGCGTGCGTAAAGAAGTTTTACTTCAACAAAAAATGTGGCCGTCACGGGACGCCGCCACCCGGCAGATGTGAAACATCTGAATTAATGGTAATTGAAATAATTTATCAGTAAAGAAACCTGTTGATAATCTTCTTATCATACGCGATATTAAATACGCGTGACTGCAAACGTTATGCCATGGCGGCATACGAATCGGTCTTATCCCCAAGGCGCTCCAATAAATGTTTCACATACAAAAACAGCGACCGAATCAGTCCATCCGTTTTTGAACTACGATGCCACAGACACTTTCTGCGTCGGGAATTAAAAATAACGTTTATTGTTGTTTTTCAGTCCTGCTCTGCATGTTCAGCTACCTGGACGACCTGTCTCTGTGTGCGTGCGCGCTCGTGTGCACGCGCTGGCTGCGCCTGGTGCGCGCGCGCGTTGCGCAGCCGCGCTGGGCCGGGTACGCGTACCGACGGTGGCCGCTATTCAGACCCATGGTCAATATACACGACTGGCATAAGGTAACACAGGTCACGTGATGATAGGAACATTGCCCACATGGCATCCCACGACTCAATTGTAGTATCCAGATGAATGTCAGGATGGCACGTTAAGTGTCCGGAATCTTATGTAATATATTCAAAATTATTGTACCTACACCATACTAAATAGGTCCTACACCCAGCAGCCCCAGATGTACACAGTGTCCTTACATCACTGTTTTCCCAGAACAAACGTTGCTCAGACCATGTTCTAATAACTGTTTATAGTTTATAGTATCAAATAAAAGAATAAAAAAAAACTAGACCTCAAATAAGTAACTTTGTTCAAAAACTAACCGTGACACAAAGTTCATGGGTACGCTAGCCGTAGCGTATTACCTACTCCTTATGCACCTAGTAGCTACCGGTCAGCGCGCTGACTATGTTGTAGGGCGTAACGTTAAAATAGATGTATTAAGTTCGCAACTTTTTATTTTTTCAAAGACCGATTTCGTTTTGTTTTTTAATTTGATGTTATAAACTGTTAGTACACCACGGTCTGAACAACGTTTGTTCTGGGAAAACAGTGATTTAAAGGACACCGTGTAGAAGTTTTCCTAACCGGGGCAGAAACTTGATTTGGCGCCCCCTCCCCGCCCCTCTCCAGCATTTGAGAGGGGAAGGGAGGCATCAGGGGGGGGGGGTGTTAAAGTTTGAAGCGTTCCAAATCAAATAAGCAGCCAGGTGAACTAAGTATCGATAGTAATCGATAGTACGACGTGCGCTGGATGCCAAGCGCTTTTTAAAACAAGTTTTTTTTTTCAAGCATATTTCTAATTGGATAAATCGGCGCCCCCTGATGTTGCTGCCGGGGGCAGTTGCCCCGGTTTGCCCCCGCCCCCCTCCCTAGATCCAAGGCTGCTTATACCCCTGTGTATTGTCCTATAAGCAGTACCTAAAGCCATTGATATACTAAATATAAAGTGTCATACACAAGATAGAGTACTAAAATGTAAGACTTTTACTAATGAATTAAAATAATGTCAACAAATCACAGCAAATTGTGACTCATTTAGATTTTTTCCCCATACATACATATAACAACTTTTAGTTCCAGGAGGTATTATTAATTGTTCTTTTTTTTTCAGAAATACCAAGCGCTAGTGGAGTCCTGTTTCTGCCGTAACTGTGTTGTGCAAATGTGTATGCAATCACAACCGCCCTTCGAAGAGAACGCCTGGCGTCGCAACCGTCTCAGGAATGAAATCAAGGTGAAGTTTGTTTTATGTTAGGTACCTACATACATCGTAAGTGTACTATAGTTTTATTGCAATCTAGCCAAGTAGGCTAATGAGCAATTTTATGCTAACTTCGTTTTATAATAGAATTATGATAAGGAATGTGTCCATTGGCACTTTTCTTGCAGTCTCTATTTAAGGGGAAGACACTTTGTTCATGTGTTCTTTATGAATAGCACTAACACTGACACAATATTACACTATAATAACTCAAAAGGTTTTGTCCTTTTCAGTCTTCTCACTATATCCGTGTTGTCGAGGAGCTGGATGTTCACATGATTGCGAAGTCTTTGTTCGTGAGCTTCCGCATATTTTCTTATTATTCTATCGACGAACTCTTATGTTGAGGTCCCGGTGAAGATCGTCATTTCTAATATACCAGGGTGCATCTACAATGTCTCTGAGTACTTTATTTTGGAATCGTTGGATGATTAGAATGTTACTTTTTTTGGTACAGCCCCAGAGCTGTATACCATAAATCCATA
Source organism: Philereme vetulata (assembly GCA_918857605.2). NCBI lineage: Eukaryota > Metazoa > Arthropoda > Insecta > Lepidoptera > Geometridae > Philereme > Philereme vetulata. The sequence continues at coordinate 1,259,753 of OU975460.1, read as the reverse complement.
CTGGCATCAAGACTTGTTTGTACAAAACAATTTTATTTGTACTGACAAAGAAGACTGCCTTCCAAGTAACCAGTACATTCTTTTGTAGCGCAATTCTAATTCCTCATTTTTCTTCTTGACGTGAGCTTTCCAGCGTAGCTTTGCGTCAAGGGTGGTGAAGTGACGATGAATATTTAGTTGAACAGCAACAGTGCCGGCGAGTTTTACGTACAAGAGCTTTCAACACATTAATATGGAACAGATATTACTTTCGATTAAAAATTTCAGATAACATATATATTAATGGCAGAAAGCAACTACCCTCGCAAACTATGTAATGTACCCTCACATTTTATGTAAATTGTCACTTACCGCTACAAAATTGTGATTGTAACATTGTCAATAAAAACTACAGGCGTCTTTTAAAATTATGTATCTTTGTTGAAGGCATTTATGGGTGAATTATAAGAAATTCACTTGTACATTTTTTTACATATTTGTGAGTTTTATGAAACAGCATTTGTCATAAAATTTTACAATTATATCACTTTTTAGGGTTGTGTACCCAAAGGGTAAAACGGGACCATATTATTAGACTCCGCTGTCTGTCTGTCCGTCGTCACCGGGCTGTATCTCATGAACCGTGATAGTTAGACAGTTGAAATTTTCACAGATGATGTATTTCTGTTGCCGCTTTAACAACAAATACTAAAAACAGAATAAAATAAATATTGAAGGAGGGCTCCCATACAACAAACGTGATTTTTCTGCTCGTTTTTGCTCGATATTGATCGCAGTAACAGGTAGACTCTTAAAATATTCATAGAATATTTAGTTATATATTCACTTTAAAAATAAATAATTAAATTAAAAAAAAAAACATTTAAGGGGGGCTCCTATACAACAAACGTGTTTTCTTTTTCGTTTTTGCTCGATATTAATAGCGGTAACAGGTAGACGCTTGAAATATTCTAGATTTGATTATGTAAGAAAAAAGTATTTATTTAAACTGGTTGATTGGTTTAATTCAGATGTTACGGAACACTCCACCGGAAGGCTGCGCCGCCACACCCCTAGACCCCAAATGCTGCCATTGGCAGGCGATGGTGACCGGGCCCGTCGGCTCGCCGTACGAAGGCGGCGTCTACTATCTATACATACAAGTACCTTACTCGTGAGTATCCCAAATACCTACTTATCAGTTAGACCAGTCATCGAGTACATTTCGGAGAGTGTGCGGCGGAACTTTTCAACCTGATCCCACCATCTCCATTCCGTCATCGGACAAACAGACGCTCTGCTGTACGCCACCGCTATATGATTGAAATACCTCCCATTCGCACAAAGCGGTCCCTTCGACCTTTATTATGCGCACCGCCAAGGAGTGGAACGCCTTGTCAGAGTCTGTGTTTCCTGATAACTACAACCTAGGGGTCTTCAAGTTGCGAGTGAATAGGTTTCTTCTAGGCAAGCGTGTACCATCGTAGATCATCGCTTACCATAAGGCGAGATAGTTGTCAAACGCAAGCCTATAATGTATACAAAAAATAACATTATTATAAATACAACTGGCTACGACATTTAATGTAGCAAAAATTATATGCGATGCAGGTTGTTTAACAAATAGTAATTTTATTCAATTATACTTTTGTACATATCTAAATGTTATGTCAAACGGAGTCAGACGGTAGTTATAAGCACATTATAAAATGCATAAGGAACAGTGGAATGGAATGTTTACAAGAGTTTCTTACATTCAAATAGTTTAAAAAAACCGGCCAAGTGCAAGTCGGACTCACGCACCAAGGGTTCCGTACCATTATCTATAAAAACGGCAAAAAAAATCACGTTTGTTGTATGGGTGCCGCCCTTAAATATTTGTTTTATTTTAATTTAATTATTTATTTTTAAAGTGAATGTATAACTAAGTATTCTGTGAATATTTCAAGCGTCTACCTATTGTCTTTATCAATATCGAGCCCCCCTAAAATATTTATTTTATTCTGTTTTTAGTATTTGTTGTTATAGCGGCAACATAAGTACATCATTTGTGAAAATTTCAACTGTCTAACTATCACGATTCATGAGATACAGCCTGGTGACAGACGGACAGACAGCGGAGCCTTAGTAATAGGGTGCCGTTTTACCCATTGAGTACGGAACCCTAATAAAAAGGAATGCTTTGTGTGAAGATTAGGACAAACCTTCTAAGGTTTTATAAGTGTGTTTATTTACTAAGTATGTGTTTTATAAAAAAAAAAAAATGAAGAAAAAAATGGGATTTATCAGGTACCTTTTGTCACCCCCCACCACCCACCGGTCTCGTCTTCTCGCGTGCGAAGCGAGACCAGAGGGCTTAGCCAACTTACAATCGATTGACGATGTCGCTAGTCGATAAGTCCGAAAATGTATGGGATTGACACATGCTATGGATTTAACACGACATCTATCGACAACGAACATAAAATTGCTAGCCCAGAGGGCTTAGCTAAGTCACATTCAATTAGCGATGACGCTAGTCGATAAGTCCGAAAATGTATGGGATTGACACATGCTATGGATTTAACACGACATCTATCGACAACGAACATAAAATTGCTAGCCCAGAGGGCTTAGCTAAGTCACATTCGATTAGCGATGACGCTAGTCGATAAGTCCGAAAATGTATGGGATTGACACATGCTATGAATTTAACACGACATCTATCGACACCGAACATAAAATTGCTAGCCCAGAGGGCTAAGCTAAGTCACATTCGATTAGCGATGACGCTAGTCGATAAGTCCGAAAATGTATGGGATTGACACATGCTATGGATTTAACACGTCATCTATCGACAACGAACATAAAATTGCTAGCCCAGAGGGCTTAGCTAAGTCACATTCGATTAGCGATGACGCTAGTCGATAAGTCCGAAAATGTATGGGATTGACACATGCTATGGATTTAACACGACATCTATCGACAACGAACATAAAATTGCTAGCCCAGAGGGCTTAGCTAAGTCACATTCGATTAGCGATGACGCTAGTCGATAAGTCCGAAAATGTATGGGATTGACACATGCTATGGATATAACACGTCATCTATCGACAACGAACATAAAATTGCTAGCCCAGAGGGCTTAGCTAAGTCACATTCGATTAGCGATGACGCTAGTCGATAAGTCCGAAAATGTATGGGATTGACACATGCTATGGATTTAACACGTCATCTATCGACAACGAACATAAAATTGCTAGCCCAGAGGGCTTAGCTACGTCACATTCGATTAGCGATGACGCTAGTCGATAAGTCCGAAAATGTATGGGATTGACACATGCTATGAATTTAACACGTCATCTATCGACAACGAACATAAAATTGCTAGCCCAGAGGGCTTAGCTAAGTCACATTCGATTAGCGATGACGCTAGTCGATAAGTCCGAAAATGTATGGGATTGACACATGCTATGGATTTAACACGTCATCTATCGACAACGAACATAAAATTGCTAGCCCAGAGGGCTTAGCTAAGTCACATTCGATTAGCGATGACGCTAGTCGATGAGTCCGAAAATGTATGGGATTGACACATGCTATGAATTTAACACGTCATCTATCGACAACGAACATAAAATTGCTAGCCCAGAGGGCTTAGCTAAGTCACATTCGATTAGCGATGACGCTAGTCGATAAGTCCGAAAATGTATGGGATTGACACATGCTATGGATTTAACACGTCATCTATCGACAACGAACATAAAATTGCTAGCCCAGAGGGCTTAGCTAACTCACATTCGATTAGCGATGACGCTAGTCGATAAGTCCGAAAATGTATGGGATTGACACATGCTATAGATTTAACACGTCATCTATCGACAACGAACATAAAATTGCTAGCCCAGAGGGCTTAGCTAAGTCACATTCGTTTAGCGATGACGCTAGTCGATAAGTACGAAAATGTATAGGATTGACAAATGCTATGAATTTAACACGTCATCTATCGACAACGAACATAAAATTGCTAGCCCAGAGGGCTTAGCTAAGTCACATTCGATTAGCGATGACGCTAGTCGATAAGTCCGAAAATGTATGGGATTGACACATGCTATGGATTTAACACGACATCTATCGACAACGAACATAAAATTGCTAGCCCAGAGGGCTTAGCTAAGTCACATTCGATTAGCGATGACGCTAGTCGATAAGTCCGAAAATGTATGGGATTGACACATGCTATGAATTTAACACGTCATCTATCGACAACAAACATTAAATTGCTAGCCCAGAGGGCTTAGCTAAGTCACATTCGATTAGCGATGACGCTAGTCGATAAGTCCGAAAATGTATAGGATTTGACACATGCTATGGATATATCACGTGATATATCGACAACAAACCTATGTAGAAATCGAATCGAATTTAATTTGGCTACGGGCCCTGGCTCTGAGCAAATCGCACTCACCCTGATGAAGGTTCACAAATTGAACCTAAACGTTGTCGGTCGTTACACCAATAAAACGGTACGTGAATAATAAATAAATAAATATTGCTGGACAATTAACACAGCGCTATCTAGCCCCAAACTAAGCAGAGCTTGTACTATAGGACAATATGGTATACTACAGAGCTTGTAAATCTCGTATTTATAATAAAGATAGAAATAAATCTAAATAAATTTGTTAGATCAATTTGTCAAGTGACATTGAGATGAGACTAGATTTTTTTTTATACATTATATAGGTTTGAGTTTGACCACGATCTCGTCTGATGGTAAGCGATGATGCAGTCTACGATGGTACAAGCTTGCCTAGAAGAAACCTATTCACTCGCGACTTAAAGATACCCAGGTTGTAGCTATCAAGAAACACAAAATCTGGCAAGGCGTTCCACTCTTTGGCGGTGCGCATAATCAATAAGGTCAGTATATATAGATAGATTCAAGTTCATTATTCAGTTACACAAAGATTAGCTTGAAACGTCACGTTAGAAACGTCGTTTTACTTTGACGACCTCCGTGGCGCAGTGGGCGAATAGCCGGCTGTGACGCAGGACGTTACGGGTTCGATTCCTGCCGTGGAACCAATAATAATTATACATTTTTATGTATTAAAACTGTGAGGGTTTCCATATGACAAATTAACTGACCCGCCCGCGGCTCCGCGCGCCTTGTTTTTTTTTTATAAAAACATTACTCTCCTTTTGCGCAATCGGGTAAAAATTTACCTATGTCCTCTGGTCATAATCAATCTGTATACCAATTTTAATCGAAATCGGTTCAGTCGTTTAGTCGTGAAAACGTAACAGACAGAGTTACTTTTGAATTTTATTAGTACTAGCTGACCCGCCTGCGGCTTCGCACGCGTTGTTTGTCAATAAAAACATTACCCTCCTTCTGCGCAGTCTGGTAAAAATAAGTCTATGTCCTTCTCTAGAATATAATCTATCTCCTTGCCAAATTTCATTACGATCCGTTCAGCCGCTTAGTCCTAGCCGCTTAGAAAAGGTAACAAACAAACAGAGTTAATTTCACTTTTATAATATTAAGTATGGTTAGTATGGATGGATAATAAAAACTTACACATTATAGGTTACAAAAAGAAAACTTATGAAATACCTATTTAATGGCTTGTCCAGAAAGGGCGAATACGTCGCGATTCTCTCGCGCGACCGTTGCGTCCAGGAGGAGCGTACCAACGCGCGAGCATTTGGGGACGGATAAACAATTCAGTATCAAAATGTTGGCGATCCATTTCTCTTGATAGGTGCGTGCACTCGCTCTGAAGTTCGCGCGTAATCTGGACGCAACAAACCGTCTCTAGTATCTCGACTCGCGCGCAACACGTGCGTATAACGCGCGTGTCGAGAGTCTGGCGAAGTGCAGGTGATTTACGCGCGTATTTAAATTCGCGCGATGCTTGTGGACCTAGTGTATTGGCGCCAAGTATCTCGCCAACGCGCGTATCGATTCGCGGCGAATTCGCCCCTTCTGGACAAGGTCTAAGTTTAGTACCAATGTAATACATGCATACTGATTGTAAAATTATTGACAGTGTTGTTGAGTGAATGGAGTTTGACTCCTGAGGGGAGGAGGTGGACGTAAAACATTCGAGAGCTAGATTATTCTGTAGACGAGGCTTCCTGCGACCACTAGGTCTGATCATAATCTAATACCTATTTATTTCTTATCCTATATAGGTCGAGTTTATTACAAGTGTATATTTTTATCGAGAAATAAAAGACTGGTTTGTTAACTTTTATTTTCATTTTAATTGTATATTTTTCAGGTACCCCATGAGTCCACCTGTAGTGCGATTCCTCACTCGCATACTGCACCCCAACGTGTCCCGGCACGGCGACGTGGGAATCGACTCGGTGCATCACAACTGGTCACTCGCACTCACCATCAGCAAACTGCTTATATCTATACAGAGCCTGCTTACGGACCCTTACACTGCTGTGAGTAATTGATCGAGCGAAGCGAGATCTCTAAATCAACTTGGGAAAATTGACGTTAGTATGTATGTATGTTTGTCCGAGGATAACTTTCGAAGCGTTTATCCGATCATCGTGAAATTTGGTATATAGGTAGGTACAATTTTGGTGTGACTAAATGAGCTAAAAATGTGGGGGGGTTGTTGAGATATTGGGGTTCAAGAGGGGTAAAAAAAACTAAATGAGACTATCCAGTCAAATGGCATGTTTAATAAAAGTTATTTGTGAGTACATTTCGACCCAGTTTTTATTTTTATTTTAGTACCTTGTAGTTTTTAAGTTATTAGCCATAATAAAAACTGAACTTGACATAATTCACAGGGTACACCAGTAGTAACCCCACAATGCTGAAATTTGGCATGCGTGAACCCCAATATCTCAACAACCCCCCAACATTTTTAGCTCATCGTCACACCAAAATTGTGCCATCACTATACATATATATATCACCTATATACCAAATTTAACGATGATCAGATAAACGCTTTGAAAGTTATCCTCGGACAAACAAACATACATACATACAGCGCCGATTTGCCCAAGTTGATTTATGGTGGGTTCTATATCCGCCAATAACCGACAACGACTCGTATAACTTTGAAAAAGTGTCAAACTTTTGACAGGTTTTCAAAGAGAAACGAGTCGTAGCTGGTTACCGACGGATATAGGAACCCGCCATTATCGATCTTGCTTCGCTCAATCAATGAAATTAAATAATATTTGTTGCATAATATACAACCTGTTTTGTAATTAAACGAGCGAAGCGAGATCTGTAAATCAACTTATGCAAATCGGCATTGTATGTATGTATGTTTGTTTGTCAGAGGATAACTTTTTTAACTCATTTTTAGCTCATGGTCACACCAAAAATGTGTCATCACTACCTACCTATATACCAAATTTCACGATGATCAGATAAACGCTTCGAAAGTTATCCTCGGACAAACAAACATACATACATAGGTTCCTATATCCGTCGGTAACCGACAACGATTCGTATCTCTTTGAAAAAGTGTCAAACTTTAGATACGTTTTCAAGGAGAAACGAGTCGTAGCTGGTTACGGACGGATATAGGAACCTGCCATTAGAGATCTCGCTTCGCGCGATCAATGAAATGAAATAATATTTATAGCATAATATACAACCTATTTTGTTATGTACGACATTAATTTAAAACACACATTCGAAATAGTATTAACTGATTTTAGAGTTGGGTTTAATGCCAGTAGCTTGAATATTTATCCAGTAATCGATACATTTCCAATAAACAGTTAACAGTGTAAATCGGCGGCGTCTTTGCGACGATGCCGCTTAGTCAGTTTAACAGCTACCTACTTACATGATGAATGAATATGATTTGCTTACCTATTGTATACAGGCTGTTTTATTTATATTTTAGGACTTGATATTCAGGTTGTTAGAAAATTTAAATATTTCTATTGAGCTTGACATTAAACCTATTTTACAAGAATACTAGCCATTAGCCCTGCCCTAAAAACCGTGCAAGGTTGCTTGTGGATGGGCTTAATGTTTATAATGATTTACGCTACTAGCATTCGTCGGTGAACATTTAATTTTATATTATATCGAAAACAGTTTGAAGTTAAATAATTTGTGTCATTAATAATTCTATACTAATACAAGCTTCCGCCTGCGGCTTCGCACGCATGGTTTGTTAAACATTACTCTCCTTCTGCACAGTCGGGTATAAAGTAATCCCAGTCATAACCTATCTCAATATAATAGACCGATTTCTATTAAATTTAGTATATAGCAACAGAATAAGTTAAATTATTACCTGGATTGAAATAAAGGCTACAAACCACGCGTGCGAAGTCGCGGGCTAAAGCTAGATTACCTTAAAAACGTAGTTAATTTTTTTTATGTTTGTCCCAGGTATGTATGGAGCCGGAAGTTGGCGAGATGTACGTAAACGACCGCGTGCGCTTCGAGCGCATCGCGCGCCGCTGGACGTGGCGGTACGCCATGCACGACATGTACTCTATTAATTAGTTAATAAGGTTTTATTTTCTTTGGCCTAGAATTCTAGACTACGATAAGCTACATTTAGCCTTATGGTGGTTCGACAAGCTGGTTAGCAAGCCAAGAAATAAACGATTTTCAAGGTCGTCTTTATTAAAGGTTCCCGTGTCGTCCATAAATGGCGTTGCGAGTACTCAACATACTCAAATGTCAACGTCATTTCGTAACGTATTTATTTGACCTATATTCAATAAACACAAATAGCAGCCTACGCCCAGGAATGACCTGAGGAGCCGCCTGCTACAGGATGGTACCGAAGAGCTGAACCCAGAGGCCCGGGGATCGTATTTCCTGCGAGTAGAAGCCAGGGCGATGGGTCATATACCTGCGGCCCTTACCTAGCTCTCACAGAAAGTGCAGTGTGCACCACTCATACACACGCTGCAATACGAGACGACCCGGATGACAAAACTATGATGACATTGACAACATTAACTATTGACATTGTATGGCGTCGGTCATTTTGCAAGTGCTGCCAGATCAATACCTACTATGAAGTAGTTTTTGGCCGGAAAACAGTCACAAACTAAGTGTCCTTCGTCTAAAATATATTTTTCATAAAAAATATAATACAAACGCGCACGCACACCGATGGATGCGTTGCAGCAAGCTTGTAGACGATCTGGAAGCCGGATTAATTGACATTTGTGAGTTGCATAAGAAATCGTACCCCTAGACTCTGAAGTAGAACACTTCTCAAACCCAGATGGTCGAAGTGTAGAAGACCCCAGATGAAGAAATCGGGAAGGGAAATGTTGTTTAAATCATACTCCTATAATCACTTGTTAAATTCGACAGACAAGACGAAGCTTGAACGATGTAGAGTGAATAAAATAATGATAATGCTATACTTTTTTATCTCAAGGGTTCATTAAACAAATTATGCACATGTTTATCAAAGATTGGATGTTCCATAATTATCATGATGGACGTTGCATGTAAAAAATGATAGTTGCAAAACGATCAGGATGCAATCTGCATTAAAAAAAAAAACAAAAAGATGTTTCACAATGATCATGATGGATGTCGCTTAAACATGAAAATTTACTAAGAAAGTTATCTAATCCCCCTTCACCACCAATAAATAGAATGATGCAAATTTACAGTAATTTTAATTTTACAGTACACAAGCCGTGTGGCGCCCTACAAATACAGTATGTACAGTAAACTAAATATAGAGTTTTTTTTATTTAATTGTACTCGTATAGGTGGGTAGTTGTATAAATAATTTGTTCTCGCTAATTGAAATAAATAAAACAATATAATCACTGAATACTATTTTGTTTCTTTAATTTCGCTGACAATAATTTCTTTTCGTTTATTTTATTCCATATCAAGGTTAATTTGTCACAGTTACAGAGTGCTGGCAGGCATTTTGCACTCGCAGGCGCCCTACAGTAACCAGGATAGGGTGCTTCGCTTTTTTGAAGCCATTTTCTAGTATTTGCAAACTGTGGGTAGGTGTTATCACCGAAAATACTTTCAAATTCTTCTAGGCTCAAAATATGAGCGTCACTGGTGATTCTTAAGCTACCTGGCGAGAAATGATGCGTGTAAACTGCGACCGCCAAGTATCCCTGAAAAATAAGATAACTATCTTAATCTTAAAATTGACTTTCATCCCTTGTTGTAGAAGTTATCTTCTATCAATTGATGCAAGATTTAAGTTTTTTTGTTGAGGTTTACATTCAATAAATACATTTCCTTCTAAAATCGAATACATGTGTTTAACAAATAATAAAACAAGGGTCTAGAGAAAATAATAAAATCTAAATTAACACACAAAAGGAAAAAAACAAAATACTAAATACTGTTGTTATTAGCTCAGCTAGAAAGTGCTTAGAAGTGCGCTAATACGATTAAAGCCCCGATAGAAGACCCAGTTTGGCTGAATCCTACCACCCGATAGATGTGACGTCACGTACAACCATATTACATTCAAGGGCGGATCCAGGGGGAGGGTCATGGGGTCATGACCCCCCCCCCCCCCTGAGCTGGCTCCAGGACCTAGGTGGACCGCTAATTAAAATTGTTAAACAATGTTTTTATATAATTTTTGACACAATATAGATTTTATGTAAGTACATTCTTAATATTTTGAATTGAAAAATTGATTTTGGTATTTAATTTATTAAATAACTTATATAAAAATATATGATATATATTTTAAATAATAATTATAATTATTAATATATTTATATATAAATATAAAATAATAAAAATAAATAAAATACTAAATATAAAAAAATATTTTGTATCTATGATTATAAAAATTAAATTATAACTTCTTGCGACTTGACCACGACTATGTGACCCCCCCCCCCCCCCCCCCCCCGGCACCAAAGCTGGATCCGCCCTTGATTACATTGTGTGTAGGCTGCTGTTGGGCCAACCATAGTCATATTTAAATTCAAATTGTATTTATTACGTATTATGGGTAATAGCAAGGTTAATTATTGTTTCATGTGTGTTTTACAATAGATGGTTTACAAATTTTTTTTTGCCACAAAACATGAGCCTCGCTGGTTCATCGTTAAACTTAGCCAAACTGATTTGTCCTACATTTCATTAGTATTTTTCTATGAAAAGTACCTTTTGCCACTGGATGACTGGTAGGTGGTTAGGTTTTTTTATAACAAGGCAAGGTGGTCTGGGTTAGTATTTCTCTATATTACACAGTCAGCGTTTGACCACTCTATTCCAGCTGCTTGACCACGAGGAAAATATTCCTGTAGACAAATCAGTGTGACCAGGAAGAATCAATAGATAAATATTGCTGGACATTTCACACAGCGCTATCTAGCCCCAAACTAAGCTTAGCTTGTACTATGGGAACCAGATAACTGATATACTTTTTTTTGTATTTACATACTTATCATACATAGAAAAACATCCAGACCCGGGGCAAATACCTGTAGATCATGCAAACATTTGTTACGCGGCGGGAATCGAACCCTCTACCTCCTGCGTCTCAGCCGGCTCTTCGCCCATTGCGCCACGGAGGTAGTCAAATATTTGAATAGCCATATGGTGGGTGGGTGCCTGTCATAACTATCTGATATTGTCTATTGTTACGAGCTGAGGATTCGGGGTAAAATAATGAAAATCAATCTAACCAAAATAACACTTTTATTCAACACTAAAACGACAAATACACGATCTTAATCACAAAGATTCACAACACACTAATTCACAACACTATCGCACAATAAACCACTTAAAAGTCACCGAAATGTTCGCACGTATAGCCATATCAAGTCTGATTCTGCGGACGTCTCTACGCACTATTTATACCGAGCATTATTTCCAGAACCATCCACTAGTATCTAGAAAAGTATAGGTATTTCGATTGTCTACTATTTATTAATCTGTGCAACAGTAGGCAAAAAACGTGGTCATTCCATACCAAGTATTACATATTCTGTGACACAGTAGGTATAACTTCGAGAATTACCGACTATTATTTATTCTGTAACAGCCTCGGCGTAACACTGCCCCCTCCTAAAACATGCTCGTGAGCATTGTTAGCCCCGTAATATCGCGCCAGTCGATCAACATGAACAATTTTAGGCGCACCTCGCGTACCCTTCTGAATTCGGTATGTGACGTCATTAATCCTGGTCAACACACGGTATGGTCCATCCCATTTTGCTTGTAATTTAGGGGATTTTCCTTTTTTCCGTATCGGATTGTGCAACCAGACCTGCGATCCTTCATCAAATCCCAAGTTGTTCGAATTTCGGTCATAACGGGTCTTCATTTTCTCGGACATTTGTTGACCAGTTAGTCGGATGTGTTCATTGATGTCGTTCATCTTATTGCGCAGGTCATTTGCATAATCTGTGATGGTACGCGGAGAATCTGGGGGAATGCCAGTTATCAGGTCTGCAGGCAAAAGCAGTTCTCTTCCAAAACTTGCCAATGCAGGAGTGGCGCCCGTACTCTCATGGACTGCACTCCTGTATGGCAGTAAAAACGGTTGTATGTGCTGGTCCCAATCGTTTTGCTTATTTTCCACCACTTTGGCCAGATATCTTTCCAGCGTCTGATTGAATATTTCTACCATTCAATCTTCTAACAGTGACGACACATCGAATTTGCCATTCCCTTTACTGCCGCTAGGGCTCGACAGTTCCTGACGTCTTCGCAGACAGGCTACTTCTTCGCAGGTGCCCATCAAGGTCCCCTTTTCGATGAGGTGTTCTTTATTGCTAAGGCTTAATATTCGCACCACTGCAGTATCTGTGGTCCTCACTAGTGTCCGAGCCATAATCCACGGAAAGCCATTGTCCGATCTTTCCACCAATACACATCGATTCCGTCCTCCTGAAGTCCGTGGCAAGCTTACTGGTACAATGGTTTCCGATCTTGGTGGAAGAACAATTTTCTTCACACAGTACACCTTACCCATGGTCCCACCTTCCATAAAGAACTCCTCTTCTCCACATTGTAAAACTCCTTGATTTATGTCAATTCTACAATGGTGCTCTCGTAAGAAATCTAAACCCAGAATGCAGTCATCAACTATGTATATCGGCAATGATGACGTTTTGCTGGAAAGGCCTTTCACCCAGCATAACCTCCACCCGCTGTTCACCCTGGACGGATATGTGCTGGCCGGTTGCCGTCAGGAGCTGAATTCGCTCATGGCTACTGTTGAATTTCCCAAGAAACCGATTAGCCAGTTAGGAACTGACCACTGTACGGGAAGCACCAGTATCCAAAGTCATCTTACAAGGTGTTCCATTAATTTGGCCTTTGATAGTCAGGCTATTCCCATCATGAACTTGTGAGATCGTAATTCTTAGAGCTTTCTCAATCCCAGCCAGCACTCGCCCCGCAGTCCTGGCGCTTACTCGTTTCCCTGCTGCTGTTGGACGGGACTTACTTGAGCACTCTCCTCTCTTTTTGGGCAACTCGACCTCAGATGTCCTCTTTCTCCACACCCGAAGCATCTAGGGCTAAACTTTGGACTACTGTCGTGAGGATAAGAGCCCTTCACTTCTCTGATGCGGTGAGCTCGGGGGTCCTGACGCACGGTCTCCACCTCCAACGCATGGGCCAAGGCATTTTTCAAGGTATCATGATGTCCAAGCCTTACAGCAGCTCTCACTTCCAAGTCACGTATTCCGTCAACGAATGCCTGGATCAAATAACCGTCAAGGGGTGCTGGAGAGGTTTGGTATGCCTCGAGGGCCCACTGCTGTAAATTCTCTGAGTTACGCTGGCTCCGGTCCTTTAACTGCGCTCGATAAACATGTTCCAGGTGTGCGTCACCGTAGCGTGACTCCAACACCTCCAACAGCTGTTTGTAGGTGGCCTCCTTCCTAAGAGCCTCTAAAATCGTAAGTGCCTGGTCACGAAGGCCCAGTTTTAAAGCCGTCATAGCCTGCGCCGTCGTCCATCCGTTGGCCTGGACAACGGCTTCAAACTGAATCTTGTGGGCTGACCACGAAGAATTTCCATCAAATGGTGGCGTTTTAAAACCTCGTGCTGAAGGTGCAGCAGTTAGAGGAACCACATTGCTGTCTCCAGACTTCAGGACATCCAGAGTTTTTTTTACATCAGCGATCTGAGTTTTAGTTTTCGAAATACTGGTCTCATGATGTTCCATCTGCTCTTTCACACCCTGGAGTTCCTTTCCAATTGAACTGAACAATTCTTTCATCATCCGAGCCTGCTCTTCCTTCTCCTGGCGGCGCTGTTCTTCTTGCAATCGAGCCTGTTCTTCTTGCCAACGTCGCTACTCTTCCTGTGGACGATGCTGCTCTTCCATATCCTGACGTCGCTGTTCTTCTTGACGACAAAGCATTGCCATAATAGCAGCAAGATCGCCTGTCACAGGAGCTTGACCCACGGATGATGATGAAGCTCCAAATGCTTCGGCGGCGGCTGATTCCATCTGTATCGGCTGACGACTGCCGAGCTTCTTGAACCGGGGAATCCCCAATCGCCTTTCATCTATTTCTTGTTGTCGTTGACCTCGTCCTTACACCGTCCACGTTATCTTTTGGCAGAACCGGCATTATTTTATCCCACTTCTGACACCAAATTGTTACAAGCTGAGGGTTCGGGATAAAATAATGAAAATCAATCTAACCAAAATAACACTTTTATTCAATACTTAAACGACAAATACACGATCTTAATCACAAAGATTCACAACACTATCGCACATTAAACCACTTAAAAGTCACCGAAATGTTCGCACGTATAGCCAAATCAAGACTGACTCTGCGGACGTCTCTAGGCACTATTTATACCGAGCATTATTTCCAGAACCATCCACTAGTATCTAGAAAAGTATAGGTATTTCGATTGTCTACTATTTCTTAATCTGTGCAACAGTAGGCAAAAAACGTGGTATGTAGGTCATTCCATACCAAGTATTACCTATTCTGTGACACAGTAGGTATAACTTCGAGGCAAACCGACTATTACTTATTCTGTAACAGCCTCGGCGTAACACTATGATTTGTTTATAGTATTTTTCAAACTTTCGCGATCTTTGTACATAATTACTGATTGAAACGGGTATTTATATCGCGTATGTACCCTTTTTTATTTGTTATCCCGACGTTTCGACTGAGTTGCAACAGCCGTGGTCACGGGTGCACTAATAAATTAAATAATGACAAATAAAAAAGGTAAGTACATACGCGATAAATACCCGTTTTAGTAATTAATTTGTTTTTATTGTGGGGTCGCAATTACCTATTGTTCCTTAGCATGAGTCAATAATATTTTATGTCTTCTTACAAACTTACAAATTTCAAAAGATGTAGGTACATTGGTGTTAATCTTAAAATGTTTTGTCTTTCATGGATGTTGGGTGCGTCGTGTCGTGAAGTCACATCAGGTGGTTGGGTCCAGCCAAACTGGGGCGTCTGTTAATATTTTAAGCTTTAATATAATGTGAATACAATACAAATCCCTAACCAACATAATTATCAACGAACTAATAATTTGTCTGCACAACGCAATATTTGCTAGAACACATAATGCTTACTTGAATATAAACGATTTCGAATTGAATTGGAATTATCGGCATTGCAATTAAATTCTTATCAGTACAAACACGAAGCGTTATCAATGTGCAACTGAATACAACGAATAGCAATATCATGCTACTACGAACTTATAGTTATGGTCATTTAAAGTTATCTAACAATACTCGTAAATAATGTTCAGACCAAGTTAAACTATTTAGATATTGTTTTATTTTATACTAGCTTCCGCCAGCGGCTTCGCGCGCGTTGTTTGCCAATATAGTAGCAAGCAAACAAGCATCCAAACTTTGCAATGCAAGAGATAACTGGATGAAATATCACAAAAAGGTTAAGGAATGTAAATCCGGCTCTGGTGCAAAAAGTCTACGAAAATATAAATTCTACGATCAAATGCTCTTTTTCTGTAAAATTGTGACTCGCCGAACAACGGAAGCAAGTATTACATCAGAAAAAAACATCACACAATCTCACAACAAAGAAACTGACTCACAAACCAATAATGACCCTACCGCACCAGCCAATACTACCGATTTAACAAAAACAAGCAAGAAGAGAAAGACAGACTGTAGCGAAGTTGATCGACAAATGCTTACTTTAATTAAATCAGTTGAAGATGAAGACAAGAGTAAGAGTATGTGTTTTTTCAAAGGTATTGCTCCGATTGTAGACAAGTATAGTGATGACGATTATGTTGAATTCCAATATGAAGTCATTAAAGTTATGAGAAATTTAACTCGGAGAAATCAAGCGTCCATGCAGCAGCAAAATTACAATTACAATATTAATCGAGGCTACACTACGGCTACACCCGACTACAGGATACACGAATATCCACCAACACAACCCATTCCATCGACATCCAGGATGCCCTATGAATATCAGCCAACACAACTCATTCCATCCACATCCAGGATGCCTCAAGAACTCATGCAGCAAGATGATTCCCAATCTTCAATTATTACTGAATTAAGTTCAATCACATCGCCTGATTACGATTTCGATTTTTCTAAAACTCCTTAATTTATTTTTTGAGTATAATAAAACAATTACTACCTACTAAATTTTGTTTTAATTAATACAGGTAATCAATCCCCTTTTCTATAATTTGAAATTGAACATCTCTTTAACATACCTTATCGTAACGGCTAATCTCTCTGCCGGGGAAATAGATTTACGCATGTCAGTATCCTCGTGTCTTATTTTATCATACATATATGGCTGTTAATAATAGTTGAAAGGTTTCTTTCTTCATCCGAAAATAATTGTAAAATTTAGTTTCATCTTCTTCCAACTGCGTAAAAAGAGTTTGAAATGCACCATATTTTTCCCTTTCCAATAATATAGGATGCACCCACGATGACCTTTTACGTTTTTCTATTTCTTTTTGTTTCTTCTTGTACAAATAGTAGGCCAATACGAGTTTTTTTTTCTTATTATTCGACATTTCACACGTGTGTAATCTCTGACTACCAGTTCAAAACTAACGCATATAGACGGCAGTCCATCCATCCGGTAAAAAAAATATGTATACAAGGATAGCCGTTTATTGACGGTCCGTTATCCGGTGAAAAAAACGAACGTCTACAAGCGCTCTTAGTGTGGGCGTTGTTAGCGATTCTCTGGCACCCCTGAGAGCAACAAGCCTCTTGTCAACTCTGGTTTTATATGTAGCTTAGCGAATTTTAATCGGACACCAGAACAGTTTTTGTAATCATTTTCTAAATAGTGAACATTTTAATAATTATAAATAATACCTATAAAGTCATCATCATATCAGCCGTAGGACGTCCACTGCTGGACAAAGACCTCCCTCATTGATCTCCAGGAACTGCGGTTGGAAGCGGCCAAGTTCTTACCAAGTCGTCTGCCCATCTTGTAGCTGGACGTCCTACGCTGCGCTTGCCGGTCCGTGGCCTCCATTCGAGATCTTTCCGGCCCCATCGGCCATCTGTTCTGCGCGCTATATGGCCTGCCCATTGCCACTTCAACGTGCTAATCCCTAAACCTATAAAGTAAAACTAATTAACTACACCAATTAGCGGTCACCGACTCTACTTCGAATATAAGATCATAGCAGATTTTTTTTTCCATTCCTATACTTTTCAACAAGGCCCCAAATTCTTGCGTGCCCAAGGGCCCCGGCATAACCTAGACGGCGTTGTGCGCTAGAATATTAAAACCTGCCCTTTTCCATTTCAGACGTATACAAAATAAAACAAGTATTATGAGCATAATTGAATTCATTTTATTTCTTATTAATTTTAATTATTTACGTCAAAAATGCTTTCAAGGCTGATCAACAAGCCAACGAGTGAAGCACTCTTTTGCCGCGAGTCATTTGACCACAATTATATTTAATAGGAGTAATTACATCAAGAAGATCTGAATTAGCTTCACAATGAAAAAGCCAAACCCCCAAATGAAGCATTACCTTGGTTACCACAAAAAAGTTAAACTACTGTTGAACGTGTGTTTTAAAAACTTTACCAATTTTTGTATAGTATTTTTTTAAACACGCGCTAAACAGTGCTTATTTTTTTGTGGTGTTTAGTGTTTACAAAGAACTAGCTAGCTTACTACAGAAAAATGATCTACGGTGAATTAGAAATGTCCATATTATCAGGAGAATTTTTATCGTCATTCAAATCAATGACTTTATTGTCAATAGACACGTTTTTTTCCTCGATAACGGATAGGTTGGGTGAGCGATCGCGCGATTTTGTACCGTGGGGTGTTTTCGAGTCTCTGTGAGAGCGGCTCTTCGAGCGGCGGCTCCTGGAGCGCGACCGTTTGCGATCACGCGATCGACTACGTTTCTTATCCCTGGACCGGGTTCGCTTTCTATCCCTTGAACGGGTTCGTTTGCGGGACCGCGATCTCTTTCTGTCGCGTGACCTAGATCTCTTCCGGTCTCTAGAGCGGGATCGTTTCCGATCGCGGGAGCGGGACTTCTTTCGAGATCGGGACCGTTTCCTTCGAGACCTGGATCGGGATCTATCTCGTTTCCGATCGCGAGACCGAGACCGCTCCTTTTTCTTAGTGCGTCCTTCTTCCTTCTCTACAACTTCCTTCTCGACGACGGGGGACGCCGCTTTGGATTTGCTTTCGTCGTTTCCGTTTGTGTCCACAACTTCTGGTTTCGGTTCCACTTTTTCGATCTTCTCTGCTTCTGTGGGAACCTGGAATAAAAAAATAATTATTAAATTCCAAGTCCGTAGCATAAGTTAATTTGAAGCCTCAAAGCTTACATTTTTGACAGTATGTTCATTGAAAGCTGTCAAAAAGTCTATTTAGATTCACGCTTGAACACCATTCTAGAATATGAGCCAACCATTAAACCTAGAACCTGCAAAAGGTTTGTAATACGATATTAAAGCCGTCGCGTCTTCAATATTGTATTACAAGTTGTTTGCCCTTTGTCTGTGTGTTTGATGACTGCCGGTCTAACATAACAGCCCTAGAAATTCTAGCAAATAATAGAGAAAAAAACATTTTAGCGAAGAGAGTAGAAAGAGTAGTAGAGTTTCTTGTGAAAGGGCGCGTCCGGGAAAGTACTACCACCGTACCTATTTCTGCCGCCAAGCAGCATTACTGTGTTTCGGTTTGAAGGGTGAAATTAAAGGCACAAGAGGCTTTACAACTGTATGCCTCAAGTTAATGGACGCAGGACAGTGCATCGTAGGGCACGTTTCTAAGATGCGTGACCTACGAGGCAATACTTTGTTATAGGCGATGGTTACCACTTAACATCAGGTGGGCCATAGGCAAGTACCATCGACAGCTGGTATAAAAAATATCAAAAAATTACTGAATGTCAGTCTTTATTATAAATACGGCATTTATCACGCACCGTTTTATCGGTGTTTCGACCGACAATGTTTCGTCGCGCGCAGAGGGCTGCGGCGCGTAGTGTGAGGCGAGACTCTGATGAATGTTCACGAATTGAACCGAAACACCGATAAAACGGTACGTGATAAATCCCGTATTTATAATAATCATCATCTCAGCCCGTCTACACCCACTGTTGGTTAGAGGCCTCCTCTTTATTACGCCATCCTTTCCGGTCCCTTGCGAGTCTCATCCATTGACAGCTACGCTTTCAATATCATTCGAGCATCGGGCGGGTGGTCTGCCTCTTGGTCTACGAGCATCCCTTGGCCACCACTCTGTAGTCGCCTTCGTCCAACGCCCGTCATCCCTCCTAGCCAATTATTTATAATAATGATTGAAATAAATCACGAAAGTTTTCTAACTTTTCCAAGTCTGTCTCTTTCGTTTGGTTAGGTACCTTGGGTGGTGATTTGGAGTTTTGTTTCCTCGGCTCGGTGGAAGGTTCCTTCTTGTCGCGCTTGCGATCCTCCTTGTCCCGGGAGCGGTCGCGGCGCGCGCGCGAGCCGCGGTGGCGCGAGCGCGAGCGCGTGCGCCGGGAGCTGCGGTGCCGAGACCGCGACCTGAAAACATCACCATTTTTACGAACGACTAGTCGTATGCCCGCGACTTCGTCCGCTACTTTCTAAATCTCGACAACAGTGCCACCTACCGGGTCCAAATGTAAATCTAAACCACCCAGAGACCCTCGAGACCACCGAGAGTTGTTATCAAGCGTGACCAAGGTGTTAATATAACAAGACCAGTCAAGTTCGAGGACTAGCGTACCGAGGGTTCCGAACTTAGATATGAATCCTTGAGGGGTCAATAGATAGAAAGAAAATTCTTTATTGCATTAATAAAATAATACAGACGAACTCAATGCTACGAGTAATTAGCATTTTCTTTCAGCTAACCTTTGTGTAGTGCAGATTGAGTAGCGCCTTCTAGGTAATCAGAATAAGTCCCGTACTATACATGTCACGGCTAGGTGTTACTTGTGGCAGTTAATAATTAAGATATTTTATATACTCTTCACACACACCGATAATCCCAAGATATAACTATACGTATACCTATAAATACTATGACGTGGGCCGATTGGCCCATCAGAGTCATAAGGTTAGTGTTACCTGGAGCGATGCCTGTGTCTCGATCTGGAGCGCCGCGAGCGGTGCCGTGAGCGCGAGCGAGACCGCTTGCTGTAGCGCGAGCGAGAGCGTCGGTGCGAGCGGGACCGAGAACGTGAACGAGTTCTGGAATTTAGGACATGTTAGTGTTCATCCAACATTAGTTTGCCGCTAGCTTTACCCATCACCGCAAACTCATGCTGACTACATATATTCCAAAACTTAGGGGGGCTGTGGAAAAGAATCTGAATATGTATTTATCAGTGTAATAAAAATACTTTTGCATCATCATCATATCAGCCGTAGGACGTCCACTGCTGGACAAAGGCCTCCCTCATTGATCTGCAGGAACTGCGGTTGGAAGCGGCCTGCATCCAACGCCGACCTGCGGTTCTTACCAAGTCGTCTGCCCATCTTGTGGGTGGACGTCCTACGCTGCGCTTGCCGGTCCGTGGCCTCCACTCGAGAACCTTTCATCCCCATCGGCCATCTGTTCTGCGCGCTATATGGCCTGCCCATTGCCACTTCAACGTGCTAATCCGTCGGGCTATGTCGGTGACTTGAGTTCTCCTACGTATCTCCTCATTTCTGATTCGATCCCGTAGAGAAACCCCGAGCATAGCCCTCTTCATAGCTCGTTGAGCGACTCTGAGCTTATTCATAAGGCCAATAGTGAAGGACCACGTCTCGGTTCCATATGTCATCACTGGTAACACACACTGATTGAAGACTTTCGTCTTAAGGCACTGAGGTATGTTGGACGAAAAGACGTTGCGAAGTTTCCCAAACGCTGCCCATCCGAGTTGGATTCGACGATTGACCTCTTTCTCGAAGTTGGACCTACCTAATTGGACTGTTTGTCCTAGGTATACATACGCGTCGACAACTTCAAGAGCCTGAGTTCTCAACCATTACTGGGGCAGGGACTTTTGCATACAATACTTAATTTGCTAAAATTCGCCATCATACTGTTAAAATTGATGAGTTTCCTATACCGTTTATTTTTAGCGCCTGTTCAGCTGATATAAATTAGATATGTTTTGATAATATATCAATAAAATCACATAAATGGGGGAAGGCACTTGCTCAACAATGGGTCAACATGTGATAATAGTATTTGTCTAACATCTCAAGAAGTAGTTTCTTGATTTTTTAAATCCCATTGATTTTAGTGCCATGATCTTCCTCTATTATGCTTCATCCGTTTTTGGCTACATTCACATAGAAATCATAATACTGGCTCCTGATTCCATACTCATATTCATTTCACTTCATTCAAAAATCAGTCTTCACACATCACACCAGTAAACAGGGACATCCTGTTAATTAAGGTCCATATTCCAAACAAAATCAATTAACAAAAGGTATTTTTTGACTCAAACATGGTATATCTGGAATACGGACTGTAGTGGTACCCGTTTCATGTTTGATCCATATCACCTTTGCTGCCATCAGACTGCTGTGCGACTTGAAGCAGCCCTACATGTTAACATTAAAAATACAGCTTATGCAATTAATTCATGTGAATCATAGTATACAAAAATAACTACAACAACAAAAGGGGGCAAAATAGACAGCCTTAGAACAAGACTAATACATGATTGTATCAGTGGCGATCAGACAAGAAGCATGGATGTGATCAGAAAGTGATGAGACATTAAGGAGTGGGTGGATGTAGAACAAAACTGGTGCAAAAACTATCCACACAAACCTATGCCAAACTGACTTATTCAAATAGCTCAGTAATAACATTTTCTAGATGTAATTGTTGATAAAAGTAGAATACAAACTACGTGATTCCCATGACCAATGAAGATTTCGATAGCAATACCTTCTCTTATCCTTAGAAAGCAGGCCGATAACAGGGTCAATGGCCGCAGAGATTAGGTGCTGTGCCTCCTTCAC
Source organism: Philereme vetulata (assembly GCA_918857605.2). NCBI lineage: Eukaryota > Metazoa > Arthropoda > Insecta > Lepidoptera > Geometridae > Philereme > Philereme vetulata. Next base: position 1,237,341 of record OU975460.1, on the reverse strand, counting down.
GCGGCACATGGCTTCTTCAATCTCCCGCTGGGCTGCTTCATTGCTCTTTGTTTGCGGCTTGCAGATTGACTGAGTTGAATGCATCACCTAAAATTATATCAAAACCAATACAATTCAAAGATAGTGTTTCTCAATAATACAGTACTACACCTTGCAAGAAGTCTCAATTAAACTTAGAAAAAATATATAATAGTGGTCTGGCATATTGATGTACGAAAATTAAACCATCAAAATGTGTTTGCAAGTTCATTTCATATATATTGGGACAGCAAACACAGCTTTATTATGAGAATATATAATTTGCACTATGTTTATTTACATAGGCTGGAACGATATTTATTTTTTACAAATATCCAAGTGGAGTGCAGAAGGTTCTAATCTCAATGAAGATCCAGATTTACACACCTTAATAAGTTGTCCGTCTACAGAAGTTCCATTCAATTGTAGCACTTTGATGACACTCTCCTGCTCTGTCATTTCCACCAATGCGTATTTGGTCTTGTCCTCATCTCTCTCACAGAATCTCATGTACTTGACCTCAGCCACTTGGCCAAAATGATCAATCAACTGCTGTGAACCTAGATTACCAACCTCGGCTACCAACACAGTTCTTCTGATCTCTTCTATTTTGCGAGAGTCTAGGGTGGCAGGAAGGGCAGGGTAGGGCGGCAAACCCAACGAAACCATGTGCGGATCATGAGAATGGATGACTTGGTTCGGAGGCATGCCTTCTAGCGAGTTGATAATATGCGCGGGAAGCCGAGGCTCCACGGAACTCAATCCTGGCACCAGAGTACCATTATTAGACATTTCCAAAGCCTTGTGCTCATCCGGTATCTCGCCAGACTGCATAGGAATCACTATTAACGCTCGATCGATGAAGACCGTGTTCGTCATGTGTTGGGCCACATTCACCGTTGTAGAGTCGTAGTATTTTACGTAGCATATTCGCGATTGCACGGGGCATGATACGTCTCTGATCGTCGGATATAATCTGATATCATCTATCTTTCCCAAGTATCCAAAGAGGGTTTGCATCTGATCCTTCGTCGCCTGTGGCGCGATGTTGGTGACTTGGATCACCCTCGTGCTGCCGGAGACCATTTTCGAAGACTTACACATCGAGAGCCGTTTTACTATTTAACATCACGAAATATATGCATGAACAAAGATGTTATCACGGGAAAATAACTACATTTTGCATCAAATCGCAAATTAAAATCAAAGGTTTATTCGCGAGACACTCGCTTCGCGTTTGCATGTCAATTAGTGATGTGTGTAAGTAAGAAAGAAGAAACATACATTTGCTTGTTTTAAGAAAAGTGAAAACGTCATCGTTTCTAAAGTTCGATTAAAGATGACAAAAATACATTTGGATATTTAATTTGGGTACACTTTTAAATTCCATTCAAAAAGATATATTCATGGAAATCAGCCTAACAAACGGCGATTTTAAATTTTGTGACAGAGTTTTGGTTATTTATTTTACTTCCTCTTCTTTTTGTTAGTGTTTTAAATCGATAAAGTATTTTTCCCAACACTATTTTTTTTAAGTATTGCGGCAACACTGTGCTGTGTTCAGTGCTGCCAGGTCGTAGACACATAAAGCGTACTTTACACTTCGCAGTTTAAAAAAAATGAAAAATATTTTATTTAGCAACAAAAAGCACACCATAAGACTAATAATTTTAAAACAGATAATTTTTATATAAACTTATTGTCCAGAGGGCTTAATAACTAAAATGTTTAGTCGGTGGTCTTCACACTAGGCCAAGCCTGTATCGTGAAGACCTTGAAATTCTTATATAGATTATTCAGTTGTTTACACCTCGGACTAATAAATTAATTTAATAATGTTTGAAATATATATTATATATATATATATATATATATATATATATAAAACAGTTTAAAATAACAATTGAAAACCTATATACTAATATAACCTAAATTTATAATGCTTAAATAAAAATATATACATAAAAATAAATATATATACAACTTCTAATAAAGTATTAAATATAAATATGTATATAATATATTTAAATATATATATAAATAATATAATGTAAATGCATAGGTTAAATATTTAGGACTTTTAGGTTATATTATAACACTCAGAATAGTCTAAGTATCAGCGTACGTCAGAGTAGTTAGCCACTTTTGTATTATTTGTTTTGCTTGTCTTACATATTTATATTTTAGATCGCAAAATTTTAAAACATTATAATAAACACATGCTCTTACATACTGACCAAAACTAGGATGTGTGTAACAAACAAAGGATGTGTTGATTGGCGGGATAGGAATTTTAAAGACTCGTTTGCTTATCAGCTCCAAGTAATTTTCTGCTGAAAGTAAATGCTTATGCGCTGATACCGATGTATGTAGTGCCGGACACTTAGAACACCACTTTCTTGGTACAATTATGTAGTTGGATATCTATAGGTCTATAAGGTTTCATAAGCATGACTTTGAGAACAGAGCGTTGCGCTCGTTCGACTTGAATAAGGCAAGTTTTAGCGGCATTTCCCCAACACGTGATGCAATATGATATAAGGGACTGTCACATCGCAAGGTATACGGTTTGGAGCAGTTCCCTGCATGCGACGTTTCGCAAATTGCGCATTATATTTATTACTTTTCTAACATGTGCCGATAGACCCCTCAATATGTTTTTTAAAGTTTAGTTTTTCGTCTATAAAAACGCCTAAGTATTTAATAAAATTTGTTCTATTTATAGAATCACAACTACAACAGGAGTTGTCAAAACAGGCAAAATTGTGTATTTTAATATTCAGATTATTCATCGGAGGAGCAGAAGGAGAGGTCTTATGGAAGCACAGATACTTAGTTTTTTTCCGTGTTTAGGGTTAGAAGATTCTCACGAAGCCATCTACTAATATGTGACAAACCAGTTTCAGCAAATGATGACACTTTTGGCCAGTTAGGTCCGTGAAAAATCACCGCGGTGTCATCAGCATAGCATATAACTTGAGCATTATCAATGGTGAGATCATGGATATCATTTATATACCTACATATTAAAAAGCGTAGGTCCCAGTATACTCCCTTGTGGTACTCCAAAAGAGACCGATTGGGGCCTACTGATTACCTGCGAGATCTTTAGACACTGTCTCCTTTCTGACAAGTAACTTTTGAACCATTTTCCAGCAAGACCTCGGATTCCCATGCTGTCCAGTTTCTTCAAAAGTATAGGAATGGAGACAGTGTCAAAAGCCTTAGCTAAATCTAAAAAGATTCCCACGCAGCATTGCCCACTGTCAAGTTGTGACGACACCTCAGACGTTAGCAGTGTCACGGCATCTTCTGTGCTCTTACTTCTACGGAAGCCAAATTGCCTTTCGGAAGTCAGAATCCGTGACTCTAAATAATAGACCAGCCTCTTATTGACGATTTTTTCCAGTAATTTTGAGAGCACTCCCAATAGAGAGATGGGCCTATAGTTATTGAGTTTGAATTAATGCTTTTGACAAGGTCTGGCACAATGGCTTGATATACAAGTTTTCCAAACTCGGAGTGCCAGACAGACTCGTGCTCATCATACGAGACTATCTCCAAGGTCGTAGCTTTCGCTACACCGTGGAAGGCACACTCTCAAACCCCAGGCCAGTTAGAGCCGGAGTCCCTCAAGGCTCCGTTCTCGGCCCCCTCCTGTTCACGCTGTACACCAGCGATATCTCTCACACTCCTAAAGTGGAAATAGTCCTATATGCAGATGACACGGCCTTATACACATCCAATCGGAATCCCGATCGGGTGGGTATAAGGCTGCAAGCTGCCCTTCACGCTCTTGCTGCTTGGTTTCGCAAGTGGCGGATTGATGTAAACCCGGCGTAAAGCACAGCAGTGTACTTTACACGGAGAAACCTCACCCCAAAACCGATTTCACTATTTGGTGTGCCCATCCGCTGAGCCCCCTCTGCCAAATACCTGGGTGTCATCCTTGATAGACGTCTTTCCTTTAAGTTGCACATCACTAAGAGGTGCAACCAAGCTAAGTACACCTTAGGACGACTGTGCTCACTCCTAAGCAGGAAAAGTAAAATGTCTCTTAGAAATAAGATGACCCTTTTCAAAGCTTGCATTCGCCCCATCATGACATACTCCTTAGTAGTATTCGCCCACTCTCGTCAAGTTGCTGCCATTAAAACAGTACAAAATCGTTTCTTGCGAAAAACCACAGGCTCGCCTTGGTATTTTCGCAATAACGATCTACATCGTGAATTGAAAATAGAGTCAATAGCCAAGTTCATCAAGCTCGCTTCCAAGCGACATTATGAACTTGCCACTCATCATCCGAATCCTTTGGTACATACCATTCCGGACTATTCGATTGAACCGTCTGAACACAACAAAACCCTCCATCGTCCGAGACACGTTCTCGGAGACGCGGATGACGAAATCACTTCCGCTAATGCGGATGAGTCATCTACATTAGACAGAGCAAACACTTCACAAATACACCGACCTCGCCGGCGAGGTCAACGAGTCCCTTCAGTCGTCGCCTACACGACGTAAAAGCACGTACCCGGGCGTTTCTCTCCTATCCCCGTCCTGGCAACAGCCCAAGCCGAGGTTCGTACCTAAGTGGTGCCCTTGCGTAGTGTCCAGTAAAACTTACAGGGCTGAGCGTCGTCTGCGCTCGCCAAAAGCTCGGTTAAGCTGCAACGGCCTCAGAGGCCAACAGCGAGATTAGTTCATTCGAAAAAAAAACAGTTTCAATTAATATTGCACTAAATCAGACAGACTAAATTCAGCATGTCGACACTGATTTAAAATTTGTTCTAAGGTCAATTAATAATTTAATAAATTAAAACTTTTAATATAAACCGTTTTTGAAAATAAAAACTTATATAAAATAAATACCTTAGCTATAAATATCATAAAGGCTTAATTAAAACAAGAAACTTATAACGAACACTTTTACACGCAGACGAGACGAGCGATGCGTATTTCGGCATAGGTCAACGCGACGCGGCGGCGGCCTTAAATGGCCTTAAACAATGAACGTAATATTCTAAACGAAAGACATACATTATAAAACAAACAGAAGAAAACACATCCTACGCCAAGACTTAAGATTAGGCGGTATGGCCTAGGCCTGCCCGAAAGGGTTTTTTTTAATTAAGCAGGCTTTGCTTCACTCTTAATTGGTGATAAAGTCATTTTGGGTCTATTACTAAATACTCTTAGCATGGTGTACCTAAACTGATAGGCTAATTCTAAGTTCTAAACCTATTAAATATCTAACACACAAACAACTATATAACAATGTTCTGAGATTCCGAGTATGTACCTAGGTAGAATGAGCGTGTGATTAGAGCTGAATTTTGTTTGGCATTGTAAAAAAAAAACTTGTTTTAGTTGGTTGCCGCGAAATCAAAGTTGTACTATTTAGTTTAAGTTTTTGGAGCCACTGGTTAGAACTACAAAAAAAATGGCAAACAATGATCTTATTGATGCAATAAAATTGAAACTAAAATCTGGTAAGTGCAGAAACCGATTAAAATAACACAACAGTAGGTACCGAACAGAACGCTTTAAATTAGTAGCACACGTAGATTTTATCCTCCATCTACGGTAGCACAGCTATACAGAGACTTATGGATTTATTGCGAGTTCCTATATCCGTCGGTAAGTTACCGACGGATATAGGAACTCGCCTGCAAGCTGCTGAGGCACGGGCACAATTTGTGCCCGTGCCTCAGCAGCTTGCAGGCTGCGGGTAGCTTGGCTAGTGCACCGTACACTCGGCCTCAACGGGGTGCAAATCTCAAGAATGGCGCCTCCTTGAGGAGGAAAAGCAAGGAGAAACGAGTCGTAGCTGGTTACCAGGTAACCAGCTACGACTCGTTTCTCCTTGCAAACATGTCAAAATTTTGGCACTAGTTTGACACTTTTTCAAGGAGAAACGAGTCGTAGCTGGTTACCGACGGATATAGGAACCCGCCATTAGACTGTGGTAGTAGTATTAGAAGGTTACCTACCTTCTAGTACAGAAGTTTACAGAACTGTACCTACTGTCTAGTGTCAAAGCCGAACAGAATGAGTTTTTATATGTATTATAATTTAATTCATAGATAGCGGAGCGAAAGGTGATAACTTGATAACGAGTGGCTCGAATAGGTAGGTAGGTATCTACTTACTTCTAACAATTTGGTGATTATGTTTTAGCCACGAAACTAAAATTTCTGAGAGAAAGGGAGTTGTACAAGATTCGTGACGAAGAACGTTCTATGAATGAAGAGATAGCAATGGTCAGAGCAGAGAATGAGTTTATGGAGAAGCAACTAGAGGTCGGTGGATTTGTACATTATTTGTAGGTAACTTACCTTCCACTGACGAAGCTAAGAATGGTCCTCTCTAATGCTGTCTCGCCGTATCGCACTCGCGCATTTCGCGCTTTGGTAGTTATTTATTAGGACCCAGGATTGAGGCATAGCTACTTTTTACCCAACTGCGCAGAAGGAGGGTAGTAGAATAGAATAGTTCTCTAGTGTACACCAGGAATACTTAAAAAGACTATTTTATGTTAAATATAGTACAATGAGCGGCCTTATCGGTCAAAGCGGTAGTGTTTTTTATTGAGAAACCACGTGTGAGAAGCTCGGGTGGAAGCTTGTGCAACTAGTTAGGTAGGCCTACCTACCTACTAGCAGACCCACCCGCGGCGTCCATACCTACTAATATTATAAATTCAAAAGTAGCAGGTAAGTAGGTATACCCAGTCCAACCATCACATCTATCAGTTTCATTACAATTTCAGGATTTAAAATCGCAAATCGCACAAGCGAGACACCATAAATCGATGATTGAAATATGCGCGACTTCAGGAATAACTAGAATAGAAGCGCACACCAGGAACTTGGAAAACCATAGAAAAGGGTTTCAAGATATTTTCGACAAAGGTTTGTAGCGTAACTTTTTGTTACGCGAACTAGTTGTATTTTAAAATGAGTAGATACGCCAGAGCCGACTACTGTAATATGTAAGTACTTCTCGTTTAGAAAATGAGCTGCACGAGCTGCGAATGAAAGAAATACAAAAGAAAGAAGTAGCAGAGGAAGAAGAAATGCTGCAAAAAGAGAAAGAACTCGCAAAAAGAAATGAACAGCAAGCCAGAGAAGTGGTAGTTATAGAAGCTGAATGCGACGCTATTGAACAAGAATGCGCTGTGCTTAAGGTATGAAATTATTCCCTATAACATTAGTTAAAATAAAAACCCTTTCTAGAGTAATCTACCACAATTTTTTTAAATTCAGAATTAATTTCACAAACAGTTAGAAGTTTCGTCTCAGAGGAGATTTTCATACAGGTAAGTAGGTACGCTAAGTACCTACAACACAGACACCCATATTAACTGAGATCTCGCGAGTCTCCTAGAGAAAGAAAAAAAAATGTTACCAAATAGTGCCACGAAATAACAACGATACCTATACTACTTGACCTACAGTTTCATTCAAATTACAAGCAACGGGAGTTCATGTTAGTTAATTGGTTATTTTATTTGGGTAGAAATTGCAGTTATTCTAGATTTCAGATTTTTCCCTATATTTGTGTCCACTAAAGCTACACAAATACCAAATATCAGCACTGTGGGGTCACTGGTGTACCCTGTGAATTTCGTCAAAGTTCAGTTTGTGTTATCGCTAATACCTCATAAACTACAAATATTATACTTACTAAAAACAAGATTGATATGTACTAATAAAGTGTATTTCATATAAGACCTTTCATTAGTTGTCCCACTTGACCTAACAGTCTCATTTTGATTTTTTTACCCCTCTTGAACCCCGATAGGTATCTTAACAACCCCCAAGATTTTTAGCTCAGTCACACCAGGATTATGCCCTCACTACCTACCTATATAGAGTGTTTGATAATATACACACAAAAATGAATGGGGTTATTTTGATGAGCATAATAAATAAATTAGAAAGAAAGAGATAACAAATCGGCCTTTATTTTTGTATGTCGATTGCAAGAGTAGGCAGTAACTTTTATATCGAATTAAACACATAAACTTAGTCGATTTTCTTTAAAATTTGATAACATAACAAGTAGTTTTTTTTTCAAGAAGTCTTTTTTATGTTTTGAGAAACCGTCACTTGATTATCGTCAGTATATTACCAAACATCCTGTATATCAAATTTCACGATGCTCGGACGAACGCTTCGAAAGTTATCCTCGTACAAACAAACATACATAAGTACATACAACGCCGATTTGCCCAAGTAGATTTAAAAACTGATGATAACATAGGACATTTTATTTCCCAGAAAAGAAATAACGCTATAATGCTGACGTTAAGGAGAAAGTTGTTGGAAACTGAAAACATTAGACGTGAACTAATGAAAAGAAATGGTAGTTCTAATGAAAAACCCGAATAAAACAATGAACCTGGTAATCAATAGTTTATTTTCTAAATAAAACTAAAGAAGGTAATTCACAATAATGATCACCCACATCACGATTTTTATAATATACTATAACATAAATGTACCTACAAAGCAAACATGAAAAACAAATTATGAATAAATAATTTAATTATAAATTACCGACACGCACGTGAAACTAATTATAATTCTACTAACACTAACTTAATAAAGTTAGTTGTCTAATTGAAGAAGTAACGCTACACTTCTTTTGATCCAATGAGACGACGGTTTGTCAGAAGGCAAATAGAAAGCAAGCACGAAATTAGACGAATGGCCAGTAGTTGCAAGCACCCCTTTTCTTTCCAAAGTTTTATAAAGAGGACATCTGTATCTAGAGCCTTCCTTGAACTCTAGCTTCGTCGAAGGATACAGCCACACAGCTGGCATATTCTCATTCAATATTTTGGGATATTGCTCGCCTATAGCATGTGTCTTACGATCCCACCGGCCACCGTCCATAAACAGCCCATGTACATACACTCCCCAGTCGGGAGAAATGTCCTCATAATCAACTTTACGGACTTCAAATTCGAATATCAGTAAATCTATAGGAATTTTCTTTGCTCTGGCATAGTTTTGAACTGAACCGGTAAGAAAAGCCTGCGTGAAGAAGAAACCGGATAGCCAAAATGTTGTAGGCTTACCACTCGTATACCAATGTTCCAACATTGTTACACGTTCTATGAAATCTGTAACGTAACTAGGTAATGGTTTTAAACTGGGGTATGAAACTTTCCGCCAGTTGTCTGGTATTCTTCCGAGGAGCATTGCGTTCGATTGATTATCTAAACCGGATGACATGACGATAAGGCCTTTGACTGCCTTCTGTAGGTCGACTAAGGATGTTTTAATTTCACGGTATAATTTGTTGAATCTTTCCATTTCTTGGATAAGCACCGTGTTCATAGATTCATTGTAATCAACTGGGTACTTTTTCTGAGATTCCTCAATATCGAAAGGGGGCGGTAATTTGGATAGAATTTCTGAAGCCATCTGGACAAGTATAAGTTCAGTATTACCACCTTCGCCTCCACTACCCGCACCTTCTACTAGAACTAGAGCATCCGTTAGAGCCATGGATATGGAATAATCGCGTGTAATACCGGCATTCATGTGTAAACCATATACTTCAGGCGGTGGATTTACTGGCACAGATTCTATATGCTTTAGGTAATCTTGATACTCACATCTGCGGGGCAGTCCATATTGAGGTCCTATGTCGCAATACAGATAGTTGGAGTCGTTAACGACTCCAGGATTAACATAATTGTCTAAAATGGTGACAATTAATCTTCGATCCCAATCGTCCGTTACTCGACCGCCATAATTGCATTCACCAGTTAAATATTTGATGGCAACATATTGAATGTCTTCGTATTGGTTTAAAAACATTTGCAATTGCATTATTGAGATTTGGAAATCAGAATCGTTGAAACCATATTGAATATTCCATCCCAAGGGCCCAAACTTCTTTCTTTCTTGGACAACAGCGTGGAAAAAGCTTATGCCATAAAGAAGTTTACTGAAGGTTTTGTCTTTACCGGGACATCCTTCATAGAATTCAGGTTCTTTCAGTGGCTCTGATATGTAAGAACGGTTCAAGTTGTGTTGTAATCCTGTCGGAGGTTCGTTAGTCATTTTAACGCCTACTTGAAGTACTGACTGTGGGAAACTATCGGATGGATAGCTCGTGAGCCATAATCTGAAACTGAGATCGGTATTTGTAAGGTCAAAGCTTTCCACAATTTTTTCTAGCATTGGTAGCCAAGATACAGCCAAATGACAGTTTTGCAGACACACCCAACCGCCTTCAAGCTGAGCGCGTTCTATCATTGCTCTCGCAATCGGCCCTTGCCCTTGACCCAAAGAAATAGAATTGAATCTATGAGAGTATCCCATTTTTTCACAATATTTTATAAGAGCACCCATTGGATCTGATCCAGGTGAGAGTATGAATATTAAAGGAGCAAGGCAATTGGAATCTCCGAAAGATTTTCCGATATCGAATGGTGGAGGCGTGATGTACTTTCGACCCATTTGTTTTTCCACGAATTCTGATATTGCGATCGTTAGTTTGTCAGGTCTTAAAACTCTTACTACTAATAGTTTTTGAAACTGCGTTAGTTTATCATCCCATCCGCCAGGTAATGCTTTGTTATGGGGTTCTAAATCATCATATACTTCTTGCCATTTAGCAATATTGCTGGTAAAGTTATCTTTAAAACCTTTGAAAGCAGGCAAATTAGTAAGCCGACATATTTCATCCCAACCTCTATCAGGTAACCAAGCAATAGGCTTTTTTAAAGTGTTTTCAACAGCTATTCCGCCAGTTATAAGAAAAATATGTTCATCAACTACCATATCCTCTGTGGATAGCATCATTTTTGCACACATGATAAAAGAGAACATCAGTTTGTCTTTGTCAAAAAGTGACCTGCATACATTACTATACAAATTGTAAGTAAACGTGTCTCTGAGAAATTTAATTCTTTTATCCAAGTCTTTGGATTTGTTTGCATTTTCAATCGATGTAATGTATAAATTAATAAACCAAGTAAGTGAATACTGGTACATAGGATCTACATTAGGCAATTCCGTGACACAATAATACAAAACCGCGGAGTGAGATGCAATCGGCCGGTATCCAAGACGGAACTCCTCAATTATTTTTTCAGTTTCTAGACTAGCTTCTTGCTTCTTCATGATGTCTATTGCCAGTATTTTAGACGAGTCCAGTACTTCAATTGCTGATTCATCTTCTAGAATGTCACCCTTCGACTCTTGCAATGTACGTAAAATATCATCTTCCACACCTTTAAGTGCAGCTTTATTAGCGGCACCTTGTACAATCAATTTTTCGCGTTTTTCTTGTAAATCAGGCCTTTCTTTTGCAACTACAATACCGAGCAATTGATCTTCAAGACCATCTTTAGTGAGAGCAAAGTTTATCAATGTGACTTTGTTAAATACTTCTGGTAAATAATGAGGGTTTCTAAGTTTTGTAGTCATATAAAGTCTAAAATTAGGATGATATTCTATAACGTTTTCACCCAGAGCAATAAACTCTTTGCCTGCTTGGAAATATGTATTTTTTAGTAGAACCGGGTCTAAAGGGGCTTCAACATCTTCAAGTATGCAGTCAATTAAGGCAGGTTTGCCATATTCGAGACACGTTTCTATGACTTTCATATAATTTCCATCGGTAAACTTAAGAACTTGTAAATCGTTAGACTTTTCCATGGTTTTTATCCATTTATTTGCTTGGCCTTGAGGGTCAACTAGTAAGGACCACCTCATCGAGTTATCTTGAATAATTCCATTATCGCTAGAGAACGAATCGCGTGGTAAACCAGCAATGTACCAATTTTGGATTTTAATATCAGTTCCTAAAATATCTTTAAAAACGAATACCTCAGAATGTGGCATATCTAGTTTTATAACAAGTTGTCGCCAATTTTCAGTAATTTCTATTCTGATTGGCAAGGTATACGGAGCAAGATAAGCTATTATGCCACAGGACACAAGAATATCCCCCGCCAAGTTATCGTACAAAGTTTGTAAATTCTCAGCGGCAAGCGTCCATCGAACTTTTTCACCTCCTAATCCACCAATCAACTTTTCAGCTCTATTCAATTTATCAATACACAGTTGTACTTCATCTTCAAGGGCCTTTTTCTTAAGGTTAGCTTCTTCTAAAGCTTCGTTTAATTCGGCCAAACGAGCTTCTAAACGAGCGACCATTGCTTTTTTTTCTTCTAAAATGGCCATAGTTTCAGCAAACTCTTTTTCAGCCGCCTCTAGCTTCGCCTTCTTTGGTGCCACCACTTTCGCAACGGCGTCGTACATGTCCATCGCGATAATCCATTTACATAAACCTTCTGCGGCTGCTGAAGCTTTTGCAATTATATGAGGTTTAAAATCCTTGTTTGACAAGTATTCTTTTCTAATTTTTTGCATGGTAGCAACTGGAATGTTGTCTTTATCAAAGTTTTTTAAGGCCTCCAAAAATCCCATATCACCTAAAACTCTTTTACTTGGTCCCCAAAAATCGAACATCTTTTTTCCAGGATTGTCTGGATCAGAAATTTTGTCCGGTGGTATACCTTTCATTACACATACTGCAGCCATAACTAACTTTACAGTTCCTGGAGGATTTTTCATAGATTTCACAATAGTAATATCACCTGGCTTTAGCGTGTTTAAAGCTGAAATAGCGTCTTCTAAAATTGGCAAAGCAAGAGCCAAGTCAGCTTCACAATCTTTTTTCAATTCTTGAGCAGCAGCTGCTTGCACATTGGCAACTTTTTGGTCCTCTTTAACTTGTGCAGCTGCTTTATCGGCAATTGCCGTTTCTGCTTCTATTTCCTCCATCATCTTTGCTGATTTGGTAGCCATTATAATAAGTTGTGGTTTTAAAGCATTTAAATCCCTTTGCATTATGAACACGGCATCTGCAGCTTGACCAAGTTTGTCTAAACCGTTAGTATACCTGAGCTTTGCTGTCCTTAGCTCGCGTTGTTTTTTGTTGGTCAACGAAGTGAACGATTTGATTAAATCTAAGTATGAAGCTGATGTTATGTAAGTTTTTCTTCCGTAATTGGCATAGAAATCAGCTGATACAACTCTTGCATCTACATGAAATTGTTTACAAGCTATTACCGCTGCGGATTTTACTTTATCAGCAACATTTACTTTGACCATGTAGTAATTTGCTACCATCTCCAACGCATCTTCAGGCCAACTATCATACCAGTCTATTGTACAGCAGTTCACGAGAGATGGATACAATCTTAACCTTGTTCGAAATGCGTTTCCAATAGGACTGAAGCATAAAACAATGTGTAGTTTGGCTTTACATCGACCAACAAAGAAAGCGAGTATTTGCAACGGGCTTATATCGAGATTTCTATTTCCGCCTTGTGCTCCCAGTCGTACCAACTCTAGTATTTCTTGCTTTTCATCCATTCCGTATAAATTAGGCACTTCTCCGGAATTTAATAAGCTGTCTAGATTCTGTATAAAAGTTTCCAACTTAATTTGACTTTCGGTGAACAAGAATGTTGTGTCTTTGTTAAGTCCGCCAGATTCACGTAAAACTAATTTAAGATCATCTCCCCAATCTTTCAAGCTATAAGCTTTAGTAACTTCAGGCTGAAATATATTTTGCCCCAAAATTGTGCTAGCCAAACGAGTAAGCGACTGCCGACCAGAACCACCTACTCCAACTAATAAAGCATTACCAGCTGGCATAGATAGTAGTCGGCAGATTTTCGAGAGATGTTCTAAAGCATAATCAAATAACACAATATTCATTTTGGCTTTATGCATTGCATTATACTCAGCAAGCATAGTAGTCGCTACTTGCAAGACTACTTCTTTCGAAGGCATTTCTTCGTAGCGTCGCTCACCTTCAGGACTGTCCGTATCTAAATAACAGCCAAACATCATACTTTTAATAGTTTCTTGAGTAACCTCGTCTTTTTCATTTAGATATGGATCTAAGGCTGATTCAAAAGTATCTTTCATGAAGTCTCGAGTAGATTTTTTTAAGATTCCAAAGAACCAATTTCGATCAGGTTCATCCACCAGCCTGTCATAAAATACTCGCATGATTTCATGTACCCATACTCTAGTGAAGGTCTTTTTATTATCAGCCGATTCTTTGCGTAGCAGAGCACAACCTTGAATGACTCTTGAGAAATCTCTTAGGTTAAAAATGTAATGTGATTTTGCTGGAGTAGGTCGAAGACCTTCTGTTGCTTGATCATATATTTCCATCGTTGCGGCTATAATATTTACTATTGTTGACTGAGTGTCTTGGCCAAAACCATTACGTCTCCACCCAAGTTGCAACAGCGACGTGAAAATTTTGATCATGCTATCTTTCGAAAATTCGTTTATAGAATAAATGTTGTAATGCCGTAGCATCCTTGGGTATATTAATTGTCGGCTTCCACCAACAGGTCCAATGGCACCATAAAAGAATGTGTCGTATATGTATAGTTTTTCAGTTGTCTTAAGATCGTACCAATATTTCTGATCAAAATACAGTCTCAGCAATTCTATGGCTGGCTGTGCTCCATATATCTCTTTTGCAGGCATGTTCATATCGTCAATGAAAATAACAGCAGTTTTACCTTTTGTCGGTCCATAATTATTTTTCCTTCTCTTAACCAATTTGGATATCACTAAGTCCTGAGTTTGGTTTGCTGAAGTGGTAGTAGTAAAGGTTAAAAAGCCAGGAGTAATTTTATCCATGTCGATATTGTTCATTAAGAAACTCTGAACATAAAAACTTTTACCCGTCCCAGTTGGCCCTATCAATAAAAGTGGCCTTTGAAACTTTGTGTGAAGCTTAAGAAGATAAATATACTTCTCAGTTTCTAAAGTTGGGATAACAGTTTGTAAAAGATTTATTTGTTCTTTGATTTGAACAGCTTTTACAGCTTCAGGCCACGGTTTCCAGCAGCCTTTACTTTTATACATGTAATAATGGTCTATTATCATACCTTCTGATGGAATAGACACATCTATACGATCAATTTGGGTTGGAATACCTTTTTCACCTCTGAAGTATTCTTTGACTAGATCGTCAAATTTTTCACGTGAATCTGTATTGAGTATTCCTCCTACCCCCCAAACTAAGGCTGACATAAAGGAGGCTATAAACCAAGTCCTCATGTATCTATTGTCTTCTTCACCCTCGACAGCATTATCCATTAACATTTCCACAAGTCGGAGTGTACTTATCACTAAATTAACTTCACCGGCTGTTATAAGCTGACCACAATACTTTCTAACGTAATAAACAAGAGGGTCAAATAACCATTCGCACATATCATGAATGTAATCCTTATTTTCTTCGTACCATACAGGGTTTAATGTGTTTAGCCATGACGAGTAAAACGGTCTAAATCCCAGAGAAGATGACTCCATGTAGATCATGCCACATCTTGAGACGGTAGCTGGTGATGCTTGGGATAAATCCATCACTTCAAATATCATAGACATGACACTTGACATAGCCATTACTTCCCCAGAAGTAAGACATAACTTTTTGTTGTCATCTAAAACGGTGTTCATGTTTTCAATCCATACTGCATCTACCGGACCATCGAATACAATCCATTTTTTAACAGGAGTGTCTTCTGATGCAAAGTCTCGAAATATGGTTGCTACGATGCCGTCAGTCCACTCATATGAAATAGGATCAAATGCACCATAAAGCTGACCCATTGTTACGGCTTTGGGATTCAAAACCTTGTAAGTACTTGCACAGCCTCCTGGCTGATTTCGTTCTTCCATCAGAGTAAGAGCTTCGGCTAAAATTTGTAACGTTACCGATTTTCCAGCGAATGGATCACCGACCAACATAAATCCGTGTCTTACAATCATCATTTCATAAGTTTGAATAATTTTTATCATATAACACTCTTCTGGCTGTAGGTTATTTTTTTTACAACAGTCTTGACAAGCGTTCAAAAAGTTCACATAGTCAGGTTTTGGTAGCGTTATACCAGGGAATAAATCCGATATTATTCCTTCGAATAAAGGCACATCAAACGACAAAAATTTGGGCAAATTAACATCTGTAATGGATCTTAATAGTAGAACGTTTTCTATTTCATTTGGGAAACTCCTCTTTAGATTACCAGCTGCTGACAATACAGTTTTTACGGCTCGCATACCGTAGTCGTAATGATTTTGAGATGATAGCTGCTCGGAACATAAACGATACGTAGTGACAATTTTAATAGATAAAGTTCTGGCATCTATAAATCCAAACGAATACAAGGAAATTTCCCCTATCATAGCATAATCTGGCACCATCATGGCCACTGTCCGAAATAACACCTTTAAATTGTCAGGCAATTCGGACCGACCCGCGTAGCCGGGATTCATTGTAATGCACACATAACAGGCTGGATTTAGAGTTAAGATAGTGCCTTCAAAATCAAAGGTATCCATGTGTAGCCTTACAGCCTGAACTATACACAAAATTTGTTGAGCGATGACAGACAGCACTTCTACTTCTATTCTATTAAATTCATCGAAGCATACCCAAGCTCCACAAGATGCTAACCCCTTGAAAAACTTACCCATAGCCTTGTAATCTAAACCATCAGAGCAATTGAAAACCACGCATTGAACTGCTAATGCTTTAGCCAAGTCTTTTGTAGTCTCAGTTTTACCTGTGCCAGCGGGACCTTCAGGTGCACCATTCAAATGTAGATAGTAAGCACCTATTAAAGTACGATAACATCGGTCAGTCAAAGGAGTAATCACTAAACGGTCTGAATTGCCTAAATATTCGTAAGCAAAGTTTACGACTGCATTAATTATCTTAACAAATACTCTTTCTTCTTCCCAATAGTATCGTAGTTGAGATAGCCATTGAAAATCAGTCACTTCAGTCACGTTATTCTCTAAAAGTTCAAAAATGACATCTTTGGCGTGGACGTCGATGACAATGAGTGCTTTAACTGTTATGCTGCTTAGTTTACTTAAATCTGTTCTTCGTATAATAGCGACGGTTTCATTTAGTTGTTTCGTTAATCCGACATGAAATGCACGAAGCTCACTTATCTTATGAGTATTTAGAGCTTCATGCACATCAACAGCCCAGTAAATTTGTGAAATAGCTAATACAACCATTCCTTCCCATGATAAAACCCATTCCACTCGACCCAAATTTGGATAATCATAATAGGATAATTCAGTTTCCATTTTGATGGCTTTTAACATTTGAGCTTCAACTTGAACTAGCCATTTTTCCACAGAACCTCTTGCAGCAGATACACTAATAATTTCAAGAAAGTCGACTTGCTCTCCTTCCATTGAAATCATAGTAGATATATTAAACTCTTCATCAAATACTAATCTATTGATTCCTTCAAAACATTTCTTCAAATGAGGTTGCACTTTGAGTGGATTTTTAGTTTCGGATAAAATCTCTAACATTTCATCATTTGATAAAAAAAAGAATCTGGGGAAGTATAATCGTTTCTTTTCTAAATAGTTATTCACACCATCGTTGATTTTTTCCAGGAATGCTGAAGCAGCTCTAAATGATTCAAGAACACCTCCGCCTCCTGCAATTTCTACTACATGAGGATCTTTATCAACTGAACCCATATATCGTCGATAAATATTATTTACTTCGACAAACATAACACTTTCTTCGGGCATTTGTGCAACAATATCTTTTGAAGAGAAAATAGGTAGCAGATATAGCCACTGGCTTTGTACTTTACCCCATTCGTCAATCGTGGAGTTCATTCGAATTATTTTGTCATACCAAGCCCTTACTTGTGCTTCGAATGGCTTAACGAAAGCCGATCCTCGCATTCCAACTGTTTTAATAATATGGTCATCTAGTACGCTCTGAATATCGTCTAGCCCGGAAAGAATAAATATTCCTGAATCTTTATACGGACTGGTTTTGAAGCAGATGTCGGTCCACTCAGCGATCATTTTATTTAAATTAGTGATCAGTGCCAATTCTTTAGTAGCTGCCACACTAATGATATCATATTGATCTAGGTCATCCCAAAGATTATAATTAATTATCTTTCGCAACGTTGTTCCGGCTGTGGGTGTCAAGTCAAAACCGGCTATGGAGGACATTTCGTCCCAATGTCTCTGTACGAGTGCAGGGTTGCACATAATGTGTGCCATTTGAACATTAGGCCTCCAATCTTTCAGTTCGACCACAGCTTGAGCGCATAATTTCATTGGTGATGGAAGATTGTTCACATCGGGATCATCGACTAAACCTTGGAAACGTTTTTCAACGCCTTCTGATATTTGTTGCTTTATTTTAGTTTTATAATCCTTTGATAGCTTTAGAAATTCCTTGTAATAGTAGTCGTGATCTTGCTCTATTTGGTCGTGGTCCATGTATTCAAACGGACCGTCCATCCATGTATAATAACTACGTTTCCATTTATGTAGTAGGTAGACGAGGCTGTAGAATGGGATGATGAAGTCTTTCAGTTCCTCTAAATCTGGATAGGTGGTAACAGGAAACTTGAATGTTACTTCTTCATTGTTAATCCACTTCACAAGTTTATCGCAAGCGCTCAAACGGTGGACTAGCTTTCTTAGGTATTCGAGATACTCGAGTGTATGATTTATGTCGTCCATATTCTCTAAGAGTTGTAGATAAGGTGTTATTTCAGCGGTTTCTTTGTTGAGCAACGCAATCTCGGCTAGAAGGTTCTCTTCCATTTCTCCTTTGAAAGTTTCAAAAGAAGCTGCATTTTTTTCAAATATAGGTTTGATATCTTTTATCCAATTAACAGTTCTTGTGTTAGAGGCCACATGTTCCGGTGTAAGTACTGTCATTTCTAGGAGATTTGATATAATGTTGATTTGCCCCATTATTCTTCCTTTTAAAGCTTCAACTAGAACAGTCTTAGCATGTAAAATGTACACTCCTTGTTCGATTAGTTCCGCTGCATTATCCGGCTCTTTTTGAGCCTTGGATGCTATTAATTGAAATTCTGAGCAAATGCTATCATTTTCGGTCATGTGTGCCTTAACAATCCCAGCGATAATATAATTGACAAACTCCAGGGCTTTCCTTTTCAATCCATCTACCATTCGGAGTTGGCATACTACTGCGCAATTGAAGTATTCGTTTTCTAATACAGCTGTTATTCCGCCGTCGATTTCTTGGAAGTATTTTATTTTATCCCGACCTTCTTCGAACTCTTGCGTTTCTTCAATAAACTTAAATAGTGCTGCTTTGGCAGGCGCACCGTACAACATATCGTATTGTTTTCTGAGCCTGTCTAGATATTCAAGGAGAGGTTCAAATACTACATCTAATTGCTTCTGTAATCTTATATGACCATCGTCATGTAACCATTGGTTGTACTGGACAGGCAGGGCGTCAAAATTGTATGGTATTCTGAGATATTGTTCGATTGGCATGAGTCTTTGTGAAATATTAGATATCGCATCTGCAATGTTGTGAAAAGTCTGAAAGACGGTTTTAAGAGATGGGTCATAGAAGAATTCACCGTCAAAGTCCAATTCAATATTTAAAATAGGTACGGACTCGGGATCTTTCAGGAACTCAATGATAGCGTCAATCGATCTACGCATTAGCTCTTGTATTGCCATTGAAATCATTTTGGTGGCACATTTCACAAATTCTGGAATCTTTTTAGGGCGCATTCCTTTGAGGCATCTTGGGTTCTTTAACCAATTTACGAGTATCGCGTACCAAGTGCTAGAGACAAGATAATCGGCTCTTTTTAGATCTTCTAAAATCTTGGTTTCCAACTCTAGAAGTCCCATCGGGCCTCGCGCTCTGTACTTCTTTAGGCTGATTATGTATGGAGGAAACATTTTTTCTGCTGATTCGAGAATCAGTCGAATAAACGGATGTAAAAGAAGCGATCCATCTTGCAGTTTCTTTCGGTATTTGACCATTTTTTCATAGTTTTTTGTGACACCATGAAACTTAAAGAAAGGCTCTTTATATCGAATTCGGGAGACACCAGGTACATCGCGGATAACCGTTTTGACTGCGAGGTCGTGTAAGTTGCGGTTCCACTCTGCCTTGGTTTCGTTGATGAGATCTTCCATGATGTTCGGGAAGGAATTGCGAAGTCGCTGGGGTACCAGACCGCATATTTTCCGCTCCCAAGATTTCTGCATTGTAGGTGGCTGTATTTTGTCTGCGCATTCTCGTAGTACGTTAATATGCCGAGTTTGTGATATTTCAAGCATGTCTCGCTCGCGTCTAGGGATGGGTGGACGAGCTATTTCTACTTTTCTTTCTGTAGCTTTTTCTTCGAGGATTTTTCGGAACTTTGCTTGTTTGTCCTATAATTTAAAGGACTTAAGTTAATAAATAATAAGAGAATTATTTGGTAAGATTTGTATCGACACATGTTCAGCTAGCCATATACGGGGCCGCTGATTCCATCACTCTGCGTCTCGTGGAAAACGAGCATACACACGAAGACTCCACTGCCGTGACTCCAAATGGGCGGGCGTGTCTTAAATTATACACTGTGAGGTTTTTTTAGGTAGCATTGTGTAAAATGTTCACAACTATAAAAAAAAACTTATACTCGACCTACTTCGACGGCTGCGCACTGGCAACTGAGCGCGAATTCGATTTATTGGAATTTTGTATCGGCCACAAATGGGCACGCGCGGCGTGGAGTCGCCGCACTCCACAGCGTCGCGTTTTAGATTCCTGAATGATCGGACATCCAAATATTCCTAGGATTCCACGCAATTCGCTTGAGATTTCGCACACACGGACGGTTTTTCGATACTTTTGGAGTGTTGGCGTGGACTTTTGTAGAATTGCGTCTCCGTATATGGCCAGCTTTAGGATGATAAGAACTACAATATCTTACAAAAAAATATTAACGTACAATAAAGATAGATTATCAACAAGTAACTTTTTAACAAAAATATAACAGACTTCAGAAAAGAGAAAATCGAAACCAGTTATTTTGATTTAAAAACCAAACTACTGAACCGATATTGATGAAATTTCTACGGGACCAATCTGAAAGTACAACCTTTCAAAAGAACTTCCTTTTTTTCCGCATCGGTTGATAAATGACGAAGTTCTGAGGTAGGTAGGTATCATTCATTAAAAAAATTGCAACCAAATTAAGAACGACCTCCTTTTTTTGAAGTCGGTTAAAATAATAATCCGGCATACACTGGCAGTCTGGCATGAACTTAAAATACCTTGATCCTGTTGTAGGGTGGTGTTGGAGTGAACGGGAGCTTGTCTATCATATGCACGTCGGGAATCGGCCGCATGCTGGGAACGCGGCACCCATTCTTCGTCTGGAGAAGCTTACGCAGCTCGCTCTCATTCATGTTCTACGTCTCTTTCTGTGTGCTCACTGAATAAATAAAAATAAACATACTTTTGCGAATATAATGAGTTTCAATAAAATGTCACATTCAAAGAACATTCTTGACACCATGACAACGTAAAGTTTGCTTGTAAACGTATTGATTACAATTGTACTTACCTCATTGGAAAGTAAATGAGTTCTAACTTGTCCGAGTTTTACCAAAGAAAATAAGATGAAAAGTAACATAACCCGTTTAACATGCTTGTATCTGTCTAGGTTTGGTTATATCTATGTATCCTGGATTTATTTAGGAGGAAATTAAACATCTCCCTGTACGAAATATGCACTATCTACAATAATTGTTTGTCCGCATTACACAAAGGTCAAAAAATTATAAATTTAATTAAATTAATAAATGGCGGCCTACTTGCCAAACTAAGTTTCTGAACACTTGTATCTTGGTAATTAGTGCTCTTCCTTTTGATTATATCTACTTACAGAGATGTCAATTAAAAACAAATTACATTACATAAAAAAATTACATTACATTATGTACTTACTACTTACATAAATTATCCGATTATATATTACAGTTACTATAAATTTGTTTTAATTTGTAGATAAAGGCAGGCAATAGCACATGATATTAGTTTACCATAGGAATTAGGATTCACACTAGTCCTAATTAAATAAATATTGCTGGACATTTCACACAGCGCTATATAGCCCCAAACTAAGCAAAGCTTGTACTATGGGAACCAGTTAACAGATATAATACTTATATTTTTTGTAAATACATACTACATACTTATAATATATAGAGAAATAACCAGACCGGGAACAAATATCTGTAGATCATGCAAACATTTGTTCCGCAGCGTGAATCGAACCCGCTACCTCCTGCGTCTCAGCCGGCTATTCGCCCACTGCACCACGGAGGTCGTCAATTAAATAATAGTGGTGTGCGTGTTCGTGTATTACCTTAAATAATTATTTAATTGACGACCTCCGTGGTGCAGTGGGCGAATAGCCGGCTGAGACGCAGTAGGTAGCGGGTTCTATTCCCGCCGCAGAACAAATGTTTGCATGATCTACAGATATTTCTTCCGGGTCTGGATGTTTTTCTATATATGATAAGTATGTATTTACAAAAAAGTATAAATAGGTAGGTAGGTATAAGTATTATATCAGTTATCTGGTTTCCATAGTACAAGCTCTGTTTAGTTTGGGGCTAGATAGCGCTGTGTGACATGTCTAGGAATATTAATATTTATTTTAAAAACTTCCTCAGTTTCAGTATATGATAAAACCTTCTAAGGTATTTTTACAATTTCTTGCGGAAAGATGGTACTTACCTAAATCTGCAACTTCTCATTGGCTAGATTGTAGAGGCGGGGGCTTATTCCATAGGGTCTCGCAGCTACTCGTATCGCAGTTCTGTGTTGCTCAATAGTTCACACTTGATATTTCCTCCGTTTATTTAAGTTGATGTCAGAGTTATACGAGGATTCCGCATACTTTCGAAGTATTACATGAAGGACGGAAATCTGCCTTGTGTGATGTATAGAAATATCAGCATAGAGTTTGGTTGTAGGGTATCTGTAGGAAGGTAGTGTAAGGTTAACTGTAAGAGAATGTGATCTAGCATTAAGGCGAATATAGTAGCTGATTGGTCTTATTTGGAGGATTTCTCCTCAGGAAGGAATCAGTTTGATGTGCTCAAAAAAAAATGTCATTTGTTGACATTTTATCTGCAAAGTGAACATACAAAAAAGTTCTATCTGTTTATTTACCGTGAGAAATAAAATTAACAAAATGTAGCTGTCTTCGACTTTCAATTTGATTCAACCTCTAAACGACGTACAATTTTGTAATTTTTCTTTCACCTAAATGTGGGCAAAGACTATACCTTCAAGTTGAACAAATGTTGCTGTGCTGCGATGGTCTTTCACGTGGCAATTAATTATTTTCAATTTTTCCGAATAATTAGTGGGTGAACCATTTAGGTGGTTGCGCGGAAAATGGGCGGCAGTGTACCGGTGACTGTCGTACGGGAGGGTTGTGCTCGTCTCTCTCGCACTCACCTTTTTGCTGGTCGGTTAGATGCGTGTGGCGGAAGGTGCGGTTGGTGCGGGGCCGAAACAATAGCTACGCCCATTCGCTCAAGGTCATCGGGTACGGTTAGCGCCTTAAGTTTGCATATGTACAGATTATTTTTATTTTTGCAATAAAAAAATGGCATTCATTCATCGTTAGGGTAAATTATTAAAATATTGAGCGGTACTAGATAGGTACCTATATTAATATGATTATTGTATTATAATACTTCATGGCTGAAAGTAGTAATTTCCAGTGTTTACTGTTAGACATACATTTATTCGTCTCATCCACACTTTATATATAAATTCGAATATATAGACATATTCGAATTTATATTAAAAGTGTGAATCTTCTGACGTTTGCCTTTGAGTCGAGCGGACGCGTCGCTCCTCAAGACTTATAATCATCCGGCAACTTAGCAAAATCAGCATCACTCAGTTTTAAAGTGATCAGAAGTGCATCATCATCATCAACTAATAATCAGCGCCCTCCGCCGAAATCATCACATCAACTGGCTGGGAATCAGAGGAAACATTTCGACACGTGCATCACCATCACGCACATAAACCCCGAGATCCAGGTATCCCCTTTTTTTCTTTTTCCCATTCATATCCTTGGTTCACGACTGAACGGCTAAACTAATTTCGATGTATTATGAACAGATAGATTATGAACTGGATTGAGATATGGGCTACTTTTTATTGACAAATCACGCAGGCGAAGCCGCGGGTGGAAGATATATAAAAAAACTACGAGCCTTACAGTAGTCGCATATGATGTGTAAAATCTGACCACCGCGCGCTTCCCCGGTTTCCTGTTACACATTTCCGTCTCTTTTGCCAAAATCACTCCCACAAACCGAGAGGAAAGAAGATGTTACACATCAACACAAGCCTTACAGTCGCATATGATGTGTAACATCTGACCACCGCGCGCGCTCATTGGTCATAAAAAATGCAAGTACAAATATGTAAATAAATACTAGAGGTCCCAAGCGCAAAATAAACACAAAATACATTGTAAAATTAATTATATTCGCACAAACATTAACAAATGCACAAATACAACGTGTCCGATAATCGATAATATACATTTCAGTTTTTACAAAACATGCCCTTATTTAGTTATTACCTTATTTACATTATGATTTCCATTCGAAGGTTCACCTTAACCCTTCAAAACCCAGTTGGCTACAGGAGACTCCGAAATACGTATGTCAGTCAACACCAAAAGATATTTTACTTAGAAAACTTTCGTGATTGTTTTCAATCATTATTATAAATACGGGATTTATCACCTACCGTCTTATCGGTGTTTCGACCGCACTCAGTGCGAGGCGAGACGTTATTCGGAGCGGATCGCACTCACCCTGATGAAGGTTCATGAATTGAACCGAAACATTGTCGGTCGAAACACCGATAAGACGGTACGTGATAAATCCCGTATTTATAATAATGACCAAAAGATATGTTTGTTATTATTTTAACGACATGCGTGGCGCAGTAGCGTAATTAATAACTGGCTGAGACGCAGGAGGTTGGGGTTCGATCCCCGCCGCAGAACAAATGTTCGCATGATCTACAGATGTTTGTTTCTGGTTTGGGTGTTTATGTATAACAAAAGTATTTACAAAAATAATTTTATAAGTATGTATTCTACCAGTTATAACGCACCTTAGTCCTAAACTTGATGCACTGCCCTGAGTCTATCAACTTGACGCATTCAGGTGTAAAGCCTCATGTGCCTCTAATTTCACCAACACCCATACCCATCAAACCGAAACAACAGCAGAAATTGATTAAGATTATTTTATTTACATTTAAACTTATTCATTTTCATTGGCAGAGTCAATTCAAGTTCACATAAATATAATTTATACCAATTAAATATGTATCATGTTTCAATTCTGGGTTTTGAAAGATTAATAGTAAAAAACTATTTAAAAATAAAAAAATAGCACTTTTAACAAACTTGGCACTTTTAAGATAACAAAATAATAAGTTATGTTGAGTACCTAGATTATATGGTGCCATTACACGCACGTTCATGCTCGATGAACAAGATCGGTGTGCTCGGTTCAACTTCGAACATTAAGGGTGACATACGCAACGATGCCTAATCGTATTTAGTGATTAAATATTATTAAAATGGTTGTCAAGCCATACAATACGTCAAATTTAAACATGTTTAGTCGTTAATTACGTTTAGGGATCGTTATGCAAGCCGTGCTTAGTTTTAAGTTTTATCGATCGTTTGAACTCAAGAACTACTCAAGACCACCACTTGTATTTCTGCGTGTATTGTTATTTGTTTTTTTATAGTGTTTTATAATTTAAATGTAATGTACACACGGCTACACATCAAGCTATACATTTCCAGTATAAGTTGACTTGTGTAGGCATTGTGTAGGCTTTTCGTAAAATGAGAGGTCAGCTTATACTGGAAATTTATAGCTTGATGTGTAGCCGTGTGTACAATAAAGCGTTATCTATCTAACTACGAGCATGTACGCACGTGGGGGCTTACCACTAGTTTTACTAAGCCAGGGTTTCTTAACCTGGGGCCCATGGACCCCATAAGGTCATAGCACACATATCAACTCGGAAAGGGATCGTCACAGTATCAACTCGAGCCGTTCAGTATTCTTTATATGAAACTGCCTACTGCAATGCACACTAATCGGAATCGTAACGTAATCGTTTCGCCTCGGGACAAGCTCACGAACCGCGGTGCGGTGCGCTTACGGCTCGTCGTCCCCGCGCTTACGTCCCGAGGAGCTCGTCGTACCCGAGGAGCTGCTGATCCGCTTTGATTACGTGCTTACGTTAGGTTGACGACGAGGCGAAAGGCGATACGGTGACGATCCCTTTCCGAGTTGATATGTCCGCTAAACTGTTCACCAACGCATTGGAGGATTTGTTTAAGACGCTGGAATGGAAAAACATGGGCATTAACATAAATGGCGAGCACATCTCGCACTTGCGATTCGCAGATGACATAGTCCTGATGGCGGAGTCGCTGCAGGAGCTACAGGTCATGCTGGACGGCCTAGCTGACTCCTCTCAACGAATTGGTTTACGGATGAACTTGGACAAAACCAAGGTTATGTTTAATGTTCACATACATCCGGAACCGGTCGTCGTACAAGGTCATCCACTCGAAGTCGTTCAAGACTACGTATACCTCGGCCAGATAGTGGAAATGGGTAGACACAACTTCGAGAAGGAGGCCAAGAGGAGGATCCAGTTGGGCTGGGCAGCATTCTGGAAATTAGGTCGAATCTTCTCGTCACCTATACCACAATGCCTGAAAACTAGTCTTCAATCAGTGCGTCCTACCCTACCCGTAATGACCTACGGTGCTGAGACGTGGACGCTCACGGTAGGACTAATTCACCAATTTAAGGTTGCGCAGCGAGCTATGGAACGGGCTATGCTTGGAGTTTCTCTGAAGGATAAAATCCAGAACGAGGTTATCCGACAGAGAACCAAAGTTACCGACATAGCTCAACGGATTAGCAAACTAAAGTGGTAGTGGACTGGCCATATATGCCGGAGAACCGAAAACCGTTGGGGTAAACGAGTTCTTGAGTGGAGACCGCGTCTTGGAAAACGTAGTGTGGGGCATCCCCCGGCTAGGTGGAGCGATGACATAAAAAAGGTGGCGGACAGAAATTGGATGAGAAGAGCCGAAGACCGGGCTCAGTGGCGCGTATTGGGAGAGGCCTATGTCCAGCAGTGGACTAATGTGGGCTGATGATGATGATGATGTGCGCTATGACATTTAGGGGTACATGGCACGAGTCCCGAGGGTCCATGGCTATAACTAAAGAATTGAAATCATCAATTTCCATTCATGAAACGCAAAGAAACAAAGAAGAATTCTCTGCAAAAGAAATTTACAAAATGGTCCGCAACTACAAAAAGGATAAGAAACCCTGATCTAAGCTAAGAGATGCCTCACTATGTGAATGTTTGCTAAGTATTGCTTGAGTATACAGTACTAATTAATAAAGAACAGAAAGTTAAATTAAGTTCGTATAATGGCGGGTTCTTATATCCATCGGTAACCGACTACGACTCGTTTCTCCTTGAAAAAGTGTCAAACTAGTATCAACATTTTTACATGTTTTCAAGGAGGAACGAGTCGTAGCTGGTTGCCGACGGTTAAAGGAACCCGCCATAAGTCAGTTACGGTCTCTGGGTTTCAGCGGACCGAATAACGTGACTTATTGACTTTTAATAGCAAAGCCTTTTGTAAAAGCTACTATTGGTCACCCATCCAAGAAGTACTGCGCGGAACGTTGCTAACTAAAGAAAGCTACGCTACTATAAGCTCCATCAATAACTTAACTAAAGCAGATACAGTTGAAAAGTGAGCCACATAACAAAAACAACACAAGTATTCTAAATTATAGTGAGTTATAATATTTGGAATAGGGGAAGGAGATTTTTATGATAAATACATTTGGATAATGTTATCACAAGGCTTAATCTAAATAGAATAGAGTTTTACATCAAATCACATAAGGGAATGTACCCACACTACGTGACTTGTTCAAGGACGGGGGAGAGGGGGTCTTTAAATTACCACGCTTGGTCACAGGGCCGGGAGGCTTAGGGTTTCGTCACATAGTCAATATCCTCTAGGGAAAATACGCGCTTTTTCGAGCTATATTCAAATATGGCGAAATTAGAGCTTTTTAAATTGCTTGTAAGAGCTTGTAATTATAGGTAGGCTCAAGTGGTAACCTAGGGCGGGGTGGGGGGAGGGGGGGGGGGGGATTGGAAAAGAATGGTCACGTAATATATGGGTACGTATCCTAAGCAGTACAATAGCCTCCAAGAATTTGTTTTTGGAATGATCTGGTAAATGAACACTATGAAGGAATTATCAAGGATCTCAACTACATATTTATCGACTTTATCAGTCTTAATTCGAAAGTTTTGTAAAAAAATCAAAATGATGGCACTACCGAGGATCTACTTACAAAATTTAGGAACATTAAAATTATTTCATTTTACAAATTAATGTACAAAAATACTTTGTATATATTCGAAGCTTAACGACGCATTTGTACAAATAGGTACTTTTTAAACTGTAAAGACTTCAATTCCTTTCCGAAGACTATTTTATACATCTTCAATTCAATGACACCTACTTTAGAAATGACTCTACATTTTGATAAAATTGAGCCGTAAAATATCTGAAAACTTACCATTTACTTATTATGTACATTTTAGTATAGCATGTAATGTGTAAAGCGATTACATTTTGATATAACAAGTGATATACATATTAAATTTTAATTATATTTTGGAACAAGTGATTTACATTTTAGATTCATGTGATCGTAGTGATGTGCCATTTTGATCTAAGATTAGAGATAATTTAATTTTACATTAGTTATGAATAGAGATTTACTAACTTGATCTTATGATACGAAAATCCTTACTTTCAATAACGAAAATGAATTCTATAAATAAGCATTTGAAAAAATACATTCTTCCGATGGCACTTTTTTTTTTATTGTACACGGTGTCCTTTAAATCAATGTTTTCCCAGAACAAACGTTGTTCAGACCATGGTCTACTAACAGTTTATAACATCAAATTAAAAAACAAAACGAAATCGGTCTTTGAATAATATAAAATGTTGCGAACTAAAAACGTCTATTTTAACGTTACGCCCTACAACATAGCGAGCTGACCGGTAGCCACTAGGTACTAAGAAGTAGGTAATACGCTACGGCTAGCGTAAGTTCATGTGATCTTTATGTCACGGTTAGTTTTTGAACAAAGCTAGACTTAATTAAGGTCTTGATTTTTTTATTCTCTTATTTGATGCTATAAACAGTTAATAGACCATGGTCTGAGCAACATTTGTTCTGGGAAAACAGTGATTTAAAGGACACCGTGTATACTGAATCAGGTACAGAAATGTACAATGCACCAGACAGTAAATATGTGTGTGTACCTAGCCCACTGTCTGCCATATAGTTTGCATGACAAAATAGTAAGTCCATATTTTTTAGTACCTACTCGTTTATAAAGGGGTTACATTTTCGATTTCAAAATAACCAGTTCCGACTAGTGTAATAGATGGCGCTGTCTGGTGATAACCAAAATATATGGTTTATATGCCAAAATCTCGAAGGCACAATATCAAAATTTGTCTAAAACAACCCCACTACGTCAGATAAACACAAATGATATTTATTTTATTTCAAGTTCCTCGGAAAATAATGTTATCAAGGCAATTGATATTGACAATATACTTTCCCTTGATAATGAGCTTATGAGCAACGCCATCTGTTAGCAGTTACAAAAACATTGCCATGAAAATACCTCATCCTCAGAATAGATAAAACACCACAAGACGAATTCAGCTGTGATTGCAAGCGGTACGCTGTGTAAAACAAAACCCGCGTCCCGCGCCCACCTCACTCACACCCGCGTAATGTTGCTAGCTTAGTCATTATACATATTCCCGTTTTGAGGTAAATGTTTTTTGGTAAGATACAACTAATGTAACTATGGCACTAATTTATTACTCAAATATTAAGGTCGGTTTGCAAAATTATCCTTAAACGCATTTAGCGACAAAACACGTTTTAATTTGATATATGTATTTGTATGATTTGAGAACTCCTTAAATCATATTTAGACACTAAATACGTTTAGGCATCATTGCACAAATCGTTACAAAAATAATATTTATTTTTGTTTTTTGAGAGATTTACGAGACCTCAGTTCGGGGCGAACTACTTGTATAATTTAAAACTACATATATCTAATAAAAGTTTTTAATCTCAGAACTCTAGAGTAGGGAAATTAATAACACTCGATATATAGAAACACCAGCAAAATGGAGGATCATTATTTACGACATTACAAATGGAACAAGTTATTCAATAAACAAATAATACAACATCTAAATGCGTTACTAACTTATGAAATGTGATCCCATCTTGTTTTTTTTAGCCCAGCTGAATTTTTACACGTTGGGACCATACAAGAAGGCATAATCCAATTAAATTGAACACTGTAAAACACGTCACGCGTGACGACGGCCACAGAGTAACTAACGGCGTTCGCTCGCGTCAACATCTACTTTATTTAGAGTAGATGTTGACGCTTCGGTATTAGGCGCGTTCAATTCTTCTGGGGTTTTATCTATTCTGTGCCCTCATCATATCATTACGATATAGACCAAGCCAATAAGTTTCCTAACTCGATGTAAGTGAACCTACCAATAAAGTCATTTGATAAATATATTCTAGCAATCGAATGGTTTGTCGAACAACATTCAATTGTTAAAACAGGTTAATGTTTAGGATTGCCTTTACGCCCGTGGTATCGTGGGCTTTCTGTAAGGTCATACGCTGGCGCCGAGCAGCCTTTCATCCGCTGAATCACGATCCTCTTCGGATCCTGATTTCTCTTTCTTGATGGACTGGTATCTCACCTTTAGGGGAATTCATTGGATTTTTTTTAAATTTTACTTAATTATTTAATGGAAAAGGCTTCTGAAAATCTCAGGTGCCAAAAGTCGTCAATGATGACGATTCTGTTCTATACTAACCAAAATTTCAAATATTAACGTTCTTATTACGTTCACGCTAAAGATCGGATTAGCATGACATTTAGAAAATTATTTTAGTTAAATTGACTTCTCTGCGGGGAGTTTTAGTGAGAAAGAAAATTGGTGTTGACGATATCTTACCCGCAAACACGTCAACTTAATTCATAAACATAGGTAGTTACTGATATTCACTTAATATTCAAGTATGATCACCAGTTTTTTACAAGCTTTTAGCTTGCAATGTTTGTTTGTTAGTTTGTTTGGGTCAAATCTTGCGAGGTGAATTAGAACTACTTCCTCCTATCCTACGAAGTTGAAATTTGACATGTTGATTCAGTTCTGATGACAATGCATTTTTATGGTAAGCATGATTCTACACCCTGGATTGGCTCCAGACGGAGAATGTCCTCAAAGTTCTAAGTTTCATCATGGCTGCTGCACTCAGGGTTGGCTTCCGAAGAAGGAACTCCTCAACGGTCGACAGCACAGACACGAAATTATGTATACGCCTAGAGCACTTATATAAAAGTTTGTATTCCAAAATGTTTTTTGCTATTTATTTATTTACCACCTATATGGCAAACAACATACCGCACACCGGATGGCAAGTGGTCATCCTAGCCTAAGGATTGCAATATCAAATGCATTACTTATGGTAGTCTCATGTGCCTGTAATTTCTGACCATAATTGATGTTTGAGAACGACAAGGCTAGGATACTACTAGCTATCAAGTATTAAATAAATGTTACCTTAGTTTTAAGTTTCGAGCTGACCCCTCTTGGATGATACATCAGGAAATTGTCCGTCACCCAGAATATTAAGATCTGCAAAGAATGAGAATAGACCTTTATTAAATTAAAAACCACACAGAAATTATAATACAAATACTATTTAATAATAATTAGCACTGACACGTATACTTTTTATAGACAAGTAACTTTTTGACAAAAAATGTAACGACTTCGGAAAACAGAAAAAAACGGGACTCTCAAATGAAAAGTGGTTAACGAATACTCTTAATTTTTAAAGATCTTTCCTCGTCCCACTTTACCTCAATCGAAATTACCTTCAACATTATTTTACCTCAATAAAAACCAATTATTATTATTCCAAGTATTTATTTTACAACACATGCACTAAGGCTGGACCTTTAACATAGGCATTACCAGGGCCGGAGCCAACGAGAAAGAGGCCTGTTTTCATTGGTATTATGTATCTATAAAATTCATGATGGAGGTGGCGTTAAACTATTGCAATAATGGATTATGAGTACAGGTTATTGTCAGAGCAATGCTAATGGAATGGATGCTGGGCTATGGGAGAGATGAGTTACAGCACCTGCCAATCCTGTAATATTAAGAATGATTGAGGCAGGTGGTGACTAGCCGTCCTGAAAACGGAGCCCTCATAAATGCCACCACTAGAAAGCTGCGTAAGGGGCAACGTTTGTGTGGGAGGTTAACGGGTTTCGAGAGATGTGCTGCAGTTTCACTAAGCGCTACTCCCGGATTTATGCCTTTAACATTTCAACCCTTGGAGCATAGGTTCCGCTCTTTCGTCTCCGCCCTTGAGCGACCAACTAAGGCAAACCAAGGGTCAGGGGTTTCTGTCAACCCCAGGGGCTAATGGAGCTCCGCGGTGTCGCCACGTACCGAACGCTCGCCACAAGCGTGCCCTGCGGGGTGAAAATGGTGATGTGTGAAGCACTTGGTCATTATAATTATTATTATTAGCCATTCGTGTCCCACTGCTGGGCAAAGGCCTCCCCCACCATTCTTTCCAGACTTCGCGGTCCTGAGCTGATTGTGGCCAATCTGTTAGGAATTTGTCATGGGATTTATCCAGCTCGTCCCGCCATCTACGTTTCGGTTTGCCGCGTCGCCTTCTCGCTGGGTCAGGACGCCACTCCGTGGCATAATAAATAAATAAATATACTCAGCTGGACATTTCACACAGTGCTATCTAGCCCCAAACTAAGTAGAGCTTGTACTATGTGGAACAGATAACTGATATATAGTACTTATATACTTTTTTTAAAATACATATAAGTACTTATAATCTATAGAAAAACATCCAGACACGGAACAAATATCTGTAGATCATGCAAACATTTGTTCCGCGGTGATAATCGAACCCGCTAAATTAAACTTAAATGGGACCCTAAGGTATCTAAAATGCATCAATAAAAAAAGATCAAAAAAATGGTTCATCATCATTATCATCATCATATCAGCCGTAGGACGTCCACTGCTGGATAAAGGCCTCCCTCATTGATCTCCAGGAACTGCGGTTGGAAGCGGTCTGCATCCAACGCCGACCTGCGGTTCTTACCAAGTCGTCTTCCCATCTTGTAGGTGGACGTCGTACGCTGCGCTTGCCGGTCCGTGGCCTGCATTCGAGAACTTTCCGGCCCCATCGGCCATCTGTTCTGCGCGCTATATGGCCTGCCCATTGCCACTTCAACGTGTTAATCCGTCGGGCTATGTCGGTGAGTTGAGTTCTACGTATCTCCTCATTTCTGATTCGATCCCGTAGAGAAACCCCGAGCATAGCCCTCTCCATAGCTCGTTGAGCGACTCTGAGCTTATTCATAAGGCCAACAGTGAAGGACCACGTCTCGGTTCCATATGTCATCACTGGTAACACACACTGATTGAAGACTTTCGTCTTAAGGCACTGAGGTATGTTGGACGAAAAGACGTTGCTAAGTTTCCCAAACGCTGCCCATCCGAGCATGGTTCGAAAATGGTTCACCAATGCGTAAATAAAAACTAAAAAAAGTCCGTCGAGTTTAGAAACTTTTTTTTCAAGTCGATTAATATTGAATATACTCGTAAGTAAATTTAAATTTACAACAACTTTCAAGAGAATTAAATTTTTAAGAATTTTTTCCAACCCAAT
This sequence comes from Philereme vetulata, assembly GCA_918857605.2. Taxonomy (NCBI): domain Eukaryota; kingdom Metazoa; phylum Arthropoda; class Insecta; order Lepidoptera; family Geometridae; genus Philereme; species Philereme vetulata. The sequence goes on along the minus strand of OU975460.1, from coordinate 1,203,451 downwards.
TCATTTCGTATCAGGGTCGCACCAATTTTGCGCAATTATCATCAAACCAAACAAAGAGATAAGTTAGTAAAGAGGTTATGACATGCTGATATGTCTATTCTACTCGTACAATTACATTTCATTTGCCTGTGATAATGACTACTAAGCAATTGGCATACGCATTTGTGAAAATTCTTAGCAGGTACTTCTGTTGAAACTCGTTTGAACATACGACCGAGCTAAATGTCGTTAGATCCTAAATGTACCTTACACAAAATCTCGCAATTTAAACTGATTATATAAGGAATGGTTTGTACACAAAAAATAAATATATCTATAAAATTTTCTTGTTTTATCATCAAAATTTCGAGGAAATAGATAAAATGCTGCCCGACGAAATGTTAGAGAACTAGCGTATTGTGCGATGTCACAGATGACTAAAAAGTTACTACGAGCCGTTCAACAAACCCACCCGGTCAATGCCTCCGCCTGTTCAAATAATACTAATAGGGCATTAAGCTGTCAAGGATAACGCCAATACTAATTTTCATACTTAATTTATACTATAAATATTTATGTTTTAAATAATATTTTTTGTATTTTTTTTTATACTACTTATATGGCAAACGAGCATGCAGTCCATCAGATGTTAACTGGCTACTGCAGCCCATGGATATCCACATAGAATTCAAAACAAGCTATTATGTTGTTTTGATCTCTATGTGGTTACGTTGTCATACTATAGGACTTAGCTGTTATGCCTATGTGCCAGTAATTACAGGAACATACCATTACCATCTAACAACACAGCAGCACAAGTACTGCTATTTGGCGGCAGATAAAGGTAAGGCGTTGTATGTTTGTGTTGTGGTGCCTGACCGATTAAGAAGCCAATTTTCTATAATGTAGGCAATTTGTGTTGCATTTTTTTTATTTGCTTTTCGATTCCCAGTATAATGGCCGAGTTTGTTTTACAATGACAGTACACACGATATGTATTTTTCCCTCAAAGGTTTGCTCGAAGATAACTCAATTTCTTTAGCTCGGCTTTGTACAAGTCATCTAGAATATTGTGTACAATAAAAAATTCAGCGTTTATTTTGTTCGTTAAGTAATATTTCCACCTCAAAGATGAAGGAAACCATTTAGTACTTACATTAACAAAGAAAGGTATGATCAGCATCACAACAGCGAGCTCTAGTCTCGGGTCGGACACCGGCGATAGCCTTAACGTGGACAACACTGCGACGACGGGTGGTAGCCGCAGCACTAACGCCAACACTGACTTAGCGAACGTCGCTAGCGCTGCGTACAATATGCACTGGCATATCCACGCTGAACACATTGGGGGTTTACCTGCAACAACATAAAATATTCATGGTATTAGCCATCTTAACTAGAGTGAATGGTCTGTTGTCGACGGAAACATAAAGTTAAATAAAAAAAATTTAAATGAAAAAAAAAAGTTCTATCAGTCGCTCTATTAGCGATGAATTTAAGCCCCCCCCCCCCCCCCCACACTCCTGCGCGTTTAAAATACGCCATGTGCATAGAGCTTAAAGACTCCGACATCAGAGTTGGCTAGCACACACGATTGCATCATCATCTATAAATCGTATTAAAATATACGTATTGACGATGTCTTTCAAATGTGCAACTGATTCTAGGTCGCTATGCATTCATACTAGGTACGCAGCAGCGTAATATGTAATATCTAGGTAAGGACGTATGTCCCTAACAAATATAATTCAAGAATGCAAACATTGAAAAATATAACATGAAAAAACGGGCCAAGTGCGAGTCGGACTCGCGCAAGAAGGGTTCCGTACCATTATCTATAAAAACGGCAAAGAATCACGTTTGTTGTATGGACTTAAATATATATTTTATTCAATAGCACAATTTTATTTATTTACTTTGTTTGAGGTTGGTGCCGATTAAGCTAGTCCTCTAAATTGTATGAGCGCCCATACAACTCGGAGGACTGTCTTAATTGGCGTCAACTATGTATGTATGTTTACGACGGATTAGCAAGTTGAAGTGGCAATGGGCAGGCCATATAGCGCGCAGAACCGATGGCCGATGGGGCCGGAAGGTTCTCGAATGGAGGCCACGGACCGGCAAGCGCAGCGTAGGACGTCTACCTACAAGATGGTCAGACGACTTGGTAAGAACCGTAGGTCGGCGTTGGATGCAGGCCGCTTCCAACCGCAGTTCCTGGAGATCAATGAGGGAGGCCTTTGTCCAGCAGTGGCCGTCCTACGGCTGATATGATGATGATGATGTATGTATGGGGACACCCTTTAATTTTCAACTTTTTTTATTTATTTTTTTTATTTTTCCTTTATTTGTGCTGCTTTTTGCCGAATTTCGTGATTCTAGGACATTCTAGCTAGGTCAACGGGAACTACCGTATAGGTTTTCGACCCAAAACCTATAGGGTACTTCTGATTGACCTAGAATTGTCAATTTTGGTTAAAAGCAAGATCTTATAGCACAAGCACAAGTAAAGGGAAAATTCCAAAAAATAAAAAGTTGAAAATTAAGGTAAAGGTACTTACAAGTTTTCGCGATAATCTAAATTTGCCCATATCTTTTTATCGTGTTGACTCACGACCCTGATTTTTATACACCTAATAGGGACTATAGACCTCAGTACCTGATATAAATTTCAACTTGCTAGGTCCACCGGTTCCTGATAAAATCGGCGGACAGACGGACAAGAGTGATCTTATAAGGGATCTTTTTTACTTTTTGAGGTACGGAATGTTAAAACAATAAAATAAAACATTTGCAGAGCCCGTACATTTTTAAAATTATTAATAGGCGTAGGACTACCAAAACAACATTGTCACCCGGTTTCAACATCATTATCATACATGTCTGCCATAGGACGTCCAACGCTGAACATGGCCTGCCTCATGCCCCATAAATTTTCAAAACGACCGATTTTGTTAGGCGTGCACCCAACGTCTCCCAGCAATCTTTATTACTTCACCTTCCATCCAGTTGTCCTACACTGCTTTTTCTAGAGGGTATTATAGTCTCCACTCAAGAACTTTCCTGCTCCATTGGCCGCCAGTTCGAGCTATGTGCTCAATCTTCGAGCTTGCTAATTGCAGATATTTGTTCCATGCCTGGCTGTTTCTCTACATAAGAATGTATTTACAAAAAAATGTACACAATTATTTTATCAGTTATCTGGTTCCCATAGTACAAGCTCTGCTTAGTTTGGGGCTAGATAGCGCTGTGTGAAATGTCCGGTAATATTTATTTATTTATTTTATTAATTCTCTGGGGGCCGATTCACGTAATACAATTTTAAAAACAACGACAGTTGACCCAAACGAGATTGGATTATGAATTGAATATTACTGGCACTCCACTAATCTATATAAATAAAAGAAAGTCGTGTTAGTTACGCTATTAATTATTACTCAAGAACGGCTGAACCGATTTGGCTGAAAATTGGTGGGGAGGTAGCTTAGAACCAGGAGACGGACAAAGGATACTTTTTATCCCGCTCAACCGCGTTCCCGTGTGACGTGACATAAAACGTCAAAGAGAATACAAGTCACTATAAAACGTGGTATAACAAAAACCCATCTGACATGGAACAACAAAACGCAAATGACAGCTAAACGTAATTTTGTCTATGGTTAAGTATGGTTGTAAATATATATATATATAAAAATCGGGTTAGCAATGATGGCCGGGGACAACAATTGACAATTCTACCAGGGTGACGTATTACAGCCCGCGTTATATGCATGTCAAGGCGGTACGAAGTTCGGCGGGTCAACTAGTATTACAATATTAGCTTGTTAATAAAGTCAATGCGTATCAGTCAACTGATACCATTGTATTGTCATTAGTACGTGATACCGTTAATGCCATTTTAATATACCGAGAAGCTTGAATTGTATTATTTTAAGTTACGTAAATTGGCCTTTAGGGCTGTGTACTTAGTTGACTTTGGCTTGTCTACGTATCTTCTCATTACTGATCACTTGGATCGCAGTAACAAAATAATACGTCGTGCATTGGATCACACATTCCAACAAGCAATTTACTCTTGTTGTCTTCTCTACTATGCCACACCTACCTATTATTCGTGCGCGATAACTTGAGACCTGCTAGGAATGCGACTCCCCGACCGCTTACCCTGCACTTCCCCGATGGCGCCCGTATTGTACCGTTCGCATCACTATTTTTTAATAGGGTTTATAGTCTCGTACTGGCCTACGTCACGTAACGACGCGCTCTGGAATTCTTTTAGTTTTCGTTTGTGTTATTGTTTTGTTGTCTGGAAAAAAGAAGTCAACCATGTGGACAGGCTTCGACAAAAGTATTGGGACAATGACCTCTTACAAGAGACGAATGAATCGCAATTAATTGTAAATTTATCGGATACCTCTTCGTCAAGTGATTATAGTGTGACTGAGGACGAAGAACAACCTCTAGAAGGCATAAATCCACTAAGTAGTGACGAAGATGAGATAATGTAAATAATAGATAAAATAAATGTATAAACTTAAACATTGTATTTTTATTTTATTCAAATAGTGTAAAAAAGATTAGATAAAAAGCAGCGTCCTCCCTGAGTAACATAATAAATTAGGTTAAAAAAAACAAAGACGAAGCCGCGGGCGGCTGCTTGTTATGTTCGCTTTTTTGCGGGCGGTACAAACACGCCAATATGACGTCACCGCGCTCAGGTCCCAACTTATCGCGGAAGGGTAATACTTAGCTTGTACTTACGTCAATGTATTTACATAGTGTTGATAGATTCATAGTAGGTAGAGATAGGTACCTATTGCAGGAGTCATTAAAAGCACAAGAGACTTAGATGTCTCAAAGTGACGGGCGCAACGCAATGCCATGGCTTTCTTGGACGTAACCTATGTTGTATTACTATGTTAAAGGCGATGGTTGCCACTTAATGAGTTTCTTAACGATAAATCCCTTGAATAATTTTATTAAATCTGACATTTTATTATTAATTTTCTATTTTAAGGTAAGAGCTGACATGTTGAATATTGTAAATAATTTAATCATTATTTGATCGTTTCTAAGTAACTACATACTTGTAAGACTGACTGAAATTGCATGCGATAAACACTGATTATGGACGAACTCAAACTGTATCACTAACCACCTGTTACTAACCCATATTCGCAATAAACAATTTTGATTTGATTTGATTTTGATTAACATCAGGTGGGCCATATGCTTGTTCTAAGTGGTAAATCTTCTAAAACAATAGTACGTACCTACTATTATAGGATACTTTTACTACAAAATATTAGTATATTAGAAAGATGACATGTTTTTCTAATCTTAGAATTCAACAATTTAATGAGAGCGGATGATGCGATTCAATTTCTCAGTCAAGGCCATTGCAAAACTAAAACCTGTGGATTTGTGACTGGCTACCCCTAAATGATCAACAGCTCTGGCTGGTAGAAAATAATAAAATAGTGCTAGCCATTTTCAGCGGTATTTAGCCCCAAACTAAGCAAAGCTTGTACTATGGGAACCAGATAACTGATATTAAAATACTTTAATAAACACGTCTAACGACCACGTGAGCCCCGTAAGGCACTTATCTCACCGCCCGGCGAGTAAGCGATTAGCTATCAACTATTTTCTCGTTCAAGAAACGAACAAAAGATATAGATTCCGTGTCAGTAAAAGAGACACGTATATTAATAGTTAATCGCTGGCCGTTCACACTGCCGGCGAGAACTCGCTCTCCGCTGTTTTGTCGCAGCGACTACAACACTCGCTCAGCGATACGCGCTCAGCGATGCTCGCTTGGCGGTCAGAACACACGCCGTGAGATGAGTATCGCCCGCCGCACTCGCTCACTCGCTTTATAGCCCAGCGAGACAACTATATGAACTACACACTCTCTTCTCGCTGCTCGCCAAGTCGTTTCTAGTTTCCAGCTCTACTCGCTTCTCGCTCATCGCCGGCGGTGAGACAAATGCGTGTAAAACGCAAATACGAAACAACTAAGTGCTCAAACGAAAAGTCGACAAAACAATTTAATATTTATAAATTGCTATGCAGTTTAATTTGTAGAATGATTGTGCACATTATTTCCATCAAAATAAGTCACTTTCAGCGATAAGGCCGCCAACTGTACTGTATTTGGCATAAACTAGTTCTCTAAGTATTCCTGGTGTAAAGCTTTATACTCTATGTCTAATTACAGTAATTACTCTATTATCAGCTGTCATTCAAATTAAGTCATTCCAGGCAGAGGCTTGGAAACACATTCCACTAATTGCTGGGTGGGATACCTACCCGTTAGGTTATCGACAGGGGAGAGTGCTCAGTTGCACACTCAGGCTACACACTCGTGGAAGTTAAGTAGTGTTTAGTGTATAAACGCTCATTGACGATTTTTAATATAAAATTCAATTTCCTGCCTACATCCTGAAGTTTCTATGCATGCGCATAGCACGATTTTCCGCTAGTGTGTATGTGTTGCGTCTGTGTTCCAACATTACTTACCATACTCTCCAAAGTTGATGAGTGGTATGTCATAGGTCCTGGCATAATACTGCGCCATTCTGATGCCCGCCCAAATAATGAGGAGGCCTAGTGTTGAATCCAGCATGAAGTTTACTATGTACCTAAAACAAGGGATATTTACGTTATTAATTCTATTCTCGAAGCTTTGTACTGTTTAACTAGAGGATAAAACCAGAATATTGTGCAGATTAAACTATCATCATATCAGCCGTAGGACGTCCACTGCTGGACTAAGGCCTCCCTCATTGATCTCCAGGAACTGCGGTTGGAAGCGGCCTGCATCCAACGCCGACCTGCGGTTCTTACCAAGTCGTCTGCCCATCTTGTGGGTGGACGTCCTACGCTGCGCTTGCCGGTCCGTGGCCTCCAATCGAGAACCTTTCGGCCCCATCGGCCATCTGTTCAGGCCGCTATATGGCCTGCCCATTGCCACTTCAACGTGCTAATCCGTCGGGCTATGTCGGTGACTTGTGTTCTCCTACGTATCTCCTCATTTCTGATTCGATCCCGTAGAGAAACCCCGAGCATAGCCCTCTCCATAGCTCGTTGAGCGACTCTGAGCTTCTTCATAAGGCCAATAGTGAAGGACCACGTCTCGGTTCCATATGTCATCACTGGTAACACACACTGATTGAAGACTTTCGTCTTAAGGCACTGAGGTATGTTGGACGAAAAGACGTTGCTAAGTTTCCCAAACGCTGCCCATCCGAGTTGGATTCGACGATTGACCTCTTTCTCGAAGTTGGACCTACCTAATTGGACTGTTTGTCCTAGGTATACATACGCGTCGACAACTTCAAGAGCCGAGTTCTCAACCATAACTGGGGCAGGGACGACATGGACATTCGACATGATTAATCTATAATGCTTTGTAATTTATTTCTTTTAAGAAATGCAAATACTAGTTTCAAACTAATATAACTGGGCAAAGGTCTTTCTCAAATATTTCCACTATTATTTTATAAACTACTAGTTGACCCGCCAAACTTCGTACCGCCTTGACAAGACATGCAAATGACGCGGGCTGCCAATATGTACCTACGTCACCCCGGTAGAACTGTCAGTTGTCCATCATTATGTATGAGAAAATGAATTTTCTCCATAATTTCTTTTTGCGTGAATTTTTCCGATATTTTAATCTTCTTCATTCGTGTCAATGGCTGTTTGACTTCTAAATTTTATTATCCCAATAGAGAGCAACTTCCGCACCCCTCTCTGTTGCCTGGTACACACGGCTACACATCAAGCTATGCTATTCCAGTATAAGCTGACCTCTCATTCTACGAAAAACCTACACAACGCGAGGTCAGCTTATACTGGATAACTTGATGTGTAGCCGTGTGTACAAGGCATTTTGTGTGTTCGTGGGGTGCATGATATCTTCCACGCGGCGCATCCTGGAAGCAGCGAGACCCGGTAACGCAGGGTCTAGGCTGACTAATATCTTCATCACAACGGCTAAATCTAAATTTTAATAGTTATTCTGCTATTCGGGGCGGAGACAAATTCAACAAATCAAAGATCATCAAAATCGGTCCAGCCATTCTTGCGTTATAAATGGTGTAACTAACCCAACTTTGTTTTATATTATAGATATAGATAAATCTAAATGTATATTGTACTTTGAATTGTTTATCATGTGATTGTATTGTTTTGTGTGCTTTATAAATAAAATAAAAAGGGGTAATCTACATTTTATGTCAGTCAGTCAGTCAGTAGAAACTTCTAAACAGATTTTTTTTTGTCAACTTATATTGTCCCACTGCTGGGCAAAGGTCTCCCCCAAGTCTCTCCATATATCTCTGTCCTGTGCGACACTCCACCACTCCTGCTCGAAGGCAACAAGATCATCTCGCCAACGCTTAAACAGATTACGAATATTTTTTCACTGATAGAAAGCATAAAATACATTGAGAACCACCTATACCCCGAACAAATATCTGTAGATCATGCAAAAATTTGCTCCGCAGCGGGATCAAACCTGCAACCTCATGTCTCACCCCATAATGAAGTATTGAGGACATTTACCAAGTGCATGGGTTCCCTGTCAAGTGTGGTGAGAGCCACACATTTGCAGCATGTATGATGAGCGCTCCTAAACCTTGCTTTGAGGTATCATAGAACCAGATCAACCATGGTCTTCTGGCGTAGCGGGGTTCACAAAACCTTTTTCCTGAAACAAAGAATAATCAGTAGGTATTTTTGCACAATATGACATGTGTTACATTTTATAAAACCAGAAATTTTACCATTTTTAAGTGAATTTCCTGTTTTGATTAAAGTTATCACTACATAATATAATAATAAATAGATTCCAGTCAGGGATGTTGCGGATAGTCGCGTCCGCATCCGCAAACGCGAAGCTTTCGCATCGATTTGGACATCTGCTTCTGCAATAATTGATGCGGATGCAGATGCAGTGCAAGAAAGAAATTAGGAGGGGCTTGCGTGTGGCGCGTGCCATAGGCACATGCTGATTGACCATAGGAGCGAAGATTTCGCTGACAAGATCTGACACGTTATTGTTTATCATTTGTATCTCGTAAATTAATCATAACGTGTTTTACTTGCGCTTATCGTATGAACATCGCAGTTTTGGAGTGTTATTGTGAGTATTCAGTGAGTTTTGTATGTTAAGCGAGTTTTCTGCAGTTAATAGTTTATATTTTTTATTTATTTCTGCACCAAAACCAAGTAGGTAAATTCAAAAGTTTTAAGATCCGCATCCCCAGGTGTGAGCCTTCAAAAATGTGATGTCGAAAAATCTGCATCCCCAACATATCTGATTCCAGTTATACTTTAGTTCTAATTAAATAGATTATCTCCTGAAGTATCTTAAAATACTGATAAGACTGTCAGATTCTAGTGTAAAAGGACCTACTATGAATTTAATTAAGGAACCATGGATATAAACAATGAATAGGATACAAATGTTACAGTGGCTACCTAATCCAAACAGTTTCTCATACATCATTCTCATCATCATCGTCTGCATTTTACCTCATACAGGTAAAATGCAGACAACTGTAATGATAAGCGAGTTCAGAACTGTTGTTATATGGCTTTCGTAACATCAGTAACTGATAGTAATTACATTATAGTGAAAAACAGTACTAGAACTTTAGAAACTTACCTTGTTACCACAAAAAAGTAAAACGACTGTTTAGTATGTGTTTAAAAAAATCCTAACCAAGTTTTGTATAGGAATTTTTAACTACTTCTAAACGGTGTTTAATTTTTTATTGTAGTAAGACCTCTATTTGTTTATATTTTCGATAACTATTAGACTTTAGGTTATCTAATAAAAACTGCACAGACGATGGGTTCAATTTAGACACAGTGGGCGTAAGTAATTTAGTAATAAATAACAGAAGGCACCCAGAAGGACTTTGCCTTCACCTTGATACCTAATTTCGCAAAGAATTCTTTCAACTTACCTACTAAACAAGTGAACGCTAAAACTGCCAGCAAGAATTGCATGAACCATCCATATGTATCAGTGAGGGCATCCTTGGAGCAATGGGGCTCCGACCAGTTGAAGTAATAATCTGAACTATTATTCATTTTTCATTTCTTGAAGGTCTTTAGGTGGCGAAATGTAAATTGCACAAAATAAACAAGCTTTCACTGTGTTCGTTTCTGAAACATGTTCTTATAAAAATAGTCGGTATATAAGGGTTTAAATTATACGGTAATGTAAAACAATAGAATAGCTCCAATTAGTACTTTTCTAAAATATTTTTAACTTCAAATCAAGCAAAAACACTGCCGTGTGTGCCAATTCGCTCACTGACTTCATCACTTACTGACACTGACTGAATGTAATGTATGACTGACTTGCGATGAGTAACTCCGGAGTGAGTGAGTGAAATGAGTAGATTCAGCACTCGGAGTTGAAAGTCTTATTGATTCCGGCCAATTGCTAATAATTCCGACTCCGGAATCATTAATTATTCTTTCGATTCGTGATCGTTAGAGCTCGGGTCCGGAGTATTTTGCTTTGATTCCGACTCCGAGGAATCATTAATTATTCTTTCGATTCGTGATCGTTAGAGCTCGGGTCCGAAGTAGTTTGCTTTGATTCCGATTTCGAGGAATCATTAATTATTCTTTCGATTCGTGATCGTTAGAGCTCGGGTCCGGAGTAGTTTGCTTTGATTCCGACTCATTTATTTCTTCGATTTAGATAGATAGATAGATAACTCTTTATTGAATTACCACACAAACAGAAATAATAAAAAAATAAGTACTGGGTTAAAATAAATAAGGCAATACAATGGGCGGCCTTATCGCTAAAAGCGATCTCTTCCAGGCAACCTTTGGATGGAGCGAAATTTTTAAAAATTACGGTGTGCGGTGTACTTTAGCGGATACATTACATTTACACATTATATATTCTAAGATATAATAATAATATGAAGTTTTAATCCTAATACTTAATATACTTATAAAATAGACTAATATATAGGTATATACATATAGCAAACTATACTAACAGATAAAATAAGTACATAAATAGTAAATAAATAACGCTAGGAAGATGACATCGTCAGGTAATGATGTTTCACCTTCAATTTGAAGACGTGTAAGGACGATGACCGTCTTACTTCTTCGGGCAGAGCATTCCACAGCTGAACAGCCTGGACAGTAAAAGAAGCGCTGTAAAAGGAAGTGCTGTGCGAAGGAGTTCTGAGTATCAAGTTTTCTGATGACCTAAGAGTATACATAGGCTGCTATTTAAGAATCCGGAACTGGCCACTGCATAAATAATATTTAAAAAGAAATTATCATGTTTGAAAATGGAACTCTTTGGCTGTAGAATGCAGGTTATTTCGTCCGTCTGTCAATTGTTTTCATTGTGTGGCGCGATTTCAAAAATTGCGTGTCATTATCACAATGGATTTATCTCGAGATAATTTTCGTGCGATGATTTTTTATGATTTTCGACGTGGTCTAACTCAACAGCAGTGTATCGATCAACTCAGTTCGACTTTTGGGGATAAAGCACCATCGAAGACTACTGTGTATCACTGGTTTAGTGAGTTTAATCGTGGACGTCGTATGCTCACGGACGAAATTAAAGATGGTCGGCCTAAATCAGTTGTTGTGCCACGAAACATCGACGCAGTGCGTAAACTAATAATGCAAGATCGTCATGTGACATATCGAGAGATAGAGGCGATCTTGGGCATTAGTATGACGAGTATACATAAGATATTACACGAACACTTGGCTGCAAAAAAAGTTTGTTCGCGTTGGATACCGCACAACTTGACAATAGATCAAAAACAGGCTCGTGTCGATTGGTGCAAAAAAATGATAAAAAAATACAATCGTGGTGCATCAAAAGCTGTATATAATATCTACACAGGTGATGAATCCTGGATTTATGCATATGACCCCGAAACTAAGCAACAGTCAACAGTTTGGGTCTTCCAACATGAGCCGAACCCAACAAAAGTTGCTCGTGCGAAAAGCACTTTGAAGCAAATGGTCGCCTGTTTTTTTGGTATAGATGGACACGTGGCTACTGTACCCCTAGAAAATTGTAAATCTGTTAATTCAGAGTGGTACACGACCATTTGTTTGCCAGAAGTCTTTGCAGAAATCAGGAAGAATAATCCACAACGCAGAATCATTCTCCATCACGACAATGCAAGCTGTCACACTTCGGGTGAAACGACCCGATATTTGGAGGGTGAAACGGTGGAATTAACGGGTCATCCGCCATATAGCCCTGATTTGGCACCCAACGACTTCTTTTTATTCCCAACCGTGAAGAATAAATTACGTGGTCAACGATTTTCAACCCGAGAAGAAGCCGTTGAGGCATTCAAAAATCATGTTTTGGAGATACCGTCTTCCGATTGGAAAAAGTGCTATGAAAACTGGTTTCACCGAATGCAAAAGTGCATTGATCATCATGGCGAATATATTGAAAAGCAATAAAACCATATTTAACATGATAGTTATTTTATTTTATTCCGGATACATAAATAGCAGCCCTCGTAGTTATTTGAAGAATGGAGAAATTCAAATCTATCTTTCAGATAGTGAGGAGAGAAGGGATTGAAAAGAATAGAATAGAGAAGAAAAAGGATATGCGTATTCCGACGAAGACGAATCGGAAGCCATTTAAGCTTTTAACGGAAGGGAGACATATGATCATATTTACGGAGGCCAAATATAAGTCTAATACAAAAATTTTGTAAACGCTCGAGCTTGTTAAGCTGTTCCTCAGTGAGATCCAGATAACAGGCATCGGCATAGTCTAGTACGGGATGTAAAAGCGATTGTGCAAGCGCAGTCTTGGTGGACGTAGGCAAAAAGTTTCGTAGTCTCCTTAGTGAACCAGCTGACGCAAACAACTTCCGGCTGGTTAGTTCAAACTGAGCCTTCCATGAAAAGTTGCGGTCAATGATGATACCTAAATTCTTAACGGTTTCGCTGTATGGGATTGCTATTCCGTCAAAGACAACTTGTGGGACAGTGGACCAATCAATTTGGCACGCACAATCAGCCGGCTTCGTTCAATCCTTGGTTAGCACTCGAGTAAACTCGGGTTTGTTCAGTCGCTCACTAGGCAGGCATGGAAATGAATGCTTTTTTAAAATAATTTTCATTGAAATCGACACTTATTTTCTGTAGAATTTTGACGTTATTATTTAACGTTATAACAAGGCTCTTTTCAATTTATTTTTATAATTACCATAAAACGATTTTTAGTATTTTATTTGTTACATGCTATGAAACAAGCTTATGGCCCACCTGATGTTAAGTGGTAGCCTATAACAGAGAATTGCCTCGTAGGTCACGCTTGCTAGAAATCTGCCCTATGATGCACTGCCTTGCGTCCATCAACTTGAGGCATACAGATGTTAATCCACATGTAACTGTAATTTTACGGGCAACCATACCCTTCAAACCGAAATACAGCAATGCAATTTGGCGACAGAAATAGGTATGGTGGTAGTACTTCTCCGAGCGAGCGCATTCAAAAGGAACTCTACTACTCTTCGACATAACAGTGAAAAGCTATATAATGCAAGTCTAACTATAAGACAATTTAGAAAAATTGTTTTGTTCATTTCTGTTCACTCTCTGTTTTGAATGTTGATGTGTAATGGTAATTGTTGTTTTATTTTTCTTATTTTTAGTTGACATTCCTTGTGACATAAATAATGATATGATATAAGCTATATTTTATTGTTAATTTTATTACTGTGGCGTCATCCTCGATACCGAGTACGTCCCTACTAAGCACCTACCTGTAGAAACTCTGTGACCTACCAACCCAAAGCAAGATTTGAACTATTGTGCGCGCCAAGAGTGAGACGAGACACCCCGATACTCCTACCTTACTAGAAACGATTAACGGTCGACTATGGACGGAATGATACAGTACCGAGTAAAAAATCAAAGAAATAGAGGAATCATTAAGAGGAATCAGATCGGATGGCGGAGTCGGAATAAGTGAATATATTCACTTTGAGGTATAAAGAGTACCCATGACTGGACTCTTGACTAGACTCTAGACAGCTTGCATGAATAAATTGACATTGACAAAGACATGTATGTGAATTGAGTAAGTGACACTTTTGCTGCTATAAAAAAATTACATTTGAACGTAATTTTTTTATTGAACATCTCGCACGCTAGTTATGAAGGAAGAGACGAAGATTAGGTGGACACACCTTGAAAGTAGAGATAAGTTCAGCAGGGCGTGGATGCTCATGTCGGGTCATTAGCATTTTTCTATGTGGATATGCAGGTAAGGCTCTCATACTATAAGTGGGAGGCTACCATCAGATGAGCCGTAAGCCTGTTTCCCCACAAATAAAATAAAAAAAGTGCTCTGTCTGACCGTTGTCTGACACACTACACTTGACTTGACAATGAGTGTTGATTCACTTGACAACCGCTTGATTTGCTTGGCTTGGCGTTGGCTGTCATTGCCGCCATTTTTGTTCGTTTTTGTAACGTCGGAAAAATAGTTGGTTCGATCCACAAAAACAAAGTTTTCCTCTGAATACAAAAGAACTGCAACGTGCAATTTGATACTAAATCATCGTCAGGTAAGTCCACATTACTTTTTATATTTATTGTGAAAATACTTAACAGTTTAAACTGTTCGTGGTTCGCGTTATTTTATCGATTTTCTACAGCCGCAGCCGGCCTGAACCAGTTGTTACGAACGTATATTTTCCCATTGCACTCTGAAATCTATAAAAAACGCGTGTATGAAAGGTTATTACCTAAGTACATGATACAAATACATAATCAAATGTACATATCCTTACTTTCCTCACATCACTCAAGCAAACCAATTAGTAAGGTAGTAACATCAAATTCTTGCTTCTGGCAATGGATAAGCATCGCGAAGTTAAAACGTTCCATTTAGCACATCTACAGTTTAAGATAATAAGCAGCAGCTAGCTTAGCTGATTAGTATGCCAGGAATACATGACATACTATTAAGCAGCTAAGACATGTATTCCAAACTAACCTAACCTCTTTCAATATGATCAGCAAACTGTGACTTAACATTTTAAAAGTATGTACCTAGTTAGCATTGTGTGTAATACATGCATACTTTGTAACCTTAGTTGGTAGTTTTTGCATAAAGTCAGTTTATATTTTTTTTACAATGCTGTTAAAATCTATCTAATAAAGTATTCAAAAGAAGTTTGTACAAATTTTAAGTATAACAAATTTTATCTATACTGCATTATATAGGTAGTAAAAAATATCAATCAAAAAGCATTTCCTTCCTGTATCACTACGATAAAATTTGCTCCGAATCTATTTTTAAGAACTTCATGGATGCATAGTGTGAGGCAGTCAATTTATATTGATCCTCACTGACAGATCAATATTATTTGGCCTGTATCCTAGTCAATCATTTGAATGACGACATCACAAAGTCACAGTTCAGTGAACTATGAGTAATATCAATTCAGTAAGTTTAAAGTAAAGGTCCTCAAAGGCATGCTGGAAGAAAACTCTTCTTAGGGTTAAGCTTGCCTTTGTACATGACCTCTATTTCTGTATTTTTACATTTATTTTCGTGTGTACAATAAAGAATATAGTAAAGAAATCTAAAAAAAGTTAGCCAGTAGTGTAGCTTTATATGCTATTCTTTAGCTCACACCTTGTCAAGTGCGGCCTAGCTTTATCAACAAAAATAACAATTACTTAACAAAAAATTTTTGTAATATGTATTAATTATGTTATTTTTAGATCTTTTGTAAGTTACTTATTAGTGCTTAATTAGCTTATTTTATGTCATTCCTCACATTTTAGCATGCCCCAGGATGGCTGGTAGATTATACTTCAGTTTTAAGCCCTCCTAGCACTGTTCTGCTATGTGTGAAAGTATTAAATACATAAATAAATTAAAAATACACGAAATGTAACGAAAGATTTGTTTATAAAGCTCAGTTCACATGCCTATAGTACATATTTTACTTGTAATACCTACATAAGTTCTTATCTATTGTGTTGTACCAACATTTAATATATTTAGACATGACTAAAGGCAGGTGCCTATATACGTCGGTAACCAGCTACGACTCGTTTCTCCTTGAAAAAGTGTCAAACTAGTGTCAAAACTTTGACATGTTTTCAAGGAGAAACGAGTCGTAGCTGGTTACCGACGGATATAGGCACCCGCCATAAATGTTCATGAGGTAATTCTGGTTGTTACTTACTTAGGTATATCATTATAAACAAATTAAACACACTCACAATTATACGCTTTCAAAGTTATGTCTACTAATTACATGTAACATATTTTGTTGGCTAGCTAGTCATGTCATAATGATGTATTTTTGTCACAAAACAATAATCATTGTTCTTTACTACAGCGTTTGAATATGTAATTTTCGACAGGTTTATCATACCTCTAATAGTCAATAGAATTCCTGTGATTAAGTGTAGACCACAATTTATTGATCGAGCGAAGCGAGATCTCTAAATCAACTTGGGCAAATCGGCGTTGTATGTTTGTTTGTTTGTCCGAGGATAACTTTCGAAGCGTTGATCCGATCATCGTGAAATTTGATACATAGGTAGGTAGTGACGGCACAATTTTGGTGTGACTAAATGAACTAAAAATGTGGGGGGCTTGTTGAAATATTGGGGTTCAAGAGCGGTAAAAAAAAATTAAAATGAGACTATTAGGTCAAGTGGGACGTCAAATGAAAGGTCTTCATTAGTACATTTAGACTCCGTTTTTATTTTTAGTAAAGTCCATATAGTTTTTGAGTTAATTGCTATAATAAAAACTGAACTTTTACAAAATTTACAGGGTACACCAATAACCCCACAGTGCTGTATTTTGATGTGTAGCTTAAGTGACACAAATATAGGCAAATGTCTGAAATCCAGAATAACTGCAATCTGTATCCCAACAAAATAAAAAAATGTAATCACATAACATGAATGAAATTAAACTGTAGGTCAAGTTAATTGGTTATTTATTCGCACTATTTTGATCAATCGTCAAAGATTACAAATAATATTTTTTGTTTTAATCGGAGACTAGCGAGATCTCAGTTCGGGGCGAACCACTAGTTTAAAACATTAGGATCATTTAAGCTGAAGAACCGACAACCGATGGGGTAAACGAGTTCCTGAGTGGAGACCGCGTCTTGAAGCGATGAGTTTAAAAAAGCAGCAGGCAGAAAGTGGATGAGAAGAGCCGAAGACCGGGCTCAGTGGTACAAACAATATTGGGAAAGGCCTATGTCCAGCAGTGGACTAATGTAGGCTGATTATGATGATGATGATTAGGTGTACGCTTTTCTAACAAACTCCCAAAAATTGACAATTATTAAATTTAAAAACGTTATTAAACAAAATCTTTATAAAAAAGCCTACTCTATGATATCGGATTATTTGACTGATATAGAAGCTTGGGATTGAAATTGCTCTAAATCGTTCAAAAATGTTACAGCTTTTATGTTATGTTGCCTTTCTTTCCTGGCTTGGTCGCGAAGGAACAGGCAGTAAAATCGACGTTTCAAAGTGATCCTTGTGATTTTAATGAATAAAAAGACTGAATTTGAATTTGGTCCATATTCTACAATTTCATGTGTCAATTGAGACTACAACTATGTAGTAGATTTTTTATACAATGAAATTATACATCTTATTCTTTTGGACAGATAAATGAAGGTGACGTTTCAAAGATTATTGCTTGCATTAGCAGCAAGGCGGTTGGTCATGATGGAATCGGTTTAAAGCTGCTATCTCCGATACTTGAACAGATCCTTCCATATATCACACATATTATTAACTTTTCATTAGCTAGTAGCAATTTCCCTACTATATGGAAGAAAGCTTTCATCATACCCATTCCCAAAAAGTCTAACATAACTGAACTTAAAGACTTTTATTATCGCCCAATATCTATTCTCCCTTTCCTCTCTAAAGTTCTTGAAAAAGTTGTGCATCGCCAGCTTTCATCTTTTCTCCATAGTAACAATCTTCTTAGTCCGTTTCAGTCAGGCTTTCGCCCTGTACACAGTACTTGCACTGCCTTTATTAAAATTACAGATGACATCAGGCTTGCTATTGAAAACCGTAAACTCACTCTTCTTTCCCTGTTAGACTTTAGTAACGCGTTCAACTGTGTGGATCACGATATTTTGCTGGCCGTCTTACGCTCTATTAATCTTTCTCAGTCTTCTTTAACTTGGTTCGGCTCATATCTCTGCGGACGCGAGCAATGTGTTCGTATTAATGATCTGTCCTCTGACTGGTGTAAAATCGAAGCAGGTGTACCTCAAGGAGGCGTTCTTTCACCTCTCCTCTTCTCTATTTTTATTAACACTCTGGTATCGGTAATACATCACACATCCTATCACCTATATGCCGATGATGCCCAGTTATATCTCAGTTGCAATCCCGATGAAATTCTTTTTGGAATTGAAAAGCTCACTAACGATCTAATCGCTGTGTATGACTGGACACAAAAATTTGGGCTACTTATTAATCCCAACAAGACGCAGGTGATAATAATTGGTGGTAACAGACAGATTGTCAAGATTAATCATAACACTCTTCTTCGGTTAAATAGAATAAAATTCCACTGCAGTTCTGCAAGGAGGTTAAGAACTTGGGCCTATTCATTACTCATAATTTGTCATGGGACCAACATATTACCCAGATTAGTAGGAGGATGTATGGTACTATGCATACTCTGAAACGCTTAAAAAAATTATTTCCCCAATCTACGAGGACCATACTGGTTAATGCGTTACTCTTACCCATCCTAAATTATGCAGATGTATGTTATCCCGATGCTACGGAAGAGCAACTGAACAGGTTGGAGCGTCTGCAGAATTTGTATTCGCTATATCTACGGCCTACGAAAATATGACCATGTCTCGGTATTTCGTCAGCAGCTAAAATGGCTTGACATCAGAGCTCGTCGAGATGCCCACATGCTATCCCTCCTGTTTAGTATTCTTCGCAACCCACTATCTCCCAGCTACCTCAGAGAGCGATTTACGTTTGTATCAACTGAGGACAGAGCTGTGCGATCGTCTCGTCGTTTCCAATTGATTACTCCACAGCATAACACGGCTACTTACTCTGACTCTTACACCATAACCGCTACTCGTCTCTGGAATAATATGCCACCAAATTATTTCGAGGCTACTTCAGTGGAAGCATTCAGATTGAAAATCTATAGGCACCTTCTCGGTCAAACCGACCAAAAATGAGCAACTTAATCTTCCCTTAACACTTCTTCTATTGTTATGTATGTATGTATTTTTATTTGATAATGGTATAGTTTAGTATATGATATAAAGTAAACTACTCAAAATAAAATAGGGCCCACCCAATAAAATATGATTTAAATTAAAATAAAAAAAATACGTACTATTTATTTCAAGTTTAATTTTAGAAATAGGTTAACACATTCAGAATCATTAAAAAAACATTACAATGCCTTATTTTTGCCAAAAAAATCGTCAAGAAATGCGCGTTTTACACATTAACTTAAAATTACACGGTTTTCCAAAACAACACGTTGAAGACACGAGCACATTTTTTTTTAAACATGTTCTTAGGGTTGTTTCAATGCCTTATGTTTGGTAACGCGTAGGTCCTCCCCTATTGCGCACACACTCTCTGAGTCGGTTCGGAACACTCTCTATAAGGTGGATGACGTTTTCATCTGGAATTTGCTCCCAACACACTTTTAAAGCAGCTATCAACTCCTGTCGGCTATGAATTTCAGTGTGGTTGTCTTTAAGGCTTCTTTTCAACTGGTCCCAGATATGCTCGATCGGATTCAGGTCCGGACTCGTGGCAGGCCAGGGTAGAACTGCGATACCAGCTTCGGAGATTGCACTTTGGGTCACTCTGGCATTATGAGGGCGAGCGTTGTCTTGCATCAGAATAAAGTTAGGGCCTACTCGCTGTGAATATGGGATCACATGAGGTCGGATGACATGCTGAACATAGCTGGCGGCCGTTACATTGCCCGCATCCAAAATCACTAGCTCGCATTTGCCCATTATGCTAATCCCACCCCATACCATAATACTGGGTCTACCAAAGCGGCCAGTTTCACGAATTCATGGTTCTGTAAAACGTTCTCCTGGTTGTCGCCAAACTCGTACGCGTCTGTCATCATTAAAAAACTTTACTTTAGATTCATCTGTAAAAAGCACTGTCCTCCAATTGTTCATGGTCCATTCGAGGTGATCACGTGTAAACCTTAATCGCGCTGCACGGTGGGCTCTGGTTAATTTGAGCCGAACAACTGGCATTCTGGAGCGTTGTTGGTCTTCATGAAGTCTGTTGCGAACAGTTTGTTCACTCACTCGCGTTCCAGTGGCGTCACGTAAGCGGTTTCTCAATATGCGTGCAGTTACAGTTCGATCGCGACGTGCAGAGAGTCGGATGTATTGGTCTTCTTGGGAGGTTGTCGCTCGGGTTCTAACTGAACCACGCCTCCTACTCACACTACCTGTCTCTTGAAAGCGTTCCCACACATTTCGAATAGCTCGTCTTGACACACCTAAGCTTGAAGCTACCGATCTTTGCGAATATCCCTGCTGAAGCAAAACAATGGCTCTAGTCGCGTTTTCCGTGTCCATGTGATGTCGAGAACCAGGCATTGTTTATGCAAACAGTAATGTAATCGATAATTAAAGGTAAGGTTACGATAACTTCTTCGTTAGACACAACAAACCCCACTGAGCAACAATGTAATAGCACTCACAGATTCTGCGGTATATCGTAAGATTTTGTTTCTTGTCTACCCACTTAAGAACTACCCTAAACTTGGCGTGTAAGTGTTAATTTATGATCAGTAAATATGCCTACTTAACATTTCCATACATCAGTATGCCAACAACTCGCAAAAAAAAATGTGTCAGGCAAAATATCGAAATATTTTAATCGAAATAGCATAGGTACATACTACTTAAATAAACTACTCAAAACAAAATAGGGCCCCTATTTTGTTTTGAGTAGTTTATTTAAGTAGTATGTACCTATGCTATTGTTTTTAATCCTGTGCAAATTTTTCTTTAGTTCTCTTTCCTGTGCACTACCTACACATCTTTATCTACAATACACAAAGGTTATCTGGAAGAGAATGCTCTTTAGCATTAAATTCGCCTTTGTACTAGTTTTATAAGTGCAATAAAGTATTTTCAATCAATCAATCAATGAAAGAACTGCCAAAAATCTATTCAATTATAATCTAATTTTCTTGCAATCTTCTCATGGGGACATTAAAATAGAGTTTGGTGGCTTTGGGCTTGGCATAAATGCAAAAAAACCAGTGGCACTTACACCTTCTATATTATATTGAGCTATCTACCGGTATTGACATATCTATAGTAATATTATAAAGAGGATAGATTTGTATGTTTGTAACGAATAAAGTCAAAAACTACTTGTCGATTTCAAAAATTCTATAAGCATTAGAATGCCACATTATCCCTGAGTAACTTAGGCTTTTTGTCCAACTGCGCAGAAGGAGGGTAATGTTTTTATTGAAAAACTACGCGTGCGAAGCTGCGGATTGGTCAGCTAGTAGGTACCTTATATACCTATAAGATATTTTTCAGATTTTGCAAGCTCATTTAGATTCATGGTTATTTTTATATTGTCATTAAATGTATTTTTACCAGCATACAATAAGGCGATAATGTTAAGATTAAATAAAGATTAAGAGATTAATAATTAAATAAAGAGTCTATCTATCTAATCAACTATCTATCAAATTGTCGCATCCCATCGGGAGATGTTCCATAACATTTGCATAAATGAAAAGTCAAAACTGATGAGTAAGATATTTATCAGGCTAACTTAGACCTCATTCTCTGTGTTTACTAGACTATTGCCCAATAAATATTACACCGGAGTTCTAGATATTAAACTCCTGTCCCCCAGAAAAACCCATCGACATGACGGCTTCAGTCAATTCCCATCCGATACCATTTCTGTTATTTTCATAGTAAATCACTTAATAGCATACCATTACTTACTAAACATTACTTTTGACGATTATAAGTTACTTTTGTTTAATCATTAAATACTATTTCCCACCCTCGCGCTGTTACGGCCCAAGCGCGGTGATCTATCATAAAGTTGAACGAACAGATATAAAATCTCTTATGTAATTTCTCTAATGGAACAGGGAACCAGCTAGACTCGGGATGAGTTAAAATTGATATTGACGACCTCCGTGGTGCAGTGGGCGAATAGCCCGCTGAGACGCAGGAGGTAGCGGGTTCGATTCCCGCCGCGAAACAAATATTTGCATGATCTACAGATATATATCTGTAGATCATGCAAATATTTGTTCCGGATCTGGTTGTTTCTCTATATATAATATGTATTTACAAAAAAAATGTATATAAGTATTCTATCAGTTATCTGGTTCCCATAGTACAAGCTCTGCTTAGTTTGGAGCTAGATAGCGCTGTGTGAAATGTCAAGCAATATTTATTATATTTATTAAGTATAAGTTTCCACTTCTTAAGTAAACCAGCTTCGAACATATTTCGTTTTAATCATAGACATAATAGGATTAAAAAGAATACTTATATGTGTGAAATAAGTCAGCCCTATCCATTTAGAGCACCAATGGTTTAATGATTCTATTTAATATCCTATCGACGCTGTATGTCTATAGGGACTATTAACTTGGAGCCATTTATTGCTTCGCGTGCGTCCACCGGACTTATGACTGCTTTTACGGTTTACCTACGCTATTTAATTTAAGCGTACATGCAATACATGTATTGGAGAAAACGGGAATGTAATTGTCGCCTCATCCCTCTACCGGACGGTGGGTGGAGGGCCAGAGGGCGGCAGAACCGATACTCACCGCAATCGAAAGTAGAACGTAATCATTATCGGCGGAGTGGTGGGTATCGGGCCGGCAGGGGGCCGATGGACATGGTTCCCGCGGTCTGACCGTCAACAAACCGTCGCTCGGCAACTGCTCATGACATATGCATGAGAGCGGCACGGACGACGCCGCCGCCGCTTTAAATATACAAGGACGGACGGGGAAATGACCAGAGAGGCAAATACATAGAAGATGTCTCCGGGCCGGCGCGGCTGTGCCGTAGCGTGCGGCACGCCCCACTAGCCTCTCCAATTACACTCACGAAACGTCCGTCCGATACATTTCTTACTATTCTAGACTATTTTTGCCTCCTAACCACCGTGTCTCTTCATAAGTCATGAGACAGTCCCATTACAAAGTTAAATGCGTCATTGTAAATTCCCTTAACGTGGCACGCGAGCGCTCAATACAGAAATGGAGGCCTGTAATCTATATTTCAGGAGAGGCTTGGTGTTTCTGTAAATTAAATTGGAAGGGTCAGTCTTGGTGATTACTTTAAGACTCATGATGCATTCATGACATCTGATAAAGAGGAAGTGAAAAACGTCTGATAAAGAGCCTTAAAACAGGCAGTTACATTGTCCTGCCGGCAATGCCAAACTAATAGACCGAGCAATGTTGGGTGATTGCCCGAAGGAAGTAGGCACATACGTTTCCGCCAATAATCTAATGCCTCTGCAGATTTTAGTAGCTCTGTCATCTGTCAAGTTTTAAAATATCAATAACCTTCTTGAAGAGGTTGTAATAGTGAGGAAATTATTGTTAACACAGGCAAGATTTCACCCACTTCTGAGTGAGTTACGTACGTAACAGTAATTGCTGGTTCACATCGTTTTCTTTCATTGCGTATTGGTCATAGTCGAATGGATGCTTTGAAATAGTAAGTCAGCGATAACGCAAAATACCCCTCTGTTTTAGTAGAAGTGGCGCAAAGAAGTTATGATCGATAGGAGCATCAAATATTCAGGCACCCCTGGCCTACCGGCGGCGGCGGCTAGCGAGGAAACGGAATGGATAACAGTTGTCTGAAAGGCCGCAAGGGTTCTTCAATTTCCCCCTATTCCTGATTATACCTCAGGATTATACATTCGCTGTTTTCAAATAATAAGTGACATTTCAAGTAAACTGACATGCAATATGTTTGAAGAATCTACTAAAACTTGCGAGAGTCACATGAAACGAACTCAACCTGAAAATGATACGTTTCCGATAACGATATACAATCGGGTAATATACCTACTGTGGGTAAGCTGAGAATCTAGCCGTAGCCACCCAGTACCGGTATACAGCTAGACAAGGAAATTCCTCGGTAGACAATTAGTAGAATATCGTAATAATGACCCCAACCCAATTATAGAGCATTTTAAATTAAATACAAATTTTACCGACTTTATCCACCAATGGAAAGGCTTTTTCTTAAAAGCATATTTTTATTAAAATATACATTTGAACAAAATAGTGTAGTGTTGTTTCTATGGTTTCCTAGTCTATGTACAGTATTTTCTAGAAAACACTATGGCAAAAAACTTGTCGAGAAATTGTGAAACTGCCTTGCGTAAACATCAGAAATAAAATACGTCTTTTTACAGTATGATGTTTCTATGGTTTTTGTTGTAAACTTTTCTTCTGAATTCACAGTTAAACTTTTGAAGAACTTTTGATTGATGAAGGCAACGTGCTGAACCCAACAGGCAAAGTACGGACGCGTTGTTATATTACTGGGGATTCGCCCCGAACTAAGATCTCGCGAGTCTCCCCTAAAAACACAAAAAAAATATATTATTTGTAATCGTTGGTATTAAAATGGTTCTACGAAATGAATTACCAACTAATTTGACCTGCAGTTTCATTCAAGCTACAAGTAACGGGAGTTCATGTTAATTGGTTTCACTTTTTGGGGGTAATAATTGCAGTAATTCTGGTATTCAGACTTTTCCCTATATTTGTGTCACTAAAGCTAATAGCATACCAAGTTTCAGTCACGGTGTACCCTGTGAATTTCGTAAAAGTTCAGTTTTTATTATGGCTAATATAATAACATAAAAACTACAAGGTATAAACTAAAAATAAAAACGGGATCAAAACGTACTGATAAGATCTTTCATTAGACCGCTTAGTCTCATTTTGTTTTTTTACCCCTCTTAAGACTATACCTCAGCCCAAACTCGAATTTCACCCCCGCTTCTCCGCACGCCGCTACACGCCGTCTCGCCGTGGTTCATATGTTTGCCGGTTTTTTTATCATTCAGTCCCTTCATTATCTTGTTGTGCTTATTTCTCATTACTGCGTCTTTACAAAAACCAACTAAATAAAAAATTCTACCTAAGAATTACGTGTTCGTTTGGAGCGACAAGCGTCACGGGTACCCCGTCTGAAAGCCGAGGCCAGACTGAATCGCGAAACGGGCGTCCGGAGCGAATGGTTTCATTAGTGCAAAACTTAGATATTTTCATTTTATGGTAAAATCAAAAGGTATTTTGAAAATTTAAAACACAGGTGCCCTTATTTATGTTGTGTAGTATTACTGTATAAAGTTTCAAGATTTATATTGTAGTATTCATCGCATAAGAACGGTTTTAAGATAAATTTGGATTCATCTTTGGATTTTTTTTCTATCGAGAAAGTTTTACGGAATCGTGTTTTCACAACACAGTCGCTCTAGCACATATCCTTAACTATAACATATATGAATTACAAATTGAAAACACAAAATTTGTTGAACAAAACATTGTTTCAAAATAAGCGATTTATCGTCTCCCCAGGTATAGTGCGCCCTTAACCAATATCTCAACAACCCCTACATATTTTTAGCTCATTTAGTCACACCAGGATTGTGCCATCACTACCTACCTTTATACCAAATTTTACGATGATCGGATCAACGCTTCGAAAGTTTTCCTCGGACAAACATACATACATACAACGCCGATTTGCCCAAGTTGATTTGGAGATCTTGCTTCGCTCGATCAATACTACTTTTACGGTTCGTAGAACATTATCAAAGAACACTTAATATTGCTGATATTATCCTAGAGTACGTGTGCTCTTCGAGCATGAAATCAGTCCTATTGCTTTGTACCAAGTGGCAATCGAAACCATGACATGAGAAGATGCCATATTGCTCTCGCGCGAGATAACTATCTGTTGACTCGGCCGCATTTTGTACTTTCTCAATAAATGTTTTGCAGGATCTGTCGTAAAACAAACTTGAACATGACATAAATAATTTGAAAGGGGAAGGAAACCAATCGGTTTAACATTAATATTTACCGATTTCGATTGTACCAAACATGTCGTATTTCCCTTTGACTTTGATCTTAAACTTTGAAGTGTCACATTGGACGATGCTGTTTGAAATAACAAGGTGTTTCTCGGCAGAATCCATAATCGAATTTTCCCTTTGCAAAAGGGCTTGCGCTAAAAACCCCTATCAATAATAGATTAGGTCCTTTCCGACCTTTGCGCAGACTTCGTTTACTAAATGTTTTTAAATTTATCGCGTAAGAAGCGTTTTAGAAAAATAAAAGACAATGCGTTTCCTTTTCCACGATTGGTACCTTACCGCCTTACCATGCATATTATAATATTATATTTCTAATTAGTAAGTAATGTAGTTAAATTTATCTGTTGTATGTTCTGTTGTCAAAATAATGGATTGGGGCAGATGTAGCGCTCCGCTAAAAAGAATTGGCTTTTAATATAAAAATTGAAAACGTAACGCTGCAGGAGTAGGTCATCTAATATGCTTTGAAATGCTTTGATGGATAACGACATCGCCGTATCATTTAAACGCGGGAAGGTAGAAAACTAGCATTGATTACATCTGTGTGTTCCCTGGTGCACGTGGTGGTGTCGGCGCCGGATTGTCGCTGGGCCCTGCGCCCCTCTCCGAACCCCCCATTGTCCACTTCTAGCGTGTCTCAAGCAGCTATCACCCGCCGGGTTCCCACAGCTTTCTGAATATTTCAGTGGCTAGCCCCCCAGAAAATTATAGACTTCTTGTCAAGTCCTCGGGCCCACAGCAATTACTCCGTTTGATATAATATTCCGTGGAAAGAAAAGCAATTGGTACTGCTATTAGGTCAGCGCTGCATGATTGTCGACATTTGTTTCTTTCCCACAGAGCTTCTGGTATTATTTTGCACCTGATACCTCACACGGCCGAGCGCCGAGGATATTTTTACAAATCTATATACAAAGCGACACATTACGCAACTCTACGAATACTACAAAAAAGTTATTCGCAGATTTTTAATAAAGAGTAGTTAGGTACTTACAGTATTAGGCAATAAAGTTAAGTAGGCAGTTTTGTAATCAAATAAAATAGTTTGCCTTGGCCGCGCTACAGTTGTTCTATAACTCTTATCTAATGTAGAGCTGTCTGTTAAAACCTTCAAGAGATAACTATTGTGAGAAAAGTAAATGAGGAATAATTAATTTAGATCTGAAGATTTCAATTAACGTTCTGCATACGAAACAGGAACATAATATCAAAATGAAAAGTCCGTTTATGCAGGTATGTACTTAATGTGTCTTATTATTTCTCATAGCAAATAATATACGTAGTGCATTTGTGTTGTTGTCCAGTTGCCATGCCAACGATTGTCTTCTACGTTGCTTCATCGGTAGGCTATTAGCTATTGACAAATACCCTCGGAACATTAAAAGTTATGTGTGCGGCATACATATGCTTTTATGAAATGTAGTCCAAACAGTGGTATCGCGCTCGTTTGATCGCCATCACCGCCAGGGCCTTATCTAGGGAGAATATAGGGTACTTTAATTACTGATGGTGTCATTGGTACGATTTAGATGCGTTGGTGCTTAGATGCCTTTAGTTGAAGAAATATTCAGCGAATGCCTTTAGTTGAAGAAATATTCAGTAAATGAAATTCGCTAGGGCTCTTGTGAAATATTTGAGCTTATAATTTTAGTTACACAGTATCAACAATCTTCGACAAGGCGTGCACATGGAAAGACTTTGTTGGAGGAAGTCAAAGTGTTTGAAAAAATCGCTTCCTCTGAACCCCCCTCTGAAAACGTTCATGTCCCATTATCCCCATTATCCATATGTACTGGGCACGGCTCTGGCCCCACGAATATTTGGATGGCATGTTGATGAAGCGCGTTCGCTAGAAGTCATTTGTTGTATTTGGTCATACGAAAAAACTATGATTTGTCGTGTTGTTCAATCTGAACCGCTTTTATAAATTGTTTTATAATTGGGTACCATTGACCGTGATTTGACACAGATATTTGACGAATTTTTACGTACCTACTTTAGTAGGCTTTACTACTGAAGCTAGTTTGTGAAAATTATTACCTACAGTAGCAGGTGAGAAAACAAACCTGGAGACTTTTTCTAGACGCCTTGCCTCGAGAGGAACAAACGCATTCTCTTCGTGAATGAAATGTGTTTAAGCAGGGTGGCTGACCCTGATTTTAAAGACAACTGGAAAGGCCTTTTTTCAGCCGACTACCGAGTCCTACGTACTAGCTTTTAAAAAATGCCACCAACGATCACCTAGCCGATTTTTGGTGTTGCTATGCATCTAGCACACCATAATAATTGTGTATTTTACTAGTTCTGTAAAACTTTTAAAGTAAAGACTCATACCAAGTTTGACATGACATAGGCATAATATTAATATCGAAGGTTCGGGCGGTCAATTTGTTAAGTGAAGTTATAGGTGAGCATTAACGGGCCCTAACGACAAACTCGCATGCTATTGCCTCCACCTCAGATATTATTTCGATTGTACTCTCGTACTAATCACCTAATGAACTTAGCTGATATAAAAAAACAATAGCAATTAAGCCTGAATGGTCCTTTTACAAATAGTTCAATAAATCAAACACGTCGAATTTATATTTTATCTGTTGGTACACATTGTATTCGTCATCATGGGGATAAATACAACGCGGTCACATTAACTAGACGCTTGACCATGTGACGTCATTTTGGCGCTCAGTACGGTGTGGAAAAAAAACCGGCCAAGTGCGAGTCGGACTCCCGCACGAAAAGGTTCCGAACCATCATCTATAAAAGACAAGTTTCTACCTGTTTATTAAGATCGAGTAAAAATTGCTTAAAATTAAGTTTGTTAAACGAATAAAAAATATTTATTTATATAACTACATATTCCGTGAAAATTTAAGGTGTCTACCTGTTACCGTTATTAATATTGAGCATAAAAATAGGAAAAACATACATTTGTTGTATGGTTACCCAATTAATATTCATTTATTTGGCATTTTTCGCATGCTGCCCGTACTGACACTTGCTGGGCGAGAAAAGGGAATGCGGGGGGAAGCGGGCGGGGACCCGCATTCCAGCGATGCGTCGAGTTAATGTGACCGCGTTGTATATTCATTTTTACTCATTGTGTTACAATTAAAAGATATATATTACCAGCTGACCCGCCCGCGGCTTCGCACGCGTGGTTTGTCAATAAAAGCATTACCCTCCTTCGCAGTCAGGTTAAAAGTTGCCATTGTATCAATTTCATAATAATTGGTCCAGCCGTTTTGTCTTGAAAACGTAACGACAGAGAGACAGATTAACTATCGAATTTATAATATTAGCAAGGATTCTAATATAAACGATAAGTAACAAAAACAGTTTGTCCGTAACACATATCTTTTCTAGCTCTGAAAAACTATTTTTGTAATGGGAAAATATATAATTCGGAAAGGGCACATAAATGGGTCATTGACATATTAAATGTAGATATATTAGCGTGAACGGAATCAAATTCTGTTATTTTTAAACAAAGGCTCTTTTCATCTTCCTTTTATTAAACAATTACTTCAATTAATTAAAAGCACAAGGCGCCCGAGGGTCTTTCTTAATTTTAGGGAAAACCAATCGTTCAACCTGCTCCAATTTGTGTAGGGCACAAAAGACTGGACTCGATCCCAGGGAATCCAGTAAATTTTGTGTGACGCTTTATATCACACATCTTTGAACTAATACTGCTACCTACTGTTATTTTATTAGAGAAGCATATATATATGTATATATATATAACCTCACAAGTTGCCATATAACACTAAGTTGGTTTTAGGGTTCCGGACCAAAATGGTAAAACAATACTAAAATATTTTGGTTTTAATTAATGTTTATTGATAAAGGAGCCAAAATGGCGGTGGTTCAACAAAATAGGTCAAGTGGTGTAATATGTAAGAGGGCTTAACTTATACATTACAAAACCATTTATTAATTATTTTTGATGTTGTATAGTTTTGGAGTAAAGATGACCCAGTGCCACTGAATTGCAAATTGAATAAAAATACATAGAACTTCTAAAAAGAAGTTAAAACTCTAACCAAGAGGTTGCATGTGAAGTGGTTGGATAACATAGCGAGAGGTTGCCTAATTTCGGTAGCTTTGGCGGTACCTTGGTCGACGGAGACATAGGATGTCGTCTTGCGGCGTGACTTGTTAAGCCGTCGTTTCCGGAGCACAACGAGAGAGGATGGTGGTATTGATGGGGCGGCGTCCTCTGCGCATGTGCTCCGCTGGCGCCCTAGAGTCTCGGGGGTGCCGTACTTAAATCGCGCACAGCCCCATCGAAGTCAGTCCTTTCGCGAGCCTCACCCTGGCAAGACGAACAATTCCCATAAATACTAGGAGTTCGCGCTCATCATTTATAATGTAGGTTACATTTTAAATTAGACAAAAAGTGCAATGTTTGTATCAATAAAATCTCTGATAGCAATCTCTATTGTTTTAGGTGTAGACCGCCTTGGCCTGTAGGCCTTGCCATTCCTGATAATTGAAAGCGGTGAGTTGCAATTATTTTTCTTAACTTTTGCGCAATTTAATCTACATACGACGTTTTATTCTTAACCAAATCATTTTCTACCGTTTATTTGCTGCACTAACGTTTTAGTTAAATTATGACGTGTTATTCATTCTATCATATGAATAAGTTTCTGAAATACTCTGAAAGGGTCGATTACTTAAGATTTAGTTGTAAGTACGAGGTTTCGGGTCAAAGAAACCATGCTGTATCTGGGTAAAGAAACGAAACGCAGGTGAGACAGCTGGTTGTGACATTTTGAGCGTCGAATGCTTGACTTTTTTAGTACATTTTTTGTGCGCGGTGGTTGCTTTAGGTAGTTCGTCTTTGTGCTTGGAACACCTGCCGGGGCGGTGCGGCTTCGGCCTCGATCCAGTCCGGCCTATTCACACACTCAGCTTAAACTCGTCTAAAGTAGTCTTTAACCTGATTCTGAGTACAATAACGGCTCCGCGATGGAAATAATATCGATATGCCATTATGCTCTCCAAATAAAGCGACCGAACTGCCTTGAATTGCTGTCATATGAACATTAAAGATAGGCTCACGATTCCCCATCGTGGATATCTTCAGTCAGTTCTTTTATCAGTCGGTTGGTACACAAATTGGTTAGGATGTATTTGACGAGTGGAAAAATCCAATTGTGCACGCCCGGGCTTAAACCCACGACCTACATTCACTAAGACAATAGCTTAAATTAATTTAACGCGCTTCCTCATCGACAACTGTCCAAAACATTTAAAATGTTTGTATAACGCGCTGATATCGACAAACCGACGACATATATACTATTTGTTGGCAAAATGATGAGAAAACTCGTGTGATTCTATAGTGAGAAGACTTCTATTCATCATAGCAGAATGAGACGAACGATTACGTGTTCCATTCCCTCTGCGGTACAAACTCTGCGTTTGAATTAGCAAATACATATATGTACTCGGAGTTCTCGATACTTACATTAGAGGGAATCTAAGTTTGGGGTCGGGAGTACCTATGTCTTTAGCCATCTTCGGCCTGATGCGGCCTGCACCCAACGGCTCCCAGAAACCTTCAATCTAGTCGTCTTTTCATCTAGTGGGGGCCGTCCTACCCTGCGCTTTCCAGTGCGTCGTCCACACGAGAACCTTCCTGCTCCAATGGCCATCTGTTCTTCGAGCTATGTGGCTCGCCAACTGCCACTTCAGCTTACTAATCCTCTGAGCTATGTCAGTGACCTTAGTTCGTCTACGAATCCCCTCATTTCTGATTCGATCTCGTAAAGAAACACCAAGCATAGCCCTCTCTGTAGCATGCTGAGCGACCTTGAGCCTTCTTATGAGGCCCATAGTGAGCGACCACGTTTTTGTGATTAAATACACTGAACAAAGGCTTATCTTCAGGCACTGGTATTTTGAACGATAAGACGTCACGCAGTTTCCGAACGCTGCCCAGCCGATGTCTCCACTACGTCTCTGTTGGCTTTTATTAATTTAAAATTTGATAAATTTGCCAGTAATTAGTGGTTATATGAAGAGGCTTTTGCGTTTTCTGTGCCGTTCGCTAGACCCCACTTAGTAAAAGCTATTTACTTTAACTAGCTGACCCGCCCGCAGCTTCGCACGCGTGGTGTGTCAATAAAAACGTCACCCTCCTTCTGCGCAGTCTGGTAATAAATAGTATATGTCTCTATCTCGGTCATAATTTATCTATATACCAAATTTAATCGAAATCTTTTCAGCTTTTTAGTCGTGAAAACGTAACAAACAGACAGACAGGGTTTCTTTCGAATTTATAAAATTAATATGGATGGAAATTATTAAGAAATTTGTCAGTAATTGTTGTATGAAGAGGCTTTTGCGTTTTCTGTGCGGTCACAAGTTTAAAAACTAGTCCTACTTCGTAAAATTTTGAGCCGTACCAAAATACTGAAGATAACAAATTTTACTCAAAGGAAACATTCCTTTATTTTTAAAAAGGACCAAAACTGTATGCAAATATTTCTTAAAATGCGCTTGGCAAACAAGGGAATCAAACCGACTCTCTTTCAAAAAAATAACAGCCTGTACTTTTACGGCACCAATTGATAGGCATCTTAAGGATCAAATATTTCTAACAGACGTGATATCTTAAAATGAACGGAATATCACAAAATCTAACTGGGGCCTTAGCGACAGATTTTATGAGTAAAACCACTTGAAACTGAAGTGATTAGTAGAAACTAGCATTGTTGAATTATTGTAGACTAGCTGTTGCCCGCGACTTCGTACGCGTTACACTACTAAATGCTTAACTCGCTGTTGCAACTTACCACCATTTTTACCCCATGGGACCTAATTTTTGGGATAAATAGTAGCCTATGTGTTAATCCAGGTTATAATCTACGTACATACCTACTAATTTTCATTGAAATCGGTTTTTCAGCCGTTACGACGTGATTGAGTAACAAACAAATAAATAAACAAACATTCAAACTTTTGCATTTATAATATTAGTGTGATTTGCGGTATCTTCTAGTTAGCCAGTCGGGCCATAATGTGAATTGTGCTCTGTGTAATGAATTAGTTGCTGGGTTTATAAGTTTAGATTTGGTTGTCTTCCTTTAATTTAAGATATCATTCATGTATGTTCTATAGATATGATTCTTATGATTGACCCTACCGATTGGTACTACAAAAGTACAGGATGCTATTTTTTTATTAATGTCGATTCGAGTACCAGGCGTATTTTTAAAAAAAATTGTATGCCGTTTTGCTTCTTTTTAAAAATAAAGGAATGCTTTCTTTTGAGTAAAATTTGCTATCTTCAGTATTATTATTAGAGTACTTTCCCTGTAGGTACGGCTCAAAAATTCCAACCTGTATACTTTATTGACTAAAAAATTATAATAATCGGTACCAGACTACCCCAGCATACTTAACTAGTCGCAGGAAATTGATAAAGTTTGCCTTTGTTGAATCAGTCGCGCGTAGTAGCACCTTGGCACCGCTAATATACCGCGGGCTGCGAACTTGGATGTAGGCGGCACCTGCGATGTGTCAGTGACCTCGTTCACCTGCTGGGCAGACGCCCGGCATTAGCATATGCAGGGCTGGTTCTGACTGTCAAGGGTATCGGGAGACTTGCTACGAGGAAATTGCTTGGGGTAATATATCTGATTTTTAGAGTTCCAGGCCAAAATGATAAAAACGGAACCCTTATGGTGCGACTTTACTTATTCAAATTAGGTATTAATCAATTCTTTGTCAATGCAGCTATAATCTTAAGTACCTAAATGATTATTAAACAGAATACGTAATGCTTGTCTGTTTCTAGCACCTCCAAAATTATGGTGCAATGAGCTACTTAGATAAAGGCATGTAATTATGTACTATTATTGACGTAACCAAGAGTTCTACTGTGTCCCTACGGTAAAAAAAACTGTCTGAGCAACTACTGAACCTATCGGCTTGAAAGGAAAAGTTATAAATAATACTGACCTTCTTCTATCACAAGTAAAAAATAAGTGGCACTCCGGGATGCCAACAGAAGTGAAAACTTGAAGTACGTGTGTATTTTGGAATCGTCAGGAACGGTGTCGGTCGGTAACAGTGTCGCGAGTTCAATGGATTTTTTCCCATCTCAAAAATGCCTAATACGCCTAAAGAAGTGTTCACTTCAAAAATCAAAATTAAATACATTTTTATGGTCAAAAGAGCCTAAAAATGATGGGGGTCAAAATTTCAAAATAGTGTTTCTAGGTCAAGTGGGGTATCATATCAATGAGATTGATTTACACATTCCATTTTTTTTTTATTTTTGTTTAGTTTGTCCAGTTTTGGAGTTATGATAAAAAATGTCGAAAAAATACCGTACGGCGGGGCCCTTAAATCCGAAGTTGGCAAAGTGAAAAATCTGAAATTAATATAATAGCTAGATATAATATGCAAAGATCACAGAAAAATTATAACGAAGTCTCTATCTAGAACAGTTATTTAGCTATCTGTAGTTTTATTGTTTACCGGTCACATAACCAGATGCCGCTACTTAATTTACATAAATAACCCTATTTAATAATAAATAAATATGGCTGTAAATTTCACATAGCGCTATCTAGCCCCAAACTAAGCAGAGCTTGTACGATGGGAACCAGATAACTGATAGAATACTTATATACGTTTTATTTTGTAAATAAATACATATAATAAAAATATGTAATGTTGTTTAATTGTCTGAATGCTTTTATTAAATTAATTATACATATATTGTCTAAATTTGCGGTTTCTAGCTTTAGGGTAATTTAATTTTAATAAATGCTATACTTTTTTATCGTATTCTCATATGTTTGATTACAATCTAGTTCTAAAATTGTATGTCTGGTTTAATTAGTGCTAAGTGGATTGTAATCTGTTTTGTGGATTAATAAATAAAATAAATAATATATGGAAATATATCTAGACCCGGGGCAAATATCTGTAGATCATGCAAACATTTGTTCCGCGGCGGGACTCGAACCCGCTACCTTCTGAGTTCTCAGCCGGCTATTGGCCCACTGCGCCGCGGAGGTCGTCGATTATTTAGATTCGGTAACTTCGGTGCGCGAGTCTTACTCGTACTTCATCGGACTTGTTATTAGTCTAGTCTAGTAGTAGATGAGACACACAAATCAGATACCCAATTTGTATAAAATATGGTTAGGTTTTGCGTCATAAAACAAACACAGATGCATCACGTAGGCAGACGTCTGTGAATCTGTCGGTATCTTCGCAATAGGAATTTACATAATCACACGTATAATAGGCCACATAAGTTATGCATAATAACTTTGTGCACCTGAGTGCAGGTATTGGCTTAAACACGCCACCCTGGCTGCACCGCCGCCCTTAATCACATAGTTTTCAACTAACCTTTTACACGAACAACTGTTCGGAACTCGTTGAAATATATTGTCTAGTGTTTTCAACATGCAATGCCTTTTCAAATTAAATGCTGGAGGAACCACCACTAATCGGATAGTTAGTTGTTGCTAAACCATGCTTTTTGTTTAAAGCTAATAGTAAGCTAGTTTATGGCTACGAGAATAATATTCCAATTACATTGGGATATATTTATTATTATTACACATGTGGTCAACTTTAGAATGTTTACTTTTTAATATTTGTGAAACTTACGGATTTAAACAAACTCTACAATTTGAGACAAAAAATATTTGTTAATATTTGTATATCGGTAAAGTATTTAATTATTTGCTAGCTGAATTACTAAATATTTTAAATCTAAAACACTTATTATAATTCAACTGTATTGTTAGAACGTTGTGGGTGTTTTTGCGTATTTGCAAATTTATAACGATTAAATTTACAAAAACATACAAGAAGCTTGAACAGTTTTGTCAAGAGTTGCTTTTATTGGCCAGGTAAGATGAAGCGCGACGCGTACGGCGATGATGGGCCCTCCCAGAAGCGACAGCGGCAGACTGATGACGAGGTCACCTTCCTGATCCCCAGCAAGGTCAGTAAAAATAATAATAACAGCTACATGTTTTTTTATCATCATGCGGACATCCTACAGGCGCCGCACACGAACTCCGCCACGCGCCACAGCAAAGCTACGAAACGCCGCCACTGAGCTGCGGCCTGCATTTTTCGTACATTTTATATGAAATCACCGCACACGGTTGACGCATGAACGCACATATTGTGGCCGTGACGTCACCGACTGAAAGTGAAGGAAAAAATATAAAAAGTGGCCGCATTTAGCTTCCAAGTGGCTCGTGTGCGGGGAGGCTTACTTATAATGCAGACCCATGAGGATATGTCACAGGTAAGCCCAAACGTTACGTTTGAAACATGCGGTATTTTGCATAGTAGTTACTTTATGTCAAAGTTTTAAGAAATAAATCCAATCTTAAAAAGAAAAACATAAATAACTCTTACCATAAAATATCCACTCTCAGACCTTCTCATGTTTATTAAAATATGTAATTAATTAAAGTATTTAATGTCAGGTTGCCGGATCAATCATCGGGAAAGGTGGGGCAAATATATCCAAGCTCAGGAGCCAGGTCAGTATTCGATATTATAACAATTAGGCGAAGTAGCTAATTATCGTCTCAAATTACATAATAAACTATTTGTTATACGTATTATGAGTAGCTACCTTCGTGCTTTATTTAGGCCCATATTTGGGCGTACATATTAGTACTTAATTGGCTATTTCTCGAAGTATGTATGCAAGGTATTTCGATAATTCGAATGAGTAAAATAAATTGTTGACCTGCAATAGTTACATTCATCAGATTTATAAAGTTGAGTAAGTTGGTAATTAATTTATTTGAAAAAGTAATAACTCATATTTATTAATGATGTCTTTTAAAGTTTTTCACCACAGGTACGTCCACTACTCTCGTATTATCCTCTACGTGTCGGTACTGTTTATTTCCTCTGAAAAGACCCATTTTTGTACATTTTATGATAACTATATCACTTCTTGTAGAGATAATATGAAACTTTTTGAAGAAGAATGCGCTCCTCGATGGTTGTTGCTATCGAGGCTTGCACGGCGGCCAGTCCATGCGCTGTAGACAGAATAACCCCCCGGCAGCCAGTTACAGGTCTTTTCGCCCCCGAGACGCCCCTGTTGCTAGTAGCCGTGCCCCGTGTCTCCACCCACACCCACAGCCATTGACCATCTTCAGCCAGTCGATAAAAACGCGTCTTAAACGAATGTATAAGGTGAATTGGAGAGAAGATGGTGAATGGTGGGAGAGGGTGGTGAGTGGAGTCGCGAGGCCCGCCGCTACAGCGTGTCTTGGTTGCCGGTCCCGCCCTCCGGACGCCGCCGCCCCGCACCCGCCACGCCACGCAGTACAAAGCCTCTATAACAGTCCCAGATTGCCCCGGCCCCGAACGGTAAACTATATCGCAAACATCTACTCTCGAAAATTAAGAAAATATACCCGAGTGTAACGTTTACACTCGTCAACAGTCAGGAGTCGGACCGTGTTATTCCGCGTTAGACGCTTCATTCCAGTCCTCTCATCACGACATTCGACCGATGCACTCGTGTCACAGCCTTCCGTACTTAGTTTCGCGACCTCGGTGTCCGCGCTATCCGCTCATTAGACGCTACTTCTACTCCTGAGGACTCTTCCCATCACTCGAGCCTCTTCTCTCAGCACAGGAAGGCTCCAATTTATTTTACAGATTACAATTCTACAATATGATTTCTCATCATCATGCTTCTATACTATTTCTATAGTACGGCAACAGACCTCCCTGACCGTTGATTTTTCCCGTAATTTTTAATTTTCTATTACTTTCTTTTTATTATTTCTACGATTGTATGAGTTGCTAAAATTATAATATTTTGCAGGGTTCTGTCGATATCAGCGGACGATACAGACACGATTTTGGATATCGTGAAAGATGTGCTTCCAAGTTTGGCTGAAGTACGTAATCATATTCCATTCATAATAATATTATAAATTAGAAAGTAACTCTTGTCTCTCTGTCCTGGCTGGACCGATTTCGGTGAAATTTGCTATAAATATAGATTATGACAGGTTTTAAGATACAGGCTACTTTTTACCCGACTGCGCAAAAGAAGCAAATCTCTCAAACTAAATATTTTGACAGGGTGGTGGCCTCAACATGGGAAACAATGAAGATTTGGATGTGCGCCTACTAATCCATCAAAGTCGAGCGGGTTGCGTTATTGGAAAAGGTGGCGCTAAAATAAAGGAGCTTCGAGAGGTAAGTCGTTATCCATAATCTTGCAGATACATTTATGATCATTACCTAAGGTGCAGAGCAGATGGTGCGGGCTTTTAACAAGATGTGTGGATCATCTGTCTGAGGTACAGTTATACATTTTTTTACGTAAAGGTATTGAAGCCACGTGGT
This sequence comes from Philereme vetulata, assembly GCA_918857605.2. Taxonomy (NCBI): domain Eukaryota; kingdom Metazoa; phylum Arthropoda; class Insecta; order Lepidoptera; family Geometridae; genus Philereme; species Philereme vetulata. Next base: position 1,164,877 of record OU975460.1, on the reverse strand, counting down.
CGACGGGGATGAAGGGCAGATGTTAAAGCAGCTGCCATCGGAACTCGCGCTTTATCTCTTTGAACGGATGTTTTGACACCAGCAATCAACGTACCAATTTTTCCCACTTTACGAGAAAGCTTTTATCGTCTACTATATTTACTCCAGCAAACAACTTACCTTGATTCGATCCACGTAACCTATTTTGCGACTTTGATATCACAAAATAACATCACTTTGCTTTATTACGAAGTTTCGAATGAGAATTATGGATTTTGCGGCAGAGAAACAAACAACGTTAACTGTCTGCATAGTTGTAGAGTGCATCCCGGATCAATTACTGCCGCCCAACTTGTCCTGAAGTTTTAAAACGCTCTCAGCGGCTCCCAACTTTCCAATCTCGATTCGGTGTTGACTTTCATAACTTCACCCAGCCAGTTACCCGATGTTTGTCCGGAGATTCGCTAAGCGGGGGCTCTATTCGTGATATTCCTTTGAGCAAACTGGTTAATTCTTTGGTCTGCTTTAAACATGAAATCGTCCGAATTTAAATTTTAAGTTCTCGTCTCAAACTGGTTCACATTTAAATGATACGTTGCTAATAATTTCATGTTATATTTTTTTAACGATCAGCTGTTCCCGAAAATCCTTTGTTCCTTTGATGTCGTCTGTATCTGACTTACCTGTAGCGGGGTCTCACAAAGGACGCGTATAATTTCCTATTTAAATCGCTGAATAGATTGCGAGTTGTTTTTGTGATCCAAGTATTTCGCAGTTATTGAAGGGATCCTATTAGTGGAGGGGAGCGGAAGGTATGTGAGTTTGGCGGCCTTTTACGAGCTATGGGCATAGTTTGCCAACTTCTTCAGCTACTTTACCGTGTTGAATTTAAAGTACATGTTATAATTTGGCTGGTGAGCCCCAATTGGAGTAATTCAAATTATTACATTAGTACCTCTAGTCTTTGAGCATTGTCTAATTCTAAAAATAATTTAGATGTTTTTATAATTTTGTATAGGGTCACCTGTAACTTTGCACTGGCTAATGGACTAAAGCCAGCACTCACTACTGACTCAATTATGATTCAATATCATTAGCTTAGACAGATTCATTCATATCCTGGTCTGAGTAAAAAATTCTGAAGGTCATTATAGACATTTAATCCATGTATTATGAAATGTCCTTGTCCATGTGTGGTGGTGTTTCGTAGAGTGCATGGCTAGGCAGTTTTCTTAGGTTGTTTGTGAGGGGCGCGTGCCGGCGCGGGCGGCAGCTGGCGCGGCAGGTGCGCGCGCAGCCGCCGCTCGCCGGAAGCCGGGCAAAAAGCGCGCGCGCACCTGGGCCTCACCTACCTACCTCCACCTACTTGCACAATGCCCTAACTCGAGCTTCGTATTTATAGAAACTCCCGACATATGTTCCTTCGCATCCGTCGAATCCCCACTGCAGTGCAGGTAGAATCGACTCGACACAAAGCGGTTCTCTTCGACCTTTATTATGCGCACCGCCAAAGAGTGGAACGCCTTGCCAGAGTCTGTGTTTCAATATAGCTACAGCCTGGGTATCTTTAAGTCGCGAGTGAATAGGTTTCTTCTAGGCAAGCGTGTACCATCGTAGACTGCATCGTCGCTTACCATCAGGCGAGATCGTGGTCAAACGCAAGCCTATAATGTATAAAAAAAAGCTTGCTGGATCGCTATTTTCATCTCTAAATAATACTGATGAACTATTACTCGAGAACTCTCATGTACCGCAGATAATGTCAAGATATACTTACAGAATTTCCGGACTTAACGCCATAGCTCGTTAATGAGTTATTTCTTTTGATTTATCACTAATGCTCATGAATTTTCATAAATTGTAAGAGTTAATTTCACTCATCGATTTTCTACCAAACCCGTGCTCTACAAAGGGATCATGTTTGGCTTCGTTCGTCATTTATTTCAAAGGTTTAATTTACCCAAAGGGTATCATGGATCACGTGGTCGGAAGCGGCGCCGGCTCGTGTTACCGGAGCATGCACATGACGCGGGAAGCTTTTTTGTGGACCTTCGACAATCCACATCCTCCCTCATAGTTTCACAAGTAAAAAAGAGCGGATACGAGTACCTATGTACGCATTCACACCCGGCACATGAAGGCATTTTCAGCCCATCGTTTCGTTATATCGTAATATATATAATCGTTGTGATGGTTGCTACCTCTTTCTGCTCTCGATTTTGAACTCATGTTCCTTCGCTCGGTCGCAAGACTTCGCCGTCAACAATTGGAATTGGATCAATTGTTATGTCCATTACTATCGGTCGCTATAATACTATTGAATTTTCCTTTCCGAATTTATCCAAACGCAACAATTTGGGTAACGATCGGTCTCAGTACATACAACCTTGTTTGTCGTTTCTTTATTAGTTTGAGACTGGTTGCGTGGCTTATACGTTTTTCTAAATAACTGTAATTGTATGTTCGGTTGGTTCGACAGGCGAGGCGCGGCATATGTCGTGGGCAAGGTAATTACGGTGACAACGACAATTAGGTACCTACGTCGCCGGCACCGGTCGCGTCGCACGCGACTCGCTTCCGTTTCCGATCTAACCGCAACTTGAATAGGGCTTCGCGAACATAGAATACACGCTGAGCTTCGGTGATTTGAGGGTTTTGTTTGGCAGGATGCACCATACCGTAACCTTCTGTAATCCTAGGAATAAGGGACAGAAATATACTCTTCTATCGCCTAAAATTGGCTGTCGCTGAAGTTAAAAGGCTCAAATCAATAACATTGGACAGTAGGCCAGGTACCGTCAAGCAATAGTATCAGCGATTACAATCGACGTATCGCTAGTACCATTAAAAAATTACCTAACAACCGGTAGGTTTCATTACTTACATTTTGTTGTTTCTAATTTCTAACGTTTTTTTCGTTAATCTAGGAGGTCTTCCACATAATCATAATCGAGATATCAAAAGTAGTCATTTGCAAGAAATCGTGTTTTATACTTGAGGTAGAAGTATAAAACATGATTTCTTGCAAATGACTACATTTCATGGTTGAGTAAATCTTAAACTTAATGCCTCCTGATTTATATCGGCTCCGCCTCCGGGAATACCAGCAACGTGGAGCCTCTTTTAATGGATTAATTACGTACACTGAAAACGTACGCTTCTTCGCTATTTAGGCAAACAGAACGTTACATCAAGGCTTAATTAGGAATCGTCTCAGGAATTTCTTGTGCTATTTCAGTTCAAACGAGCTTTCATTTTTCCACGAACATACAACTCCCTGTGGAGGGTCACACGCGAATAAACTTTATGATGGATTGTAGAGACCTTCTTCAACTTAACGCCAGCTCGCGTAAATGTATTTTATCTACAAATTATGTATGTTATATCTTCCCTAGGGAATACTCGTAAACTTATATCTCGTTTTATTGCTAACGTCTTAAAAAATAGGAGCGACATTCGTAGCACATTTACCCCATAACATTTCTTGTTGTGACAATAAAAATCTAGCAATAATCTTACCAAACTTCGGTCGGTAATTTTAGGGGACAGAAATGACCAGACTAAATAAATTATCACAAAGGAGCAAACTCTTAATTTGTCCTACTTTTGGAGACGTCCTGCGGAGTACGGTAGGGGGTTAAACACGTTCCGCGGAAAACAAATCCATAAAACAATATGATCACAGCTAAAAAAAAGAACAAATACATCTAAACAATTCTTGAAAGTTGATGACCCTTTCAAGTTGACCGGGATTTGGAGACAGGAAGGGATTGGACTCAATAAGAGAATATTATATCGTAGTTATAAAGATGTGACAAATCCTAATAAACAACTTTTTCGGAAATTTCAAATAAAATCAAAAGTTGTCTTCCTGCCACTGAACTATCCAAAAGTTGTAAGTTCCAAAATGTATGGGGGAAGCGTGGCGCGGCCGAAGCCCCACAAGTGCAGGCACTCGGGGCAGGCAGGTGTTCCCGGTTGCATAGAACAGAGCGGACCCGACGCGTCTACGCGCTCATTCCGCCACCGACCACCCTGTGGAGCGGACGCGTCATTACCCTCCACGATTATACAGTACCGGTACATCTTCTATATCTTCGATAAAAAAAAGTTTCGATTCGGGATTGTGCGCGTGCAGTGAAGAAGTTTCAGTGAGTAAAGGTGTAATAATGTCACCTGGACTCGAGTTGTTATCGCGAGGGTGTTGTTTGTGCGTGTGGGGCACACACGTGCGCCGGTCGATGCGTCCGCGCATGCGCGCTACCCTTACGGAGATGTCAACGAACGGCGCGGGGAATATGCGCACTAGCCTTACCTAAATGTCAACGTACGGCAGATTCGGTAGTGGCACTCGTTATCTATGGGGCAATTGATCATTCGTATCGTATGCTCTCGGCGCGACTGATCCTGATAAATGTAGGTCGGATACTGTGATTATGTAATTTGCCGTTTGGCCTTTGGAGTTCTGTGAGGGGTGTGATTGGGTCTCGCTTGTGCAAATTAAGTTGCATGCCTATTGAAAAGCTTTCTAAGTTTCTGCTCTATTTGGTGGTGTTAGTGTTGAAAGATTCTAATCTTCTAAAATACTAATTTGGGAATGACTGCGTAAACAAGGCAATTCTTTTCTTCTCTTTAATCAGGGGCTTCTAACCTTTTTCAAGTGAAATGCTTTGATTTGGATCTTTAATTAGGACGTCTTAAAATCATTTATGACTACAATGAGAGTGAACAATCATTTTCCCTCATTATCATCATTATTAATATAATATATCATATAATAACATCATAGTCATCGTAGTTTTTTCTCGATGTTCTATAATTGTTTATATTTATTATCTTGAAAAAGAATAATGGTGTTGGAGACAGTCTTGTAAACTCCCACGTTACTAAGAAGCTATGTCTAACATTGAAGTCTGATCTGTTCTATATTTTTAGTAATTTACTATTGGATTCCCTTGAGGTTATGGTGTTTTTATCATATATCATCATAGCATTAACTAAGTTGTTGCAACGATTCTATCAAGAGTTGATGTTAACAAAAGCCGGTTTTGTTCGCGTGTGTTCATTAATTGGGGCGTAGAACTCTTTGTGGAAGGGCTCGTTCAGAGAAATACTGCCGCCAAGTTGCATTGCGGTTTCGGTTTGAAGGGTATGGGTGCCGGTGAAATTACAGGCACATGAGGCTTTACACCTGTATGCCTTAAGTTGATGGACGCATGACAGTGCATCGTAGGGCACGTTCCTAAAGTGCATGGCAATGCTTTGTTATAGGCGATGGTTACCACTTAACATCAGATAGGTCATTCACTGGTTCCAACTCAAAAAAAGAACATTGAAAAGATGTAAAGGAGAAGATAGATACAAAATGGTTAGATAGTGTTTGCTTGGTGTGTGACAAATACAGAGGATTAGGTAGACTTGTAAAATATTATTGTTGTGAAGGATATAGCTGGTTAGATTGATAATGTACGCTTGGTGTTGCAGAAAACCGGCGCTCGCCTGAAGATATTCTCGAACCCCGCTCCTCAGAGCACCGAGCGAGTGGTCCAACTCGTGGGGAAAGCGGAGTGCGTCGCAGACGGCGTACGTGAAGTTCTCGAGTTGGTGCGCCAGGTACGTTTATGAAACCTAGTTAAAAAAAACGACGGTTATTTTTTTTGCATTCGCTCTTAAACATGTCAAATCTCTTTTCACTCTCAAATGAAGTGAGTTTTCTCTTCATGTAATAATGTATAGATTTTTGAACCCCGACGCAAAAACGGGGGTGTTATAAGTGTGTCGTCTAGGTCTGTGTGTCTGGCTGAGTGTGGCATCGTAGTTCGCAAACGTATGGACCGATCCAACCGCGGTTTTCGAAATCGAAAGCTAGTTTAACTGGGCTGGTTTTTTCATAAGTACTAGTTATAGTTTAAAAAAATGTGATTACAAAGTACGATCTATGTACGGGAATGAGTTTGTTACGATTAGAGACAAACAAAAGAATTTTAATCAAGCCAGTATTGGTGTTGAAACTACCTGAATTTGGATTTGTGTAGCCTGATACATGCTAGATTGTCCTTATGATACGGACCGCTTACAGGTTGTGATTTCCGAGTGTGTGTGATAAATTGAAGAACATTGTTAGAAAGAAGCAAAGAAACTATCATATCCTCATGTCAAACTCTTATCCACTGAAATTTTTATATAATTTTGTATCATTAATTTAATATTCCTCGCGAGCAATCATCAGTAAGATTAGGGCCACATCCAGCGGGTTTAAAAGTAAGTATACTAGACGCCAACGCTCCTGGCAGATGGGGTCATGAAACGTGAGACAAGCGACGATGATACTGCTATCTCGCTCGTCGTTGCAGCCCTTACGGGAGCTGTTAGTGATGCGCCCGGTACACATCGATAACACTAATTACCAGTAATAGTATTGAAAAAGAGCCCGTCAGCCACGAGTGTTGGCGTATAGTATAGCATGATGTGATGTGTCGCAGGTGCCGATCAAAGGCGGCGTCCAGCCCTATGACCCTCATAACTACGATGACTTTTACGCGGAGGAATACGGCGGGTTCGGCATCGGTCAGGGTGGTGGTGGCTTGCGCGGCGGCCGCGGCGGCCCCCCCCGCACACCGCCGCGCGGGCCCCCCGGACTCGGCGCGCCGCCCGGCCGCGGGCCCCCGCCGCGACCCCCCATGGGCCGCGGGCCCCCGCCGCCGCGTCCGCCCGCATTCGGTGACTTCTCGGGCCCCTCGCCGGGGCCACCGCCGCGTAACTTCGGGGTTCCTCGCGGCGGCTTTGGGGGCGGTTTCGGTGGTGGCGGCTTCGGCGGCCGCGGCCAGGGCGCAGGCTCGGGCTCGCCGGGCTTCGGCCCCTCCAACGGCGCGGGCGGCCCGCAAGAAACGTCGACACAAGTTACCATTCCGAAAGATGTAAGTACTAAATAAGATTCATATTATCATCCAAACTATACACTACTTCGATGACTTTGACGTTCTTACGCATTCTGGATGTTGATGATGGACCACAGTTTCATCCATTCAATACACTTATGTTAATCTTTGATATTCTGTCCTTCAAATGATAGAAGAGTGTTACAAAAATAAATTTGTGTCAATTTAATATTCAATAGAGGATGAAACCTGCCACCAAAGCGTCCTTTACTGATTTGAGTGTGAAGGTTTATATTATACACAGCACTTGATGAACGCTTCGTAAAAAGTTGTCTACTCACGCAACAACCAACATTTCTAACACTTCAAAAATAATCCCAAAAATTACGAACAACACGGAATTTGAACCCGCAACCTTCCTCTTGATTAATTTATAAATTAACTAGCAACGGCTTCGCACTGATTATTCTGCTAGAAGTTTACCCATGTAAGCGCCCAAAAAATATTTTTACGACTTTTCATTGTCGACAAAGATTTCTTTACTTGACTTTTCTCTACTTTCAATAAATATAATTTGCATGCACTATCCACATAAACCTTCCGGAAGAAGTTCTTTTAATTATTGTAAAAACCGTATTAAAATCTGTTGCGTAGTTTAGAAGAAATGAAGCGCACAAATAGACGCGCTCTAATGATCACTATTATCTCACGTTTAGAGATTATACTATAATTTTAGACTATTATAACTTTACTAGGCTGACCCGCCCGCGGCTTGGGCTTCGCATGCGAATATTTCAATAAAAACATTACCCTCCTTTTGCGCACTCGGGTAAAAAGTAGCATATGTCTTTCCCCAGGATATAATCTATCTCCTTGTCAAATTTCATTACGATCCGTTCAGCCGTTTTGTTATGAAAGGGTAAACAACCAAACAGTTACTTTCGCAGTTACTACGAGGAAGGATCAAAAAGTAGTGAGAACGACATGCTCCTTGGTAAGAAAAAAAATAAATACTGGCAGGCATATCTCAGATACATATTTGTAATATTATTAAAGAAAAAAATCTTCGATTCTCTTTTGTTTTTTTCTGAATGTAGTCATTTATTTGCTTCGGTTCGGAACGTGTTCTCGAAAATGGAGAAAAACGAAGTGCGAGCCGTTATTAAATACCTTTGTTTAAAAAAGTTAACGATGCAACAGATTCATTGCGATTTGGAGGCAACATTAGGAGAGTCTGCTCCGCCGTATTCCACTGTCGCAAGGTGGGCTTCTCAATTACGAGCATGGAAGACGAACATCGTTGCGGCCGTCCATCGACGTCAGTCACCCAAGAAAATGTTGCGAAAGTCGAGAAAATTGTATTGAGCGAACGAAGAGTTACCATCCGACACTTAGTTCAAGAAACGGGCATTTCATATGGAAGTATTCAATCCATATTGAAACAATCTTTGAATATGAGAAAAGTCTCCGCAAGATGAGTGCCGAGAATGTTAACCGACGGTCAGAAATAAAATCGACTTGACATTTCGAAGATATTGTTGGACAAGTTTCAAGAAGATTTTGAAAACTTTTTGTCTTGTTTCGTAACAATGGACGAAACATGGGTCCATCATTTTGATCCCCTGACAAAACAGCAATCTTCGCAATGGAAACGGCCATCATCACCGACCCCGAAGAAGTTTCGTGCCGTGCCATCGGCTGGCAAGGTTATGGCCTCAATATTTTGGGACTCAGAAGGGATATTGTTGATTGATTACCTGGAGCGTGGAACCACTATTACAGGCCAATATTATGCAGCTTTAATTCCTAAGTTGAGGAATGCCATCAAAGAGAAAAGGAGAGGGAAACTTCGAAGGGGCGTGCTGTTTCATCACGACAACGCATCCGCGCACAGGTCGGCAGTTGCGATGACTGTCATTCAGCAAGCTGGCTTCGAATTGGCTCCCCTTATTCACCAGATCTGGCGCCTAGCGATTTTTATCTGTTCCCCAAATTGAAAAAATACTTAAGGGGAAACAGGTACGAAGACGATAACGAGGTGATAGATGTCGTAGAGAGCTTTTTGCAGGACCAAGACAAAACTTTTTTTTGAAAGGGATTGAAGCCTTGGAAAAGCGCTGGACTCGGTGTGTAGAGAGACTCGGAGACTATGTAGAAAAATAAATTATTAAGTTATCAATAGTCATTATATTCTATCTCATTCTCACTACTTTTTGATCCCTCCTCGTATGTATGTATGCTAGCTGACAAATCCACAGCTTCGCACGCGTAGTTTTTCTATGAAAACATTACCCTCCTTCTGCGCAGTTGGGTAAAAAGTAGCCTATGTCACCCAGGGATAGTGTAGCTTCCCAACAGTGAAAAAATTTAAATCGGTCCAGTAGTTTCAGAGCCTATTCAATACAAACAAATCTTTCCTCTTTATAATATTAGTATAGATATAAACCTTCCTCTTGAATCACTATATCTATTGCTGAAAACTGCATTAAAATCCGTTTAGTAATTTAAAAGATCTAAGCGAACAGACAGCGGAAGCGACTTCATTTTATACTATGTAAAGACAGATTTTTCATCACTCATACTCTCACTCTGAAAGTTGGTCATTGTATACTCGATAACATAGCTCGAAGAACTGACGGCCATTGGGACAGAAAGGTTCTCGGGAGGAGACCACGCAAGGGGCCGTAGGACGGCCCCCCACTAGATGGAAAGACATCCTGTTTAAGGTTGCTGGGAGCCGTTGGGTGCAGGCCGCACAATATCGGTCGCCCTGGAAATGTATGGGAGAGGCCTATGTTCAGCAGAGGCCGTCCTGTGGCTGATATGACGGTGAATGGCAAAATGTTGTAGAGTTTGTTATATCACCTGACAATATAACTTTAATATGAGTCAATTACCTACTCGTTTTAGTCTCGTTTAGTCATCTAAAATGATAGCCGAAACTGGTGCACTGGTATGCCCACAACTAGGTAAAAAACTTATCATACACACCCTTAAAATTTATATTAGAATCACACTAATATTATAAATGGAAAAGTTTGGATGTTTGTTTGTTACTTAATTACGTCGTAACTGCTAAACCGATTTCTTTGAAATTTTGTATGTACTTAGATTATAACCTGGATTAACACATAGGCTACATTTTGTTGACAAACAACGCGTGTAAAGCCGTTGGCGGAAGTGTGTTATAAACCTTTGCTTAAACTGAAATAAAGTTATATACCCTATTCTATAGAGTTTATACATCGTGATGATAAGTGATGAGGTTAAGATAATGATGATGAAATAATAATGTTGCCCGTAACACTTTTCTGTACCCAAAAATGATATAAAGAAGTTGACATATGTAGATACTATAATATTGTTATCGTTGAAGCTGGCGGGCGCGATAATCGGCAAGGCCGGGTCTCGCATCCGCAAGATCCGGCAGGAGAGCGGCGCCGGCATCGAGATCGCGGAGCCGCTGCCCGGCTCCAGCGACCGCATCATCACCATCACCGGCAACCCGCAGCGCATCCAGATGGCGCAGTACCTGCTGCAGCAGAGGTAACTACTACACCCAACCACCATCGCTGTGTCTCGCTTTGAAGGGTATGGTAGGGCACGTTTCTAATCTGCGTGACCTACGAGGCAATATGTATTATAAGCCATGGTTACCACTTAACATCAGGTGGGGCATATGCTTGCTCCATCGCCAAGATGAATTAAAAAAGAAGCTAAAGCACTTGCTTTGTACAGCCAGCGTCGCTAACTGGCAATCCCTTGCACGTTTAAAGATTGAAATAAAAACTTGCAGAAGGATGATTCCCAAAAAATTTGTTTAATAAAACATACATTTTATCTAAAACACACGACGTGTAATAAAATGTTTTTGGAAATCATTCTTCTGCAAATTTTTATTTATATCTTTTAACATGTGTGGGGTTGTCAGTTAGCGACGCTCTCTGTACAAGCAGGGGGTCTATAGTGCTCTCTGTTTCATATTGCCTTTTAATTTAAAAATAAATATTGCTGGATATATTACACAGCGCTATCTAGCCCCAAACTAAAACAAGCTTGTATTATGGGAACCAGATAACTGATACAATACTTATATACTTTTATTTTGTACATACGTACTTATAATATATAGAAAAACACCCAGATCCGGAACAAATATCTGTCGATCATACAAACATTTGTTCTGCGGCGGTAATCGAACCCGCAACCTCCTGCGTCTCAGCAGACACATCTCTTATAGAGCACATCTCTTTTGTCCCAGCCTATGTTCTAAAAAGATTCTGATATGAATATAATTTTGTGCTCACAAATATGTGTACACTTTAAGTATAATAGAGGAACACAATCTCCTTGGAAAGTGTAGCGCTACTGATGAAACATTATGATTCATCTAGTATGACCATATAGCCCTCAGCATCAATAATTGAAGCCATATCTTTACTCCGACAAATAATTCCATTCTTATGTTTGACATTTATGAAATGTCAAAGTGAGTAATAATGTTGTCACACCCTAACCACCAGTGTTGGTACAGTATAAATAAAAGAGTAATTCGTATCAGCTCAATTAAAGTTCAATTTTTCTTACAATTAAGTCTAAAGTTTCAGCATTTTAACTCGCATCATCTTAATGAGCCAATGAGTCGTCAGATAATATTTTCTTTTTATACCTACCATACTTTTCCTTCAAGAGGGAAAGCCAGCCAGCTTATGAGTAACATAAAAAAAAATTGGTGGTCTGTAAAGTCGGTTTACGGACGATAAATTTACTTGATTACGAGTGGAAGAGAGATAGATGCGTCACAAGCCGAACGCTTAGGCCGATCGTGCCTCTCTATCGCTTGTTCGCTCGGGCGGAACGTGACACTTTTGCGTGCGGTGCAGCCGGCGTTCATGTATTTATAAGATGCGTCACATGACAATATGAATTTAATTATTTGTCAGAGTAGAGGTGAACATAATCTAGGTGTATTCTATTAGCTAAATCGCTTCCGACCATTTTGACTGCAAACGTCGATTTCACATAATGCAAGCCACTTGTTCATAGTCATATTCATAATATCAATCACTAAACTCAAAATTTAAACGAGCCGCTTCATAACAACCCTAAAATACTGTTACATTAATATGAATAGTGCGTTTAAATCGAATCGGACATTTCGAAATAATTGTCGCTTGTTTTTCTTGTTTTCATGAAATAGTTTGGGAGTGAAGGCTTTTCTTACTTCAATTTAGTGATTGCAATGATACTTGGAACAAGAGTAACAAGAGGCGAAGTGAGGATTTGGCCGAGATCGGATAGCGCTATGAGGTTAAAAATGTTATGCTATAAAAATAAAACAAACTATGTAGTGAAATCAAAATATATTTCCATTTTAATGTATCACTTGACGTATGTGTACGCATCATTTCCTGATCCATGTGCTCAGGTATAGGATCGTTTTGCTTTTAAGTACTAAGTAAAGATTGCATTTGGATGCTTGCGACCGACACGGGAAACCAAAAACATAATTAATTTTATTACTCTATATTTCAAATGACACATATAGATACACAAAGGCCTTAGAAATCTGCAAACTGGTTGAAAAGGTCTATTTGAAAGCTTACTCACATGTATTGTCCAAAATTCACAATCATTACTAACGTATTATTATTTTGACAATAGAATGTTTGAAGAATTCCCCGATTTGGCATCGAACCCAACTAATATGTAGTGTGAAAATTGTGACCATCAGGTAAAGATTCAAGCAATTGTTAGTAGAGGATGTAGTTTCATCCGAATTGGGTACATTAGAATTAGAACTCTTTATAAGTATGAAAAAATACCTTTGTAGATGTATTCATTCATTAGTAACGTGTTTCTTGTCATTTTTTGGTAAATTTTTGTGCATTTCTTTCTCATATTGTGACTAACATGTAACCTTGTATGGAACATCATTTCTAGGTACTTACATCCACTAACAACGGGCGATGATGCCTCGCGTTGTATGGAAGACTAGTGATTTTGTTGTTTTTATTTGTATAACAATAAGTCACTAATCTCCCTACAAAGCGTTGGCGCGAACTTCGGGCGCAGATAACATCACACCTGTCTTGTAACTAACAATTTCTGTGTCATTGTGTACTTGTTTGTTGTGTAATATTGACTTATTTTTGAGTAGATTATTGTATTGTCTTTTTTTAAATATTTTTATTATCTTTTCCAGTGTGCACGAGAGCAACCCGAATCTCGGCGGCGGTGGGGGCCGTGGCAATTTCTGATAAAAGTAACTCAGAATTTTTCAACTGGGTTATATAGATTTACTTACTTTAGCCCATATACTTCCACTTTGTACAGTTATTGATATCATGAGGCTCACATAAAAATACACATATTTTAAATATTGGAACTTAAATGTTCTACATTCTAATGGAATAGGTATAGAAAACACAATACATCTATTAAAAGTTTACAGAAAATATAATGTTAGGTATTTTCACTTGTTAACCTTTTGTCGACCTGAAGTTTCTATATATATATGTATGTATATATATATATATATATATATAGTCTTGCTTCCCTTGTGTGCTCTTGGAAGCGTTCAAAACATAAGATTTAATAATATGTATATCAAAAAATTAAATAAAATTGAAATAAAGTTAAAAATATCTAACGCATTTATCATATTTCGTATTTGTAATAAAATGTAAACAAAGATTGTCAATAATTTACTGAATTATTTGTAACATCAATTTATATCTAAGTGATGTAATAAATACACTATTTTGTGAATTTTGTATAATTTTTTGAGGGATGTGCAGTCAGGACTGTTGACGAAAACGAGGTTGCGGGTTCGATTCCCCCTGCACTGTGGGGTCAGGACTAAGTATATGACGGTTTTTTTATTTGTCGTTGAAATGCAACAGGCATGTGATCCACCTGCTGTTAGAGCTAGTTCAGACATGTCGGATTTCGCGCGGATGCAAGTCGCGCGGTTCTAAACGCAAGTGTTCAGACAGGCGCGGAGAGTGCCGTAATCCGCATACGGTGACAGTCCAATCATGGAAGTTGACGAAGCAATATGTGTGTACTTGTTGCTCCGTACAAAAAAAAGAAAAGAAACGGCAGTATTGGGTGCATCCAATATTACGTGATCGGCTCACCCATGGTCAGTTTCAGACTTTATATCCAAAAATAAGAACTTTTCAACCAGAATTCGTCAATTATTTGAGAATGTCGATAAATTCATTTGATGAATTATTATTAATGATCAGTGAACAATTGATCATTAATAATAATAATTCATCAAATGAATTTATCGACATTCTCAAATAATCAAAGAATTCTGTACATTGGATGTCCCACAAAGCAGGTCTTTTTTCCACCTCATCGATGAATAGCTCTGTGTCGAAGCGATCCATTGTCACACCGTCCGATACGTGGATGGAGCAACTGAACGCGCTCTGGGCACGTCAAGTAAATAGGTCCGAGCGGCGACCGTGCGAATTCATTTTCTAGCGGTTGAGTGGCGGTAGCCGCGCGGACAGGTATGAACGAATTAATAGGCGCTAATGTAAATAAGATCCGCGTGGTCTAACCGCGCGGAATCCGCCATGTCTGAACTACCTCTTAAAAGCGGTAACCATCGCCTATAACGAAGTATTGCTCAAGCTAGCTGTTTAGCGGTACAACCTGTAAGTACTCCATACTTCCTAGTGAGCAACTTAACTGTTTTATTTCAAAAGTGCTTAAAAGATGAAGCATGTTTCATTCAAAAACGAACTAGCTAGGGATACGAATTACTAAAATATCACACTAAATACATCTCTCATCACACAATACACATAAATGGGAAAGTTTGGATGTTTGTTACTGAATCACGTCGTAATGGCTGAACATATTTCGATGAAATTTGATGTGTTGATAGATTATGATAAGCTACTTGTTGTTGACAAACAACACGTGGAAAGCCGCTGGGGGAAGCTTAGTGGTCTATATGATAGATAATACAATAGGTACAGTCTCACTAATCCTGTAGTATTAAAAACTATTGGTGCCGGATTATTTGATAAAATATAAAATAAAATCATAGAGAACATGTAAATAAAATATGAGCGCAAGCGCGGGACGAGAGTAGGGAGGCGTGAGCGGATTGGACGTACCGGACTACTGAAATGCCGGATTACTAAGACTACTGTAGTAGTATATTAATTATCAAAGTAATAGACATTTTTCCAACAGTGGGTGTTGGAACTGGAGACAGTGGTAAGTATAGAAGAATAATTATGTAAAGAAAATGCACAATCGGACACTTAGGGAGCAAATAAGAATGTTCAAGTCTGATTCAGAATTAGGTAAGTAGAGATTATAAAAAGTGTAATATCAAAACGATAACCAAAGAGCGCCATCTTTTAAAATTTAAGCCACCGTCGGTTACTAGCGCATACAAAAAATCCTAAAGTAAGCTAAGCATAGCCATAAATAATGATTTAGAAAAATACTATGTAGTCATACTGTGTGACTATTATAAAATATGCGCGAAATCTGCTAATTTAGGTTTAGGAGTTAATCACGATAAATAGTATTTTTTTACCTGATGGGTCTAGCTGGATTAAAAGTATCCATCAAGATAACCTATATAATTTTGCTTATCATCTATCTTCTATAGTAGAATTTTGGTACCTACCTACGCATAAAAGTGCTAATTTGTCCTCAAAAATAAGCATTTATTTGAGCATGGCCTATTCTTGAAATGTCTTGAAATGAGAATTCAAATTTTACAAAATATATGGTACAATTTATTTCAAAATCACATAGTGGCGAGGTAGCGATTCTATTGTTTACGCTGATTAACTAAAATTGTGTAAAATACGAACAGTCAACGCAGATAATCAGCGCAAACAGAATCGCCACCAGTGTCTTACATATTCAAATATTATATAAAAAATGATTTACACAAAATACCACCAGAATTAAAGCTTAATCTGATCTTATAAATGGCAATAAGCAGTCGTCAAGTTGAATGTAATGGTGGTAAGTCTGGATGTTCAATTTCATGTTTCTCTAAAAAGAACATTATGTAAATTAGAGGTGCAGCAACACCAAGTACTAGAACAAAACACAGTAGGTGAAACCATTTCAATCCAAAGTCAGCTCCTTGTGATGTTAATTGTTTAACTACGACAGCTTCAACAGAAATCTTTTCTTTGTTAGGAAGAAGCTGAGTATCCTCTGAGGCATGTTCAACTGGTTCTGTGTCAGTATATGGGAGCACAGCCGGAGCAAGAGTGCTATTCAGAACTATTTCATTACAATCTATGGCGCAGTCATCTTCTTTTGCTTCAGGTTTACTGTTTCCTGAACTGTTATAATTATTATTATGTATTAATTGTTGGCTTGAGTTAGGCATTTGGCTTGATGTGGAAGGCACTGGCTCAGTCTGATCGATTGGAATTAGCTCAGTGAGTACTGAGTATGGAGTTATGGGGACTTTGATGGTTCTTCTTGCAAAAATTTCATTGTCTTTGTGAATATGATTAATCCTTTTCAACTCTGAAATCTAAAACATGACAAATGTTCTTTGAAAATGAAAATGACACTGGAATTGGAGAAAACATCAATACAATTTGTGGTTACACAACTCGTATTTGTTTATGTATCTATTACAGAAATTACAATTACAACCACATAGAACAAAAATAGACTTACAGAACAATAGAATCTCAGTGCAATAGCTTGTAATGTATCTCCTTCCTGAACTTGCGCTTCTATAAAATGCTCCTGTGGTTTAATTTTTTGCAGTTGTATCTCAGTCTGGTGATCGTCGTCCTCATTCTTAGCATTACCCATTTTAGAAGACGCCAAATCCTCCCCGTTCTGCATTGAGCGAGCCCTAGAAATACCTTTGTTAGTAACACGTAAACAACTACTTTTCCTCAACCTACACATTCACTCACTACCGCTACACGTACCTTTGTTTCATTTTCAAATACACTAATGCTAGTCAAATCTACCATGACCTGTTATGAAAATACCTGTTTTGCCCTAAATTAATAATTTCAATTGCAAATTAATAAACAGCTGTTGAAATCGTCACGACTGAATGTTTGTTTGACATTCATTTCTTTGCGTCGCGTCACTCATAATCAGTGTCTCCATAAGAAAATCGAGAGTTACCGTGTAACAAGGGTAAAAAATACAGTGTTTCTAGGCAAAATTACGGTGAATCCGCTAAATGTGTACCGTGCAAATTACCGTGTATTTTTCAAAGGAAAATAACATCGTGAACCAAAGCAAAAAACTGAATATTTTTTTTAATTATAATTAATCCCGTAAAAGGAATGAAAAAGAAACTGTATTGATTTAAGGCCAAAAAGACACATAATTTTTATCAAAGAAAAAAAAACTTATAAAATATGAAAAATTAAACATTATTTTCTATTCTTAATCAGAAGAGTTTCTAGCATGACAGTGTCTTTTTCGTATATCGATTTATTCATATTCGACAACATGTCGATAATCGCCTTGAAGTTAATACAGTTTATTGCATTTCTTTTTATGGATTACTGGTTTAAAATATTTCCTTTTGTCGTTTTAGTGAGAAGATTATTCCGTTTTTTTGTTTTGATATCATTGACTTGGCAGAAAATGCGCTCGCACTCTGCATTTAAATGCGGCAGTGTATGCACGCCCAGCATGAATTTCGGAAGTTCCTTAAATTTGTTACTTCCGTCTACATCCTATAACAATAAAATCAGAAAGAAATAGAATAGTACATTAGTAATAGCTATGTACAAAACAAATCAAAAAAACAGTTAAAATAGCCAACCTTGGGCCAAAATACATCAAGGTTTTCAAATACAGCATGTAGGTCTTATATTTGTGTTTTTCTAGTGTGTTAGGACACGCGTGGCAAAATGTTAAATAAATTCGTTAATGTGGATAGCCTTCCATCAGCCCATGCCAACATACACAATTCAGGGCGCAATTTGCCAAGCCTTGATGTTAGTTTTACGTATGTGTGAGTGGAGATAGACTTTTAGATATTGGGGTATTCCCGGCAACTAGAAATATTTTCAAAATTTATTGAATTAACTGACTGAGATTCGTTTTACACAGTAGACGGTGAAATATTTCCAAAAACGTAATTTATAATGATCTGAATCTGAATTCACATCTGCAAAAAAACATGTAAACCCAAAGTTTGGAATAAATGGCTTACTATTATTATTATAATTTATAATGATAATACGGTGATTCATGACACGGTATTACATGTTTACCTTGACAATGGAGAAAGACCGGATTACAGTGGATCTACGGTAATTACCGTGTATGTGGATACACTTCACAATTTCAGTAATGTCACACAGTCACCACAGACTATCTTTAAATCGACTGGTCGACTTGACATTGACATAATTATGGCAACTAGCCACAGAGGGTCATACACCAATAGTGAAGTGAAAACATGGAAGTAATAAGTACTATTAAAGATGTCACGAGAACCTGTGCTCTCTATGGCGAAAGACTTGGTTCGATAATTTTTTCTTGCAAAAGTTTATGTATTTCCGCTTTGATAAACTGTGAATCCAAATCAGAGTGTCTTCTTGACTTTATAGCAATTGGTTTCTGAAAAGGCAGCAAGTTAGTAAATAGGCGGACTGGGTTGATATTCGCTTCGGAGAGAAAGCATAGCTTGAGTGTTGTATTTCTAGAGCTTGGTGATTCTGCAAAATATCATGTCCAAGTATGATGTCTGAACAAAGTCCGTCCATAATCATAAGAGTAGCGTTGATATCTTGATTTAGCATACTTATTTTCAGTTTGCATGTTCCGTTCACTTCTGTGCATAAGTTAGACCTGGTTAGACGTTGCCATTGTGATCTTTTGTTTACAAGGAGTGATGTTCAAATTGCATACATTATCAAGGCTTCGATCGATAAAACTGGAGTATCGATAAGAGCTCTTGCGGTAGTTTTTCCGTTAACAATAACTGGTACCGTGGCTCTTTTTAGATTTGCTGCCGACAAAATGCAAGAAATGGTTTTTGTTGATGTAGATGCCGCATGAATGGCGTGTTCATCTTCGAATGCCTCACTTGCTGCTACTCGAGGGCTCTTGCTAAGGCAAACTTTAGAAAAGTGCCCTTTCTTTCCACAATTTCTGCAAACGGTTTTGTTAGCCGGGCATTCAGAGCGAGGGTGGTGTTGATTGCCGCAAAAATAGCATGTTTCATATTTTGTTGGATTTCTGGCAGCAGCTGTAGCGTTGTTGCTAGTAGTATAATTTACAACCGGCGTTTAGTACCTACAACCTTCCTACTTACCTAACTAAAAGCTATGTTAACATTTTCGTCTGTGGTTCTACCTAGGAATTTGTATCAAATCAAATAAAATAAATTAATCAAATCATGGCACTTGTCTCACCACCGCCGCCGCCGGCGAGTAAGCGATTAGCTATCAAATATTTTTTCGTTCAAGAAACGATCAAAAGATATAGATTCCGTGTCAGTAAAAGAGACTCGTAACGTATAATAATAGTTGATTGCTGGCCGTTCACACTGCCGCCGGCGAGAACTCGCTCTTCACTATTTTGTCGCAGCGAATACAACACTCGCTCAGCGATGCTCGCTTGGCGGTAGTGATTACATTCTATCTGGCGGTCAGAACACACGCCGTGAGTAATTATGTATCGCCCGCCGCACTCGCTTTATAGCCCATAGGAACTACACACTCGCTTCTCGCTGCTCACCATGTCGTTTCTAGTTTATAGCTCTACTCGCTTCTCGTTCATCGCCGGCGGTGAGACAAGTGCCTATAGAGGGCAACGCCACTGAACAATACGATTGTTTTTGGTGGAAAGCTTGAAAAAAATCGAACATATGGCGACACTAGTCAATTAGCATTAACTCTACCTACCTTCAACCAACTGTTTTAAATCAGCTGTACCTACGCTATTATTGATTAGGGAATTAGTAATAATAAAAAAAACAGTTTTCATAATTTTGTTTAATAATTTTATTAATTCAGAGTTTTTTACACAACAGTTACGAACATAAAATACCTTTGGTATGCATTAGAGATGGTAGTAATTGCACATTTATTAATTTCCTCTAGCTACTTTATGTACAAAAAATACATTAATACAAAACTGACTTGCTCAAACATTACTAGGATTTTGGTAACATTTGTTTACATAGTTGCCTAAATATTATTAATGGGTACAACGTTGTTAGAGTACTACGATAAATAAGCAGGTATAGTACATCAAAAAAACTTAAAATAAACAGTGAGGCATTGTTAGGTATTATATTTTGGTCTGCGATTTGATGTAAGTACCTACTGGCATATACAAACATACGTAGATGCTCTTTTTCAGTTACACAAAATTATTCTAAAAAGAAAAATATACTAAGGACGAACATGGTTTACGGAAAATAATACAAGCAAAAGCAATACGTTGAAACGATCACAATAACACAAAATATCACAGTGATTTTAAAAATAAATTCATGACCAACATACTATCCACAAAAAATTATTGAGTATGCAGATTGAGAATGAAGACATACCTCATCAAAAAACTTATATGTAGGTACTTATATTAATAATGCATCTCAATTTTTTTTTATAACTATTATAACTCGGTCAACCTAACTCGGTACCTGGCTTGAAACTCGACCCCTCCCGTTCCCCTGCTTCACTCCCGCCAGTAGAGTTGGCATACTTGATAACGATACACGCGTGCGCGTCATTTCATTTCTCTTCCAAGTTTTTTCTTTTGCTGTTTTTGTCAAGTTTTTGGTTGTTAAAGTTTTTTGTTTTTGTTACGTTGTTATTATTTATAACAAGTCGGTAGTAAGTGAGTACTGATGATTTTTTTATTTTTAAATTGTATTTTTTTCAATCTTAGTACTATTTTTTTGCTGACTGTACTTAACAGAACTGTAATTCGAACCAGGTACCGAGTTATACAAACATACGATGCGATTAAAGTTAATGAGTAAAATAAATTATGTATAAAATAATGAGTAGGTAGGTAAATGTGTTAATATTTTAACTACATGTGCTTAAAAACCCTTCTAATCCAAACGCAATTTCGAAATCCATTGGTAATATTTACAATTAAATTTAAAAACAACATTAGCAAAATATTTACAATAATACTGTCAACATTATACATATAGCTTTGTGCCCAATGTCCTCAATTTTGATCAAATTACTTTCATAAGGTGTTTAAAAAAACATGAAGTTACTAAACACGAAATGTGGTTAAGAACTAATTGGTATTTTAATAAAAATGGGTTAAAATAAAAAAAAATATAGAAGTTTGTCATCACGAGCATTCGTCAGCGAGCCTCCTGTTCAAAGATGAATTATAGTGAAAATGCGAACGGGGCGGTGCCTTCACGAAAGGAATTTGGTGCGAGCTTTCTCAAGCTCGGCTCAAGTAGCTGCAAGCTCATTACGCGCGAAACTCGCATACTCATTACCTTTACAATCATTTTATAAAATGCTTTGAAAACAGTTAATTTTGGTGTAAATGATTAAAAGTTTACATACTTTTTAATAATTTTAAGTAGTATTTGATAATTTTTGAGACTTTTTGATAGTTATAGAGAATCAGTGTTTTGGGAAACATCAGAAATACCGGCTAAATTAATTATAGGTATTTAGAGATTTGTCTAATCTAAAACTGAATGCCCCTCTACCGCGTTTACTTGAAGTTGACACACAGCAAATCATTTCAAAAGGAGCCTTGTGATTACAGGGATTAAGATCATTTCGCTTTGACGTAATCAAGTAGAGGGGCCATGAGTTTTAGATAACGTCGGTCTCTGCTACAAAAGCCTAAAAGATAGCCATCGACCTCGCCGGCGAGGTTTTTTCCCATCTCAAAAAATGCTCAATGCGCCTAAAAAACTTTTTATATTTTCGCGAACTAAACGGGTCTTTTCGCGTACAGATTTATATCAAAATTATAATTATGATATAAATCTGTGTGCGAAAAGACCCGTTTTATCTTAAAAACATGCGCCTAAAGAAGTTTTCACTCCAAAAAAAGCCTAAAACATAAGAGGCGTTGCTTACAGTACACATATCACAGGTTCTAGGCACATACAAACTGGAACGAGTTCAAATTCATATATGTCTTACAATACTAGGACGATAATGGTCAATGTTAAAAATAACGGCCATGAGATTACATAATTAACTTTGTTACAATCAGTTTCAATCAGTCAGTTGTTCTCTATAGAAAATCTGATCAATTTACAAAGGATAACGTTCTAACCAATTTTAACAACCGTATTATCCATATTTTCCGTTTTTAAATTGAAACTGATTGCAGTAAAAGTTGCATAGTTGGCCCGGATCAATATTCTAGCCTTCGATAGAGGCCTACTTTCGGTTACCTTTTTATGACTTTAAAATCATCTTATCCTGCCAATATCTCACATTAAAGCACTTGTCTCACCGCCAGCGATGAGCGAGAAGTGAGTAGAGCTAGAAACTATAGAAACGAGTTGGCGAGCAGCGAGAAGCGAGTACAGTGTACATAGCGTCTTGTTTGGCGCATCGCTGAGCGAGTGTTGTAGTCGCTGCGACAAAACAGTGGAGAGCGAGTTCTCGCCGGCAGTTTGAACGACCAGCGATCAACTATTAATATACGTGTCTCTTTTACTGACACGGAATCTATATCTTTTGTTCGTTCGAGCGCGAAAATAGTAGATAGCTAATCGCTTACTCGCCGACGCGGGCGGTGAGACAAGTGCATCATTGGGGTCATCTTTTCAGAAGTAACTTCTTTATGGTTTAAAGTCAAAACGGAATGTATTTATCAGAGACATGTCAAATTAAAAATTCTTATTGATAGCGACTCAGTGTTTTGATACAGGGTGACCGTTGGGTAATAGCAGTGAAATCCTAACCACAATCTAGAAAACTAGCAAAATATGATAGTATCTCGAGTGACCCGCATTCCAATGAATGAAATTGTAAATATTTGATTTTCTAAGGTGTGCACGGAACGTACAATAAGTCATTTAACCAACTTCAATATTTAATTAATGTAAGTATACAGGATGAATTCAAATATGTGTTAAACTGGAAGGAAGTCATTGCCCTCACTTCGGAGAGCTGGTTTTATGTTTCTTAGAAAATACCTTGTACACATCCAAGCTATACGTATCCAGTATAAGTTGACCTCGCATTGTGTAGGCTTTCCGTACAATGAGAGATCAGCTTGTATTACTCGTACGCGATAACTTGGGACCTGCTAGGAATGCGACTCCCCGACCGCTTCCCCTGCACTTCCCCGATGGCGCCCGTATTGTACCGTTCGCATCACTATTTTTTACTAGGGTTTTTAGTCTCGTACTGGCCTACGTCACGTAACGACGCGCTCTGGAATTCTTTTAGTTTTCGTTTGTGTTATTGTTTTGTTGTCTGGAAAAAAGAAGTCAACCATGTGGACAGGCTTCGACAAAAGTATTGGGACGATGACCTCTTACAAGAGACGAATGAATCGCAATTAATTGTAAATTTATCGGATACCTCTTCGTCAAGTGATTATAGTGAGACTGAGGACGAAGAACAACCTCTAGAAGGCATAAATCCACTAAGCAATGACGAAGATGAGATAATGTAAATAATAGATAAAATAAATGTATAAACTTAAACATTGTATTTTTATTTTATTCAAATAGTGTAAAAAAGATTAGATAAAAAGCAGCGTCCTCCCTGAGTAACATAATAAATTATGTTAAAAACAACAAAGACGAAGCCGCGGGCGGCTGCTTGTTATGTTCGCGTTTTTGCGGGCGGTACAAACACGCCAATATGACGTCACCGCGCTCAGGTCCCAACTTACCGCGCACGGGTAATATATGTTTATATGTCGTCGTACTTTTAAAAAGTTATTGATCTGGATATTAAGAGATCCTTTCAGGTTAACATACATATTCATTAGCACCGTTGTAGAATGTGAGCTACACCAACAACATTACTTATTTTTATTATGATTTATATACTTAATACTCTAGGTATATAGATCTAGATACTGACTTACAAAATACTCGCGGGACGATATTAATTAGTACATATTCTAATAATACGAGATCTTTTAAAACATTCCAAAAATGGCAAGAAACACACAAATAAATAATATTAATATCATCCAAAAAGCATGGTACAAAACTGGTAGAATAATTTATCTGTAAGATTTTCTACAATAAATAATTGGACATCATTATAAAAGTTAAATTTATGAAATAAATGTCACTAAAATTATTTAACGTGCCCTAAAATGCTATAGTATAAACGTAAGAACGCGTATCAAGCAATATAGCCCTGCTATTGCGTTGGTCATTAACGTCACCAAACCGATAACAAATGCATCAGTGCGACGTACACTTTATCTCAATGCAGTACATCAAAATCGCGAGAAACTGCCAGATTTTCATCGCGAGATTAAGTTGTTTGCACCGCACTAATACAGGGTGTCTTGGAACTAGTATTTTAAACCTGAACGGGGTGATTGAAACATGCAAATTAACATTTCATAGAAAAAATAAATATATTATTTTATTGTTCAGGATAAACTTGAACTTTTTAGTTTGACTTTAAATAAGCTGTTTTTTTAGGTGAAACAGCACCCTATTACTAAGGCTCCGCTGTCTGTCTGTCTGTCCGTCTGTCACCAGGCTGTATAGTGATAGTTAGGCAGTTGAAATTTTCACAGATGATGTATTTCTGTTGTAGCTATAACAACAAATACTAAAAACAGAATAAAATAAATATTTAATGGGGGCCTCCCATACAACAAATGGGATTTTTTGCTCGTTTTAGCTCGATATTGAAAACGGCAACAGGTAGACGCTTGAAATATTCATAGAATATTTAGTTATATATTCACTTTAAAATAAATAATTAATTAAAATAAAACATATATTTAAGGGGGGCTCCCATACAACAAACGTGTTTTTTTGCAGTTTTTATAGATAATGGTACGGAACCCTTCGTGCGCGAGTCCGACTCGCACTTGGCCGGTTTTTTTTAAACTTTGCACTTTCCCTAGTACTTAACTTATACATACAATAATGTTTAACTCAAGGTCTTTGACCTAAAACAACAATACAGAATTTTAACCAACACCAGCAGATTATTATAAAGTTATTTTCAATGAAAATCATCGAATCTACGAAGTCGTAGAACATTTTGTGTCACATTTTCGTAAGTATCGAAAATCGCCCTCCCCCCTCCCCCCCTCGGGATAAGATACTAGTTCTGGGACAGCCTGTACTTGGTTCAAACCAGGTTAAAGGTACGTTTCACGTGTTATCGAACCCTTGGAAGTCCCCGGGCCAGTTCTCCCTCCTAGCGGCCCTATCCGACCCGGTGCACGCGAAAAACGCGTCCCCTTCAAAAGGATCGGATTCCCGAGTAAAAATATTAATAGATTCAGATTTTTTTATGTCCTTATGCTGTTGGGGTTGGGGTTTTGCCCTTAAAGGGGGAACGTCGCATTCTTCTTCTTCCGCTATGGACGCGGTGCGACCCCTCGGTGTGGTAATGGTGGTGAAATCGTCTTCGAACATGGATCGTGGGGAGATGGAATCGGAGTCGAATCGGAATCTAGTGGCGGGCGATTCACCGTCGCGGGCGCGGATACTGCTGCCGGAGAGGGGGGATGCGGTCGATGGGAGGGGGATGTCCTCGGCGTCGAACGCGAATCTCGAGTTTGTGGAGTTGCTGATCGCGGAGCCGGCCGGTAGACCGGCTGCGTACATCGCGAACCTGGGGAAATAAGCGATAAAAATAGTGTAGACTTTGATGGAACAATATCTTTTTAGGATTTCGTACCTCAAGAGGAAAACCTTATAAGGTCACTTTTTTGTTCGCCTGTTTGTGTGACAAGAGTCTTTTGTGCATGTTCATGTGTATATATGTTTTCGTTCTGTTATGTCATAAAAAATAAAAGGCTACACAAAATAGGTATAAAAAACATAATTGCAAATTCGACGCCCATTTGCAGGCACCCATTGTGTGACCACTGTTGCCCAAGAAAATTCCAAGATTTTAAAACAATCTCAAAATTTTCAAGCCTAGTCGAGACTGGAACCCTCAAGATGGAGCTAACGGCGCTTTAGTCGTAATCTGAATCATTTAGTCGTAACTAATTTCGAACGTCACTTGACAGAGCCCAGTAGCACAATTGGATAGTGCATCCTCGTATCAAGAGGAAGGTTGCGGGTTCAAGTCCCGTCTAGGCTTGAAAATGTTTGAGATGTTTTTAAAATGTTGCCCATTCGTCTGTAACCATACGACTGACGTGACAGGCCGAGGAAGCGTTGTCGTGACGTCCTTAATGCGTTCCAAGATGGCTGGTGGAACCTGGCGAGTGATCGTGGGATATGGAGGAACATGGGGGAGACCTTTGCCCAGCATTGGGAAAGTATTGGTTAAGAAAAAAAATTGCAAGTTGTCTTACGTAGGACACTCCGGATATCCAGGATAGCGTTTCTTCCCGGGCGCCTCTTCGCTGTCGAACGGCGAGGTTTGGTCTCGCGGCGAGAAGTCGTTGGAGAAACGATAGTCTCTCCGTCTCGGTTCCTCGCGCCGCGGCCGGCGTCTTGCGTCCCGCTCGTCGCGCTCCTCGCGTCGGGTCGAACGTCGTCCCGGCCATCCGAGGGTAGAGCTGTATCTATGGGGGAAAAACAGAATGTGGGGTTTGGGTGGTGTACACTGTGCCCGATTTCACTTATCCATGCTTTTTATGGACTAAATATAAGCATGAATAATAAATAAATAATGCTGGACACAGAGCGCTATCTAGCTCGCAGTACCTTTGGTCGGCGTCGGGTACCGAAACCACAACCTTATGCATTTCAGCCAGCTATCCGCACACTGTGCCACGCGAATCGTCAAAATGGATGAATATGGGCGGGCGCTATTTTTTATATAAAGTTACGGATCCCTTCCAGACAACCTTAGATGGAGAGGAATGTACCTAAATGGAAGATTGGATGAGATGTAAGTAATATAATAAATAATATAATCGAAGAGAGATTAATAACTTAATCGTTTTTTTATTTGTATTTATTTATATCACACTTTTATTTTATTTTGTTTGTTTTGTTATTCTGTACTTATAAACATAACATGTCCGCAATAAGTAAAATGGCCTTAACGGAAGAGCAGCGCTGGTTGTTGCAACCAGCACATGCTGAGTTAAGGACCATTATGCAACTATACGTTGTGTTTAAATTAAGAATTTTTTTTTGTGTTTTATGTATTAACTTTAAGTATGTTGCAAATAATATATTATTCTATTCTATAATTATCTACTAACCTTACATAGTATATAATGAAGTCGCTTCCGCTGTCTGTTCGCTTAGATCTTTTAAACTACTCAGCGGATTTTAATGCAGTTTTCAGCAATAGATAGACTGATTCAAGAGGAAGGTTTATATGTATAATATATATATATATTATAGTACAGAAAAGCCGAAAAATATTATTTTGTGCGTTTAAATCGCAAACGCTGGCTAAACCTTACGAGATAGATCAAATTAATGTACTACGGAATTGTATAATCTTAAAAAGATCGATTACCTGACTGCGCAGGAGGGTAATGCTTTACGAAAAAACGTGTGCGAAGCCGCGGGCGGGACAGCTAGTTGGTAATATAATAAACATGTGATGATGTAATGTAGATTTGGTACATGTAAAAGAGGAGTCCTCAGAAGGACCTGATCTGGGCATACCTGGGGTCCTCCGTCGCATCTCGCTGTCTCATCTCCGCTCTCCGTCTTATTTCACGCCAGCCCAAAGACCCGTAATTTCTCTCTGAAACGAATCACATAATAATTACGAATATTTCAAAAATTAAATAAGATTTATTTGCAACAGCACAGAAGTAAACAACACAAAAAAAAAGTATTGAAACAAAAAAGTCATAAATAAAATATTAAGAATCTACTATCTTTTTGTTACAAAATGGACATTATTATTTTATTTATTTGAAATGAAAACTTCTTAAGGCTCGTTGGGAATTTTTTGAGATGGGAAAAAACCATTGAACTCGCGACACTGTTACCGTTACCGACACCTCTGCATATAAGTATATCGTAATTTTTCAAGTTTTTACTTCTGTCGGCACTTCCGGAGTGCCACTTTTTTTTAGTTCGTGGAGGGGCAGAAGACATCTTAGAAAATTTTCATGTTTATGCGACATCCATCATGATTATTTTGCAACATCCAAATTTTTTTTAAACTGAAAGCTAGACGCATTGGGTTTTTTTTGAGATGGGAAAAAACCATTGAACTCGCGATACTGATACCGTTACCGACACCGTTCCTGACGATTTAAAAAATACACACGTAATTGTTCAAGTTTTCGCGAGTACCACTTTTTTATAAGCGCTTGTAGCTTCTACGGCTATTGAGGCCTATTGTGACCGCCCCTTGTGTATAAACTGCCCCTACTTGGCGACGCGACGTTCATAGTTCACCACTAAGCCCTACAGCTGTTAGAAGGTTATTCTTAGGGGTGATAGCTGTCAGCTCGAGCTGAGGATGTGTTCGCCCAGAAATGCGCCTAACATGTGTAGAGGCGATTCTGCCGCCTCATCGCAGAATCTGCAGGTTTGTGTATCGCATAGCCTTAGCTTGAACATGAGCTTGTTAAGTCGACAGTGTCCAGAGTTATGGTTCAAAACGCACCCTAACTCGGTTATTTTGATTATAAAGTATAATATATCCGATATACAGGGTGTTTGGTAATATACTGACGATATTCAAGTGACGGCTTCTCAAAACATAAAAAAAAACGACTTCTCGAAAAAAAAAACTACTAGTTATATTACCAAATTTTAAAGAAAATCGACTAAATTTAGGTGATTAATTCGATATAAAACTTACTGCCTACTCGTGCAATCAACATCCAAAAATAAAGACCGATTTGATATCCCTTTCGGAAATGGCTGCGGGTTTTGGGTTAGAAAGGGACAACAAGAGATATCTCGAAACGTCACCAATATAGTATCTGTGGTTAGATGGCAAGCATTATGCAATAGCACAACATAAATTTAATAAAGTGTTTGTTTTTACATGCTAAAATAAATTTTACATTTCTCTGGTAAACATGTCACATATTTATTTATTATGCTCATCAAAATAACCCCTTTCAGTGTGTTTTGTGCGTATATTATCAAACAACCTATATAATCCGAAACAAACGAGAAAATCTTTTGATTTTTAAAAGCATCTCTTAAATAGACGATGGGAATTTCAATTGAATTCAATGCGTTTAATTTAAAATAGCACAAAGTTAAATACAAAGCAGGTACATAGTACATATTTAGGTGTTATAGCAACAACAAAGTAACTAAATAAGTACACACAAATAACAGAATAGGGATTTATAACTATAGAAATACTAACACAGTGTGCGGTCTCCAGTTGCGTCATGCTCACTGGTAAACAGTTAGTTTAGAGTGAAGCTCCATTAATGCGTTGCGTCGCAGCGTTGCAGCGCCAACGCTACGACCTTTATTTACATACATATTTTGTGATATGCCCCATTAATGCGTTGCGTCGTGGATCGACGGGGGGCAAGAAACGTAACGGGGGGGAGAGAGAGAGAATGCGGTGTGCTGTTATATCTTTATGCAATCAAGGGAGATATCCAGAATCTTTTATTGTTTCTACATTTGTTTTTGGCGGTGGCAACAATAGAACAACGCAACGCACCTCTCTCTTACCCGCCATCAACTGCGTCGAAATATCGGGATACCCAAAAACTCAACAATCATAGCAAATATCCCGTTTTTAGTGCGAATAATAAGTAAGTTTGTTACCGTCCCTTCGCCACCGCTGGTCCGGCCATCGGTCTCGAGACGAGGATCTGCCGGAACCACAACCATCGCTGTAACTGATATTATATCCGTTATTTAACGGATGTATTCCTGTTGTCCGCATTGACGCTGTCCCCATTATGGGGACAACGGAAAGTCATAAAATTTCCTTCCCGTTGTCCCCATTGATGCTTTCTCGTTATGGGGACAACGGGAAGTCATACAAGTAATACTATCACTACAACACTGAAAATACGTCCCCTCTATAAATAAATGAATACTGCTGACGACCTCCGTCGCGCAGTGGGTGAATAGCCGAATACGAAGCCGTAGGTTGCGGGTTCGATTCCCGCCGCGGAACAAATGTTTGCATACTCTACAGATATTTGTTCCAGGTTTGGGTATTTTTCTTATAAACTATAAGTATGTATTTACAAAAAAGGATATAAGTGTTCTATCAGTTATCTGGTTCTATCATACATCGTACTTTGCTAAGTTTGGGGCTAATAGCGCTGTGTGAAGTGTCCGGCATTATTTATTTATTTCAAACAGCGCTATCTAGCCCCGAACTAAACAGAGCTTGTAGTGTAGGAACCAGATAACTGATTGATATACTATAATACGTTTATAATATTGTGTGTTTGTTACGTTTTCATGACTAACCGGCTGGAGAAATTTGATTGAATTGATAGAAAATTCTTTATTGCACAAAATACATAAATCTGTACATAGGCGAACTTAATGCTAGCAAGCATTCTCATTGTAGTGTTGAAAAAAAATATTTTTGTAGGTAGTGCATGACATAATGTAGCAGGAAAAAATTTATAATTAAATAAATAAGACTAAGATATACCTAGTCAGGTCATAAGTATTGTCACATAGTAAAAACTTTTCTTTTAGAATGCTGGCCACAAAAAAGTTTATAGAATTCGAATTTCGAATTGTTCATGAAAATAAAAATGTATACTTTTTATTATTTTACTCATTTTTAAATATGGAGTGGACGCTTAAAGAAGACCGTGTTGCAGTTATTGCGTTGCATTGTTGCGGTTACGCGCCAATTCAAATTTTTGACATACTGAAAATTTGAATATAACCAAAAGATTCGTTTATCGCACCATCAAACGATACAATGAAGACTCTAGTGTAGATGACAGGTCAAGAAGTGGTCGCCCTCGGTCTGTTAGGACTCCAGCAGTGATAAAAGCTGTGAAGGCGCTAATTCAAAGAAATCCCAAACGTAAGCAGAAACTGTTGGCCCTTCAGATGGGGTTAAGCAGAACCACGGTGAAAAGGGTGTTAAATGAAGGCTTCGGGCATATCGAAGAAAAACAGGACATCGTTTGAATGCTCGTCTAATGGACCTGAGACTGAAGAGATGCCGCGCTTTGTTGAAGCGGTACGCGGGAAAAAAATATCGGGAAATTCTTTTTTCGGATGAAATAATTTTTACCGTAGAAGAGAGCTACAACAAACAAAATGATAAGGTGTACGCACACAGTAGTGAAGAAGCGAGCAACCGTATTCCGCGTGTCCAACGAGGTCATTTTCCATCCTCGCTCATGGTATGGTTGGGAGTTTCTTATTGGGGCTTAACAGAGGTACATTTTTGTGAGAAAGGTGTAAAAACGAATGCAGTTGTGTATCAAATAACAGTCCTGACGAACCTTGTGGAACCTGTTTCTCATACCATGTTCAATAACAGGCACTGGGTATTCCAACAAGATTCGGCGCCAGCTCATAGAGCGAAGAGCACACAAGACTGGCTGGCGGCGCGTGAAATCGACTTCATCCGGCACGAAGACTGGCCCTCCTCCAGTCCAGATTTGAATCCGTTAGATTACAAGATATGGCAACACTTGGAGGAAAAGGCGTGCTCAAAGCCTCATCCCAATTTGGAGTCACTCAAGAAATCCTTGATTAAGGCAGCCGCCGATATTGACATGGACCTCGTTCGTGCTGCGATAGACGACTGGCCGCGCAGATTGAAGGCCTGTATTCAAAATCACGGAGGTCATTTTGAATAAACTTTAGTGTCATAAGAATCTATGTTTTGTTAAGTTCATTTTGGTATATAAATGGTTACATAATGAATAAACTTGTTTCAATTATTTTATATTAATTAAACATGTGACAGAATTTATGACCTGACTAGGTATTGAGAATACGAACGAAACATGAAATATATTTATATATACATATATATATATAGAGTAATTTTGATAAAATTTGGTATACAGATAAATTAGGACCGAGATTAAGACAGAGTCTACTTTTTACCCGACTGCGCAGAAGGAGGGTTATTGACAAACCACGCGTGCAGCCGTGTTAGCTAGCTATAAAAAATCTTAATTAAAATTTCCTCTTAAACCCCATCAAATACTTATTTATACGGCGAACTATGAATGTTTCATGAATCAAAACACTTTATTGCACAAAATAAAAATAATCTGTACATAAGCGAAATTAATGCCAGATAGCATTCTCTTCCCGTTAACCTTAGTGTTATGCGGAAAAACTATTATTGTAGGTGTATTTAAGATAAAATTCTCGTTAAAAATAGTACAATAAAGTGCTTACTCTTCCTCTTCATCGTAGGAATGTCGCGGCTTCCTGTGCCTATCCCTGTCCTTCTCTCGGTACTCCTTCTGTCTCTCTCTGCTGCGCGAGTCTCTGTAGTCTCTGCTGTATGTTCTGTCTCTGTCCCACGTGTCGGGCTCTCGCTCTCGACTTCTGCGGTCACGTCTGTGGTCTCTGTTAACAATTTTATTACGAGTTTAATTAAGTAAGTGAGCGACTGCCAGATACATAATATTATGACATATACAACTATTAATTTATCTAATTTATCATTTACCTACATTATTTTCTTGGTTTTTTTATTTTATTGATTTACCGCGTCTTCGGTCGCGGTCTCTAAAGTTACGTACCTATGCTCCCGCTCCTTGCTGTCCCGTCGGTCCCGGCCGCTGCCCGAGTCCCGCCTGTCCCGGCCCGACTCCCGGCTGCCGCGGCTCAGGTCGCGGTCTCTAATGTCACGTTTGTCGCGTATTTTGTCCTTTTCACGCCCGCTGCCCGAGTCAAGGCATTCTCTGGAGCCCGATGAGTTGTGTCTGGAAAAAAATTCGAACAAGAAATTTAAAATAAATGGTGAAATTACGAAAACGACGAGGGGTGAAATTACATATCAATAAGAACCACTTTCATATAGAAAATTTTGTTTGTAAAGTTTTGAAAAGGTTTAGCTATAAGCTATGTTTCAAGAAAGAGACATATTAGTAAACCGTTCATATTTTAGAGAGAAGAAAATGTATATATGTGAGATATTTCCATGTCAGTACAGAATTTAGAAACATGACAGAAGATAAAGTTTACCTGGATTCTCTGTCTCTACGGTGTGAAGGCGGTCGCGGTAGCCTCGTAACTGGTGGCAAGTCCTCGTCCCATGGTGAGACGTCACGCGATGACGATGAGGTTTGTACTGAAAATAATATAAGAAATTATTTAGTAATAATCAGAACTTCTGTTATGTAACAACGCATTGGAAAGCGCAGCGTTGGACGGCCCCCGCTAGATAGAAGGACAAGTTGATAAAGGTTGCTGTGAGCCGTTGGGTGCAGACCGCACAAGATCGGTCGCTCTGGAAATACACGGTGTCCTTTAAATCACTGATTTCCCAGAAAAAACGTTATTCAGGCCATGGCCTAATATAAATATAATTAGCATTAGCAACAAATAAGAGAATAAAAAACAAAAATCTAGATCTTCTCAAATAAGTCTAATTTTGTTCAAATACTAACCGTGACACAAAGTTCCCGGGTACGCTAGCCGTAGCGCATGACCTACTCCTTAGTTAGATAGGTATCTAGTAGCTACGGTCAGCGCGCTGACTATGTTGTAGGGCGTAACGTTAAAATAGACATTTTAAGTTCGCAACTTTTTATATTTTTAAAGACCGATTTCGTTTTGTTTTTTTTTAATTTGATGCTATAAACAGTTAGTAGACCATGGTCTGAGCAACTTTTGTTCTGGGAAATCAGTGATTTAAAGGACACCGTGTATATGGGGAAGCCTATGTTCAGCAGTGAACGTGATGATGATGAGAACTTCTGTATTAAGCATATGGCGCAACCACACAAATGCAGCCATGATTTACGGTAAAAGCGTCTAGTGATAAAAGCGCTTTCTAGCGCCTTTGCAAGCCCAACTATACTACGTGTTTTGTTATGTACGACATTAAATGAAAACACGGGTAGGGCTAATGGCTAGTACTGTTGTGAAATAGGTTTTTTTAAAATACTTACCTTAACAGGTTAGCTGTCCGATGAGGCACATGTGCCTCATGGGTGATTGCACTGGTACGTCCATGAGGCATATGTGCCTCATGGCCAATGATGTAGATAATGCAATCGATCTATCGATAATTTTTTTTAATAATTATATTATTTGTAGCATTAGTAAATTATACTACAACCAAATTCTACCAATCAATTTATTATTGAACTTAAACAAAAAATAAACTTTTTAAAAAAGATTTGATAACCTTTTCCAAGGAGATCGGTAATTTTTCCATCAATACAAGCCGTCCAGACAATAACGAAGCCAGCAAAGGAAATTAGCCTAATCGTAGGACCTTTCTCAAGTGAGGAACCGTCATAGATTTGATTTCTTTAAATTTTTTTCTTGTTTGGAAACTGGTGGCCGAAAGGGTACCTAATTGAATGGTGCAATTCAATAACAGAAGATTGTTTTCAAAAAGATATTTTTCAGATGTCTAAAGTGTTACGAACATAAACGTACATTTTATCATTAAACGTAAATAATTAATTTCTTATCATACTCATCTAACATTAGCAATTATCGATATAATTAATTTCAATCACTAGGACACATAAAGTATCATAAAATACTTGAAGAGAATGACGTAACTTAATACGAAACTTCATGAGCGTTAGCTGTCATTATTTACTACGAGGACGTGTACAAAGAAGATCGAAACTTGCTTCGGGACAGCTAACCTGTTAAGAAAATTTTTAAGTTTTTAAACAACCTTAATATCAAGTCCTAAAAGATCTATGAAACAGCCTGTATAAAACAGGTAACAAATCATATTCATTCATCATGTAAGTAAGTACCTGTTAAACTGACTAAGCGGTATCGTCGCAAAGGCGCCGCCGATTTACGTTATATATTGTTTATTGGAAATGTATCGATTACTGGATAAATATTCGAGCTACCGGTATTAAATTCACCTCTAAAATCAGTTAATACGATTCCGGAGTGTTTCAAATTAATGTCGTACACATCAAAACAAGTTGTAAAGCCCGCTGACGACAGTCTAGTTTCGTTACACGAGCGGCGGCGAGGGGGATGGGGGAGATCTCTCTCTCTCTCTCTCTGTGGCGGTGACTAGCGGTCGTGTATAGTATTGTCATATGTGTGGTACCGTGATGGTGCCTCGCGGGGCTGATGTTCCTGCGCCGGGCGCGTGGCCTTGGCTCGGAGTCGCGCGAGTCGGAGGACGCTCCGGAGCCGCCGGCGCCGCCGAGCACGGCCCAACGCCCGCCCGCGCCCACCACGCCACCGCCCACCACGCCGCCGCCTACCACCTTCACTTTCTCTGAAAAAATTATACAACCTTCTTAAAATTAAATAGCCCAGCCCCCTTATCTTTATTAATAAGTTTAAAAAACGTTCTACCTCTTTTTAAGGTTTAAGTTTATATGGAGGAGGGGTGAACGCTAAATTTGTCTAATAACATGTAACTTTTTAACAAAAATATAACCAACTTCAGATAACAGATAAAAACCAAACTATTCTACCAATTTTGATGAAATTTCCATGGGATCAATCAAAAAGTATATCCTTTTAAAACTCATTTTCCAAATCGGTTGACATTTAACGGAGTTCTGAGCTAACAAACATAACATAACAAATTTCAAATTCATAACAAATTTAAGACTTATATGGTTTTCTCATGGATGCAATTGTCAGAACATGTTTGTTTCCTTTTCAATACAATTACTGGTAATTAGTTTTATCGATAGCTATTCCACGCAGAACTAACGGCTCCCGTAAGGGCTTGCAAGAGAGAGCGAGATACTAATATCATCGTCGCTTGTCCCACGTTCTATGACCCCGTCTGCCAGAGGCGTTGGCGGCTTTCAACCCTTTAGGAGAAGTCGGTACCTGTTTCTCCCACCACACATGGAAATGAAAATGAACCAAATGGAAATGGGACCACACCGAAAGCACGAGCTTTAAATTAAAATAAATCATCAAAATCGGTTCACCCAGTCTAAAGTTCTGAAGAAACAAACATAAAAAATACAGTCGAAAAGAATCTCCTCCTTTTCTGAAGTTGGTTAAAATGAATTACGGTATAATTAAGACCACTGCGCACTGGCAATTAGTATTGACTAAAAGCAGAGCGATTTGTTACTGGAAATGTGTTTTGCATATATATGACAAAAATATAACTAACTAATTTCAATCATTATTATAACATTGTCGGTCGAAACACCGATAAAACGGTACGTTATAAATCCCGTAATTATAATAATGACATAAATATAACGTTTATTTATTAAATCATCTCAAAAAAGTCGAAACGGAGGGAAAATTTCAGAGATGATTTTATAAGCTTCAGAATTTCTGTCAGTGTCCGATGACACTTTAAAATATATAAATAGCTGACCCGCCCGCGGCTTCGCATGCGTGGTATTTCAATAAAAACATTACACTAATTTTGCGCACTCAGATAATAAGTAGCCTATGTCCTTCCCCAGGATATAATCTATCTCCTTGCTAAATTTCATTACGCTCTGTTCAGCCGTTTAGATATGAAAAGGTAACAAACAAACTAACAGTTACTTTCGCAGTTACTATGTATGTATTATACATATAAACCTTCCTTTTGAATCACTCTATCTATTGCTGAAAACTGCATTAAAATCCGTTGAGTAGTTTAAAAGAACTAAGCGAACAGACAGCGGAAGCGACTTCATTTTATACTATATAAATATTATTAAAAATACTTATAACGACGCAAAATAACAAAAGTCAGATCTTATAATTGCACTAAGAGAACAAACTTATCATCATCATCGCATCAACCGCAGACGTCCACTGTTGAGAATATGCCTTTCCATAGATTTCCAGTCCGATGTTCATAAGGGCTACATGCCAGGCAGAATATATATACTATAACTCCTTTCTATTAGAGAGAGAAAGAACAAAAAAAATATTAACCTACTGAAGCTTGGCTGCACTGGTACTAACATTTCTCCTTACCACCCTAGAAATAAACTGCTTTAATCTATTTTTTTTTATTTATGATAGCCAAGCGCTTGATGCGCTTGATGATAGCCTCACTTGATAGTAAGTGAAGGTGTGATCGAAGCTGGAGCACGCTTGCCTAGAATGAACCTATTCACTCTGGACTTGAAGACTCAAAGATTATACTGGTTTGGAAAAACTTACGCCGGAAGCGAGTTCCACTCCTTACCCAAGCGCTTGATGCGCTTGATGATAGTCTCACTTCATGGTAAGTGAAGGTGTGATCGAAGCTGGAGCACGCTTGCCTAGAAATAACCTATTCACTCTGGACTTGAAGACTCAAAGATTACACTGGTTTGGAAAAACTTACGCCTGAAGTGAGTTCCACTCCTTACTAGTGCTAACAAGAAAAGTTGAAGCAAATCGTTTGGTACGTTTATTTATATCAAGATGGTTACATCCCTAATTTAATAAATAAAATAAATAAATATTGCTGGACATTTCACACAGCGCTTTCTAGCCCCTAACTACTATGAGAACTAGATAACTGATATAATACTTATTTTGTAAATACATACTTATAATATATAGAAAAACATCAAGAATCCGAACAAATATCTGTAGATCATACAAACATTTATTCCGCGGGGGAATCGAACCCTTCTGCGTCTCAGCCAGCTATTCACCCACTGCGCCACGGAGGTCGTCAAAATTTGATTCTCACCTTTAGTTTCCGGCGAGGACCCACTCACAACATCACTAATAGACCCCGTAGACAATCTCGCGGGCGGCGGCTGTAGATCCCTAACCGGAGTCAATGCCACCTGAACAACCTTCTTCTCCTCCACCTTATCTTCCCTCTCTTTCACCACCGGACTCTTCCTGAACGCGTCTTCTACGTGCGTGAACGAGAGCGAGCTATTGTCGATGCAGTCGAAGAAATCAGAGTTGTCGAAACCGTCTGATTTCTCGTCTGATTTCTTGCGCTCTTTTGTGACTTCAGGTGGTAGAGATTCGAACTCGTCTGGTGGTTCAGTTATTGTTATCTCGCGGAGTGCTGCATACCTGTCAATATATGTAACAATTAGGCACCTATACAGAAATTATAAGTATTTATAAAGTTTTACCACTGCCGGGTGATAAGTCGAAACATGGCTTGACCTACTCACTTATTTCTACTTATTTCATATTACGCCAGCACTAGTAACACGACCCATCTAGTAAAATTTATCTGTACGAAACAATAGAGATAAAGAGAGTTAAACTAGTGGTTCACCCCTAACTGTGATCTCGGGAGTCTCCTATAAAAGCTAAAAATATTATTTGTAATCTTTGACTATAAAAATAGTGCCACGAAATGAATAACCGTAAGTAACGGGAGTTCATGTTGATGGTTACTCTTCTTAGGGGTAGAAATTGCAATTATTCTTCAGACTTTCAGGATTTCAGACTTTTCCCTATATTTGTGTCGTTAAAGCTACACGAAAACAAAATTTCAGCACTGTGGGTGTACCGTGTGAATTTCGTCAATATTCAGTTTTTATTATGGCTAATAAATAACTTAAAAACGACATGGATTAAACTAAAAATAAAAACGGCGTCGAAATGCACTAATAAAGACCTTTCATTAAACGCCCTATTTGACATAATAGTCTCATTTAGATTTTTTTACCCCTCTTGAACCCTAATATCACGTGATATTTCCATAGTATGTCGTCATCACTAATCGAATATAACTTGGCTAAGCCCTCTGTACTCACATCTCGTTCGATTCGCTCATTCGACAGCTATATTACCCAATAAAATATGAAAATAAAGCTTTTAAAATGAAGTACCATCAGTTCTGGCGCCCTCTAGTTAAAAGTTTTATTAGTTTAATTTCAAAGAACTTAACAAATAAATATTCCAAACAAACCATCGCAGGCAATCTTTCAACTTTCCCCTAACTACAAATTAAACTTACCTATCATTATTATTTTCTTGCTTCACTTCCACGTGACCATTATCCCTCGGCGAAACACTCCTCCTACACTTCTCGATCTGCAGATTCTTCATAACAGACTTTATATCCTCAATCTTAGCATCGATCGGCGTGTGCAACGGCTTAGGACTCACCGAATTCCTGAACATATTGAACGAATCAATTGTCAACTCGTCCAGAGACTTTAAAGGACTCTTAGAGGTCTCTTTCGCTTCGTTTTCAAGGTCCAAATTCGCGCGCATCAAATTATCAATCGCCGCGAATTCTTCTTTCTCGTCGGAATCTTGTTTGGGCTCGTCTAACGGGTCTAGAATAGACATAGCCTTCAATTCTTGTTCTTGTATTTCTCTGAAGGCAGCGTATCTATCGTAGGACGCGCTTGCTTTCTGATCGAAGTCGTCGAAGTTGGCTACGAATGAGTCGCTTGCGTCCAGTGGCGGTGTGAAGTTATCTTCGAATTGCGGTTTAAATTCGGACGATAATGAGAGGTTTGATAGACTGGGTGCGGAAGGCTTTGGTCTGTCTGTTGGTGGCGAGACTGCGGCCGGTTGGATGGTGGAGATAGCTGATATATGCTTGGATTTTTCATAGAGTGGGTCTATGTGGATGTGCTGTGGAAAAGGTACATGAATAATAAAATAGAATTCATAAGATTTGCTAAGCGGCGAAGGGAAACATCGAGAAAAGCGTATATTTGCGTTCCTCTGCACGTGTTCTTCTTGCGAATTAAGGATGACTAAGCAGAGTGGACTCGAATCAACATTCACGCTTGTCAACTTAGGGTAATCTTGGCCTGGCCTATCGCAAGTTTCTATGTTATTTCTACTTAACACTTTGACTGCGTGCTAAATGACAAAGTGCCAAATGTGTGGCAAATGCATAAACTTACAGCTCTTTCGGTGTCAGCTGCTAGATACGAGCGAAGGTATTCTGTGAGCTGAGGGAGTGTCATCGAAGATAACGTGGCTGCCGGTACTCGTAATCTGAAAAATAAATCCATTTGGTATTAATTAATAAATTCGTAAAAGTAATATGATACGATGATAATTATCTTTTACCATCACTGCTGCGTTTGACTTAGGTTTGTTATGTAATTTTTTTTTAAACTGATTTATAGGGTTTTACGTAAGATAACTGTATTTATTATAATTATAATGTTAGGCATTTATTATTATGTTCTTATTTAGTTATTTAGGGCTCTGTATTTATTATTAACTTTGATATACCTTTTTTCCTGTGTCACGCCTTACCTTCTTTTATCACGAAAAGGATGACTGGTAGATAATGCTATTAGCATTAAGTCCTCCTAGCACTATTCTGTTCTGTGTGAAAGTATTAAATAAATAACAGTGGCTTCCTACGCTCTGTGATTTTACTAATACCACGCACAGCAAACGGCCACAGACAGCCACGCAGCCACGCAACACTGAAAAGAACTCTAATGAGAACCATACAGAATAATATAGTATGGCAACATAAAGTTGGTTGGTCATGTTTTGCAACATAAAAGCTTTATAAGAACAGTCATCAAATAAAATAATAGAAGGAAACCAAGGAAAGGAAACCGAGAACGAGTAAAGCTGCTAATAAGCTGCATAAACCAGATAAAGAAGAAGATCGCTTTCATGTCGTATGACGAGGTAAATGATACCGCCTTAGAACGAGAGAGAGAGAGAGCACTATTAGTTTAAAACGTAGTAATATTTACGAGATCAAACCAGAAATGAGGAGATCCGCACCAAGGTCACAGACATAGCCAAGAGGATAAGCAAGCTGAAGTGGCAGTTGGCGGGGCACATAGCTCGAAAGACTGACGGCCGTTAGGGCAGGAAGGTTCTAGAGTTGAGACCGCGCACCTGAAAACACAGCGTATGACGACCCCCCACTAGATGGAAAGACGACCTGATAAAGGTTGCTGGGAGCCGTTGGGTGCAAGCCGCACAGGATCGGTCGCTCTGGATGTGTGCGAGAGGCATACGATCAGTGGACGTTTTGTGGCTGATATATTAAATGAAAGCTCACCTATTGGCCAGGTCGTCCATACTACAAGTGAGCAGTTGGCTGAGCGTGATATCGAAGCGCCGGGCCGCGGGCAGCGGCGGCGGCGCGGGCGTCAGGTATTCATCCTCGCTGCTGTTGGTAGCTACCGACGATAGGCGGGGCTTAGTGCTGCGATCCGCCTGACAAATAAAAGTAAAAGTAAGTAAAGTAAAAGACATTTTAACACCACCTGCTCGACAATGTCAAATTATATGTCATCTAAACCTCACCGAAAGCAGCTGATTAAATCCCTACAACTGAGCCGGGAGCCCTCGGGCTCATTGTGCCCTCGCGGGCATAATGTGATTTGAATTTAGAACCGCCTCCGTATAAAAATTTTAACCAAAGAGGCCCACGCAATAAAAACTTATTCGTAAATCGAACTAACCTCCTGCACAGTATGCACCAACCTAGATTTGGTTTTGTCTCGCAGAAAGTGTGAAAAGTTGAGTATTCCCCTCGTGAATAAAGCTGTCTGCATCTTGGATGTGCTTATACCTCTCTGCACTCAGGATTCTAGTAAATCCCTCGGTTTGCTGAGATAACTCTATAATCCTTCGTTACGTTCGGGATTCAGTATAGCGCCCGTGACGCAAGGCACAGCTTTATCACCTCGTTTCGATTATTTTAAAAATAAACATTGCTATTATATTCATCTAAGCATAGCTAAGATCAGAGATGATTGGAAGGATTTAGGGGAGACCTTTGCCCAGCAGTGGCAAGATATAAGTTTAACAAAAAATAATAATCAACATGATTTTTTAAGCGAACACATTGTAATGCTCGACCTTATTATTTACATTTTATGAAATCTTTATTATGATGCGTCTATCTCAAATTATTACCTTCAATTTTGACATTTCCCTTTATATTTGCATGCTAGATAAGGTAGAACATAATTGAAACTTACCTTACTTAACTAAGACCTACTCGCGTTATGTCCAAGCAAATTAGTTTTCTCACAAGTTTCTGCAGTTACCTGATACATTTTTTTTAAGATGGATTATAGTCTAGCCTTTGACCACGCTCTCGCCTGATGGTAAGCGATAACGCAGTCTACGATGGACGCTTGCCTAGAAGAAACCTATTTACTCGCGAGTCGCGACTTGAATACATCCAAGTTGTATCAGGTAACACTGGCACAGTCAAGTCGTTGCATTTTAATGTTCATTTCAATTACATATTTTGGTAGCACGTCACTTCTTAATATAATACAGGATGTCCCGGAACTAGTATTTTAAGCTTGCACGAGGTGTTTCCGACCATGAAAATTAACAACTTTTTACAGACAAAATGTAAAAAACATTTTATTTACCTGGATATATTTCTATATTCTAAGATAAATCAGCTAGTTTTTACACTTTCCTATACACAATGTTTGATTCAAGATCTTTGACTTAAAACAGCTGATAAAAGAGAATTCTAATCGAATTCAGCAGATTTTGACCAAGTGACTCTTCAATGAATGAATCGCCCTCTCTCGGGATAACATACTAATTCAGGGACAACGTGTATATCTATATATTGTATATATACCCTCTGTATATTGTTGTATTGTATTTAATATAGACTAGGCCATGTATGTTAGTGATAGTCTTAAAATAAAGAAATTGAATAATGGATATCACACCATAGGTTCTTTTTTCCTAGCAGGTCTCGGCAGCGGCGGCGCAGGGTCAGACTCAGGGTCTTGATCGAGAGGCGGTCGCGGCGGTGGTCGAGCTATGCTGATGTCCACAGACTTCTTGGGAGGGAGTGGCGGAGGGGGGGACGCATTCTCCCCGTTCCGACGCCGAGCGCCCCCTCCTGAGTCTGTGCTCTGCTGACGATAAGCGCTTCTTGATTTATATATCTATAATGAAGTAAGCGGTTAGCAATTTCCGAAATCGTAAAACAGCACGAATCATTTACATTAAATATATAGACGGCAGTGAGATGATAGCAAAATACTGATAACGAAATTTTCGATTGATGATCCCCCTCTCTAGCACTTACTACGTCATCACTATAATATGGCAGATGGCGTGGAATATTCCATTATTTAATACTAGCGAGAATGAGTTTTTTCTAAATTACGACCTGTTTTGTTATGTACGACATTAATTTAAAACACACACCCGGAATCGTATTATCTGATTTTAGAGATGCGTTTATTAGCGATAGCTTGAATCCAGTAATAAATCCAATAAACAATTTTTAACGTAAATCGGCGGTGTCTTTGCGACGATGCCGCTTAGTCAGTTTAACAGGTACCTACTTACATGATGAATGAATATGATTTGTTTACCTATTTAATACAGGCTTTCATTGAAATTAGAACTTGATATTAAAGTTGTTGGATAAATTAAAAAAATACTATGGTAATTAATATGAAAAAACCTATTTTAAAACAATACTAGCCATTAAGCCCTATCAGTGTTTTTATATAATGTCGTACATAACAAAACACGTAGTATTTATACGATCACGATCACAGCTCAGAAAGTTTGAACATTACTTTCCCCAATATCCCCAAAAAATAAAACTAGGACTTCAAACATCAAAGACATTGTGTTTACAGAGACAGACTACGATTAGGTACCTTTTGAGGTTCAAGGCGTTTTGTATTTAAATGATTCCTTTTGATAGTGGCTAGCTGTAAAAGCCGTAGAACTTCTTTCTCATTTAGTCTATTTATTGGATGTATACACTTTTCGATATAAGAAAGGGAAATAAATGTAGCTCGGTAATGGTATCAAAACTTCTGTTCCACTCTGCGGATTTAATTGAAATGTGAACCCTTGTTACGAAACGGAGACAATACGATAAATCTTTACATAGTATAAAATGAAGTCGCTTCCGCTGTCTGTTACCTTAGATCTTGTAAACTACTCAACGAATTTTAA
Source organism: Philereme vetulata (assembly GCA_918857605.2). Taxonomy (NCBI): domain Eukaryota; kingdom Metazoa; phylum Arthropoda; class Insecta; order Lepidoptera; family Geometridae; genus Philereme; species Philereme vetulata. The sequence goes on along the minus strand of OU975460.1, from coordinate 1,120,999 downwards.
TGAAGTTGTCAGCAATAGATAGAGTGATTTAAGAGGAAGGTTAATATATGTAACTAGCTTCCGCCAGCGGCTTCGCACGCGTTGTTTATCAACAAAAAGGCGCCTATGTATTAATCCAGGTTATAATCTACGTACATACCAATTTGAAAGTAACTCTGTCTCTGTCTGTTTGCTACCTTTTCACGACTTAACGGCTTGACCGATTTCGATGGAACTTGGTACCTATATACATACATAGATTGTGAATGGACTTGAGACATAGCATACACTTTACGCGACTGCACAGAAGGAGGGTAATGTTTTATTGACAAACCAATAATAAGCAAGAATATCTGAACTCATCGAGTTATAATGTAGGCTGGGAGTATTTGGGTTCATTCTTTAGCACTCTTTTCTAAATAAATATATTAGTTGCAAAAAATATGATTGAAAAAAAAAAACCTATAGAAAACCATTGCTCTGACCTGTCTCTGTAATCTCGGCGACCTTGGCGCTGGCTCCGGCGGAAGCGACACCTGCAGCGGTCCATTGAAAACATTCTTCCCATTCTCCACAGGCTCCTTCTCCTCCCTACTCCTCCCCATCCCCAAATTCACCTCCTTCTTCAAATCCTCCGTCCGAATCATACTCGTCTTAGGAAACTCCTGCATACTCGTAAACGGATCATCCTTAAACGAATCGGAGAACGGATCCGTATTATCGAACGGATCTGTCTCCGCGAACGGATCCGACGAGAAAAAGCTCGCTCCGAACACGCCCCCTGGCTGCGGCTTCGCAATCGCAACGGACCCCCCGGAATGACGGGTCAGCGACGTCATAGTCGTCGCCGGCCCGTAATGCTCTTTCTCTGTCTCGGTTATAAGCGACTGTGCGAGATCTTTGAGCACTTTCTTGGGTGGGTTTTTGAGCTCCTGAAAGAATAGTTTTTTGTCAACGTAAGGTTTACTCTTGCCCGTGCCGAGGGGGTCTAGTTCCGTGAATACGTCGTAGCCGAGCGACTGAGTCGAGGGCGCGACGGTCTGGCAAACCTGGAACCACACCGCAAGACTAAATATGTACACACGCACGACCAGGCTGCTGCTTCAATTTACTGCTTCAAATACTCTTTCTGAATATTGAGTGTATATTCAGAAAGACCCTTTGGTTAAAGCACGATAAAATCGGTGTGTGAATGGAAATTGAACATTTTAGTATATTGTCGTTCATTCTTTGAGTTTTTTTTTCTACTTCGTCTCCGATGGATCACGATTGCCTAGAAGAAACCTGTTCACACGCGACTTGAAGACGCCCAGGTTGTATTTATGTACTATGACATGACACGCAACAAATTATAAGAGGTGGGCCAAGCAATGGAGGATTTTCAAGTTCAAAGACTGTGTTGATAATTGTGCAAATATTTGAAATATGTTGTGTCGCGCCGTAATGTTTGAAGCAACAGACTGTTATAATGTCATTTATTTATTAAAAAGTTATTATTTTCTGATTTATTTACATTTTATAGAAATTTCAATATCACTAAAGCCTTTATAATGAGTAAAAAACATAAAAAGGTGCAAAAGACATGTAGTCGCAGTTTCAGGTGCGAATTGTTATGCGAATAACGCCCTTCGTGCAGGGGTTTAAGGTTACTATTTGCATGCTAACTACATTTAAGTGTCACGTGTACATTTATTAGTCTTACAGCGGGGAGGCCAGACGACACAGGAAACATAATGGAAAAAGCAAACATAATATTGGGCATGTATAAACTTTTAAAGGCCGCTGCACACCGGATGCGTACACGATGACGTCATTGCATAAGCATGCGGTGTGCAGCGGCCTTAAATGGTGCTTTGGAATATATATCTACGTTAACCCGGACCCAGGTCAATGCCCCGTATAAAAATGACTTTTCAAATTCGATTTTTATTATGGTAACACGTACAAACAGCAAAACGCTGTGTTACTATTTTAAATTGTAAAAATCTCAAATCAAAATACATATTTGGATGCACCCAAGTATCGCACACAAGTATCGCTAGTGTCTAATGGACAGCCGTATTTAGTTCCAATTTCGTCCACCAGAACAGATAAATTGATGGCAGTAGAGCGCGAGAGTCATAGACATTCTGACACGCTCAAATATAAATTTCTATTTCGCTCACTCGCTATTGTAAGAGAGTGCGTAGTTACGTGGCATTTTGACAAACCCCAAGAAATAGAGGAACAACAACAAACACAGAAAAAGCTTACAAGTGGCAGAGATACTTACGAAGGACCCATGAGGTTGTATTTGTATTACCACACAAACAAGAACATTATCGTATAAAAATTAATTGGAGATAAAGCTTGAAATTCAGATTGAACATAGTTTTTATGAATGGATAATCTTATTCCTGCCCTTTTTCAACATTACGCGGGGTCGTCCCGACATGTATTCCTCGTCCACATCTCTCTATCAGCCGTCATATCCGTTGTCACTCCCTTCCTACCCATATCATTCTTCACGCAGTCCATCCATCTCTTCTTCGGCTTTCCTCTACTTCTATATCCCTCCACACTCATATCTAACACTCTTTTAGTCACATGATTTTCTTCCCTACGCATGACATACCACGCTAGCCTCTTACTCCTCAATTTTTCTATCACTGACGCTACTTTTAAACTTTCTCTAATATACTCATTCCTTATCTTATCCATTCTCGTTACCCCACACATCCATCTCAACATTCGCATTTCCGCCGCGTGCACTCTTCTTGCATTAGTCCCTTTCGTGGCCCAACACTCAGAACCATACATTACGGCAGGTTTTATGATCGTCTCGTCGTCGTTTTTTATGAATGGACATCTTGTCATCATCAATTCTGTAACATCTTTGAAAGGCGCCATACTGTACTCCATTAGTAAAGGACCATAAAAATTGCAAAGCCGAAAGCCTTGTGGTCTGTTCTTTTAGACATGTTGGCGTGAAACAGGCATATATTGGTCTAGTATGACGATGAAAAATGATCCTAGTAGTTTCAACGATAAAACACTATTCTGTTATATTGTATAATGCAATTCAAACTTATGGTGTTACGGTTTTGAGAAATGTTGGAAAAAACGTGGGATAAGCGACAAGTGCACAACACTAAAGCCATGCATTTTACATATTAAGCGTCCTTCGCAGTGTCGCTGCTACTTGCATCTATCCGTTGGTACCTAGAGTTAAGATATAAGCTTTAATTATGAAGCACATTATCGAGCTTACTACAAATAGTCGCCAAAATATATACTATCCCTTAGTTGTCTTAAATTGTAGAATGTTAAATGAATTTGTATTTTTGTTACTTTATAGTTTATACTTAGACTATAGAGTGAATAATCGCGTAAAATGAGAAAACTAATATCAACGTAAGAGATTATAGAGTGAATAATCGCGTAAAATGAGAAAACTAATACCAACGTACGAGACTATAGAGTGAATAATCGTGTAAAATGTGAAAACTAATACCAACGTACGAAACTATAGAGTGAATAATCGCGTAAAATGAGAAAACTAATATCAACGTAAGAGACTATAGAGTGAATAATCGCGTAAAATAAGAAAACTAATACAAACGTACGAGACTATAGAGTGAATAATCGCGTAAAATGAGAAAACTAATATCAACGTAAGAGACTATAGAGTGAATAATCGCGTAAAATAAGAAAACTAATACAAACGTACGAGACTATAGAGTGAATAATCGCGTAAAATGAGAAAACTAATATCAACGTAAGAGACTATAGAGTGAATAATCGCGTAAAATAAGAAAACTAATACAAACGTACGAGACTATAGAGTGAATAATCGCGTAAAATAAGAAAACTAATACAAACGTACGAGACTATAGAGTGAATAATCGCGTAAAATGAGAAAACTAATATCAATGTAAGAGACTATAGAGTGAATAATCGCGTAAAATAAGAAAACTAATACAAACGTACGAGACTATAGAGTGAATAATCGCGTAAAATGAGAAAACTAATACCAACGTAAGAGACTATAGAGTGAATAATCGTGTAAAATGAGAAAACTAATACCAACGTAAGAGACTATAGAGTGAATAATCGTGTAAAATGAGAAAACTAATACCAACGTAAGAGACTATAGAGTGAATAATCGTGTAAAATGAGAAAACTAATACCAACGTAAGAGACTATAGAGTGAATAATCGTGTAAAATGAGAAAACTAATACCAACGTAAGAGACTATAGAGTGAATAATCGTGTAAAATGAGAAAACTAATACCAACGTAAGAGACCATAGAGTGAATAATCGTGTAAAATGAGAAAACTAATACCAACGTAAGAGACTATAGAGTGAATAATCATGTAAAATGAGAAAACTAATACCAACGTAAGAGACTATAGAGCGAATAATCATGTAAAATGAGAAAACTAATACCAACGTAAGAGACTATAGAGTGAATAATCATGTAAAATGAGAAAACTAATACCAACGTAAGAGACTATAAAGTGAATAATCATGTAAAATGAGAAAACTAATACCAACGTAAGAGACTATAGAGTGAATAATCATGTAAAATGAGAAAACTAATACCAACGTAAGAGACTATAGAGTGAATAATCATGTAAAATGAGAAAACTAATACCAACGTAAGAGACTATAGAGTGAATAATCATGTAAAATGAGAAAACTAATACCAACGTAAGAGACTATAGAGTGAATAATCATGTAAAATGAGAAAACTAATACCAACGTAAGAGACTATAGAGTGAATAATCATGTAAAATGAGAAAACTAATACCAACGTAAGAGACTATAGAGTGAATAATCATGTAAAATGAGAAAACTAATACCAACGTAAGAGACTATAGAGTGAATAATCATGTAAAATGAGAAAACTAATACCAACGTAAGAGACTATAGAGTGAATAATCATGTAAAATGAGAAAACTAATACCAACGTAAGAGACTATAGAGTGAATAATCATGTAAAATGAGAAAACTAATACCAACGTAAGAGACTATAGAGTGAATAATCGTGTAAAATGAGAAAACTAATACCAACGTAAGAGACTATAGAGTGAATAATCGTGTAAAATGAGAAAACTAATACCAACGTAAGAGACTATAGAGTGAATAATCGTGTAAAATGAGAAAACTAATACCAACGTAAGAGACTATAGAGTGAATAATCGTGTAAAATGAGAAAACTAATACCAACGTAAGAGACTATAGAGTGAATAATCATGTAAAATGAGAAAACTAATACCAACGTAAGAGACTATAGAGTGAATAATCATGTAAAATGAGAAAACTAATACCAACGTAAGAGACTATAGAGTGAATAATCGTGTAAAATGAGAAAACTAATACCAACGTAAGAGACTATAGAGTGAATAATCGTGTAAAATGTGAAAACTAATACCAACGTACGAAACTATAGAGTGAATAATCGCGTAAAATGAGAAAACTAATATCAACGTAAGAGACTATAGAGTGAATAATCGCGTAAAATAAGAAAACTAATACAAACGTACGAGACTATAGAGTGAATAATCGCGTAAAATGAGAAAACTAATACCAACGTAAGAGACTATAGAGTGAATAATCATGTAAAATGAGAAAACTAATACCAACGTAAGAGACTATAGAGTGAATAATCATGTAAAATGAGAAAACTAATACCAACGTAAGAGACTATAGAGTGAATAATCGTGTAAAATGAGAAAACTAATACCAACGTAAGAGACTATAGAGTGAATAATCGTGTAAAATGAGAAAACTAATACCAACGTAAGAGACTATAGAGTGAATAATCGTGTAAAATGAGAAAACTAATACCAACGTAAGAGACTATAGAGTGAATAATCGTGTAAAATGAGAAAACTAATACCAACGTAAGAGACTATAGAGTGAATAATCGTGTAAAATGAGAAAACTAATACCAACGTAAGAGACTATAGAGTGAATAATCGTGTAAAATGAGAAAACTAATACCAACGTAAGAGACTATAGAGTGAATAATCGTGTAAAATGAGAAAACTAATACCAACGTAAGAGACTATAGAGTGAATAATCGTCAAAAATGAGAAAACTAATACCAACGTAAGAGACTATAGAGTGAATAATCGTGTAAAATGAGAAAACTAATACCAACGTAAGAGACTATAGAGTGAATAATCGTGTAAAATGAGAAAACTAATACCAACGTAAGAGACTATAGAGTGAATAATCGTGTAAAATGAGAAAACTAATACCAACGTAAGAGACTATAGAGTGAATAATCATGTAAAATGAGAAAACTAATACCAACGTAAGAGACTATAGAGTGAATAATCGTGTAAAATGAGAAAACTAATACCAACGTAAGAGACTATAGAGTGAATAATCGTGTAAAATGAGAAAACTAATACCAACGTAAGAGACTATAGAGTGAATAATCGTCAAAAATGAGAAAACTAATACCAACGTAAGAGACTATAGAGTGAATAATCGTGTAAAATGAGAAAACTAATACCAACGTAAGAGACTATAGAGTGAATAATCGTGTAAAATGAGAAAACTAATACCAACGTAAGAGACTATAGAGTGAATAATCGTGTAAAATGAGAAAACTAATACCAACGTAAGAGACTATAGAGTGAATAATCATGTAAAATGAGAAAACTAATACCAACGTAAGAGACTATAGAGTGAATAATCGCGTAAAATGAGAAAACTAATACCAACGTAAGAGACTATAGAGTGAATAATCGTGTAAAATGAGAAAACTAATACCAACGTAAGAGACTATAGAGTGAATAATCGTGTAAAATGAGAAAACTAATACCAACGTAAGAGACTATAGAGTGAATAATCATGTAAAATGAGAAAACTAATACCAACGTAAGAGACTATAGAGTGAATAATCGTGTAAAATGAGAAAACTAATACCAACGTAAGAGACTATAGAGTGAATAATCGTGTAAAATGAGAAAACTAATACCAACGTAAGAGACTATAGAGTGAATAATCATGTAAAATCTTTATGTATCCATACTTCTATACTGATATTATAACGAGGAAAAATTTGTATTCTTGTATGTGTGTAACGATTTCAAAAATTCTTTCACCGTTAGAATGCTACATTATCCCGGAGTAATATAGGGTACTTTTTACCCAACTGCGCGGAAGGAGAGTTATGTTTTTAATGAAAAACTACGCGTGTGAAGCTGTCGATTGGATTGGTCAGCTAGTATATAGATTTAAAAGAAACTCTACCTGTCTGTTTGTTACGTTTCAAGACTAACCGCCTGGACGACTTCGTTATTAAACTTGACCTCTGTCGGCGTTGTAAGAATGTTTTCTAAACCTCGCATTATTATGCCTATGCACCTATTGAAATGAATTGAAAGTATGCTTGATAGTATGCTTCATATAACAGTGAAATTAAGGCATATATTATTACAAGTTTTAAAATAAGTTCCTATATAGATCTTACCACTGGTTCGCTCGGTACGTTCATGTTATCGACGAGCGAAGTCGGAGGAGTTTCGAAGTCGGGCGGTGCTAAGTCGAAAGCCAACGACGGTTGCTTGTTTGGACTGAACACTGTGCGCGGCGCTGCTGGCGTGTTGCGGCCTCGAGTAGACGAACCAGATGGTGGGGGAGGGAGTAGACCTTTCTGTAAGAAGTCACGTTCATAGTTAGGTAGGTCAGTTAAAAAAAAAAGTGGCACTCCGAGAGTGCCGGCAGAAGTGAAAACTTGAACAATTACGAGATACTTATATACAGAGGTGTCCGTAACGGTAACAGTGTCGCGAGTTCAATGGTTTTTTCGCCATTTCAAAAAATGCCCGACGCGCCTAAAGAAGTTTTTACTTCAAAAACTTACTAAATAAGTATTCTATCAGTTATCTGGTTCCCATAGTACAAGCTTTGATTAGTTTGGGGCTAGATAGCGCTGTGTGAAATGTCCAGCAATATTTATAGTATAATAATAATAATTAAATAAGTAAAAATAATAAATAACTTTTGTTCAGTCTTTAAAAAATCGAATCAATTGTAGTGTCAACAGCATGTCTACCTATTTAGATACTAAAACATGGTCTGCCTTTCTGTTGCTTTAGCCTTCCAAGATACCTACATATTATGTGAAACTGTCTACTTACCACCTGTAACCAGGTCCGGATCTAGGGGAGGGGCGGGGAGGGGGGGGGGGGCAGGGCACACGCCCCTGGAGGCAATTTCAAGTAGCCGCTAAATTCATATTCGAGAAAAAAACCTGTTTCCGATTATTCATTTGATTTTGAACGCATCCTCCGTTGGTTTTTAAGCACATCCTGCGAGGTTTCGTCCTCCTGATAGAGTTTAAAACACTTAATTATTCGCGCCTTAGTCGATTTTGTGCTTTCGTTAGCGTTCTAAACGCTTCATTTCCGCGGCTCACGCGGGGATTCTAGAAAATAAAACCATAGCAATGTGTATCAAATAATAAAAAACGTAAAAAAATAACAGAAGGTTGATTGTCGGTCATAAACCTAGCGATTAAAATGTTTACATAAAATATTAAAATAAATACATTTATTGCTGGACATTTCACACAGCGCTATCTAGCCCCAAACTAAGCAGAGCTTGTACTATGGGAACCAGATAACTGATAGAATACTTATATACTTTTTTTTAAATTCATACACCACATTACATTACAAATATCTATAGATCATGCAGACATTTGTTCCGCGGCGGGAATCGAACCCACTACCTCCTGCGTCTCAGCCGGCTGTTCGCCCACTGTGTCACGGAGGTCGTCGTTAAAGTATTAAAAGTAAAAAGTGCGTGACTTATTTTAATAACCCCCCCCCCCCCCTCCTCCTCTCAAACGCTGGAGGAGAGGGGGCGCCCAAATCAAGTTTGTGCCTTGGTTCGGAAAAATCGTAGATCCGGGGCTGCCTGTAACAACTTCGTCACCATGTCAAAGCAATAAATGTATTGAGTATGTTAAAAGCTGGATTTTAAGTTTTAGTGGAAAGGACAGTTTTGTCCTCGTATCCTCGTATCGTCCTCGTAACGACCTACTGCCATCTGCCTCTGGATAGGTAGGTGGTTAGTTTTTTTTTTATAACAAAGCAAGCTGCTTTGTTTTCTATCATTAGCCAGTTAGCGCTTAACCTATTTATCCCAGCATGTTTGTCCCGACATAAATTAAGTCAAGTCGGATCACATACTTGAAAAAAAAGCAGCCAAGTGCGAGTCGGACTCGCCCATGAAGGGTTCTGTAGCAGCAAGTAACATAATATAAACTCCGTGGTACAGTGGGCGAATAGCCGGCTGAGACGCAGGAGGTAGCGGGTTCGATACCCGCCGCGGAACAAATGTTTGTATGATCTAAAGATATTCGTTCCGTGTCTGGTTGTTTTTCTTTAAATTATAAGTATGTATTTACAAAAAAAAAAGTATATAAGTATTCTATCAGTTATCTGGTACCCATAGTACAAGCTCTGCTTAGTTTGGGGCTAGATAGCGCTGTGTGAAATGTCCAGCCATATTTATTTATTTATATTATTCATTATAAAAGTTCTTGTAGTTCTTTAGTAACATTTTATATTTGATTGAATGAAAGGTAAATTGCGGTTTACGATTTATGACGTATTAAAAAAAACTATTTACTAGATCCCGTTCAAACCAATTTTCGGTGGAAGTTAGCATGGTAATGTACATCATATATTTTTTTTAGTTTTATCATTCTCTTATTTTAGAAGTTACATGGCGGCACACATTTTACCACTTTGGAAGTGTCTCTCGCGCAAACTATTAGGTTTAGAAAAAAATGATATTAGAAACCTCAATATCTCAATATAAATAGATACCTCACACGTATGGGTTTGATGAAAAAAAATTGAGTTTCAGTTCTTAGTATGGGGAACCGCCAAAATTTATTGTTTATTTTCTATTCTTGTGTGAAACTCTTAATGCGGTTCACAGAATACATCTAATTACCAAGTTTCAACAGTATAGTTCTTATAGTTTCGGAAAAAAGTGGCTGCGACATGCGGACGGACAGACAGACAGACAGACATGACGAATCCATAAGGGTTCCGTTTTTTGCCATTCGGCTACGAAACCCTAAAAACGCAGCTAATAGCGATCTAATTCTATTTAAATAAAGCACGAATCGAGCATTGCTCTTGTCAACGTGATTAGAATTCTGCTTGCCCGCGACTTATTCGTGACTGTTCAGTCGGCACGATAAAGGAAATTCCAAACGGGTCAGAAGGCGTCACGCTTGAGTAATTTCACGTCGCAACGAGCCTAAGTGTTGCTATAACTTTATGTTGAGTTACCTGCGATTGTGACTGTGAAGTGGGCACGATGAAGGAGTCCCCGAACGGGTCAGAAGAAGGCGTCAGACCCTCGACTTGGGTCAACCCGCGTCGCAACGAGTATAGCTCTTGCTCGAGGTCAACCAACTCCGCAACACCGCCCTCCGCCCCTTCAGAGGTCTTGGTAACCGTTGTCGTGCTTTCCGTCGATATTATCAGGCTCTGTTGGATATAGTACTGATACTGAAATGCTTTCGTCGCTAATATTAATCACTAGAGTAAAATATTGAGTGGAATGTTTTTGAATAAATTATGAGGGTAGTCATGTTTATAACCCTTAATATTAATTAGTATGGAGAATAGTTTATAGTGGAGGACTACGTACTGGCCACGAAATTACACCATTTATCGCTGTTACTACTGGTTACTACGATACTCCATTTCGAATCTCACTCTCACCTAAAGAGCCCCTTGACCGTAATAATACTATTACTAATACTGGTACTAGCTCACCCGCTCACGGCTTTGCACGCGTAGTTTGACAAAATAAAATCTGTCATTGCTATTAAAAATAGCTTCGAACAATACTGTGCCGATTTGTTAACGAAAATTAAAATTAGTGTACCATTTAAGCCTGAGAGATTTAATCCTCCTATTCATATCTCTGTAGTTGGTACCAACTACAGACAAAATTCATTTCTGTGGCGAGCAAGCGACAACTTTAATAAGCTGAGTAAGCGATTAGATATATATCTATTCTGTACGAGTGTCAGTTCAGCCAGACTGCGACTGAACAGAGTTTTTTGGCGATACAAGTATACTCTAAATATATTTATGTAGTATTAGGTAGCTTCTGTGTAACTTGTTATCCAGATTTATTTTTAACCACTTTGTTGTGTCTTGTTCACTTCACATTTTGTTTTATTATGTTGTTTAGTCGTGAAAACCTATTATTGGCTTTCTTTTATTTACTGTGTTTCATATTATGTATAATTAGCTGTTGATTTTCCAAATAAATAAATATAAATATAAAAAAAACATTACCCTCATTTTGCGCAGTCAGATAAAAAGTAGCCTATGACTATAACAAATTTCATCGAAATCGGTCCAGCCAAAACTCTTTCACGAGCAGTTCTACTACTGCTCAATAACAACCAACGGTCTGTAGATGTTCTCACCCTGAGAATCCTACAATAGAAATCCGTGTCTCTTTTATTTTCTCACGCAACATTAAAAATAATAATTCACTACAACATTACACATACAACATTTGTTTTCTGTTTCACGTTCGGTTTCGGCGACAACTCCGAGTCCATACTGACTTGTTCATCGATGATTTGCATATTTACACAATCTGTGTTTGTTGACATTTTATTAGCGAAATATTTGCTTGTATCGAGGCCATTGTTAAAAGAAAAATGTGATCTAATGTATACAGTTACAATGCGAGCTAAACTCGAAAATATAGATCGGATTTGACAGGTGTCAAAATGCGACCAACGAAAACAGAGCGAAATTGGACATTGGAATATTGTCCCATCGAAATATTGATCCAGGATTAATTAGTGTTTCCGAGTGTAATTTTACAATATAAAGTAAAACTTGGTGCTTTCAAATTATAGACATTGTTTGTATGTATAACATAATAATTATTTGGAGCTATGTGGTTGATTTTTCGATTTCTTGTTCGTTCGTACTAAGTTATCAACGCACGATAAACGTCAAATCGGACCTATAAGATTCTACTACTAACGGCGTATTCGATTTATACTTCCGTAATTTATTTGATTATCAACTATTACCCATTCGATCCTCAAACGAACGGTGCAATAAAAATTAGAATAAAGTCGAACATATCTATAATGTACACGGAACTCATTGCTATCGCAGAAGCGGTATCTTACATCGATTCCTTTGAATCTGGATTTTATGTTATTCTGACGGACTCTAAAAGTGCCCTCCATCATCTCGCTCGATGCACCGCGGGTTTTCGTGGCGCACCGATAGCGTACGGCATATTAGAGTCAATTAATAAGTTGTCGAGTAAAAACAAACATGTCACGCTGCAATGGGTGCCATCACACGTCGGTTTGTCCGGCAATGAGGAAGCCGATCGTCTTGCTAAGGAAGCTATTGTAGACGGCATCGTTATGAACTTTTTACCCAATCACAGCGATCTTTTATATGTAATAAAAACCAGATGTAGATTAGACTGGAAAGAATATTTTGACGAGAGATCGCTGAGTAAGGGTATATGGTACAGGACGGTGCAACCAGGCCTAGCTAGATCGCCGTGGTTTGATGGTTCGGGTATGACCAGAACTGACATCGTAACTTTAATGAGACTTCGATCGGGACACATTCCATTAAATAGTTTTGGATACCTAATGGGAAAGATCAGTTCTCCAAACTGTGCTGAGTGTGATGTGATAGAAGATGCTTATCATATTGTTGTGGAATGTGTCCGGAACGAAGTAGAAAGAATAATGTTTTGTTACCTATTCGATGTTGATTTGTTTTCTGTAGGTATATGTAATAACATCTTGGCTTGCCCCTTATCGGAGCAAGCCAAGATGCTAATTAAGGTTGTTAAAATAGGTATAAGAAGAAGATAATTCGGTTTAAGTGTATTTTCGAAGGTGCCATAATCATGATGATTAAACCCTCACTAAATATAATAAAGATTAAAAAAAAAAAAAAAACTATTACCCATGCGCGATAAGTTGGGACCTGAGCGCGGTGACGTCATATTGGCGTGTTTTTACCGCCCGCAAAAAAGCGAACATAACAAGCAGCCGCCCGTCATTGTTTTTTTTAACCTAATTTATTATGTTACTCAGGGAGGACGCTGCTTTTTATCTAATCTTTTTTACACTATTTGAATAAAATAAAAATACAATGTTTAAGTTTATACATTTATTTTATCTATTATTTACATTATCTCATCTTCGTCACTACTTAGTGGATTTATGCCTTCTAGAGGTTGTTCTTCGTCCTCAGTCTCACTATAATCACTTGACGAAGAGGTATCCGATAAATTTACAACATTTACTATTACAACAAAAACTACAACAACAAAACAATGACACAAACTATAACAACAAAAACTACAAAAAAAAACAATAACACAAACGAAAACTAAAAGAATTCCAGAGCGCGTCGTTACGTGACGTAGGCCAGTACGAGACTAAAAACCCTAGTAAAAAATAGTAATGCGAACGGTACAATACGGGCGCCATCGGGGAAGTGCAGGGGAAGCGGTCGGGGAGTCGCATTCCTAGCAGGTCCCAAGTTATCGCGCACGAGTAATAGATATATTATACTTATATTATACATATACTATTTTAGGTTGGTCATTCCTTAAAAACTATGTTAGCTTTTACAAGACACTATGTTAAGGTTCATTTTCATTGGCTTCGGCATTTGGGGGTGCAGGAGATTTATGTTCACTCATGCCGAACTGCATGCTGTAATCGTTTTCATTAGTCGATAGGGCCCGCATGCGGGGTACGGGAGATTTCTGTTAAGCATGCCATGGGGCCAGTATGCGATAACCGTTTTCATTAGTCGATAGGGCCCGCTTGCGGATTGTTAGATAACTTCACTTCACCGTGCATTTGTTTAGAAAGAGTGGAACTGAACATACGTAGGTGCTATGGATCAACAATTTATGTTGTGTGGAGCAATTTTATCTGTTTGTACATCCTGACGAAGAAATTATTAGCTTCAAATTATAAACAAAGATTTTGGGGTGTGAAGTTTACTGAAAAATAGACCCTTCCTTTACACCAACCGATGAATGTCATTGGTTGTGTTAGGTCGTGTGCGGGGAATACCCGCATGCCGTATATCGACTGACGCAAAGATAGCCTACAGTACGGCCGACGTATCTTGGCGAGTCTGAACATAGGCTTTGCGAACTTTAGCGCATGTACACTCGTGTAGAAAACTGTAGATGCCAATTTCTTTTTATAATCAACTAGCAACTAGCATGTGATGAGTGGACATACGACTCGTCAGTGAATACAATTGGTCGCCCTTCGTCTCTGTATTTTTTTATTGCCTTCAAGTACAAAATCCTTTTCAGGCGAATGTCGGTCTTCTCTATAAGAACCATTCTATTAGTTTCGGTTTTTCGCCACTTAATACCCAAGTTTTTTACTATTGTCTTTAAGCTCGTTTTAGCACCTTGAAAATTAATATCCCGTTTAAGTTTTGCTAGTAATTTGTTTATTGACGGCATTTCTTTTTCCGTTTTGTGGAAGTTGTGAATGCATCTTTTTATTACACCCTGGTCAAAATTATCAATATTAGTTATAGGTTTTGATCTAGATCTTTTTTACCAGGCGTGCGGAATACCGAAAGTAAGCCCGAAATATTGCCTTCAGTTGCAATCCGCTGTATTGTGCGTTGCGACACACCAGTTGCGTTACCAACTCTTAAATAAACGTCTACATCTTTTACGCCTTCTTCTTTTTCTTTTTTCATATATTGTGTTAAATCATAAATTATTTTTCTCGCCTGGCGATTTAAGACGCTATTATGCATTGGTGGCATATTTAGCGAATAATATATGTGCCAACTGACACTTGCAAATAACACAAATAAAACAAACTTAACAATCTATGAACTTAACACTACACAAAAAACAATAACAAAGAAAACTTTTGTAACCGACTATATCCAAGACAGAGACAGCGACGCAAACACGACACCCATGCTAACGTGTGACTGAGACGTAATTAGTGTACCGAGCATTGCCGAATAAGCACGAAGTTTTACGAAGTTACCACAAAGGGATGTCCAATACGCGTGCCTAAGGGTGTTGTTTAATCGATTTTAGTGAAATCGATTGAAATTAAGTCATAAAAATATATTTATTTTTTGTTTTATAAGGAAGTTATAAATTTTCGCAAACAGTCGTCAATCAAGTAGTCGTTATTAGATAACTGATATTTAAGTAAATCATGTCTTTCAACCGAGAAAATTACATATTATCAATAAATTACAAATAAAACTAATCGATTGCGATATTTGATTGAATAAAGGGTCGATTGTGTTTACGTAACATCACATCTCTAGCTTAGACCACTGCCCCCCGCACGTCGCCTCATACCACCATTTGGTTCCTAAAAAGAGCTATTGCGCAGCCTTCTGCACGAACTTCAGACTCGCCAAGATACGTTGACCGTATTGTACTTAATTAGTTGATAGCCCGTATTGGGGTACTCCCCGCATGCTGTATAACGACTGAGTTAACGACCAATTAAAGAGAGCCATTAAGTAGGTATGTTATTTTCACCACACAAAACCTACGTGAGTTAAGCCAAGTCCTAAGTGTGCTAATTTAATTTAGCTTACCGCGCGGTGTGGGCTGTGCTTTAGGGTTCAGTTTTCAAGCTAAAACAGTAAGTAGCTTCGCCAATACCTACCAATCTCCAAAATAAAAGTTAGCAATGTTAATATTTTGTCGTTTTACACCAAACTATAATGTCGTCGCAATCTCTTCCTATTTTCAAAGTCAAGGTATAGGCACAACCATTTCCTTTCGTTGTCTCGTAACTGCTAGTTAGTGTTTATGTTATTTATCCACTTTATGTAGTGTAGTTTATTTATATATTATTTGTATGTATTTAAGTTTATGTTTATTAGTATAATCAATAGGTATATTTTATTTTATGGATTCTGTTTATGTCTGTACTCTTACAACGCCGTCTTTTGATTTTGTTTATCCTGTCCATCCAAAGGTTGTCTGGAAGAGATCGCTTTTAGCGATAAGACCGCTCATTGTATCTTTATTTATTGTTTATTTCCATTATTACTGTATTTTTGTTTGGTGTGCAATAAAGAGTATTTCATTCGAATGAATATATTTATATATGTGGTTAAATATTCATTCATTCAAACATCAAGCTAATCCTTGTGAAAAAATATATTAGAAGCGGATCAGTAGTGGTGTTGCATACTGACTAATTAATAATCTAGATACATTCGTTTGAATACTCTCATTTGTAGGTATAGATATAGGCAAGTACAGATCAGTTTGACTAGTCCGTAATAAAACTCGATGACATCATCCCAGACAGAATTAAGTAGTCTGACCAAAGATTTTTTAACTATGACTTCATAATTTATCAGTACTTCCTGTATCTGGTAAAATTTAGTGGATAAGTTCTATGGAATATAGAAATTAAGAGTGGGAAGATTTACGTGTTACGGTTCTTGGTAGCTTCGTTAGAATTAATCTAGCAGTTAAGATAATGCAATAGTGCAGAAAGCTAGATCGTAATAGATGTCTAGGATGTGTCCTACCTTCATTTTGTCCGCTAAGGCGATGGCTTGTGGCATCGCGTGTCTGTTCAGAGCGATAGCAACCGCTTTACCAGCCTCTAGCTGCTGCTTCGCCATTTCAACCTCTTTTTTCTTCAACTCGAACACCACTTGGAAGAGATCTCGCATTGCTATCACCACCTGAAATGTAACATTTGATTTTGTGTAATCATAATAAAAAAACATTGCCGTATTGAAAGTTACAAAATGTGTTTTATGATCACACATTTTCTATAAGGGCAAAGGGTGTAAATTTTATATTAGTTGAAGAGATATGGGGGCGTCTATAAATTACGTGAGGTGTTTTTTTTAATTTTCTGCCCCTCCCTCCCCCCCTGGTGAGATGTCGTGAGATTTTATTCAACCCCCTCCCCCATCTCCCCATCTCACGTGAGATTTTTCAAAATGTGAGTTTCTTACGTAAACGCGTTGGATTGTTATTGTAAAAAGAAAAAAACAAATTTGATTCGTGCTTTTATTTACGACTAGTTATGACTAGTAATCAATGTTGCTGAGAGTTTAATTATAAGTGTAATAAAAATTTAACAATAGAATACTTAAATCGTAACTACTTAGATTAAAAAAGAGTATCTACTCTAATTCAGTCCATGGAGAATCATGCACGGTCTCAAGAGAGACTATTGGAACCAACATGTCCATATGATTTTCAGTAAAATCATCTGATCCTTCAACTTCGTTCTGATCTAGCCACTCTAAGCCATTGGCACTTGTACAAAGTAATTCATTAGCTCGTCTTGTGACAATCCGTGAGGGTCGCACTTTTCGGAACATACGCGCTTGCTTAGCTGGTGCAATGTGGGCTGATCGCCTGTGCTCTGCAAATCTTATGCATGTACAATCTGGATTAAATGGACCAAAATAGTATATTTTTTTTTGTTTCAATCAGAAAAAAAATTGCGTGATATTTGCCGAGACCCCCCCTCTCTCCAACGTAAGATTAGATGAGATTTGACTCGACCCCCTCCCCCCCTTAAACACCTCACGTAATTTATGGACGCCTCCTAAGTGACCAGAATCAACATATAAAGAATGTTTGATAATATATGCAAAAAAATTAAAGGGGTTATTTTGATGAGCATAATAAATAAATTTGTGAAATATTTACCATAGAAATGTGAAATTTGTTTTGGCATATAAAAACAAACATTTTAAACTTATGTTGTGCTATTGCATAATGCTTGCCATCTAACCACCTAGGTGGCACCTAGGTTATTTAATAAGTTACCAAAATCAATTTTAGAAACGGATAATGTACATATGTTTAAAAATAAATTAATTTTTTTTTAAATTGAGAAAGCCTACTATAGCTTTCAGGAATATTTACTAGATAAATGAATATTAATATTGACGTAATGTATAATTAATATTGCCTGACATCTGAATTTGATCAATTGATTTTATTTGACATTTATTTTATTTAGGTTTGTTTGTGTTCCTGGCTTAGTTATATTAGTTCTTATTTTGTAATTTGTAATAATTTATTTTATTTATGTTTTAATAATTTGCATGCCTCTGTGGTAGTAATAAGTTGGATCTATAATAATTTTAAGAACTTTGTTTAAAACCTTATTTGATGCAAATAAATGATTTGATTTGAAAAACCACAGATACTGTATTGGTGACATCTCGAGATGTCTCTTGTTGTCCCTTTCTAACCCAAAACCCGCAGCCATTTCCGAAAGAGATATCAAATCGGCCTTTATTTTGGATGTCGATTGCAATAGTAGGCGGTAAGTTTTATATCGAATTAATCACCTAAACTTAGTCGATTTTCTTTAAAATTTGATAATATAACTACTAGTTTTTTTTGAGAAGACTTTTTTATGTTTTGAGAAACCGTCACTAGAATATCGTCGGTATATTACCAAACACTCTGTATAAATTCAAAGTTGCATAAATAGATTAGAAAATTATACTGTTCATAAACTCATTCGATGACTTAGGTTATGATATTTGAATCAAATAGTAACTGCTATTTACAGGTTATTAGTATAGCGCCTCTCAGTTTAACTGTACCCCCAGCGTTGTTTTTCAAATTGCCCTTCTCAGATAGTCTTTCCCGATAATTTATGAGAACTTTATGGGGATGTTGAATTTTCTCATTTATTTCTCCAAAAACCAACCACCTTGTCCACCGAAAAGAAAGCCACTCTGCCGCCATTTCTGACTTTGACAGCCAGTCCTCTTTGACATTAATATATTTGGCTTGGGTATAGGCCGATTGGCGACAGGGGATATAATTCATTTATTCATTCGCAAACATGGGTAAATATGTATAAAAACAGGTGATAAATACAATATATAGGTTCCAGACATGTTTTACCATATTAGTTGGCATGCAAATGCAGTTAATATATATAACTTAGTCTATTAGAAACATTTCTAGAATTCAATTCAATCAAAGCCAAAGTTTAAAAATAATAACAATAATGAAGATCGGGAAATTAGATTTAAAAAAGTATGTATATAAAAATAAATGCAATGTCAAAATAATAATTGATCGAGCAAAGCGAAATCTCTAAATGAACTTGGGCAAATCGGCGTTGTATTTATGTATGTACCTATGTTTGTTTGTCCGAGGATAACTTTCGAAACGTTGATCCGATCATCGTAAAATTTGATACATAGGTAGGTAGTGATGGCACAATGTGTGGAACTAGGTGTGACTATATGAGCTAAAAATTTTGGGGGGTTGTTGAGATATTGGGGTTCAAGAGGGATAAAAAATATGAAAATGAGACTATTAGGTCAAGTAGGACGTCAGATGAAAGGTCTTCATTAGTACATATAGACTTCGTTTTAATTTTAGTGAAGTCTTTATAGTTTTCCAGTTATTAGCCATAATAAAAACTGAACTTTGACAAAATTTACAGGGTACACCAGTGACCCCAGTGCTGTGATTTGGTATATGTGTAGCTTAAGTAACACAGATATAGGCAAAACTTTGAAATCCAGAATAATTGCAATTTGTACACTAAAAAATTATAACCAACCTAAATGAACTCCCGTTACCTGTAATTTGAATGAAACTGTAGGTCAAGTTAATTGGTTTTTTTTATTTCGTAGAACGGTGGCACTATTTTGATAGTGGAAGATTAAGTACATATAATATTTTTTTGTTTTCATCGGAGAGTCGCGAGATCTCAGTTCGGGGCGAACCACTAGTTATTGATAGTAAGAAGTATATTAGTTTAAAATAGTAGTGAACCCAGATGTCCGATTATACACTCTTAGAGGAGTCCGAGTTAGTTTGACGACTTTTATTATAAGGCGGCACCGACATTTAGCGTTCCACTGAAAACGCCTCTAGGGCTCCTATTAAAGTGACAGCGCAGAACTTTGCCTTCCACAGCTGATACAACACTTGAAATAAAAATAACTGTTACCAATTAAATTGTTACAAAAAACATTTTGATTTAGGAACTTATAATTTTTTTTGACATATTCAAAGTAAAAATCTTTTATTAATTAAAATCACAAGGATCACTTTGAAACGTCAATTTTACTGCCTGTTCCTTCGCGACCAAGCCAGGAAAGAAACTAGGCTGGTTGTTTTTTTAATGGTCCTTTTAGAATACATAACAATACAGGAAATAAATTACGTCAAAATTGTAACATGTTGAACGAGTTGGAGCAATTTCAATCCTAAGCTTCTCTATCCAAAAGTCCATTGATCAATGATTTTCGAGTGAATGAATCTTTAAATGGTGGCTAAATGTTTGTTTACCATTGTCATTGCGTTATGTTGCGAAAGATGTACCTTGAGCGTCCTAGAGGAGCGTTTTAAACTGACATTTTGAAGTGCTTTTAATTGAGTTTTTCAAGAGAAGCCAATTACTGCCGCCAATCAAGTAAGTAATAGCATTTATTATTGTTCCGCTTCTTTAAGTGCCAGTAAAATTACACACCAGATTTTCTACACCATTCTGTGTGTTAACTGAGCAAAGTATGGTGGGAAGATCCATACTACTTTGTGTGACTAAGTGTTTTTTCACATCTAGCTATTAATTTTAAGTCCGAAGATCAATTCAATTGAGATATTTTATTCTAATTTAGCTACAAGTAGATGGCGGGACGAGCTGGATACATTATTTATTTCCATCGGATTGGCCACAAATAGCTCGGGACCGCGAAATCTAGAAGAAATAAGCGGAGGCCTTTGCCCAGCGGTGGGACAACTGGGACACGAATGCCTGATGATAAAAAAACGAGTGTGTTTTAGACCACACGACTGAAGTAAAACTTAATTAAAAATATACAATACAAAATATTAATTTATAAAATTGTTCAAGAACGAAATCATAGAACAGATAAATAGTGTTATGTCTACTGTAAATGGAACTAACTTTAAAGCTTTAAAAGAAACACCTCACTTATTTCATGCCTATCAAGTGGTACGCCCGTCGCGAAATAGGTATAGCACCCTCGGGCCTCGTATGAAGAGGGAGGTAAACTAAAGACTCAGAGTACAAGTGTGTAAGACTCGGTAACTTCTGTAACAATGAATTGCATTTACGGTAGCGATAGAGTAGCAAGTTTTTCTGGTGTAGAGTCAAAGGGCAATGTCCTAATACAGGGGTTTCATTAGAAATAAAATGTGACACGTATACTCGAAACATTTTAACAACGGCACACTTTTGTAGCTTCGAGCAGCGAGTCATTTAATACTAGTGGTTAGGGAGAGAGGTACTTCAGCGAGGAATCGTTAGTGATGTTTTGAATAACAGAGTATTTTATAGCAGCACTCAGTATTTACAGTACCTATACAGTATAGGTACAATCAATACTTCAGTGCTGATATCCAGCCAAGTATTATAGTCTATTACTACTTCGTAGAATGATATTACGATAAATAAATAAATATTGCTGTACATTTCACACAGCGCTATCTAGCCCCAAACTAAGCAGAGCTTGTACTATGGGAACCAGAGAACTGATATAATACAATAATAATTTTATTGTAAATACATACTTAAAATATATAGAGAAACAACCAGACCCGGAACAAATATCTGTAGATCATGCAAACATTTGTTCCGCGGCGGGAATCGAACCCGCTACCTTCTGCGTCTCAGTCGGTTATTCGCCCACTGCACCAAGGAGGTCATCATAAGCATTAGCTCATACATCTGCGAGAGATAAACCACAAAATATTTGGAAACAGAAGTTAAGTTTAGTAAAACGAGCGAAAACAGCTTCGACCGACTTGACCCGAGATCCTAGGACGTGCGCGTCTACGCTTGCGTGCGGCTGTTTTCAATTGTTGTGCTTAATTAACTTATGTTCCTATTCTGTGATTAAACGTATTTGTTCAGAAAGTAGAACTGACGCTCATGACTCTTATCCCCTTGCATGTTTAAAGATTGAAATACAATCTTGTAGAAAGATGATTTGTAAACCTGTAGAAATAGTATGAGCACTTACTTGACTAGCAGCCTTATCAGTCTTGATGCCAAAGAACCGGTGGCCAGTGTCTGGCGAGCCGAATATATAGCCGAATGCTCTTGAATCCGTCATGTCTTGCGCTATGAACGATATCTTGTGTACTGGGTGGTGGTACAGCGAATCCTGGAGATAGAAAACAGTTTGTATATCAAATTGTGAGTGCTATTATTTCTTTATTTTGTAATGCCCCACTGCAGGGCAAAGGCCTCCCTTCCTCCCACTCCACAATATTGAGCGCGTTTGTGATCCCGTCCTTCACATTACGAGTCAACTTCATCTTTCCATCGGCGTCGTGGCCTGCCGCGTGGTCTTTTGGGATCCACTCGATGGTGGATTTTGTCCATAACTCATTCGACAGGCAGACGTGGCCAGTCCAGACCCACATTAACATGTGAAAGTAGAACCTAAACTTACCTTGATTAAAAAAAATCGGAGTTAGGCTGTGAAGACGAAACGCTAATTGATATAAGTCCAATCAAGTAAGTGAAGGGTAAAACCTTCGTTCGTGAGGCAATCGCTCGTCAAACGATTTGTTTAGGAAATCTATTGGATCTACTGGAAGCCTTGGCATGGAAGCCTCAAATTGAATATCTAGTCTCCCGTGTCAGAAAACTTATGTTTGTCTTCAAAAATCTCCGAACATCATTAAGACTTACACAGCTTAAGAACAGTTTATTACGCCCTGGCGCAGTCTATTTTGTCCTAATGCATCACCTCTTGGGGTAGTGCAGTTAGGCTCAACGGGCTGTACTAAAGGTATTAATAAAAAAATCTGTATTTTTTCCAACCATTGACCTCTATTCGCTCTGTCAGGTCCCCACTGTCCGTCATCTTTTTATCCTGAATTCTGTACTACGTAAACACTCTCAACTTCAATATAACCCTGATCATCAAAAATCCAAACGTAGATCGGATAAAATTTGCAAAATCGAAACTCGACGTACAGCAGCAGCAAGCCGGCACTTCTACTTTGTTAGTTCTTTCAAATACAATAGTATTAACAACAAGCTAAATATATATCCCTTGACTCTGTTTAAATGCAAGATAAAATGTCTCGAATGGTTGCAGTCTCTGTCTTATGAAGATACTGAAAAACATCTAGAGGTTTCAAAATAAACACACACACCAACACATCTTTTCACCCATACACACACATACTCACCACCTCTCACCCACACTTCACACATTCACACTCACCTACATACCTACATATAAGATATAAGCTACGACTATAGTGTGACCATTAGTGCTGTGCACTCCCTGAGGTATGCGCGGCGAGGTGGGAGGCAAAGAAAAAACTGCATGAGTTCACATGAGATCAATACATGTCGGACATATCTTACGATATCAGTTTGCATTTCTAAGGCAAGACTTGTGGCTGGACGATGGTCGGAGGCTATCTATCTGTAATATATTATACTTACTTAGTTGATTAAAATGTAACTTAAATATACTCATATTTTATTAAAAATATGCAGGTGATAAATAAAAACTAAACTTATAATTCAAAGGGCTTGTTTTATTGAACATTTTTTATATTTACAAACAATTATATATTCTAACGAAAGTTATTCTGACATAGATTTTGTTTCAACTTCATCTTCCATTTCATATCACGAGATAACGCACGACCCATCTTTGAATATTTATCTCATGTGCGTCTGACATAGACAGTCCGATACAAATAACACTACCTGCCGCCACGAGCGTTGACAGCGAACTGACAGAGCGCAGCAGCCGATTCTCCCCCCCGTCTCGCCGCGCGCATACCTCAGGGAGTGCACAGCACTAATGGTCACACTATACTTTAACTCTTCTAAATTAATTGTCTACTTTAGTTTATATTGTCACTTGTTTACTTAAAGCTACGCTTCTACGAGTACCTCAAACTGGAACTCAAACTCACCTTGTTGTGTACGGAGGACGTTGCTATCTGCGACACAGTATTATTACTTATGCAGGTAACATCGTTCTATTTTTGTAATTAATCTTATGTTTATTGTTCCTAATAAAGATTTATTTTACTTTACTAAGTAACATTAAATGCCTAAGAGTTAGGTACAGACAGAGTCGCTAACTAGTAACCCGCTGTATGTTTAGACTGATACAAGTAACTTTTTAACAACAATATAACCGACTTAAACCAAACTACTCAACTGATTTTAATTAAATTTCTACGAGACCAATATGAAAGTATATCCTTTCAAAAAAAACAAGAATTTTCCAATTCTGTTGATAAATGACGGAGTTCTGAGGTAAAAATATAAAACCGAATTGCGTTCCTATAAAATTTGAGGGTTCCGCTTAATTTTTTTGGGATCCCCAGATTGGTGGAAATGGGACCACCGGGGAAGTATACCCTTTTAAACAAGAAGATATTTCTCGAATCGTCCCCGATTACTCGAAAACAGGCGTCTTCGAGTAATCGGTACATAATATACATCATAAAATAGATTCAAACTAATTGAGAACCAAGTTGGTTAAAAATATATACAGGATGTTTGGTAATATACTGACGATATTCAAGGGACGTTTTCTCAAAACATAAAAAAAGACTTCTCGGAAAAAAAAACTACTAGTTATATATACAAATTTTAAAGAAAATCGACTAAGTTTAGGTGATTAATTCGATATAAAACTTACTGCCTAAGCTTGCAGTCGACATCCAAAGGCATAAAGGCCTTAATCCATAAAAGCGTAGATTTGCTACTTATATCCTTTCTTTAAGCGCTCTCTGCTTAGAACTTCGATGCGAATGCACTGTAGAAAATAAGACATGCCGCTTGACCGTTTCCACTAAAGCTGAGCGGAGAGATGTCGGAATATCGATATGCTATTAGTTATTTTCCCATGGTATTCTCATCTCTACAAATCTGCGCTTAGGTGGACATTGGCCTTGAAACGCCTAGAAATTGTGGACCCGGGATTGGTTATCTGCAAACTGCCCACTTTAGCCACGGTAAACTTATTGAAATTATTCCAATTAGGTAGGTCCTACTTTATCCAATTCTTTGAGAGATAGGTATCTAGTGCATTGTCAAAATTGATAAGTCTTTTTTCAATTCTGGTTTCTGCCGAAGAAGAAGAGAAGAATAAGAAAAAAGTTTAATTCACAAAAAAGAAGATGCAAATTACATACCTACTAAATTTAAAACTAAAAACAAACAAAGGCAATAACAGCTGTGATTTAATGAGTAGGTATCATTGGTTCATAGCCCTGTTTACAAAACAAAGCACCTATTGGGGCCGGCGAGCTCAAAGGATCTAGCGGCACCTTTGACCAACGGCTTATTCTTTCAAGTTCTTTTTGATATGCCGCGCGAAGGGATGTACGGCTTAGAATACCCCGCTACACCGGTTACCGGTATTAACGTAAATGTTTAAATCGATTGTATTTGAATAAAATCTTTTTTTTTAATCGAGTGTAGCGAGATCTCTAAACCAACTTAGGCAAATCGCCGTTGTTTGTTTGTATGTTCGTTTGTCCGAGTATAACTTTCGAAGCGTTGATCCGATCATCGTGACTATCAAAATATTGTCACAAAATAAATAACCAACTAAATTGACCTACAGTTTCACTAAAATTACAGGTAACGGGAGTTCATGTTATGTGGTTATTCTTTTTTGGGGTACAAATTGCAGTTATTCTGGGTTTCAAACTTTTGACTTTTTTGTCACTTAAGCTACACGCATACCAAATTACAGCACTGTAGGGTCAATGGTGTACCCTGTGAATTTTGTCAAAGTTTAATTTTTATTATGGCTAATAACTCAAAAACTATAAAAACTTTACCAAAAATAAAAACGGAGTCTAAATGTACCAATGAATATTTCATTTGACGTCCCACTTGACCTAATAGTTTCATTTAGAACCCCAATATCTCGACAAACCCCAACGTTTTTAGCTCATTTAGTCCCACCGAAATTGCGCCATCACTATCTACCTTTGTATAAAATTACACGATAATCGGATAAACGCTTCGAAAGTTATCCTCGGACAAACATACATACATACATACAACGCCGATTTGCCCAAGTTGATTTAGAGATCTCGCTTGGCTCGATCAATAATTACACTACATTGTTTCCACAGTTCTGAGTCGAAAGGGTTAAGTCTCATGTGCCTGTAATTTCACCGATACCCTTACCCTTCAAACCGGAACACAAAAATGCGAGTTTACTATTTGGCAGCAGAAATAGGTATGGTGGTAATTCTTTCCCGGACAAACTCTTTCACAGAGAGCTCTACTACTACTAACAGATTGTATGACAGATTGACCTACGCGTATTTTGTAAAACTAGTTCGGTTTTGATTTAAGATGTTTTGAACAAGCTTTTATTAGGTCGATCTGTGTATCCTAACTAGCTAATCCAATTTCGGATCGTCCAACACCGAAAGTCAGAACCGGTATTGATACCTTTCCGGTAATGTTTTCCCAGCCCTAGTGTAAGAAGGCGGGCCTTTTGGCACGTGTCGGCGTTCGTGCAATTAATTATTATTTTGAATCAGTAGTTGATTTCATTTCTAATTGTGCGGACGGATTTAGAAAAATTGCGATTCCTAACCACAGGTACTCCAATCAGGACTACCTGAACATGACAATGTGTTACACGGAAAGTGTTCCTGTCAAGAGCGCAGGACTTTTATCAGATATGGCACGGAAATCAGCAGGGACGCGGACTGTTCCGCGGCACAGGGAGAGCAGTGAATTCCAGCCCCATGTTGAGGCGGGCAGGCCACCTCGCTATTCAGCGCACTTGGAATTTTTTGAAGAGGATCCGCTGGCGAGCACTTGTGACGCGGCCCGCGTGTACGGTGATAGCGCTACCTATGGGTGAAGTCTTAGGGAGGAAGGCCAGCACCCGTATAGTTTTACACCAGTGCAGGAGCTCTGGACTTCTGACTACGAGACCAGAATGCGGTTTTGTTTGTGTCTGCTGCAGCACGGACCTTGGAAGATCGACAAGGACTACGATCGGCGAGTGCGCGAATACCTGGGCAGTGCTTATGGTAATCGATGGATTGGGCGCGGAGGGCCAGTTGCACAGCCCGCACGCTCACCGGACTTAACCCCCTTAGACTTTTATTTGTGGGGTAGGGTAAAGGACAATGTCCATACAATAGACTAACGATGGCCATACAATAGAAAGTAACTTAGAACGCGAATTGTGAACGCTATTAATGTGGTGCGAAGTGACAGAGTCACGTGTTGGCACGAGTTCGTGTGCATTGCTTTGGCCGTGCTATTCTTCCTAGACTCTAGATCAAGAAGGTACGTGTAACAACTTTTGTGAATAAAATAGTGTAGCTATACCTATCTGTGATAATAACTGTAGATAACTAGTGTAAGTTACTGTGTAACTGTACATTCTGTAAATAGGTACCAACTAAATGTCGTAAATAACTGATAGCTGTGTTGTACATATTTTGTAGGTACATAGGTAGTTAATGAACTTTTAAACACGCCAAAATATCGTTGATAAAGTGAAGGCACCTTCTACTTACCTCTCGATTTGAGGTAAGAGCTACCTACTACTTTTTCACGTTAATTTATCAGTCGACAGCCTAATAAAAGTGTGTTGGAAAGCTCGAGTTTACCTAAATTGATTAGGTACTTCATTTTGAATTGAATAAATCTTTTAAAATACTACTTCAGCTGTTTTTTATTTTTAAATTTTTCTCTGTAGTTTAGCTAGTCATTGCAAAGATCACGTCTACCCGTCTATTTTACCGTATCTAATTTAGTCTTGGTCACTCTGCCTGAGTGAGCGGTAGGCAATTGTGAAACGCCACCTGGGCTCTAATACCTATCTATCTCAACCTAATCACTGCACTGACGTAGGTACCTACCTAGCTCACAGTGACCAAGAAAGAACTAGTGAGTGACACGACGAATTAAATTAATGTAGGTAGGTACCTACCTAGGTTAGGCCAAAAATACCTATTCTCTCTTCCGACTTATCATAATTCGAGTCAGTGACACCGATCGCTTGTAGGTACTACTCTGGACCAAGAAAGCACAAGCGAATGTAGAGGCACCTGTAGGGATATTTTTTTACCTAGTAGCTACGTCTTACCTATTTATAACTCAAAACGTAGATCTATGGTAGGCTACTACCGTAGGCAGGCATGTATTTTTGATATCTCTTTCGGAAATGGCTGCGGGTTTCGGGTTAGAAAGGGACAACAAGAGATATCTCGAGACGTCACCAGTCTGTGGTTAGATGGCAAGCATTATGCAATAGCACAACATAAGTTTATTAAAGTGTTTCTTTTAACATGCTAAAATAAATTTCACATTTCTTTGGTAAACATTTCACAAATTTATTTATTATGCTCATCTAAACCACCCTTTTCATTTTTTTGCATATATTACCAAACTCCCTATATGTATATATAATCTAATCAAACGATGTACGTAATAAAAACTTTTTGTAAGTACACACGGCTACACATCAAGCAATACAATTCCAGTATAAGCTGACCTCTCATTCTACGAAAAGCCTACATAATGCGAGGTCAGCTTATACTGGAAATTTATAGCTTGATGTGTAGCCGTGTGTACATTGTTTTAATTTACCGCTAAATTTTTAAAATACAACGATGATTTCTTACAGGGTTCAGTCATTGAGTGCATATGTTTGTTCATTGACCTCATTTGTGCAGGCCATTGGGTTCAAGCCGAGAAAAGAAGGAGGGAACCATTGTTCTGGTTATCATATCAACCGATCAGATGTACCCATTGAAACGAAGACACATCCATTCATATTCATCTCACCGTAATCATGATGACTAGTGGTAACCTGCAGTTTTTAGGATTTTGGGACCAGTCAAACTAACCCTTATAGTTTCGTGTGATTATAGGTGAGCGAAAACGTTATCGTTTTTGATAGAGCAAAGCGAGATCTCTAAATCACCTTGGGCAAATCGGCTTTGTATGTATGTATGTTTGTTTGTTTGTCCGAGGATAACTTTCGAAGCGTTTATCCGATCATCGTGAAATTTAGTACCTAGTCAGGTCATAAGTATTGTCACACAGTAAAAACTTTTCTTTTAGAATGCTGGCCACAAAAAAAGTTTATAGAATTCGAATTTCGAATTGTTCATGAAAATAAAAATGTATACTTTTTAGAATTTTACTTTTTTAAATATGGAGTGGACGCTTTAAAGAAGACCGTGTTGCAGTTATTGCGTTGCATCGTTGCGGTTACGCGCCAATTCAATTTTTTGACCTACTGAAAAATTTTAATGTAACCAAAAGATTCGTTTATTGCACCATCAAACGATACAATGAAGACTCTAGTGTAGATGACAGGTCAAGAAGTGGTCGCCCTCGGTCTGTTAGGACTCCAGCAGTGATAAAAGCTGTGAAGGCGCGAATTCAAAGGAATCCCAAACGTAAGCAGAAACTGTTGGCCCTTCAGATGGGGTTAAGCAGAACCACGGTTAAAATGGTGTTAAATGAAGACTGAGGGCTTCGGGCATATCGAAGAAAAACAGGAAATCGTTTGAATGCTCGTCTAATGGACCTGAGACTGAAGAGATGCCGCGCTTTGTTGAAGCGGTACGCGGGAAAAAAATATCGGGAAATTCTTTTTTCGGATGAAAAATTTTTTACCGTAGAAGAGAGTACAACAAACATACAACAAACAAAATGATAAGGTGTACGCACACAGTAGTGAAGAAGCGAGCAACCTTATTCCGCGTGTCCAACAAGGTCATTTTCCATCCTCGCTCATAGTATGGTTGGGAGTTTCTTATTGGAGCTTAACAGAGGTACATTTTTGTGAGAAAGGTGTAAAAACGAATGCAGTTGTGTATCAAAATACAGTCCTGACGAACCTTGTGGAACCTGTTTCTCATACCATGTTCAATAACAGGCACTGGGTATTCCAACAAGATTCGGCGCCAGCTCATAGAGCGAAGAGCACACAAGACTGGCTGGCGGCGCGTGAAATCGACTTCATCCGGCACGAAGACTGGCCCTCCTCCAGTCCAGATTTGAATCCGTTAGATTACAAGATATGGCAACACTTGGAGGAAAAGGCGTGCTCAAAGCCTCATCCCAATTTGGAGTCACTCAAGACATCCTTGATTAAGGCAGCCGCCGATATTGACATGGACCTCGTTCGTGCTGCGATAGACGACTGGCCGCGCAGATTGAAGGCCTGTATTCAAAATCACGGAGGTCATTTTGAATAAACTTTAGTGTCATAAGAATCTATGTTTTGTTAAGTTCATTTTGGTATATAAATGGTTACATAATGAATAAACTTGTTTCAATTATTTTATATTAAACATGTGACAGAATTTATGACCTGACTAGGTACATAGGTAGGTAGCGATGACACAATTTTGGTGTGACTAAATGAGCTTAAAATGTGGGGGGTTGTTGAAATATTGGGGTTCAAGAGGGGCAAAAAAAACCAAAATGGGACTATCCGGTCAAGTGGCATGTCTAATAAAAGTTCTTTGTGAATACGTTTTGACCCCGTTTTTATTTTTAGTTTAAACCTTGTGGTTTTTAAGTTATTAGACATAAGTAAAACTGAACTTTGACAAAATTCACAGGGTACCCCACAGTGCTGAAATTTGATATGCGTGTAGCTTTAGTGATAACAATATAGGCAAGTCTGAAATCCAGAATAACTGCAATTTCTACCCTAAAAAGTATAACCAATTAACATGAACTCCCGTTACCTGTAATTTGAATGAAACTGTAGGTTAAATTAATTGGTTATTCATTTCACGGCACTATTTTGTTAGTCGAAGATTACGAATAATATTTTTATGTTTATATTGGAGACTCGCGAGATCTCAGTTCGGGGCGAACCACTAGTTTAGTCAATAAAGGTTTTTCGCTCACCATAGAATATAGGAGTAATCAGGGTTGTTAGACTTGACGAGAAAATAAATAAATAAATAAATATTTCTGGACATTTCACACAGCGCTATCTAGCCCCAAACTAAGCAGAGCTTGTACTATGGGAACCAGATAACTGATAGAATACTTATATACTTTTTTTTTTGTAAATACATACTTATAATACATAGAAAAACATCCAGACCCGAAACAAAAATCTGTAGATTATGCAAACATTTGTTCCGCGGCGGGAATCGAACCCGCTACCTCCTGCGTCTCAGCCGGCTATTCGCCCACTGCGCCACGGAGGTCGTCAAAATCTACTTAAATGTTGTCCGGAAGCGTATGTTGTAATGTTAACGATAAGACCGCCCATTATACACATACTTGTTCACCATTCTTTTGTATCTTGTAAGGTTTAATAAAAAAATAATTCATTGTGAGTAAAGGTGTTAAGAAAAGTTAAGAGAGAAGTTATGAGTGTTAAGAAGGTGTGTTAAAGAAATAAATATTATGACATTCCCTTGTCAATACATCTATGAAAATCCGATGTATGTTCACAAAAATATTAATTTGTATAAGAAAAATAGCGACAATCATAATTTTAATACTAGAAATAAAGATAAATTCGCTGTTGCCACTTGTAGACTCTATAAAGTTAGTAAATCGTTTAAAGGGCAAGGTTTTTATAACAATCTTCCAAGTGATGTACAAAAATTGACAATTAACAGATTTAAAAACGCAATTAATCTAAATCTTTATAAAAAAGCCTACTGTAAAATATCGGATTATATCGTTGACAGAGGGGCTTGGGATTGAAATTGCTCCAACTCGTTCAAAATGTTACAATTTAGACGTAATTTATTACCTGAATTGTTATGTATTCTAAAAGGATCATTAAAAAAAACAACCAGCCTTGTTTTCTTGCCTTTCTTACCTGGCTTGGTCGCGAAGGAACAGGCAGTAAAATTGACGTTTCAAAGTGATCCTTGTGATTTTAATGAATAAAAGATTTTGACTTTGGTGCACAAGGCTGAGTAAGGTTGACAAAAACGAGTCTAATCTTATGTCTGTATCGTATAATCGAACACATCCTAAGTAATTGTCTGATCTACAAAATTAATTTTACTTAAACCCGATAAAACTTAATTTACTTCCTTCCTAAGGAGAGTGGGTTTAATACGACTTGAGTGACTCAGCACTAAGACCCTAAGTTATTGTCCAATGTCGTTGACCCATGTAGCTTTATATACTGTGCTCATGCCAAATATGACAAGATATTATAGCGTTATCGCACTGGCGAGTTGCGAGCGTGTCTCAAGCGAGGCTATTTGTAAACGTGTTTGACGCTTCAAGCCGAGTACCTAAATACTTAATACCTAAATTTTTTTTTCGGATTGACTATTCTCGCTGTTGGACTCTGAGGCCGTTGCAGCTTAAATGAACTTTTGGCGAGCGCAGATGGCGCGCAGCCCTCTTAAGTTTTTTGATGAGACAACCAGCGCAAGGGCACCATTTAGGTACGAACCTCGGATGGGCCGTTGCCAGGATGGTGGTAGGAGAGAAACGCCCAGGTACATGTTTGTATCTTGTACAGGCGGCGACTGAAGAGACTTTTAGACCTCGCCGGCGAGGTCGGTGTATCGGTCGAGCCGAATCTCACGTTGGGGAAATATCACGTATTTTTTATTCTAGATTACGATAGAATCAACCTTGAATACTAGACTTAAATAAAAATAATGAAGCCACTTCTGTTTTTTTTTTATATTTCCAACGCATGAACCTCATGAAAACAAATTTGGAAAAATCTCACATGTGATAACGATAATCTTGCGAAATCTCACCAGGGGGTAGCTATTGAGCTAGCGCGGCGTGCACTCGCAACTCGCCAGTGTAATAAGGCCCTTATAATAATAGAGCCTTTATAAAAGAGAATTATGAGTAGGCTTATCTTGATGCAGTTACAATAGTAATGTTACATTGTTTAAAGAGTAACTGCAAACTAAACAAAGGAATACAATTGAGTTCTAGTTGCTACACATAAGTACAAAATTCTAAATAGGGAGTCACAAAAATCTTAGAATTCCTTATCGCTTACCATCAAGTGAAATTGTGGTCACACACACGAAGATGCATTCACTACAAAAAATGCTACATGTATCTGTAAGTTTTCCTAGTAGAAAAACGCTGAATGCTGTATGCATTCAGAACCTCTTCCTTTTTTGAAGTTTGTTTAAAATTGAGGCGCATTAAACTTTAGTGGATGGCGGAACAACCGCGATTTATTCATTTGCCGCATTATAAAGATGATATTTTTATTGACACAGTACCACCAAAATATATTGGTGCATCTATTACGCAATGCAGCGTTACAGTGCAATGGTTAAAATGGATTTTACATTGAGGTTATCGCACGGAACTGGACTGGGGTGAATAAAACACATAAATACTAAAAATATCTGGCTTTTTGCTAGTGGATACTGCTACTTCAGCTGGCTACATGCCCATAGATTGTGGAGAGACTAACGTCACAGGATAATACAGAAAGTTAGCTTAGTACAATGAGCGATGACTGCCGCACGCAAACAGACGAGGATCTTCGATCAAGTCGGTCGAATGCCAGTCGCGAGTGCCGCGCTTTAGCGAGACGTAAACATTTTGTCTGACATAATTAGTATGTCGAATGCGCGATGACTTGTGGGCTAAGATAACCACCGAGTGGGTCTCACAAGGCGCGAGACCGCGTGGCCGGCCCAGGCGGAGATGGCGGGACGAACTTGACGGGCATAGTGAAAACTGGTCGACAGAAGCCCTAGACCGGGATGAATGGAAGAAGGTAAGGGAGGCTTTTGCCCAGCAGTGGGATCCAGCGGGCTCTTTAGATTAGATAATTAAATGGAAGGCCCAGGCGAAGGTGGCGGGATGGGATGAGCTACCTACCTTAAGGATTGGCCCTTACTCGCGAACAACAGAGACGAGTGGAAAGAAGGGGAGGGAGGCCTTTGCTCTATAGTGGGACACAACAGGCTTACAATAATAATAATAATTTGGTAGCTGGTTGTGAATTTACTTGTGATAATTTACCTGAGAATGAATCAACACTCTTATCAAATTTTTTGTGTATTATCTAAATAAACTATCACAGAACTAGGGAATGCAATCCCGATCCCGCGGGATCCCGATCTCGCGAGATCTCGTGTAATTTTTCGGGATCAATCCCGACGCATCATATGACGAGATCTCGTTCGAGATTGACGGGATTGGGCAGCAGTGGTCAGCGACGCTACACACGTCCACTCGGGGCGCAAGCGGCGCGCTGACTGACGGCCGCGAGCGGCAGGAACGCCAAACAGCGTTAGAAAACTATTCCGACTATTTCCGAATATTAGCGACAGGTGACAATAATTATTTAGTTGGTAAGATTAAAGAATAAAGATTTTTATTTTCTTTCGAGTAATATGTTATTTTAGTTAACCTCACTATCACAAACAAGCAGTTATTAGCTTTTTCAGTCATCCGAATTTAACATTTTTTTTAAACTAGACGGGATCCCGAAAATTCCGGGATTGATATTTCTAATCCCGCGGGATCTCGAATTTGCAATCTCGAGTCGGGACTGCATTCCCTACACAGAACATTGCGAGCATAGGTAATTAAATAAGATTGGCCCGGGCTTTGCTTCTGTACCTGTTTATACTGTGCTAACGTCATTACCAAAGATAACTAGACAGTAAGAAAACTATACAGGTACCTAATAAATCTAAGGATGATGTCAATACAAACAATGATTTTGTAAGAATTAGTCCGCACCTACGAGAAACTGAAGGTCAGGTTAGATTCCCGCATAATAAATTTTATTTTTATCTCGAAATTGATGTAAATGAAAATTAAAACATTTATTTCACATGACATACAAATCAATAGGAGATACCATTAATTCTGGCTCAATTGTGTAGTACAAGGTGACTTTATATACAGTCGACAAAGGGGTTTGAAAATTTTTGTATTTTTTTTTGGAGACTTGCACACTTTGCACGTTCGATCTCGATCTTGATCCGACATTTTTTATTGCAATTTTGCGTCGCGTCCAACTTTGGAACGTGAAATTGCACTCCTGCGCAGTCTTGTAACAACTAGCCCACGTAGTCGGAATCCCACGTGAAATCGTAACAAACAGACAGACAGATTAACTTTTTAGTTCATAATATTAGTATGGAGGTTAGTATGAATTTAGGTTCATGAAATGAATTTAATTGTTTGGTGCCCCATTTGCACCACGCTAACACGTGAATGCTACATGTAGAGTAGGTAATTAACATGTCGCCACTAATTCGAACCCAACTAAAAACAAACAAATTGAAGCTCCGGCTTCAACATCTGTTGGACATATACAGCTAAATGTAAAGCGAAAATATCATGTTATCAAGATCGTGTCTCGTCTATCTAAGATCAAAGCACATCGTGACTTATCATATCATCGGGCTCGAATACTCGTAAGTCGTAGGTAAGTCGGCTTCTTATCAACTTCTCAGAACAATGAATACAAAGGAATTGAAGGTTGTTACGTTTCTAGAAATTAGAAACATTGTTAGGTAACCCTTTGTAGTAACTGAATCCGGAGTTTACAGGAGTAATAACATAAAAGAAAACTTTATGTAACCGAACTCTGGAATAACATTAAAACTTACTCCAGTCTTGTCGTCGCGCAGGCGCAGGCCGTCTATCGCCACGTGGACTTGTATCCTCTGCTTGTGCTCGCCCGCGGCGCGGATTGCCATCTTCAAATCGCCCAGGGCTTCCTGGCACATCCTGTCGCCGCGGGCTTCAGGCACCTCCAACACGCCGATTAATTTGGCGCGGAACGAGACGCCTTCGCCCAGAAAGCGGACCGGATCGTTCTTGTCTGCAGACCGACATTTCAAAATTTGAAGTACGATAGAAAATTCAAAGTGGCCGATTCATTCGATATCGATCGATAAAAAATATATAGTGAATCACAACCTCTTTCATCATTCACTTATGTTTCGAATAAACTAGAGATCGATCATTCAGCAGCTCTTTGTTTACCGAAGAAAGAAACAAGTAGAATTTTAATTAATTACTTTTAACGTTTGATTAAATCTCAGTATTTTAACGTGGATTTATGGTTTATTGCTGTTACAGACACGTCTCGGAACAAAACACACATTGTAGATAGAGCAAAACAAGCGGTCTAAATATAACAAAGCACAAAAACACATTACGTACGTAATTCTCTTTCTAAGAGATTTCTAAATTCGAATTTTTTCAGAGTCATTATGTTAAAAGCAAGCAAGTACGCGACAGTGTCAAGGCACAAGAGGCAAAATAAAAGTGAGCACAGTTGTCCTATTTCGGTCCCTGTTCGGCATCATTGCGGGATTAATTGAATTTCCTGTTTTTAAATTTAGATCCTCGGCAGACGGGGAATGGGGACTATCCTACGGGAAATCCCGGTACATTTTTTTCTCTGGTGAAAATTGACCTTGTGACTCTTCTTTTCAACACTAACGTAGCGAGGACTGTGTCATGTGTCGAGAAGAGTGAAAAATATTAATGCGATTGTAAGCATGGCTAGAGGTAGGCTATTATAGGCATTTTGGATGGTTTGGCGTGCATGGGGATGAAGGAGTGAGTACTGAGATGGCGGCTTCTATGGGAGACTGGAGGAGGGACACATTTTGTACGGCCCAAAATAATGTGTAGGAATGCCTTTTGAGTAAGAAGTTGTTTGTTACCACTTAGCTCCAAAAGTTTGTAATACAAGTTATATTAATGTTATGAATTCTTTTAAATTAATTAGTGTGATTGATTAATCCGTTCTATTTAAATAAACAAATATGAACGGCTTATGCAAATGTTTTGTATGACGCCCTGCAGTTGGTAATGAAATGTTTATGATACTACATAATATGTTGGGGAAAAAGTCTTTTCGCATTATAGTACGCATGAAATTGTAATAAAATCTCTTTGGCTATACTATTTGTATCTGGCTGGTTTTGGTACCATTCAAAGTTTAAATTTTAAAGAAGATAATTCCAAATTCAAATTAGGAAAATGTATGATTTTTATTTGTTTTTTGTACTGAAAAGATGAGTGAATCTAATGAAGAAATACGATACATTTTAAAATTTTACTACAAAAAGGTAAAAATGCAACGCAAGCCGCGAAAAAAAATTGCGATGTTTATGGACCTAGTGCAGTGTCTGTGAGAGTAGCACAAATTTGGTTTAAGCGTTTTCAATCCGGAAATTTTGATGTCAAAGATGCACGTCGCTCTGGTCGCCCTATTGCGGATAAAAAAGATGCCATTTTTGAAAAAGTGGAGCAAGATCGGCACATCAGTAGGTACGACGTAGCTGAAGAACTGGTAATTGACCACAAAACTGTTTTGGCGCATTTGAAAAAAACTGGGTACACAAAAAGGCTCGATATTTGGGTACCCCACGAGCTCACTGAAAGAAACCTAATGAACCGTGTACTCATTTGTGATTCTTTATTACGACGTAATGAAACCGAACCATTTTTGAAGAAGCTGATAACTAGTGATGAAAAGTGGATTACGTACGACAAGAACGTGCGAAAAAGGTCGCGGTCAAAGGCCGGTCAGGCTTCACAGACTGTGGCGAAACCCGGGTTAACTCGCAACAAGGCGATGCTGTGTGTGTGGTGGGATTGGAAGGGCATTCTTCATTATGAGCTGTTACCACCAGGCAGGACCATCGATTCTGAACTCTACTGCGAACAACTAATGAGATTAAAGCAAGAAGTTGAGAGAAAGCGGCCGGAATTAATCAACAGAAGGGGTGTGGTTTTTCATCATGATAACGCAAGACCTCACACATCTTTAGCCACTCAGCAAAAATTAAGAGTTTGGCTGGGAGGTGTTAATACATCCGCCGTATAGTCCTGACCTTGCACCTTCAGATTTCCACCTGTTTCGGTCTCTTCAGAATTCTTTAGGCAGTGTCAGGTTAACATCACGAGAGGACTGCCAAAACTACTTGTCGCGGTATTTTGATCAGAAGCCCCAAAATTTATATAGCAATGGGATCATATCTACAAGATGGCAAAAAGTTATCGAACAAAATGGTACCTACATAC
This sequence comes from Philereme vetulata, assembly GCA_918857605.2. NCBI lineage: Eukaryota > Metazoa > Arthropoda > Insecta > Lepidoptera > Geometridae > Philereme > Philereme vetulata. Next base: position 1,082,945 of record OU975460.1, on the reverse strand, counting down.
TTTAGTTAAATGTAATTAAATTATATTAAAAATGTTTTGAATTTTCTAAAAAAATGCGTAGAAACTTTTTAACTAACCTAATATATATACGGAACTACAAAACACGCTATACGAAATAGCTTTTATGGTCAACAGGATAGCTGCAGTAAACGACCTATATTAAGATTATAGGTATTGTGGATCAAAAACTTTTGTTCGCAATCGTCGGTTTACACGAATTTAATTTAAGGCGATCAAGAAAACAGGAGTCGTAAAGTTCTAGTTTCTAATGAAACACCGCAATTCTGGTATTGCGGAAACAGTAGCCAAGTAAGAGTTTTGCCGATAGCCATAAAGCCAGTAGTTAAGCGAGGATAGCTGTAAAAACCGCAATCGCATGCGGTAAACAATCAACCTTGAAGTTTATTATCAGACCGTTAGATCCGTTATTTCTATATCACAGGGAATGAGACGAGCTAGTAAGCTTGTAGGACTAGTCAACTATGGTGTCAGAGTTTTGAGGCCACCCTGAAATCTCTGATTTTTAAATCTGGACATCTCAAATCGATGAGCTTGTATAGATTGATCAAGAAGTAACGAATCAAAATTTATAAGTAGAAGCAAATTTTTCAGAAACAATAATTATTCGTGGCAATTGGGTAGGACCACTCAGGACACCTATTATATAATAATCTATGTAGCTGAATCTTAAAAGACACTGACATTAGGCAGTTTTAACTAAAAGAACCGAGTTAATTTTAACCTCTTTGATTGTTAAGGGGACACCGGAGGGATAATCGCCCATACAACACGTACTACCAAGATCATTTCTAATTGGAGCATATTTCTACCTTAATAAGGTATTATTTTAATTTGAATAGTATTTATCTAGGTTCCCAACCATATATTAGATCAAAATACTTACCTAAAATGAAATAGAAGCGTATCGCATTCTGCATGTTTTTACGTCATAAAAGACCTGTTTTCAACCTAATTGTTTCATATTAAAAACAACAACATCTTACGTATCCTAGTCATGGGAACATAGATTATATCGTCTAGTTACAGAATAACAACACAATGAGAAAAATACAACAAGTTTTCAGTCATCATTTTTGGTATTACGGAACATGGTCAAAATCTAATCAAATTTAGAATCGTTCTATTGCTATCACTGTCGCTCTGCGTGGCTAAACTTCGTCACTAAACAGGGATAGCGATATTCAGCCCGAAGTTTTTGACGCTGCCGAATTGAAGTTGCGCTCGGGGTTCGCCGGCGCGTTAAGTATCAGTCTAGAAGGTACAGCGTAATAAGTATAGAGCATTTTGTTTACTAGCCCATACTGTCCCACTGCTGGGCAACGGCCTCCCCCTCTTCCTTCCACTTATCACGGTCTAAAGCCAGAGCCCGCCAGTCTCTTTGGAAGACGTCCAAGTCATCGCTCCAGCGCGTTTTAGGCCTTCCTCGGCGACGCTTTCCGTCTTTAGGAGAGTACAGAAGATAGAAAGAGCATAGAAATGTGAAATCGAAGAACATTCTCATGCAGTTAGGATACAATGAAAGCGTGAAACGAACATTCGTGATACTTACCCAACTGCCGCAAAAGATGCTGGAAATGACACACCTGCATATTGGCCCGAACAAATAGAACAAGTTAGAGAAGACCTTGTCCGCCGGTCGCCAGCCCAACACCCTCTGTCCAAAACACCACCGATGTCAGATGTCTATATAATCAAATGCTCTAGCGGCAAGTGCTGGCTTGACAAGGAGCCTCCCACCCAATAGCCAAATGATCATAAACTACAGCTGATAGCGATCATTTTGACTTGATTCTAAAATTGGAATATGCGAAGGTTTAAATTGAATTACATGTCGAAATGATTGCCATAGTTGCGACCTTTATTGCCATTTTGCTAATCAGTTGGGGGGATGATCGCGAATCAGAACCTTTGCGGTATAAAATTACATAAGCACCATAATGACAGAAGAGTTTTTACTCTTTAGGTGCTTAGATAAGTTAATACAAGGCAGGAAATAATTCACGATGGCAGTTATTAAAGGTGAATGTCAGCCCATCATGCAAGGTACATCAACTTACAACATAAATCGCAAAATAATAAACCTAGAGTGTAATTACTTGGCGCTATCTAACACAACGCATTACCGTTCAAAAATACAAAAGAGGCAGCTTAACGAGCTAAAAGTTGCGACTCACGTTTGCAAGGGCTGGTTTTCTTACGTAGGGTTTGCATTGGAAAGTCTGTCGGTAACTTGTGATTGAACATCGGGAACTTAATTAGTCGTCTTTTTAAACCACTGAAACGGGAATACACTATTGGATATCACTGGGTGCAACTCGGTAACACGGGGTGTGTATTGATCTCGGGGCGCCGCTCACGGACGGCGAGCGGGTAAACATGTACGCGCGGTGGTTTGCTTACATCTTGTCAGCGGAGAGTTTTTTCATTTCGATGACAACGGCAAGACTTAGACGGAGTTTGTATTAGGAATATAACAGTATCTTTATAGCAGGATGGTAAAGGAGGGTCCCGGTGGCACATGGGCAGCGCGCGCACACACGCGCATGCGCGGTGCGCAAGGGGTGCCGCGTACTAGACTATCCCCAATCGATTTTCGCACCCGTTGTACAACTTTTGTGGTCGTCAATGAAACTGCGTCATGTATTTAGTACGAGGAACATGGCTCATGATAATTTTATGAATTTCGTACGCGTCTGCTTCATCCGGCGGTGAATGCGACTGAAATTACTCAGCTGATTTTTTGTAGATAAATAAATTAGAAGAATGTTTTATCAACTGCAAAACAATGACGAGATATTTCTTATCTTCGCTATCTCTATGTACCAAGTACTGAGACATGTATTTACTTTCTTCACTTTCCGACGGAGATTTTTGTTTTATCTAGATACCTTCATAACTGCTGTAAATTTTTAACGTATATAACGAAATATTCATTTTATTTTATGAATTAATTATATTTATTCGAAGGGATGTTGAAAGCATAAAATATTCATAAACATAATGCCTATATACTGGGCTGAACTATAATCAGATAATAAGTATTTATTTATAGGATAGGATACCCATTAAGGTGATCAAAAATTAATTTGACGACCTCCGTGGCGCAGTGGTTGTATAGCTGGCTGAGACGCAGGAGGTAGCAGGTTCGATTGCCGCCGCGGAACAAATGTTTGCATGATCTACAGACATTTGTTTCGTGTCTAGGTGTTTTTCTATATATAATAACTATGTATTTACAAAAAAAAAGTATATAAGTAAGTATTCTATCAGTTATCTGGTTCCCATAGTACAAGCTCTGCTTAGTTTGGGGCTAGATAGCGCTGTGTGACATGTCCAGCAATATCTATTTATTTACTAGCAGGTGTCGTAATTAACAAAATTCATTTTTCTGTATGAATTATTATGAAGTTTGTTTAAATAAGCCCGGAGCTTCGCACGGGTTTGTCAATAAAAAACAAAGTCCCATTTCCGGTCTTAATCTATCTTCATACCCAATTTCATCAAAATCGGTCCAGACGTTAAGTCGTAAAAATGTAACAAACAGACAGTTACTTTCGAATTTATAACATTAGTAAGGATGGATCCAAACCAAGTCACTGACAGCACAATAGATTTGCTTAATTTATATTTAGCTATAGTGATTATAAAGTGAACCATTCACCCAGAAAGGAAGAAGTTTGTATACGGCATGATTATAGATGAGATAATTATAGATAAGAGAAGAAGTAGAATCATGCGTTCCATTTCCAAACATAAACTCACACCATTATATTTACACTTAGACAACTAAATTTAGTATAATAAAGGTCACATCAGGAGTAGCCCAGGGGTCCATACTAGGCCCCTTACTTATCGTAATTTTTATCAATGAAATTAAGTAATGCTTCAGGTATACTCGCTTCCTTTTATATGCTGACGACTTAAGACAGAATGAGTATATCTGATGTCATAGTGTCGGATACACTATATATATATATATATATATATATATATACACTTCTGTCTGACCTAAAGTAAAAGTTATAATCTTGTTCTTGTATGTAATGTAACCTAAAGATATTATTTATCTTCTTTCATGAGCATGCACTTTTTATACCATTATAATTTGTCAACCCAATCTGTGGACACCGGGGCTGATTATACATAAAGAACCTTATTTAATATTAGCATTAAGTAACCTAATTGTATAATTGTCTGTTGTCCTTAATAAAGAAAAATAAATAAACTAAAATAAATAAATTTTTAATGATCGATTGCTCAGAATTTTCCTGCAAAAGGCTAAGTACTTAAAAATGCTTTTTAAAGTATACCTACTAAGCATAATCATTGCTACTGTAAATTGTCAGCCAATGATAAACTAACAAATTTACTGAATACTAATAAACACACCCTTACTTTTGTAATAACAGCACATACTAAGATTTAGGATAGGTATAACCGGTGCTAGTTAAATTCTCTCCATCTTGACGATTTGCGTTCAAGTTAGAAGAGATAACCCACAAAACATCCCAATGCACATCAATCAATGTTTGAGGCACAATGTGTGGTGCGTCGCGTTGCGCGGTGGCCGCCTCAAGCCCGCACTTTTCCTTGCGAAGACTACTTGACTAACGCTGCGTTACCCGCCGCGTGCTCCACTGTGAGCAAACAACACTTCATAACAAGCAAATGCTATTACATGCAATGGTATTACTTTCTCATGCATGGCCATTTAATCGAGTTGACAGCGCGACGAGACGCACTACGAGATGCGAAACAAGCCACCTCTCCGCGCGCCCGTCTTACGAAACGATTCCTAAACGTAATTAGCGACTAAACATGTTTAAATTTGACGTATTTGTATGATCTGACAGCTCTCTAAATCATTATTGAGGCACTAAATACGATAAGGCATCATTGCGCAAGTCGCCCTTAGAATTTAAGTTAGAGGTACCATACATTTTTGACAGTACTTTGATTAAAAACTGACAAAAGTCTTGCTTGATTAATGCTTGAGCTAAGAATTAGAAGATGTGTATGGAAGTTACTGGAATTGTCTTAAATATGTTCTGTTAACAAGTATTATCAAAATGTTATTTGATCCACTCTACAAGGTTATACATACTTTAGAAGTTCTATATCAATTTTCTACATGGAAATTTTCTATCCTCTTTTGGCTGCCAAAATATAAATACTTTTAATCGGTCAGGCACCATACTATATTTATTGGCGTGATCCTTGATGGGTTAATGTAAGAAGCTTTATGTAGCACTAGCTTCTGCCAGCGGCTTCGCACGCGTTTTTTGTCCACAAAAAGTAGCCTATGTATTTAATTCAGGTTATAATCTACGTACACACCAATTTACACCGAAATCGGTTCAGTCATTACGACGTGATTAAGTAATGAACAAACATCCCAAATTTCGCATTAGTGTGAAAGGCAAGCCATTATAAATTATATTGCCATAGTACTAGCTTTGCTTAGTTTGGGGCTAGATGTGCTGTGTGTAATGTCTAGCATTATTTATTTATTTAGGACCATACCAATTAACCCTCTGTTAATAAAGAGCTCTCCAACCTTTGCAGCTAATGCATTACTGTTCTACTATTCAAAGTGCAACACCTGTTTATTGTGAATGTGATATTTAATACAACTTTTATTCCCTACAATAGCAACTCTCTGTGATTTGTGATACAGAATAAATGTATTTGAAAATTATAATTAGTAGGTAGGAAAATTAAGGTTCTAAAAAATATAATAAGATACCCATTGAATTAGTTTATATTGAAGTAACCACACTTATTTTTATAATTATTAAATAAAATAGTTTTTTCCTATATACCTAATTAAGTGATTTTTCCAAAAAATAGGTGACAGTCACAGAATTCTAGTAGGTAATCTTTTTTAATGCGTCATTAATTTATTTAAAAGTAAGAGAGTACGTCAGAAGTATGTTTTTTAGAGTCATAACTGAAGATATTATAGTATGCATTTAGTAGGTACTCATCCTTATTCTGTTTTACCGGTGTTATTTGCAAACTTACGAAGTATAAACATAGAGCTAATAATAATAAAATAAAGCGTACATACCGGTTTTATCACCCATGTTCTAGGCACAATTAAAGAGATTCAATGTTTCATCAAGAGTATCATCACTGGTTTACATAGCTCGAAATAAGGAATTCTGAGACCGTTACTCGTTAAAACATACAGGGTAATCTGGTGTTTGTTAGTAGGTGGAATTACGAAGTAAATTCACTTATTCATTTACTTTTCGCGTAAAATAAATTCACAGCATCTTTCAAACAAGCGAAACGAAATTACATTTCAAAATGTCAAACTCGAAATCAGCTGGCACTGACAGTGATGCTAATGACATTGATAGATAGATCTAACCAAGATTGAGACATAAATGAAGTAACGAGTCAGCCAACGAGATGCACCAAGGAACTTGTACTACATGTTTGATGCACGCAATGGCACGCAACACTCAACGCAACGACCGACCATCGACCGAAGATGGACCAACGACGGTCACGGTCTAGTCAGCGACACGCGTGCCAGCCAGCCAGCAGAACCACACAGAGTCGTTGATGGGCTCCATCTGTTTTCAATTATCGGGCGATAAATTGGCAAATTGTAATTGTCAAATCAGTCTGTCACTTCTGTCGGTCCGTCCGTCAACCACTCAGCTGTTGCTTTGTGTTTTGTTGTTGTTTGGACAGTCGATTATAAAATTTATGATTTTTGACTTTTTGTCTCAGGGTTCCGGGTATATTATAACTAAATACTAACTGACTCTACAGAAATCTATATAATATGAGTTTAATCTATAAAAATGATAACGTTAATTTCATTGATCACAGAGATTTTGTTCGTAAATTATACAAAGCTGTGTCTGAAAACGCGAATATAACCTCTTACGTTATTTCGGATAAATTGTTTTCTATTATGAATGAAAGTAACAAGAAAGCCGTCAGGAAAAGGACCCACGATTCTGATAAGCTTCACGCAGAGGTATGTTTCGTTCAATAATGTTTGACTACCACAAAATATCCTAAAAAAAGCTTAATTACAAAACTCCAATCTAAGAATATTATTATTGTTTTAGACGGTAGCAGTAAAACAAATGTTCCAAGACCTTTTGCTTGAAATTCCTACAGAGCTTAAAGCCAGTATCAATAGAGCAAATGCATCATCCACCACATCTGATGTCCGGGATTGGGCACGGAAAATGTTTGAGTCAACCGTGGTTGATCATGCTGGGATGAATGGAGGAAATAACTCAAATAATACATTGAAATGTAGCATAGAGGATAAATTCTTCTTAATACCACCAAAGTCTAGGTAAGTATTCCGTTTATTTCTTGAAAGGGATGCCAGACTATATTTTTAGCATTGGGCTATAGGCAGATTCATTACTATTATCATTGGCAGCTTGTAAGATACTCACCAACATCTTTTCCTGTATGGTAGGTACATTCTGTTTCAACATTTTAAACCATCTACCTGGATTCAAGGAATAACCCTCTAGGATTATGTTTGATTTATCATTCTGGGAGATAAGATTCATAATTCAGACACCCACCACAATACAATATAATTCTTTATTAATAACGCCAAGTTACATACCAGGTAGCTAAGTAGGTATTACCCGTGCGCGATTAGTTGGGACCTGAGCGCGGTGACGTCATATTGGCGTGTTTGTACCGCCCGCAAAAAAGCGAACATAACAAGCAGCCGCCCGCGGCTTCGTCTTTGTTTTTCTTAACCTAATTTATTATGTTACTCAGGGAGGACGCTGCTTTTTAACAAATCTTTTTTTTTTTTAAGTTTATACATTTATTTTATGTATTATTTACATTATCTCATCTTCGTCATTACTTAGTGGATTTATGCCTTCTAGAGGTTGTTCTTCGTCCTCAGTCTCACTATAATCACTTGACGAAGAGGTATCCGATAAATTTACAATTAATTGCGATTCATTCGTCTCTTGTAAGAGGTCATCGTCCCAATACTTTCGTCGAAGCCTGTCCACATGGTTGACTTCTTTTTTCCAGACAAAAAAACAAGAACACAAACGAAAACTAAAAGAATTCCAGAGCGCGTCGTTACGTGACGTAGGCCAGTACGAGACTAATAACCCTAGTAAAAAATAGTGATGCGAACGGTACAATACGGGCGCCATCGGGGAAGTGCAGGGGAAGCGGTCGGGGAGTCGCATTCCTAGCAGGTCCCAAGTTATCGCGCACGAGTAATACATTGTATTACGATATAGTGACCTGAGTAATTTTATTTTATTATTACCACAGAACACAAAAAACAATAGAAGTCGTAAGTAGGCGGGGCCCGCGTAACACCAAGTACGCGGAGTTCCGCGCACTACAAGCTTCGCTCACTTCAGTCGTGTTTCAATTACTGTGGGGTAAACGTACTTCAAAAAAATATAAAAATGCCATATTGTGCCGTTTTGGAGTGTAAATATTATAGCCAAACCAAAAATTTACCAAAAGGGGGCATATCCTATCACCGGTAAGTATTAATTTATTGTTTTTTGTTAGTTTTGTTTAAAATGCAAAATCGTCAAACAAAATAGACTGTGAATCATACTCCTTAAGGTCGCGTTTCTTTTAAACCTCAACTTAAGCTACTCAATTAGGGATGTGGCCCCAATATACTGATGAATGTGTATCGGTAGCTTTAATTAGTTACCCTCTATTAAAAGGTGTATAAGTTTTAGGGCGTTAATTCCTTGTTGTTTTATTGACGATTTTCTGAATGTATTTTAGACCTATGGTGTGAAATAATATAATAACTTCTGTTTTCAGTTTCCCCAAGGTGCAAGACATAAAAAAAATAAAATACGTACAACTTATGAGTCATCCAGCATACAGAGTCATGACCTGGCACCGTGTGACTTTTTTCTGTTCCCAAAAATTAAGAACCAATTACCTGATCAATGGTTTTCATCACCAGAAGAGGCTGTCGAAGACTATGAATAACATGTATCTGACGTCACCACCAGAGGAGTGGCACAAATGTTTTCAAAATTTGTTCAATCTTATGAAAAAGTGCATTGACTCAAAGGGAGAATATTTTGAGAAACAATAAATTCATTTTTAACCATTATTAGTATTTTTTTATTGATTCCGGAAACTTTTAGTGTGCCCCTTAAATAATAAAGCAGTATATAATATTCCAGTAATGTAATATTTTTTTAAGTAAGTATTTATGAGTTGGATACCTGTGATTATATTAAGAAAGAAAGAAAAGAAAAGCTTTTTTATTTCGATCACCACAAATATAACCTGACGTACCTATTTCGTTACCCGTAGCAGGTAGGTGATAATCGATATCGATACATTCGTCTTGTATGCTCATTGGTACATCACTAAGTGAGTAGCGCTGTTATTTGAGCTTGCGAGTAACAGCCATTGCATTATCAATCTTATTCTTTGCAGTTAGAGACTATAACAAAAATCGTTTACGACAGCGTCATCTGTTGTTGAGTGGCTTTGTTTTGTGGGTAATCAAGTAACAGCCATTGCATTATCAGTCTTATTTCTAATTAATAGAGAATAAAATAAAAATATTTTCTAAAGCGCCATCTTTTGCCGAGTAGAAGTAAACTTTTTTTTTGTTACTGTTTGTTTTATTGAATTTTAAACCATGTTCCATAGTAGCTAAGGTAAAACCTTAGCTACTATGGAACATGGTCATCCGTTAAATTGGTTTTATGGTTTTAGGCCTCTTTGAACGTTCTCTTTCAACCAATTATATCTTTTATTTCTAAGTGTGCTAGTTTTTACATGTGTGAGTTTAGCTACACTGGTTTTCTTAGTAAAAAGTCATCATGCTAGTTCTATTGTTTTTTATGTTCTGTGATTATTACAATCTTGAATTATTAAATTAAATCAAATCAAATATTTTCTTTGCAACATATAATACAAAAATAACTACAAAAAAATAATATAGTGTATCTGTATTCATTTTTGTATACATATCAATATAAAACAACATAAAACTTAAAGCTAGGTACACAAATTGGTTGCAAAAAGGTTTCAACTCTGCGTCTGCGGGACATTAGAACCTGCGCTGGTCTTCCGTTGAGACCTTTAGGACCGAGAAAGACAAATAAATATATAATAATTACATAGTGGACGCGATTTTTAAGGACTTAAATTACTTATCGAACTTATTTATTTTAAACATGTGTGCCTTTTAAAAGTTTTAAATATAGATTTTTAATTAATAGTTAATAACCACATTTCCAGATATTCTTACAGTTGACAATTATAATGAAATATGTACTTGTTTTGCAGGTTTTTCTGTGGCTGTGTTAGAGAGCAATGTAAAAAACTAAATGGAAGTAAATTTGACATTTTGATAGCTGATCCACCTTGGTGGAACAAATTCATAAGGAGGTTGAAGAATGCCAATGAGATGCTAAGGTAATCATCATGAATCTACCCAAAAAAACTTTAAAACAATGAATTTTCATTTAAAAAGAAATGCTGGACATTTCTAACATTGTTATCTAGCCCCAAACCACGGATAAGATAATACTATACTAGTACTCAAACTAAGCAAAACTTGTACTATGGGAATGGGGACAAGATGACTGATAGAATACAAATAGGTACGGCGAACGGAAGCCGGCTGAGACGCAGGAGGTTGCAGGTTCGATTCCCGCTGCGGGATAAATGTTTGCATGGTCTACAGATATTTGTTCCGGGTTTGGATATATTTCAATATAATAATATAAGTAGGTAGGTATGTAAGTATTTACAAAAAAAAAATTATACGACGAACTAAATTATACGTTTTGTTATGTACGACATTAAATGAAAACATGGGTAGGGCTAATAGGTAGCTAGTACTGTTTTAAAATAGGTTTTCTTCAAATTCATTACCATAGAAAATTTAAAATTTTCAAACAAACTTAATATCAAGTCCTAAAATATCAATGAAACAGCCTGTATAAAATAGGTAAACAAATCATATTAACTCATCATGTAAGTAGGTAGGTAGGTTTTAAACTGACTAAGCGCATCGTTGCAAAGCCGCCGCCGATTTACGTTAAAAATTGTTTATTGGAAATGTATCGATTACTGGATTAATATTCAAGCTACAGGTATTAAACCCACCTCTAAAATCAGTCAATACGATTCCGGATGTGTGTTTTAAATCTATGTTGTACATAACTATTGTATCAGTTACCTTGTTCCTGTAGTAAAAGCTTTGTTTAATGCCCAGCATTATTTATTTAATATTAAATTATATAACCAACTATAACTTGCTGCACCTCGAACGAATGAAAACACTTTATTTACAAGCTTAAATACAAAAATACACAATGTTTAATGGGTGGTCTTATCGCTTAGAAGCGATATATTCCAGACAACCTTAAATCTAAATCTTATAGATCTTCAATAGTACCTATATAAAAGCCAAATCTACCGTAACTATTGTAGTTAGTAGTACTGTTGCAAGTGACTTCTAATTTATTTTCAGCTACTCTATGATGTACAATGAAGATATTGCCTCCATTCCAGTGAACAACCTTTTCTCTGACAACTGCCTCATAGCAGTATGGTGTACCAACGCACCGAGCAACATTGACGCTGTAATGAAGATAATATTCCCCCAATGGGGGGTAACTTACCTTACAACCTGGTACTGGTTGAAAGTGGCTGTTAATTTAGAACCGATCTGTCCGTTTGGTTCAGGACATAAGAAGCAGCCCTATGAAAGATTGATCTTAGGGAGAGTTGGAAATGTGGATGTACCTAAGTCTCAACTGATTGTGAGTGTGCCCAGTGCCTTGCATTCTCATAAACCACCTCTAATAGGTAAGTTATTAAATAAATAATGATGGACATTTAACATAGGGCTATCTTACCCTAAACTAAATTAAGCATGTATTTTGGGAACCAGATAACCTGATACAATACTAATATAATTTTTTCTTGTAAATTCATACCGTACTATTGATTATACAATAAAGTTTATTTCACCAAAAAGAACATGCAACTTACATACTAAATTTAAAACTAAAAACAGACATAAAGGCAATAACAGTACATCATAGTAATACAAAACAGATTGTAGGTCATAATGTAGGCAGAACCACAGACCAGTATAAGCAAAAGATATAAGTGAAAAAAGTTTACTTATACTGGTATGTGGTAGGACTAGGGAATGCAATCTCGATCCCGATCTCGTGTAATTTTTCGGGATCAATCCCGTCGCATCATATGACGAGATCCCGTTCGAGATTGACGAGATTGGGCGGCAGTGGTCAGCGACGCTACACACGTCCACTCGGGGCGCAAGCGGCGCGCTGACTGACGGCCGTGAGCGGCAGGAACGCCAAACAGCGTTAGAAAACTATTCCGACTATTTCCGAATATTAGCGACAGGTGACGATAATTATTTAGTTGGTAAGATTAACGAATAAAGATTTGTATTTTCTTTCGAGTAATATGTTATTTTAGTTAACCTCACTATCACAAACAAGCAGTTATTAGCTTTGTCAGTCATCCGAATTTAACATTTTTTTTAAACTAGACGGGATCCCGAAAATTCCGGGATCCCGCGGGATTGATATTTCTAATCCCGCGGGATCTCGAATTTGCAATCTCGAGTCGGGATTGCATTCCCTAGGTAGGACATAATGTAGGTAGGTACGCGGATAGAACTTTCCTATGCCTTTCCATGTGAATGTTTATGATTCTAAAACGATTAGTACCCAGAAGTGAAAATAATTTCAAAAAAGTAGGTAAGTATTTGTTAAGGTTTGCAATTTGAATTGATAAATAGAGTGGACTGTATATTTCGAAAATTCGAAAAACAATAGGAAAACGAACACCTCAAAAATGAGGTGTCTTTCATCTAAACGTGCCTACACTTTATAGGTACAAGGAGGGATCAAAAAGTAGTGAGAATGAGATAGAATATAATGACTATTGATAACTTAATAATTTATTTTTCTACATTGTCTCGTGAGTCTCTCTACACACCGAGTCCAGCGCTTTTCCAAGGCTACAAACCCTTTCAAAAAAAAAGTTTTGTCTTGGTCCTGCAAAAAGCTCTCCACGACATCTATCACCTCGTTATCGTCTTCGTACCTGTTTCCCCTTAAGTATTCTTTCAATTTGAGGAACAGATAAAAATCGCTAGGTGCCAGATCTGGTGAATAAGGGGAGTGGTCCACCAATTCTAAGCCAGCTTGCTGAATGGCAGCCATCGCAACTGCCGACCTGTGCGCGGGTGCGTTGTCGTGATGAAACAGCACGCCCCTTCGAAGTTTCCCTCTCCTTTTCTCTTCGATGGCATTCTTCAACTTGGGAATTAAAGCTGCATAATATTGGCCTGTAATAGTGGTTCCACGCTCCAGGTAATCAATCAACAATATCCCTTCTGAGTCCCAAAAATTGAGGCCATAACCTTGCCAGCCGATGCCACGGCACGAAACTTCTTCGGGGTCGGTGATGATGGCCGTTTCCATTGCGAAGATTGCTGTTTTGTCTCGGGATCAAAATGATGGACCCATGTTTCGTCCATTGTTACGAAACGAGACAAAAAGTTTTCAGATTCTTCTTGGAACTTGTCCAACTATATCTTCGAAATGTCAAGTCGATTTTATTTCTGACTGTCGGTTAACATTCTCGGCACCCATCTTGCGGAGACTTTTCTCATATTCAAAGATTGTTTCAATATGGATTGAATACTTCCATATGAAATGCCCGTTTCTTGAATTAAGTATCGGATGGTAACTCTTCGATCGCTCAATACAATTTTCTCGACTTTCGCAACATTTTCTAGGGTGACTGACGTCGATGGACGGCCGCAACGATGTTCGTCTTCCGTGCTCGTTCTCCCTACTCGAAATTGAGAAGCTCACCTTGCGACAGTGAAATACGGCGGAGCAGACTCTCCTAATGTTGCCTCCAAATCGCAATGAATCTCTTGCGTCGTTAACTTTTTTAAACAGAGGTATTTAATAACGGCTTGCACTTCGTTTTTCTCCATTTTCGAGGACACGTTCCGACACGAAGCAAACAAATGACTACATTCAGAAAAAAACAAAAGAGAATCGAAGAATTTTTTTCTGTATTAATATTACAAATATGTATCTGAGCTATGCCTGCCAGTAATTATTTTTTTTCTTACCAAGGAGTATGTCGTTCTCACTACTTTTTGATCCCTCCTCGTAAATGGTAGGAGTAGGTTCGTATGAGTGGGTGGCCAGCTAGTGCGTTGTTGTGGGGCTAGCTTATCATGTGTTTTATTTTTTAGTACTTGTTGACTCTCTCCGGCTTCTATGCTTTATTGTTATACATATATTATTATATTATTTATTTTTATCCTTAGTATATTTAATTGTATTTAGTTGTATACTGTTTAATTAGTAGGTGGATATCCGTGGTCCACTTAAAGAGGCTCTAACGGAAGACCAGCGCTGGGTAGTCAATGCAACCCAGCACATGCTGAGTTAGAGCCTTTTTGTGACACATGCAGTGACTACAATGAGACGCACACATTTCAATATTTTGTATTATTCTTTTAGCTAAGTATTGTTTCTTTGTTCTTTTTGTTATGTCTCCTGAATGTGTTTGTTGTGTTGTACTATTGGTGTTGATCACTAATAAATGATTTCGATTTGATTTGATTTACATAAATATACTAAAATAATAACCCTCCCTTTTGGCTTTGCCGTAGGTGGGTAACAAGGAACCCTTTTAAGATCAACTCGTTGTCCGTCTGTATTTGGAGCCGTAAAAAATACGGCCATTTATGCCGCATATTTTGAAAAGAAGCAAGGTTTCACAGCACAAGTAATGGGAAAAATCCTAAATTCGTTAAATTTATATTTACATATATCATTCACAATCCTCGGTGCGCGACTCAGACTCGCACTTGCCCGGTTTTTATTTAGCTTTAGCAAGCCATTGTAAGCTCATCGACGTTATCGACGTTATTGGTGTCCCAACTAGTAAATGCACCTTGCCAAATCCATTAGATCATTCAATCACATAAAACACACGTAACTTTTTAACAAAAATATAACCGACTTCAGATAACAGTAAAAACCAAACTACTCTACCAGTTTTGATGAAATTACCATGGGATCATCTAAATCTAAATGTATATCCAATCTAAAAGTATGTATATCCTTTCAAATAAAAAAATAATTTACCAAATCGGTTGATATACAGTGTTTTTTTAACTGTAACAGTACGGCAGCACCCATAACCAGAGGAGATACAGGTGCAGTTTCTTTCAAAACATCAGCTCGTTTTCGAAGACAAACATTTTGGCATTAAAATTTTTTTGATCAAGTGTGAGTAGCGCCTTAAAATGAATCAAGTTTTTAAAATTTTTTTTGATGCCGATCGATGCAGTCCTTTGTAAGGATCATTTTATTGTATAGGATGAAAATAATCTGAACAGCGAAAATTAGTCAAATTTGATAAAAAGTATTCTCATACAACAGGACAAACAAAATTCCTTCTACAAACATTTTATTAGATTCTAATTGCACATTAAAGAAATATTAATACTGTAGCGATTAAGAAGTTTAGGAACTCCATGCTCTCATGAGCAATTCAAATCATTTCGTATTTCAGAACAATTTTGAATTTCGAACATGGTTCTTGCACCTGTCGGACTTTTATATCAGTCATTGCATCATCTTATTTGTCCTATCATGGCATTGTCAAATACGCAAAAAGTAGACTTAATTGAAGCATACTTCCTCAATCGCGGTCTGGGTAGCGTTCCTGATACCACTTCAGCGCATTAGTTGGGCTTCGTCGGTTAAGGAAGTATGCTTCAATTAAGTCTACTTTTTGCGTATTTGACAATGCCATGATATGACAAATAAGATGATGCAATGACTGATATAAAAGTCCGACAGGTGCAAGAACCATGTTCGAAATTCAAAATTGTTCTGAAATACGAAATGATTTGAATTGCTCATGAGAGCTTAGAGTTCCTAAACTTCTTAATCGCTACAGTATTAATACTTCTTTAATGTGTAATTAGAATCTAATCAAATGTTTGTAGAAGGAATTTTGTTTGTCCTGTTGTATGAGAATACTTTTTATCAAATTTGACTACTTCCGCTGTTCAGATTTTTTTCATCCGATACAATATAATGATCCTTACAAAGAACTGCATCGATCGGCATCAAAAAAAATTACCAATTTGATTCATTTTAAGGCGCTACTCACACTTGACCAAAAAAATTTTAATGGCAAAATGTTTTTCTTCGAAAACGAGCTGAGGTTTTAAAAGAAACTGCACCTGTATCTCCTCTGGTTATGGGTGCTGCCGTACTGTTACAGTTAAAAAAACACTGTATAACGGAGTTCTGAGCTAACAAACATAACATAAAAATTAAACAAATTTAAGACTTGTATGGTTTTATCATGGATGCCATTGTCAGAACTGGACCAAATGGAAATGGTACCACACGGGAAGCACGAGCTTTCAAATAAAAGAATCATCAAAATCGGTTCACCCAGTCGAAAGTTCTGAGGTAACAAACATAAAAAAATGCAGTCGAATTGAGAACCTCCTTCTTTTTTTGGAGCCGGTCAAAAATACGTAATTTTGTACCTTTTTTCTTTCAGACCTACTGTCCCCCTACGTGACCACCGAAAACCCTCAAACATTGGAGCTGTTCGCGAGATACCTACTCCCAAATACGACGAGCGTCGGATACGAACCCTTGAAATGGCAACACATATCGTTGTATGAACAGGTTACTTGTGCCGAAAATAAAGACAGGCGATGAAGTTCCTTGTTTTTTTGATTTCTACGCAGGATTTTCCTCGCGTAGTGCGTCTTATCGATGAAAGCGGTCTCTTCCAGACGACATTTGGATGGGCTGGAAACTCAACTCACAAGTGAGATGAGGGACTAGTCTATCTTGACAGAGACACGCTTGCGTTCCGTCTTCTCTGTAAGTTTTGCGTCGCGACGCTTCTATACATTTTGTATGAAAGTAAAAATGGTCGTAACGAGTTTTCGGCTTAGGTATGACCAGGCACTTAAAATCTAAAAAGGGTCTAAAACTTTATTAATAACAAATTAACATAAGCGAAGAGAAAACGTTTAGATAATTGATCGAGCGACGCGCGATATACTTATAATGAGCTTACTAGCATCCTCCCGCGACATCGCATGCGTAGATTGTTATTAAATGTAGCCTATGCCTCAATATACATCCTGTTATGTACGACATTAATTTAAAACACACATCCGGAATAGTATTAACTGATTTTATTGGTGAGTTTAATACCGGTAGTTTGAAAATTTATCCAGTAATCGATACATTTTCAATAGACAAATTTTTAACGTAATCGGCGGCGCTTTTGCGACGTTGACAGTTATGGCGGGTTCCTATATCCGTCAGTAACCAGCTACGACTCGTTTCTCCTTGAAAACCTGTCAAAAGTTTGACACCAGTTTGACACTTTTTCAAGGAGATACGAGGCGTAGGCGGTTACCGATGGATATAGGAACCCACCATAATTCAGTTTAACAGGTACCTACTTACATGATGAATGAATATGATTTGTTTACCTATTGCAGGCTGTTTCATTGATTTTTTAGGACTTGATAGAAATGGTTGTTTGATAATTTAAAAAATTACATGGTAATGAATTAAAAAAAATCTGTTTACAACAATACTAGCCATTAGTCCTACCCGTGTTTTCATTTCTATCATCATCATATCAGCCGCAGGACGTCCACTGCTGTACAAAGGCCTCCCTCATTGATCTCCAGGAACTGCGGTTGGAAGCGGCGTGCATCCAACGCCGACCTGCGGTTCTTACCAAGTCGTCTGCCCATCTTGTAGGTGGACGTCCTACGCTGCGCTGCGCTGTTTTCATTTAATATCGTACATTACAAAACACCTAGTATCTAATTGTGTAGGTACCAAATTTTATCGAAATTGGTCTAGTCGTTTAGTTGTAAAAACGTAATAGATATACACAGTTACTTTGGGAATTAATATGGATTAAAACAACACAATATAAATACACTTATTTAATACAGAGTATGTAAATGCACGTTAGCTGATGCCGTTTCCGTTAACGATCACGGTCTTGACCGGTTTCTTCGGATATCCATCTGGGTTCATGGTCTGCCATCGCCAGAAGTCTGTACCTGAAAAATGAGAAAATATTCATCCTCGGTTATTTCCCGGTTGATGATGAACCACTGGTGTCACGATGGAGATAGGAAGCAACCGATTGGTGGACATGCGAAGATTGCAATTAAACACAATCTTTATAAAAAAGCCTACTTACTATAAAATATAGGATTATTTAGATGATAGAGAAGCTTGGGATTGAAATTGCTCTAACTCGTTCAAAATGTTACAATTTAGACGTAATTTATTACCTGTATTGTTATGTATTCTAAAAGGATCATTAAAAAAATCAACCAGCCTTGTTTTCTTGCCTTTCTTTCCTGGCATGGTCGCGAAGGAACAGGCAGTAAAATTGACGTTTCAAAGTGATGCTTGTGGTTTTAATGAAGAAAAGATTTTGACTTTGCGAAGGGCAAAAAAATCGATGGTCTATTTCACCTCGGCTTCCGATCTTGGGTAGGTAGGTATCTATGTATTCTGCTTGTCTTCGTTTGTACAAGTTCTTTTGTAAGATTTTTGTCTGGATTCCTAATGATCGGAAACTGTGGAGGAAAACAATCAATTTTGACATCTCGTCTTCGTTTTCAAAGTTAGACAATAACCCCGCTGTGTAGTGTAAGTTTATGTCCCGAAAACCTATATACTTATAGCTGGGGACTAGCAACTTCTAGTCTAAACAAATCAACGACATCGACAGTGCGAATGGGTATCTTCTGTTTACCAACCGTTGCAAAATATTAAGGCTGCAGCCCTGGTGTCATGACCAGGATTGCAGCCTGATTATGCCCTCTATCTTTGAGCATAATCAAGTAAAATAGCACTGGCTAGTGGCTACTTACACATCTCGTCGACAGTATACCGCGTCGACCATCCCAACTCCTCTTTCGCGAGTGTGGCATCGGCCCACATTGCCGTGATGTCTCCTAGCCGACGGTCCACGTATTTGAGGGGGATCTTCGTGTTTGTGACCTTTTCGAACACTTCCACTAGCTCCTTCACGGATACGCCTCTGCCGGTGCCTAGGTTGTATACCTGGAATTCAAGGAGTTCCTTTATTGTTTTTCTCTTTAAGTTCAAGTTCAAATTAATTGAAGGTCTTTGTTTTTACAATTTCGATGATCATATGTGCACTGACTGGCTGTTAGGTGTGGTTCGATATTGACCTTCTTCCGTCCGTCTTCTCAAGGTATAATTAGTTTATCTAACGATGGAAGTGATACGAACTCATCATCATGCCTTTATCCTATTACATTATATTTTATTGTTCCAATCATCTCATTTCTTTCTTATTCATATAAACTTTTATGTAATCTTAATCTGGCCTACTTTTAGTCTTAAATGTCGATGGTGACAACGGAGGCGCTTGAGCTAGGACACTCAACAAACTGCGTTATATTTTGATCAGGTTTCCTTTACGGGTACAAATTGTTCCGCACGGAAAGAAGAACATAGATAATGGACAAACCTTCAGTGCAATGTGGTTATTGCTAAGCAGATTTAGCGCTGCGACGTGGCCACTCGCCAAATCCATTACATGAATGTAATCACGGATACCTGACAAAAGAAACGTTTTTTTAACAGGTTTAAGATAATTACTGTTTACTGCTTAGTAGGTACGTTCTTATGAAGATTATGGTATCTCTGGTAAAAATAAAGTACAACGAAACATAGATTACATCTAATGCAAGTAAGATGCTGCCTGTTAGGTATCTAATTAACATGTAGTAGGAATTAATGAATGGGAATCCACCAAGAGACCCTTCTAGGACCCTCTTCAACCGGACCAGGTGCCCCTACTGGTACTGGTTGTAATACTGGTTTCTTCCAAAGCGCCTTATAGTGCATGTGGCCTTTTGGAATTATTCCTTGATGGACCCTTTTCGATCAGGCCCGTCTTAATTAGTACGTTACTCGTACCTGTGCCATCAGGAGTATCGTAGTCACTACCAAACACAGTGAGTACTGGTTTCTTCCCCAGCGCCACTTGTGCCATGTACGGCATAAGGTTTGTGAACTCCTTCGTGGGGTCCTCTCCGATTAGTCCTGAAGGGTGCGCGCCAACTGGGTTGAAGTATCGGAGACAAATTATGTTCCATTTCTGTAAAAAGACAAACATTTTCTTTGAATTTTGAGTCTTTCCCTGATAATCGATGGAAGGAAAGATATTTTAAAATCGCTCGAAATTGGCCAAGTTCTTTTTAAGCCTAAGACCGGCTTGCGCAACGATTCCTAAACGTATTTAGTGGCTAAACTGATTTAAGAAATTGACAATTTGTCAAATCATACAAATACGTCAGATTGAAACATGTTTAGTCGCTAAATACGTTTAGGGATCGTTGTGCATGCTGGTCTTAGGGATTGTTGTGCATGCCGGACGTAGTGTATAAGTGAAACTATTTAAGTACTCGTAGTTTCTGATACCAAAAGACACAAGGAATTGTAATGAAGAGTCAGGATTGCGGTTTGTCACGTGGAAGGTGTAGTGACCATCTAAGTTATTCTCTAGCGTAATATTTTATTCCACAATACCTATACCTACAGAAAACTTATTTTTCATCCCCCCATATTGGAATAAGTAGTTTTGCTCTTCGATATCTGAGTGCTAAAGCCATTTTTATCCGCTAGAGGATAAAGTAAATTGAATTTAGAACATCGTGTGCACTAAGTTTGTGAATTCAAAACATCATTAAACCTATTTACTTCTACCTCCATGGTGCCTAATTTATCATACAACCTTTTTTAATTTGTTAATAACTCAGACTCGGAACCTTCTTGGTGTATTATTTTTTTTTGCATTTAGTCATTTCCTCGCTGAGGTGGGATAAAAAGTTACGTGTTGCACTCGAGTACAAAGATTTATCACCTCGTGCTCTTTTGAATCCTTCGCTTGCTCGGTCATCAAAATTGAGCACGCGGTTAAAAAGCAACTATGCACTCTTGTATAACAAATAACTATTGCGGTTCACTAATGCATTGATCCTGTCTTCGTTTATTACTGGTTTATAAGATTTAGGGTCCGTTCACACAGACCGGCTCGAAGAAGAGAGCAGATTCTTATCACGTTGAAAACAGAGTTTGTAGTATTTGTAGTACCTAAGGTTTATTTTTGCATGTGCACTGCTTTTGTCATTAATAATGCTTGAACGCGCTTGGTGTGAAATAATAAGAGGAGCTAACCGGCTCCGATCGCGTACTTTTTCTCGTTCGCGCAGTCGTTCGGAGCGCATCCGATTTCAGATCGCTTCCAGCCGGTCTATGTGAAATAGTTGGCGGCTCTGCTCCGACCAACTCCAAGCGTATACGATCCGGTCTGTGTGAAAAGAAAAATGCGCGCCGATGCTCTCCGAGCCGGTCTATGTGAACGAGCCCTTATACTTTCCTCCCCGTTCTTAGCAGAAGAAACAAATCATAAAAGGGGATAATATAATAACAGTCAGTACAAAGCTTTGCTATAACTTGTGTCCATAAACGTAGCCTTACACGACACAGTCAAGAAATGCCACATAAATCAGATCTTTATAGCAGTCATCATATTACAACTTCAGTATTCCCACTGCCCATTCACTAACTCTACTACCGTAAACCTTGACATTCGCTAGTGGGTCACATGTCTCTAACTGTGCTTCTTTCATCAAAGGTCACCAAACCGGTTCGGTCACTCGAGCACATCCATTTCAAATCAACAGGGCCTAATAAATTCCTAACATGCTTTCGATTTTTACAAGAAGCCATCAACTCTGTAGGTTCTGTCAGTGCCGTAACTAGGGCAGTGCCGGCGGTGCCCAGGCACAGGGCGCAGATGATAGATTTATTTTTCACAATCCATTTTATTGTCAGAACCAGTTATGATTATAAAATATTTCAAGGGCGTGGTTATAGCAGCTCGCACTGGGCGCATAAAAGGCTAATTACGGCACTGGGTTCTGTTAGTATGTAGCGAAAAGTAGGTGTATCGTACTGTCTGAAATTGGCATTGTAAGGTCATTGACTGATAAAGTTCTATCGACTTTTATCACTTCCGATTGCATACCTGAGTTCATTGATTTATAACATTACCTTGCATTGGAACCTAGCCAAACTGAATTTTACGTAAAAACCTCCTAGGGTCACCTTCGAGAATACAATCGAATGATCGAAACCAACGTTGGATAAGAAATGCACGTCTGATGACCTAGTATGTTGTCAGTTTGGAATCTTTGGAATGCGTTTATGCCAGGTCCGTCCACTGTCTGCTTGGAGCTCATACATGATGGTTTCTGCTCACACAGTATGATGGGTCGAGGGAATCGAACGGTAGGTACCAGATCTTATTTCAGCGAGGATTTTTATGCTAGTTTAAAATGTAAGTGGTTTGTTTTGACTGCAGGGTAAGGAAATTTAAGTTGAAGGACAAAGCAATGGATTCTAGGCTCTGGTGTCATACCTTATCTGCTGCACTGAGGTCCTTCAGCATCTCTTCGATAAAGTACTTGGTTCTTCCGTAGACATTGGTGATGTTTCCGATCTTGTGAGTCTCCGTGATGGGCAGGTATTCTGGCTCGCCGTACACCGTGCAGGATGACGAAAAAACCATTTGGTAGCAGTCGTGAGAACGCATTATCTGAAATATAAGTTTTAAGTTTTTTATTCATAAGTAGCACAGATAAATAATGTACTTACAACTAATACTAATATACTACGTAATAAACTATGTACTTATAACAAATAGGTACAACTTTTACCTAGAGTGTTCATAAATTTGTTAATCCTTTCGTTTTATCGGGCCCTTAACCCTGTCATCTTGCTCTAGGTTAGTGGCCCTGAAAATAGCCTCATTTTAAGAGAATCATTTTAGAATATTGGTGGGTTCAGTGGCTAAGCCACCAGGTTTTTGTTGTACTACCCACGTGGCCACGCGATATCATCGGTTCATATCGCATCTATTCTTTGTAATTCACTTATCTCTAAGTCTAACTCAATCGTTTTATCAAAAATATTTTATTACTTAGATTAAATCAAAATTTATGCAAATAGTTTTGGGATTTACCAATTATAATTAACTTAATTTATAATGAACTGATTTCCAGCTTGAACCATTAGGAAAACTAATTATTTTTGGGGTAACTTGCATTAATTGACCAAGTTAATGTAAAGAGATCTGAACGATGATGGTCAAAGGTTCAAGATTATGTTGTTATTTATTACCTCAAGTAAGTTCAGCATGCCGAGTAGATTGTTCTGGTAGTAGAGAAGGGGTTGCTGCATCGACTCACCCACAGCTTTCAGCGCAGCGAAATGAATAACGCAGTCGATCTGGTGCTGTGGAATGGAAATAATTCTAAACACTTCTTGAAGCGCTTGCAGCGTAGTAAACAGGAAGCTAAGTAAATTTCAGCGCAGTCATCACTTCTAAAGAGACTATTCAACTAAAAATATGGTTAACCGAAATTACTTATTTCATATGGCCACTCATTTGCATTTACGATGGAGTACGGCCGTTAAAACAAGTCTGTTAAGGGCATACTGCCAATCTATCTATACGTGCAGTCTGTGGCCCTGCGCGTCCAGTATAACAACGGTTTCAGGGTATTGATGGCTGCCAAGCTTCTGCAGCACGTCGGGTATGTTCGCAGACGCATGCATCGATGACTTATGCGATCATCCGGAAGCGAACATCATCCCTGATGCGCTGGCTGCGAGGCAGCGCCAACAGCTACCTGACAGTTATAGTTAACAGGACGGACAGCGACTGTGCTTTTATGAAGTACTGGACAAAGGTGCACGCTGTGCACTGTGGACCCACATGTCCACTTGTTTTTGTGTTTCATTTTGATTTTGTGTTTATTTTTTATATGGCTGAAATAAATGAATTGAATTGAAATTGAATTTGCCAAAACATCTCGACCTGATAACCAGATTTACTTTCGTTTCCTTTTATTTTTGAACTGAAGGGTCATGAATATGATTCCATTACAAAAGGACCAAGCTAAACAAATAGGTATGAGGCCAGGACTTACCTTATCAAATATATCGTTGATATCAGTTTTGTTCAGCAAATCAGCTTTATAAAACGTGATCTTCTTGCCCGTGATTCGTTCAGCTCTTTGCAACGCTGGTGACCCATCCACATCTTCAACTGCGTTCGCGAAGTTATCTATCGCTATGACTTCATGTCCTGCTTCTATCAGGTCCACCACGCAATGGCTGCCGATGTAGCCAGCTCCACCCGTCACCAGAATTGTCTTGAATCGTGGCATTATTCTGAAGATTTTAATAAGAAAATATGTCTATTAATTTACAAAGATAAAGAACAGTGAAATAAAAATTCTAAATTGCCAAACAAATCGCCTAATTTGACGGTACCTAATGAGAGTAATGAGTAAGGCCGTTTGTCCACCGCCACCGTCACCGGGACGTCACCGAGAACGAGATGACGGCACCGATTTAGCGATACATACATTTACGTGTGCCCGTCACCCGAGTGCGACGAGTGGCGACGGCAGCGGTGGACATACCTACGGCCTATAGTAAATGTAGTATCGCTAAATCGTCTCCGTCAGCTCGTTCTCGGTGACGTCCCGGTGACGGTGGCGGTGGACAAACGGCCTTAGAGACTCATTCGATGGCTAATTATGTTTACTCTATGTTGTTTTATTGAAACTGGTAAAATGCTGTTACCGATGGCCTCCTGTCGAGTTAGGTACCTAATTCTTTTTTCATCAGCCGGAAGACGTCCACTGCTGCTGAACATAGGCCTCCCCCTTAGATCGCCACAACGAGCGGTTGGTAGCCGTTTGCGCCCAACGGCTCCCCGCGATTCTTACTAGATCGTCCGTCGGTCCACCTTATGGGGGGCTGGCCTACGCTGCGTCTTCCAGTCCGTGGTCTCCACTCGAGAACCTTTCTTCACCAACGGTTATCGGTTCTACGAGCGATGTGGCCTGCCCATTGCCACTTCAACTTGCTAATTTTGAGAGCTATGTCGGCAACTTTAGTTCTTCTGCGGATTTCCTCATTGCGGATTTTGTCACGCAAAGAAACCCCGAGCATAGCCATCTCTATAGCTCGTTGAGCGACCTTGAGCTTGGTCATGAGGCCATGAGTAAAGGACCATGTTTCAGTGCCATAGGTCATCACTGGCAACACACACTGGTTGAAGACTTTAGTCTTCAGGCTCTGGGCTCTTGGGGCTCTGGAGATTTTATTAAGTACATATAGTTAAAAAAAAGGTTATTTTTGTTAACGAAATGCGTTAACGATCATGAAGTTGTTTCTAACTTAGCGATATTTAAATAGCTTATTGATATAGGTACTAGTAATCAAAAAATTATAGTCATATCGTCCATTAACAAGTTACCCGTATCTAAATTTCTGGTAACTTTCAATATCTCATGTTATTTCTATTCATATTTAATAACCATATGACGAACAAAACGTAATGATAACTCTAAGCAACTAAAGGAAGTCACCTTATTGAATCCTAAATAAGGCAAGGTTGAATGCAGTGCAGAACAATAACCCATTAAAATGAATTCAGTGTAAATATAGCCTTGACGCAATCTGTTCATCAACTAGGCAGGATGTGACTTGAGAACATTTGCCTTTTAATTATCTGTAACCGATGTTTGCCACCGATGTTGCCCACTGGGGCATAGGAATATTTATTGATCGAGTGAAGCGAGATCTCTTAGTCAACTTGGGCAAATCGGCGTTGTATGTACCTATGTATGTTTGTTTGTCCGAGGATAACTTTTGAAGCGGTTATCCGATCATCGTGAAATTTAGTATATAGGTGATATGGTATATAGTAGATATGGGCATATAGTGATGGCACAATTTTTGGTGTGACTAAATGTGCTAAAAATGTGGGGGGGATGTTGAGATATTGGTGTTCAATAGGGGTAAAAAAACACAAAATAGGACTAGCCGGTCAAGTGGCATGTTTAATAAAAAGTCTTTGTGATATACATTTCGACCCCATTTTATTTTTAGTTTTAAATTTGTAATTTTTAAGTTATAATATTATAAATATATATATATATATATAGTAAGTTGGTTGCTTTTCGTGGCACTTTTATTTGTCAAAGATTAAGGCCGGCTTGCACAACGATCCCTAAAAGTATTTAGTGACTAATCATGTTTAAATTTTACGTATTTGTAAGATTTGACAAGTCCTTAAATCATATTTAGCCACTAAATACGTTAAGGCATCGTTGCGCGAGTCGCCCTAAGATTTTTTTTTTGTTTTGGTAGACTCGCGAGATCTCAGTTCGGGGCGAACCACTAGTATTATATAGTTGACCCGGCGAACTTCGTACCGCTTTAACATGCATATGACGCGGGCTGCCAATATACTATAGTTGTTAATCATGTATCAGAAAATAAATTTCCTTCATAATTTTTTTTACGTGAATTGTTCCAATATTTTAATATTTATTCTGCTATTTGGGGCGAAGACGAATCCAACAAATTAAAGATCATCAAAATCGGTGCAGCCGTGCTTGAGTTATAAATGGTGTAACTAACCCGACTTTGTTTTATATAGATAGATATAGATTTTGAGCTATATTGGGCCAATCCTTAATTGTAGTCTCTGCCTGCTATCGTCTGGGCCTTCCATGTGGGAGTTCGAGGCCTATTCATTGGTCCTTATGTAGTAGATTCTATCTAGTATATTCTATATATATTATGTAGTATATTCTATTCTAGTCTATCTCTAATATAACCGGACTAATAGGATTTTTAAGGTCCGACCGCTATCATTTTGTCAATCGGTTTTACTTGTGGGAAGATATCATAAGATCTAATGATGGGGCACAAATAAAATCATCAAACTCTTCAATTTGCAAAGCTTTGTGCCCATTTTCGTTTTTCTGTTTTCTGAAGTCGGTGGTAATTTTTTTTTTTTTTTTTTTAACAAAATTTCCACCTCGTAGTTATACAAAATTTCAAATGCTTATGTGGTCTCCATTGTACACCGGCTACACATCAAGCTATACATTTCCAGTATAAGCTGACCTCGCATTGTGTAGGCTTTTCGTAGAATGAGAGGTCAGCTTATACTGGCATAGTATAGCTTGATGTGTAGCCGTGTGCACGACATGATATTTAAACAAAATAAAGCCTATGTTATAAAGGCTAGTTGCTGTTTTCTGTGATATTATTGTAAGTAACAATTAGCCTTCTCTTACTAAACCATCATCAAGGTTTCGTTTGCACAATCACAAATTATAAGATGTACAAAACTGACAGGGCCTTCTTTATGTTGACAATATCTATACTAATCTATACTAATACTAGTTGACCCACCGAACTTCGTACCGCCTTGACATGCATATAACGCGGGCTGTCAATATACGTCACCCTGGTAGAATTGTCAATTGTTGTCCCCGGCCATCATTACAAACGATTTTTTATAGTTAAATATATATTTACAACCATACTTAACCATAGACAAAATTACGTTTAGCTGTCATTTGCGTTTTGTTATTCCATGTCAGATGCGTTTTTGTTATACCACGTTTTATAGTGACTTGTATTCTCTTTGACGTTTTATGTCACGGGAACGACCGCGTTCCCGTGTGAAAATTCTTTCACTGTTTGGAAGCTGCACTATCCCCGGGTGACATAGTAGGCTACTTTTTACCCAACTGCGGAGATAGAGGGTAATGTTTTTATTGAAAAACTACGCGTGCGAAGCTGCGGATTGGTCAGCTAGTATTTAGTAAAAAACTTACATAAATGTTACGACTTTCGGCACATATCGTTTTGCCTGAGTTTTGGAAAAACGGTAGGTACATTATCACGGGACAAACTTTAAGTCCTTACAAGGCCTACAATTAAAAAAACAGGTCTAACCGTTCCAGGCTCTTCGAATGCGTAAATAAATATATATTTGTATTTATATATAACTAGTTGACCCACCGAACTTCGTACCGCCTTGACATGCATATAACGCGGGCTGTCAATATACGTCACCCGGGTAGAATTGAAAATCTACCATCTTTGTGTATAAGGAAGTGAATTTTCTTCATAATTTATTTTTGCGTGAATTTTTCGGATATTTTAATAGTTATTCTGCTATTCAGGGTGGAGACAAATCAAAGATCATCAAAATCGGTCCAGCCGTTCTCGAGTTATAAGTGTTCGAACAAACCCGACTTTGTTTTATTAATAAAGATGGGGAATGTTCTGAACTACTTTTTTTTAAATTACTAACTTCCGCCAACGCCTTCGCGCGCGGGGTTTGTGTTTAAAAAGTAGCCCTGTGTCAATCCAGGTCATAATCTATCGACATACCAAATTTCATCGAAATCGATTCAGCCATTATGACGTGATTGAGTAACAAACAAAGAAACAAACATTCAAACTTTCGCATTTATAATATTAGTGTGATCGTGAATCGTTTCAGTAGTTACACCAATATTGTTTCTCTAAAGAAAGCTGCAATTTCTTTTGAGTCTACATTCTATTCTATATTTTTGACTACCTCCGTGGTGCAGTGGGCGAATAGCCGGCTGAGACGCAGGAGGTAGCGGGTTCGATTCCCGCCGCGGAAATATGTTTGCATGATCTACAAATATTTGTTCCGGGTCTGGTTGATTCCCTATATATTACAAGTATGCATTTACAAAAAAAAAATTATTTAAATATTCTATCAGTTATCTGGTTCCCATAATACAAGCTCTGCTTAATTTGGGGCTAGATAGCGCTGTGTGAAATGTCCAGCAATATTTATTATTATTATTTATTCCAATAAAATACTACGCGAAACCGGGGCGAGTCAGCTAATCTTCAATAAAATCTTTTTTTATCTAGTTTATGCCGTCCCATTGCTGGGCAGAGGCCTCCCCCTCATCTCTCCACTTTTCTCGATCTTGTACTAAATCCCGCCAGTACCTATAAAAAGCGTCCAAATCATCTTAGGTCTTCCACGGTGTCGCTTTCCATCCACAGGGATACATCCAGTTACGACCTTAGCACACCTATTTGGTTGCATGTCCTAACCTAAGGTGCCCAGTCTTGGTCATTGACTGAATCTCAAAAGTCCAGGCTCGGGGTTTGCCAAAGGGCGATGGAGCGTAGCATTTTGGGTGTCAAGAGAATAGACAATTCGGAACACCTCGCTGCGCTCAAGGACCGGCATCGCTGACGTCGGTATCAAAACTGCCAAGTTGAAGTGGGATTGGGCGGGTCATGTCTCCCGCATGCAACCAATAAAATGTATAGATGTGAAAACCTCAGGCCTAAATAAGCATTAGCCTTCTTATTTTTGAAAAACCTTGTCTCTACTCTTAGAAGTGCTAGCTAATCGTGATCGTGGATAAATAATTAAATGACCGGAAATATTAACACACGTTCTTGTATGGTTATCATATTACCGGCTATCGATTAAGGAATCCACTGAGAAACAGGTGAATCATACTAATATGATTTCCTTGAATTAATTATCTACGGACCATCAAACGGTGAGTAATAAGTACATAATTAAAAATGAAAATGAAACCATTTGACACGACATAAAACGACAAAATAAAACACAAAAGAAAATGGTGAAATAGAAGTAACTAGTGGTTCGCCCCGAACTGAGATCTCGCGAGTCTCGAAAAAAATAAAATAGTGTTACGAAATCACATCCAACCTACTTGACCTACAGTTTCATTCAAATCACAAGTAACGGGAGTTCATGTAAATTGGTTCCTGTTTTTAGGGGTAGAAATTGCAGTTAATCAAGTTTTCAGACTTTTGCTTATATTTGTGCTAATAAAGCTACACGCATAGCAAATTTCAGCACTGTGCGGTCACTGGTGTACTCTGTGAATTTCATCAAAGTTCAGTGTTTATTATGGTTAATAACTCAAAAACTACAAAAAATCAACTAAAAATATCCAAATGTCCAAATGTACTAATGAATCCCTTTCATTAAACACCCAACTTTACCGAATAGTCTCATTTATAAAACAAAATCGATGTTTTTACCCCTCTTGATTGGCATGATAGGACAAATAAGTAATGCTTCAATTAAGTCTACTTTTTGCGTATTTGGCCATTACCATTGCCATGATAGGACAAATAAGATGATGCAATGACTGATATAAAAGTCCGACAGGTGCAAGAACCATGTTCGAAATTCAAAATTGTTCTGAAATACGAAATGTTTTTGAATTGCTCATGAGAGCATGGAGTTCTTAAACTTCTTAATCGCTACAGTATTAATACTTATTTAATGTGTAATTAGAATCTAATAAAATGTTTGTAGAAGGAATTTTGTTTGTCCTGTTGTATGAGAATACTTTTTATCAAATTTGACTAACTTCCGCTGTTCAGATTTTTTTCATCCCATACAATAAAATGATCCTTACAAAGAACTGCATCATCGGCATTAAAAAAAATTTACCAACTTGATTCATTTTATGGCGCTACTCACACTTGACCAAAAACGTTTTAATGCCAAAATGTTTTTCTTCGAAAACGAGCTGATGTTTTAAAATAAACTGCACCTGTATCTCCTCTGGTTATGGTTGCTGCTGTACTGTTACATTTAAAAAAAAACACTCTGTATATCAAATTTCACGATGATCGGGTCAACGGTTTGAAAGTTATCCTCGGACAAACAAACATACATAAGTAGGTACATACAAAGCCCATTGGCCCAAGCTGATTTAGAAATCTCGCTTCACTCGGTCAATGAAAGATCTTGACTTCTGGCTCTAAAAAGTAGGTAGATGGATAAGTACAAAAATGTCAGAAGTCGAAGATTACAAGGTAATATAAATACAGGAATATCCTACGCAACTTCCATCATAATCACAAATTTCAGAATCGCACCAAAACGGGCGTCAACTCAGCAAGTGCTATGTACATATGTATGTAGGCTAGAACATACAGGTATTCGGCTGACCCCAAATAGTGCCGTCACGAACGTCAGGAGCTTGCACTGCTCTCTGCATCTCTCGCATCTTCTTTTACCTTTAGCAGGTGTATTGTGGGGTCTGTAATAATCAGTGATCGGAGTAGGTAGATTGAGTTGGGGTTAATAATCTCAAGCGCATACGTAAATATGATGTAATATGGACATGCCTCCGGTATTCCGGGATTTTTAAATTATAACGTGGAGCTGCGTGTAAAGTGGAAGTAGCTGGATTGATTGAGGGTCAATGATCTCAAATGTATATGTTTATACAGGTTGTTTGGTATTATACGGACGACTACCGTAATTACGTATTAAAGTGTATCTCCAAACCTAAAAATAAGACTTATCGAAAAAAAAACTAATAGTTATATTATCAAATTTAAAAAAAACGACTTAGTTTAGATGATTAATTCGATATAAAACTTACTGCCTACTCTTGCAAACGACATCTAAAAATAAAGGCCGATTATCTCTTTTGGGAATGACTGCTGGTTTTGGGCTGGAAAGGGACAACAAGAGATGTCTCGAGATGTCACCAATACAGTATCTGTTGTTAGATGGCAAGCATTATGCAATAGCACAACATAAGTTTAATAAAGTGTTTGTTTTTACGTGCCTCAATAAATTTCACATTTATATGGTAAACATTTCAAAAATATATTTATTATGCTCATCAAAATAACCCCATTTCATTTTTGAAAGGGGTTATCTTGTATAAAGTTAATAAAGTTAGTAAATCGTTTAAAGGGCAAGGTGTTCGCTTTTATAACAAACTCCCAAGTGATGTACAAAAATTGACAATTAACAGATTTAAAAACGCAATTAATCAAAATCTTTATAAAAAAGCCTACTGTAAAATATTGGATTATATCGATGATAGAGGGGCTTGGGATTGAAATTGCTCCAACTCGTTCAAAATGTTACAATTATTTAGACGTAATTTATTTTCTGTATTGTAATGTATTCTAAAAGGATCATTAAAAAAACAACCAGCCTTGTTTCTTGCCTTTCTTTCCTGGATTGGTTGCGAAGGAACAGGCAGTCAAATTGACGTTTCAAAGTGATCCTTGTGATATTAATGAATAAAAGATTTTGACTTTACATTGACTTTGTGCGTTATATTATCAAACACCCTATATGGACATGCCTCCGGGATATTTTCTCGTGGTAAACGTGTTTTCTCGATAAATTACGTAGAAATCTTCACGAATTTGGACGCAGAAACTCAGCAAAGCTTCAACTTAATCGTATAAATTTTATGGGAACGCATAGTGAGCAAAAAAAACAAGCATTCATTTTGTTATTTCACAGATAAATAAAAATCAATCTAAAACTGTTAATTATCGTTTATCCTTAATTTCAAATATAGTAGTTACTAAATCACTAGTTTAATATTTAATTCAAAACCGTAAACAACGGAAATTTCAGGAAAAAAGGCATGTCCATGTTATGTTATCATTATGATGCAAGCATATAAAATTAATCTACCTACTCCGATCACAGGTTATATTATATATATATACGACCTTCAATTGGTAAACCTGATAAAAGCTCTTCGTCTTGTGTCGACTGAAGACCTCCGTGGCGCTGTGGGCGACTAGCCGACTGAGACGCAGGATTTTGCGAATATACTTTCAGATTGGTCCCATAGAAATTTCATTAAAATCGGTTCAGTAGTTTGGTTTTAAATCAAAATCGGTTTCGATTATCTGTTTTCTGAAGTTGGTTATATTTCTGTTAAAAGTTACTTGTTAACATGATTTTTGTTCTCTGGAAAGTACCTACTTATAAGTACCTGATAGAGTCCCTTGTGAAAGGGCTCGCTCGGAGAAGTACTACCACCATACACATTTCTGCCGCCAAGCAACATTGCTGTGCTCCGGTATAAAGGGTATGGTTTACCGTGAAATTACAGGCACATGAGGCTTTACACCTGTATGCCTCATGTTTGTGGATGCAGGACAGTGCATCGTAGGGCACGTTTCTAAGGTGCGAGACCTACTTTGCTATAGGCGAAGCCATATGCTTGTTCCATCTCCAGGTAGTATAAAAACATATTATAGACATATCTAAATCAACTTGGGCAAATCGGCGTTGTATGTATATTTGTTTGTCTGAAGATAACTTTCGAAGTGTTTATCTGATCATCGTGAAATTTGGTATATAGGTAGGTAGTGATGGCATAGTTTTGGTGTGACTAAATCACCTAAAAATGTGGAGGTTGTTGAGATATTGAGTTTCAAGAGGGGTAAAAAAAACAAAATGGGACTATCCGGTCAAGTAGCACGTCTAATAAATAGCGGTTAAAACCTCGGACAACGCGTAAAAGCTATACTTTTATGGGTGTGATTAAGCCGACGGGTTTCCCGTAATTGCTGTTCCTGAGATGAAACCCTTGTTGTTTTATTTTGCATCCTGCAGAGTCCAATCACCTCGGTGCGAATCCTCGATGCTATGCAAATTGCTAAGATTAGTTTTGCAAGTTTATTGGTTCGCATCTCCATAAAGATGGGCTACATTTAGATTATAGATGGAAGCAATATAACAAGAACCGCATCTTTTAGTCCGACTGGGTTTTATCGTATCTGTATCGGTGATGTTCTTTATTACCTCGTAACACTCAAACTAGGGGGTGAATTTAGATAAATGGGATGTGAAAAGGTTTATTAGTTACTATAAGTAAGATATAATATTTAATTATGATTCTTTTAAACTTACCTACCATTAAAATCATCTCTCTCAATAGACTAAAAGATTTGCTGAATGAAAACTTAATATTAAAAACTCATGTAAAGATGGTAAAGCCTGCAGGTAAAGATTCGCTAAAGATTAAAGCATTTGCTCGCAAAATAAACTGACAAAATGCAAATTCCAAATCCAATACAAGCAAACCGTTTAAAATTAGGGTTAAGCTCGCTTTTGTACATGTCCTTTATTTCTGTACCTTTTGATGTATTTTCTAGAAGTATGGTGGGAACATGAAAGTTGTACAAGTATTTAATATAATATATATAAAAAGTGGAACCTAATTGTTTTCTTCCAAATGATATGGGTATCAGATTAAAGATCATTCCTATTTCTCATACTTTTTTTTATTAATATACTTTCATTTTGAATTCAAGATTTTAGCAAAACTAAGCTTTTTCACATTTGTTTTAGAATTCTAAACTATGCTATTTTTTATAATTAAAAAAAACTATTTAAGTAATAGTATAAACTATTTAGTGATCTCCACACTAGGCACGCCTGTATCGCGGAGATCTAATTACGATTAACCAATTTTGAACTTTAATTTGTATTTTCAATCGTCTGATCGTATGTGTAAATTACTTAAAATATTAGGCTATTATAGATTAAAAATGATTTTATTAGGGCTAAGCCCGGCTTGCAACACGATCCCCAAACAAACTTATACATTCATACTGCTAATATGAATCTGTATCAGATTACTCAACAAGAAACGTTTTAATATAAATATAACAGCAAAAACGTATACATTCATACTGTTTATATGAATCTGTATCAGATTAGCCAATAAGAAGCGTTTTAACAAAACTTTATCAGCAAAAACTTATACATTCATACGGCTAATATGAATTTGTATCAGATTAGCCAACAAGAAACGTTTTAACAAAAACATAACAGCAAAAAAAAAGATTTTGATGAAAGGTCATTGGGCATTTTGTTCGGACATATGACCCACGGCGCACAAAAACGAAACAGGGCTAGGTATGTAGTTAAATGTATATGTTACTTAATGGTATGGGTCGCATTATTGCAGGATATGGGAGAACCGCAAAAAAAAATTTTTAATTAATATTATAGCATTTTTAAAATAATTATTATAGCATTTTTAAATTATTATTATAGCATTTTTATAATGAACTAAGTAAAAACTATTGGCCTGACTGTAAAAATACTTTGTAAAACAGTTGTTTTGAACAATTTCCAGGAATACGAAAATAAAATCCATTTTGCGGTAATAATATTTTTATTCTGCATTATCAAAATCTATAGTTAATTCATCTAAAAAGGCTGCAGGCGCGTCTATCACGTCTTGATGCCTGGCCCACGACAGAAAGTATACGACGCTTACAACATGTGCACAGCTTCCGACAGTGCGACGGCCGTGTATACACGAGCAGTAATACTGTTGGATGCTATTTCTTCCAATATGGGTAGGATCTACTAAAATATAGGTGTAGTACTGCTTTGCACGGACGTGTCGTGACTGTATTCTGCCTCTTATCAATATCTTATTTTCAATCATTTCTTGGTGCCGGTATAGTTCGATAGTGTATACACCATCCTCACGCATGTGCTCGTGGCAATACGATCTTGCGATTCTCAAGTGGTATGATCCCAACGTAAACAATATTAATTCGTCAAATGTAAGCCGAGGAAAGTCATCAAAATCCGGATCATTGCCATCGAGTCGCACAAACGCTACTCTCTGCCTGTTTAAATTATGGTTAATCACATATTCTGCCATCTCATTGGGTTCATTCATTCGTTCATTTATAATTCTTATGAATTGTTCCGCATACATATGGTCCTCATATGGATGGCGAGTAGCATTAATTATGGCCGCAGTTATTTTGAAGTCGACCATCATGTTTCTCATGGCAACGTTAAAATATACATGGCGGAAGATTTTAAAATCTTTCTTGAATCTGCCGTTAATGGTTTCCACTACCCACCGGATCATTGTTATTAATCTAGATTTATTAGCATCTAGTGTCGTCAGTTGTTCTCCTCTTACTCTTGTAGGCGGCATGTGAGGATTATACCCGCATTCCTCAATTTTATCAATCGAATCCCGAAATCCACGATCCAATATAAAAACATCATTAACTCTCAAGAACCCATGAATCGGAGAATCTTCTTGCATCAGGTCACGCATAATGCTTGCGTCCGAAGTAGTCGCAGTGTAAGGCCCCGTAACATCTACTATGTAGCCGTCGGTACATACTATAAGGAAGGGTTTTACTAAGTTCCGAAACTTATGAAGACTGTAAGTTTTGCGCTGGAAAAGGAAATTCGAACTCTTTTGTAGATAAATATATGTTCCATCACATACGAGAATGGCCGCCGGTTCATTATAGTTACCACCAAAAAAATGGCTTGGAATTGCAAGATTCTTGGCCACCACATCTTCCCTAGTAATATGATTTAAGCCCAAATGCTGTGGAACAAAATCATTACTTAAGCATTCTCTTGCTATCGCCAACTTCCTTTCTAGGGTTCTCCTCGACATATTGAATTTAGTGGCTAATCGCTCATCTGGTTCACCGGTTCTTATTTTTGTTAAAAAAATTCCAAGAACTGTGGCAGGATGAACTGATCGATCACCCAGTGAAGGCGTTTGGTTCAAAATAACATTAAATTGATATTTTGTTAGTCCCGTCCAAAAGTGAAATTCATTGTCCTCTATTTCTTCAATATTTTCGAAATCAAGGTTGCTTCTTTGTTCGATACCCCATTTATATAAATTCATCATACCAACAACATGAGTACTGTCAAAGTTTTCGTGGGATGTAGTGTTGAGCAAGTCTACCCAATCATTCCTCATAAAATGAGCATTGCAAACCCGAGCTAATTCTGGTATATAAAAATTGTGATTGTGTAAGAGTTGGAACTTAGCATATAGTGGAACATTATGGGCCACTACATTTTTACAGTTTGTAAAAATACAATGTCTCGCTGTATTCGATGCTCGCTTATATCCTCTAGGCGTAACAAAACTAGGCTGCAATTGTACTTGATCTTGCACTGGTTGCTCTTCAACTGGCTGATCTTGTACTGGTATATTTTGTACTTGTTCATTTTGTACGGGTTGATTCCGTAAACGACGATCTAACCTTGACCAACAAGCATGGCACATGGCCCGTGAGCCATTAAAAGTAATCTGAAACAATTGAAAAAAAATATATATATTCCTCCATTTATCAAGAAGTAAAATAAGCCATTACATTGAGCAAAGCAACATTTGTACAATCAAGAGCACGCGACGAGTCATACACATACGATGACAGTGTAGTGTACTTACCTCACGTGGTATTATTTCTTGCAATAATAAATCTACAAGATCCCTTTGTCTTTCCAAAAAGAGAACTGTCAATATGTGTTTTCGTCGACGTAAAACAGATCGATTACACGACACGCAACTATTTTGTCTTTCCATGTTAATGTAAACCAATCGTCAAGCAAAATCAGGGGTCCATAAAACACGCTCAAGTAATCAATAAAATGCAAAAATCGGAAACACGAGTTTAAACGCACAGATCGAAACGAAGGATGACGTACGACTGCGGGGCGGTCAGAGCGAGAGAGAAGTGCGAGCGAGAGAGACATACAATCTGTTATGCGATACAAACATTTTTCTTATGCTTGTACATACATTTTCACAATGCTGACAGTAAAATCTTTAGTTTTTAGTCTAATAGAATTATAGTTAGACTCACATACATACTGTTACATAACATTTTTCCTCCAGCAGATACATAAAAAAAATTTACATATTTAGAAAAGTGGAATTGAATACTTTACTTTAAAAGTGATTTGAACACTGTGCGCGAAAAAAAAAAAGTGGGTCAAAACCGCCCAATGATCTTTATATGGAATCTATCTGAAAGTATACCTATCCTAATATGAAAAAATAATTTTCCAAATCGGTTGGTAAATGACGGAGTTCTGAAGAGACATACACATAAAAATGAGAACGACCTCCTTTTTGTCCTGTTTGAAGTCGGTTTAATAAGACCGTCAATGGACAGCGTCTTCCGTGTAAGTAATGACGATAACCGCATGGGAATCACATCCTTTCTGAGAAACGAATGAGGAATATCATTTATACAGCTGCTGTGGAGCCAGACCCATATGTGAAACAACTAATATTCAATTATTCCGTTAACACGTTCCCAGCGGCACAGATTTATCTGTACTTTCCATTACTGCATTACGGGTCATTTTAAACCTTGTCCTAAACCAGAGATTGTGGCGGCACGAGGCATATTAAACCCTACCGCCCGTAGGAGACCAAAATCCTTGGTTTGGCGTCAAATAAGACAAAGTGTATGGTTTTTTTGTGTGCGGCACGAGGTCTAAGAAACCCGGCATTGAGATTGGTATACCATAGAACTAGGTATCAATAGCACATCTCAGATATATAGGTAGTTATCTCTTTTCTACACTGAACCAGATGGAAGTAGCCTCCCGCACGACAGAGACGTTTATGTTTTTTCTTACCGCTTTATAGAGGAGACACGGACAGGGTGTTTCAAGCCCTGTTTCGCACTTATCGTGTTAAGCTGTTCGATGGATGAAGTCTGATGCTGATTCTGTTGTTACATTTCGTAAAATGTGAACGTTCTTTAGTTCAACAGCTTCCTGACCGTTGTTGTCAGGAACCACTCACCTCATTTTATAATTTATCTCTTTGTATACCCACTAATAATAATTAGGGTTCCGTACCTCAAAAGGTAAAAAACGGAACCCTTATAAGATCTCTTATCCGTCTGTCACCACCGATTTTCTCAGGCACGGGTGGACCTAGCAAGTTGAAATTTATACCAGATACTGAGGTCTGTAGTCCCTATTTAGGTGTATACAAATCAAAGTCCTGAGTCAACATGATAAAAAGATATGGACAAATTTTGATTTTCGCAAAAACTTGTAAGTACCAAAATTTACCTTAACTTTCACTTTTTTATTTTTTGAAATTTTCTCTTTACTTGTGCTATAAGACCTTGCTTTTAACCAAAATTGACAATTCTAGGTCAACCGGAAGTACCCTATAGGTTTAGGGTCGAAAACCTATACGATAGTTCCCGTTGACCTAGAATCACGAAATTTGGCAACAAATAAAAGAAAATATCCAATAAATAAAAAAGTAGAAAATTATAGGGTGTCCCCATACATACATATTTGACGCCAAGTAT
Source organism: Philereme vetulata (assembly GCA_918857605.2). NCBI lineage: Eukaryota > Metazoa > Arthropoda > Insecta > Lepidoptera > Geometridae > Philereme > Philereme vetulata. The sequence continues at coordinate 1,043,943 of OU975460.1, read as the reverse complement.
ACTCTATAAGAGTTGTACGGGCGCTCATACAATTTAGAGGACTAGCTTACTCGGCACCAACCTCACTTAAGGAAAATAAATAAAATTGTGCTATTGAATAAAATAAATATTTAAGTGGGTCTCCCATACAACAGACATGATTTATTGCCGTTTTTATAGATAATGGGTACGGAACCTTCGTGCGCGAGTCCGACTCGCACTTGGCCGGTTTTTTAAAGTAAGAATTTTCTGTGTTTATTGGGGCTGAAATAAACGTTTTATTTTTTTATTGGTTTAGTCATGCTAGTCTGGTCTTTAGTGTAACTGTAACAGAATCGTCACCAATATCTTCCACCGTTATGATTTTCTTCCAAAACAATCTGATAATGGTACTTATCAAAGGAGATGTCTAATAAAGAATAGTTGGTCTTCGCATTTTTTCTAATACACGTGTTTGAAGTACGTATGACTAATCAATGATGATGTCTTTAACACTTCCCGTGATCTTTAATGCTCTTACCATAAATACATGCAGATGTCCGCACCCCGCCTGAAGACTAAAGTTCTCAACCAGTGTGTGTTGCCAGTGATGACCTATGGCACTGAAACGTGGTCCTTTACTCATGGCCTCATGACCAAGCTCAAGGTCGCTCAACGAGCTATGGAGAGTGCTATGCTCGGGGTTTCTTTGCGTGACAAAATCCGCAATGAGGAAATCCGCAGAAGAACTAAAGTTGCCGACATAGATCTCAAAATTAGCAAGTTGAAGTGGCAATGGGCGGGCCACATCGCTCGTAGAACCGATAATCGTTGGGGAAGAAAGGCTCTCGAGTGGAGACCATGGACTGGAAGACGCAGCGTAGGCCGGCCCCCCACAAGGTGAACCGATGATCTAGTAAGAATCTAAACCGCTCGTTGTGGCGATCTAAGGGGAGGCCTATGTTCAGCAGTGGACGTCTGCCGGCTGATGATGATGATGATGTCCGCACCCTTTTAAATCCTCCGTCCGTTTATGTAAGGAGGATGATACGTAGGTAATGATAAGGTAATATATCTCTTTATTGTACACCAAAGTAAAACACAGAACATATATTTTACATATAGATTTAGTACAATGGGCTGTCTTATCGCTAATAGCTATCTCTTCCAGACAACCTTTGTATGGTCAGGATAATAATTGATCAGATGACGGTGAGCTATGTAATATTAAAAAATACCTACATATTATAAACCTAAAATACTAATAATAACACAATTTGAATTAAAATAAAATAAGCAAATATACTAAATATGGTTATGAGGAATTAACAAGCAGTTACAACTTCAACACAGGGACAGATAATGGATGTGCACTTCTGTTTTAAAATTACTAATAGACTTGGATGTTCTTGTAATGGTTAGTATTCTTTGATATTAATTAGAAAAAAACCTTATTTTATAAGTGACTCTGTATGATAAATAATTTTAACTGATTGCCAGTGCACAGTGGTCGAAATTAAGTAAGAGTCTGTCAAACGAAAGTAGGCACTCGCATTTTTTCGTAACTTTTTACATGGCAATACTAATGTGTTTCCACCTACGGACGCTATGTTCTACAGCTGGGTAAATTTAGGGTGGTATAAAATAATAATTGCACGTTCTATAAATAACTATAATAATAACGAATTGTAACCCACTCTTATCAACTGCAGATTAATAATATTGAACTATTTTATAGGTTTTGTCATTCTGAACCGGAAAAATAGGCAAAAAATTCCTTTTCCCGAAGATGTAGGCAGGAACCACGGATGACCATTTCCCATGAATCGGACTTAATTCTTTAGTTTTATCACTCTCTTAATATTCTTCAAATAGGTCGTCGTTTAAGGTAGGTACTCTTGACTTTTTTTCAACAGATTAGGGAAAATGAGAATCGGAGTGTGGCATCATTATTATTCCCTAATGTTTGGGTTGCCACGCTGAATTTGAATTTGAATTTTTGAATTTGCCGTGATTTTTCAGGGTCTACTTTCATTTGACAGACGTAGTTAATACGTTAGTTTGTTAATGCTAAGGTTAGATTTTATTGTTGTTGTGTTTTTTAATTTTCTTTATTACTGTGTGGTTTTTGAATAAAATGTTTTCTTTCTTTCTTTTAAATTCGACCGTAATTAATTTTGCGCGATAATCTTAAAAAGGGGTTCAAAGTTTTCTCTTCGTGTATTAATTATAGATTTAATTTACTTTCCAACTTTACTTTCCAGCTTTACTTAATGTTACAAATTATCTGCACATTGTCTTCGTTAGGTGATTGATCACTCAATTTTAAACATAATCGCTAATTTCGCTACTTCTAAATAGAAATCACTTGTAACGGTTAATTTGCCCCTATCCCACGGTTAAGTGAGAGTAAAGTGATGAATGTGCAAGAAACTTTAGAGAAAGATGCGTGACGGTCGACGGCTACCTACATAGTTCAATAAATAATTGCTGGAAATTCAAATAGAAATACCTTTTACCAACAGTATTTTTTTAAACTTTCGCGATCACTAATTACTAATAAAAACGGGTATTTATCGCGTATGTACCTTTTTTATTTGTTATTCCGACGTTGCTATTGTGTTGCAACAGCCGTGGTCACGGGCGGACTGGAGTACTTGGATCTATCGTCGAAAAGTGACGGCAGCTGCAGCAACTACCCTCACTTGGTCTTCAGAATTACCAATTACTTTTCCCAACAGTTTAAGTAGCCGAGTGCACTAGTTTAAAATATAGTAATGTGGCCAGAAATAACTGAATTTTGTTTTCACTTTAAACGGGATTTTGTAGATGAAATAATGTTATTTCCTTACCGAGATAGTTTCAGAGTTTATTGACAGATTGGTTCATTCAAGAAACTAGGCTTCTGCAATTTCTTTTATGTACCTAAATATAAAGTCAATGCATATTTTCAGGACATCCATACCTCAAGAATGACCAACAAATAATTATCAACATCACCGACTATCGAACCAAAACGAAAATTATAAGAATTTCCGAGATTTGATAGCTTCCCTTAGAGAGGGCGTGTTGGGAATAACGAATTAATGAAGGACATTAGTCCTAACAAAGTAGTGGGAATGGTTTAGATATTGACAGATCAGTAAGAAAAAAACTAATAAAACAATTTGTGTGATTTAGACCACACGACTGAAGTAAAACTTCTTTTTCAAATATTAATTTATAAAAAAAAGACGCAAAAAAGACCCGTTTTGTCTTAAAACATGAGTATAGTTCGCGATAATTTTAAATGTTCTATTAATTTATAAAATTGTTCAATTACAAAATTGTCCACACGTCTGTAGGTCGATCAGTCTATGCTCATTCTGGACAGACGCAATACTCGCACATTAACGTTTAAAATATATGAAACGTAACTCTCTCTTTCAATCTTCACTAACTTATATCTTCCTCTCAACTTCCGTTCGCACTTTTCGTAACGCATTCACCAGCTTACTCCCCAAGTCAGGCGTGCGTAAAGAAGTTTTACTTCAAAAACAATAGATTAATCAAGTGTATAACGGGAAAAATGCTTTCGTCCGACTTCTGAGCACCGCATTCACACGACTTCAGCAAATAACTATATTCTAACTGTTATAGTTACCGCAAACCGGTCAGTATACATAAATAGGTATTAGATTAGGTACTTACCGTATTTACTATCGATTCCCATGAAGTAAACGCACGTACACAAACTTATTGCCTACTTTATTATTAAAACTATTGAGACGCGGCTGCTCGCGGCTGTGCGCTCGCGCATCTGATCGCTAGTCGCGAGACGTCTGCAGTCATCATTTCGCAAGGCACGCTATCACACTGATGTGTCACGATAAATAATAAATAGCTCAGTCACATGGCTAACGTAGCCAAGAGGATTAGTAAGCTGAAGTTGACTCCAACGGCTCCCAGCAATCTCTATCAGGTGGTCTTTGCATCTAGTGAGGGACCAGGCCTACGTTTATTTACTTACACAACATATAAGACTAAGTACCTACACTAAATCACTAACATTTGTTTTCTTTTTAACCGACTTCAAAAAAGGACGAGGTTCTCAATTCGACTGTATTTTTTATCATTATTATAAATACGGGATTTATACGTACCGTCTTATCGGTGTTTCGACCGACAATGTTTCGGTTCAATTCGTGAACCTTCATCAGGGTGAGTGCGATTAAGGTTCACGAATTGAACCGAAACATTGTCGGTCGAAACACCGATAAGACGGTACGTGATAAATCCTGTATTTATAATAATGATTGAAATCAATCACGAAAGTTTTCCATGTATTTTTTATGTTTGTTACTTCCAGAACTTTCGACTGGATGAACCGATTTTGATGGTTATTTTTTATTTGTAAGCTGGTGCTTCCCCTGTGGGTCCCATTTCCATTTGGTCCAGTTCTGGCAATGGCATCCATGAGAAAACCATGTAAGTCTTAAATTTGTTTAATTTTTATGTTATGTTACCTCAGAACTCGGTTATATATCAACCTATTTGGAAAATTAGTTTTTCATTTGAATATATGTATATACTTTTAGATTGATCCCATGGAAATTTCATCAAAATTGGTAGAGTAGTTTGGTTTTTACTGTTATCAGAAGTCGGTTAATTTTTTTTAAAAGTTACTTGTTCACGTTCGGTTTTAGCGAAAAGAGTCGCATCTTCATCTCTGAGTCCATACTGACCTGTTATCGAAGACTTGAATGTGTACAATCTGTTTGTTGACATGCGAGATGGACGTCTTATGGCTGATATAATGTTGATAATGAATGAGTAACCTGCATAATCCAACCACACAGGATTTTCTGTTTGTGGATACCAGGAGTAGGGGTACGGTAACATTAGACCTGTAACAAACATTGCAGACATTTGCCTTACAGTGATCGAGCCCGCATATCTTTGAACGTCTTAGTGGGTCGGTCATAAAAAAGGTGGCACTCCGGGAGTGCCGACAAAAGTGAAAACTTCAACAATTACGAGATACAGATATGTCGGTAACGGTGTCGCGAGTTCAGTGGTTTTTTCACATCTCAAAAAGAAAAGAAGTTTTCACTGCAAAATTGTTTTATTGGAACTTGCCATTGGAACACCTGAAAAGAAGGGTAAACGGTACCTATAAGGGTGAACGAGAAGTTTCAATAATCACATCATCATAAAATCAGAAGAAATCTTACAGTTGGAGTAAACTGTCTGATCGACAAAGCTCAGTGCGGTCATCGTTTCCTCGACCTCCGGTGGGGTGGCCTATTTACCATTGGACTTACCACTTGCACAACGATCCCTAAACGTATTTAGTGACTAAAGATGTTTAAATTTGACGTATTTGTATAATCTGACAAAGCTACTAAATAAGTTTAACATCATTGCGCAAGTCGCCCTTATAGTCATTTATGTTCAACGAATTTGAATATTAAAATTTATAAAACACAGCAACGTCGCTTGTTCCGGTGTAAACTCAGTCCCAGTTCCAACGCATCGCGGCAGTGACCTCAGCTACACATTCGCTTAGATTACGCTTTCAGACGAGTGCTATACATACCTAGGTATAGCACATGATACGGCAATTAACTTTACTAGGGATCATAAAATAAAAAATATTGTACTTCTATGGGCCCTTTTTTCAATAAACCACAGAAAACCCTTTAGTATGGCCAAACTGCTGCCAAAATGTGCTAGGATAATTAATTTTACAAAAATCATACCCATAAAAAATAAGAGAAATTAGGTCTGAGGACAGTATTTTTGGAAGCAAGAACCAGGTCTCCTATGAAATGAATGAAACTGGAAACGTATAATCCAAAAAACAAATTAATTATTTTATTTTTAACCCAAGGAAGAACGAGTGATAAAACAGGTAAAGTGGTCTCACTAGTACACATCACTTAATTTGACACTTGCGAAAGAGTACTAGCTACCCACAACACAGGTTCTTCTAGGGTGGAAACTAGTGTACCTTAAATTTGTAGCTTCTTCTGTATTTATTTTATTTATTTCCGTAATCCAACAGCGTAATACAAAATATAGTACACATTTTTTATGTCTTATAGTAAGGCCAAAAATAGGATTACTTAATTCTTCCTGCCCTTTTCACACATTACGCGAATGTAAGTACCTTACATACATGTATATACTTAAAGACACAAGCCCTGTGAAAAGTCGCGTGTGATGTTATAGCGCGGGCGTGCTATTCATTATAGCTCGCGTCTGTAAGCGGCTTTCGAGTAGGTACCGTAAGTCATCTAAAACTTGTCTGGTCCATCTCGTGATATGCATTGGTTCCGTTACCGTCCTTGGTTACTACTGCTACTAGGTCACTGTTACTATTGTTTCAGGTCACTTTTTAACAGACCATTGGTCATCAAGCTCAAATATTTCCGCATTATTAGAGATGGGCTGACTATGACTTTGGCTGACTAGGCGATTAGCCGACTAGCGGGCCAAACGGATCATTGCTTTCGTTCGGTGGAGTTTGGGTGGCGTCGGCAATGTCCGTGGCGGGCGCTGCGTTGACAGCTCATTTACTCGCACCAGCAGCCGTGCGGTTATTGATCTGTTACATCTTTCCTCTCGGTTTGTGGGAGTGATTTTGGCAAAAGGGGCGGAAATGTGCAGGGCTGGATTAAGCATATCGGGGCCCCTAGGCAATGCAGTTCTCGGGGCCCCTTTCCTTTACCCTCTTCTTACTTTATAAAATATATTTTACTTTCAATGAAATCTTAGCTGACCCTACATCAGATGCAGCTAAGGAGTTATTTAGTGCTTGAAGTCGCCACAAGTGACATACATAATAGATACCTAGATATTATCGTTTTTTTAAGTTAACCCGTCAAGGATCACACTTATACATTTTTGTATGGTTGTGGTTCCGGACAGATTTAAATAAGATCTAGTTCGTAATATTTGTTTAACTTTATTTTGTTTGCTTTGTAACTTTGATCTAATTAATTGTACATACGATAGGACCGACATGTATCTTTATAAAGGTATTTATAATAAATTGGAATAAAAAAAAATTCTATTACAAAAGTCGAGTCGATCAGATCGACTCCTGCTTTTTGCTTTCATTGATATGATCATAATGAATAGATTATAGTTATAGATAAATGTTATGATCCAGGTCATATGATGGAGTAGGAAAGATAAATGAGATGTGACGCGGTTATTTTAAATTTAATCTTGTTAAATGCAATAAAATATATTGTATACCGAAAGAGAATATGTTAGTGAAGTACGTACAATAAGTGTATATAGCAACTCTTCTAACTTTTTTAGATACAAATCGTTTAAAACATCTTGGAAGTTGACCTTTAAGTAAAATATTTTTTTCTATGGCATCATTACCGAATGTAAATAATGGGGAATGTCACGAATGAAACGTTTTTTTTCTTGGTGCATGGCCCGCATCGACTAGGCCCCCGTGGGCCCCTAGTTGGTGCGGGGCCCTTAGGCAGTTGCCTAATCCGCCTTATGAATAATCCGGCCCTGGAAATGTGTAACAGGAAACCGGGAAAGCTCGCGCTATTTGATTTATAAAGATAAGGATAATTTATTTTCGGTAACGAACTTCACAACACTAGGGTAGGTACATCAGATTCAGTATTTTAGTTAAATATTAAATCCTAGTTGCAAAAGAAACATAGGCACCCAAACTAGGAAGACCTGTGGCATGCCTATGCCTATTTGACCAATGAGCGCGCGCGGTGGTCAGATGTTACACATGGCGACTACTGTATGTACGGCTCGTAGTTTTTTGGAGTTCCGTACCCAAAGGATAAAATGGCACTCTATTACTAAAGCTCTGTTGTCTGTCCATCTGTCTGTCCGTCTGTCACCAGGCTGTATTTCATGAACTGTGATAGTTAGACAGTTGAAATTTTCACAGATGATGTAGGTATTTCTGTTGCCGCTACAGCAACAAATACTAAAAACAGAATAAAATAAATATTTAATATATTCGAATATATTTTTGAAGTGAAAACTTCTTTAGGCGCGTTGGGCATTTTTTGAGATGTGAAAAAATCATTTAACTCGCGACACTGTTACCGTTACCGATACCTCTTATAGGTAGGTAGTGAAAACTTCTTTAGGCGCGTTGGGCATTTTTTAAGATGGGAGAAACCATTTAACTCGCGACACTGTTACCGTTACCGACACCTCTGTTTATAAGTAGTGAAAACTTCTTTAGGCGCGTTAAGCATTTTTAGAGATGGGAAAAACCATTTAACTCGCGACACTGTTACCGCTACCGTTACCGACACCTCTGTTTATAAGTAGTGAAAACTTCTTTAGGCGCGTTGGCCATTTTTTGAGATGGGAAAAACCATTTAACTCGCTACATTGTTACCGTTACCGTTACCGACACCTCTGTTTATAAGTAGTGAAAACTTCTTTAGGCGCGTTGGCCATTTTTTGAGATGGGAAAAACCATTTAACTCGCGACACTGTTACCGTTACCGTTACCGACACCTCTGTTTATAAGTAGAGAAAACTTCTTTAGGCCCGTTGGCCATTTTTTGAGATGGGAAAAAACCATTGAACTCGCGACACTGTTCCGCTACCGTTACCGACACCTCTGTATATAAGTATCTCGTAATTGTTCAAGTTTTCACTTCTGTCGGCACTCCCGCCGGGGTGCCACTTTTTTCCGAGAGTTCCGTACCTTAATGGTAAAACGGGACCCTATTACTAAGACGCTGTCTGTCTGTCTGTTCGTCTGTCACCATACTGTATCTCATGAACCGTGATTGTTAGATTAGACAGTTGAAATTTTCACAGATGATGTATTTCTGTTGCAGCTTTATCAACAAATACTAAAAACTTAATAAAATAAATATTTAAAGATTTTTTTGCTCGTTATTGCTTGATTTTGATATTTTAATTAGTGTATGGTTTTACATACATGGTTTTTACTGGTGGTAGAGCTTTTGTGAACGGGCTCGGGGAAGTGGGCACCACCGCCTTACCTTTATCTGCCGCCAAATGGCAGTACTTGTGCTGCTGTGTTCCGGTTAGATGGTAATGGTATGTTCCTGTAATTACTGGCACATAGGCATAACAGCTAAGTCCTATAGTATGGCAACGTATCTACATAGAGATCAAGACAACATAATAGCTTGTTTTGAATTCTATGTGGATATCCATGGGATGCAGTAGCCACTTAAATCTGGTGGACTGCATGCTCGTTTGCCATATAAGTAGTATAAAAAAAACATACGTATCTGATTATTATGATAAAAATTTTAATTGATACATCAGGCAATAATTACGATAATCATCCGAAACTTATCAAAAATCTACATGAATTTGTAATTTGTTAAAAATGTATATTGGTCGCCCAACTCTTTGAGTTTTCTTAATCTCTTCCGTTATTATGCCAATTAGTAGGTAGATAGTCAAATAGGTAAGTGATATAGATTCATTTTATACCTGCCATCTTCCATCTAATCACGACTGATTGTGATTGAAGTTGAAATCTATATAAATATCCCTTTACAATAATTTAGAAATCAAATATAGTTATTTTTAGAGTTCTCTTGTCGAACTTTAGTTTCACCTTGTCCGTATGTCTGTCTGTCCTAATAGTTACCTACCTACAGCTTTTGTTCGTAGACTATTATTGATATAGGGTTAAGCTGAGGTTTTTGTGGCACATCGATACTATTTAATAGTGCCTAGTAAGTAAAAATAATAACTAAAACTTTATTATAGTACACCCTATCGTGTGAGGTATCGTTTAATAGGTCTTTAAAAAAACACTATAATGGTGTCCTCAACACTTTTTTTTACGAGAGTCCGTTTATGAAAGCTCCAAAGTAACCACTTTGGCCACTTTGAAAGCACTAGGTTCGCCCCAAACTGAGATCTCGCAAGTCTCCCATAAAAACATAAAAATATTATACGTAATCTTCAAAATCTATGACTATCAAAATAGTGCCCCGAAATAAAAAACCATCTAACTTGACTTACAGTTTCATTCAAATTACAGGTAACGGGAGTACATGTGATATGGTATTCTTTTTTGGGGTATAATTGCAGTTATTCTGGATTTCAGACTGTTCTCTATATTTGTGTCACTAAAGCTACACGCATACCAAATTTCAGCATTGTGAGTTTTGTCAAAGTTCAGTTTTATTATGGCTAATAAATAACAAATAATATAAACAACATGGATGAAACTAAAAATAAAAACAGGGTCGAAATTTACTCACAAAGACCTTTTATTATTAGACGTGCCATTTGACTAGATAGTCTCATTTTGTTTTTTTTACCCCACTTGAACCCCAATATCTCAAATTTTAGCTCATTTAGTCACACAAAATTGTGCCATCACTACCTACCTATATACCAAATTTCATGATGATCGGATAAACGCTTAGAAAGTTATCCTCGGACAAACAAACATACATACATACTTACATACACACATACTTACATACATACAACGCCAATTTGCCTCGTTTTTATTTTTAAAAAATCCTTTAATTTTATTTGCAGAGTTATTTCGGCCCAAGCTCTGTTTTATTTATTTGTAGTTTGCTGTCATAAATTTTATACATCCAATATAGTTCCGCGAGTATTTTGCAATTTACGAACCACTGGGCACCGCAATAAAATAGTAATATCTATGAACTTTCTGCGTAATTTATTGTAAATTGAATAGAAGACCTGTAGTCAGTGTTGTATTTATTTCTCGTATGTAATTCCAGTAATTTACACTAATAGAGAACAATTTTTTTGCAAACTCAAGATGTATAAGGGTAGGAAGAGATCGCTTTTAGCGATAAGACTGCCAATTGTACATACGGCTACACATCAAGCTATACAATTCCAGTATAAGCTGACCTCTCATTCTACGAAAAGCCTACACAATGCGAGGTCAGCTTATACTGGAATTATATAGCTTGATGTATAGCCGTGTGCACTATCGCGTGTCTAGTTTTTAACCGACTTCAAAAAAGGACTTCAATTCGACTGTATTTTTTTATGTGTTTGTTACATCAGACCCTTCGACTGGATCGATTTTGATGATTCTGTTTTTATTTGAAAGCTGGTGCTTCCCGTGTGTGTGGTCCTATTTTAATTTGGTCCAGTTCTGACAATGGCATCCATGAGAAAACCATATACCTAAGTCTTAAATTTGCATTAAGTATGTATGTGCGGGACAAATGGACGAATAACTCAATATCACGCCGTGGTTCGCCCCGAACTGATATCTCGCGAGTCTCCGATTAAAACAAAAAAATATTAATTTTGGAATCTTTGACTATCAAAATATTGCCACGAAATAAACAACCAAATAACTTGACCTATAGTTTCATTCAAATTACAGGTAACGGGAGTTTTTGTATTGTGGTTCACTTTTTTTGGGTACAAATTGCAGTTAATCTGGATTTCAGACTGTTGTCTATATTTGTGTCAATTAAGCTACAAGCACAAAAAATTACAGCACTATGGGGTCACTAGTATACCCTGTGAATTTTGTCAAATTTCGTTTTTTATTATGGCTAATAACACAAAAGCTATAAAGACTTAACTGAAATTATAAACGGAGTCTAAATGTAATAATGAAGACATTTCATTTGACGTCTCACTCGACCTAAATTAGGTCCCATGGGATAAAAATGGGGTGTCAAGTCAAGTTGCAACAGCGAGTTTAGCTTTATTTCTAGGTTACCTACACATTTAGTAGTTTGTGTGAAAAGATTAATATTGTTACGGTTTCTCATACTTGTCTCATTTTAATTTTTTTTTACCTCTCTTGAACCCCAATATCTCAATAACCCCTCAACATTTTTAGCTCATTTAGTCACACCAAAATTGTACCATCACTACCTACCTATATATCAAATTTCACGATGATCGGATCAACGCTTCGAAAATTATCCTCGGACAAACAAACATACATACATACAACGCCGATTTGCCCAAGTTGATTTAGAGTGAATGCACCATCAAAACTAGTTTCCACAATTAAAGAAATTTAGAAGTGGACTGTTTTTACTATTACTAGCCCGTACTGCCCCACTGCTGGACAAAGGCCTCCCCCTCTTCCTTCCACTTATCACGGTCTAGAGCCAGATCCCGCCAGTCTCTTTGGAAGACGTCCAAGTTTTCGCTCCAGCGCTTGTTAGGCCTTCCTCGGCGACGCTTTCCTTCTTTAGGAATCCATATGCTTATGACCATGGCCCACTTATCGGGTTGCATACGGGAGACATGGTCCGCCCAGTCCCATTTCAGCTTTACAGCTATAATGCCTACGTCAGTGATGCCGGTTTTCGAGCGCAGCCAGGAGTTTGGAATCCGGTCGATCCGCTTTACACCCAAAATGCTGCGCTCCATAGCTCTTTGGCAAACTCCTAGTTTGAACTTCTGAGACTCGGACAGTGACCAAGACTGGGCACCGTAGGTTAGGACAGGCAGAATACACATGAGGCGTATAGAATCAAAGACAGCTATATCCATTTCCGCTGATTTTTCAGCCTATTCAAAAAATGCTTATTTCACCGTATTTTTACTATAAATAAAAGAGAAAATCTCTTAAAAACTTACTGTAGGAATATAAATCTATGACCAAAGCACTCCGACGTCCCTAATGGTGGTTTAAATAGTTATTGAAAAAATTAAAATCCATTCTAAAGTGAAATTAGACACAATACGGACTTTGCTGCCTTTGATTGTATACGCCTCACATGTCAATGAGTTGGCGTTTTAGCGATAAGGTCAGGTCACCCTTCCTAAGTTCCGTAAGTGTAGAAGTGGACAACTCGAGATAAATTTTGACTATAAAGGAGAACTAAAGAGTAGGTAGGTATAATTATGTAGGAAAAGATACTTATTAGGTACCTAGTTAGAACGTTTAGTAACCTAGTCAGTAAGTTTTTTTTAGGGTTCAAAAGGTAACAAAAACCCTTATAAGACTCTCTTGTCCGTCCGTCACCATCGATTTTCTCAGGAACGGATGGATCTAGCAAGCTGACATTTATACCAGATACTGAGGTCTATAGTCTCTATTAGGTGTACAAAAATCAAGGTCCTGAGTCAACACGATAAAAAGATATGGGCAAATTTAGATTTACGCGAAAACTTGTAAGTACCAAAATTTACCTTAATTTACAAAAATATTTTTATTTTTCGGAATTTTTCCTTTATTTGTGCTGTAAGACATTGTTTTTAACCAAATTGACAATTCTAGGTCAACCGGAAGTACCCTATAGGTTTTGGGTCGAAAACCTATATGGTAGTTCCCGTTGGTTGACCGAGAATCACAGAATTTGGCAAAAAGCAAGGTATAAATAAAGGAATCATCATCATCATTTCAGCCGTAAAACGTCCACTACTGAACACAGGCCTCCATGGATCTCCATGATGGGTAGTTGCCATACTCACCACGCTTGGCAGGCGGGTTGGCGAGCGCAGTACGGGATGTTGATACACGGAAAGACGCTGCTGCCCATCTTCCGGAGGTATCCCTTAGCAGGCTCTTACTGCATCCACGGGCATGAGAGGAGGGGTAACATTCTACTACCGGCACCCCACGGCAATAAAGGAATAATTTCAAAAAATAAAATAAGTTGAAAATTAAAGGATGTCCCCATACATACATAGTAGACGCCAATTACGATAGACCTCTGAGTTGTATGGGCGCTCATACAATTTAGAGAACTAGCTTAATCGGCACCAACCTCAAATATGATAAATAAATAAAATTGTGCTATTGAGTAAAATAAATATTTAAGTGGGGCTCCCATACAACAGACATGATTTTTTGGCCGTTTTTATAGGTAATGGTACGGAGCCCATCGCGCGCGAGTCCGACTCGCATTTGGCCGGTTTTTTCTATTTCGATCAATGTTTCAACAAAATGGTGTTATGGTTCGATAGATATTGGTTCTATAGAAATAGGATAGGAATTAGATATTTTTTATCGAACTTTGAATTACGCGTAGCAATTAGCATGATTGCTACGACCAATTTTATTATTCTATTTTGTCAACTGTCGTGGGTGGGAGTCATTAAGCTGTTTGTGGAGGACAATCCATCCACCGGTACTGAACTGAAGTCCGGTAGATCAATCCGGATCTACCTGTCTGGTCCACTGTATTGATTGGGTCTTTATAAACCTTTTCTTTAAGGCATCCCCAGTAAAAAAAGTCCAATGGGTTGAGGTCTGGTGAACGAGGTGGCCACAAAATTGTCCCCAAACGACCGATCCATCGTCGACGATATGTTTCATCGAGGTATTGTCGAACATTTCGGGCGTAATGAGCGGGGCAACCATCGTGCTGCAGCCACATTCTTCTTCTATCTTCTAATGAAACATCTTCTAATAAAAGTGGAAGTTCGTGCCGTAAAAAATGTAAATACGTTTCTGCAGTCAATGTTCCAGACAATTCGAATGGTCCGATGATTTTGCCATTTAGAATTCCAGTCCATAAATTAATTTTGAACTGGTACTGGGAACTGTCTTCTCTGGCCAAATGAGGGTTTGTACGCTGCCAACTGTGCAGATTGTGCATATTAAAATACCCATCTTTTTTGCACGTGGATTCGTCGCTCCACAAAATTTTATAGAAGAAATCGGGATCAGCGTTCATTTTTCTCAGCATTGTTTGGCAAAATGCAACTCGTGCAGGGTAATCTCTTGGCTGCAAACATTGCACGCGCTGGTAGTGAAAAGGATGTAATTTTTCTCTTTTTAAAATTCGGTGCACTGTTCTTGCTGACATGCCAGTATTAGAGGCTCTATTACGCGCTCAGATGTGGTCGGATCAGCAGCAATTTCATCAAGTACGTCCTCTTCATTATGTACTTGTGGTCTCCCAGAACTCGTGCCACCGATGCCACTTCCAGGAATTCGACCTTCCATGTAAGCATTGTGTACGCGAATAAACACACGATAATCGGGATGGCGTGCATTGGGAAATCTTTCCCGATACAGTGCTGCTGCTCGATTGGCGTTACCACCACACTCGCCGTAGATTAAATGCATTTGCGCACATTCAGACGCCAATCAACTGATTTATCCAAAATGCAATACGCATCGATAGCGCGATCTAGAAACGTGCACTTTTTAGCAGCGCCATCTAGTTCTGTTTTTTGAACTACATACTATACTTAGCTATTGCTTAGTCAATTTGATCTTCTGAACAGTGATCCTATTTCTAAAGTTTTATCTATGTAGTACCTACTATCTCCATTTCGTAATAAGTAGCGGGTAAGCCCCCGTTGTTAATTGCGAGATGACGTCGAAATAATGTGACGATTTTAAAACCACGTTTGCCGTCGAAAAAAATGATTTAATAATTGATCGATCGAAGCGAGATCTCTAAAATTACCTTGGGAAAATCAGCATTGTATGTATGGATGTATGTTTGTCCGATAACTTTCGAAGTGATGATCCGATCATCGTGAAATTTGATACATAGGTTGGTAGTGATGGCACAATTTTGGTGTGACTAAATGAGCTGAAAATGTTGGGGGGTTGTTGAGATATTGGGGCTCAAGAGGGGTAAAAAAAATGAAAATAATACTTTTAGGTCAAATAGGACGTCAAATTAAAGGTATTGTTTAGTACATTTAGACCCCGTTTTTATTTTTAGTAAATTAATTATAGTTTACGAGTTATTAGCCATAACAAAAACTGAACATTAACAACATTCACACGGTACACCAGTGACCCCACAGTACTGCAATTTGTTATGCGCGTAGCTTAAGTCACACAAATATAGACAAAAGTCTGAAATCCAGAATAACTACAATTTGTACCCCAAAAAAGAATAATCACAGACATGAACTTCCGTTAATTCCTACCTGTAATTTGAATGAAACTGTAGGTCAAGTAATTTGGTTATTCATTTCGTGGCACTATTTTATTGGTCAATTGTATAATTTGACAACTCCTTAAATCATATTTAGCCACTAAATACGTTTAGGCATTGTTACGCGAGTAACCTTAAGAATATTTTTTTTTTGTGTTTTGGGTGACTCGCGAGATCTCAGTTCGGGGCGAACCACTAGTTGGTCGTAGCAATAATGCTACGCTCGTAGCATTGAGCGCGTTCAACTCTTTTGTATGAGGTTTGGAAAACTAAACGCGCATTGAGTACTCTTTCTATACTGCGATCAATAAAACCCTCGATTAGAGTCCAAGCTCTCATTCCCTCGCTCGTATGCCTCAGGTGTACAATATATGTAGATCGCTTACAGCCCATGTATAACAATGTACTATTTTCGGTATACACGTTGTTCTATTTTTAATCTTCTTCTTCTTAGCGTGTCAAGAGTTCTACGTTTTCATTTATACTATGTTGGAGAGGTGTTTGGCCACAACAATAGCATTAGGCGAGGCGGTTATTAGTAACTCCCCACCGCCTGATTTTATCACCCCACAGGAACAGCTATCACCCGGGCACGATCTGCCGTGGCCAGTCTGGAAGTCCTTAAACAGGCTCCGCAGCCAGGTTGGCCGCTGCAGACTGAATATGTGCAAATGGGGATCCAGGGACTCTAACTTAACGCAGTGCGACTGCGGTGATCCCGCGCAGTCAAAAATGTACAAATGGAGAATTTAATGCTAAAAGCATTTTCTACGAGTCAACCGTTACAGGTAAAAAATTTAGATTAACTTGCTTATATAGGTACTAAAAGAAAACAAACAGAAATAAGAAAACTACTAACAACCTAAATAAATATATATAAGTTTTTTGATGAAAAATTACTTTTTCAAAACAAGCTTTTATAAAATTCATAATCGGAACCGCAAGCAGATTCAAATAAGCCCAAACACTAGTACCCTACTATAATCCATTCAAAAGTTCCGTTGTCTAGCCTCCGTCTCCATCATGAGACCACCTTCATGGTGCCATATTATTGCATTGCCACCGAAGTTACATTTGTATTCCAAATTTCAGCTCAATCGGTTGAGGGGAACGGGTTTAAAATTCAGTTGCAAGATTCCACCGCACAAACATACATACATTGCAAGTTACTAAAAAGCTTGTAAAATACACAAATATAACTAACTAGCTGACCTGCCTTCAGTTTCGCACGCATGGTTTGTCAATAAAAACATTACCCTCCTTCTGCGCAGTCGGGTAAAAAGTAGCTCAGGTTACTCAGGGATAATGTAGTATTTCAATGGTGAAAGAATTTTTGAAATCGGACCAGTAGTTTTTGAGTTTATTCGTTACAAACATACAAAATACAAATCTTTCCTCCCTATAATATAATAGTATATATAAATAGATAAAATAAATGAATATATAAATGGTAAATAAATCTATTAACAAACAGTAGTAAATATACGAAAAGCTCAAGTGGATGAATTTAAATAGTGAATATGAACAGAACGTTTTATTAGTGACTATGGAAAGTAAAAACTTCTTTAGGCGCGTTGAACATTTTTGGAGATGGGAAAAAACCATTGAACTCGCGAAAATGTTACCGACACCTGTCACTGACATTTACTGACAGGTATTATATTCTCTTTGTTTACTGACACCTCTGTATTTAAGTATCTGTAGTCTGCTTTTATTCAAGTTTTCACTTCTGTCGGCACACCCGGAGTGCCACTTTTTTATTTTTACCAGAGGAATCTGTGCGTAAAAATAAAAATCCGTGACAAAATTAAAATTATTTATTACTCCCTTATTGCTTTCTGAATTAAAATACAACAAATAGATTAGAAATTTCTTTCAATTATCTACGAAACATGTGTTCCTCACCGCTATGCACCCATGCGACTTAGTCAGATGTTTCATAAAAATATTCAATTGAAATACAAGTGCACTCTTAATGAAATTAGGGTTATTATGACATTAAATAAAAATGCTCCAAATATTTAGACAAATTTTGAGGCTTTGGGAGGAAGTCGATTATCGTACGTCGTTTCGTTTAATAAAAAATATATAATAACAATGCTCATTTTTCACACCAAAACAAGGATCAAATACTTAAAAAAAGGTAAACAATGTACTCTACATAACTAAAATACTTAAGAATTAGAAGTATTTCTGGAAGATTGTTTAATATTCGCGTTAAAATCGCGCCATTTAAAAAAAAACTCTTATATACTTTTTGGCAAAAATACAGGAACAAACAATTAATACAACACTGTTTTAAAACAAACTCATGAATACTTAAAATTAACTTCGCGACTAGTCATTCAACTTATAATAAAAATACTTTGGTCGTTGTGCCATTTTTTTAAGGTTTAGGGATTTTACGATTTTTTTATCATTTTATTTATTTTTTACTTATTATATAGAAGCCGTCATAGGTGGAATTGTCGGTGTCAGTTGATGATAGAGTGAATCTGAAAAAGAAAAGAAAAAAAATAAAACTCAGGTAAAATTATCTACATGTCTCTACAC
This sequence comes from Philereme vetulata, assembly GCA_918857605.2. Lineage (NCBI taxonomy): Eukaryota > Metazoa > Arthropoda > Insecta > Lepidoptera > Geometridae > Philereme > Philereme vetulata. The sequence goes on along the minus strand of OU975460.1, from coordinate 1,025,575 downwards.
TCTTTATAAATAGCGCAGAAATCATTAACCGAAAAACAAATCCTCATTTCAAAATATCTTAACTCCACCCATGTGCACACAATTTTTTTATCCAAAAAGGAGTAACTTGACATAAAACGCTTCAAGTGACTTATCATAAAACGTGAATACGTTTTATGTGTGTGTTTGTGTGTGTGACTCAAGTGACTTATCATAAAATCTATTTCATATCCTTTAAGTGACTTATCATAAAATGTATTTATCTCTCAAGTGACCTATCATAAAATGTATTTACCCCTCAAGTTACTTATCATAAAATCTATTTCATATCCTTCAAGTGACTTATCATAAAATGTATTTACCCCTCAAGTTACTTATCATAAAATCTATTTCATATCCTTCAAGTGACTTATCATAAAATGTATTTACCCCTCAAGTTACTTATCATAAAATCTATTTCATATCCTTCAAGTGACTTATCATAAAATGTATTTACCCCTCAAGTTACTTATCATAAAATCTATTTCATATCCTTCAAGTGATTTATCATAAAATGTATTTACCCCTCAAGTGACCTATCATAAAATGTATTTACCCCTCAAGTGACTTATCATAAAATCTATTTCATATCCTTCAAGTGACCTATCATAAAATGTATATACCTCTCAAGTGACTTATTATCAAATCTATTTCATATCCTTCAAGTGACTAAGATAAAATGTATTTAAGTACCCTTCAAGTGACTATATCAATATCAACTCAATATATCATAATATCTATTTCATATCCTTCAAGTGACCTATCATAAAATGTATTTACCCCTCATGTGACTTATCATAAAATCTATCTCATATTCTTCAAGTGACTTTTCATAAAATGTATTTAGGTACCCCTCAAGTGACGTATCATAAAATCTATTTTATATGTTTCAAGTGACTTATCATAAAATATCACAAGACAAGTTTATTATCTCAAAATGTTATGATGATTATCCCCATGATTATCTTATTCTAAAATATATATACCCTTTACCCAAGCATCTTATCCCAAAATACCTTGTTTATTATTTTGCTTACTTATTATTATTACAAACCCAGTTCTGTAATGAATTCTTGACCCTCAAGTATATTCGTTAGATAATAGTCAATATTAATTTATTCATTAAAATCACAAGGATCACTTTGAAACGTCAATTTTGTTAAGTTACTCACATAATAACCTCAATTAGTTTTCTTGGCGTCTTTAGTGTCTTCTTTCGGCTGTCCCTTGCCAAGAAGCTTGGCGAGCGAGTCCCAGATTCCACCAAAGAACAGCGCGCAGAACAGATTCTCGAAAGGCACGAAGGGATCGTGAATGCCAAGGAGGATTGACGACAGCTGTAAAAAAATACAATTAGTATTTAGGTTCACATTCTGAACTAAAAATATTGTTAGCCAATACGGGCAACATGCGCAACGATGCTTAAACTTATTTAACAAAAAAAAAAAAAAAGGTATATAAGTATTCTATCAGTTATCTGGTTCCCATACCCTCCGTCGTTCTGGGAGACCCGGATGACGAAATCACTTCCGCTAATGCGAATGAGTCATCCACATTAGACAGAGCAAACACTCCACAAATACACGGACCTCGCCGGCGAGGTCGACGAGTCCCTTTAGTCGCCGCCTACACGAGGTACAACCACGTACCCGGGTGTTTCTCTCCTATCCCCGTCCCGGCAACAGCCCAAGCCGAGGTTCGTACCTAAGTGGTGCCCTTGCGCTAGTTGCCTCATCAAAAAAAATAAAATTATAGGGCTGAGCGCCTTCTGCGCTCGCCAAAAGCTCGGTTAAGCTGCAACGGCCTCAGAGGCCAACAGCGAGATAAGTCCATTCGAAAAAAAAAAAAAAACTGGTTCCCATAGTACAAGCTCTGCTTAGTTTGGGGCTAGATAGCGCTGTGTGAAATGTCCTGGAATATTTATTTATTTATTTTATTTATTTAACGACTAAACATGTTTAAATTTTACGCATTTGTATGACTTGACAAACATCATATTATATTTTATTCTAATCACGATATTAGGAAAGAATTTGAATTTATCGAAAAATATATATTTTGTTTGAAAATTAGTTGACTAAAAAATTTTCATTTAATTTTTTGTTGAAACGTTCATAATTTTATCCATTAGGTACATACATTTCCATGGATGTTTAATACGAAATTTTATTATTTAATTTATTTTTAAGCCTTGTTTGTTGGCTGATTAGTGCGTTCGCGTCGCTTGGAATAAGATTTCCTCCTCTATATTTTGCCTCGAAAGAAATCTTCAAATCCAAACTCTATAAACACTTTATCTCTCATTAAAATAGCCAATAAAATGGAGCTCTGTAGGTGTATTATATTAATTTATTTAAGTTTATTTTATAGTAGGTACCTAGGTTTCAATGTAAAAAAATAGACAATGTATTTTCTGGGTAGCACTCCCACTTAATCTACACTATTACCCGTGCGCGATAAGTTGAACGCGGTGACGTCATATTGGCGTGTTTGTACCGCCGCGCCCGCAAAAAAGCGAACATAACAAGCAGCCGCCCGCGGCTTCGTCTTTGTTTTTTTTAACCTAATTTATTATGTTACTCAGGGAGGACGCTGCTTGATATCTAATCTTTTTTACACTATTTGAATAAAATAAAAATACAATGTTTAAGTTTATACATTTATTTTATCTATTATTTACATTATCTCATCTTCGTCACTACTTAGTGGACAGGTAAACAAAACAGTTTGTTCCGTTTTTCGTTTTCAAAAAACTCTAACACTTTTAGCACGAGGTTTCTTTCTCCGCTATGCAAAGGTTTACCCTTCATAATGATAACAAAAACACTTAACAGGAACTATAACAACAAAAACTACAACAACAAAACAATGACACAAACTACAACAACAAAACAATAACACAAACGAAAACTAAAAGAATTCCAGAGCGCGTCGTTACGTGACGTAGGCCAGTACGAGACTAAAAACCCTAGTAAAAAATAGTGATGCGAACGGTACAATACGGCCGCCATCGGGGAAGTGCAGGGGAAGCGGTCGGGGAGTCGCATTCCTAGCAGGTCCCAAGTTATCACGCACGAGTAATACACAAAGGTTAGTTTGAAGAAGATGCTAATTAGAGTTAAGTTCGCCTATGTGTTATTTTAATATTCCAATTAAAAAATCTAATCTAATCTATTTTGTTTTTATACTACATATTTTTATACTACTTATATGGCAAACGAGCATGCAGTCCCGCCAGATGTTAAGTGGCTACTGCATCCCATGGATATCCACATAGAATTCAAAACCAGCTATTATGTTATCTTGATCTCTATGTGGATACGTTGCCATACTATAGGACTTAGCTGTTATACCTATGTGCCAGTAATTACAGGAACATACCATTACCATCTAACCGGAACACAGCAGCACAAGTACTGCTATTTGGCGGCAGATAAAGGTAAGGCGGTGGTGCCCACTTCCTCGAGCCCGTTCACAAAAGCTCTACCACCAGTAAATCATGGAGATGGAATAAGCGTATGGCCCACCTGAAGTTAAGTGGTAACCACCGCCTATAACAAAGAATTGCCTCGTAGGCCACGCACCTAAAATACGTGCCCTACGATGCACGCCCTACGTCCATCAACTTGAGGCGTGCAGGTGCAAAGCCTCATATAGGTTAGGTTATAATTTCACCGGCAACCATACCCTTCAAACCGAAACACAACAATTATCTTTGGCGGCAGAATAGGTAGTATTACTCTTGATCTATCTAAAATTGACAAGTAAAAATTATTAATATTTTGACTTTCACTGATTGTAAAGCTTTACCTTGAAGTATACGAAGAAGATGACGATGCCGAAGTAGACGAGGGCATGCGGTGCAGAGATCAGATCAGTCTTCTTGTCCAGGACGAAGATAATGGATGCCACCAGGGATGCCTTGGTGTAGCTGAAAATTAAGATAAATGAGTAAATAATCTACTTACGGAAAACTTTATTGCAATAGATACTAATTCGAAAGTTCCGAATGAAATTGTGAAACCTACTAAAATAAAGTCTTGCTATCATGCATGCATCTATATTGACACTTTACGGTATATAAATTGGCTTATTTACTCGTGGCGTTACTTCGAGTAAAGATAAAGGTAAAAAAGGTTTATTGCCCAACGAAATATACATCATTTGCCAGGTTACATAATCCAGGTAAATTTTTTTATTAAGATGTTGACAGCGAGACTCAAACGGCTCATGGACCGTGTATCATAATACATTTGTGTATGTAAGTACATAAAAGGTTTGTGTTTGTTACTATTATTATTTTTATAGTTATGTATTTCTATTGTAAGCAGTACTCTATATACTATATTATATTGTATTTTGAACCTGTCAGTTCCTTTTCGTATTAGATATAACGATTTGGTATCTTGTAAACTGTTGTGTTATTTCTAAGTAATAATAAATAAATAGAAATTGAAATATTGGGCTTTTAAAGTGCAGTTAACAAAGTTAGGTAAGTGTTTATAAGATGGGTTATTTGCTATAGTGTGACCATTAGTGCTGTGCACTCCCTGAGGTATGCGCGGCGAGGTGGGAGGCAAAGAAAAAACTGCATGAGTTCACATGAGATCAATACATGTCGGACATATCTTACGATATCAGTTTGCATTTCTAAGGCAAGACTTGTGGCGGGACGATGGTCGGAGGCTATCTATCTGTAATATATTATACTTACTTAGTTGATTAAAATGTAACTTAAATATACTCATATTTTATTAAAAATATGCAGGTGATAAATAAGAACTAAACTTATAATTCAAAGGACTTGTTTTATTGAAAATTTTTTATATTTACAAACAATTATATATTCTAACGAAAGTTATTCTGACATAGATTCTGTTTCAACTTCATCTTCCATTTCATATCACGAGATAACGCACGACCCATCTTTGAATATTTATCCCGTGTGCGTCTGACATAGACCGTCCGGTACAAAAGCTACCTACCGCCGTGAGCGTTGACGGCAGACTGATAGATCGGAGCGGCCGACACATCCCCCCCGTCTCGCCGCGCGCATACCTCAGGGAGTGCACAGCACTAATGGTCACACTATATCTGGTTATATTATTAAAAGAATTGTGTAAGGACTCATATCATGACACTGAACGAGGGACGAGGGTTAGAAGAAGAGGGGGGAGGGGGGGGGGGGGGGGGGCTCATGAATTAGAGATATTGAGAGCAGCATTTATTAACCAGGGCCTTTAGTCAGCCTTAGTAATCTTCGTAAACGTTTTCGTTTTCCCATACAATTACTTGTAGCGCCTCAATGCGCTCGTGTAGGCTTCCGTGCATTTGATAATGTAGTCGAGAGTATTAATAACTAGTGGGTGGTTCGCCCCGAAATGAGATATCGCGAGTCTCCCATAGAAACACAAAAAAATATTATTTGTAATCTTTGACTATCAAAATAGTGTCACGAAATAAATAACCAAGTACCTTGACCTACAGTTTCAATCAAACTACAGGTAACGGGAGTTCATGTGGTTACTCTTTTTTGGGGTACAAATTGCAGTTATTCTGTATTTCAGAATTTTTTCTATATTTGTGTTACTTAAGCTACACGCATACTAAATTACAGCACTGTGGGGTGACTGGTGTACTCTGTGAATTTTGTCAAAGTTTAGTTTTTATTATGGCTAATAACTCAAAAACTATAAAGAATTTTCGAAAAATAAAAACTGAGTCTAAATGTACTAATGAATACCTTTCATTTGAGGTCCCACTTGTTAGCCTCATTTTCATATTTTTTACCCCTCTTGAATCCCTATATATCTCAACAACCCCCCAACATTTTTAGCTCATTTAGTCACACCAAAATTATGCCATCACTACCTACCTATGTATTAAATTTCACGATGATCGGATCAACGCTTCGAATGATAACCTCGGACAAACATATTTAACATACAACGCCGATTTGCCCAAGTTGATTTAGAGATCTCGCTTTGCTCTATCAATAATAAATCATTTAACTCAGGGAACAATAAAACAGTTACAGGATAGTAATGAACTAACGTCGAGATCCGTCGACGAGCGAAGGCTCATGACGTTGGAATTCGAGTTATGGAGCTCCAATGGTCTTGGGCGGGACACTTGGCTAGACGTGGTGAGGACAGATGGAGCAGGGCAGTGACTGAATGGTGGCAGACGAGCGGGTATAGAAGGGTAGAATGTCCGGCAGTGAGATGGGTGGACGACATCGTAAAAGTCGCGGGCCGTCAGTGGGTGAGACTAGCGAAGAATCGTGGTGGATGGCACGAACTTGGGGAGACGGGTATTTATCGCGCATGTACCTTGTTTATTTGTTATCCCGGCGTTTCGGCTGTGTTCCAACAGTCATGGTCTCGGTTAGACTGGAGTACTTGGAGCTACCGTCGAGAGACCATGACTGTTGCAACACAGCCGATACGTCGGGATAACAAATAAACATGGTACGGGTACATACGCGATAAATACCCGTTTTAATCAATAATTATGTACAGTGATCGCGAAAGTTTGATAAATACTAAACTTGGGGAGGCCTAACCCAACAATGGGTGAAGTCAGGCTGTGGATGATGATAATGATGATGAGCAATAAAAAAAATAAAAACGTTTATTTTGGACCATACGGATCCATAATTTTTGTTAGTAACACATAAAAAACTTACTTAAAAAATATTGTTAGTAGGTACACAAAAAGACAAGATAAAATAAACGCGGCAACATTGGAACATGAGCGCATTACTGAAGGAACTTATTCTACCGCCCATACTGATTATATACCTACCTTAGCCTTAAATATATCCTACTAATATTATAAATGCGAAAGTTTGTATGTATGGATGTTTGTTACTCTTTCACGCCGGAACGGCTGAACCGATTGCGATGAAATTTGGTATGGACGTAGATCATAACCTGGATTAACACATAGGCTACTTTTTATTGACAAACCACGCGTGCGAAGCCGCTGGCAAACAGCTCTAATATATAAAAATCGACATGTTCACACGACACAAAAAAAAATTTAAATCGGTCGACCCACAAAAACGGTCATGTCACCGTTTTTGTGGGTCGACCGATTTTAATTATTTTTTTTTGTTTATTTGGTAGGTATGAGAATAGGTCGAAAAGTATTTTTCACCCTTCTACCCCCACCCCCCACTTTTAATCGCGATTTTAATATTTTTGAATGAACAATATCCATATAATTTAACCGTCGTTCTTTGACGTGAAATCATTTAGGTACATGTCATTTACACACGGGAACGGGAAATTTTCAAGCGTGCGATGCCGCGGGCGTATCAGCTAGTATTATAAGAAAAACTTATATTACTTATTAACTACATAAACACTTTGAGTATTGCCTCTGGCATACTTTCGAACATGTCGATAGGGTTTAAAATCTTTTTTTATGACCTAATTGACCTACCCTGCCGCGGAGACCTCGTTTCACAGATGATTACCCCCTACGACTTTGGTTAGGGAGTTCGTTCATGTGGAAAGTATGAGACCACTTTGGTCTATGTTTAAGTTCTTGTTAGTCTATACTATACTAGAGATTAAGTTATGAGAATATCAATGTTTTTAAATCTTTGATTTAGGTAATCGGCAATATGAGGTGCACTATGATCTTGCGTCGGTGGCTAATGAAAATTGATGTTGTTAAGGATTTATTCAAAAAACTTACAAGCTTGGCTGCATGGTTTCCATCGCGGTTGGCGTCCAAGCTCCTCGGATAAGTCGCTCTAGCAGTCTGGTAAAACCTGCTCCGTTGCCTTTTAGAGTTCCTGAAATTCGAAGATATTTTTCACGTTAAGAAAGGGTCTGCTAGTTTTTTTATGTAAGACCGAGCTTTTGCTTGAGAAAGAAATTTTCCTAGAACGTGGTTCTCAAAAACTGTACACGGTTTAGGGTTTCATGTGGTCCAAACGAAAACTATCGATGGATGGACCCATGGATTATATCCATAGATTATTCTGATATTATTTTGAAATTAATTGTTGGTGTATTGTAAAGCTGACTAGAATTTGTATAACTTTGCAGGCTCTAGGCAGATGATATCTATACGTAGTCTAATCATATTTAATTTAAGACCTTATTTTGTAATCAGCAAAGAATAAATTGCTAATGGCCTACCCAAATCACCCTCATGTAAGTTCTACGATTTTTATAGTTCAGGAGCTAGGGATATTTGTGTGTCCTGATTTCGATAATTGCCTAAGAAAAATATTTACGTACAATTACGATGAAGCCATTGCTGAATAACTTGATAGTTATTACAAAATAAGCAGTTTAAGAATTGTCAATGTTTTTGTATAAATTTATTTATTTTATTTTATTGAAAAGAGCAACAGCTACAAACATAGAAACACATCTAAAATTATGCTATAGCGATTATACAGCCAATTACCTAAAGATCTCTCTAAAAGTAGTATAGCAATAATTCCTACAATTTATGTACCTATAACAATTATAATTGATAACATAACAATGAGTAAATAAGATACCTAGATATTTTACATTACAACATCTTGATATTATTATTTTGACAATAAATCATTTAATTCGTTTTCTTTTCCTTCTTTACTTTTTAATTCTCAACTGGGTAATGTAGCCAGTGTCACACTTCCGCCTGGCAGTGATCTGGAGCAGTTTAGCTACCTATAGATAGTTTGCAACGGTCTTTAGAAAATTCAACTGTTATCTGTATTATAGTCTTGGAAATAATATTGTATTCTTTCTGTTATTAAAGGCATTTTGCCTTCCATGTTTTACGTATTATTACGTATATTCTTTTTTAAATGAGAGTTTGCTATTGTTAAAGATATGAACACTCGAGAAAGAGCAGATTCTATAAATTAATTAAATGTATATTGTCCTTACCAACAATAATCATGATGACCCAAGCGTTGGGGTACAGTTTGCCAGCGTGACTGACACCATCGTAGACCTTCTTCGCACGGTAGATCTCCTTCATAGCTGAAGCCACTACTTTCACTGGTAGGAACTTAGCCACTTTGTAGCCCACGTCGAACGGCATATAGAAAACTACGTACCTGTTGGTTTTGAATTAAAATATTAGTCATAGATCCTCAGCGATTCAAATGTTAACCACAGTTTACTATACCTAGGTGCAATTCGTACATTTTAATCACTAGTTTTAGGTAGCGCTCAATAGACTGGAGTTGAAGGAAGGAAGGCATTTGCTCTGCATATAAAAAAAATAATAAATAGTTTTAAGAATGCATATATTGTATGATGTAATTGAAAGTAAGTACACTTTACGAAATAACTCTTTAAAGCTATTTCACAGTACAACCCATTGATAACAAAGCTGTTGGTTTTCCTATAACTAAATAAATAAAGATAAGGACGATAACCAAAGAAAAGACGAAAGATTAACTCACTACTTATTTTCCTAAAGACGGAAAGCGAGACGCCGAGGAAGGCCTAAAAAGTGCTGGAGCAACGACTTGGACGTCTTCCAAAAGGACTGGCAGGATCTGGCTCTGGCCCATGATAGTGGAAGGAAGAGGGGGAGGCCTTTGCCCAGCAGTGGGACAGTACGGGCTAGTAAAAAGAGGGCGACTTACCAAGCCACGGTTCCTATCAGCAGCTGCGGAGTGTTCTTGAGCGGCGCCAGTATCGGCTCCCCCAGCAGGCCGTTGACCACCATGCCGCCCGCGAAGATCATCAGCATCGTGGACAGCCAGCATGATAGGGGGTGTTTACGTGAGAACGTCTGAGCGCCTGGGAAATGTATACAATCAATAATAAAAAATTGCTGGACATTTCACACAGCGCTATCTAGTCCCAAACTAAGCAGAGCTTGTACTATGGGAACCGGAAAACTAATAGAATACTTATAATATATATTAAAAAACATCCAGACCCAGAGAAAATATCTGTAGATCATGCAAACATTTGATCCGTAGCGTCTCAGCCGGTTATTCACCCACTGCGCCACGGAGGTCGTCAATAGATCTTAGAGATCATTTTTTGATCATTTAAGAGCATCTGTGAGGAGCATCTATGTAATGTAGCATCTAAGCATGCTAGGGATGTTTATAGGAAAGGATAGGGTGTTTGTGATAGGTCATCTGAACGCCTAGGAATCTGCGAAATCGTATTTTAGACATTGAGACCAAAAGAGTCAACCTGGCTTATAATCCAGGTTATATCTGATATATAAGAGCCTCATGAGGCCCTTCTACGCATCGTGGACAAAATGGTATGTGGGATAGGATGCATAGCAGTATAAAAAAATGTCATGACGCCTATGAACGTGCAAAATGTTATCTTATTCAGAGAATTCATAAGCGTCAATTTGGTTCATCGCCTTAGTGAGCGAAGTAAACATAGATAATGTTATTACTTCACTGGCTCTATCATAGACGAGGAGTTGGCTCTTGTGGACACCACCGTATTCTTAGGTATAACCAATGGGGCCCTCACATTGATAAGTTGTCGAAGAGACTTAGTTCTGCGGCATACGCAGACAAAAAGATCCGTCTTTTTACAGACGTAGACACAGCTAGACTAGTTTAGTTCAGCTACTCCCACAGCATTATGTCATACGGTATACTGCTGTGGGGGAGTGCTGCAGATATAAACACCGTTTTTGTGCTGCAGAAGAGGGCTGTTCGTGCAATTTATAATACTTATGGGCCCCAGGGAAACATTCTCTTGTCAATACATCTATGAAAACCTGATGTATGTTCACAAAAATATTAATTTGTCTAGAAAAATAGCGATAAGTAATCATAATTTTAATACTAGAAATAAAGATAAACTCGCTGTTGCCACTTGTAGACTCCATAAAGTTAAGGGCAAGATGTTCGCTTTTATAACAAACTCCCAAGTGATGTACAAAAATTGACAAGTAACACATTTAAAAACGTATCTAAATAAAATCTTTATAAAAAAGAAAATAAAATATCGGATTATTTAGATGATAGAGAAGCTTGGGATTGAAATTACTCCAACTCCAAAATGTTACAATTTAGACGTAATTTATTTCCTGTATTGTTAGTATTCTAAAAGGATCATTAAAAAACAACCAGCCTTGTTTGTTGCCTTGCTTTCCTGGTTTGGTCGCGAAGGAACAGGCAGTTTATGACGGTTGCAGTTTATACCTATTAACTGTTTTATTCCAGTCCATACTTGCTCTAACTAGCTGGCGTATATTTCATAGACTACGATTTTTAACTTTTGTGAAATAAAGGAGGTTCTCAATTCTTCGGAATATGTTTTTACCTATGTATTTTTAATAAGCAGTAATTCTTTCCCACGCTGTCCGATTTCAATGATTCTTTTTTTGGTACCTACGGGGTTGTCCCATATAAATTTGGTCAAGATCTGATGATTTTAGAGCTCCGTTTCCATAGTTTATCGATTTTCTGAAGTCGGGTCTTCATGCATAGGTAAATAATTGAAATTAAATTGCACCTAATAAACGCGTTACCATACCTATTATTAGGTATTTGTACGTAGTATATTATTTCTCTGTACCTATACCTACTACTATGATGATGTGATTAGGGTTGCCAACCCAACTATACATATAATATAGTATTCTACTATATTAAGGGATCCAATACATTATTTCTAAAAAAATATATACCTAGTAGGCGAAACTACTATAAGTATTTTGCGTAAAGCGGAACGCAGCCTTACCCTTTTTGAAGTAAAACTTCTTTACACACGCTTGACTTGGGGAGTGCCTAAGCTGGTGAATGCGTTACGAAAAGTGCGAACGGAAGTTGAGATGGAGATATAAGTTAGTGAAGATAGAAAGAGAGAGAGTTAAGTTTCGTATATTTTTAAACGGTAATGTGTGAGAGCGAGTTGCGCCTGTCCAGAATGAACATAGACTGATCGACCTACAGACGTGTGGATAATTTTGTAATTTAACAATTTTATAAGTTAATATTTTGAAAAAGAAGTTTTACTTCAGTCGTGTGGTATAAAGCACACTCGTTTTTTTAAAGACCCCCTCCGCTCTAAAATTATAAATGGCTGAGAAACTAAATATTAATTTTAACCAGGATTGTACCCAGAAATCAATCAATTAAACAAAATTTTGGAAATTTTCTACTAAATCAAATTTTGAAAAAGGACAAGAAGTTTTTCTCTTAAATAATTCAGACTTGCCGAATATTTAAAAAATTGTAACAAATTCTTTCAAATTCTGCAACATTAGCATTCACAGAGCGCATATTTTCTGTCATGAAGACGAAACGGAGAGATGCGCGTAATAGGGCCAGTTTGAATTTAATAAAAAAAGAAAGACTGGTGTTTTTCAACTTAAATTTGGACTGCCATCAAGCATATGAATGCTTGCTTAAAATAAAAATTTAATTATATTAAGGCGCAGAGCAGCAATAAATATTAATTTAAAAAATATATATTTTAATTACATACTTTTTTAGTTTTTTTGCCATCTACTACATTTTTTGGGGAACAGCTTCGAAAATAGATACTATATTTGAAAGAAAAAAAGTTGGTAACCCTAGATGTGATAGATCTAGGTAGATAATTTCTATGTGTGGTACTTGCTACCTACTAGTCGGGTAAGTGCTGTAACCTTACTTCTGAACCCAGCATCACTACGCTAAACAGATAAATATAACTATAAACTAGTCTTAAAAATACTTACCTATTAACTGTAAAATATCATCTTCTCAGTGACAGTAGCACATAGCCTTTGCTAGTCGGATAATATATTTATATATATGTATATTATAATAATTCATTTTATTTTATCAAAGTAGGTATATTCATTTGTTTTTTAATTGTAATTTAAACTTGTTATATATTATATTTATCTAATTTACGCCGCCGTCCTTATTTGTTCACATAGATCCTGTCCATTCCAAAGGTTGTCTGGAAGAGATCGCTTTTAGCGATAAGGCCGCCCACTGTACCTATGATTTAGAATTGTGTTTTCTGTTATATGTTTATATTTAATAATGTGCAATAAAGGAACTATCTATAATATAGCTACGTAGAGAATAATAGCCAAACATTTAGGCTGGCTTGCACTACGATCCCTAAACGTATTTAGCGACTAAACATGTATAACTATGACGTATTTGTATGATTTGACAACTCCATATATCATATTTAGGCACTAAATACGTCTAAGCATCGTTGCTTAGCTTAGACAGTGCTACTTCTTAGAAGCCCTACCGGTACCGAGTGCTTTCACATTAGCCCCGGAAGTTTACGACTCTGCTCAGAAAAGTTTTTTGTCTGTAATACATCGCTAATTTCGCGACCCAGATTGTGGCTCGTTGGTCTAGGGGTATGATTCTCGCTTCGGGTGCGAGAGGTCCCGGGTTCAAATCCCGGACGAGCCCGTGAATTTACTTTTTGTAATTATCTTTTGAAGGTTTTAATGCTAGCCGCTTTTACTATTATTATTAACTATCAGATTCAAATTTTTTATCAAAATTCTAAAGAACTAGCTACAAAAAGATAAAATTGAAGAAAGCGCCATCTAGCTTTCGGCTACTGAAATATTTCGTTAGCTGATAAAGGTGTGTGTGCAAGTTTTGCTCTACCAAGGTTCTTATCTGATACAAAAAGTTTTTAATAAAAATAGACTAAAGTATGCATTTTGCGATAAAAAATAAGTGCCGCAATTAAATTACATACGTCATAGTTGTTATCAGGACACACCTGACAATAATATCTCTACCACATACATTGTATGTGGAATTCCTTTGTAAACTTATTCGCCACAAAACTATTGCTAATGTTATTGTCAAATAAAAGCTAATCATCAATAGATTAAACCATCTCGACATTTATCGGTTTATCTGGGCATATCCGAGACATTCTAAATTACATTATTAGAACTGAAATCACAGATGTGGCTACCGGGAAGGGAACAGTCTATAAATAAACCCGGCTCTTACTCTATTTCAAGCTCTCAATTACGTTTTGTTGGATAAAAGGATGCGGAAGTGATATATTTAAGGCGGGATTAATTTAAAAATAGAATAAAATAGTACTCACCAGCTCCTAAATCTTCTTTGACCGCAAGAGCGCACAATAACGAATGCGCTATGTCAAAATAAGGGAACATTTTAAGCTTTATAACCTGGTTAGCCAGGTCTAGGAACGCTTCGGGGTCCATGGTGTTAGTTTTTATGATATTATCACGTTTATTGAATTAAGGCACAACTAAACACCGACAATGTTGAGACGAGACGCGCGTCCGCGACTAACCGCGGGCGATGTTGCCGCGAGACTGGCAACGGGAGCTCCTCTATTCAACCGGCCACCAATATTTGATTATTTTGGTCAGAAGCATTGGAACACGTGTCTCACAGATCAGCGGTGGTGATTGCTCCGGCGTGTCATGCTCTAAAAAACCATATTGTTTTTTTTACTTTTTGTGTTCAAGGTAATCACGGCCAACTGGTTTATATTTTCGCCATTTGTCTTCAAGTTTCCGTAGTGTAGCGGTTATCACGTGTGCTTCACACGCACAAGGCCCCCGGTTCGATCCCGGGCGGAAACAGTTTCTTTTTGCATTCTGCGCTCATCAGGAAAATTTTATTCTAGACTACTTCCTTATTTTTTCTCACCTTGATCATTACTCAGCTAAATGTTTAATTTTGTGGTATTTCCTATCCTCATTATCATTTCAAGAGAAGTTGCGTTCAATAGACCAAAATCGAACGTAAAGCATAGATAGACCTATTAATCAGTTCGAAATCGAACTGAAATGCCCACAAAACATAAAAACTTCGAGCACAGTTTGTACTTGCTTATCAAGCACGAACGTAGGTACGTGTGGAGAGAACTTTAGAGATATGTTCTAGTGCGATGATACCCAAAGTGGTCTATATCGACCCCCAGGGGTCGACTAAGATTTCCAAGAGGTCCATGTCATCTAACAAATATATTGGGGGCGCACGAAACATATCTCATTTAAGCTGGTTAATATTACCTTATTTTTGGCTTTTTATTAATAGGAAAATCCACATACCTACACACATAGTGCCTATATTTTTTAAGTTTTTCATATTATAGTTAATAAAATGTATATTTCAAAGTGAGTAGTACCACAGTTGTGTACTATGCAAATTTCCAACTATCAAAAACTCATTGAAGTCGATGAATTTGTAAAAAAATAATATTAGGTGAACCCCCCTGTAATATAATTTTTTTACAAATCATATACTACAATATACAACCGAAAAAGATGGCAAGTGGTCTACGAGACAAAACGTTTGGGGAAAATGCTTTATACTTGAAAAAACATAGCTTGATCTCTGCGACATTTGTTAAACTGACATTCCTAGGGTTGTTATGATACAGAAAAAAATATCGATAGTAATTATCGATAGAAGCTTTGCAGTAAGACCAATTGTTGGACTTTTGAGGGCTCCAACAACCCGTAACGACTGCCATTAGATATTCGTATGGCAGCCGGGACCGACGGCTTAACGTGCTTTCCGAGGCACGACCAGACCAGTGCAAAAACCCATATTCATGCATACAAATATTTGCACTGAGCGAGGATCGAACCCGCGACCTCCTGCGCAGCAGTCGTGTTCACTACTTGGTGGTCGATTGTGCCGTATCATCGGTCCAAGCTTTGGATACGGTATGATTGGCTTTTAGCCATGTCTCGTCTAGAAAGACAACTTTGTCCCAATTTATAATTTTTTTGACTTTCCGGAGAAAATTCACTCGAGCAAGAGCAATGTCGGTTCGTTCCATTATAATTTTTCTTTCGTCACTTTTTTTGTAGGAAAATCAAATATTTTTCAAAATCTTCGATAGTGACGGCAAGCTTCCTTTAAACAAGTCTGCGTCTTTTAGGGACGCCGCCAGTTTTTTTAATATAGGTAATTCGCCCCGTGTATAATAACCATATACATGGTTGCGAATCGCAGCGGCGTCAGTCGTCAATTTTTGTGACAGGAGCAGCCTTTCTTCTTTTTTTATTTGGCGTTGAAAGCTTTTTTTCCTCGTCTGCAGTCAATACTGCGGTTGAAGATTCGCCATATTTTTCTTTACTGATGCGAATTACTGTCGCACGTCCAATGCCAAGAGCATCAGCAACTCTGTCACAACTTTTGCCATGGGTAATAGCGGTCCACCATTTTGGTTTTTTGGTTAAAAATATTCACGCAAGCGAATCACAAACTCACGACTTTGACTGTTCAAAACAGTTTTCTTCGTTCTCTTTGGCATTATGCCCACAAACAATGAAAATAAACAATAAAAACAAACAATAACAACAAAGAAACTAACAATAATAAATAAACTTAACAAATTAATAGCAATAGTAACAAAAACAAAGTGATGATAACGGAAAACACCTGGCGTATACAAGGCGTTAGCACTCGTACTGAGGAGAATGGGTAATGTCAAACAAGATGGCGGCGCGGTGGCGCCATCTTGCGGAAGAAGACACGCCGCGGCCAAACTTATCTCGAACCCCAAAGTTGTCGGAAGGAATGTTACGAGTAGGTTAGAATTTAGATTTTATTTACTCACTATTGTAAATAATGTTATTTTTTTTAAATATTCAATAATGTTATTTTTTAAATTAAGTTTTATACAAAATATCGATAGTTTATAGTCTGTGGTCACGATGATTCATCGCTCATCACTATAATTAGCTCAGCATGCCCATAAAGTATGACATTGACTGGTAAGTTTGTTCGTACTGTTAAATTCAGAACTACATAGGCGCGATTTTACTGACAGCTGTCCCAGAGATCAAGCTATGTTTTTTCTAGTATAGTCTAGTTGATTGAATGACAAGACGAACTCTTGAACCATGGGTACTTTCTAGTGTGTTTCCGAAAAGCTGATCTGCAGCAGCTATGCTTCTACAGCAAATGCTGTGGTAGCTCACACATACTTACTTTTATAAGTTTATTTTTATGTATCTGTGTCTGTGTCGTAAATAAATATCTTCTATTTCTATGCCTTTAGTCCAACGAGAATGCCGTCGTATATAAAACCTTCAGATTCGTAGTTAGCAAACTAGAACCCAGATCGTTTCTAAAAAAACTACGAGACAGTCGCATGTGTAACATCTGACCACCGCGCGCGCTCATTTGTCAAATCAAATAGCGCGCGCTTCCCCGGTTTCCTGTTACACATTTCCGTCGCTTCTGCTAAAATCACTCCCACGAGCCGAGAGGAATGATGTTACACATCAATAAATTAACTAGGTATTAAATAAAGGAGAGATTACAAATAATACGAAGATTGTAATATAAAATTACTAAAATATATTTCATAGCATAACTTTGTAACTTATAATAATTCATTAGGGACCGTTCAAGTATTGCGTAAGCACTATAAAGGGGGGGGGGGGCTAGATGGTGATTACGTCAGGTCAGCAGTACCTATATTAATATAATATTGATTATATTGTTAATATTTGTTTCTTACTCTATGTTGAATACCGTGTCAATAAAGTTTGTTTAAATGAGTATTATGTGCGTTAAAGTCTTATATCCAAGCTTATTTTCTTATTTCTAGAATTGCATATACCGTAAGCTAAGAGGGGGGGGGGGGGGATACTTGAACGGACCCTTAGTACAACTAGGACGAAATAGTCTAAATGAGTACATGATTTTGACAGATTCTAATATGCATGGTTTTAACAATTTCAGTCTTATTTAGTTCGAGCTTACACAGCCTAATCTTTGGAATTCTGTAGTCAAATTAGTTCTACAACATAAATATTCTGAGGTTTTTAAACATCAAGCATGCCACTAAAATAGGTATAATAACTATAATATACGTGTGAAAAAGGTTTTCAATTAATATAGTTATTATTCCATAAAATTCTAAAATAGTGTTAATTTTGTACAGTATTTTTTAAATCAAAACCGCGCTAACTATCGCAATCCTTTTCATTGCAGTGTATATGAAAAAGATATATTTTAGCGGGGTCTACCTTTGGAAAACTATATAAAATATCAGTTTTCATGACCAAAGCTGTTTACAAAATGGTCAGGTGCGAGACCATGGCTATTTCTTTCACTTTGTAATCTAGTTTTAGTATATTTCAGCAGTTATGCGTAACCACTTCATGTTAAAATAAATAGTACAAAAGATGCCGAACAATGTTTTCTTACAAACACTTTAGAAGATAGTTAAAAAGAAAATAATTGCACAAATACGAGGAACTACAAATGGGCATGTTTGAATTAAATTACGATGAAGATATCCTTAAGATCACTTTTTTAAATTAAAAATTATATACACAGTTTCAAAAGTTATTAAAAATATGTTCAAATAGTTCACGCGATTAGAAAAAACTATCATACAAGAAAAATAAGAGAGCATTATTAAAAGAACTTTTGGTATACATATGTAAATTCAATAGAAACTAATACAAAAATGATTAAATAAATATAAATAATAAATATTGCTGGACATTTCACACAGCGCTATCTAGTCCCAAACTAAGCACAGCTTGTACTATGGGTACCAGATAATTGATAGAATACTTATATACTTTTTTTTTGTAAATACAAACTTATAATATGCAGAAAAACAACGTGACCCGGAACAAATATCTGTAGATCATGCAAACATTTGTTCCGCGGCGGAAATCGAACCCACTACCTCCTGCGTCTCAGCCGGCTGTTCGCCCACTGCGCCGCGGAGGTCGTCAAATATAAAAATTTAGCGACTTTATCTATATGATATGCTCAAATAACAAATAATTTTCCAAATCGGTTGATAAATGACGGAGTTCTGTGGTAACAAACATAAAAAAACAACCGAATTGAGAGCCTCCTTTTTATGAAGTCGTTTAAAAAGCCTCATGTGCTAAAATGGGGTAAATTTATCACAATTTTACGTTCAATAAGTTTTTTGTTGAAAAATTACTGTTTGAAAACAAGCTTATATAAAATTCATAATCGGAACCGCAAGCAGATTCAAATGAGCCCAAACACTAGTAGCCTACTATAATCCATTCAGAAGTTCCATTGTCTAGCATCCGCCTCCATCATGAGATCACCTCCATGGTACCATATTATTGCAAAGTTACATATGTATTCCAAGTTTCAGCTCAATCGATTAAGGGGAACGGGTTTAAAATTCAGTTGCAAGATTCCACCCGGACAAACATACATACATTGCAAGTTAATAAAAAGCTTGTAAAAATGGAATAGAATGAAAACAGAAACAATACCAATAGACATTTACAGTAAATGAGTTGTTATATCTGAGACAATGAGTTCCAATCCCGCCTCCATTGGAAAGGTACATTGGTAATCCATTGGAAGCCGAGGCGGGATTAGTTTATCAAAATAAAATTTAGTTCTTAGTTCGATTAGTGAAAGAATTTTCAAAATCGCTTCACAAGTACCAGAGATTATCCATTACATCCAAACAAATAAACTCACAGATTTTAACTAATATGATATTAAAATAGAAGAATATATAGATGGTTTTAAACGACATAACATCGATAAGTGACAGAATAGTATAAATACTTAATTAATAGGTAGATAGTTAATTCTATGTTATTACACTAAACTATAATAACCAATAGTATGTGTAACTTGTTTCATAATTGAGCAACATAATACAAGACAAAGAAATATTGATACTAAACTTGCTGCAAGAATACTCAAATCTATCGGACTAACACAAACAAAATTAAACAATATTTAGCGCTGTGTATTTAAAAATCCAATGTATTGAAATAGGTGTTTAACGCGTGTTTATTTTTGTTTTGTGGTAAAGCCATATATATTTTTGCATGAATATTTTATATCTAATGAAGAATAAAACCTTATAACTTAGTTAAATATAGATTTTGTTGTATAGGCGCTTATCGCCAGTGTAGGAATGGAGCTATGATAGTTATCAAACTAAAATAATATAAATAATGTTCATAAGTTACCGTTGCAGTGTTCACTCACTCAGCTTTTTATTGAATTTGGACCTGAAAATAACACATCACTTTACATCAAGAATGCGAGGAAATTAAAAAAGTCTCTAGAACAGTTTGTTACTAAAAAAATTGCGTTGCCGATATCTGTTATTTTTTCATTAGTCATTCGTAGTATGGGCTCTTTTATTTAAAAGAAATTAGGATTTAATTATTGATTAAAACGGGTATTTATCGCGTATGTACCTTTTTTATTTGTTATCCCGACGTTTCGGCTGTGTTGCAACAGTCATGGTCTCGGGCTGACTGGAGTACTTGGAGCTACCGTCGGGAAGTGCGGGTAGCTGCAGCATCTACCCTCACTTGGTCTTCAGAATTAGAAATGTCCTCGTTCATATTACGACACACTACACTAACCGTATCTACGCACTGAGTCGCCCGATTACGACGCGCACACCTAGCAATCACCGGGTTCCAAGACGCTGAGAGTCTATAGCCATCTTCCCGATTGAAATTTGGAAATTTCTTGATTTCAATCGCTTCACAATAAAAAAAAACAACAAATATAACAAATAAAAAAGGTACATACGCGATAAATACCCGTTATAATCAATAATTATGTACAGTGATCGCGAAAGTTTGAAAAATTAGGATTTGTCATGGAGGTATTCACACATAACCAAAAAAATATGATAGAAAGGTCTAAATACTTTTGGTCAGTGCTAACAGAATTTAATTTCAATAACCTACCTAAAATCTTTATAGTTTGAGTGTGTTGGTACCTACTTTTGGAAAACCTTCGATTTACAAGTTTCTACAATGTTTTTAATTAATTACCTACATGATTGATGCATGCCTTGTACACTAGCCTAAACTTACTGTTATAATACATTTAAGCTCATTTTAAGTGAACTGTAATTTGTTCTTAGGAGAATAAACTCTTTAAACAGAGGTTATATTTCAATTAGTTTATTAGGAATGCAATGAGCCTTATTCTATATTCAAATCTACTTATGGCTCTGGGGGCGTAAATCGCATTTACGCATGACCCACTTTCTGGGCATGAGTGATGAAAAGTGGCCTCATTTATTTTCAATCCTAGATACTGACACTGGTAGCGATTCTGTTGTTTGCTAACTAAAATTTCATAAAATCCGAACGCTTATTTCACTCATATAATCAGAAAACTAATCTACATCTTTAAACAGCTTCGTTCTGTCGCGGACCACAAGCTATTGATGCAGACATACAAAGCACTCGCAGAGTGTATTCTAGGCTATTGTATACGTTCTTGGGGTGGAGCTGCCAAGACTCATATGATGTACTCGTCAGACCAAACAAAAGTCAAATCGTAACATTGGGCGACAGACTTAAATTTAATAAAATACGAATGCTTCCACATAAAACTGCTCTTTTTGACAAAAGCGTAATGGGTATGACACCTAGGTTATTTAATAAGTTACCAAAGTCAGTTTTGGAAACTGATAATGTACAATATTTAAAAATAAATTACAATTTTTTTAATTGAGAATTCCTATTATAGCATTCAGGAATACTTACTAGATAAATGAATATTGATATTGCCGTACTGTAAAATTAATATTGCCTGACTTATTTGATTAATTAATAATAATAATTAATGTTAATAATTAATGGCCGTGTAGTCCCGGTGTAATAATAGGGTCACCCCTTCTCATCCCGCGGGAGCCGTGTGAGCCGGCAAAGGGAGTTGTTCCAGGGAATGGGCAGCAGCATTCTTCTGTGTACATACATCACTGTGTACAACCACTGCGATCACCAAGCCGCCTGCCAAGCTTGGTGATTATGGCAAAACCCCCCCTATGACAGACACAACAAACAAACGGCCCCTAGTCCCCGGCGGCTCCGTCATCCCTGGAAGTGGTAGCAACCAGGGCAGTGGCGGAGCAGGGGGTGCTAAGAATCCCCGGCAGCGATCCAGCTACCACCACCGACGACTGGACCTGGCAACGTACAACACACGAACGCTCAGGGCTGACGAGAAGATTGTCGAGCTGGAAGAAGAACTGAGCAAGCTACGTTGGGACATCCTAGGATTGTCGGAAGTCCCAAGACAGGGTCAGGACACGATGATCCTTAACTCCGGTAACTTGCTCTTCTACCGGGAGGGAGATCAACTATCCCAGGGTGGTGTCGGGTTTCTCGTCCGCAAGTCCCTCGTTAACAACGTGACAAAAGTCGACAGTGTGTCGAACAGGGTAGCATACCTTATACTCAAAATTACCGAAAGGTATTCGTTGAAGGTCATACAGGTATATGCGCCGACCTCGACACACCCAGACGATGAAGTGGAAGCCATGTATGAGATCTTCGAGGCCATACATACTTCCAAGACTCATTTCACGGTTGTAATAGGGGATTCAACGCAAAGCTAGGCACAAGGAAAGACGATGAGCTGAGAGTGGGGCCATTTGGATTCGGGCGGCGGAACCGAAGGGGCCAGAGACTGGCCGACTTCATGGAGAAGGAGGGCCTCTTCATGATGAACTCCTTCTATGAGAAGCGGCCAGCCAGAAAGTGGACGTGGATAAGCCCCGACGGTTTCACTAGAAATGAGATAGACTTCATTATGACGACCTAGGAAGCAAATATTTGATGATGTCTCCGTGATCAGCAGGGTGAAAACCGGGAGCGATCACCGCATTGTTAGAGGCACATTGAATATCGATGTTAAGCTTGAAAGAGCACGTCTGATGAAGTCTGCGCTCCGTCCAAATCCTGCCTAAATCCAAAACCCCGAGAGCTTTCAGATAAAACTGCACAATCGCTTCCAGTGCCTAGCCAGCTGCAATGATATTGACGAGATAAACAACGGGTTGGTGGAAACTGTCCAAGCGGTGGGATCTAAGTTCTTTAAGGCCCCGCCGAACTAAGCACCAGAAACTCTCAGATGAAACCATTAAGCTAATGGAGGACCGGGATGAAATGAGATTGCAGTCTTCAGCTGATATGTCGGCCTACGGCGTGCTTAATAGACGAATCTCGAAATCTATGCGACACGATCTGCGTACCTTTAATACATCTCGTATTAAAGTCGCAATAGAAAGGAACAAAGGTTCAAAAAGTGTTTGCAAAGCATTCGTCTATAGGGCAAAGCCAAATGACTAAGCTGAAGACCGACAGCGGCACTATCATTTCGTCGAAACCGGAGATTCTGAGAGAGGTCGAAAAGTTCTATGGACAGATTTACACCTCAACACAAAACCCCGTTGGTCAGTTGGCTCAGGACACCAGAGCCAAACTATCGCGACACTATACCGAAGACATCCCGGACATCAGCCTGTACGAGATTAGGATCGCTCTGAAACAGCCTAAAAACAACAAGGCACCAGGTGAGGATGGAGTTACGACAGAACTTCTGAAAGCGGGTGGAAAACCGGTACTTCAAGTCCTCCAGAAGTTATTTAACTCCGTCGTCCTTGAAGGAACCACGCCAAAAGCGTGGGATAGGAGCGTGGTGGTGCTTTTATTTAAAAAAGGTGATAAAACCTTATTAAAGAACTACAGGCCCATATCGCTCTTGAGCCACGTTTACAAGCTGTTTTCGAGAGTGATTACGAACCGCCTCGCACGCAGCTTCGATGACTTCCAGCCTCCCGAACAAGCCAGTTTCCGAAAAGGCTTTAGTACCATAAACCACATCCACGCGCTACGCCAGATTATACAGAAGACCGAGAAGTATAATCGGCCGTTATGTCTAGCGTTTGTGGACTATGAAAAAGCCTTCGATTCAATCGAGACCTGGGCGGTACTGCAGTCTCTTCAGCGATGCCAAATCGACTATAGGTATATCGAAGTGTTGAAGTGTTTGTATAGTAACGCCACTATGTCAGTCCGTCTACAGGACCAGAGTACGGAACCAATCCAATTGCAGAGGCGTGAGACAAGGAGACGTAATTTCTCCGAAACTGTTCACGAACGCATTGGAGGACGTTTTCAAACTCTTGGTCTGGGACAGACTTGGCATCAATATCAATGGCGAATACATCACTCACCTTCGTTTTGCCGATGATATAGTCAATATAACCGAATCGCTCGAGGAACTCGGTACCATGCTCAGCGACTTCAGTAGGGTCTCCCAACAGGTGGGTCTTAAATGAACATGGATAAGACGAAAATCATGTCAAATATCCATGTTGCACCCGTACCGGTAGTTGTTGGGGGCGATACTCTCGAAGTTGTCCACGAATATGTATACCTAGGACAAACTGTCCAATTAGGTAAGTCCAACTTCGACAAAGAGGTCGCATGAAGAATCCAACTCGGCTGGGCAGCGTTCGGGAAACTTCGCGATATCTTCTCGTTCAAAATTCCCCAGAGCCTGAAGACTAAAGTCTTCAACCAGTGTGTGTTGCCAGTGATGACCTATAGCACTGAAACGTGGTCCTCTACTCATGGCCTCATGACCACGCTCAAGGTCGCTCAACGAGCTATGGAGAGGGATATGCTCGGGGTTTCTTTGCGTGACAAAATCCGCAATGAGGAAATCCGCAGAAGAACTAAAGTTGCCGACATAGCTCTCAAAATTAGCAAGTTGAAGTGGCAATGGGCAGGCCACATCGCTCGTAGAACCGATAACCGTTGGGGAAGAAAGGTTCTCGAGTGGAGACCACGGACGCAGCGTAGGCCGGCCCCCCACAAGGTGGACTGACGATCTAGTAAGAATCGCGGGGAGCCGTTGGGCGCAAACGGCTACCAACCGCTCGTTGTGGCGATCTAAGGGGTAGGCCTATGATCAGCAGTGGACGTCTTTCGACTGATGATGATGATGATGAATTATTAATTTGATTAATTATTTTTATTTAACATTTATTTTATTTGGTTTGTTGACTTATTTTTAGTAATGTTCATAATTGGTAATCATTTATTTTATTTTAATAATTAGCATGCCTAGAAATAAGTTGGACCGATATATAATAATTTGTTATAGGTACCTAACCTTATTTGATGCAAGTAAATTATTTGATTTGATTTGATGAAAGTGGATCGTGCACAGCGAGCTCTACTTAAAGTCGCTATGTCACTCCCTTACAGGCACCCGACCACTGACCTTTACAAGCTCTGCACTGTTCTGACCGTCAGAAAAATATAAGTTTCCCAGTGCATAAGATACCATAGGGAATCCGTCTCCTGTCTTCCTATTTTTAGTAAAAGTAGAAATAAATGTCCTGTTCCGAGACTTCAAAGCTGTTTCGCACGTAGACACTACTTCACTCACGGATGAGGGAAGTTTCTCATGACTGTGACTTCACTGCACCTCTACTTTATAATTTAACTAGCGACCCGGCCCGGCTTCGCACGGGTGCAATGCTTACACGAAATATACTACAGAATGTCTTTATATACAACGTTCACAGCTTTTTTGTTATTTGACAATACAGACATGTTTTCTTTAGAGGTTCCTCTTGAAAGAGTATTTTGAAAGAGTATCACATCGCATTAAAACCTCTAAAATTATCAGTGTTTCTCTACTATAATATGCATGTATTATACCTAAAAACCTTCCTCTTGAATAACTTATCTATTAAAAAAAAACCGAAAAGTATTTCGTAAAAATTGTCCTTAACACCAATGACACACACATACTCGTACATAGCTTTTACCTGTCTAGTACTTAATTCTCATATATATTAATACATTGTTGTCTTCTACCTCTACTATGATTTTCTTTTTTATGTTATTTGTGGGGAAACAGGCTTACGGCCCATTTGATGGTAAGCGGTCACCATCGCCTATTGACACCAGCAACACCCGGGGTATTGTCGATGCGTTCCCTACCCAGTAGAAACCACTTAAGGCGCTAACCGTAGCCGATGACCTTGAGCGAATGGGCGTAGCTATTGTTTCGGCCCCATACCAACCGCACCTTCCGCCACACGCATCTAACCGACCAGCAAAAAAAAGGTTAGCGCGAGACAGACGAGCACAACCCGTGCGTCAGTATCTACGACAGTCAGCGGTACACTGCCGCCCATCGCCCGCGCAACCACCTTCAAGGGTACGTCCACTAATTATTCGGAAAAATTGAAAATAATTAATTGCCAAGTGTAAGACCGTCGCAGCAAAGCATCATTTGTTCAACTTGAATGTATAGTTTTTGCCCACATTTAGGTGAAAGAAACATTACAAAATTTTACGTCGTTGAATCAAATTGAAAGTCGAAAACAGATACATTTTGTTATTTTTTTTTCTCATAGTAAATAAACAGGTAGAACTTTTTTGTGTTCACTTTGCCGATAAAAGGCAATGACATATATTTTTTTGAGCACATGAAACTGATTCCTCCCTGAGGAGAAAGCCTTCAAATAAGACCAATCAGCTACTATATTCGCCTTAACATTTCATTTCATTTCATTTATTTATTCATAAACAATTATATAATTGTGTTTGAAATCACATCCTAAATACAAGTTACAATATATTAAAATTATCACATACATGTCAAAAATAATAAAATAGAACAAAACAAATGTCTACTTACCTATATATAAAGATGTCAAAAAAGTCAAGAAAAGTCAAATGGAAAATAGACATCAAATAATATAAAATAAAAATGATTTAGAATAATATTACTAAGGAATTAATAATACAAACATGTCACAAATTAATTAAATTGACCATTAACACAAAATCTATATATAAAAAAGAAAACGACTATTCAATATTATTACAGGTCATAAAATCATTAACTGAATAGAAACACCCTTTCAACAAAATCTCCTTTAGTCTTGATTTGAATTTAAAAGCATTAGCGTGCAAAAGCATAGGCTCTTAAAGCGTGCCATGTCGTAGCCTAACGGGAAAACCTCAGATGGTAGCTCATTCCACATCTTGCAAGTATGGGGTAGAAAAGATCGCGTGAAGCGTGTGGTGCGCGATACCCAATTGTCGGTGATATGTGGATGAGCTTTATTACGTTAGATTCTGTAATTAGCGTATCTTACCGTGTTATTGGTTAAATTTGTTTAACAAGTCTAACTTTGTTATGTTTAGTTTGCGTAGTCTTACATTAATTCTATTTTAGTTTGGTTTACGCCGTCTTACACTATAAACGTATGTTTAGTCCTTATGCCCAACCAATCAAGCGTTAGTTTTGCTGACCGTATTTTTTTTTTTATTTTATGTTTCAGCATTGTTTCAGCTGCCTTCTGTAGTACAGATTGTTTTTTTAAATAAAATCGAAGACGGAGAACTATCGCTTCTTTGAACCAATGTTTTATTTGAAATAAATAATTTGTATTTTTATTTTTAAAAAAGGCTTTCAGACCGAAGATCCTTAATTTGTTAGTAAATACAGTGCCTAGAAAACTATTTAAGTAGAGTAATGACCAAAGTAGCATGACTTTTACAAAATTATTTTATTTTCATTTAAGTGGGCGTGTTTGCGGGTAGGATAGTGAACAGCAATTTTTCTTAATGACTAAAACTACCAAGCATACACAAATTCAAAATTTGACAAAATACGTAAATAGTTCTTAACTGCTTGATTTCAATCATTATTATAAATACGGGATTTATCACGTACCGTCTTATCGGTGTTTCGACCGACAATGTTTCGGTTCAATTCGTGAACCTTCATGCGAGGCGAGACGTTATTCGGAGCGGATCGCACTCACTCTGATGAAGGTTGATGAATTGAACCGAAACATTGTCGGTTGAAACACCGATAAGACGGTACGTGATAAATCTCGTATTTATAATAATGAAGTTCTTAACTACGTTCGGATTTTACGAAATTTTAGTTAGTATAACACAGAATCCCCACCACTATTGTCTTTTTATAGGATAAATAGATTTGGGCAGCGTACTGCCGGTAAGTGTAATCCCCCAAAAGATTGGATGTTTGTTTATTTATTTATTTGTTTGTTTGTTACTCAACCACGTCGTAACGGCTGAACCGATTTCGATGAAATTTGGTATGTACATAGATTATAACCTGGATTAACACATGCGAAGCCGCGGGCGGAGGCTAGTCATTCATACGTGAAACAAATATTAGTCTTTACCTTTTTCTTTTCAAAACGAGTTGTTTGAGGTTAGCGCTCTTGCTGGAGGTACTTCGCTCGAGTTTACTCTCTCCCGATGAGGACCTGCAAGTGAACAAGAGTTCATAATCCATTAGCGACCCATCTACTAAGGGGCCGTCCATTCATTACGTAAGACTTTTTAGACGATTTTTGATCCCCTCTGCCCCCCCCTCCCCCCCCCCCCCACCCCTCTTTTGATGTCGCGAGATTTGTTTCGACCCCCTCCCCCCAGTCCACTTATCTCACGCGAGATTTTACAAAATTTGTATTCATATTGCTTGCTTTTTGAACGAGTTGGAGCAATTTCAATCTCAAGCTTCTCTATCATCTCAATCAGAGGTTCCCAAACTTTTTTTCTCATAGACCACTTTCAAAATTTTGCTGGTTCCGGTGGACCCCCTGCAGCTACATTTCTACCATAAGTATTCCCAGTCGACAAAAAATGTGAAGATTAGATCTATCTATGGAAATTTGATAATGATTTTTATATATATATATGTATATATACTATGCAGTTGATAATGATAGGCAAAGTGGACGGAAAGAGACGTGCTGGGCGAAGAAAGAAGTCATGGCTCTGGAATATCCGAGAGTGGACCGGTATTGCCTCCGTCGAACAGCTGTTCCGGCTGGCTGCTGATAGAGATGAATACAGGAAGCTAACGGCCAACCTTCAGGATTGAAGAGGCACTGGAAGAAGAAGAAGAAGAATGGAAATTTGAGTTGCGTCTGTGTTCCAACCACGAATTAACAGTTTTCGCTTTGCAAGTCTCGGCACGTTATACTAAATATGAAATATACAAGTTTTTATAAGTAACAGTCGCTGAGCTTCTTAAAATATTATCTGTCTGCATTGATAGGTGAAGTCAAGCTAACGTTTTAGTTCTTCACTATCGAAACCAGATAAATTTTCGTGTACCAATTGTGAACCCCCATTTTTTCCATCTCCACCTGGGGTCCACCTGGACCACTTTGGGAATCAATGATCTAAATAATCCGATATGTTACAATAGGCTTTTTTATTAAGATTTTGTTTAATTACGTTTATTAATTTGTTAATTGTCAATTTTTGTACATTACTTGGGAGTTTGTTATAAAAGCCCCTGTCTCGACGCAGACTGCGACCTTAACACTGCAGTTGCAAAGCGTTTCTCATTCTAGAACACATGCTTTATCACACATCAAATCAAATATCACTGATCGACATCACGCCCCACTTAAAGTATAAAAAAATACACCAAATTTCATCGAAATCGGTCCAGCCGTTTTGTCGTGAAATGTAACAAACAGACAGACAGAGAAAGAAAGAGGGACGGACTTACTATAGAATTTAAAATATTAGTATGATAGTAAAAAGATCGAATGGCTTCATGCACAAAACAAGCAAAAAAATCCAGGTTCGCAATGAATCCATCACCGTGTAAGTCGCCTAAGCATGCCTTCAAAACCATAAAACTAAAACGATTCACATCTACCTTTCTTTTTGTTAGGCACACTCTTAACCGACCGCCCATTCACTGAAAACAGAAAAAAACAGTTATTTCTCCAACGTACCCCGCGTCGTCGGAATGCGTAAACATTTTTTTCAAGTTAACGGACCAAATTCTAAATTTCCTACCGATTTTGTGTTCTTTTTTGGTTCTTTTTTCGTGCTCTTTTTCGGTTAGGATAAGGTTCTCCGACACCTGCTTTGTTGACAGGGTTCTCTTCTCTACCGGCGAGGGAATCACGTCATCGCACGAGATGTA
This sequence comes from Philereme vetulata, assembly GCA_918857605.2. Lineage (NCBI taxonomy): Eukaryota > Metazoa > Arthropoda > Insecta > Lepidoptera > Geometridae > Philereme > Philereme vetulata. The sequence goes on along the minus strand of OU975460.1, from coordinate 995,829 downwards.
ATCCGAATTATTCGGACTATCGAAATTCAGGTTATCACGAAACTTATCGATCTGCGATTTCCCTGAACTGGGTATCCCGCTTACATTGTTTTCTTCTAGTACACGCTTGATTTCCTTCGTGCTTTCATTGGGCTTGACTATTTCCTGTGTTTCAGAGTTGATGGTATCTATATGGTTATTATGCTTGTCTTGTTTCTCAGGGGTTGAAGATATAACGGTATCGTTTGGTGTGAAGTCTACTTCGTCTCCGTTCTGCGCTGGGTTACCGTTCAGTCTAGTCGGCGTCGCGGATTTGAGTTGAAGAGTTGTGTCTGGGTCCGATTCGGCGGTGGAGTCGGAGCCGCTTTTTGGGCTTGCGGGATTTGTGAACTAAAATAGGATAAATGTAGTCATTTTACATTACTTCTTCAGGACCCTAGTTGCCTATTGAATTGTCCCTAGTGGTTATAAGAACTATTTTAGAACCGGTTTTTAGGGTCTACCTAGTCTACGTTACATGCTCAAAACTATAGTAAAAACAAGCAACAGAGAGATTAGTTACTTTCGAATTCATAATGCTATAGCCTCGCTAGTGTCCGATATAAACATTCCGGTAAGGCTCACCGATGTATTAAAATAACTGCGTTCAATCCATAAAGTATTAGAATTGATAGTTTTAAAGTGGTAGACTCTTGTGATTTGAGTTTAATGAGAACTGACTCACAAAAACCAATAACTTCCAACCCCTTCGTCGCGGGCAGCCTTAGTAAAATAACCTCAGTACCGTTTAAATATAATCTACATATCTGGTGTAAAATAACCTCAGTACCATTCAAATATAATCTACATATCTGGTGTAAACAAACCTCAGTAGCGTTCAAATATAATCTACATATCTGGTGTAAAATAACCTCAGTACCATTCAAATATAATCTACATATCTGGTGTAAACAAACCTCAGTAGCGTTCAAATATAATCTACACATCTGGTGTAAAATAACCTCAGTACTATTCAAATATAATCTACATATCTGGTGTAAACAAACCTCAGTAGCGTTCAAATATAATCTACACATCTGGTGTAAAATAACCTCAGTACTATTCAAATATAATCTACATATCTGGTGTAAACCAACCTCAGTAGCGTTCAAATATAATCTACATATCTGGTGTAAGCAAACCTCAGTAGCGTTCAAATATAATCTACATATCTGGTGTAAACAAACCTCAGTAGCGTTCAAATATAATCTACACATCTGGTGTAAAATAACCTCAGTACTATTCAAATATAATCTACATATCTGGTGTAAACAAACCTCAGTAGCGTTCAAATATAATCTACATATCTGGTGTAAGCAAACCTCAGTAGCGTTCAAATAGAATCTATATATCTGATGTAAGCAAACCTCAGTAGCGTTCAAATAGAATCTACATATCTGGTGTAAGCAAACCTCAGTAGCGTTCTAATAGAATCTACATATCTGGTGTAAGCAAACCTCAGTAGCGTTCAAATAGAATCTACATATCTGGTGTAAGCAAACCTCAGTAGCGTTCAAATAGAATCTACATATCTGGTGTAAAATAACCTCAGTACCATACAAATATAATCTACATATCTGGTGTAAACAAACCTCAGTAGCGTTCAAATATAATCTACATATCTGGTGTAAAATAACCGCAGTACCATTCAAATATAATCTACATATCTGGTGTAAACAAACCTCAGTAGCGTTCAAATAGAATCTACATATCTGGTGTAAGCAAACCTCAGTAGCGTTCAAATAGAATCTACATATCTGGTGTAAGCAAACCTCAGTAGCGTTCAAATAGAATCTACATATCTGTTGTAAACAAACCTCAGTAGCGTTCAAATAGAATCTACATATCTGGTGTAAGCAAACCTCAGTAGCGTTCAAATAGAATCTACATATCTGGTGTAAAATAACCTCAGTACCATTCAAATATAATCTACATATCTGGTGTAAACAAACATCAGTAGCGTTCAAATATAATCTACATATCTGGTGTAAAATAACCTAAGTACCATTCAAATATAATCTACATATCTGGTGTAAACAAACCTCAGTAGCGTTCATAATAATCTACATATCAAGTGTAAAATAACCACAGTAGCGTTTAAATAAAATCGACAGATTATATGTAACAGATCCGGTAGGTACTTACAGTATAGGAAGAGTCTTCATCGCTTTCAGCTTCTAAATTGACCATCATCTTTTCAATGAGCTTCTCCATAGTCTCAATGGTGGATGCAACTGGGCTGGTTTCCTGGCGACCACGCTTCGAGCGTTTTACCACCTGAAAAGAATTAGGACTCTTGTAGATTATCCAAACTAATATTATAAATTCGAAACTATAATATTGCTGTGTTTCTGGTGAAATTACAGGCACATAAAGCTATACTCCTGTAAGCCTAGAGTTGATGGGCACAGGGAGGCTGCGCAGTGCACCGTAGGGCACGTTTTTAAGGTGCGTGACCACTTGACATCAGGTGGACCATATCAATTATCCATCTCCAGGTAGTATAACAAGTAACTTTTTAACAAAAATATAACCGACTTCAGATCACAGTAAAAACCAAACTACTCTATCAATTTTGATGAAATTTCCATGGGATCATTCTAAAAGTATATCCTTTCAAATAAAAAACTAATTTTCCAAATCGGTTGATGTATAACGGAGTTCTGAGCGAACGAACATAACATAACATAAAAATTAAACAAATTTAAGACTTATATGGTTTTCTCATGGATGCCATTGTCAGAACTGAACCAAATGGAAATGGGACCCACAGGGGAAGCACCAGCTTTCAAATAAAAAAAATCATCAAAATCGATTCACCCAGTCGAAAGTTCTGGAGGTAACAAACATAAAAATAAAAAATACAGTCGAATTGAGAACCTCCTCCTTTTTGAAGTTGGTTAACAAAAGCAAATGTCACTCTGTTTGTCTATTTATTACGTTTTCGCGACTAAACGGCTGGGCAGATTTCGACGAAGTTTGGTACACATCAAGCTATACATTTCCAGTATAAGCTGACCTCTCATTCTACGAAAAGTCTACGCAATGCGAGGTCAGCTTATACTTGAAATGTATAGCTTGATGTGTAGCCGTGTGTACATAGATTACGACCGGGATTGGGACATAGCGACATACTTATTATCCGACATTTTCGATCGGGTAAAAAGTGCGGTCCATACGTTTGAGAACTACGATGCCACAGACAGACATAGGTGTCACACTTAGAACGCCTCTTTTTTGCGTCGGGGGTTAATAATAGAGACAACGAACGCATCCCTAAATCAGACTGCAAGCTGCACAATAAACAATAAACACATTACAATAATAAGTCTGATAAATCAATTAACGAAAGCATTTATCAGCTTTCGGACGAAGCGACGAGCGAAGCACAACTTATCGTATCGATAGCGTAGTTGATTTATGAATATGAAACAACACTGACTGATATAAATTAGTTAGGACATTTATCCTACAGTTTATATTAATACAAGTAAAATTTTATGTTTTTCAATGGCATTGTTCAGCCTGGGGCCAATACCGGAAATTATGAACGTTTTAAGCGTTGGAACAGAACGTAGATACTTTTGTTTTGGTTTTTTTTTGGTTAGCTGATGTATTGCGCTATTTTTCGACAGCTGATTAATACGTCCAGAACGAAACGTTGTTGGTTTGAATGCTGTTAAAAAAACGCAATTTTTTAAAGTTCGATCGTTCGCTGTATCTTCCGAAGAAAAGCCAATTCGTTTCCGTTTAAATAATGAGGGGTTTTCACGGCCATGTTTTTAGAACTGCTAATAGATGGCGCTGCGCCATCAATCACTAGGGATGGAACGTTTCACGAGTTGCATGTGATAAATCATATGTCACACCTGTTACTTTCCTTCGTATATTTTTATTTATTTTTATTTATTTTGGAACAACAAACAGTTACACTATAAACGTTGGATAAGATACAGTATTCATGTGATAGAAGTATTAATAATGTAATCCACTACGTTATTCACATATTGGTAAGACAGAGACGCATATAAACATTCCTGTTAAAACTCATTCAAATGTAATCACTTTCGGTACTCATCGTATATCGGTGGTTGTCATTCGGATCACAAATCACAGTCGTTCGCATTTCTTTGAAATTTATCAGGCGTTTTCGTTGCCCGTGATTTTTCACACGTGGAATAGCAGTGATAAAAAATAATCATTTGATCATATGAAAATAGCAATCATTTCATGCCTATCATGCACTTGTATGTCCAAAAGAAAACTGATTGCCACACATAAGACGAAACAAAAACGGAGTGAGCATGTTCTCTAGAAATTTTGATGTTGTCTTTGCGACTTTGACAGTTTGGCTAGTTTAGAAATATATTTTTAGCGGAGCATGTCTCGGGTGCTTGTTTAGACGACGCAATCTATTACGTTAGTACAACCTAGTAAAAAATAGTGATGCGAACGGTACAATACGGGCGCCATCGGGGAAGTGCAGGGGAAGCGGTCGGGGAGTCGCATTCCTAGCAGGTCCCAAGTTATCGCGCACGAGTAATAAGTTAGTTTATGGCAGACAAGGATGAAAGTATGAATGCCAATGGTATAGCAAAAATTTGTTTAAACCAATTTTTTATATAAGCTGTACATTTTTGTAGCGTCCTTTCTGAATGTTATTTGTATTATGAATTACTCGTTATTGTACACAATCAGATAGGTATATCGAGAGGGTAGGTATATAAAGAAATGTTATTAAAATATTGTGCTAATTACGAACATTAAAAACAGTTATTCAGGGAGATAATTAATTTAATGAATATATTGACGTCAAAGCACTAGCCAAATATGCATTCATTCTTAACTCGTATTAGAGTTCCACTGTAATAGAATAAACTGGTTACTGACCTACGGTGACAAAATCGTTGACACAATAGCAAGGCAAGGGTAGAACTCTTTCATTAAATTTTTATTTTTCTGATCAGACGAATTAACGAGAGAAACCGAAAAAAAGCATTTTACATGACAAAAAAGTGTGTGTTTTAGACCACACGACTGAAGTAATACTTTTTTTTTCAAAATATTAACTTATAAAATTGTTCAATTACAAAATTGTCCACACGTCTGTAGGTCGATCAGACTATGTTCATTCTGGGCAGACGCAATACTCGCACTCGCACATTAACGTTTAAAATATACGAAACGTAATTCTCTCTCTTTCTATCTTCACTAACTTATATCTCCCTCTCAACTTCCGTTCGCACTTTTCGTGACGCATTCACCAGCTTACTCCCCAAGACAAGCGTGTGTAAAGCTTTACTTCAAAAATGTTATCTCATTTGGTCGGCGACGCTTCTAAGGCAAGCTGCAGATAATATCGTGCAACAACTCACACATTATGTACACACGGCTACACATCAAGCTATACGTTTCCAGTATAAGCTGACCTCTCATTCTACGAAAAGCCTACACAATGCGAGGTCAGCTTATACTGGAAAAATATAGCGTGATGTGTGGCCGTGTGTACTAGCTTCCGCCGACGGCTTCGCGGACGTGGTTTGTTGATAAAATTAGCATAAGGAACATGAGGCTTTACACCTGTATGCCTCAAGTTGATGGACGCAGGACAGTGCATCGTAGGGTACGATGCACGACGATACGATGCGTGACCTACTAGGCAATCTCCAGGTGGTATAAATAAAAAGTTAACCGGGCAGTAATAATATGGACCGATCATTTACTAAAACGACTAAGAGCGTCGGTCAAATTGATAAATTTATTACTTAGGCCGGCCCATATCAATAATGCCCGACGGCCCGTGGTCCATTTAATAAATCAAGGTTTGAGATAGCTTGAATTTATCACATGGACCGGGCAGTATGAATACTTTCCTACTTCTACCCGGGCAATGTGATAAATTGTTTCCTGGTTAAGTTAGTTATTGTTAGTTCTATTATATTATTGATGTGTAACATGAAAGATGGTTTGTGGGAGTGATTTTGGCAAAAGGGACGGAAATGTGTAACAGGAAACCGGGGAAGCGCGCGCTATTTGATTTTACCAATGAGTGCGCGCGGTGGTTAGATGTTACACATCATATGCACTGTAAGGCTCGTAGTTTTTTTTATATTAATAGTCTTATTATATTGCCCAAGATAGGGTAGCCATTATAAATACTGACTAGGAAAAGCAGCAAACACAACCCGTTTAGTCGTGAAAACGTAGAGAAAGAGACAGATGGCTCCTTTACCGTTTATGCGGTGAAAGTTTGGAATGCCCTTCCCCATGATGTTCGCGCTAGTCCGTCGTTTAACATTTTCAAACGGAAAGTTAAAGAGCACTATCTTTGTCTGTAATTTTATTTTATTGTAGGTATATATTTATTTTTGTATATATTAGTCTATTTATTTTATTTATTATGTTCATTCATTTTATTACATACTTTTGGTATATTTCGTTTTATTTGTTTAAGATGTATGTACATATTTATGTTTCTTGTACACGCACCTACCTTTAAAATCATCTCTCTCTCTAGCCTCAAAGGTTTCATCATCATCATCATATCAGCCGTAGGACGTCCACTGCTGGACAAAGGCCTCCCTCATTGATCTCCAGGAACTGCGGTTGCAAGCGGCCTGCATCCAACGCCGACCTGCGGTTCTTACCAAGTCGTCTGCCCATCTTGTGGGTGGACGCCCTACGCTGCGCTTGCCGGTCCGTGGCCTCCACTAGAGAACCTTTCGGCCCCATCGGCCATCTGTTCTGCGCGCTATATGGCCTGCCCATTGCCACTTCAACGTGCTAATCCGTCGGGCTATGTCGGTGACTTGAGTTCTCCTACGTATCTCCTCATTTCTGATTCGATCCCGTAGAGAAACCCCGAGCATAGCCCTCTCCATAGCTCGTTGAGCGACTCTGAGCTTATTATTAAGGCCAATAGTGAAGGACCACGTCTCGGTTCCATATGTCATCACTGGTAACACACACTGATTGTAGACTTTCGTCTTAAGGCACTGAGGTATGTTGGACGAAAAGACGTTGCGAAGTTTCTCAAACGCTGCCCATCCGAGTTGGATTCGACGATTGACCTCTTTCTCGAAGTTGGACCTACCTAATTGGACTGTTTGTCCTAGGTATACATACGCGTCGACAACTTCAAGAGCCGAGTTCTCAACCATAACTGGGGCAGGGACGACATGGACATTCGACATGATTTTCGTCTTGTCCATGTTCATTTTAAGTCCTACCCGTTGGGAGACTCGATTGAGGCCTTCGAGCATCGTGCTGAGCTCTTCCATCGACTTTGCCATGACCACAATATCGTCGGCAAACCGAAGGTGAGTGATGTATCCGCCGTTAATATTGATGCCCAGTCCTTTCCGTTCCAGAAGCTTGAAGGAATCTTCCAATGCGGTCGTAAACAGTTTCGGAGAGATGACATCTCCCTGTCTTACGCCTCTTTTTAAGGGAATCGCCTTCGAGCTCTGTTCGTGTACTCGGACTGACATAGTGGCGTTTTTATACAAACACTTCAACACTTCGATGTACCGATAGTCAATACGGCATCGTTGGAGAGACTCAAGCACTGCCCATGTTTCGATCGAATCGAAGGCTTTCTCATAGTCCACAAACGCTAGACATAGCGGCAAGTTATACTCAAAGGTTTACTGGAAGAAAACTCTTCTTAGGGTTAAGCTCGTCTTTGTATATGCCCTCTATTTCTGTACTGTTTTAATATATTTTCTTGTGTACAATAAAGAATATATATAACGAATAAGATTATCATTATGAAATCACAATGTATCTCATTTTAAGTGAACCATGTAGTTCTTATGAGAAATAAAGTTCTTTAAACCTAAATTATAATATTAGTTTGGATGTGTATGTACGGAACCCATTTATAAATTCCTATTAAAACTTTTTCTTATCATTATTTTCGAGCGCTGATAGTGGCGAAAGGACGTATTTACGTACGCATGTAATCATAACAATATGAGTAGTATCAGAGATGACTGAACACCCTGTCACCCTGAATTACAATGATGTGACATTGAATTGTCGTACGCACTTTACCTACATCATCTCAGCCCGTTTGCACCCACTGTTGGGTATAGGCCTCCTCTTTATTACGCCATTCTTTCCGGTCCCTTGCGAGTCTCATCCATTGACACATAGCTACGCTTTCAATATCATTCGACCATCGGGCGGGTGGTCTGCCTCTTGGTCTACGAGTATCCCTTGGCCACCACTCTGTAATCGCCTTCGTCCAACGCACGTCATCCCTCCTAGCCAAGTGTCCAGCCCATCTCCACTTCAGCCCTGGGATCCTCATATCCACGTCCACAGCCTTTGTGCGACATCGGATTTCTACATTGGGTATGTGGTCCAAGAGTGCATGGCACGCTCCATTGCCCGTTGAGCTACTCTAATCTTATGCATGTACTTTACCTACGGCACAAATTAATACACTGTTCTTTTAAACACTATCTTAAAAAAAATCAAAATGTTTTTATTTCGGTAAAATATATAGAACTTTAACAAAGTTGTTGAGATCTTCTTTTAAGTACATTATACTTGTGTCAGAAGACCCCGCTCTTCAATAGCCATACAATTTATTTATATAGGTTACAGATTTTTACATGGAATAGGTTATCCAACAGTAGCGAGCACATACTAGGGAATGCAATCCCGACTCGAGATTGCAAATTCGCCCGCGCAATCAATCCCGCGGGATCCCGGAATTTTCGGGATCCCGTCTAGTTAAAAAAAATGTTAAATTCGGATGACTGAAAAAGCTAATAACTGCTTGTTAATATGCTTGTTGATAACTGCTGTTTGTGATAGTGAGGTTAACTAAAATAACATATTACTCGAAAGAAAATAAAAATCTTTATTCTTTAATCTTACCAACTAAATAATTATCGTCACCTGTCGCTAATATTCGGAAATAGTCGGAATAGTTTTCTAACGCTGTTTGGCGTTCCTGCCGCTCGCGGCCGTCAGTCAGCGCGCCGCTTGCGCCCCGAGTGGACGTGTGTAGCGTCGCTGACCACTGCCGCCCAATCCCGTCAATCTCGAACGGGATCTCGTCATATGATGCGTCGGGATTGATCACGAGATCTCGCGAGATCGGGATTGCATTCCCTAGCACATACGGTGTATATGGGTAGAATGTATATGTACGTATGTGTGTGTGTGTATGATAGTGGGTGTGTATGTGTGTATGTGAGTGTGTGTGTGTATGTGAGTGAGTGTGTGTGTATGTGAGTGAGTGTGTGTGTATGCAATAGGAGGGGTGTGTGTTTGTGTGTCAGGGTGCGTGTACTGTAAGAGTATAGGGAGTAAAAGAGTGTGAATTGTGTGTATGTGTGTTGAGGTGTAAAACTAGACATAAATACTTATTTATTATTATTATGCTGTATACTATCAAAATACAATATAATATCAGGATACAATTTGCATAAGTGCTTCAGTCTCATCATAACTTGTCAGTAAACAACTAGTGAGCATTTTCTTGCAGTCATAATGATGTTCCGTGTAAATATTCAAAGTTTTATTTAATAGATTGTATAGGTGTGATGAGTCACAAGTCATCAAGTCACCGACATAGCCCAACGGATTAGCACGTTGAAGTGGCAATGGGCAGGCCATATAGCGCGCAGAACAGATGGCCGATGGGGCCGAAAGGTTCTCGAGTGGAGGCCACGGACCGGCAAGCGCAGCGTAGGACGTCCACCCACAAGATGGGCAGACGACTTGGTAAGAACCGCAGGTCGGCGTTGGATGCAGGCCGCTTCCAACCGCAGTTCCTGGAGATCAATGAGGGAGGCCTTTGTCCAGCAGTGGACGTCCTACGGCTGATATGATGATGGTGATAGGTGTGATGATTTGTTGTCATATTGGTTGCTAGCGAAAGTTGTTTTAGTGGCCTGAACCTTAACAACCATATCACTTTTAATTAAATTGCTGTCATTAAAAATTAAGGTTCGATGCTTTTTTAAGAGGATCTGCACAACATACAATTTACGTACACTCAATAGCTGGCTATCTTAATAATAAATATTTATCGAACAAAGTAATTTGCCATAGATAAAACAATATCGGTCCCAAAGAATAGAATAGAATACAATAATTCTTTATTATACACCAGGAATACTCAAAAAAAAACTAATTTATGTTAAATATACTACAATGGGCGGCCTTATCGCTGAAAGCGATTTCTTCCCGGCAACCTTTGGATGGAAAGTAAAGAGCGAAGCAGTAATGGACAGCAGTGCACAGAGTATATTTACAAATCAAAGAAATACTTATAATCCTAATACATAAATAAATACCTAAAGATAGACTAATATATACGAAACTAATAACCTAGGTTAACCTGTACTTTGAAGACCTCTTTCCTAGTCGAACAAAACTACAAACTTATTTTATAATAAAACCGGCCAAGTGCGAGTCAGACTCGCGCACTAAGGGTTCCGTACCATTATCTATAAAAACGGCAAAAAAATCACTTTTGTTGTATGGGAAAAATAATTATTTTAATTTAATTATTTATTTTTAATGTGAATATATAACTAAATATTCTGTGAATATTTAAAGCGTCCCCCTGTTGTTCTTATCATTATCGAGCTAAAACAAGCAAAAAAAAATCGCGTTTGTTGTATGGGAGCCCCACTTAAATAATTATTTTATTCTGTTTTTAGTATTTGTCCTTATAGGGACCACAGAAATACATCATCTGTGAAAATTTCAACTGTCTAACTATCACGGTTCGTGAGATACAGCCTGGTGACAGATGGACAGACAGACAGCGGAGACTCAGTAATAGGGTGCCGTTTTACCCTTTCGATTGACAACAATACTAGTCATTAGCCCTATCCGTGTTTTCATTTAATGTCGTACAGACGGCTACACATCAAGCTATACATTTCCAATATAAGCTGACCTCGCATTGTGTAGGCTTTTCGTAGAATGTGAGGTCAGCTTATACTGGAAATGTATAGCTTGATGTGTAGCCGTGTGTACATAACAAAACACGTAGTACACGAGTGGAAATACTTACCATAACTTCGTCGTTATTGCTGAGTCGCGTTGTGTTATTGTTGCCGTACGATGAGTCCCGCCGAAAGCACATGGTCAGTTCGAAGAGCTTGTAGAGGGAGTTGTACCAGGGCTCCCGGGTCGGCGCTAAGGAGGTCCTCGCCCGCATCATGCGATTGCCCTGGTATTTCAGGGTGCGGAGGTACCGGCGCTTGCTTTGGAAGAATATTACCTGTAATGTGTGAAACAAATCTATAGGCTACAAGCTTCCCTGCCCACGGCTTCGCAAGCGTTTTTTTTATAAATTATATGCCTGCGTTTGACCACGATCTCGTCTGATGGTAAGCGATGATGCAATCTACGATGGTACACGCTTGCCTAGAAGAAACCTGTTCAATCGCGACTTAAAGATACCCAGGTTGTAGCTATCAGGAAACACAGACTCTGGCAAGGCGTTTCACTCCTTGGCGGTGCGCATAATAAAGGTCGAAGAGGGCCGCTTTGTGGGAATGGGAGGTATTTCTACCATATAGCGGTGGCGCACCGCAGAGCGTCTGGTTGTCCGTTGATAGAATGGAGATGGTGGGACTAGGTTGAAAAGTTCCGCCGCACACTCCCCGAAATGTACTCGATAAAAGACCGAGAGGCTAGCAACCTTTCGTCGATGCTCCAGGCTGAAATTGAAATCTATTCAGCCGTCTAGTCGGTAAGACGTAACAAATGGACAGTCACATTAGTATTTACAATATCAGTATGGGCTATGGATAGGTATGATCTATATTCTTTTTGGTAATATTTTTTTGTGATCGCTTTATAATAATCTATCTATACTAATATTATAAAGAGGAAATATTTGTTTGAATAGAATCCGAAACTACTAGACCGATTTAAAAAATTATTTCACTGTTGGGAAGCTACACTATCCCCGGGTGACATAGGTTACTTTTTACCCAACTGCGCAAAAGGAGGGTAATGTTTTTATTGAAAAACTACGCGTGCGAAGCTGCGGATTGGTCAGCTAGTGTATTATATAACAAGGTACAAGAAAGTATAAGTAGATTTGGTGTTACCCTGGTAAGGCCAATGTAATCACACTATCACGCTAAAATTATAAATGCGAAAGTTTGGATGTTTGTTCGTAACGGCTGAACCGATTTCTATGAAATTTGGTATGTACGTAGATTATAACCTGGATTATCGCATAGGCTACTTTTTATTGACAAACAGCGTGTACGAAGCCGCGGGCGGAAGCTAGTTTTTTTAATAAATAAATAAAAATATATAATTATAATCAATTGCATTAAAATGTGTAAAAACAGATGTTGCAATTTATTTTTAATATTTTTATACCCATTGCTAGGGGTAAAGATCTGTGACTTTTGTCATAGGAATTAATGACTTGATCTTATTTTCTACTAGCTTCCGCCAGCGGCTTCGAACGCGTTGTTTGTCAACAAAAAGTAGCCTATGTGTTAATCCAGGTTATAATCTACGTACATACCAAAAAAAAAATTCATCGAAATCGGTTCAGACGTTACGACGTGATGGAGTAACAAACATCCACACTACAGACAAACATTCACGTTTATAATATTAGTGGGATTACGTTAATAAAAACTTACAACATCAGCGGACCTCAAGGGCGGTTTTCCCATGACAAGATTGACGAGTGAAATAGACTCTCTGGTCACTCGTAGCGCGATAAGCATCATCAGGAAGAACACCCACGGTAGGGGACGCACCAGTTCAGGTTGTGGTCTCTCATCTTGATCCACTGGAAGGTTCAAACATTCGTATAAAAATACTTAGGGAAGTTTGTATGGGGTAGTAGCCAATATAAATTCCGAACTGAAAACGGATAAAACTTTTTATATCTACATAGAGATTGGAGATACAAATACAAATGCTTTTAATACATTAAATTGTGCTTACAAATTTACAATAGCTTAAATAGTATGTAGTTGAAACCACTTCTTAAGTATAAAATACTTAATTAATTAGGAGATTTCGCTCTTTTGTAATATACTATTGTTAAAATTAAAAAAAAAACGAGTGTGCTAGACCCATGCACTTACTATACAAACGTGTGTATACTAGATCCATGTTTAGACTGAAGTAAAACTTCTTTTGCAAAATATTAATTTATAAAATTGTTCAATTACAAAATTGTCCACACGTTTGTAGGTCGATCAGTCTGTTCATTCTGGACAGACGCAAATCGCACTCGCACATTAACTTTTAAAAATATACGAAACGTAACTCTCTCTTTCTATCTTCACTGACTTATATCTCCCTCTCAACCTCTGTTCGCAGTTTTCGTAACGCATTCGCCAGCTTTCTGCCCAAGTCAAGCGTGCGTAAAGAAGTTTTAAATAAAAAAATTGGCGTAAATTATAATTATAGAACATTGAAGTTTACAAAACTTCCAATAAGAAGGGAATTATAACATTTTTTATATATTTTAAAAATGGAGATGGAACAAGCAAATGGCCCACCTGATGTTAAGTGGTTACAATTAATATCAAAGCATTGCCTTCTCAGTCACGCACCCTATGAACGTGCCCTACGATGCATTCCCTGTGTCCTTCAGCTTTATAGGACACAGGCGAAAACATAGCACGTGTGACTATGTGACCTGTGTGCCTACCACCTGCACAAGGGATGACCTCAACAAGGCCACACCCAACGCTATAGTTGTAACAAACACACACCACAAGTAACATAAGTACATACATGGAGGTGGTACGGCCCACCGTGCGCATTTCTCCACGACCCACAGCGCTCGGTCCAGCTGCCGTAACACCGACTGACCGATCCGGTAGCTGGCTGCGTGCTCCGCTATATTCTGCAGCATGTCCATCCCAAGGGACACGAGCTCCATATCTGAAAAGTACAACACTCAATAAAACTCGAACTCGATAGATTGAGTTTATTCTATTACGTAGATAGGCAGTCCAAAGGCCAACTATTCGGATGTTTTAAGGCCTGTATCTACGGACGAAATATGATATACTTAATGTGACTCTTAGGCCCACTTGCCAGAACTATACTCAAAACCGAATCAAAACTCAAGCATTTCTGACAGTACAGCAGATTTCTAGAATCCGAAAAGCAGACAATCAGAGTATTCTGAGATTTCATGTTGCAAACAGACTGGCCACGGTTTTGCCCTCATTGTATCAATTTAACTTGACTAGAAGGGACGACGGACGTTGTACGAAAGCAATAACTGAGTGGTGGCCAACGGATGCACGGCAACCAAGAGGCAGACCACCCGCGCGATGGTCGAATGCCGTTGAGAACGTCAATGGATGAAACTCGCAAGGGACCGGAAAGAGTGGCGTAATAACGAGGATACCCAGCAATGGGTGCATTAGGGTGGAAATCTGACTTTTACACTCCAGGATTCTCACCAAAACTCAAAATTAAACACTGTTTTTGATACACTACGATTAATTACAATTCAATATTATATATTCAAATTCAATGTTTTTGCTTTCTTTGATCTCTTGATAGGATGTTTTACGTTTTTAAACAGGGTTTACGTGACTATTGTCGAAACGAAAGTATAGATTAATGTTATAATCACACAGTTATTTGTTGTAATGCGACTGAAGGTGCAAGTAATGAGACAAACAACAAGCGGGGTGTAGAAACGAGTTCACGCCTTAGACGGGCAATGTCCAACTTCACGATAAATCACATGCAGCGCTCACCTAACTATGCATGCTCATACTGTTATCTGCGCAGATAATTAAGAATTTGATCCCCAATTAGTGACTATATTAGTTAAAACTGAAACAGGGAATATTAATATTGCGTACTTTTTCTCTTTGGCTAAATGGGATTATTGGTTATCTAAATTCATTCGCTGTATAATATGTCTAATTTTTCATGTTTTAAGACAAAACGGGTCTTTTCGCGCACAGATTTATATCAAAATCATAATTTTGACTAACCTCGACGTTTCGGCCAAGTCTCTCGTGACCACGGCCGATGTAACTTGGCCGAAACGTCGAGGTTAGTCAAAATTATGATTTTGATATAAATATGTGCGCGAAAAGACCCGTTTTGTCTTAAAAACATGAGTATAGATCGCGAAAACTTAAAAAGTTCTATGTCTAATTTTATTTAAATAGTGTATTATGTCTAAGATATCACACTTGCACTAACCCATTTGACGTATAATTAAGTTTTTACTAACAAGTATGGATCTCTGACATCTGAAAAATAAATGAATTCAATTCAATATTTACTGGTGAACCTTACATTTTTATGATAGAAATAGGAAATATATCGATTTTTAAAGCGCAGAAATCGGGTAAGGTTGTTCCTAGATTGTATGCCAAAGTTTTAGAGTTATTTCTGAATGTTTGTATTAAAACAAAAATACTAATAGTTGCATAAAACAATTAAGTATAGCCATCCGATTTAATACGAAAAGTTTACGATAACTCTAAAATATTTTATAGGAAATTGCAAGATAATTATCATATTATTGCCTTAGTTATCCGTGTAATTAGGGGTACACACGGCTACACATCAAGCTATAAAAGTCCAGTATAAGCTGACCTCGCATTGTGTAGGCTTTTCGTAGAATGAGACGTCAGCTTATACTGGAAATGTATAGCTTGATGTGTAGCCGTGTGTACGTAACACTGATACTGTATTTTTGTTGAAACCATTTATTTTTATATTTTATTCACTGTATAAAGTCAAATCCTACAAAAAAAGCACATACTTATCAACAATAAACTAACCGTTTACAAATCCGTGTCACAAAAAAAATAATGTCACAACACTAAATAATATTTACATTATAGACTGCATCAAAGGGTGTTATCTCTTATATGTCTCTCTCTAGGTAATGGGCGGCTGGCCGCACGGTGAATACATCATTTTGACTTCTTTATACCTTACAGATAATATAAACAGCATCGAGGCCATAGGTCAGTGCAATCAAAGCCGATACAGTGAGGCCACAGAGACAAATATCCAATACTAAATATTACTACATAATTATATTATGCACTTGCTGTGAGCTGATCGAAAATGTTGACCCCCCCCCCCCCCCCCCCCCAGCCCCTCGAGGTGTCGCGAGATTTGTTTCGACCCCCTTCCTTTATCTCACGTGAGAAATTGTATTCATAGGGTAAATGAATGAAAACACTTTATTGTACACATTAAAAATAAATAGAAATTACAGACACAAAGCAAATAGTACAATGGGCGAAATTTGCGATTTCTTCCAGACAACCTTTGGATGGAGAGGATATAGTAATGTCAAAAATGCTTAGGACTTCTTCTTCTTTCGTGTCGATGTCTCAATACTATAGCCATTTTGACCAGTACGCCGCCACGTTCATGGCAGCGTCGGAGCAGGTCATCAGTTGCCCCATCGTGCAGGTGGTAGGGCAGAATGGGCATGCAAGGACGTGTGCCATTGTTTGGAGCTCGGCACCACATTGGCATTGCGTCGCCGATTTGTCTATAATACCCCATTTACTAAGATTACACCTGCAGCGGCCGACTTGGGTACGCAGTCTGTTGAGGGTCATCCACACTGACAGGACTTACAGTCACTTACAGTCAGTCAGTCTGGCAGTACACTAACAGGACAACAAAACACAATTGGCTTCATTATTTCAAGACTGCTTCTCTCGTTATCTAGATTAAGTGATAAAATTTAAAAAAAAAATCAGAGGGGGTCTCCCCCACGTGAGATTATACAAGATTCGGCTAGACCCCCTCCCCCCTTGAACACTTTACGAATTTAATTGACGGCCCCAAACCTCATGCAATATTTTTATACTTATACATGTGAATAAGTGCATAGGTGTTATTTGTACTGTTTTTGGTCGAACACTTAATCATATCAATCATAAAAATTTATTTACTGTTTGTAGACATACAAAAAATGGATGAAAGGTAATGTTTAACACAGTAAAGTTTAAACAACTGTAGCGCTGGTATTCTGGATGCATGCAGCGCATGAGTAGCAGAATTTAAACACATGTTTGAGAATGGGGGTTGAATGGGATAGCACAGAGATGATCCAGATATCACATTATTAAAATGTATTTCTGACATATGAACAAGTCCGAAAATGAGATAACAAACCTGAGGGAGAACCTAGAGACTATAATTACGATGAAGTGATAAAATAAAATTGTCTCAACTTGGTGAATCTAACCGAATCATGGAATAACAACATTGATATAAATACTAGTAAAATAAATAGTTTAATAAATAAAACAACACGCTTTTGAAGATAACTGAACTAAAAACTAGAAAATAATCACACTAATATTATAAATGTGTTTGCATATTTGTTTGTTTGTTACTCAATCACGTCGTAACGGCGGAACCGATTTCGATGAAATTTCGTATATACGTAAATGATAACCTGGATTACCATGGGATAAAAATTGGGTGTCAAGTTGCAACCGCGAGTTTAGCTTTATTTCTAGGTTACCTACACATTTAGGAGTGTAACGCGTACGAAGTTAAATTTATTGAAAACTAGCTGTTGCCCAACAGCTAGTTTTCACATGCACTGTTCACATTCACATTCACGGGACTGAGCATATTTTGACGTTATAAAGAGTTGTCGTTAACTGGAGAGAAGTAAAATCTGTGTGTGTCACAGTGATTTTCTCTTACTAGCCAGGTTTACAATTTGAAAGTTTGTGAGCTACTAAGAATATGACAACGTATAGACAAAATCCATCACTTCTACTAACAACAATCTGCAGCTACACGTGCAAGCAATCCTATTTTGTA
Source organism: Philereme vetulata (assembly GCA_918857605.2). Taxonomy (NCBI): domain Eukaryota; kingdom Metazoa; phylum Arthropoda; class Insecta; order Lepidoptera; family Geometridae; genus Philereme; species Philereme vetulata. Next base: position 978,006 of record OU975460.1, on the reverse strand, counting down.
AACAAATGAACGGATTTCTTAGAAAGTTTGGTGTGTATCATGCCGACAGTCGAGTTTATTATGGTCTAGGATAATAAAACGACAAAAGGATATATACAGCTGCGCAGTTTTTACTAATTTGGCAACTTAAAAGGAACTTTTTATTACAAATTGTTGTCGTTATTGAGAGTGGGTGTAATGTTATACAGAGTGTACCATTGTATGCAAGAAGCTAAACCAACCAAAGCCGAATGATTTCGACGCTTTAGAGAGTTTGTCGTTAAAACGAGTGACGTTACATGGAGTTTACACTGTATCTTAAAAAGCACCCCACGTTTTTTTACAATAAAATATTTTTTTTGCAAATCACCCTATTCATAATTTTTTTTTCTAGCCTACATTTTCCCACTGCTGGGCAAAGGCCCAACTCCTTCCACCTATCGCGATCCTTGGCAGATTCCCACCATTCCTTCTGGAATCCGCTGATGTAGTCGCGCCAACGCTTTCGCGGCCGACAATAAAGGAGAACGGGCATCCTGGTCTACAGTCCAATAAAAATGAGCAGCACATTTTCGAATTGGCATACAATAGTACATCAAAATATACTATTGGAACTTTCCCCAAAAGTCTGTCCGTTTTGAGTTACAGCCATGCAAACACCAGCATTTTTTTGTTTTAAAGAACATAAAATAACGGTTTCACGATTACTATATCCATACATAAAGGCTCCTATACAATGCAGTAGCAAGAGCGAGAAGGGAGAAGAGCGATGTAAGGGCCGTGGGGAGAGGGATGCGTACGCGGGGGAGGGGAACGGTTGTGTACGCGCCGCGCCGGACGGCTACAATAATCAGTCGCATCGCATCAAGTGAGTGGCTACGTCACGTCTTGTTACGATAGTGCTGTGTTTGAACTTCTTTCTCTGTTTTTACTGACCCTGGCTTGCTTTTGGACCCTGTTTCTTTCCCTAATGTGTTAACTTTGGCTCGACTTATTGACTTTTGAACTGCCTACCGATAATGGAAGTTTTTCGAAACTGTGTGATGTGTCGTCGAGGACTTTACCGCGGACGGTACCAGCTGCATATCTTGGCTGATAACCTGCAAAGGGAACGACCAGAATTCGCCGCGTTTATACAACAACATGCTGTGTTGGAGGTTAGTTACCTTTTATTTTTATTATATTGAGTAGTTAGGCATAGGATTTATTTATTTTAAGTATTAATTGTTATTATTTTCAGGTGGTGTTCGACAGTACTCGAAGCTTGTGTCACCGATGTTGGCTGAGGACTGAGCGTGATCATAGACCTGCACAGCAAGCGGCGCGAGCGCCTGGTACATTGCACTCTCAAGAATACACGAGGGCACCGAACACTTCGGTGCATTGTATTTACAACAACTGTGCTAATATTACCCGTAATCATATACCAAACGCGATAAGAATTAATGTATTTTGTGAGAGCAAGCTTTTTATTCCTGATAGCGCTAGGGTGTGTACAGAACACTTACAAAATAATGAATGGAGCAACCTGCCGCAAATGTGTAATGTGACACATGATTTTAATGACGCTCAGTTTACATCGCTCTGTGACTTGATGAGAATGGCTGCTAACAACCAGCCCAGAATCGACTTCGAAAACAGAGGCACCTTGTCTAATGAAGAGATGCACTAATGGACTGGGCGCACTTACGATCAGTTCGAAGCTATATTAGAACAAACTCCGTCACTAAGTGAACGTTGTAACCAGCCTAGAACTGCATTAGGCATCTATTTAACAAAACTTAGAACTGGAGACTCTGATGAGAGACTGGCAACGTTATTTCATATGTCTCGTCGAAAACTAGAACGTTTTTTGCCTATAGTTCGAGAATGTCTGAGCAACGATTACGTTGTGCTGCATCTAGGTGTGGACCACATTACCAGAAATGATATCCTTCAAAGAAACTTAACAATTCCAAGGGCTTTATTTGGAAACGATGAAAACATCAAAGCCATAATTATATGTGACGGTACATATATATATATTAACAAAAGCTCCAACTTTTTGTTTCAACGGCTGTCATACAGCTTACACAAATATCAAAACTTGTTGAAGCCGTTTTTAATGGTATTCACGGACGGCTATATATTAGATGTCAAAGGGCCATTTGCCGCTACCAGAACCGATGCCCAGATCATGAGTGAAATAATGAATAACGAAGATGAGCCGCTGCATTGGTTACTCGAACGTAATGATGCGTTTATCCTAGACAGAGGATTTAGAGATAGTTTGCAGGATATAGAAGCTTGTGGCTACGAACATCATGTGCCACCAACTAAAGACAGAAGAGAAAATCAACTCACTACAGAACAAGCTAATCAGTCTCGTTTGGTCACCATGTGCCGATGGGTGGTGGAAGTAGTAAATGGGAGATTTAAGCGAGATTTTAAACTTTTGCGTCAAAACTATTTTAATAAAACGTTGCCAAAAATGTTTGTTGACTTCAAAATAGCTGCAGCCATTCTAAACCACTTCCACGCCCCCATCGAAGATAGTTCACACGCAGCAGCCTTTTTGAATTCAATAAGAGCTAAAATACACATACCAAACACATTGCACAATTATGTGGAAGCAAAGAGATTGAATTATAGGAGAGCAGACTTCATGCGAATCGAAGCAAATGAAATAGAAAACTTCCCAAGGCTTAGTGAAGAACAAGTCATACATTTTGCCTTGGGAACTTACCAGTTAAAGCTCGCTCGATCATATTGTAGCGAGCACTTACAAAATGGTCTTTATATAATCGAGACGTATAGAGATAACGCTCTAGAAGACTTGGCACAATATGATATCAACGAAGAGGCTTGGCTATTACGTGGACGTATACAGTCTCGACATGTCCGAGCCAGGAAATATTTTTGTTATATATTAATCAATAATATTAATAACAATATTACACAATATTATTGTACCTGCTTGACAGGGCGACGTACTATAGGTACTTGTGCCCATGTACTGTCAATTATATGGTACGTAGGTTATGCCCGTCATGAAGGGTTCAATGAACCTGCATTGTTCCTTAACAGTATTCTTATCGATGATGATGATGATGATAATGTTTAATAACATATTGTTTTGATTTTTTAAGAAGATGTTGTTTTTATTTGTATTACTACTTACCTAACTTAAATAAAATCATTACATTACACAAAATGTTTTTTTAATTACCACGATATTCAATGTTTGGCACTAAATATTATCAGATTCAATTTTTAGTAGAACTCAGATCGGACAATACTTAGAGAAATGCGACTTTCTACATATGAAAATACATAGAATTACCTTTATATTGACATATGACTCATTTTTATTGCAAGGTAGACCAGCTTCCATACACTTATGCCCGTTCTCCTTTGATTAGATTTTCGTAATACCAAAAATCATGACTGAAAACTTGTTGTACTTTTCTCATTGTGTTGTTATTATGTAACTAGACGATATAATCTATGTTCCTATGACTAGGATACGTAAGATGATGTTGTTTTTAATACGAAACAATTAGGTTGAAAACAGGTCTTTTATGACGTAAAAACATGCAGAATGCAATACGCTTCTATTTCGTTTTAGGTAAGTATTTTGATCTAATATATGGTTGGGAACCTAGATAAATACTGTTCAGATTAAAATAATACCTTATTAAGGTATAATTATGCTCCAATTAGAAATGATCTTGGTAGTACGTATTGTATGGGCGATTGTCCCTCGTGTCCCCTTAAGAATATCCTGGTTCTAGCTAAACACCTGTGGTATTGTACCTACCCCATTAAATACAGGGTTCAACCCCTCTGGGACCCAATTCTACTAAACACCTAATAAGAAAAACGATTATGGAGCCATACCATTATTTAACGATTGTATTGTTGTTCTTATCTTATGCTGCCAAATTTTCAATAGCGTTGTCATAGCAACAGCAGCCATTGAAAAAATTATGTTTTAGTAGAATACCTTATGGTATCATTGGTGGCAATTCTGTGACGATATCATAGGCATAGTGAAGAGATTTTGTCGAATTGGGCCTCTGTTATCCATCTTCACTCAGTGACCAACTCATTCATCTTTCCTTTTAAATCATTTAGTAAACAAAATTCTTGATTATGCTAATGATTTGTGGTTTACTTGTCAAAGATAACTGTGTGAATTTCAAAGTACGGAATAGTAGAGGGCAGTGCAATAATAAATGAGCTAATCACCAGCGAAAGTACCCGCATTACAAAAAAACTACAATTGAAATAACCAGATAAATGTCCATAGAAGTTCAATAATCTCATGCATAATACGACGAATCTTGAATCTTGACGGTCACAACATGATAGCACAAAATTACAAAGTAATATGTATTTAGCTTTGTTTTTATAAGTTTAGTTATCGCACCGGGTCGCAAAGAAAATTCTCAAATCACTGCACATTTAATTTGAAGTGAGTTTTTTAACCAGATTCCCGATAAATTTACTTAAATATACTATTTGTGTTTACCTTAACAGTATTCGCTGAACCGACGTAGTTAAAAAACGTACTGCACAGTGTACTTTAAAGCGTAATTAAATAATTCTATTCATTAAAACTTTACGGACAACCAACAAGTTTACGGCAAAAACTTTCTCAAGGAACACTGACAGAGAGACAGTCCTGCCGCCTGACAGTCAGTGTGACCAGATTAAATTTAACGAAAAAACCGAAGCACCTTAAAAAAAAAATTGAAATATACCAATAAAACTACTGATTTTCAAAACAGGTTTTATTCATTCTTCATCACAATAAATGTCAGAATTATATTAAAACATTATATTCGAAGGATTAAATTTATCACAATCTCCTTCATCCTTTACACCTTGGTTTGTTTTTAAAATTGCTGATACTTTTTTGTTTATAAATCGGTTTCATTGTTCCGTTTTTATTAAATTTATCTGTGAAAATATGCGCTCGCATGCAGCATTCGATACCGGTATACATATTAGAGATTTACTGAAACTAGTTATATTTTTGTATGTGAATCTCTGTTAGAAATTTTCTTAACTTCCAGCCAAAATTGTTCATAATAAAAAGGTGAGCCAGTACTTGAAGATTGTAACAAATTACTTACTTCGCTCTCAAGTTTGAGGGTTCTATATTTTTCGTCAATTAGCTGCATTTGTTCTGGCTGTACTTTGTGTGGGAAAGTTTCTATTACATTTCTTAAGCTGCGAAATTCTTTATTAACGGTGATATGTACTAAATCCGGGAAATTCCCTGAACATCAATGTTCGCGAGATGATCGCTATGGTGTTGCCATAACTTTTTATCCTTAATATACTTAAAAATACTAACTTCCGCCAATATACCTACAAAAATACTGATGCTTGGAAAAGTCGATAAAATATACCAAAAAAGTATTAAAATACTGAGTCTGGTCACACTGCTGACAGTTCCACAGACTAGACTGGTGACAATTTGCCAATGGCAAATGCACAATACGTGCGACGCCACAAAATAAAAAAAAAAGACTGGTGACAGCTAACAGATGGTCAGTCCGTTCGTGTTCGTTCATGACTGGATGACGTTTGACATTGATGATACCTTTTGTACTTTGTAACGAGCTTTTTCTTTGGATTTACAAGTAACTGTAGCCCTATAAAACCCATCAAATCGAATAATGGTCGATTAACGATAGACAACCAAAATCTTCTGAAACGGGATGGGTGGTAAACATATTTTTTATAGTAACATTTGTGATTTATTGACGAACCAATCCTCAACCTTCATCCAACTATTACGCACTTCACGAGGTCAACGCAAGCGCACCATTGGTCAATGGATAAGAGCGAAGTTGGTGGTAAGAGAATGCAGATGTTCTAAAGAGCCAAGTAAGAGTTGAAGTCACGCACAGAAAGTTCCGCAAAGTTTTCCGGAAGTAAAAGTTATGAGCATGGTGTGATTGCCATTTAAACAATTAGCTAACTAGCCCTCAGCTTCGCTTGGATTTTTATCAAAATAAAATAAATAATTTCTATCAAAATAAAACAAAACCTATCAGGGATAAATAGCTTCTTTTCAGTAAAATAATTTTTAGACTTGGATCAGTAGTTCCGGAAGTTACCCCGACATCCAAAGAAACAACTCACGAACTTTACCTCTACATTAATAGGATTATTTAATGTAAATCTACGTTTCATTTGATTAGAATGTCTTTTTATGTCCATGTCACCTATTTTTTAACTTATCAGACACAGTTACATCTTAGACAAAGTTACTTTCGAATATATAATATCAGTGGAGATGGATTTATTTCGTCATTAATTATTAATTATAATAAAAGCGTACTTGGCACAATTCGTATTGCACGTTTTAATTTAGTGAATAATGTCATTGTACATAATTTCAGTAAAATGGGTACCTATTTATCGCGTTTATACCTTTTTTATTTCCTATCCCGACGTTTCGATTGAGTTGCAAGGAATGGGTTTTTACTCGTTACCCATCTCTGGTGCAACTGAGTCCGCCCGCGACCATGGCTGTTGCAACATAGTCGAAACATCGTGATGACAAATAAAAATGGTACATACGCGATTAATACCTATCAGAAATTTTGTGAATAAGTCATAATTGGTCATACACTACAAGTACCACAACCATACAAAAATGTATTGGCGTGATTATTGACAGGTTTAAACTTTTCGATCAAAAAAACAAAGGATATAAATGTATGTATACGCGTGCCGTCGTAATAAGCACAGCGACAAAAGTGGCATATTTTGTGCGATGCTAGAAAGAGATAACTACATGGTAAATACATACTGCTTTTGCACATAACATAATAATAATAAGCTATTCAAACAAATAAGTGACTATACTATACGACCCGAACGAAGGCTTAACCTCCGTTTTATCCATTGGGGTTTGTTTGTACGTATTGATTAACCTACACGCTAAATGCCAGCTATGGCATTGTTGAAATACCTGTAATAATAATGCACTATGTCCCGTGAACGTTAGGAACAAAGAAAAATTTTCATTATTCATATGAATTTTTCATCGACCCAGGTGATAAGAGCACCTTACTCTTATCTAAAAAGTTATTGGCATGTGCCCTGCTGGGACACTACAATGATATTATTGTTAACTTATGACAAATAGTATGGGTTAGGAACTTAATATTTAATGTTGCAACATTATCACTTATTAGCATACTTCTTTTTATCTAAAAAAGTATTGTTTACCTAGAACATACTTACACACTATGTTTGACTAATAAACTGTTTAGTAGGTATCTAATTACATTATTACGTTTTATTGCTTACAGCTGTATAGTTTAGCAAGAATGCTAGTTATAATAATTTGTTTAAAAATGGATAAGATCTTGAGGTTCGTGATAAAACAAATCTTATGTTTATATATAATACATAGTGGTGACGAATAAATAACAAATAAGTTTTTAAAAAGTACCTACTTATCCACTTTCCTATGAGACCACCTACCTAAATTATTGAAGCAAAACTTCTTTACGCACGTTTGACTTGGGGATTATGCTGGTGAATGCGTTACGAAAAGTGCGAACGGAAGTTGAGGGAGAGATTATAAGAAAATGAAGATAGAAAGAGAGAGTTACGTTTCGTATATTTTTAAACGTTAATGTGCGAGTTCGAGTTGCGTCTGTCCAAAATGAACATAGACTTATCAACCTACAGATGAGTGAACAATTTTGTAATTAAACAATTTTATAAATTAACTAGAGGTCGCGTGTTTTTCTGTTTGTAAAAGAGCAATCAAACAGGATATCAAAGTGAAAGAAGCAGCCAAACAGGATATCGAAGAAAAATGCAATCAAAGAGGATATCGAAAATGAGAAATCAATTAAAGAGGTTAATAAAGTAAAAGAATCTATCAAAAAGGATATCAAAATGGAAAAAGAAAACAAAGAGGATAACGAAGTAGAAGAAGCAATCAAGGAGGATATCGAAGTGGAAGAAGCATTCAAAGAGGATATCCAAGTGGAAATAGCAGGCAAAACGGATATCAAAGGGAAAGATGCAATCAAAAAGGATATTCAAGTAGAAAAAGCGATCAAATAGGATACCCAAGTGGATGAAGCAATCAAAGAGGTTATCTAAATGGTCTTCCATTTAGATCAAGCACTCTTGAAGCAATCAAAGACGATATCGAAGTGGAAGAAGCAATCAAAGAAGATACCGAAGTAAAAGAAGAAATCAAAAAGGATACCTACTACTATACTATACTTTTGTTTATTATTATTACTTTTGTTGAGAGGATATCGTAGTGGAAAAAGCAATCAACGAAGATTAAATTTAAAAAAGCAATAAAAGAGGATATCGGAGTGGAAGAAGCATTCAAAGACAATATCGAAGTGGAAGTAGCAATAAAAGAGAATATTCAAGTGGAATACGCAATCAAAGAAGATATCGAATTGGAATTAGCATTCAAAGAGGATACCGAAGTACAAAACACGATCAAAGAAGATACAGAAGTGAAAGAAGAAATCAAAAAGGATACCTATCAAGATCGATGATGACAATAAAAAAACGATTCCACCAAAAATTTGTATTACCACTTTGTAAACTTTACTATGTCTAACTGCTTCCGTTTAGGAGATACAAGCAATTGAAGTTTTTTAAGAAAAATCATAATTTTGTTGAGAGGATATCGTAGTGGAAGAAGCAATCAACGAAGATATCAAAGTGGAAGAATCTATCAAATAAGATATCGAAGTTAACGAAGCATTCGAATAGGATATTAAATTTAAAACAGCAATAAAAGAGGATATCGAAGTGGAAGAAGCAGTCAAAGACGATATCGAAGTGGAAGTAGCAATAAAAGAGAACATTCAAGTGGAATACGCAATCAAAGAAGATATCGAATTGGAATTAGCATTCAAAGAGGATACCGAAGTAGAAAACACGACCAAAGAAGATACCGAAGTGAAAGAAGAAATCTAAAAGGATACCTATCAAGATCGATGATGACAATAAAAAAACGATTCCACCAAAAATTTGTACTACCACTTTGTAAACTTTACTATGTCTAACTGCTTCCGTTTAGGAGATACAAGCAATTAAAGTTTTTTTAAGAAAAATCATAATTTTGTTGAGAGGATATCGTAGTGGAAGAAGCAATCAACGAAGATATCGAATAGGATATTAAATTTAAAAAAGCAATAAAAGAGGATATCGAAGTGGAAGAAGCAGTCAAAGTCGATATCGAAGTGGAAGTAGCAATAAAAGAGAATATCTAATTGGAAGACGCAATCAAAGACGATATCGAATTGGAATAAGCATTCAAAGAGGATACCGAAGTAGAAAACACGATCAAAGAAGATACCGAAGTGAAAGAAGAAATCAAAAAGGATACCTATCAAGATCGATGATGACAATAAAAAAACGATTCCACCAAAAATTTGTACTACCACTTTGTAAACTTTACTATGTCTAACTGCTTCCGTTTAGGTGATACAAGCAATTAAAGTTTTTTTAAGATCCTTAAAATAGATAATTTCTACTTTCATAGGTTTGGTGGAAATTGAAAATGGCACGGCAGAGAGCATAGTCAACGGCATTAAGAGACTATTGTCACTATTGTCACACAGTGATGATGACAGGTATAAACAACGGAGTGCACGCATTATTGAAAAATGCAACTGGCAATAATAATTTGGTGTTAGTTCGCTGCGTGTGTTAGTTCATTACAGTTGGCTGTGTCGCACGCTTCAGAAGAAACTTTACCACGCAATGTGGAATTTCACATACGAGAAACCTACAACTGGTTTAGCCACTCTTCGAACCGCAGACTCCATTACAAAAATATCTATCAAACAATTAACGGTGGCTCCGATCCATTCAGAATCCCACAGAAGAAGCTCTTTGGAAGAAGCTTTAACAAAACACAAAGTTGTAACCGGATGTTTGCTAATTGCGCATAAAATTTATATTTTTACCCAAAATATCCGCGACTTTTTGGTTCCAAAATGCTATCTGGGATACCGATTTGAAAAACAAACACTCAAAATGCAAGAAAAGGGATTACCAACGGAAGAATAAAAATAATGCGGACTCGGTGCATGCAATTAATAGTGTGTTTAATTGAAGAAATAAAAAATAGGCTCCTGAAAAATGTGGTATTAATGAAAAAATTGTGTCGAATCTATTTTAAAAATATTTCTTTCTTATTTCTGGCATATTTGTGGTCATTGCAAAGGCAAAAATAACCACAAATCTGTCACAACTAAAGATAGTGGAAAATTTAGCGATTTTTAAGATGGTGCTACTTTTATTAGTGAATTTCTGGTGGTTTTAGAGGTCGATCGATTCTGGTGGGGAGGTTGATACTTCGTTGGCAACACTGCTGTCGAACGGAGGGAGGGAAGGGAACGGACGGACGGAACCCTAAAAATGGCGTTTGCTTGCTTTGCTTTGCTCGTAGTCATGAAACGGCGCGGTATTGTTTAGTTAGTTAGGCTCTTTATTTCGTTGTTTTTGGAGTAGATTACATACATTTTATTAGAACTTCCACTGTAAACGATTTCTAAAACGATGGTGCACGTTATACATTTTTCTGACTTCCCATAGCAAAATTACGGTATGTAGTGGTGATGGAATCCCTGGAGAACTCAATTGGTCTTGGTCAATCCATGAACGATAGTTTTTCTCTGTATGAACGTTACATGAGAAGTTTTAACATTGGAGACAATAGAGTAGAAAAGAAAGATAACCGAGAACCTATTGAACCAGTGTCTCCAAGCCAATCCTACGATAGCTCCGACAGCCGAGGTAACATTGACCTGTCCACTGCCCAAAGTAACTTTCTAGATAAACACTGCGATCTAGCTGAAACTGAGTGCAATTTACTGAATCAGAACACTTCTGATAACATCGCGGACAAATTGTCTGATTCTGAGTACAATAGGGCCGAGACAGACTATCAAAGTAACTCTCCCGCCGCGGAATCTCTCCTCGATAACTCTTCTACAGCGGAGCATAGTCATTTGACGGAAAAATCTAACCAAACAGACTTTTTGCACATTTCGTCTGAAGAGACAAAACGGCAAAGTTTCAAACCACCTTTGTTTCTAACCTCAACTATGGAGAATAGCAATAATGCTGTTGACAGCGTTCCGATGTTCCGAGACGTGAGACATGCTGAAAGTGTCTTCAAACTTCCCAACATAGAGCTGACTTTCAATGGCACAATCAAACATGTGCAGAAACTGACACCGATAGTGGACCCTGTCTCCGTTCTGAGTTCACAAAACCTAGTGAATTTAGAAGGAAAAACTGAGGATCAATCTTCAGAACATACTGAGAGCAGTCTCAATGTTGAATCTAATGCTGACAACAGCTCTGATCAGAAACCTAGTGATGGATCTGATGAAACAAGTGTAGATGTTGAGACTTTAGAAAAGTCTGAGATCACAGGAGACTCACAATATGAGGAGAGTAAACTCAAGAATGAGTTTCCAGTAAATGATGATGAGAGTTCCACTAAATGGAATCTTGAGCACAGTCACTCATCATTTGAAGCTTCATTTGACAGTGGAGTGAGGTCCCCTGACATGTTTTCTGATGAAGATGCTGATGATGAAAATGATGCTGAGCCAATTGAGGAACCGGAGCCATTTTGGAACTTTCTTAGTGGTTGTGAATCTTTTGATAAAAGAAGAGTCAAGAAGCTTGAGGTAAGCAATTCTATTTATAATTTTTTATGCCTTCTAACAGTCATCATATCAGCCATAGGAAGTCCACTACTGAACATAGGCCTCCCCTATAGAGTTCCAGAGCAACCAATCTTGTGGGGACAGCACCCAAGGGCTCCCAGCAACCTTACGTTTTAATAGTAGGTAAAATGATATTGTTAACTGGCTTTCGGCAATACATGCCTAGTCCTAGTGTGGGAGGGACCACATTCCATTTTACTTTGTAGGTTTTTTTTTCTAGTAATCTTATTTTTGTTGTATTTATTAATTATCTGTATGTATAGATATTTAAAAAGAAAACTTTGTACCCCCTTTTTAATAATATTAAATCATTTAATTCAGGCAATAATAAACTAGTTACATGATAGTAATTACCTTATTTTACGGCCCATAAAGATATAGGTATATATGATATAAGTGTAGCCTAAAATACCTATTATAATAAAAACTTATATTTATTTACTACATAAACACTGTTTTAAGTTGGCATGGAGCTGACATCGTCGTCAAACGATGCAAAACTCCTTAAAAATATATGCAGGGGCAAATGACGAATATTGTCAAGTCAATATTACATTTTATTTAGAGAAGTTTAATATTTGTTTATAATGTTATGTTTTCTATTCCAATAGGCAAACCTTCAAGGCATCTTACCACCCCCCTCAGTGACCACCATCAAAACAGATGTCACAGAAATGCTAAAGAAATACTACAAATTCTTACCACTTTTCAATGAAACTGCAAAACTGAATGTGTCTGAAGAAGCTAACTCTACTACACCAACTAAAAGGGTATCTTTCATTGAGATACCTCAAATGCAAGAAACTTCTAGAAATGCTGAAGATGCAGTTTCAAAAACTGGTGTACTTGATACATCAAAAACCGGCTCGAACTCGGAATCTTCAGTTTCAAATTTGAATAACTCAGACTTAGATACAAGTGCAAATGATAAGGTGGTTGATCTGAAGATGTGCCCTGAGATTGAAGCAGTGGAAACAAGTTGGCCAAATTTATTAAAATGCAGGCACCATGATATTTAGTGAGTACTACTTTACAATCCCATTACTATAATTATGTTTTCCTGTGATTTAAGACTAACTAAGCGAAGAGGTATAGGGCAACTTTACTCCATCTAAAAATCTTTTTTGGAGACTTTTTTATTATTCAAGTCTTTTGTAGAATAGGTATTTTGGGTAAAAAGTAACAAGGCTGAGGAAAAAGTTTCTACAATCCTGTGTCATTCAATTACCTAATAGTTTAATCATTTGTGTTTTTAGGCGTGCATTTTATTTATCAGATTATTATCATGAAATAAAACAACTTTATCTTATGATGACATTACAAAGAGGCTCAAATTATAGTCACATGCAAATTATAGTCACATGCAAATTATAGTCCCATGCAAATTATAGTCACATGCAAATTATAGTCACATGCAAATTATAGTCACATGCAAATTATAGTCACAAGCAATTTGATCCTTGATTTTATTTGTTTATTATCTGACACAAAAAGCTGGTTGCACAGTAATTCGACAATGAGGTTTGTCCAGACACCAGGTTCTCAATAACGTGGGTTCTGGTTAAAAGTATGTTAATCTTAAAAATAGGCATTCATTACAATATTCGATGGTGTTATCTCATGCATGCACGTGATTAACAACAAACCTGTCAGGTGAGGTGAACGAGTCGAAGCAGAACAAAAGCCAATGCGGTAGTGAGTTACACAGCTACTACTATGCGAGTGTGTGTGCGCTTGCACTATAAGGGTTGCTCCATTTTATGATAGGCTTTTAAAGTATTTGGTAAATGTCGTTTTAATTATGTATTTAATATTTTTTAGAGTGAGTTTATGTTCAATTTCAATTGGCAATTTATTAATAAGATGGGGGATTGAATACTGTGATGTTGTTTTACCATAATCATTGTTAAATTTGGGTTTTGTTAATATTTTGTAAGTAATGCTTCTAGTTTTAATCGAATGACCTATAGGAATTTGAATTTCTATATGAAAGAATTGTGCTAGAAGTAAGTTAAATTCAACTTTTTGCTGTTTAAGCATAACTCTGCAGTATTTGAAAAATCCCATGGGGTTGCTCGTAATTATACTGTGATTCTACTGTGTAATGCAAATACTAAAAATGCTCCTGCAGTTTAAATTTCCATGGGAATGTTCTTCTACAGTTTTGGTTCCCACAATTCTTTCTTATTTCTTACAAGCTTTCAACCGAATATCACTGAATAAATGTTCAGTGTTCAAAAACATAATAGCCATCTCTAATAAAAGATTATAATTTACCCATTTCTGAGTAGCTTTAGGTAGTAGGATATTTTTATTTTTATATTTATATCATTGTATATATTTTTTGTATGTTGTGAAACAAATAACTAATAAGAAATAATAATGATTATACTAAAACTCAGCTACATTAAGTGTAGCACAGAGAGTCATGGAGCGTCCCATGCTCGGCATCACACTCTTATCGAGTACCCAATACCGAAATTCGCAAGCAGACTAAAGTACAAGACGTCAGCAAGCGAATATTGGGGCTCAAGTGGAGTTGGGCAGGACACTTGGCCAGACGTAGTTACGACAGGTAGACTAAGGCACTAACAGAGGGGAGGCCGAGAACTGGGCATCGAAATAGGGAACGTCCACCAGCGAGATGGGTCGACGACATCAATAATACGTCGTGGTCGTACGTGGTTCAGACTGGCACAGGATCGGGAAGAATAGTAGAAACAAAGAGAGGCCTATGTCCAGCAGTGGTCGACACGGGCTGATAATGATGATGATATTAATTCCCATGTGGACATCCTCAGATCTCTTTACTCAATATGCAGATCTGTGACATGGTCAAACATCCTATCATGTGATAGGATTGTAAACATATCCCAGTTTATTTGAATATTTTATATATATATTTATTTTTATTTATTTGAGACAACAAACAATTATGCCTAAATATTACTAGACATCATTATTACAAGATGTCTTACTACAGGCATAACCAGCACCATTCTCCACAGATTACGTTACACAGATGGTGGGCATGAGTGTATACAATATTAAATACATTCAAAAAATATAAATATATAGATGAACCTATATTATACAGGCAAGCAAGTGCCTAGGTACCTACGTACCTACACAATACAGGTTCATATTTGCTAATGAGTAACATAGTCGCTTTAAATTGAAATTAGACAATAAGGCAGGGTTGTCTGTCTGATTGATTGTTTTCTTAAACAAGGGCGGGTGAGTTTGCAAAAAATTCAATTTCCAAGAAATGATCGTTGTATAAGTTAGGAATTGTATTGAGTGGCGCTCGCTCACCTGCTTTCGTATTACAATTGGTAAGTGCGAATAGATAACGCTTGCGGATCTCTCGGTTGTAATACGAATGTATATTTGGTTAACAAGCTTATAACTGTTACAAAGTTTTTAAATATTAATTGATGTAATGATACATGCCTTCGAATGTTTAGTTCTAGTTGTAGGGACATGCCGGTTTCCTTGTGATGTTTTCCTTCACCGTTCCGATTACGTCTAAATGACTAAACGGCTGGATTGTGATGAAATTTGGTAGATTATGACCGGGATTGAGAAATAGGCTACTGTTTACCCGACTGCGCCATAGGAGGGTAATGTTTTTATTGTTAAACAACGCGTGTGAAGCTAGTGGGTCAGCTCATTTAAAATTGTATTTTTTCAGCTATAATCTGACAAAGTTTTCTGAGAGGTTTGAGCTCCTTGCGCGCAAGTACGGAGAGAGATATGTCGGCGCCGAGACAGAAACTAGTGTTAACATCCATTCGGGCGGGTTCCAGTCTCCAAGCAGTGCTTACAAACGGAAAGCGCTACGACTTCAGTAAGTAAAGTAAAAATATTTTTATTTTCACAAAAATACATGAGAGGATAAGTTGGTATTAGCAGGGGCGTAGCTACCGCCGTATTTGCCGTATCAATTATACGGGGCCCCCGGGCCACGGGGGCCCCCAAAGTGTGTAAGGAAAAAGAATAAAAACTTTCTAATTTATTTTATTTTACAAATGACAAAATTCTATAAAGCAATTCCTTTTTTTCCCGCCTTAAGCGTGCGTTCAAAAGTTGGCAACACTACATCGTTATGGCGGGCTGCGGGACTTCCCCGTTTTACTTACTTCATCTTCAACTCAGCGGGGAATCCCCGGGAATCCTTCATCGATATCGCGATGTACGTGTACGTTGTTGTACTTTGCATTGGATGTTAAACCACGGAGTGCAGTGCACTGTTTATTTACGCGCTTTATATAAATGTGCATTACATTGTAATTCAGTACAAACAATATTGTTCTTCTGGTTTAGCAGTATTAGTAACGATTTGTAAAAGAAATGAGTGAAAGGAAAAGAGATTATCCCAGCGGCGCTGAGAAAAGAAAAATTAAACAGAAAAGGGACGAGGTTATAAAAAAGTGCCCAAAATTCCTTCATTTTTTCAGAGACAAGATACTGTGAGTGATTTAGATTGGAAAGGTAAGTACTACACTACTACCCAACCCATTTATTAGGGGCCCGTAGTAATAAACAAGGAAATCTTTTAATTTCGGTCTGTCCATCTGTCCGTCACAAAAAGTTGTCTCCCCCCTCGATTTTCACAATTATACTGTTTTTAGGGTTCCGTGCCTTGATTAAAAAAAACAAAATTCTAACTTATCTATAGGATCGATTTGTTTTGTTGTTTGTTTATCAGTCCGTATCGTATCGTTAGTTGCGTGTTGAGAACTTCAGATGTGCAGACTCGCTTTCGGGTTCTCGTTTTATATGGCCACTACACTACGCGCTGCGTTTAAATAGCACGCAGGTGTATAGTAATGCACGGACGGGCTGCAGGTGATTTTGTATCTACTAATAGTTACGAGCACAATCCCCGTAGAATCTGTGTGCGTCTGAACTGAACACTCTCTAACTGTGACCCTTAGTAACGTTATTTATTTATATATAACTCTTTTTAGTTTAGTATCAAAGCATTCGTATTTATTTTTTAACAATTACTCGTTTATTTTTAGATTCTTCTGAAGCATGTTCTTCGTCACATATCCATCCGGAAATAGAAGAAAGCCAAGCACATACTTTATCGGATGTCCATCAAGAAATCGAGGAACCCCAAGTCAACGATTCTGATATATCTGCAGATAATGCAGATTGTAATATAATTTCATCAGATAGAGGAAATTTTGGTGACAATTTAACTGAATGCGAACGAAAAATAATTTTTAAATTGGGTCCATTTAAACCACAAGGACCATTTCCAAAAGTTTCAGAAAATAACCGACCTTTTTCAGCTTATTATTATTCATATTTCAATCAGGCAGGCATAAAAATTATAAGACCATGGTTATGTTATTCTAACGTTTTAAACAAACCGTACTGTCACTTCTGTTGGTTATTAGCAGATCGTCAAAACAAATCGTACTCCTCTGCTTGGGTTAACGGTGTTTCGGTTAGAAGCAATTTCACACAAACTATTCTTGACCATGAAAAGTCACAGCAGCATATTAGTGCCTCACTCTCTTATAATAATTGGTTGCAAGGAAATACCATCGATACTCTATTGAAAAGTGAAATCGATAGTAAAATTACATTCTGGAGAGATGTACTGCATCGTATAATTAATGTTATAATTACTTTAGTATCTTGTAATCTACCTTTGAGGGGGCATGATTCTGATTCTGGCAATTTTATGGCAATTTCACGTCTGCTATCTAACTATGATGCAACTTTAAAAGAACTTTTTCTAAAACCGAAAGGTGAAATAAATTATTTAAGCCCTACGATTCAAAACGAAATTATTAGTTTGCTTGGTACTAACGTTAGGAACAGTATTATCTCAGAAATTAAAAAAGCTCCATTTCTGACAATAATTCTGGATACAACACAAGACTTGTCAAAAATTGACCAACTATCTGTAGTTTTTCGATATATCTCGGTTACAGAAAATGATGATAATGTGCCTAAAGAAATAAAAATCTGTGAGTCCTTTTTAGGATTCATAGCAGTAACCGATTGCAGTGCTGCAGGTCTGAAAACTGTCATTTTAAATTTGACTAAAGAATATGGAATTGATTTGACTAAATGTAGAGGACAGGGATACGATGGAGCAAATGTTATGTCGGGTGTGTATGGAGGATTACAAACCCTAATAAAAGAGCATGCTCCAAATGCCGATTATGTTCATTGTGCTGCGCACGCTTTAAACTTGGTTTTGAACGATGCTGCGAGACATGTTCGTGAAGTATCGACTTTTTTCGATAATTTAGAAAAAATATATACTTTTTTTGGCAATAGTATAAAACGCTGGGCTATGCTAAGTGACGATTCATCTGAAAAATATTTGATTACCCTTAAAAAGGTATGTCCTACCAGATGGTCTTCTAGGAACGACGCTTTATTAGCAGTAAAGAAAAATTTTTTACTAATCATGAAAACTTTGTACCAACTAAATTTAATTTCAAATAAAAAAGATGAACGTGAAGAATGTAAAAGTATAATTAATATTTTAGAGAGTTTTGATTTCTTAGTGCTCGTTACATTTTTTTCTTCACTATTTGAAATTATTAATCCTGTTTCTAAAGCTCTACAGCATGAAAATAATGACTTACAGAAATCTAGTATTTTATTAAGTAATCTTTTAAATAGACTGTGCCAATTAAGAAATCAGAATTCATTTAATAGTTTGCTAAATGAATCCAAAGATTTAGCAAAAAAGTGGGGGGTAACAACTGTTTTTAAAAACAGTAGGCGAAAGATAACGAAGCGTTTTTTTGATGAGTTATCACAAGATGAGAGAATTTCCGACCCGGAATCCTATTTCAAAGTCAATGTATACTATTGCTGTTTAGATATATTAATTTCTCAAACTAAAGAAAGATTTCAGAGCCTTTGCAACCTGAGTAGTATATTCGAAATATTACAACCGGAGAAACTCCTATCTTCTTCAAGCGAAGAGATATTAAACGCTTCCGGAAAACTGTCTGCTAAATACAGTAAAGACATCTCACTTAATCTTTGTGACCAATTAAAGGCTCTAAAAACATGCTTAAATTCTGAAATTAAAAAAATTTATTCCATTAAAGAACTCATTGAATTATTGCTAGTAAAATTCAATAGTCTTGCATCCAGTTTTCCCGAGGTAATCACAGCATGCTTTTTATTCTTGACCCTTCCAGTTACAACCGCAACGGCAGAAAGAAGTTTTTCAAAATTAAAACTAATAAAAAATTACTTAAGAACTTCGATGGGACAAGAACGGCTGTCAGACATCTCACTATTGTCCATAGAGGCAGAAACTTTAGAAAAACTAAAATCATCATCAGCCATAAATGATTTAATAAATCAGTTTGCCGATAAAAAGGCAAGGAGAGTGAATATTTAAAATTCGATTTTTATTTGTAAAATGGGTAAATTATGTGATAAATAAATATTACTTCTCACAATATTTTTTTTCTTTTGTGAAAAATCTTTACCTCCAAAATAAAAATAAATAAGGGCCTCCAAAAAAATTTTTATACGGGGCCCCGACAAGGCACGCTACGCCACTGGGTATTAGGTTATGATCAGACATAGTGGTCGCAGGAAGCCTCGTTCGTCATCATCACTACAGAATAATGTAGCTCTCGAATGTGTTACCTTATTCCAGGAGTCGACATCACACTAATATTATAAATGCGAAAGTTTGGATGTCTGTTTATTTATTTGTTTGTTACTCAATCACGTTTTAACGGCTGAACCGATTTCGATGAAATTTAGTTTGTACGTAGATTATAACTTCGATTAACACATAGGCTACTTTTTATTCCATAAATCAGGTCCCATGGGTAAAAATGGGGTGTCAAGTCAAGTTGGAACAGCGAGTTTAGCTTTATTACTAGGTTACCTACACATTTAGTAGTGTAACGCGTACGAAAGTCGCGGGCAACAGCTAGTATGTTATATAGACAAAACACTCAACACTGTCTATAATTTTACATTGAGTATGCATGTACAAGGATGGAATGAAAAGGTTCATCAATTTTCAAATTGATTCGTTCAACGTATCGCGGGTACATATTACCTTTTGAAACTTTGTTACAGAATAGACTGAGTTAGAGAAAATAATGTTTAACCGTTCGTTAATAAAGTTCAAAATTATTCAGTTTAAAGTTGTTTGACTATTTATCTTGTCAAAAAGAATTAATTGATTCTTGCATTACTCTTGCATGGTGGCAAGCGAAAACCGATTCGAAGGTGACGAACCTTTTCATTCCGTCACTTGTATATAATGAATGAAGCATGAACATTCAGGTAAGTTTTAATATGCCTTCTTATGACACCTCGGCCAATCTTCCGTTAAGGTTGTCTGGAAGAGATTGCTTTGTTAAGCGATAAGATCGCCCATTATGCGTACACTTAATTGTTTTCTTGTTATTTTTGTATCTGTTGTGTCTAGCTTGTAAGGTATTATAAAAAAATTTCATTAATTCATTCATGCCATGTCTGTAATAATCCTATTACGTACACGAATGAAGCGACAAGCTTGGTAGAATCCTGCCCTGTGAACTATTTTGAGAAAGTATCTCATCGGGCAGAATGATTTCAAATTGAGTTTTGTTTTATTCAGGTAACCAATACAAATTTTGTGTACAGCTGTGTAGAAAATTTGGTTTAGGTTAGAGTGGGGTAAAGCACAATTCACCTCAATTTGGTATTCCCCTTACCCTAGAATTAAATAAATTTTACTTAGAAAACTTTCGTGATTGATTTCAATAATTATTATAAATACGGGATTTATCACGTACCGTCTTATCGGTGTTTCGACCGAGAATGTTTCGGTTCAATTCGTGAACCTTCATCAGGATGAGTGCGATCCGCTCCGAATAACGTCGTCGTGAGTGCGAGGCGAGACGTTATTCGGAGCGGATCGCACTCACGCTGATGAAGGTTCACGAATTGAACCGAAACATTGTCGGTCGAAACACCGATAAGACGGTACGTGATAAATCCCGTATTTATAATAATAATTAAATAAATGTTTGTAGAGGATGCAATCTTACCAAAGTCCAAAACATGAAATGTTGACTTCTGGACCCTGATTTTCGTCCATTTGTATTATGTTATTTTGACACTCCTCCGATATTTATGTTTTAAACTTGTATAGGTACCAAGCCGTACCATCTGTTCTATTGCAGTTGCAATTCTAACAGTATTGTTCTGTTTTCAGACTAGCTCAGGCCAAGTCTCCGGGGCGAAGATTGTCGCACTTGGCTCGGCGTCGGCAAGCGTTCTGCAGTGCGGCCACCATCAACGAGAAAGCACACGCATCCAACTCCAAGATGGTCCTCATCGATAAGAAGTAATTATCAACACTTGATCCATTGTGTTACTTTCAACAAGTCATTAATTAGTTGGTTAGATAAATGTAGAGGCTTGTACAG
Source organism: Philereme vetulata (assembly GCA_918857605.2). Taxonomy (NCBI): domain Eukaryota; kingdom Metazoa; phylum Arthropoda; class Insecta; order Lepidoptera; family Geometridae; genus Philereme; species Philereme vetulata. The sequence goes on along the minus strand of OU975460.1, from coordinate 956,858 downwards.
GGTAGGGGACGCATCGTCAATACCTCGGGTTGCCGGTTGCCGGTGACCGCTTACCATCAGGTGGGCCGTAAGCCTCTATAACAAAATAATTGAAACTTAAGCTAACTTGTAAAAACTACATTCATAATTATATCAGTTATAAGATATCTACCGCTGAGCATAAGTCTCTCCCCCATAGATTTGCAAAGTGATTGATCTTGTACGGGCTGCACCCAATGGCTCCCAGCAGCCCTTATCAGGTCGCCTTTCTAATCCACCAAAGTCACTGCTGTAGCCTCAAATATTAGCAAGCTGAAGTAGTGGATATTTTGAAAACAAATGAGTGGTTGATATAATTTAGTTCATATTTAAAACTGGATAATATTCTAATCACTTCCTCATTTACGCACTAATCTCATACAAACAATTTTAGTTTCTTCCCACACAGAAAGCTGGTAAACTCGTCAGAGCGGAAAAGTCCCCGGCTACGGCGAACACCCGGAAAAAAAACCCCCAATCGCAGGACACCAGGCAAGAAGACCCCGGCCAAAACCCCTAAAACACGCAGCGGAGGCTCCAGTAAGAAGAAAGCAATGAGACGACTTCTAATGGACTCTGAAAGCCTGACGCGCTCCCAACCTTCACGAGAAACGCTAAAACGAGCTCTATTCGTAAGCCCAGAGAATAGAAAATCCGTGCCGCCCGCCCCTAGCACGTCGGTTCCTCTGAACGCGATGAAAACTAAACGAGCACTTTTTAACTCGCCAGAAAGAGCTGACACGAAGAGCTTAGACGGAACTCAAAGCGATCAGTTTTTGAAGCGGAAACGCAACTCGTTTGACGAGATTCCAGAGACTAATAGGAGTAAGATAGCAAAGAGTTTGTCGTTTGGAGGGGAACTGAGAGGTGGGTCGCAGCCGATATTGTTAAGTCGACGGGCGTCGGAAGTCTTTACGAATAACAAGTCTTCAGAGCTGAATGATCAACATAAGAAGGTAAGACGGTATTAATATATCAATAAAGTTGTGTTTGGATTAAAATTGCTTCACAAAGTATAAAAGTAAAATTATGTTAATTCACAGCAGATATAACAAAATTATGTTATATCCACATTAACGTCAATTATTCCCATTTAGGTTGGACATGTAAATAATATACGGATTCAATTATTATTTATTAAATTTTTTTCTGAAAAAAAAAAGGAATTACCTATTCCCTAGCCTTTATAATTTTGTACAATTAAGTTGTCAAAACGATTTGGGTTGAAAGCAAATATTATTACCGACTACTAAATTTTATTAGTATTCCATTATTCTTTATTATTGTACCTTACAAGCTAGATACAAAAAAATGTATAACTCATCGCAAAAAAGCGATGTCTTCCAGACAACCTTCGAATGAATGAATGATAAATTCTATTTTGCACAAAATAAAAAAATAATCTGTACATAGGCGAACTTAATGCTAGATAGCATTCTCTTCCAGTTAACCTTTGTGTAATGCTGACAAACAGTTATTGTAGGTAGTGCATATTTGCGTTACCTTTGAATAGAGAAAGGATTGTATCAATAGATTATAATGTGTAATGTATAACTTTCAGAAAATCCTGTGGGCGGTATCAGAGGCGCTCCGAGTGCACGGCTGGCGCATGTCATCGCCGGGCTTCCGCGAGAAGGCGTCCAGCCTGGCGCGCCTCACGCGCCGCCTGCTGACGCTGTCGCCGCACGCCGCCACTCGCGCCGCGCCCCACGCCTCCACCTCCGAGATCATGCTCAAGTAACAACACAACCTTATATCTTAGCATTTAAGTTTAAAGAAATAAATATTATGACATTCCCTTGTCAATACATCTATGAAAATCTGATGTATGTTCACAAAAATATTTATTTGTTTAAGAAAAATAGCGATAATCTTAATTTTAATACTAGAAATAAAGATAAACTCGCTGTTGCCCCTTGTAGACTCCATAAAGTTAGTAAATCGTTTAAAGGGCAAGGTGTTCGCTTTTATAACAATCTCCCAAGTGATGTACAAAAATAGACAATTAACAAATTTAAAAACGTAATTAAACAAAATCTGTTGAAAAAAGCCTAATATAAAATATCGGATTATTTATATGATAGAGAAGCTTCGGATTGAAATTGATCCAACTCGTTCGAAAATGTTACAATTTAGACGTAAGTAATTTATTCCCTGTATTGTTATGTATTCTAAAAGGATCATTAAAAAGAACAACCAGCCTTGTTTCTTGCCTCTCGTTCCTGGCTTGGTCGCGAAGGAACAGGCAGTAAAATTGACGTTTCAAAGTGATCCTTGTGATTTTAATGAAAAAAATATTTTGACTTTGAGCGTTCCATACTCTAACTACATTCGTTTTCAAATATCTATTCACATATGACAGGTCCATAGAACGTAAAATATTATATAAATACATCGTGTGACGTCACACCAAAAGTTGAATAAGTTGAATATTTCTATTTAGCAGTTAAAACATTAAGCAAACTTACAAGAAAAACTACTAAAATAAACTGTGTCACAGGTGACTAGCTATTTGAAAAAGACTGTAGGAACCTTGACGCTACTTTCCACTGCCGGACCCAACTGCTAATGGCTACGAAGCTGTTCACATTTACCCAGATAGCGAGCACCGGCATTTGCCAGACGTTTTGTCACTGAGCCGGCAAAACGCCAGAGGTCAATTCCCTTTACTTAAAATAGTAAAATTCTAGTATCGATCTAGTCACGTTGTTATTATTTTTTTTTTTTTTATCTATTTTTTAAGGAACTTGTGTCGTTCTCTACGACGATGTCAGTTCCATAATTGTCTACATTATTATACAATTACAAAGCATCCTCCCTCAGCAGGTCGTATGTGGACCGGTAGAGCATGTTAGCCGAGTCAGATGTTTGTTCAGCTAACACACTCTGAAACAGGCCCACATCGATCTGGTTCACTTTCAGCGCTCTGTATAACTCCTCTCTCATAGATTGACTCCGAACACACTCTGTTAAAAGGTGGTATACAGTCTCGTTATGTTAAATGTCCTAAACCAGTGATGGGCAAAGTACGGCCCGCGGGCCAGCTCCGGCCCGCCGACGATCCTTCGACATTAATAAACTACTCAAAACAAAATAGGGCCCACCCAATAAAATATGATTTAAATTAAAACAAAAAAAATACGTATAATTTATTTCAAGTTTAATATTAGAAATAGGTTAACACATTCAGAATCATTAAAAAAACATTACAGTGCCTTATTTTTGCCAAAAAAATCGTCAAGAAATGCACGTTTTACACATTAACTTAAAATTACACGGTTTTCCAAAACAACACGTTGAAGACACGAGCACATTTTTTTTTAAACATGTTCTTAGGGTTGCTTCAATGCCTTATGTTTAGTAACGCGTAGGTCCTCCCCTATTGCGCAAACACTCTCTGAGTCGGTTCGGAACACTCTCTATAAGGTGGATGACGTTTTCATCTGGAATTTGCTCCCAACGCACTTTTAAAGCAGTTATCAACTCCTGTCGGCTATGAATTTCTGTGTGGTTGTCTTTAAGGCTTCTTTTCAACTGGTCCCAGATATGCTCGATCGGATTCAGGTCCGGACTCATGGCAGGCCAGGGTAGAACTGCGATACCAGCTTCGGAGATTGCACTTTGGGTCACTCTGGCAAGCACACATGCAAGACAACGCTCGCCCTCATACGAGGGCGAGGGTTGTCTTGCATCAGAATAAAGTTAGGGCCTACTCGCTGTGAATATGGGCTCACATGAGGTCGGATGACATGCTGAACATAGCTGGCGGCCGTTACATTGCCCTCAAATCACTAGCTCGGTTTTGCCCATTATGCTAATCCCACCCCATACCATAATACTGGATCCACCAAAGCGGTCAGTTTCACGAATACATGGTTCTGTAAAACGTTCTCCAGGTCGTCGCCAAACTCGTACGCGTCTGTCATCATTAAAAAACTTTACTTTAGATTCATCTGTAAAAAGCACTGTCCTCCAATTATTCATGGTCCATTCGAGGTGATCACGTGCAAACCTTAATCGCGCTGCACGGTGGGCTCTGGTCAATTTGAGCCAAACAACTGGCATTCTGGAGTGTTGTTGGTCTTCATGAAGTCTGTTGCGAAGAGTTTGGTCACTCACTCGCGTTCCAGTGGCGTCACGTAAGCGGTTTCTCAATATGCGTGCAGTTACAGTTCGCTCGCGACGTGCAGAGAGTCGGATGTATCGGTCTTCTTGGGAGGTTGTCGCTCGGGTTCTACCTAAACCGCGCCTCCTACTCACACTACCTGTCTCTTGAAAGCGTTCCCACACATTTCGAATAGCTCGTCTTGACACACCTAAGCTTGAAGCTACCGATCTTTGCGAATTTCCCTGCTGAAGCAAAACAATGGCTCTAGTCGCGGATTCCGTGTCCATGTGATGTCGAGAACCAGGCATTGTTTATGCAAACAGTAATGTAATCGATAATTAAAGGTAAGGTTACGATAACTTCTTCGTTAGACACAACAAACCCCACTGAGCAACAATGTCTGGCACTCACAGATTCTGCGGTATATCGTAAGATTTTGTTTCTTGTCTACCCACTTAAGAACTACCCTAAACTTGGCGTTTAAGTGTTAATTTATGATCAATAAATATGCCTACTTAACATTTCCATACATCAGTATGCCAACAACTCGCAAAAAAAATGAGTCGGGCAAAATATCGAAATATTTCAAGTGGGCCCTATTTTGTTTTGAGTAGTTTAGTATATGGCCCGCGATAATAATATTTTGACGGTCCAGTAGTATAAAGTAGATTCTACTTATTACAGTGCTCCCTCACTATAATTCCCAACTCGGGGCTAAAATTCTAAGTATTTATTCTTAGTGAGGAGTCTTCCTATAATCCTATAAATGCATCTTTCCTATAATTCTGGCCCACCTCTAGAATTACTTAAAATTTCTGGCCCCCCATTAAGAAAGTTTGCCCACCACTGTCCTAAACGGTATTCCACGTAACTGCCAATACAATGGTATGAGTTGACTGACATGCGATTATACACTTTATTTATATCAAGCTAATCCCACTAAACGCGAAAGTTTGTATGGATGTACATATGTGTGGATGTTTGTTACTCTTTCACGTCGTAACGGCTGAAATTTGGTATTTATTAACACATCTTTTTGTTGACAAACCACGCGTGCGAATCCGCTGACGGAAGCTAGTATTGTCATATTAATGGAGCTGAATCCAAAAATATATTTATTTCTTATTCCAATCTCATTTAGGTCAACTTTCGTTGTGTTTTTAAAATCGTATTACGGCGCCCTGGACATTTCACACAGCGCTATCTAACCCCAAACTAAGCTTGTACTATGGAAACCAGACATCTGATAGAATACTTAAGAAATCTGTTTATATACCCAAATTTCATCAAAATCGGTCGAGCCGTTTACTCGCGAAAAGGTAACAAACAGACAGGGCAGAATTACTTTCGAATTTATAATATTAGTAAATATATATTATTTAAATAATTATAGTTAGTATAATATTTGTAATTTTTTTTCCAGGTTGGCCCGTAAATACGTGTTCGCGATCATACAAGGACGCACGGTGGAGGAGTGCTTCGAAGAAGAGCAGACGAAACTCGCCAACGAAACTACCACCAAAGTCACCGGCTACATATCAGCCCACGCGTACCAACAGATCAAAGCGAAACAAACCGCGACCACATCATTCAGCCAACAAATAAAAGAAAACTCCTGTAGCCAATCCCTCAAACAGGAACCAAAAAGTGGAACCAAAAATGTTCTACAAGACAAGCTGGTCAATATAGATAACTCGAGTAGCAGTAGCGGAATGAGCATGATCGATAAAGTCGGAATTTTCAAGTCTAATTCGTTGCCGTCCTTCGAAGAGGCAGCTAAAATGAGGGCGCGAAGGCAGATTAGTTTTGATAATGTTGACTTCCCTAAAAGGTGAATTGGTAGTAAAATTTCAGACGAATAGTAAAAGATTAATATATTATCTACCCATATTCAACTTATATCGGTATATTTTTAATATCTCGATGTTTTTAGTACAATCATTTAGTCTGAAAAAAGGAGATTACCTGGAAAATTATTGGGTAATTATATAGATTGCGATGTGTTCTTTCAGAATTTCAACGTTGCCAACTCGTATTATTGCTGCTCGCATATTGAAAAAATGGCGCATAATAGCAGTTTTTTGATAATATCTCCTTTCCGACGCATTTAACGATAAAAACACTAATACAAAATTAAGCTAGAAAAAAATTGGTTGTCTGTAAAGTCTGTTTACGGGCGATAATTTTACGTGATAACGAGTGGAAGAGAGATGCGTCACAAACCGAACGCTTAGGCCGATCGTGCCTCTATCGCTTGTTCCGCGCTCTCGTTTGCACGCTCGGCTCGGGTGACACTTTCGTGCGTGCAGCCGGCGTCCATCGATTTATAAGACGTTATCACGTAAAAAAAATCCTATAATTTATTTTACAACATTTTTGTAAAATTAATAGTTTTGGCGTACGAGCGCCGCAAATCTTACTTCAACATGCTCGAAACGCTCAACAATCGCTCGTCCCCAATCATCGTTGCGAGCTCTATATTAAGTTCTGAAATACCGTTTTTCATCGATACCACTGTACATAACATTACGATTGCACAAGTGCGTCTGTTTTTGTATTGCTGTAAACTCTGCTGTCATCTCAGCAGCGCACAAAAAACAATGATCTCTTATTAAGAATATTGGGTGCGTGGATCGCAGTTGTGATTTAGACGGGCCAACACCAGACGATCCATCTTGGATCGGCAATCGCACGATCCAGGATCATGGAGCATGGATCACGGATCGTACTCGTCCGATCCAGCGGCAATTTCTTGCGGACCTGACGGGATGCTCCAATGTGCTCCATTCGATCCATAGTGAATCAAAGTCAGTTGAACTTTGACTCGCTATGGAGTTACACAGCCGTCCACACCGCGCGCTCCAAGAGACTGAAGCGCCTTTGAGCATGGTCAAAACCGACAAGGATCGGATCGCTTGCGGCGAGGAGCGCGCGCTAAATATTTGTAGTTTGGATCGCACGAAACACGCCCACACCTGACGCTCCTGCCGCGTGCGATCGGAGCGCGTTGGATCGTCTGGTATGCACCCAGCTGTTGAGAAGTCGTGATATCGCTTCTTCTAAACAATGATGCAGCGATTTACTTGTCATTATTGTATCATGAACCACTTTCGATCTTAGTCCCTCCAAAAGTTTGTATAGATGAATAATATTTTGCAGAACTCGTACGCCAAAACTATACATTTAACAAAAAAAATTATTAGAACATACATTGTAGAATTTTTTTTCTAGTTTAATTTTGTATTAATGTTTTTATCTTAGGGGAGACCGGAGGGACAATCGCCCCATACAACACGTACTACCAAGATCATTTCTAATTGGATCATATTTCTACCTTAATAAGGTATTATTTTAATTTGAATAGTATTTATCTAGGTTCCCAACCATATATTAGACCGAAATACTTACCTAAAATGAAATAGAAGCGTATCGCATTCTGCATGTTTTTTCGTCATAAAAGACCTGTTTTCAACCTAATTGTTTCGTATTAAAAACAACAACATCTTACGTATCCTAGTCATGGGAACATAGATTATATCGTCTAGTCTATCAGAATAACAACACAATGAGAAAAATACAACAATTTTTCAGTTATCATTATCGGTATTACGGAACATGGTCAAAATCTAATCAAATTTAGAATCGTTCTATTGCTATCACTGTCGCTCTGCGTGGCTAAACTTCGTCACTAAACAGGGATAGCGATATTCAGGCCGAAGTTTTTGGCGCTGCCGAATTGAAGTTGCGCTCAGGGTTCGCCGGCGCGTTAAAATTAGTTGGAAAGGAGATATTATCAAAAAACTGCTGTTAGGTGCTATTTTTCGCGAGCGGCAAAGTTACGAGGTGGCAAAATTGAAATTCGCAAAGAGCACATCGAAATCTATAAAATTAGACATCTTTAAAACTCCCGGAAAACTTTTGAGGTAAAACTACCACATTTGTACTATTTAGAATTAACAAAATTCAGTCTCCGTCTATTAGTAGGCTCTGCTGTTTAAATGCGAGAGATGGAAGCGTAAAGGCTACATCTTCGCCTCATCGTCTTAAGGGCCGGTTTCCACCAAAGCGTAGTGGAGTAACACCAAACGCCACAATATCTATACTAATATTAAAAAGAGGAAAGATTTGTTTGTTTGTATTGAATAGGCTCCGAAACTACTGGACCGATTTAAAAAAATCTTTCACCGTTGGGCCTATGTCACCCGGGGATAGTGTAGCATTATCCCCGGGTGACATAGGCTACTTTTTACCCAACTGGGCAGAATGAGGGTAATGTTTGTATTGAAAAACTACGTATGCGATGCTGCGGATTGGTCAGCTAGTTAATAGTAATATTATATAATTTAATTCAGACAATAATAAAAAAGTTACAAGATGGTAAATAACTTTCTACATGCCTTAGACTAAAATACATTTATTAAAATAAAAACAATATTTATTTACTTGACTACATAAACACTGTAATTTTAGAAGTGAGTTCTCAGCCGTAGGACGTCCACTGCTGGACAAAGGCCTCCCTCATTGATCTCCAGGAACTGCGGTTGGAAGCGGCCTGCATCCAACGCCGACCTGCGGTTCTTACCAAGTCGTCTGCCCATCTTGTAGGTGGACGTCCTACGCTGCGCTTGCCGGTCCGTGGCCTCCATTCGAGAACTTTCCGGCCAAAATTTGTTTGCAGACAACATGTTATCTGTATGGCTGCCAAATATAATCATCATACTTCGTAAGTCTGTATTAGATGCTTCCGGCCTGAACGTATTCAAGGCAAAAACTACAAAAAAAATGCTTGTAGAAAAAGCTTATAGGGAAGGAATTTGATAATGGAATATTTAAAAGACTCTTTTATTATTAATTACTAGCTGACCAATCCGCAGCTTCGCACGCGTAGTTTTTTAATAAAAACATTACCCTCCTTTGCGCAGTTTAGTAAAAAGTAGCCTATGTTACTCAGGGTGAATGTAGCTTTCCAATGGTGAAAGAATTTTTGAAATCGGACCAGTAGTTTTTGAGTTTATTCATTACAAACATACACACAAAAATACAAATCTTTCCTCTTTATAATATTAGTATAGATAACTAACTCGATAATTGTGACATTGGTGGAGATTCTGTTGTTTACACTAACTAAAATTGTGTAAAATACGAACGGTCTTATTTTGTTTACGCTAAAAATCAAATTAGAATGACATAAAATTGAGTATTTCTTACTAAGATGGCGTGGTTTTGGGCTAGTTTTAGTCAGCAGTCAAATTGGTGCTGATTAAGACTAGCTCGCAAACACGACATCTTAGTTCAAAACTACTTAGTTTTAAAAATGTCACTTTAAATGTCATAAGTGCATATTAATTTTACTCATTGTTATTTTAAGCCTTCGACTAAGAAGACCCCGATTCTGTCTTTCTACTTCGCCATTTTGCTGTAGCCAGTATGGCACAGAGTTAAAAAGTGTAATGTTGCACTCCTGACAAAAGGTCTTCGCTTACAAACTGCCGCCCATTATCTGGTTTATGGATAACACTAACTTATGCCCGCGGCTTCACTCGCGTGCTTTGTCAATCAAAAGTAGTCTGTGTGTCAAGGTCATAATCTATCTACGACCTCCGTGGTGCAGTGGGCGAACAGCCGGCTGAGACGCAGGAGGTAGCGGGTCCGATTCCCGCCGCGGAACAAATGTTTTAATGATCTACAGATATTTGTTCCGGGTCTGGTTGTTTCTCTATATATTATAAGAGTGTATTTACAAAAAAAAGTATATAATTATTCTATCAGTTATCTGGTTCCCATAGTACAAGCTCTGCTTAGTTTGGGACTAGATAGCGCTGTGTGAAATGTCCAGCCATATTTATTTATCGACATACCAAATTTCATTGAAATTGGTTCAGCCGTTATGACGTGATTGAGTAACAAACATACAAACCTTCGTATCTATAATATTAGTGTGTTTAAAATGATCTTGATAGTTATTAATTTAATTCCCATGTTTACTTAACAGTAACTTGTGAAGAACTAGATTCCTAATTAATTTAATCAACAAAGCCTCTGTGGGTAAAATTATAAACAAACATTAGTACTTATATTTTCCTGGTAATAAACAATGACATTGAGCTTGTAAATATTAGATACGTCCCCGCTTGCACAACGATCCCTAAACGTATTTAGCGACTAAATATGTTTAAATTTGACTTTTATGTATGATTTGACATTTCTCTAATCCATATTTAGCGACTAAATACATTTAGGCATCGTTGCGCAGGTCACCCAAATATCTATGATATGTAACCATTTTATCGTAAGACTACATGTGAACTTATATGTTAAGTTTTTTTATGAATATAACTATACAGTTATATTTTGTAGAGCTTCAACGACTGTTATTATTTTTTTATTTTATTTTGTTTAATGACTTTAACAAATAGTAGCTCGTAATGACTGTATATTGAATCATACAGGGTGTCCCGGAATTGTCCTGATAAAGAGTGAACTGCAAAAACATTTTGATTTATAGTCTGGCCGATAAGTCTGGAACATTTGAGGGGAGTCACTGTCTTTGAAATGAGCAATATTTTGTATGAACAAAAAACGCACACGCTAGAAGTTATACTTCTTTGGCGTGAATAAATAGTGATTATGTAATTTGAGCACAACTTGGATAACTTAAAATCGAACGCGTCAAAAGAAGTTTAGCTACAAAAATGTTTTTATTACGACACCGTGTTGTAAATTTTTCAGCCAAGCAGCGGTACGACTGTAATATACATTGGTATATAAACTATATTTTTGGCACGCAAAATAGACGATTTAGTCGATAGTTTTTTCCGCACGCTAAAAATACGGGACAGCCTGTATTGACAGTGTATACTATTTTAGTCCTGTCTATAGCTTTGAGTGTGAACTTTGCATGCGCAATGTGTTACTATTGCTGAGTGTGATCTCAGGTGTTTAGTGATAAGTAATAAATTATTTTCTGAAAACGTTAAATAGACATTTTATTTACTAGTTTTGACATTAGTCATACTATAATCGCGCTAGAATATTTATAATCTGTTTATAAATTGATCTATAAAAGGCAAGTGATGTGGAAGATTAGATAGCGACAGGTTGCATTGTTTACTATTAAGTACCGAGTACTATTTTCAAGTGAATTGTTAATGGGTTAATGTTAAAAAAAAAATCAAAATGGGAAATTGGCAATCGTATCCAGGATTGACGCAAGATGTGATCGAAGACTACACTACTTTAACATACTTGAATAAAGGAGAAGTTTTCTAGTAAGTGCATTTTAGAGCTCTGAAGAATAACGTAGGTAGTTATTCTATGCTCGTGTTCTAAAAAAGTGCTTATTTCAGTCAGGTAGAGTACATAATGCTTTGTCAATATTTCATACACTTGTGTAAAAATCACTACATGATAAGAGAAGTTTTCTAGTAAGGGGCGTCTATTAATTACGTGAGACGTTTTTGACACCCCCCCCCCCCCCCCTTCCCCTGTTGAAATGTCGCGGGATTTGTTTCGGACCCCCCCCCCCCCCCCTCCCTTCCCTTTATCTAAAGTGAGATTTTTCAAAAATTTTATTCATTGGGTACTTAAATGAACTTATTTAAAAAAAACACAATTCGCTTAATTATTTCAAGATAGCTTCTCGTAATTAATTAATTCAATTAGATTTACAGTGATAAAATAAAAAAAAAAAATCGTGTTATTAGCCAAGATCACATGAGATTGGGCGAGATTCGGCCTGAACACCTCACGTAATTAATGCACGGCACCTAAGTGCATTTTTAGGGCTCCGTTCCCAAAGGGTAATACGGCACCCTATTACTAAGGCTCCGCTGTCTGTCCGTCTGTCACCGGGCTGTATCTCATGAACCGTGATAGTTAGTTGAAATTTTACAGATGATGTATTTCTGTTGCCGCAACAACAAATACTAAAACCAGAATAAAATAAAAATATAAGGGGGGCTCCCATACAACAAACGTGATTTTTTTGATCGTTTTAGCTCGATATTGATAACGGCAACAGGTAGACGCTTGAAATATCCACAGAATATTTAGTTATTCATTATTAAAAATAAATAATTAAATTAAAATAAAACAAATATTTAAGGGGGGCTCCCATACAACAAACGTTTTTTTGCCGTTTTTAAAGATAACGGTACTTACAGAACCCTTCGTGCGCGAGTCCGATTCCCACTTGGCCGGTTATTATTACAAACATTATTATCTCGTAAGAGTGTTTATTTCAGTGAGGTACAGTTAAAAATCCTTTGTCAATATTTCATACACTTGTGTAAAAATCACTATACCTACATACCTACCTACCTACTTGATTAAATGAGAGAAGTTTTCTAGTAAGTGCATTTTATTTCAGTGCGGTAGGTATTACCCGTGCGCGATAAGTTGGGACCTGAGCGCGGTGACGTCATATTGGCGTGTTTGTATCGCCTGCAAAAAAGCGAACATAACAAGCAGCCGCCCGCGGCTTCGTCTTTGTTTTTTTTAACCTAATTTATTATGTTACTCAGGGAGGACGCTGCTTTTTATCTAATCTTTTTTACACTATTTGAATTATAATAACACTATTGAACTATAACAACAAAAACTACAACAACAAAACAATAACACAAACGAAAACTAAAAGAATTCCAGAGCGCGTCGCGTCAGATACGGGCGCCATCGGGGAAGCGGTCGGGGAGTCGCATTCCTAGCAGGTCCCAAGTTATCGCGCACGAGTAATACAGTTGAATATCCTTTGTCAATATTTCATACTATTGTATAAACAAGATCTTTTTTAAGGCATTGTTTTATTTTCAGCTTGATGAAAAAGTTTTATTCAATAAGTCCTGAAAAGTTGGACGCTGATCATCAACACCGATTCACAAAAGAAGATATAGTGAAGAAGTTCGAAGTTTTGAAAGTAAATAATAAGTACTTATCCATTTTATTATTAATTACTAGGTGACCAATCCGCAGCTTCGCACGCGTAGTTTTTCAATACAAACATTACCCTCCTTCTGCGCAGTTGGGTAAAAAGTAGCCTATGTCCCCCGGGCGGAGATAGTGTAGCTTCCCAACAGTGAAATATTTTTTTAAATCGGTCCAGTAGTTTCGTAGCCTATTCAATACAAACAAACAAATCTCTTCTTTATAACATTACGAAGTTTTTTGTAGATATTGATATGTTATTTAATATTGTAGAACATACTTTTGTTCTACCATCAATAGTTTCCGCAGCGCATGCGACGAATGACGTTTTAGGGCACTTTTTTACACCTTGGGTTACGTTACATAAGTTTTAGCAAGGATCCCTAATCTTTTCTAGCAATAATTAATATAGTCTCTGTCACTCAGCGTGAATGTAGCTTTCCAATGGTGAAATAATTTTTGAAATGGGCAAAGCAGTTTTTGAGTTTATTCATTACAAACATACACATAAAAATACAAAACGACAAATCTTTCCTTTTTATAATAATAGTATAGATATAGACTAAGTAGTATTATAGAAATATAGATAGATATGTAGGTCTCATAACAATGATCTCATACGTTTGTTATGTTAGCTGTTATGTTACTGAACTTACTATGCCATTGTCTTGGACCCACGAAGAAGGGTTATGGCCGGCGGCTTTCAAATTAAAGTACTGTAGGTATATTTTAAATTTATACGACGACCTCCGTGGCGCAGTGGGCGTATAGCCGGCTGAGACGCAAGAGGTAGCGGATTCGATTCCCGCCTCGGAACAAATGTTTGCATGATCTATAGATATTGGTTCCGGGTCTGGTTGTTTTTCTTTCTCTATAAGTATATGTATAAGTAGGTATTATATCAATTATCTTGTGTCTGGTTCCCATAGTACAAGCTCGGCTTAGTTTGTCGCTAAGTGCTGTGTGAAATGTCCAGCATTATTAGATATAAATGCTAATTATCATTTTTATATTTCCAGAACAACCCATTTCAAGACCGCCTATTTCGCGTATTTTCATCGAAGAAGGATGACTGCCTCTCATTTGAAGATCTACTGGATATGTGCTCCGCTATGAGCGCGGATTGCCCGCTGGAAGTCAAGGCCGTTTGGGCTTTCAGAGTTTACGGTAAGTAAGTAGGTACTTATACCTATGCAGATTTACTTAAGCGGGATTAGTGGCGCATTCAATAATGAGCCTGGAGCCATATCACGTAAACGATTTCTTTGTGCAAGCCTTGTCTGTGCCTGTCTTGTTCAGTATTAGGCTTGTGCAAACCTTCGTGCAAAGAATTTGTTTACATTTCTAGTTCACATTTGTAGGCTAGTGCAAACCGTTGTGCAAAGAATTTAATCACATTTCTAGTTCACATTTGTAGGCTTGTGCAAGCCTCTGTGCAAAGAATGTGTTCACATTTCTAGTTCACCTTTGTAAGCTTGTGCAAGTCTTGCGCAAAGAATTTGTTCAAATTTCTAGTTCACATTTGTAGGCTAGTGCAAGCCTCTGTGCATAGAATTTAATCACATTTCTAGTTCACATTTGTAGGCTAGTGCAAGCCTCTGTGCATAGAATTTAATCACATTTCTAGTTCACATTTGTAGGCTAGTGCAAGCCTCTGTGCATAGAATTTAATCACATTTCTAGTTCACATTTGTAGGCTAGTGCAAGCCTCTGTGCATAGAATTTAATCACATTTCTAGTTCACATTTATAGGCTAGTGCAAGCCTCTGTGCATAGAATTTGTTCACATTTGTAAAGTATTTAAGTAGGTTTATTTATGTAGTATGTAGGTACCTATGCTATTTTTATTAGTCCTGTGCAAATTTTCATTAGTTCCCTTTCCTGTGCACTACCTACACATCTTTATCTACAATAGACAAAGGTTATCTGGAAAAGAATGCTCTTTAGCATTAAGTTCGCCTTTGTACTACTTAGTTTTATAAGTGCAATATAGTACGAGTATTAGTATTTTTCAAACTTTCGCGATCACTGTACATAATTATTGATTAAAACGGGTATTTATCGCGTATGCACCTTTTTTATTTCGGGATAACAAATAAAAAAGGTACATACGCGATAAATACCCGTTTTAATCAATAATTAAGTACGAGTATTTTCAATCAATCAATTAATCCTCAATTTGTAGGCTTGTGAAAGCCTTTGTGCAAAGAATTTAATCACATTTCTAGTTCACATTTGTAGGCTTGTGCAAGCTTTTGTGCAAAGAATTGTTTACATTTGTAGGCTAGTGCAAGCCTCTGTGCAAAGAATTTGTTCACATTTCTAGTTTACATTTGTAGGCTTGTGCAAAACTTGCGCAAAGAAATCTTTGACATGTGTGGGCTCTATAACGTTAACTACGGTGACGGTATTACTTAGAACAATGTTCTGATCCCGTCGCGTTTCTGTACAGTTCGAACTACAGGACAAGTCAGAAGGAATGAACGTTAGGGATGGGCCGCGATTGTCACAGATGTTGTAATGAAGTGTGCTGTGTGAAGATTCCTTCGCCCCGCGAAAAACAAGGAGCGGTTTTGAAGACAGCCTCATCTATTTTCTAGTTTTGTCCCATAGATGGCGTTGCGAGTATGTACTTTCTAGTGGTTCGCCCCGAACTGAGATCTCGCGAGTCTCCCATAAAAAGAAAAAAAAAATGTTATTTGTACCTCATCTTTGACTATCAAAATAGTGCCACGAAATTAATAACCAACTTACTTGACCTACAGTTTCATTCAAATTACAGGAAACGGGAGTTCATGAATTTGGTTAACTTTTGTTGAGGTAGAAATTGCAGTTATTCTGGATTTCAGGCTATTCCCTACATTTGTGTCACAAAAGCTACACGCATACTAAATTTCAGCACTGTGGGGTCACTGGTGTACCTACCCTGTGAATTTTGCCAAAGTTCAGTTATTATTATGGCTAATAATTTAAAAACTACAAGGTTTAACTAAAAATGAAACCGGGTTCGAAATGTACCTACAAATAGGTACCCTTTTATGTGCCATTTGACCGGATAGTCCCACTTTTTTTTACCCCTCTTAAACCCCAATATCTCAACAACATGCCCCCCCCACCCACATTTTTTGCTCATTTAGTCACACCAAAATTGTGCCATCACTACCTACCTATATACCTACCAAATTTCACGATGATCGGATAAACGCTTCGAAAGTTATCCTCGGACAAACAAACATACGTATGTATGTATGTATGTTTTATACAACGCAGATTTTTCCAAGTTGATTTAGAGATCTCGCTTCGCTCGATCAACTACTTATAATATTATATTCCGCTAGCACTACTTTGTATGTTTGAGTTACTAGCTAAGCTACAGAAGCAAGGCAAACCAGTTGTCTAAAATTTCAATTTTGCAGACTTGGATGAAGACAACCAGATCTCTTCACGAGACATCATTGAAATCCTAGAACGGCTGACATGGCATCCACAAGGCATTGCGAATCAACTCGATAAAGACTCTAAGACAAAAATAGCTAATGTTGTAAGTATGAGTTAGAAGAGTTGCAGATTCTTATTCTGAGGGCGTCATTTACAAATACCGAGCGATTTTTATAAATCTTATTATTTGGGAAACAGGCTTTCGGCCCACCTTTAGACCCTGTAGTACGTAAGCGGTAGTAGACACCGGGGCATTGCCGATGCGTTCCCTACCCTGTAGAAAACGCACTAATTTTTCTTGAAGCGAACCATGTCATTGTCTAAATATCGGGAAAACCTCAGATGGTAGCTCGTTCACATGAGTCACTTTGAGTTGATCAGCTTATTGATGCCTTCGCCTTTAGGGTTTGATGATCTTACAGAACCATGGTGGGTTGTACCATCTAAAGATAGATGGGTGAGAGAAGAAGCCGCTGGCGCTGTGCGTGTTACGTTCCTAATTAGACATTTCGCTTTCCAGATATTGGATGAAATCAAGCTGGACAACAGTGGGAGTATTGGATTGAACGAATTTAAAATTATCATGGCGAGACTGCCCGAATTCGGGTCTTCGTTTTACTTCAGAATTTAAACTGCCCATAGTAGCTTTGCTTAGTTTGGAGCTAGATAGCGCTGTGTGAAATGTCCAGCATTAGGAGGCTCATCCGTAAACCAGCATGTTTTCGCTGCTTATTAACTCAGTGGCAATAAGGTTTTTGTATTGAAACTTTAGTTTAGGTAATAGAACATTTTAATGTCAATGCTTGTAAGAAAACATTATATTCAAATCGTTTGTTATTATTTCGTCCAGAGCTGTTTTCTTCCTACATCTTCTTGAAATCTTGCACTCAGTGCTCTTTTTGCCGACACGGATAGACAAAAAAGTATTTTAAATATTAAATCAGCAACAACATTATTATTAAAACATACATTATCGTCTAAGGATGTACAGGATAAAATAGTATAATTCAATAAATTTTATAACAAATCGCACAGAACAAACAAAAACAAAAAATGACGCATATTGACTAAGTTCAAACAATTTTTTATGGCATATTCGTTAGCCAAAGTATACAACATTATTTTTATAATCCGTATCAACTTATCATAAGCAAATAAAAACACAAAAAAATAATCATGAGTTAAAAGTATTTTATAATAAATATTTAAAAAAAAACGTATAAAACACGCGAGCACCGCATAAATATTTTAGACGCGACAGAGACCATGCGTCTGTGGCATAAGTGGTCTGTGGCAGAGACCGCTCAGAGGTAGGACGTGTCGCTCTGTCTCCCGCGCATCCAAAATTATTACGTAAACTTCCGTAAGTTACTTGGATAAGTACTTATCGTTTGTTTGCGGGTTCTAAATTCTAGTAACCATTCAAAAATGTGAACAACAATTATTTGATACTTTGTTTTTTTATTTTGAAAATTCCAATTTTTTTTTATTATGCAACAACTATCATGATCATTTTGGAACACCCAATTTTTTTTATTTTTGAAGTGAAAACTTCTTTAGGCGCGTTGGGCATTTTTTGAGATGGGAACAAACCATTGAACTCGCGATACCGTTACCGACACCTCTGTATATAAGTAGTGAAAACTTCTTTAGGCGCTTATAAATTGTTTACTTATTTCTGTCATACAAAAATCCTATTAAAGTTATTTTGATTTTAGTTCCTCTTTTTAGTTAATGGTTATCGTTTTCGACTAACTTATGGATGCTGATTACGAATTTGATATTAATTTTAAAATTCAAGATGGCGGAAACTTTTTGTTTTACTTTTTTAGATATGGGTATCGTTTTCGACTAACTTAGGGAAGCTGATGAAGAATATGGTGTCAATTTTAAAATTCAAGATGGCGGAAACTTTTTGTTTTACTTTTTTAGATATGGGTATCGTTTTCGACTAACTTAGGGAAGCTGATGAAGAATATGGTGTCAATTTTAAAATTCAAAATGGCGGAAACTTTTTGTTTTACTTTTTTAGATATGGGTATCGTTTTCGACTAACTTAGGGAAGCTGATGAAGAATATGGTGTCAATTTTAAAATTCAAGATGGCGGAAACTTTTTGTTTTACTTTTTAAGATATGGGTATCGTTTTCGACTACTTTAGGGGTGCTGATTAAGAGTATGATGTCAATTTTAAAATTCAAGATGGCGGAAACTTTTTGTTTTACTTTTTTAGATATGGGTATCGTTTTCGACTAACTTAGGGAAGCTGATGAAGAATATGGTGTCAATTTTAAAATTCAAGATGGCGGAAACTTTTTGTTTTACTTTTTTAGATATGGGTATCGTTTTCGACTAACTTAGGGAAGCTGATGAAGAATATGGTGTCAATTTTAAAATTCAAGATGGCGGAAACTTTTTGTTTTACTTTTTTAGATATGGGTATCGTTTTCGACTAACTTAGGGAAGCTGATGAAGAATATGGTGTCAATTTTAAAATTCAAGATGGCGGAAACTTTTTGTTTTACTTTTTTATAATATGGGTATCGTTTTCGACTAACTTAGGGAAGCTGATGAAGAATATGGTGTCAATTTTAAAATTCAAGATGGCGGAAACTTTTTGTTTTACTTTTTTAGATATGGGTATCGTTTTCGACTACTTTAGGGGTGCTGATTAAGAGTATGATGTCAATTTTAAAATTCAAGATGGCGGAAACTTTTTGTTTTACTTTTTTAGATATGGGTATCGTTTTCGACTAACTTAGGGAAGCTGATGAAGAATATGGTGTCAATTTTAAAATTCAAAATGGCGGAAACTTTTTGTTTTACTTTTTTAGATATGGGTATCGTTTTCGACTAACTTAGGGAAGCTGATGAAGAATATGGTGTCAATTTTAAAATTCAAGATGGCGGAAACTTTTTGTTTTACTTTTTTATAATATGGGTATCGTTTTCGACTAATTTAGGGGTGCTGATTAAGAGTATGATGTCAATTTTAAAATTCAAGATGGCGGAAACTTTTTGTTTTACTTTTTTAGATATGGGTATCGTTTTCGACTAACTTAGGGAAGCTGATGAAGAATATGGTGTCAATTTTAAAATTCAAGATGGCGGAAACTTTTTGTTTTACTTTTTTATAATATGGGTATCGTTTTCGACTAATTTAGGGGTGCTGATTAAGAGTATGATGTCAATTTTAAAATTCAAGATGGCGGAAACTTTTTGTTTTACTTTTTTATAATATGGGTATCGTTTTCGACTAATTAAGGGGTGCTGATTAAGAGTATGATGTCAATTTTAAAATTCAAGATGGCGGAAACTTTTTGTTTTACTTTTTTATAATATGGGTATCGTTTTCGACTAATTAAGGGGTGCTGATTAAGAGTATGATGTCAATTTTAAAATTCAAGATGGCGGAAACTTTTTGTTTTACTTTTTTATAATATGGGTATCGTTTTCGACTAATTTAGGGGTGCTGATTAAGAGTATGATGTCAATTTTAAAATTCAAGATGGCGGAAACTTTTTGTTTTACTTTTTTATAATATGGGTATCGTTTTCGATTAATTTAGGGGTGCTGATTAAGAGTATGATGTCAATTTTAAAATTCAAGATGGCGGAAACTTTTTGTTTTACTTTTTTAGATATGGGTATCGTTTTCGACTAACTTAGGGATGCTGATGAAGAATATGGTGTCAATTTTAAAATTCAAGATGGCGAAAACTTTTTGTTTTATTTTTTTAGATCTGGGTATCTAATTATTGATTAAAACGGGTATTTATCGCGTATGTACCTTTTTTATTTGTTATCCCGACGTTTCGGCTGTGTTGCAACAGTCATGGTCTCGGGCTGACTGGAGTACTTGGAGCTACCGTCGGGAAGTGCGGGTAGCTGCAGCATCTACCCTCACTTGGTCTTCAGAATTAGAAATGTCCTCGTTCATATTACGACACACTACACTAACCGTATCTACGCACTGAGTCGACCGATTACGACGCGCACACCTAGCAATCACCGGGTTCCAAGACGCTGAGAGTCTAAGTAATCTGACCATGACTGTTGCAACACAGCCGAAACGTCGGGATAACAAATAAAAAAGGTACATACGCGAGAAATACCCGTTTTAATCAATAATTATGTACAGTGATCGCGAAAGTTTGAAAAATACGATCTGGGTATCGTTTTCGCTAACTTAGGGATGTAAAACTAAAACAACTTTATTAAACATAATGTAGGTAGGTATGTGCTTTATTTCCGGAGATTTAATGAAATTACTTCTAAGGCTGCGATAGATGTTGTCAATTAATATTGTGCAATGTGACCCTGTATGATGAACCCAAGGTAGGGGAGACATTAGTACTAAAGTATTCCTGAAGCGTCCCCCAGTGGATCCAATAAAGGGGACTCTGTAGGTCACGGGAGCTACGCAGCAACGTCTCAGCATAGATATATAATGTATTGAAAAGAGGCAATTTAACGGAGGAAAAGTTTGCAAGCAGCTTTATTGAAGCGGCCAGCCAGCGTTCTCTCCGGCAGTGCGGGTAGGTTGCTCGTGCGTCCAGTCATACCCGGGAGGACTACCGGCTGCTTGTACTTCACGTGGTACATCGGGAACCCAAGGTACGTGCTGCAAAATATAAGGGTACATTATAGCAACAGAGGGCGTGCGAGTGACATAGATCTATATTGGCCGTCGTGGTTTTAGACAGTAACTCAAGATAAATAAATAAATTATGCTGGACATTTCACACAGAGCTAGCTAGCCACAAACTAAGCAAAGTAATATGAGAACCAGATGAATAGACCGATATAATACATAATATACGTTTGAAATACATACCTACGTATAATACATATATAGGAAAATACCCAAACCCGGAACAAATACCTATCTGTAGACCATGCAAACATTTGTCCCGCAGTGGGAACCGAAACCACCACCTCCGCCGGCCTATAACCGGCGTCTCAGCCGGTTATTCGCTCACTGTGCCACGGAGATCGTCGATGACATAACTTAACAATTGTGTTTTTTTCAAATATAATGATTTTGTTGAGCTTAAATGCCTTTTTCGGCACAAGGCTCATAGAGCCAAGTATAAAAAAAACAAAAATGCTTTTATATCTGTAACAGATAGTATTTTACATAATATGGTAAGGTTGATACTAAGTTATTTTGATTTAGATAGTTTTTTTATCTATTGCATTAGTTTCTGTGGTGTCGAAATAAATGTTTCTATCTGTCTAAAAACAGAGTGTGTTACGATATCAAGATTATATCAATTCAAGTGACTGAGGTACCTATGTCCTACACTACATATCATTGTTCATAAAACGGTTATAATGGGGATAAAACTTCTCAATTTGTGAATTAACCTATAAACCTATGTCTCGTTGCTGAGTGTTCATTAACACGGTACTACAGGTTAACACAGTTAACATTGTGGGTACCTAGGTACTTTCAAGGTTATTGTAGGGATAAAAACTTACGGGGTCATTTCCGGAGGGCATTGCCACATGTACTCTGGATCCTTGAAGTAGGTGACAGGATGGTACGCTTTTGGGTATCCTCGGTAGTAGTCCCTGTGTCGCTGACTAGCCTGGATCACGAGCCATTTAGGTTTTCATTATTTTTAAGGATATGAAGGTTAACGATAATTTGGTATGTAGCGACATCTACCGCTACAGAGAAGAACAACTTTGATATTATGCTAACCTACAGAGCGAGCGTCAACGACATCTAACGGCAATTGGAAGAACCAATCCTAAATCGCGCGAACGAATGATTCTAACGATTGTATTGTACTTATTACTTTTTAAAAGACCCTGTTAGTCGTAGTAGGATCCCGAGCCAAAAGACGCTCGATAGGAAGATCTCCTCTTTTTGTTGGCAGATAGCTATCAACCTTGTCGTCTGCCAAAGGTTACTATTTGAGATAATTATTTACCGTATAAAATGTTTCAATTTCATCCTGTCTTCCATTGTCAAAAAATAAAATATTATCCATTTATGATTTATCGCGAATTTATTTGTAAGACTAAGAATTTTGTATTTTACCGCGAACAAAATCTATGACAAGACAACAAAAAAATGTCTATGGCAGAGAGAAGGAACGAAAAATAAGGTTTATATACACGGAAAAGGTTGCAATGGGTATAACTAAACTTTATTAAATAAATTTTATTTTATTACAAAAGTCGAGTTGATCAGATTGACTCCTGCTTTTTGCTTTCATTGAAATGATCTGATTAAAGTTATAGATAAGTGTTACGTATGATCCAGGTTACATGATGGAGTAGGAAAGATAAATGAGACGCGACGCGGTTATTTTAAATTGTAAATTAATGTGTAAATACCAACTCCTCTAACTTTTTTAGATACAAAATCGTTTAAAACATCTTGGAAGTTAACCTTTAAATTAAGGTAAATTATTTTTTTCTATGGCAACATTACCGAATGTAAGTAATGTCACGAATAAAACGTTTTTTTTGGTGCGTGGCCCACATCGACTTGACCCCCGCGGGCCCCTAGTCGGTGCGGGGCCCCTAGGCAGTTGCCTAATCCGCCTTATAGATAATCCGGGCCTTCGCATCCTCAGTTGATTTGTGACCACATTCTAAGTTGATTTCTAAATTTTCTGTAGGTACGTATCCATCCTCCCAGCAGACAAAATGAGACGGGGCTGCAAGAGCTAAGCAGAATAAATATGAATGGTCGAACGTCAAGCGACGATTACTGTGTCATTATGTGGTTGATTAAGTGTGCGAGTAATCAGCGTTATCTTATTGAATAGTTGAATGCATAGATTTAAAGTAGGTACGTACTGTAGTAGAAAGAAACAAAATAACAGGAAAAACGAGTGTGATTTAGACCACACGACTGAAGTAAAACTACTTTTTCAAAATATTAATATATAAAATTGTTCAATTACAAAATTGTCCACACGTCTGTAGGTCGATCAGTTTATGTTAATTCTGGACAGATGCAACTCGCACTCGCACATTAACGTTTAAAAATATACGAAACGTAACTCTTTCTCTTTCTATCTTCACTAACTTATATCTACCTCTTAACTTCCGTTCGCACTTTTCTTAACGCATTCACCAGCTTACTCCCCAAGTCAAGCGTGCGTAAAGAAGTTTTACTTCAAAAATAATACTTTATTACCCTTATTAGTCTTGAGAGTTGCGCCCCCTTGTGACTTTGAGTGCACGGTGCACTAGCTACCCGCAGCCTACCAGCTTTACCTACCTCCCCTCCCTATCTTTCAAATGCTAAAAACCAGGGCAGAAACTTGATGTGGCGCCCTACATCAAGTTTCTGCCCTAGTTCGGAAAATCGTATATCCGGGGCTGATCGTATTACATGCCTAAATATGAGTGGTCAAATCATACAAATACGTCACGTTTAAATTTAAACATGTTTAGTTGCTCATTAAGTTTATGGATCGTTATGCAGACGGGCTAAACATGTTTAATTACTAATTACGTTTAGGGATTTAATGCAAGCCGGGGTTAGTTTAGAAAGGTATGGTAGTAGATACTCTGGAACAGGTCCCTACCGTAAACAAAAAGGCTCAGAAAAAAAATATATGTCAAAACCAAAATGACGTTTAAATGTTAAGCCAACCTTAATGTCTGTCAAAGTCAAATTGGAAAACGTCAAAACAGCGAGGAGAATTGTTTTTAAATTTTTACAATACATGAATACAATTTTAGTGTTTATTTTCTAAGCGTTTTGGTGATTTATTTTCATTAATTTATGTGGAAGAACTTCCTGCTAATTTGAAGATAATTGTTTATTATTTGTATACTACGTACATGTGGAACCCTTGGTATTTTGGTTGTACTATTTTTGTCCGCTCTACATTTGGTGCATTGAAATAATTTTGACGTCCAGGAAAAGAATGTTCTTCCTGCATGGTAAGTACAGCTGCCTTTATCTCTTAGATAGTTTATTTACGTCCTAATTAGGTTAGTACATTTAGATCTCTCTGTAGATAAATTGCGTGGGTGTTGGGCACATTAGCATATTTTTTGCTGGCTTTCGTTTGATACGCGTTTCTTACATTCTGATGTGATCGCGTTGTTGTGGTGATGAGTTCAAATCTGCAGTTGTAGATGGTGTAGGTATATTTTTGTATCTACTTTACTAGGTACTTGCATAAATAGAGGGTGGTGAACTGGTGACGGACAGAAAACAAAACAAGAGAAATATACCTTAAAGAGCCTTAAAAATCTGTAGTTAGAGGGTTAGGGAAGGTGTTGAGAAAATAGTTTGCTCGTATGGTAGAGAATAAGCAGCCAGATAAAATGTTCTGTATCCGAATCTTAAGGTCTTCTACTGGCTCAAATGGGCTAATGGCAAAGAAGTTTGCACCTAGTGTGTATAAAACAATATGATGATTCAATTATTTCTAGCGTTATCTGTTGATGATGACATGTGGTAGATATTATTTCAAATTACAATGTTATTGCTATCAATGTACTTGTCCACTGAGCGTTCATTGACAAACATGACTGATTAACTATAGATAAAATAATATGACTCAATTAATTTATACTTGTTTTGTCACAAAGCTGGCTGGAATAGAA
The DNA here is from genome assembly GCA_918857605.2 of Philereme vetulata. Classification (NCBI taxonomy): domain Eukaryota; kingdom Metazoa; phylum Arthropoda; class Insecta; order Lepidoptera; family Geometridae; genus Philereme; species Philereme vetulata. The sequence continues at coordinate 931,785 of OU975460.1, read as the reverse complement.
TGCTCATAGCAATAAGATCGCTAATTGTACTTTATATGTTATGTTGGTGGACTCCCTTTTCCGTATTTGAACTCTTAAGTGGTCCATTATGCGTGAGAGAGTTGGCTATATGGATAGCCAGCCTAACTCCGACCAGAAGCGCAGAAGTTTCCTGGGGTCTTCGCAGGCTTCATGGAGTGACCTTGGATTGTCCAGGATTTCTGCACGTTGTGCTGTTACCCCCACGCATTCCAGGACTATGTGGGCTGCTGATTCTTCTTCGGTGAGACATCCCCTGCAGAGTGGGCTGTCTGTTGCTCCCATGATGTAGAGGTGTTTGTTGAGGGGACAAGGTCCCCACGATGATTCGAAGGTCCAGTCTCTGAAGGTTGAGCAGTTGTCGTGTCAGTCGTGGCGAGACGGCCGGCAGAGCCGTCCTCGACTGTCTGCAGTCCATGATCTGTGCCCAACGTTCGTTGTGTAGGTTTAGAGTACGATGTCGTATCCATGTTCATAGTTGTGTGAAAGGTAGAGGGAGGAATGGATGTGGGCCTATAGCCGTGGTTTCCCATCCTCTTTTAGCTAGTTCATCTGCAGCATCGTTGCCCAGTGATCCGCTATGCCCCTTAATCCATTGCAATCACCTTGTTTTTCATGGCGATTCTTTCTAGGGCTAAGTGGCATTCGTAAACGAGCTTGGAGTTACAGCTGTCACTTTCTGTGTGTTGCTGTACTGTCGGGGAGGATTCGTATATTGTAATCTCCGATCTGCCTCCTGTTTATTGCGGTAGCTGCTTCGGTAATGGCCATACATTCACATTGGAAGATGGAACTGTATGTACCTAGTGTCAATGATATGTTTATGTTGAGATGCAGTGAATGAATTCCCGCGCCCGTTCCCTGTTCGGTTTTTGAGCCGTCAGTGTAAACGCGGACTTCACTGATTCCTGATTGATCTCTCTGTTCCTCGTAGAGTTGTATGTTATAGTGTTTTTGAAATATCTGTTGTCTTGGGATCTTGTCGCTCGGGGCGGCGAGTAGTGGTTCGTAGGCTATCGCTCGCTCTAAGATAAATGCGTGCTGACTCCTTGTGTTTCCTCACAGTCCCTGGTGTTTAAGTCTTATAGCGGCCATCATCGCTTCTTGTTGTATATAAAGATCTAAAGGAGCCAGCCCTAAGATAATCTCAAGGGCGGCTGTTGGTGTCGTTCTCATGCAGCCTGATATTGCAGAGCATGCGTGTCTCTGGAACCTCGGCAGCTTGGTAATAACAGTACTAAGTTCGGTACGGGTCCACCATACAATAATGGAGCCGTACGTTAGTGTCGGTCTTATTACGGCTGTGTAAAGCCATAAAGTTATTTTTGGGGAGAGTCCCCAGGTTTTTCCGAGCATTCTGCTGCATTGAAAGAAGCAGGTACATGTTCGCTGTAGTTTGTAGTCAAGGTGTTTGTTCCACAGTAATTTACTATCGAGTATGACCCCAAGATACTTGACTTCGTTGGTAAGTTTCAGTTCAGTGTTGAATAATTTCGGCAGTCTCAGGTTACCTAGGTTCCTTTTGTGCGTGAAAATTATTAGTTCTGTTTTTGTAGGGTTGACCGATAAACCATGGCTTGTGCACCAGGTTTCGATAATTTTAAAGGCTGCTTTCATGAGGTCATATAGTACGTTCTCGAAACATCCGGTCGCGAGGATACCCAGGTCGTCTGAATATCCTACTGTGAATAGCCCTCTGCCATTCAGTCTCCTGATGAGATCGTCAACCACTATGTTCCATAGAAGTGGCGAGAGGACGCCACCTTGTGGGCAGCCTCTGGCCACAGTACCTATGGTTAATATAAGCATATTGTTAATCCCCTTCTATATCTATGAAGGCGCCCAGGGTTGGTTGTTTTGTTGAGAGTCCGTCTCCAATGCGTGATATTACGCTATGGAGTGCAGATTCCGTGGATTTACCCTGGCTGTAGGCGTGCTGGTTCGAGTGTAAGGGCTTGTGAAGGAGAGTGTTTTCTTTTATTTCACGATCACATAGCCTTTCTAGTGTTTTGAGTAAAAACGATGTAAGACTTATAGGCCGAAATGATTTTGCCAAAGTGTAGTCGCTTCTACCCGGTTTTGGTATGAATACTACCTTCACTTCTCTCCATTTCCGAGGCACGTACCGATGGGCGATACATGCTCTAAAAATGTTAACGAGATGGTCAGCTATTAACTCGCTGCTCCATCTTAAAAGGCCCGGGAATATTCCGTCTAGCCCTGCTGATTTGAAGGGAAGGAAGCTGTTAATCGCCCATAGTACTTTCTCTCGATTGACGAGATATAGGGCTACGGTCCAATCTTGACTACTGGATGCTCGTTATGTGTACACTTCCCAGCCATGAGTTTCGTTTATCTGGCAACCGGGAAAGTGTGTCTCTAGCAGTAGTTTACTGGTTTCTGCATCTGATTTGGCGTAGGTGTTGTCGGGTTTTTTGAGGCAGCCTATTGTGCGTTCAGGATCTCTTGATAGAATGCCTTTTGTTCTGGCTGCCTGACTAGTGTTTTCGATGTTGGTACAAAAACGTTTCCAGCATTCCAGTTTCCTGAAGCGTAAACGTTTTTTATATGTAGATTTTATCATGTGGTAGTTTTCCCAATCCTTGGATTGTCTTGTGTTTATTGCTCTATTGAAAAATTTCCTTACTTTACGGCGTAGTTTTTGTAGTTCTGGACCCCACCAATGTGGTGTGGGTCCCACTTTGGGTGTCACGAGTGGGCACGATTGTTCGTAGCTATCGGTTAGAATAAGAGTAAGTTTGTTTACATAAATTTCAATGTCTCCGACAACTATGTTGTTTGTCGGCTCGGTCACAGCCGTGAGAGCACTCTAGGCTTGGATCGGCGGCGGGGAAGGTTACTGTCGGCTGACGTTGGCGCTGCCTGTGTCAGGACTTGTTCAGCGTGGCTAGAAGTCGCGCCTACTTGAGTCAAGGGCTTGGCTTCAGAGTGAAGCTGGCGCCCCCCATCAGCAACCTTTTGCCTTGCCTGCATCCTTGCCTGGGTATCCACCTTGACCTGCTGGGATTTTTTGACTTTGCTCTTGGTTTTCTTCCTGGGAGAGACCATAGTCCAGGTTGGTTCCGAATGTTGCGTTGTAATGGCATCATTTAGAGCCGACAGTTCGATGACCGTGTCGGTTGACAGAGCCCCGAGGGGCGCGTCGGTTGAGACAGTCAGGGAGTTTAGGGAGGACGACTCGCTCCGGGAGGCGGCTTTAGTGTTCCCACGCAGCTGAGTCGTGGACGCTGCCTTACTGAGGCTGGGAAAATTATGCGGGGTCGCCTTGCTTGTGCTAGGCGCTGTCTGGAACGGGGCCTTGCCCAAGTTTAACTCTCCCGCAGAACCCGCCCTGCCCCTACTGAACGCAGTCAGTGACTTGGCTTTGTTGGAACCCACCGCTTTAAGAGTCGCAGTCGTATTCCGGGATGGCGCGTCTGGGGACGCCGCCCGTGGTTTGAGGGTGTTTGCGCGTCCGAGGACGCAGCAGCCCTAGAATTAAGGGGAACTTGCGCATCCGAGCAGAGTTCCGGAGGGAGGCTGCATCTGCAGCAAGGGAGGGGTTATTGGTGTTTCTTTTCGAAGCCATAATGTTAGTAGAAGTTTCATCATCGTATGTATTTCTCCACACGCCATGGAGTCCTCAGGCGGGGACGTCGCACGCTCTGCATGCGATCGCCAGAGTTATACATAGACTTGGGCCCGCACCCTGTAAGATAGACGAGACTGAACGTTGCGAAGAATTCCGGGGCTGCATGTGACCAAAGAGGAAGCCACACACACACACACACCACCGGGTTCCGCGCCACGCCGTCTGCCTTCCCCCAGTTAGGGACCCTCGCCAACGACCCTCAGACGGGGCGTCATAGCCGATTGATCGCGAGTGGCTAGTTCACGACCGACCACCCGTGTGAAGAGAAATCCAGACCAAAGAGGTGTGTTGAAGGTAGTAGGCATCTGCCGGCTCACTACGTTCTCAACCTCCAGGATTCCTTCATCCTCCGGTACGGGACCCCGCGCACGGCACAAACACGCTGGAGGTCCTTACTATCCCACAATCGACTATCGATGGTGGACCCGCCGGGACATGACCTCGCCATCCCAGGCAGTGTTCGTCTGAGGGTTTCAGTTACGTCTATTTCAGATGGAACTAGACCAAGAACAGGGGACAACCACGCGAAGGATCCCCCCACCAGGCTTGCCTTAGGGATCTTAACGACTGTTGCGCTCTCCCCTAAAATCTTTCGCGCCTTACTCGCCTAGATGAGTCAAGTAATGCGTGTACATGCTAGGCAGTGCAACTTTTAAAGCATAAAACACATACCCCCCCAAATTGTACTTTGCAATACAGGTACTTAACTATGTATATTTTTAGTTAAACATTTTACATCACATAAAAACAAGAAACATATTACAACGATAGGTTTCTTGTTAATATTACCAGGGAAAGAAGTTGTCTGACAGAAACTGTTTTTCACTGACAAGTCAGTTACTGTGCCATTGAAATTTATGATAAGTACAAACTTATGTTTGCATGGGATGTGCTAATGGTCACCTCTGCAAAGTTTTTAGGTCACATGGAGGCCACTGAAGCGGTTTGAAAAAAAATCTGGCTTGTGGCCCTGATCAATCAGCGTGTTTTATGTCCTCATTCACCAGCTTGGTGGTTTAAATAATGGTGGTACATAATGACACGTTAGCTTATTGGTTGATCATGATTGTTCACATTAGTCATCGTGTTTTGTGATTTGGTAACCACACAATTTTCAATTAATCAATCAATCATTTCTTTTGAACATAATACACACAGGATAGCTTTATACATAGACGAAACACTGAAAAATGCAGTAGTAAAAACTGTGTCGCACTTTCCAGTGCCCGACCATAAGACTAAAGGAGACATTGACATTCAAGAGTATCTAGGTAAAGAGAATTTGATGCAAAATTAATTGAATAAGTAAACAAAGAAAATTGTACTAAATTAATAAATCTCATTCATACCTATTTCTGAGTGTTTAATACTGATTGTGCATTTACAGAAGTGCTTAGCTTAAATTATTTCAGTTATATAAACAGAAAAATACTACTCTATTGAGCACTTAACTTCATTCATAAATTTGCCATTGTCAACAAATTTAATTCAAGAAGTAGGTTGTATGTACTTACTATTTGACCCCTTTGAAGTATCGATGAATGAATATTTTGAAATGCTTTAAATAGAAGGAGAAAGATGATTGCTCATCTTATATGACATAGCAACATTAAATCTCGAATAAATTTGAATAAATGACAACGAGGAAGAGGCCTCGAATAAGCTACATGAGCCGAACAAAGGAAAAGATCGCTGTCTTGTCATATAAGGGGGTAAAAGAGATCGCCATGGAACTAGACAAATGATAATATCAGTGTTTCATCAGTTGCAGTGACAAGAGTGAAGTTCTTTAATACGAAAGAGATATACCTTATAGTACCTAGTGATACTTAAAACAGCATTCATATGTTCAATGACAAATGTTTTGCTAAATAAATTAAATAAATATAAAGAGCCATTACCAGCTGTTAAGTTTGAACACTTATTTATGCAAATAAACATCTTGGGTCTTACCACAAAAAAGTTAAACGTCCGCTAAACACTGTTTAAAAAAATCAGAACAAAAATTGGAAAGGATTTTTTTAAACACGCGTTTCACTTTTTTGTGGTAACAAGTCTAAATGTCTTGTATCTGTGAAGAACGACTAGGAGCTATGTTTTAGTGATTCCACTATATTTATTATACCTACAATTGATTAATGAATGGTCCAGAATCAGAGTATCAATTGAACAATGATCTGAGTCACCTTATTGTGTACTTTTCACTCCATTACCTTTGGCCGATAAGTAGATGCCATTTTATTGATGTTTCTACAATACTCGTTATTTGAGTTCATTGTTTGATAACATTAATACTGTTGTCATGGTTTTAGCTCTACTGTTTACATATGACGCACTTTTTATTGAATAAACTTTCTTCAATATTCGGTTTTCATAATTTCATATAGGTACATACAATCTGAACTTGAGAGCGTTAAAATATAACTTCTGGTGTGGGTAAAAAAACTTAACTACAACCTTTGTTGAAATATAATCTACTCTGATCTTCAAAAAATAATGCCCCGAACTGAGATCTCGCGAGTCTCCAATAAAAACAAAAAAATATTATTCGTAATCTTCGACTATCAAAATAGTGCCACGAAATGCATAACCTCTTAATTTAAACTACAGTTTTTCCAAATTACAGGTAACGGGAGTTCATGTTAATTGGTTATACTTTTTTTACTGTAGAAATTGCAGTTATTTTGGATTTCAGACTTTTGCCTATATTTGTGCCACTAAAGCTACACGCATACCGAATTTCAGCACTATGGGGTCACTGGTGTGCCCTGTGAATTTTGTCAAAGTTCGGTTTTTATTATGCCTAATAATTTAAAAACTACTTAGCTTAAACTGAAAATAAAGACGGGTTCGAAATTTACTCATAAAGACCTTTTATTAGAGATGCTACTTGACCGGATAGTCCCATTTTGGCTATTTTACCCCAATATCTCAACAACCCTCCTACATTTTTAGCTGATTTAGTCACACCAAAATTGTGCTATCACTACCTACCTACGAGGGGAGTTCAATGTATCCTCGGTATCGGGGTAATATACTAATGATGAGGGTAATTAAATTATCTCAGTAGTTTATGACACTCACTGAGGGTATAAATACAAAATTTTATTTGAATGTCGCCATTAGTATTCAAAATATCATTTCGGAAAGGCAACTACGATGACTGATACGAAAATGTTAAAAAAAATCGAGCATCGCGCTGTGATAAAATTCCTCACAAAACAAGGAAAGACTCAAAAATTTATTCACGAAGAAATGATGGCTGTTTACCAAGATTATGCCCCTTCATTATCTACAATTCAGAAGTGGTCAAGTGAATTTAAACGGGGTAGAGAGAGTATTGAAGACGACCCTCGTGCCGGTGGGCCGGTTAGTGCCGCTACTGAAGAAAACGTAAAAATTGTTGAGAAACTTGTACTCGAAGATGCCCGTGTGAGAGTGAAAATATTAGCAGAAAGAACCAAGCTATCCGTGGGTACCATTCACACTATCCTTCATGACCATCTGAATTTGTCAAAGGTCAGTGCAAGATGGGTGCCGCGAATGCTCACAGCGCTTCGAAACAAGTGCAAATTGATTGTTGCAAGGAGTTTTTGGAGCTCTGTGGTGAAAATCGGCAAAGTATTTATGATCGGATTGTTACTGGTGATGAACTGGTTCATCACTATGATCCTGAGAGTAAGCAGGAGTCTATGCAGTGGCATAAAAAAGGAACAGCTCCACCGAAGAAGTTCAAAGTCTGCCCATCCGCCGGAAAGCTCATGGCCACAGTGTTTTGGGATTCCAAGGGAATCTTATTAATTGAGTACACAAAAAAAGGTGCGAGTATTACTGGCGCAACTTACGCTAACACCCTGCGCAATTTAAAGGAGACAATAAAATAAAAAAAGACGGGGAAAATTTACTGCAGGTGTATTGCTTCTGCACGACAACGCGCCTGTTCACAAGGCGCGCATTGCCAATGCTGCTTTGCGGGATTGCGGATTTGAAGAAATCAATCATCCACCCTACAGCCCGGACCTAGCCCCTAGTGATTACTTTCTGTTCCCAAATCTCAAAAAAGAACTTCGACGCAAGAATTTTTCTGACGATGAAGAGTTAAAGGCAGCAATTAACGATCATTTTTCAGACCAGGAAGAAAAATATTTTTTGGAGGGAATTGAGAAAAGTTATTTTCCAGGTCAAATAAGTGTGTTCAAATCCTAGGGGCAATAAATTTTATTTCTAATTTTCTGCTTATTCTTTCATGCCTATACCGAGAATACATTGAACGCCCCTCGTATATATACTAAATTTCACGATGATCGGATAAACGCTTCGAAAGTTATTCTCGGACAAACATACATACAACTCCGATTTGCCCAAGTTGATTTGGAGATCTCGCTTCGCTCGATCAATTATTCAGATATTACATCTAATCTGAGCAAACGGGAATTCAGACTTTTTGAATCACAATTTACGATGTATTGTTCCAGTGTGATGGTAATGCAGAGCATGGCTTGCGGTACGGGCGATGCGGCGCTGCGAGAGTGGCTGCCGCGGCTGTGGCGCCGCATCGAGGACGCGCACTACAGCTACCTCGAGACCGACGACAGCCCCGAGAAGCTGCAGCAGAAGAAGAAACTCGAAGGTAACTTTATACTTACATCGCAGGTACTTCCTGAAGTGCCAAGTGTCTGGAAGGCACCGTAACCAAATCACTTCCATCACAGCCCGACTGGACATTCGTGACAGAAACTCCTAGACATTTTGTACAGATAATATCATGAATTTTATTAAAAATCTTGGGTCAGAAATCTGGTTACTTAGCCCCATTGAGATCTAATCCAGTCGTAACGGGATTTAGTCTTACCTAAGCCTCTTCATTCGGGCCTTCATTGTGGAACATGACTTCTTCTATCAGCGTTTGAACTATTGATGTCCATTTGGAGTGGGCGTGACTGGATGCAGTGCTCTGTTCACCGGCATTCCCAGTTGCCCTGAGACCAGGTCAGAACACCGTTTAGAGCAGCATTCGATTGGTCTTTTGCCCTAGGCTCGATATTATTATTTACCTATTATTGGAATGTGGATAGTTAAATTGCATAAATGCTATAATCTTAGCCAGGACTACGATTCCAGATTACATAATGGAGTACCTATCCCGAGCGCCGCACGAATGCAAGTTTCGTCTTGCTGAGACCGGCAGGGTGTTCACTCGGACAGTGCACGAGCTGGAAGACTTCAACGCGTACCGCGCTGGGCTCGGCTGGGCCGCCATCGCGCGCTACGCGGCGCACCTCCTCAACCAGCCCTGGCGGAAGGAGTTTAGGCTCATACGGGTGAGTGTACACACGTGCAAGTGATTGTGATACTGACCGACAAACTACAAAAAGTACTCGAAGACAAGATAATCACGTAGAGAGTCATTTATATTATTTTATTTGGCCCACTAAACTGGATGTTACACGAAACAATACAAGGGAAAAAATGTACAATTTTACCAAAGATGGTGTACGTCCTTCTACTCGTAGAAGTAGGCACAGCATGCAAAAATAGTTTGAAATGGAAGGTACTTAACTTAAACAGACAAAACTAGAGAAAACAAAATAATAAATAATGACACTGAAGCCATCATTTTATGGTGGAATCTTGCAACTGTATTTTAAACCCGTTCCCCGCAACCGATTGAGCTGAAATTTGGAATACATATGTAACTTCGGTGACTATGCAATAATATGGTACTATGGAGGTGGTCTCATGATGGAGACGGATGTTAGACAACGGAACTTCTGAATGGATTATACTCGTAGTAGGGTACTAGTGTGTGGGCTCATTTGAATATGCTTGCGGTTCCGATTATGAATTTTATAAAAGTTTGTTTTGAAAAAGTATTTTTTAACAAAAAACCTATATTCATTAAAATCACAAGGATCACTTTGAAACGTCAATTTTTTTTACTGTGACGAGGCCAAGCCAGTAAACAAAGGCAAGAAACAAGGCTGGCTGTTCTTTTTAATGATCCTTTTAGAATACATAACAATAAAGAAAATAAGTTACGTCTAAATTGTAAGGTTTTTGACCGAGTTGGAGCAAATTCAATCACAAGCTTCTCTATCATCTAAAAAATCTGATATGTTATATTAGGCTTTTTTATAAATACATATTTTGTTTAATTACGTTGACATGCAATAGTTATAACAGTATTCGACTCAAACGGCGCCCATCGATCTTACGGCCACATCAGCAACCACTTAGATCTTCCTTTCAATGTATTTATTTAGAAAACGAACAGCTAATTATACATAATATGAAACACAGTAAATAAAAGAAAGCCAATAATAGGTTTTCACGACTAAACAACATAATAAAACAAAATGTGAAGTGAACAAGACACAACAAAGTGGTTAAAAATAAATCTGGATAACAAGTTACACAGAAGCTACCTAATACTACATAACATAACATTTGAAGGTTACCTGCTGTTTTTCTAGAAAATAACTAAACATAAGCTGTTTCACTTACCTGATGAAGGTTCGCGAATAAAACCTAATTGTCCGTAATAAACGGTACGTGATAACTCCCCTATTTTAAGGAGGGTAATGTTTTTAAAATGCATGCATATACCAGTATGTGTTCATTTGGGGCATCGTGTAGGTAGGCTAAAGGCTACTGTAAGATTGTATTGTAACATGTATTTTAGGCTATGGTATATCTATATGGGCCCTAGAATAAGTTTATTACCACCCTGTAACTATTTCTTTGTTGCCTGAATTAAATGATTTATTATTCATCGAGCGAAGCGAGATCTTTAAATCAACTTGGGCAAATCGGCGTTGTATGTTTGTCCGAGGATAACTTTCGAAGCGTTGATCCGATCATCGTGAAATTTAATACATAGGTAGGTAGTGATGGCACAATTTTGGTGTGACTAAATGAGCTAAAAATGTTAGGGGGTTGTTGAGATATTGGGATTCAAGAGGGGTAAAAAAAAATTAAAATGAAGCTATTAGGTCAAGTAGGACGCCAAATGAAAGGTATTCATTAGTATATTTAGACTCCGTTTTTATTTCTCGTAAATTATTTATGGTTTTTGGGTTATTAGTCATAATAAAAACTAAACTGTGATTAAATTAACAGGGTACACCAGTGACCCCACAGTGCTGTAATTTAGTATTCGTGTAGCTTAAGTGACACAAATATAGGAAAAAGTCTGAAATCCAGAATAACTGCAATTTGTACCCCAAAAAAAAAATGTTTCCACATTACATGAACTCCCGTCACCTGCAATTTGAATGAAACTGTAGGTCAAGTTATTAGGTTATGCATTTCGTGACACTATTTTGACAGTCAATGTTTTCATCAAATTTGATAGTAATGAAGAAATGAGCTGGTTGTTTACGTTATTTCCAGCTATACAGTGGCTTCTACAAGCACGAAGTGGAAGCGAACTTAGTAGGTGCGGAGAGCCTTCTCCACGCCATGGGGTACAGGGCGGCGGGCGCGGGGCGGCTGGCGCTGACGGCGCCCGTGTGCCCCGACACCGTGGCCGCCGTGTCGCGCGACGCACTGCTCGCCTGCTGCGAGTCTCAGGTAACAATAATTAATAAATATTGCTGGACATTTCACACAGCGCTATCTAGCCCCAAACTAAGCAGAGCTTGTACTATGGGAACCAGATAACTGATAGAATACTTATATACTTTTTTTTTGTAAATACATACTCTTAATATATAGAGAAACAATCAGACCCGAAACAAATATCTCTAGATCATGCAAACATTTGTTCCGCGGCGGGAATCGAACCCGTTACCTTCTGCGTCTTAGCCGGCTGTTCGCCCACTGCACCACGGAGGTCATCAATGGATCTTATCTTCTACTAGCTAAACCCACAGATGTATTTAGCGGTCTGCTAAATTCACATTCCTCAAATGCGCGAACTGTCAATCTCGCGGAGTTAAAATGGCTGGTAAGTTTTCTGAATATATACAATTTTCTGCGCAATTTTCTTAACTTTTCGTCCCGTAAGAACCTTCTGCAAAGTAAAGTAAAGTCGTTCTTAAGTTAGGGCGTCACCAAGTAAAGTAAAGTCGTTCTTAAGTTAGGGCGTCACCAAGTAAAGTAAAGTCGTTCTTAAGTTAGGGCGTCACCAAGTAAAGTAAAGTCGTTCATAAGTTAGGGCGTCACCAAGTAAAGTAAAGTCGTTCTTAAGTTAGGGCGTCACCAAGTAAAGTAAAGTCGTTCTTAAGTTAGGGCGTCACCAAGTAAAGTCGTTCTTAAGTTAGGGCGTCACCAAGTAAAGTAAAGTCGTTCTTAAGTTAGGGCGTCACCAAGTAAAGTAAAGTCGTTCTTAAGTTAGGGTGTCACCAAGTAAAGTCGTTCATAAGGCGTCACCAAGGGAAATAGGGATTCATTTTTATATTAGATTATCTTTAGAGAGCTCTCTTTAGCTAGATCTAGATTTCAAAATAAAATATTGGTCTTACAAAAATCTCTATATATAAAAATGAATCCCTATTTCCCTTAGTCACGCCATCACGCGTGAACGGCTAGACCGATTTCGCTAATTCTTTTTTTGTTGTATTTCTTATGGTTAGGAGAAGGTTCTTATGAAAAAGAAAATTGCGCGCAAAAATAGAAAATTTAAGAATACTCAACCATCATATAAAATTATTTATAATCTAACCTTAGCGCTTTTATAATGTAACCTTATGACGTTTGACATAGAATTGACAGAATGCGTGCTGCAAATATCGTCAGAGGATGTAAAAAAATGAATATCGTTTGAAACAGATGCTTCGGTCGGAGTTATCCCGAGATATTGTCTATATATATATAAAAATGAATTGCTGTTCGTTAGTCTTGCTAAAACTCGAGAACGGGTGGAGCGATTTGGCTAATTTTGGTATTGAGTTATTTGTGGAAGTCATTCATTTTCTCATACATAATGATGGCCGGGGACAACAATTGACAATTATATATTGACAGCCCGCGTTACATGCATGTCAAGGCGGTACGAAGTTCGGCGGGTCCACTAGTCCCATATAAAAAAAGCACTGAGATTTTCCCATTTAAATTTTCAGGGTCACTTTTCCAATGTTTTTTTCTTTAAATTTTTTTATTAGGATTATTTGGATTATTTAAAAAAAATTGCTTAATCTGTCAAGCCACTCTCAAGTGTTGCGCTTACCAACGAACAATTCATTTCATATACTACGTGTTTTGTTATATGTACGATATTAAATGAACACACGAGTAGGGCGAATGGCTAGTATTGTTGTACATAGGTAAAATAGGGGTTATTTCAAATTAATTACTATAGAAAATTTAAAATTTTCAAACAACTTTAATATCAAGTCCTAAAATATCAATGAAACATTCTGTATAAAATAGGTAAACAGATGGTATTAATTAATCATATAAGTAGGTTAGGTACCTGTACTGACTAAGCGGTATCGTCGATAAGGCGCCGCTGATTTACGTTAAAAATTGTTTATTGGAAATGTATTGAATACTGGATAAATAATGCAGCTACTGATAAAATCCACGTCTTTATACGATTCCGGATGTGTGTTATAATATATATGAATGTGTACATAGTAAAACAGGTTGTAGATATGCAGCTTTGTAACTATGCACCCACTCATTATTATAAATACGGGATTTATCACGTACCGTCTTTTAATCTCGTAAATCCCGTATTTATAATAATGATTGAAATCAATCACGAAAGTTTTCTAAGTAAAATATGCACCCACTGTTATGTGCAGGCCTCCTGTCTTTCTGTGGCGTCCAGCATCCTTTATTAACTGGTATTTCTAAATAGTGGGGGACCGCCCTATGCTGCGCTTTCTAATGTGTGGTCTAAATTCGAGAACCGTTCAGCCACACCGGTCGTCAATATTTCGAGCTATGTGCCCCGCTCAATGCCACTTCATTAAACAGTTATTTATCTTATAAGTTGTGTGGTATTTCAGATAATGCTGCAGGTCTGGGAAGCATTATGGAGCAGCGGTGCCAACGTGTCTCACATCACATGGGCTGACATACTGCGAGAGCGAGCCACGCGGCCGGCGCGTCCCGCCGCCACCGCCGCCGCTCTACTGGCGAGGAACCACGAGCCTTACATCGATACCGGTCAGTACCAGCCGTTATGTAGCGCAACGTGTCTCACATCACATGGGCTGACATACTGCATAAAGCCATCCTTCTCGAACCTTCTCGAGTAAAATTTTTAACTCGAATAATGTGACGTCGTGCGTGATTCCCTTTACTCAGTGTGACTTATACTCATACTCGGCGAATGCAGCTCTGTTTATTAGCTATAACACTTCTTACAATATAAAATCTATGTAAGTTGAACACCATACGGCTAAAACGTGATATTATTCTGTTCCAGGTTCAGAAATATACTCGAACATACCAACGACAGTCACCGAAAACAACAGAATAGACGCCCGCTACAGCCAAAACCAATGCCAGCACTGTCCCGAGTCTCCAACCGAAGAACCCTCCCCTATAATCCACCCCCCATACATGGTCCCTCCAAACATGGTCCCCCCAAACATGGTCCCCCCAAACATGGTCCCCCCAAACATGGTCCCCCCAAACATGGTCCCCCAATACATGTATCCGATACATCCCGACGTCCCACAATGTTCTACAGTACCTATGATGACGTCATACGTACCGTACTACTACCAAGTTCAGGCGCCATATATGATACCGACTCCCGTCTACCCGCCTATCAAACATGCCACGACGGTCTCTGTGAACGGATATCCACCTCAATACAGATACCCTTCGGTACCGACAGGACAATTGATTGAATTAGACGCAGCATCAGCTTACGAAAACGAAGATGTAAGACATAAAAAAAGGCCAGACAGTTCCCGAAGAAATAGCACATCGAAATCAGGCTTCAGTGACGTCACATTACCCAGTCTACCCAGATCAGATACCCAACCCACTCTAAGCAAAGCTAGGGAGGACGGCATGGGCACTTACGAGAGTTGGGACTATGTCTTCAGAAACTTATCGAGTAAAGTCGAAGACGGACGAAGCGGCTACTCTCCCTCGATAGATAGAGACTCACGAACGCTCGAGAGGCTGAACAAAACACACCGAAGCAGATACCAACCCACGACACTAGACTTGGAAGACGGCCTACAAGCACTAAGCCTGGACCACAGAGTCGAAGAACTCAAAAAAGACTTAAAAAAAGCCAAACAGATGACGAAAAAGATTTCCGTTGAGGATAAACGGGAGAGGCCTAAACGACACATCGAGCCAGTTGCAAACCCCAAAGCGGATGCATTGATAACCCCTAAGATCGCCCCGGACAAAGTGAAATTACTAACCAAAAAGGATATAAAAGATAGGAAAGAGGTTTTAAAGCAACAGAACTCTGTGAATGGAAGTGTGTCGAATACAGCGGAGGTGAAGAAGGTTAGGAAGCCGGCGAAGTTGGTCGCGTCCGAAGTGGAGAAGCCGAGGAGGCTTCCGGAGAACGGCACTAACGCACACACCTCTAAAACTAATAATGGTAAGTTTTGTACGCCCAAATAACTTTGCATCTGTTGCTGTAGTATTAGCTTTTGCCCGCGGCTTTGTTTCCGAGTATAGTCCCGAGTTCCGAGTACGTAGTACAGTCAACATCAAAAGTAGTAGAATTTAACAAAGTTTCAAAAGTGTATTAAGAATGAAAACTAGTGTTTATTTTTTATTGTTGTTACCTTATGATAGACTAAACAGACTATATGAGTTATAGTAACATGAAATAAAATGTTTTATTTAGATACAACATACTTTTACCTGACTACGGCAAAGCCAAAAGGAAGGGATATGTTTTTAGCAGTCTATGTATGTATGTATTTACTCATGTTCCACTGTAGCGTCTAAACTACTCATCCGATTGAGGTGTCAATCGATTCGATATTAGGGCCCGGCTGACATTTTGATTTAGATTTGATTTGTTAAATCAAAATTCATTTGCATAGAATTAAGAATTATTTTCACCAACAACAAAAAGTAGCCTGTGTTTGAATCTAGGCCATAATCTATCGACACACTAAATTTCATCGAAATCGGTTCAGCCATTAGGGACTGTTCAAGTATTACGTAAGCACTATAAGGGTGGTCTATGCTTTGCTTATTTTTGATGACATGTGGGGGGGGGGGGGGGGGGGGCTAGATGGTGATTACGTCAGCAGTAATATTGTTCGTAATATTACTTAAGATTATAATATTTGTTTCTTACTCTATGTTGAATAGCGTGTTTGTTTGTTTGTTTGTTTAAATGAATATTATGTGCGTTGAAGATCTCTATCCTAAGCTTATTTTTATTTCTAGAATTACCTGACCTTTGCTTACTTTTACTGACAAGGAGGGGGGGGGGGGGGGGGTTGTAATAAATGTGCTTATGTAATACTTGAACGGCCCCCTTACGGCGTGATTGAGTAACAAACAAACATCCAAACTTTCACAATTAGTGTGATATCCAAAATATTAACTTTTTCCCCACAGTATCAGTATATTTTTTATTTTTTTTAGTATCAAACGCACAGCCGAAGTACGATCTAAAAGCGCAACTAATCGTGTCACTGGACGAGACAGACGCGCGCAAATCCCCACCTCGCCTTCAAAACGGCGACCGAACTAGAGAAGTCAACAACAAATGGACCTGCTCGACTTGCACTTACCTCAACAGAGATAATGTCGCTGCGTGCGAGATGTGCGGCAAGTCGAAGCGAGGGCCCGAGATACAGCCGCTCACGTCTGGGGGGCGAGAGTGTCCGGCCTGCACGCTCGTCAACCAGCGGGAGGCGAGAGTGTGCGATGCTTGTGCCACTAGTTTGGAACATTGCCCTACTTATATTTAATAGAGGTATGTGTACGGTATTTGGGGTTTGTCTGATTTTTTTAACGGTTTGGAAAGGGTCTTCGGGAAGAAGTCACCTTAATGTTTCTTTCGGGATACTTTCTGTCCAGTATTTCGGAACTGTCCCCTATTCTCTGTCTTGAAAGTCACCCAGCGAGAGTTGCTCTCTGAGTAATATGACAATTCTTCAAAAGTTGTTGATAAGCGTTTTAGACCGGTCACATACAGTGGGAATTCCGCATATCGGATCGGAATTTCGAAGGCAGCAAATCCATATTACTTGCGGCTTAGGCCTTGTTAAATGCTAGTCATCGAGTGATTTTTCAAGACGCAAAATAGGGGCTTACCTCTAAAGTAAATCGATTCTCATAGATTCACGACAGATGCCTCATTAAAAGCTGTCAAAAATTCGACTTTTGAGTCTCAATTAACTGAGCATTGTTCTAAAGGCCTCAGTGATATTTGTTTGAGATGAATGCCTATGTGACGGCCTCTTGAAGCAAGAATTGAAGGTTTAGAATCGAATTCCAGAAATTAACACAAACTTGAATTGAGAATTGAGACATTTGATTGAACTTGGACTTTAAAAACACTATTAAAACGCGTTTATCATAGACACTTGATACGTTACTTCTACATTTCCATAGTGCCATTAACAATCGTTCACTATGATAACGTCGATGTGTGCGTGTCGATATTACGTTGCGCAATGGCGAAAGCAAATCGGCAAATTGGCCCACTCGGTATACGTCATTTTCATGCTAAGGTGGCGTTCAAGCATTACGTAACGCAACTTTGGGGGGGGGGGTGTATAACGTTACGATGCGTTATAGTAGCTAGAGGGGGGGGGGGGGGGGGGGGGTTTCGAACAACGCGTTACGTAACATTGTTTTTTTTTTTCATTTAAATATTTTTTGTTTTATTTATTACTAACTGTATTTCAATAAAAACATTACCCTCCTTTTGCGCACTCGTTTAAAAAGTAGCCTTCCTTTCCCAGGATACAATCTATCTCCTTGCCAAATTTCATTACGATCCGTTCAGCCGTTTAGTTATGAAAAGGTAACAAACAAACAAACTAACAAACAAACTTTTACTTTCGCAGTAACTATGTATGTATCATAAATATAAACCTTTCTCTTGAATCACTATATCTATTGCTGAAAACTGCTTGAGTAGTTTAAAAGATCTAAGCGAACAGACAGCGGAAGCGACTTGCCGGTACTTTGTGCAACATAATTGTGACTTTTAGATAAAAATGGTCACTTGGTGTTACGTAAAGTTTAGGAGGGGGGGGGGGGGTACAGAAAAATGTTACGGCGCGTTATATATAGGAGGGGGGAAGAACTCAAAAATCTTCAAAAATTGCGTTACGTAATACTTGAACGCGTCCTAAATCGGTATCGTAAAAATTTGTTAAATCAGTAAAATCTCGACTCAGTTTGCGTTTAGATCTGGACGAGATTCTTAGAAAACTGAACTGAACTCTTATTCCCAAATGTTTATAAAGCTCACAGCCGGACTTAAATAAAACCCTAGAAAAGCTATTAACTACGGAAGAATGAGTAATATTTTATTTTAGCGTCCACTGTTCAAATATTTCTACTGTATTTCAACTTAATTACTTACTAGCTGACCGCACCGCAGCTTCGCACGCGTAGTTTTTCAATAAAAACATTACCCTCCTTCTGCGCAGTTGGGTAAAAAGTAGCCTACGTCACCCGGGGATAGTGTAGCTTCCCAACCAGTGAAATAATTTTTTAAATCGGTCCAGTAGTTTCGGAGCCTATTCAATACAAACAAACAAATCTTACCTCTTTATAATATTAGTATATATAATATACAAATGTTATATTTTTGTAAACTCTAAGGATACATTTCATGGGTTTGGGACCCTCTTTTATGTATGAAATACCCGTGTTAGAGGGTTTCGCTCTTCCGTAGTACAGGTTTACATTAGATTAAGTAGGTACAAACACGATTTATATTATTTTAAAACTTAACAAATGAAAGAATTTAAGTTATAAACTAACTTCCGCCCGCGGTTTCGCACTCGTGTTTTGTTATTTTAAAGAAGCCTCTGTTTAAATCCAGGTCATAATCTGTCTATATACCAAATTTCTATGTGCACTTGACGTGACGTGACGCAAAAACAAACATTTTTCTATTCCATTTTATTTTGTCGAAATCAGTTCAGCAGTTACGTGATTGAGTGACATAAGTTTTTTGTTTAAAATTACTTTTTGAAAACAAGCTTTTATAAAATTCATAATCGGAACCGCAAGCAGATTCAAATGAGCCCAAACACTAGTACCCCTACTATAATCCATTCAGAAGTTCCGTTGTCTAGCCTCCGTCTCCATCATGAGACCACCTCCATGGTACCATATTATTTCATTCACCGAAGTTACATATGTATTCCAAGTTTCAGCTCAATCGGTTGAGGGGAACGGGTTTAAAATTCAGTTGCAAGATTCACCCCGGACAAACATCCTACATAATATGATTTATTGATTGATCATCGTTCTAAAATTTCAATTTTGTCAAAATCATACATGTTGGCTACAACTCGCCAGACTCCTTTTCCCATAAAAACTTTCTTGAGGAATCCCTTAAGTGTCATCTTACTATCTTTGCTCATGATTGCAGTTGCTTCTCCTTGACTGATTCCTAAATTTTCAAAATTATTCTTTCTCCTTCCTTCTTTTCTCTTTGGTGGTACAATTACTCCATTTCTTATTTGCATGATTATTGACATTCCGTGTGATCCTGGTTTCTCGTCAATTGGCAGATGGCTTGTAATTGTTGATTCGTCATTAAATGCCGATGCACCAGTAACAGTTGATTGATCATCATCACAAACATCTGGTCGAACTATGGCAGATTCGGCGATAGATGAAGTTGCAACATTAACTTTATATTCAGTTTTGATTTCTGGCATTCTGGTGACCTGAACAGTTCCATTTATTATTAGATTAATCATTGAGTATCTAACTCCAAATGTATGTGTTATCCAGTTAAGGAAATTAAGGAACCCTTCCATGTCATTTCGGGATACTGGCATTATGTATGTCGGTGGTGGCGTAAACATTGATGCAACTTTATTCATGAATTCATTGAATTCTGCTGATTGTTCATCTAACATTACATCTTGTTCTGGACTGTCTATTTCGGGATCTGGATGATCGGATAAAGGTTCTTCTATTATTGGATTGTCATCAGTCTGATCTTCAACGATGTCATACTCGGATTCGTCATTTTTCTCCTTTGTAAACCAGTTTAAACTATCTTTTGCAGCATTGGTAGCTTTAGTCAAAACTTCTCCCATTCTAATTGAACAATCTCCTCCATGTGTCTCTTGATCTAAAAGCTGAGACTCTTGTTGACATACACTGCCGGCCAAAAGTTTGAGACCACCTACATCAAAGTAGGAAAATGAAATAAAACTCAAAATACAAAGCAAGAGGTTTAATTATGAATTAAAATACTTATTTCCTAATACACATACATTATGAAGAAAACAAAAAAATCAAGAAAAATCAACCATTTACTTTAAAAATGTCGCTCATATTTTATACAGATTTTTCGTCGAAAAACCCTCCCTTGCATTTTATTACTACTTTCACTATTCTTGGCATACGAGCAATCAATTTGTCGATTGTATCTTGTGATATATTGTTCCAGCTTTCTTGTAAAGCCTTCCACATGTCTTCTTGCGAAGTGGGACAACAACTGCGCACATTTCTATCAAGCTCTTCCCACAAAAGCTCAATCGGGTTGAGATCCGGACTCTGAGGGGGCCACACCATGTTTTTTAAAACCCCTTCTGTTTCTTTGTGTTCTAAATAACCCCTGCATAATTTTGAACTATGTTTTGGGTCATTATCTTTTTGGAAAAAAAATCCATCTCCAATTGTTCTTGAACCAGACGGAATGGCATTTTGCTGTAGTATTCGTTTATATTGCTCCTTTTTCATGATTCCTTCGACTCGTACCAAATCTCCGGTTCCATGGCCCGAGAAGCATCCCCAGACCATAATGGAACCACCACCATGCTTGACTGTTGGCACCACACAGTCTGGCATCATCTTTTCCTCGACGTTACGTCGAACAAAAATTCGTCGTTTTGAACCAAATATTTCAAATTTGGATTCATCTGACCAAAGAACTTGTTTAAAGTCTTCTTCAGTCCAGTCTCGATGGGTAAGGGCCCACTGCATCCGTTTCTTTTTGTTTTGTGGCCTTAGTAGTGGTTTTCGAACGGCGACGCGACCAAATAACTTAGCATCTCTCAAACGTCTTTTTACTGTAGTCAATGATACAGGTTCTGATCGGGATTTGTTCACTTCTACGCGGATTTCTGGTGCTGTTAGGCGTCTATTCCGCTTGCTGGTAGTGACGATGAAGTGATCCTCGCGAGAAGTGGTAGTTCTCGGCCTTCCCGAACGCGAACGATCTTGATTACTGCCAGTCTCCTTGTATCGGGTTATTGTGTTATGAACACAAGTCTTCGACAACTTAAGTTGAGAGGCAATCGCACGTTCAGATTTGCCTTCGCCGTATAAAACAACTATGGCAGAGCGAGTTTCACTGCTAATTTCGCGAACTTTTCCCATTTTAAGATGTCTTCACTGTAACAACGACGAGCTCAGACTAATAAGGTAGAAAATAATTTACTCCATAAAAACTTAGGTACTAAATATGTTTTAGGAAGCTAACATAATCCCTGATATCGGTTAACGCGAAACAAACCCAAAACAATAAGTAATGAGCAGATCATAAAAATATTACAATGACTCTACCACCTGGTCCTTGCGCGGCGCTCATTGATGTTTTGAAACAATAGACCTTTTTAGGATGATAACTTAAACAACAACATAAATAATGACTCTTAGAAATTCTTTAATAATAATAGAATACGCAGGTGTTCAAATTAGCTCATTATCATATGTGTACTTTGAAATATTTTGTTGGTGACAAAGATTTTTACAGTGGTCTCAAACTTTTGGCCGGCAGTGTACATACATTGCAAGTTAATAAAAAGCATCTAAAAAATATCTCAACTAGTTTTTATCAGGTTCACGATTTGAACCGAACATTGTTGGTCGTAACACTGATATAACGTTCCAATTTATGCCGGCGATGTGATAAATTGGGACACTTAGAAATGTTTCTACGTTCTGCGCTGAAATGACATTTTACTATATTCTTCCGTAAAGATATACTTTTCTAGGCCGTTCGTTTAGTCCGGCTGGATTCGATTTGTGATTTTGCGTCTCATTGATGTGTATGATTAAAGAGCGAGACAGGCGTATTTAAAACTCGTTTGTGAATAATGGTTGAATAGGACAGTACTACGATATAGGTTAAATGCCTCGGCAACGTGCGTTTCCGAATTAGCACGACCCACGGCTCCTCGTCAGTGTTGCCAATTTAGCGACGTTGTCGCTAGAAATGAAGGCTTTTGCTTAAGTCAAAAATATTTGACGATAAAAATGGTTTAGCGACTTATCTGACGACTATTGGAGTATAAATCAAAACAGTTTTAGGGCCAGTAATAGATATATTTTTTTAACTCTACACAGAATTATACAGTTCCAAGAGATTTACATATAGGGAAAACGCAAACGCGCTTGCGCGACAAATTCAAACTTTATTTAATTAAAGTTGCATTCGTGTAATAATATGCTCTAGCTTTAGCTATTTAAAAGAATATTCAAGTCTATACATCCAATTTTTATTCAAATTTAGGATTATATAAATAGTTAACGCTATAAAATAATTACTTTTTGAGAGAACCAGAATAAAATCTTGAGTCCGCTCCTGGTAAAATCAGTTTTAGCGACTTTCTGGCGACTTTTGATATTGAGTCTAGAAACTCAACTTTATACGAGTTGGCAACACTGCTCGTCGTAACGGCTCGTCTTTCACCAGCGAGCTTCATTAGTTGGCAGTATATAGATTCCGATATATTCCGTGTTCCCGACGATAGAGGAAATTTGCCGAGGCGTCTAACTTGAAGCGTAGTACTGTAAGTTGTGGTCTAGTAGTTAAATTATTGGATTGAGCTTTGTTTTCTTGAAAAGAAGCAACTCAGCTTTAAATATTAGTGTTTTGGATAAGAAATATCGAATAGATTCCTATTAAAAAGCAGAAATTTAAATAGTATGTATACCTAGGTATTTGGTAACGTATGATCAATATGTATTTGATGGGTATGTACCGTCAGATGAAGAAATGTGTGACCAGACTAGATTTTTTTAAATTCAAATTTGTCTAAAATAGATGGCATATTTGATGGCGGCCTAAGTTTATTGGATGGTTAATCATCAACGTCGTCATAGCGGCGATGGGCTTGCAACCTGTCACGTGAATGCTTAACCTTCAATGCAAATAGTGGTCATGTTTTAAACGTATTGTTTGTACTTGCCTTGTGTGAAAACACAATAATAAACAAATTATGAATACACAAAACAACTCACAAGTTTTTTCACACCACCTGCTCGACAATGTCAAATTATAATGTCATGTAAACTTCACCGAAAGCAGGGAATTCAATCCCTACGGCTGAGCCGGGAGGTTTATACTGAATTCCATTATACCCTCACGGGCATAATGTAATTTGAATTTGGATTCACATCTGTATTAAGATTTGAACCAAAGAGATCCACCCCATGAGAACTTATTCGTAAATCGAACTAACCTCTGCACAGAATGCACCAACCTAGATTTGGTTTTTATTGTCTTGCAGAAAGTGTGAAAAGTAGAGTATTCTCGTCATGGATACAGCTGTCTGCATCTTGGGCGTGCTTATATCCCTCTCTGCACTCAGGATTCTAGTTAAACCCTCGCTCCGCTCGAGAGTTAGCTCTAGAATCCTTCGTTGCGTTCGGGATTCAATATAGCGGCCGTGACGCAAGACACTGCTTTATCCCCTAGTTTAATAATCTACTATTATTTTTTATTATTTAGGCTCTTGCAATCTGCCCATCAAGGCATTGAGCTAGAGTTCGGTGTATAGGTCGCGCTCACAAATAGATATGTCATAAAAAGAAGATCTTAATTAATAAAAATAACATATTAGAATGTGTGTGTTGCGTGCGTTGTGAGAAGAAGGAATAACTCAGCGAATAAGGCATATATCGCGCGTTGATGACCCCTTTATAGTAAATTCAAATTTTAATACAGACGAGGTTCCAAATTCAAATCATAATTAAATTCAGTACTACTTTACTCCCGGCTCAGCCGTAGGGATTTAATCACCTGCTTTCGGTGAGGTTTACATACCATATAATTTGACATTGTCGAGCAGGTGGTGTGAAAAAGTTTTATGTAATCTCTGGTTAAGGTCGGCGCTTAGATTGGGTACATCATTTCACAACATGATGAGTGATCGTTGGAGTTCTAAGACTCCTATGTCAGGTAGGAGCCCTCGCCACAGTCACTCGCTAAAAGTTGTTAATTAGTAGATAAAGCTTGGTTCATTTATCTGTTCATCTGGCTGTACAGTTAAGCGCGTCACGCACGATGTAGTGATATAATATTTTATGTTACAATATCTTAAGTTATTAAATTATAGTATCTTAAAGTATCACACACCGGTAAGATACTGGTAATGTTGTATGAAATCCTTCTTATTCTCTTGAAAGTATGTCATACCTCAATTGTATCATGGTGAAATATTCATATCATTAAGATACTGTAAGATGAAAATATATATTATCTTTGCCGTGATGGTCCATTGGATTGTATGGCGAGCGATATTTTATCTTTTAACGTATAATATGATGATAGCATCTTCATCGTGTGTGACGCGCTTAAGGGTCAGCTCACACTGAGACGCGACGAACGCCGATCTACACGCGCTCCTTCAAACAGTTTTGTGGTGACGCACGCTCGTAGCGCCGCTGCTTTAGGCACTTGTCTCACCGCCGGCGAGTAAGCGATTAGCTATCAACTATTTTTTCGTTCAAGAAACGAACAAGAGATATAGATTCCGTATTCAGTAAAAGAAACACGTATGTTAATAGTCGATCGCTGGCCGTTCACACTGCCGGCGAGAACTCGCTCTCCACTATTTTGTCGCAGCGACTACAACACTCGCTCAGCGATGCTCGCTTGGCGGTCAGAACATACGGCGTGAGATGATGAGTATCGCTCGCTGCACTCGCTCACTCGCTATAAAGCACAGCAAGACAACTATAGGAACTACACACTCACTTCTCGCCAACTCTTTTCTAGTGTCTAGCTCTACTCGCTTCTCGCTCATCGCCGGTGGTGAGACAAGTGCCTTACGCGTGTAACAACTTGAAGAGGCAAGCATCTGAGGTCATTCGCAATCTTGCGTCGCGTTGTGTCTCGTGTTCGTTGACCCTTAGGATTGTTAGTGCGACTTGCGCAACGATGACTGCCACTGCGTATTGCCATTTGATTTTTCTTTTATTCGCTTTGAAAATAAGATTAATAAATTACATATTTTTAATAAACTTTATGTTAATAATATGGAATTTGGATCATTTAAAATTAAATAAAATCTTGTTTGGTCAATAACATGAAAAGTTATTTATTTAAATGCGGTATTCGAATAGATGCTTATAAATTGATGATGTTCATTTCATTTGGAAATACATCTACTGTGACTTGCATTATGTTATGTTATATATAACACACTGGAGATCTAAACAACTAATTAGACATTGGATAAAGAGATAACTAAACAGCTGGACCAGTTTCCATGAAATTTGGTATATTAGGTACTTGTTTTGTTACGTACGACATTAATTTAAAACACACATCCGAAATCGTATTAACTGATTTTAGAGTTGGGTTTAATACCGGTAACTTGAATATTTATCCAGTAATCGATACATTTTCAATAAACAATTTTTAACGTGAATGACGATGCCGCTTAGTCAGTTTAACAGGTAGATTAGATTAGATTAGATAATTATTTATTGCAGACCACGAAACAAATATAAATAAAAAAAAACGTAAATCTATGGATACAATTGGCGGTCTTATCGTTAAAAGCGATTTCTACCAGACATATCTTTGGATGGAATGGACTGTGTGGACATTACCTGGGGTGTAATGGTGTCCCTAACTATTTCTTTATTTTTATTTATTTGAGACAACAAATAATTATGCCTAAATATTACTAGACTTAATCATTATTACAAGATGTCTTACTACAGGCATAACCAGCACCATTCTCCACAGATTACGTTACACAGATGGTGGGCATGAGTGTATACAATATTAAATACATACAAAAAATATAAATATATAGATGAACCTATATTATACAGGCAAGCAAGTGCCTAGGTACCTACCAGACAGGATTGTCTGATTGATAGATTAAACAAGGCGGGTGAGTTTGAAAAATATTCAATTTCCCAGAAATGATCGTTAAATAGGAGTTCTATTAAATGGCGCTCGCATACTACATGTACATACATACTAATGAGGTGCCTATTTACATAATGAATGAATATGATTGGTCTCATTGATATTTTAGAACTTGATATTAAGGTTGTTTGATAACTAAATTTTTCTAATAATCTTAAACAATTTTACAACAATACTAGCCATTAGCCCTATGCGTGTTTTCATTTAATGTCGTACATACCAAACCACGTAGTATAAATAGAGGCCTGGATCAAGACATAACCTGGCTACTTTTATTGACAAATCACGCGTTGGAAGCGGATGCTGAGGCTTGTAACAGTATATTTTTCTACGCGTATGTTGTTTCTACTTTGCCTTAAAAGTCGTTTAAAATAGTTAAATTTGCTATTCTTGATTCGAAACTATCGCTACCTGAGTATCTATTAATTATTTTAGATGACACTTTTGAAAGTATTTAAAATTAAATATAATAATTCTGAAGACGGAAGGCGACGTCGGGCTCGGCCAAGAAAGCGCTGGCGATTTCGACACCTTCCAAAGAGGATGGTGGAAGATAGCGACAGATAGGGACGCTTGGAGGGACTTGGGGGAGACCTTTGCCAAGCAGTGGGACGAGATAGGTTAGGAAAAAATATCTTAATATTAATTTAAAGCGAACACATTACCACAGACAAATTGTTAAATTAGTTTTTTTCTTGTTTTCAAATTCTATAATTAATGAATAATTATAATCATTTTAAAACCTCAATTAACCGCCTGCTCATTCGCTGTGTTCAATTTCTATTTCAGTCACAATTAAAAAATATATCATTCTAATAAAAAAATAAACACTTTCCTGTTAGAGTTATAAATGGCTATCAAAATTTTGCATTTCTCTTACCTATATTAAGGCAAATTGCTGTAAAACGCTGTATTTATATGATAAGCATTTGAACGTGAAGTGGACATCAATTTTAGAAAAAAAACGTGTATGTGTTTGTGTACTTATGTACCTACGTAGGAAGTTATACTTCTTTAGCGTAACACGGCCCGTAGCGAAGTTACATTCGCTTCGAATCGATTCGATTTCTACATAGGTTTGTTGTCGATAGATCACGTGATATTTCCATAGCATGTGTCAAATCCCATACATTTTCGGACATAAGGACTAGCGTCATCGCTAATCGAATGTAACTTGGCCAAGCTCTCAGAACAAAAATAGCTAAAGATTTCATCCCGTATGCCACAACTCTTTGTTTGTAAAAGGAATTTAAAACTATTAAATATAGTTATGAGTTTTCACGGAAACTTGAGAGACAGTTATTTACTTAACAATGTCGCTTTTTGGCCGTCGGTGTGCGCGCGGATGGGACAGTTATCAGCTAACTTCATCATGCCGCTTTTTGGCTGCCGGTGTGCGCGCGCATGAGACAGTTATCAGCTAACTTAATCATGTCGCTTTTTGGCTGTCGGTGGGCGCGCGCATTCTAAAAATTTCACTCATAATTTTTTCCAAATGCGCCAAAGAAGTATAACTTCAAAAACAGGACAAACAAAATAGAGATGTGCTCTGAACTACAACCCACAGCTCATAATTAGTTAATAACATATTGCTGGCTGTAGGCTTCCCTTTTTAACCGACTTAAAAAAAAAGAAGGAGTGTATCAATTTGTCGGTTTTTGTCATCTACATACATAGTAATATTATAAATTGTATCTGTTTGTTAGATTTTCACAACTAAACGACTAGAACGATTTCGATGAAATTTAGTGTATAAATAGATTATGACCGGGATTGGGACATAGGCTACTTTTGCTAATGTTTTTATTACCAAACCACAAATCAAATCAAAAAATCATTTGGTCATAAACAAACGTAAATAAACAAAACTTTTAATGAAGTGTTTATTGTTTATATACGTATTTAAATTTGTTAATTGAGAAGGTTTTCATATCACTTGTAGAGTTTGTTAGAAAAGCGTACTCTTTGCCATTTAAACGATTTACTAACTATATGGAGCATACGAGTGGTAATAGCGAGTTGTTAATTTATCGAGACAGATTAGTTGACTTCCTGGTGACTATTACGCTAAAGGATGGGTTGATGCTATTTAGCACTATTCTATTGTGTGAAGGAATTAGATTAACTAAAATAATATGTATTAATATCCAACATTATTAATATTATTATTTAACTGGTGACCCAGGATAGTTGTCGAAATTAGAGCGTATTTTTTTTACGTTTTATACATCGATGAACGCCGGCTGCACGCACAAAAAAGTGTCACGTTCCGCCTGAGCCGAGCGTGCAAGCGAGAGCGCGGAACAAGCGATGGAGAGGCACGATCGGCCTAAGCGTTCGGCTTGTGACGCATCTATCTCTCTTCCACTGGTTATCACGTAGAATTATCGTACGTAACCGACTTTATAGACAACCATTTTTCGCACCTCCTTCTCCATATAAACTTGAACTATGCCAAATCTCACACTCCGTGGGCGCTATAAGCATAAGAAGTGGTAGAAAGTTTTCGCTGTCAATTTGTATGGTTTATTCAATATCAATTATTACGAAGGTCTGCGTCAATGTTGAATAAAAACTTTAAACTAAATTATATTCTTATAATCATCATAACTGTAAAATATTTAAGTTTTGTATATTTAAAAATTCTATATCAGTATATTTAATTCAATAATCAATATTTTTTACGCACACGTTTACAGATTACATGTACATAACAAGAAATGGGTTAAACAGTTAACCCATTTCTGATGATCCTTTACAGATTACATGTACGTAACAAGAAATGGGTTAAAACTGTTTAACCCATTTCTTGTTACGTACATGTTATCTGTAAGAAATAGGTTGACTGTTTAACCCAGCACACGTTTACAGATTACATGTACGTAACAAGAAATGTTTTAAACAGTATTAACCCATTTCTTGTTACGTACATGTAATCTGTAAACGTTGGTTAAAACTGTTTAACCCATTTCTTGTTACGGACATGTAATCTGTAAACGTGGGTTAAAACTGTTTAACCCATTTCTTGTTACGTACATGTAATATGTAAACGTGTGCGTAAAAAAATATTGATTATTGAAAAAAAAAATATTGTTATTTTCTTGTTTTATTTTAAATGCTTTACACAGGGTAATTATAATTTATATATCAAAAATGCATATATAATATACCTATAATATATGCAAGATTCACGAAATTGTTATAAATATTGTAAGTAATAGTGTTCATTTGATCGCCTTCTTTAATGCTTTAAATTGTT
Source organism: Philereme vetulata (assembly GCA_918857605.2). Taxonomy (NCBI): domain Eukaryota; kingdom Metazoa; phylum Arthropoda; class Insecta; order Lepidoptera; family Geometridae; genus Philereme; species Philereme vetulata. Next base: position 902,589 of record OU975460.1, on the reverse strand, counting down.
ATATATGAAAGCTTCAAGTTTATTTAAATAATATTGATCTGTGTATATAATTGTTAGTTACTTGTAAATATTAGATGGTAAATATATTTATTTAGACGTTTCATTTTATTATAAACGATAACGATTGAAAATCATAAGTCATATAATTATATACCACATCCCAAAATGCATATTGTACAGTTGCATTTGTTATGAAACACGTTTAAACATATACACATGCACAAATTAATAAATAAAGAGTATATGGAATAACTTAGAGATTATAAATTAGTATTAAAGCACTGAGGACGTGTATTTTTCTATACCTGATAGGTAGATTTTGTCATAACCTGTTGAGTTGTATGGAACGTTGTGCTTCATATTGCGTTGCCTTTAGTTATACGATGTGACGTCAATGACTATGCAAATAAAGATATCTATTGAAATAAAGAGTATTGTTTATAAATCTGTTTTAATTAAAAACCTACATCAACATTGTACTTTTCAAGGGAGAATGGCGGTCTGGCTGGTGGGTATTATGACCATTAACATCATTGATTTATTATTGATCGATCGAAGCGAGATCTCTAATGCCCGGTTTCTATATTCTATCACTCGTTAACGGTAACATTCAACGTCTCGTTTCCTTGTTATCATAACGAGCCGTTTTTTGCGTACCACAAGTTGCTTTTGACTTCGGTAATCTACGCCCATCCGTCAGATAAAGAATACCGATCCCTCCCGAACTGTTTCGTTTTACGCAAAAGTAGGTATTTTTATAAATACATACACAATTGTCAAGCCATTAATATTTGTATTTCTGTAATAAAACAGGTAGAAACCACGTAGAAACAAATCAATAATTTGCTAAATAAGTAACTTGTAGTATCAGAAAAAAATGTAAAATAAAATGATAACGATTTCCCAATTCATAACATGAAACGGAACGTCTTACAAAGACAGATGATCGAAATATAGCCAGCGTTGGTAGGTTACTTTTGTAACCTGTTAGGTTACTTTTATTTTCGTCGGGTTACTCGACTCTGAAGGCTACTTTTCGAGATCATGGATTTGTGATTTTCTTTCCTGCAAAGAAAAATGTCCAAGATTTAGAACCCTGACAAATTTTCTGGGCATTGGAGTTATAAGTACATTATTACTTACAATATACTTTTGTATCAATCTAGGGTTACTTTTGACTAGAGCCTGCTGGCAGCACTAAGTATGTGCTTGTGCTTTGGTACTGATTTTGTTTACAATAACAAAGTTGAAAAATATCTAAATATGTGCCAGCACCAGTAGAAAAAATGACGGATATCTCTGCCAAGGCAATGAACTAACATCGGTATTGCTTACTTGTACTTTTCAGGGTGGCTAAAGCGCGAAATACGCTCATGGTTACCTACACGTATGCCCGTCAGATAAACTCGAGCTGAGAACTGGAAAGGAACATAAATTAACTTAGTATGTGACACAGGCATCATCACAGCAGTGTAGCAAACCACGCAGTGTCTGCACCTACCTGCCTACTATAGTCAGATCCTGTTTTGGAAACAACTTTGTAATGGGTACAGGAACTGTGCAATAAACAAGGAGGAAGTTAATTTACTGGTGGAGCTCATTGAAGCCCCTTTAATTACCAGTTAGGAAGCAAATGCAGCTTCTGGATCAAAGTGAAGATATTTAGTTGTATGTGGTAACTGTGTAGTGAGAGAAAGAAATTAAATGTGTTTATAAATATAAAAGAAGTTATTTGATTTTCTCATAATACTTGTGAGCGGCTTAGGTTACATACTGAACGCTCTTTCAATTATATTATTAACATTAATAAAAGCCTGTTGTGAGTAATGAATGAATGAACATATTACAATACAATAATATTTATTTCAGAAAAGTATATTGATATTTTGTTAGTACCTATACAGTTAAATAAAATTTTTAAAAACTGTTAGTGACACACTATACAATAAGTCACTTTGCCACTAATGCAGCTGGTGACTGCAGTAAGGACATCCAGTGGCTCACAATCACACCAAAGATGTCCTCGATGACAGAAAATGCTAGATAACATTCTCTTCCAGTTAACCTTTGTGTAATGTGGAAAAACAGTTTATTGTAGGTAGTGCATAATGGGTAGAAGGAGAATTTTAATTAAATTCCAAGACACACTAATAAGCCTAAGCAAACACAAGGTGTTTCAATAATTTTACTTTGTAATACTTACATATCAATGATCATTAGTGATACAATTCATAAAGAAAATAAATAATAGATGTAACAGAGTATTTACAGGATAACACTCATTTTGTAGCCTGAGTGAGGCTTGTACACATTGTATCTCAACGGGAGAAACATACTTGAACTTGTACTATTCCATAATCGGCTAACAGTGATGTTGAATGAATTGGAATAGTAATCTGTATTGTGCTGGGAAGTCATGAGTTATAGGTGTTGCGAGGGGGGTACAAGATGGTCCTCAGCATACAAGGGAGTAAATTGTTCTTTTAGGTAATTGTGTGATTGAGGAACATAATAAGATGTTATATGGAAGACATAGTAGATGGACATCTTGACATTCTCTGATCTCAAGCCCTTGTAGTTGAGTTCGGAAGATTGATATGTGGTCATACTTTTGCAGACTGTATAAAAGCGTTTTGCAACCGCTATATCTTATTTTAGCTGATCCTAGTCCTTCAGGTAGAAGTCTTGCTAGGAGACATAATTCAATCCCAACACGCTCAACCTGTCATCCTCTGCGAGCTGTTCGTCATCATCACTCATCATACTCTGTGAAAACATGTAAAAGTAAGGTTACTTTAATGTTAAAATGTTCATTGATTAGTTGTGTAGATTTTGTAATATTTTATTGTAAAAAGATTACTGAAATCAGTAATTTGCGATGCCATTTACAATGGCTAAAAAGTATAAAGTACCTAGTTTGGCCTTATTGTACTAACACTTGATTTTGCAAATAAATATCTTGATCACCTTTGTTTTTGTCACAGAATAGGTAGTTATACATGATTTCAATTCCTGATTTCTCAGAACTTGTGGAACTCATAGATATTTTTTTCCAATATTTCCTCTAAAATCAATCAAATAAACACAAAACCAACAGATATCGGCCGGTAAGCAAATCAAATACGCCTCATAGTTTTGACAGTCAGCTGACGTCATAAAATTTTTATAGGAACGCTAGTAACTGTCATTCTCATACATTTTATTTATACTAAAAACGGGATATTTACCATGATTTGTGAGTATTTGAGTATCCCGATATCATCATCATCATGCGCTCATACATTTTGCCTACGAGGCGTAGCCAGTAGATCCTCCCGTGAGTAAAGTTTCAGATCAATCGGTTACTGTCATCTGTCGGTTGATTTTAAATTTTATAGGAACGTCAAATCGGCGTTGTAGTATGTATGTATGTTTGTCCGAGGATAACTTTCGAAGCGAATTTCACAGGCACCAGTGACCCCACAGTGCTGAAATTTGGTATGCGTGTAGCTTTAGTAACACAAATATAGGGAAAAGTCTGAAATCCAGAATAACTGCAATTTCTAGCCCAAAAATAGTTACCAATTTACATGAACTCCCGTTACCTGTAATTTAAATGAAACTGTAGGTCAAGTTATAGGTTTTGCATTTCGTGGCAAAATTTTGATAGTCAATGATTAGGTTTAAATAATATTTTTTTTGTTTTTATGGGAGACGCGAGATCTCAGTTCGGGGCTAACCACTAGTAACTATGGATTTCGCAGCCGCCCGGCTTACCTCTTCACCTTTTGGTGCATCCGTCACTCGATAGGTGTCAACATGCCAAAGTGTATTTCGAAATCAATCTTGCAAATCAGTATTTAAGTTATAACTAATACTTATACGCAACAATGCACGAAACAATGCTTTGTTATAGAAAATAATGGCGGCACCACTGTAGTTTTAATTACTACAGTTTAACTACGTTAACTTTAGTATAGAGTCGTTGTTGGCCTTTAATAACAGAAAGAATATACCATTATTTACGATAAAATACAGAATAAACAGTTGAATCATATAGAGACCGTTGCAAATGATCTATAGTACTACTGCTCCAGATCACTACCAGGCGGAAGTGTCCCCAAGACACTGGCTGCATTGCCCCACTGAATTGCAATGCCCTGTTGACCCAGATAAGCGCCAGCTCTCGGATCATACGTCACTTCGACCAGACGCCCAGAACAAATTTTGAAAACGCGATGGGCACCGTTACTCCATGGACCCAGGGTCTCGACCCCAAATGGCTCAAATACGTAAGCTTTGTCGAGACTTCCATATTTGCGCCGCTTGAGATCTTCGGCTGAATTTGTCGCCGCACCGGCCCCAACTGCTGTACCAGACAGATGAGATGGCGCAAGGGTATCGACGCACGTGGCGTCCCACACCAAAGGCCTACCCTTCTCCCAAGGTACAAGAGTCATACCATTAGGCCGCTTACCATCGTCACGTAGCAGACCGCTCGGTTCGAGAGCGGTTGGAATGTTGACGCTGCAAAAAGGCCGGGGTATGATATCCGACGGGAAATCCTACCGGCGGCCCTGGAACACGATAAACCATGGTGACCAAGCTGTCGCTGTTTGTTTGTAGGTACCTATAGTTTAAAAGCGTATTAATTAAAAGCGTATAGTTATAAAGCGTAATTGATCGTTTTTCGAAGTACGGCGTGCTATCCTTACTTTTAATTAATCAATGGTAACCATCAGAGAAATAATACTAAATAAATAAATATAAATATTACACAATTGCAAAATACATCCACTCACATACCTTCTTACACAAACATACGCACAATCACACACGCAACCACATCAATATGTTATTTTATTACGTAGGCATATGTGCCTGCATAGCGAATGATCATGTTGGTGTGGACCATAGGCCCATTTCATAGTAATGAATATAATTCATCTTTGGTTATTGTTGTTTTTAGGGATCTTTCAACTGTTGTTTATTGTTATTTAAAATGTGTTAAATTAAGTAATCCTATTTTTGGCCTTACTATAAGACTTAAAGCAGAGCTTGTACTATGGGAACCAGATAACTGATAGAATACTTATATACTTTTTTTTAAATACATACAATATTTGCAAACATTTGTTCCGCAGTGGGAATCGAACCCGCTACCCTCTGCGTCCCAGCCGGCTATTCGCCCACTGCGCCACGAAGGTCGAGTCGTGCAGTCGAGTACAACTATTACGTAAATTCATGACTTCGGTAGGTAATGTACCTACCTAATTGACCTAGTTGAATAAAATAAATCCATCATCCTATTCAGAAGTCTGCACATAAAAAAGCTAACGAATACCTAAATTATGTTGTAATCGCCAATTTTATGCTAGTAATTACAATAAAATTTAAATACTTTAAAGGTCAAGTTGATAATTAAAATAATATTCACAACAAAACACAAGTTAGTTCCTGGCAATTAACATTTTATACAAAATAAAAAATAGCATACAAACATAATCGGAACAAAAAGTTTAGGACATCTTGCTATTAACACGTTAGATAATATTTTATAAGTACCTACCTACTTAGGTACCTATTTTGGGGGCCGCATAAGATCGGTCACTCTAGAAATCTCAATATGTAGATGACAAGCTGTTGCCCGCGACTTCGTACGTGTTACACTACTAAATGTATAGGTTAACCTAGAAATAAAGCTGAAGTCGCTGTTGCAATTTGAATTGACACCCCATTTTTAACCCATGGGAACTGTTTTATGGGATAAAAATGGGGTGTCAAGTCAAGTTGCAACAGCGAGTTTAGCTTTATTTCTAGGTTACCTACACAGATAGATAGATAGATAATTCTTTATTGTTACACCAAATTACAATAACATAACCTAGAAAACTTAAACTAATACATGGTGGTACAATGGGCGGCCTTATCGCTCAAAGCGATCTCTTCCAGGCAAACTTTGCACATTTAGATGCACACATATAGATCCTACACATTTAGTAGTATAACGCGTATATGTGTTAATCTACGTACCTACATACTAAATTTCACCGAATCGGTTCCGCCGTCACGACGTGATTGAGTAACAAACAAACATCCAAACTTTCGTATTTATAATATTAGTGTGACTACTTGACCCACCCGCGGCTTCGCGCGCTTGTTTTTTCAATAAAAACATTACATACCTATTGCGAAGTCGGGATAAAGTAGCCTATGTTCTTCCCCAGGATAAAATCTATCTCCTTGCCAAATTTCATTACGATCCGTTCAGCCGTTAAGTCGTGAAAAGGTAACAAACAAACAGTTACTTTCGCATTATATATATAATGCGACTATAGCATAAGTTATAGTATGTAGTAGTCGTATAATTTGTACTTTGTAGATATAGGTATTTTTGCTTGTCTATAAATTTAAAAATAAATAATTAAATATTGCTGGACATTTCACACAGTGCTATCTAGCCCCAAACTAAGCAGGCTTGTATTATCGGAACTAGATAACTGATAGAATACATAAATACTTTTTTTTGTAAATACTTACTTATAATATACTAGTGGTTCGCCCGCGGCTTCGCATGCGTGGTATTTCAATAAAAACATTACCCTCCTTTTGTGCACTCGGGTAGAAAGTAGCCTATGTCCTTCCCCAGGATATAATCTATCTCCTTGCCAAATTTAATTACGATCCGTTAGTAATTATTTCCTTTTAGTTATGAAAAGTTGCAACCTTTTCATAGTTTTCACAAACTAACAAACAAAAAGTTACTTTCGCAGTTGCTATGTATGTTTTATACATATAAACCTTCCTCTTGAATCACTTTATTGTTGGTTGGTGGTGGTCTATTGTGGTTTTGCACGCGTGATTTGTCCATGAAAACATTACCCTCCTTCTGCGCAGTTGGGTAAAAAGTATTCTATGTCCGTCTCCTGGTTCTAAGCTACCTCCCCATCAATTTTCAGCCAAATCGGTTCAGCCGTTCTTGAGTTATAAATAGAGTAACTAACACGACTTTATTTTATATATATATATAGAAGATAGAAAAACATCCAGCCAGACCCGGAACAAATATCTGTAGATCATGCAAACATTTGTTCCGCGGCGGGAATCGAACCCGCTACCTCCTGCGTCTCAGCCGGCTATTCTCCCACTGCACCACGGAGGTCGTCTAGTTAATATTATCCTTTTTAGTGCTGATTCTGTCCTGTATTCATCTTAGTTACCTACTTTAGTTGTATAATTTCACATTGTATCCCTATTCTTTTTTTTTTACTACTTATACGCATGCAGTCCACCAGATGCTAAGTGGCTACTGCAGCCCATGGATATCCACATAGAATTCAAAACAAGCTATTATGTTGTCTTGATCTCTATGTGGATACGTTGCCATACTATAGGACTTAGCTGTTATGCCTATGTGCCAGTAATTACAGGAACATACCATTACCATCTAACCGGAACACAGCAGCACAAGTACTGCAATTTGGCGGCAGATAAAGGTAAGGCGGTGGTGCCCACTTCCTCGAGCCCGTTCACAAAAGCTCTACCACCAGTATTTTCTAGTACCTAAGTAGATCTTTATTTTTACTTACTCATGTAAATATATGAGACTTCGACACTTGTTGTACTCATAGACTCTAACAGCTCATTATTTGTAACAAGTATTTGTTTTATTAAGTGGATAACGTTGTGGGCTACATTATCAATAACTTTTACATTCCCAGAATGTACCTACACGATTTGTATTTAAATAGTATAATGTATTTGTTTGTTGTTCTTCAATAAATAAAAAAACAAATAGTATTAGTAGTAACTATAGTATGGATACTTAATTCTTCTGTATTACTCGTGCGCGATAACTTGGGACCTGCTAGGAATGCGACTCCCCGACCGCTTCCCCTGCACTTCCCCGATGGCGCCCGTATTGTACCGTTCGCATCACTATTTTTTACTAGGGTTTTTAGTCTCGTACTGGCCTACGTCACGTAACGACGCGCTCTGGAATTCTTTTAGTTTTCGTTTGTGTTATTGTTTTGTTGTTGTAGTTTTTGTTGTTATAGGTCTTGTTAAGTGTTTTTGTTATCATTATGAAGGGTAAACCTTTGCATAGCGGAGAAAAAAACCTCGTGCTAAAAGTGTTTTTTCAGACAGGCTTCGACAAAAGTATTGGGACGATGACCTCTTACAAGAGACGAATGAATCGCAATTAATTGTAAATTTATCGGATACCTCTTTGTCAAGTGATTATAGTGAGACTGAGGACGAAGAACAACCTCTAGAAGGCATAAATCCACTAAGTAGTGACGAAGATGAGATAATGTAAATAATAGATAAAATAAATGTATAAACTTAAACATTGTATTTTTATTTTATTCAAATAGTGTAAAAAAGATTAAAAAAAACAAAGACGAAGCCGCGGGCGGCTGCTTGTTATGTTCGCTTTTTTGCGGCCGGTACAAACACGCCAATATGACGTCACCGCGCTCAGGTCCCAACTTATCGCGCACGGGTAATACGTATGTTGGTATGTCCCTAAACTCCTCCCAAACGCCTGGACACATTTTGATGAATTTTGTGTGTGTGTTTGAGTTGGTATCTGGGTAGTTTAGATTAATAATTAGACCCGGTAGATGGCGCTGTTGGCCAGATCTAGAAATTGCAGACGAAGTCGCGAGCATACAAACAAATCACTAACACAGAGATGATGTGTTGTGAAATCTGTGTTCGTATCGTAGGTATCTAACAACGTACTGAACTACTGACCTTTTAAATCTAAATAAAAAACAAAATGTTACCTAATCAGCGCTAACTTATCTAAAAACATAACTAGCTTCCGTCCGAGACTTCGCACGCGTGGTTAGTTAATAAAAAGTAGCATCTCAATTTAAATTTCATCGAACTCGGTCTAGCATTTTAGTCGAGAAAACACTTAAGATACAGAGATATAGACAGACTTTCGAATCTATACTAATATTATATAGAGGAAATATTTGTTTGTTTGTATTGAATAGGCTCCGAAACTACTGGACCGACTTAAAAAAATATTTCACTGTTGGGAAGCTACACTATCACCGGGTGACATAGGCTACTTTTTACCCAACTGCGCAGAAGGAGGGTAATGTTTTTATTGAAAAACTACGCGTGCGAAGCTGCGGTGCGGTCAGCTAGTGTATTATATTATGATATTAGTACTGTGATATTAATGTGGTTTAGCAAATTTTTCCATGCATAATTCTGTAGATCAAAATAAACAGAACACAATAAAGACAAGTATCAATTTATTATAAGTACCAATTCTATCTAAATCTAAAGGCTTAGCCTAGAGAAGAGTGGGTTTGTTTCCCGGCACAGAACAATACATTGTTCTAGAAAGATCTTGATGATTGAGGGCGGGACCTAAATGGTCCCTGTTGTAATATTTTTTACTACGCTGTATAGTTTAGTGTCCGTGTCCGTATCCCTTGTGTTCAGTGTGGACGTGTCCACTGTGATCGTGACCTTGACTGCCTCCGACGTCGATGTGTCCTTGTCCACCGTTCACTCCATGGCTGCCGTGGTCCTGGCCTTGCCCACTTTGTCCATAACTCTGTCCTTGACCAGAGTAACCTTCTGAATGAGAAAAATATATTAAAACATATTTATTTGCAACAAAATTAAACTACCAAACAATTTAGTTTAGGTAGTCCTATCAGTTATTATAGTACGACATTATATCCCAAATATCAACAGGTGAAATTAACAAGAAACTTTTTAACATAAATATTACCGACTTAACCAAACTACTGAACCAATTTTGATGAAATTTCTATGAGACCAGTATGAAAGTGTATAGTTTCAAATTACAAAAGAATTTTCCAAATCGGTTGATAAATGACGGAGTTCTGAGGTAAAATCATAAAATCGAATTGCGTCAATATAAAATTTGAGGGTTGCCCTCGATTTTTTTGGGATCCAATGGACTTGGTGCCAATGGGACCACATGGGAAGAACCCGGGACCCTATTAAATAAAAAAAGAATTTCTCGAATCGGTCTAGGCGTCTTCGAGTAATCGGGGAACATTCCGTCGAATCTCTACCTTTTTTGAAGTCTGTTAAAAGTGGTATGATTTATAAAATTTGTAGTTAGATTGTATACTTTCTTTTTATTGTGATTGTGTAGTTTTAGTTTGTTGCGATTTTTAACCCCCGATGCAAAATGGGGCGTGTTATAAGTTTCATGCATATGGCTGTGTGTGTCTGTTGCATCGTTGCAAACGGATGGACCGAATTGGACGCGGTTTTTTTTAATAGAAAGCTAGTTTAATTCTGGGTGGTAGGTGGTTCTTAGCGCAAAATGAAGGGGTCGATTTTTTTTTAAATTTATTCTAAACTAGTTGACCAATCCACAGCTTCGCACGCGTAGTTTTTCAATAAAAACATTACCCTCCTTCTGCATAGTTGGGTCAAAAGTAACCCATGTCACCCGGGGATAGTGTAGCTTCCCAACAGTGAAATCATTTTTTAAATCGGTCCAGTAGTTTCGGAGCCTATTCAATACAATCAAACATATCTTTCCTCTTTATAATATTACTAGCTGACCAATTCGCAGCTTCGCACGCGTAGCTTAAAAACATTACCCTCCTTCTGCGCAGTTGGGTAAAAAGTAGCCTATGTCACCCGGGGATAGTGTACCTTCCCAACAGTGAAAGATTTTTTTAAATCGGTTCTGTAGTTTCGGAGCCTATTCAATACAAACATACATATCTCATCATTATAATATTGTTATAGTATAGATATTCTTTATCTACTCAATTACTCATATCATTAACTTAGCCCTCTTCCATAGATTTCCAAAGTGATCGATCTGGTGCGGCTTGCGTCTAATAGCTCCCAGCAACCTTTAATAAGTCGCCTTTCTATCTAGAGGGGACAGTAGGTATATTCTTTATGATCATTATTTCAGCCCTTCTGCTCCCTTTTTTCCAGTAGGGACCTACGTCGAATGTTATTAGGTCATTTTGGTATATAAAGAAACATAATTTTATGGTTTGAATTATTATTGAAAATCCTTCTGAATTAAATATTTGTACGCTCGTGCGTGTCGCATGCTCTTTAGTGTGGAGCAACCTGCGTCAGGTAGCTTTAAAATCTCAGAACAACCTTGATTGTGACCTCGTTGATGTCGTGACGACCCTGGCGCTTCGTCTAGGGAGGAGAAACAAGTTTTAAGTTGTTTATAAGCCAAATGAATGTTTACCTGGGTTAGCGGTGACCACGACGACTGCTACCAGGGCAAGAGCGATGATCTGTTAAAGAAACAACAGTTTTGAATAGGCTAATCGTTGTAGATTCTTATAAATACAACGTATTGTAAATACAACTTATACATATGTTACAAAATATAGAATGATGAGGCAATTAAATAATGATACCTATGTAAGTGTACTAGTAGGTACAAAAAGGGGGGGGGGGGTAGGGGGTAAGTAGGGGCGGGTAGGTTGATATTTGACTTCAAATCAAAAAGTTTTATAACATTATTTTAATATACATACACCTTGGACAAACCATCTAAGCTTTTTATGTAATAAAAAAAAAATCACCACAGTAAAACAAATACTCTTAGAGAGATAGGCAATTTTATGCTAAATGTAAAAAGACAAAGCACTGGGTAGATATTTTTCTTTTACCTACTCAAACTCGGCATACACTCACTCACCAAGTATTTCGACATTTTTCTCCGATTTTTCTCTAGAGACTATATTTTGCAGTAAAGTGTTCTTCTTTTATATCCACTTGTTGTTAATAATACACTGGAAACGTGTTTCTCGAATATTCATCTCGGGCTTGTTCCCATGTTGCAGCAATTTCGCGAATTATGGCTTGTGCTAGTGTTTCCAGTCGTGTTTTATAACGTTCATAATATAATATACATTTTCCAAAAATCTAACAACCGACATCAAAATTACCCGGAATATTTACTACACTGAAAACTCAGAAATTGAGCACGTACACACACCTTGCCTATACTATAATATTATAAAGAGGAAAGGTTTGTTTGTTTGTATTGAATAGGCTCCGAAACTACAGGACCGATTTAAAAAATTCTTTCACTGTTGGGAAGCTACACTATTCCCGGGTGACATAGGCTACTTTTTACCCAACTGCGCAGAAGGAGGGTAATGTTTTATTGAAAAACTACGCGTGCGAAGCTCCGGATTTGTCAGATAATCTCTAATACTGTTACAGATGAATTGTTTGTCGTTTAGGAGCTATGTGGGGTATCTTCAAAGTTCATGATCAGATCAGTTGAACGCTGATAAATAAATAAAATAAATATAACTGGACATTTCACACAGCGCTATCTAGCCCCAAACTAAACGGAGCTTGTACTATGGGAACCAGATAATTGATAGAATACTTATATACATTTTTTTTTGTAAATACATACATATATTATATAGAGAAACAACCAGATCTGGAACAAATATCTGTTGATCATGCAAACATTTGTTCCGCGGCGGAGATCGAAGCCGCAACCTTCTGCGTCTCAGACAGCTATTCGTCCACTGCTCCACGAAGGTCGTCAAATAGATAGGTCCCCAAATAGATATTCGCTTGTGATTTACAAAACAATTACCTACTATATCGCGATGCGTCATCTGTTGAGGAGGTTTCTATTTCTCATTTGTACTCCATCATCAACACACTTGGCTAGAAGAGATGACGGGCGTTGAACGAAGGCGATTACAGAGTGGTGGCCAAGGGATGCTCGTAGACCAAGAGGCAGACCACCCGCTCGATGCTCGAATAACATTGAAAGCGTAGCTGGGTGTCAATGGATTAGAATCGCAAGGGACCGGAAAGAATGGCGTAATAAAGAGGAGGCCTATACCCAACAGTGGGTGCAGACGGGCTGAGATGAATGAACTCTATCATCAGATCGTACTAAACTTATATGCGACCAGCATGAAGGTACCCTATAGAATAAAAAAATAATAATCGAAATCGGTTCATTGGCGAAGATATCGAGTAACAATGATTTGAAGAAAACATATAGACGAATCCAGCACCTCCTTGTTAAAGTCGGTTGAAAATAACGTAAAACCAGAGATCAATTATACTGGTCTGTGGTAAAACTCAAACCCCTCGACTGCTTTTTATCAAAATAAATGAATTTATCAATTTATTTTACAATTATTAAATTGTAGAATGAATGAATGAATGAAAATTCTTTATTATACTATACCTTACAAGCTAGACACAACAGATGTGAAGTAGAATTTCAAAGTATTTACACTTCCTGAGAAGCTGACCGCTTTCTATCTCTACCAATGTAGTGACGCGCACTGATTTTACGGGAGTTTATAGTACAGAAAAAATAAAACCGGCCAAGTGCGAGTCGGACACGCGCACGAAGGGTTCCTTACCATTATCTATAAAAACGGCAAAAAAATCATGTCTGTTGTATGGAAGCCCCACTTAAATATAAGTTTAATTTTAATCTAATTATTTATATAATAAAGTGAATATTTCGTTATCGAGCAAAAACGAGTAAACAAATCACGTTTGTTATATGGAAGCCTGCCTTAAATATTTATTTTATTCTGTTTTTAGTATTTGTTATTATAGCGGCACCAGAAATACATCATCTGTGAAAGTTTCAACTGTCTATCGCGGTTCATGAGATATAGCCTGGTGACGACGGACAGACAGACAGCGGAGTATTAGTAATAGGGTCCCGTTTTACCCTTTGGGTACGGAACCCTAAAAAGTACCGGTTTTATAAAATTCTCAATATAACTAAACCATTTCTTATACAAGTTTTTAAAATTGACTGCAACAACTATCGGATTATTGCAATATAATGACCTTCTCAAAAAAATTTGAAAGCGAGATTGCAAGCAGATTAAAGTAGGGATTGCAAAAAGTTATTATATCGATTGTCGAAATGGATATGGGTTCAAGAATATTCAATCCTCCTCAGCGAGCTCATGAATCATAATCATAAAATTCTTTATTTGGAACTTAAACAATGGTACAAATGATGTGAAAAACTATGATATCTGCAGAAGTATTAAACTGTGTCGCAGACATCAACGCCAAATACATAATATACCTATACGAAATTTTGACACAAAATCAATGAAAATAAATATGCAGTGGGTATTTTACTAGATATTCTATAAAAATATACCTTGTATAAAACCTATATATAAAATAAACTATAGGTCCTAGATGTAGGCTTTACTCAAGAGTAAGTAAAGCCTATATGTTTTCAGAATGTGGGTACATTGTACCGTTCAGTAATTATGTACATATTATAATGATGAAGGTTAAACGGTTTAAAGTATATTATGATACAAGTGTGCTAAGTTGCTCATTATACACGAGGCTGTGGGTTGCAGCCCAAGCCGTAGGCGAGGGCGTAAATCAGCCGAGTGTCTAAGCCACACAGCAATAAATGCGATACAAACAAAAAAATGGGAAATGGCGCGCAAGTTTTTTTTTGCAAGCGCCAAATCTAAGGCGATTGATTAAATATAGCCATACAGCCTACTTCAAAAATATAATTTTAGTGATAAAATGCAAATATTTTACAACAAATTAAGGTGAATTCTAAGTTATTTGATAATAATAAATGTTTTTTCGTCTTAATTAGGAATACATTTATTTATTCCAAATTTTTGAGCACCATAAAACCTCTTTGTTGTTACAAAAGCTGTATTACCCGGTGAAATTGAAAATGCTCTGCTTACTCGCATATAATTTGCAGTTAGGTACTAACTTAACTTTGTAGGGATAATTCTATTATGCACTAGTGTGTAATATTATTACGCACGCCTGTGTTATAGTTCGGTTTATGGCCCTAAGAACGATGTACTATGGCTCACTTTACGAGCAAATGTGTTGAAAAGTTTATTTATTTCAATATGCAGTTATGAGAAAACATGCAATTCTATTCTACTTTTAAGTAGTTAGGTACACAAATAATAATACAATGAGCTAATTTTTATTATTATATAATTAGTATTAGTATGTATGTACATGTAGTATGTTAGGTACACCATTACACCCTAGGTAATGTTCACACAGTCATTTCCATCCAAAGGTATCTGGCAGAGATCGCTATTTAGCGATAAGACCGGCAATTGTATCCATAGATTTACGTTTTTTTTTATTTGTATTTGTTTCATGGTCAGCAATAAATAATTATCTAATCTAATCTAATCAAAGTGAATCACAAAAAAATATATAAGCTAAAACTACCAGACAACCCTGAAGGTAGTGTTAGATTCATGCATTCCCCTGAAGTTTATTTTAGAAATGTATCTAAAGCCTTGATGTACGAAAGGCTGCGTTGATTTCGGCCAAGTTTATTTAAAAGCCAACCAACTTTCAAATAAAAACAGCATTGTGTTATGACTAGTGATTGGCGTAGGTAGTGCTATTCACGGGAGTTAGTGACCGTTAACTTATCATGGATATGCCTTCTGAATCCCGGGAAATATAGTTTTATTTTATTTAACAGGTTTTTTAGGAATTCGTATTTTACGAAGTAACTATTCAGCTTTATGCAAATACATGTTGTATTGGTCACTAAAGTCATCCTTTTCCCTCATGCTTTTGTAGCTTTTCGCGGGTGAGGTGAGGACTCGGTTTCACTATATATATATCAAGTATATATGGTATCTTAAACAGTTTAACTTCATTTAAATCTACATTCAGAAACATATTCCCGGGAATCGGGGAATAAATCCCGGGGCATATCCATATAAACTTATCATTCAGGTTCATTGACCCAAAACAGCACTACCTACGCCGATCCCTAGTTATGACTTACGAGCCTAGCAGCAACACCGATTTCAAACATAACACACCTTTTTCGCGTTGGCGTCAAACTTTTAACAGTGATAGCGACATATATTAGTTTTCGAGTGAATCAAGTATGTTAATGTGATAAAAAATATATACCTAATACTTAAACCAATACGACTGCTGTGAATCTTGTATAGTTTTTTTTATACTACTTACATATATGGCAAACGAGCATGCAGTCCACCAGATGTTAAGTGGCTACTGCAGCCCATGGATATCCACATAGAATTCAAAACAAGCTTGATCTCTATGTGGATACGTTGCCATACTATAGGACTTAGCTGTTATGCCTATGTGCCAGTAATTACAGGAACATACCATCTAACCGGAACACAGCAACACAAGTACTGCTATTTGGCGGCAGATAAAGGTAAGGCGGTTGTGCCCACTTCCTCGAGCCCGTTCACAAAAGCTCTACCACCAGTGTGTGCTGGAAACTTATATTTAATTAGTTTATATCTCACTTGCTAGTAGGTGCGATTTGCAAGTACCTAGGCTGGTTTCAGCTAGATAAGCTTGAGCGTCTCCAGAACTTCTGCATCAGGTTTATATTTGGGTTGCGCAAATATGACCATGTTTCCTCTTATCGCATCATTCTCAAGTAGCTCCTTATTCGCCTTCGCCGTGATTCTCATATTCTGTCTCTTCTCTATTCTATTCAATCCTTTCTCCTCTTGCTATCTTAAAGAAAGGTTTGCTTATCTCCATTCCTCCAATACTTTTTCTCTCAGGTCATCGGAAAACTTATCCTTCAAAACATCCGTACACTTCAGTTCCTTCTACGGAAAATCATTCATTGTCGAAGCAGTGCGCCTGTGGAATGTTTTGTCTGTGGAAATTAAACAGGCTCCTTCACAGCACTCTTTTAAGCTGAGATTAAAGCAACATTACCTAAATGCCTAGATTTTTTCATTAGAGTCATTCGTCATTTGAGTTATGTACCTATTTATATATTTTAATGTTATTGTCCTAGTTTGATTAGATTTGTAAGAATATTGATTTAGGTTATTAGTTTGGTATATATTAGTCTATCTTTAGGTATTTATTTATGTATTAAGATTATAAGCATTTCTTTCATTTATAAATATACTCTGCGCACCGCTGTCCGTTACTGCTTCGCTCTTTACTTTCCATCCAAAGATTGCCGGGAAGAAATCGCTTTCAGCGATAAGGCCGCCCATTGTACTATATTTAACATAAATTAGTTTTTTTTTGTATTCCTGGTGTACACTAGAGAATTATTCTATTCTATTCTGGTTTCAGCACGTCACATTCAATACTCAATCATTTATTATATTCCACAATGTAATAATAAGCATTTATAGGTACATGATCATTATGGACCCTGTTGAACACAACTATACTTTGGAGAGAGGAGGATGTCATGGTCTTTTTAGGTTATACTCTATACTTAATATTATAGAGGTAAGATTTGTATGTTTTTTACGAATATACTCAAAAACTACTGGTCGGATTTCAAAAACTCTTTCACCATTAGAATGCTACATTATCCCTGAGTAACATAGGCTATATTTATTACTAGAAAAATGGATGTAAAAAAATTAGTCATACATTTTTTAAATAATAAATGTCCACCCGTGCGAAGCCGGGACGGGATGCTAGTTAATTTTAAAAAGAAAACATTCAAAGTAGGTAGTGCGTAAGTATCTAATATTTGTCACCGCCAGGTTAGCATATTTCAACCAGGTTCCAAAGACACAGTAGAGATCTTCCAAATAAGGGCTTTTCATTCTCGATTTAAAAAAAAAGAAGTTCCAACTAGCGTACTAGATGGCGCCATCTTAATAAGCACCCGAGACATGCTCCGCTAAAAATATATTTCTAAACTTGCCAAACTGTCAAAGTCGCAAAGACAACATAAAAACTAGAGAACATGCTCACTCCGTTTTTATTTCATCTTGTGTGTGGCAATCGATGTTCTTTTGTGATTGTATTATTTTTTAGACCTGTGTGAAATCTGACTAATCGATACACTGTATCTTGAATGGATGTTAATGGTTGTTCTGGAGAAGTGTTGTTCATTAAGAACACTGAAGTTAAAGCAGTTTCTTCAATATTCTTCGGGCAGTAGGTATCTTTTAAAAAAAGATAACTTTTAGGAGGAAAAAGTACAAGTATATAAATACCTAATCCACACCAACTAACTTATAAAGTACCTAGGTAGATAAGTATGTACGTAAAATATCGCTAAAATAATTTACGATAATTATTTCAATATAATGGCGTCACAGGTAAATCAGTCACCTACGCGAAAGTGAGCTAAACATATTAAAAAATACTTTAATATGTATGAACTAGGGTGTTTAATTGCTTGTATTTATTCATTTCGTTTTGCGAGTTGTTTTCGCAATAGGAGACAACGTACGGTTTAGTCATCTTTTGTTTGTCATACATATATACCCTCCTGTTTGTAAGCAATTTTAAATGATTTTGTTCTAATTCAAGTTTTGATTGATACGGCAATTGACATTTCTCTTTCTTTTGGACACATACATAACACACAAGTTCATGATAGACATGAAAATGATTGCTATTTTTACATCATTTTCATATGATCAAATGATTATTTTTTATCACTGCTATTTCACATGTGGAAAACCACAGGCAATGATTTTTCTTTAAAATGCCGTAATGTTACACTCGCTATTCTTGCTAGTGCTATTTCACATGTGAAAAATCACGGGCAGCGAAAACGCCTGATGAATTCCGAAGAAATGCGAACGACTGTGATTTGTAGCAGACCCGAATAACAACAACCGATATACGATGAGTACCGAAAGTGATTTTATTTGAATGAGTTTTAACAAGTTATGCGAAGGAAAATAACAGGTGCGACATATGATTTTTCACATGCTGCTCGTGAAACGTTCCATCCCTAGTGCTTGATGGCGCAGCGCCATCTATTAGCTGTTCTAAAAACTTGGCCGTGAAAACCCCTCATTACAAATGCCCCCTCCACCGTGTCTACTAAAACTTTACTCACGTTTCAAAATAATTCTTTTGTTTGCCATGAATAAAGATTTAACGGCTTTAACGGAATAGACGGTAAAATTAACGTTTTAAAAGGCCTTATGAATTGTGACTTATGGAAGTAGTGGTGCTCAATTTTAGGCTGGAGGATCTGATACTGGTTTTTAATAAAGTTAAATAAGTAGAGATGGAAAGAAGTAAAGTAATCATAAGTAGTTTTTATTTGCTCTTCGTTGTGCAAACAGCGAACAATATATTATTATTTTACCCTAAATCTAAGAACATTTTTTTTTATTACAAAAGAACCGGTATTGGGTCAGCCCCGCCTGAAACATAATATAATAACGTTCTATCGTTTAGTATTGCTACTAGTAATCGCCTCCGCCATGTTGGTATCCACCGTAATGGCCACCGTATCCACCGCGATGGCCTCCACCTTGTTGGTTTCCACCGTGATGGCCTCCACCTTTTTGGTTTCCACCGTGATGGGCTCCATATTGTTGGTTTCCACCGTGATGGTCTCCACCTTGTTGTTTTCTACCGTGATGGTCTTCATCTTGTTGGTTTCCACCGTTATGGTCTCCATATTGTTGGTTTCCACCGTGATGGTCTCCACCTTGCTTGTTTCCACCGTGATGGTCTTCATCTTGTTGGTGTCCACCGTGATATTCTCCACCTTGTTGGTTTCCACCGTGATGACTCCCACCTTGTTGGTTTCCATCGTGATGGCCCCAACCTTGTTGGTTTTCATCGTGATGGCCTACACCTTGTTGGTATCCACCGTGATGGTCTAAACCTTGTTGGTCGTGGCCTCCTCGATGGCCACCCGAGCCGTGTCCATATCCGCCGTAACCATGGTTTTGAAAGCCGCCACTGGATCCTAAAGGAAAAAAATAAAAGGTATTTTTTAAGTCATGAGTACAACATGAGTAGGTATGTCAGGAGAATCGCGGTCAAATCGGATACTCTAACCGGTTGGTCTAACACACGAGAAAATTGGTGTCTCTCCGAAATATATGCCTTATATAATTTGTTTTATTAACATTTGTAAAAGGATCTGTCCGTAATCTAGAACAATAATGAAGTTGAAAATAACCCTTCTCATACATTGCGTCGACATGAGACAGTTTAGTTTTTATGGAACGGATAGAATTTTTTTGACATATTTGCTTTTATGCTCATTCAAATGAATCCGTAGTGTAGTGAAAGGTAAGCTAAGCTTGGGAACAGAAATCGACTCTCAATATTTGACCAGACTGATAGGGGAAGATATCATGCCATGTCATATTTTCATACATTCAATGTTTTTAAAATGACTAGATACATTATGGTTTTAAAGTCTTAATTATGATGTAAGTACAATATTGTATATCATATATCATATCCGGAACGCGTAATATTATTTTGCTAGCAACACTAGCCTTACTGTGAAAGCGAGATAGTGAGCGCTGGTGGGGGTAGAGGGTTGATAAAAAGGCCTGTAACCGACTGGGAACGGACTTTACCCTGGCAACAGCCCAAGCCGAGGTTCGTACCTAAGTGGTGCCCTTGCGTTAGTTGCCTCATCAAAAACTTACAGGGCTGAGCGCCTTCTGCGCTCGCCAAAAGATGTGTTAAGCTGCAACGGCCTCAGAGGCCAACAGCGAGATTAATCCATACGAAAAAAAAATCGCAACGGACTTTGTCGCCTGATAAATTGTGTGTGAAACTTATGCCCAAAGTCCGTACGAACCACTCCTTGGAAAATATATTTCAATGTGCAAAGATCTTTTATTCTTGCTGCAAAAGTTCAGGCAGGTAGTCATATCAGTATTGTTTCATTATAATTTCCCGGCCTAACATGTCTATATATACTAATACTAATCTATACTAATATTATAAAGAGAAAAGATTTGTTTGTTTGTATTGAATAGGCTCCGAAACTACTGGACCGATTTAAAAAATTCTTTCACTGTTGGGAAGCTACACTATCCACGGGTGACATAGGCTACTTTTTACCCAACTGCGCAGAAGGAGGGTAATGTTTTTATTGAAAAACTACGCGTGCGAAGCTGCGGATTGATCAGCTAGTCTCAAATAAAGAAGAGGAAAAAAAGTTAATCTCATGTATAAAATAGGTGCTTGATAGCAAGTCATTTTATCATCATCATCATCCACAGCCTGACTTCACCTATTGTTGGGTATATACCTTCCCAAGTTTGTGCCATCCACCACGATCCTGTGCTAGTCTCACCCACTGACGGACCGCGACTTTTACGATGTCGTCCACCCATCTCGCAGCCGGAGTTCCACCCCTTTATACCCCCTTCTTGGCTACAATTCAATCGCTGACCTACTCCATCTGTCATCGCCACGTCTAGCCAACTGTCCCGTCCACGACCATTTGAGTTCCATAACTCGATTCCCAACGTCATGAACCTTTGTTCGTCTACGTTCGTCGTTTGAAACTCGATCTAACAGTCTGATGGCTTGTGGCCAGGCAATTACCCTTCGTTTGTATTGATTATTATTAAAATAAATTATTTTTAAATTGTTACCTGGATTTGCAGCCACCATGGCTACAAGAGCAAGAGCAATGATCTGTAAAGTAAATCAGTCTAGGTTTTAATAAAAAGCGAAAACACACAATTAAATTAAATGTACAAGAAATGAATCTCTTTTAAAAGTACAAAAGAAGCAGTTGAGTTATCTATAGACCGTTGCTAACGATCTATAGATATAATAACTTGATTAACACATTTACACTTACTTAATGCAAAAGGGAATAGTTAAAGTATCTAAAATACTACTTAAAATAAACTAGAAGTTACAAATTCTACTTGAATACACAAAACATGGTGAATTTGTTAACACTGGGTACAATATTTTATGATCAGAAATGATTGATTGATTGAACATTCTTTATTGCACAAAATACATAAATCTGTACATAGGCGAACTTAATGCTAGCCAGCATTCTCTTCCAGTTAACCTTTGCGTAGTGTTGAAAAAATATTTTTTAAGTAGTGCATGACATAAAGTAGCAAGAAAATTTTTAGAAAAAAAAATAAGACTAAGATTTATTGATAATACGAACGAAACATCAAATATATTTAGATGTAATAGAGTATTTTCAATAAACGTATTTTCTAATATTACACATCAATAAATACTAGTTGAAAATAATAGATAAACTAATAAATAGGAGGTTACACTGGCTGACTGACTGTTTATTTTAATGGTTTTCGATTATGGCCATAGCCGTACCTCATTTGTCTTTTGTTTACAAATTCATCCTGTCTAGGTATAAAAATAACGTGCAAAGAAATAAACTTTGTAACATTCTGCTTCAGGTTAAGCATCACTCACCACGTATTTCGACATTTTTCTTTGATTATTCTGGACGGACTATTTTTTGAAGGCAATCCTCTTCTTTTATACATAACGCGAGATAATCTTAAGTTCTGGAAACGAGTTTATCTGTGACCTCACTGATGGGCTTCGTAGGTCTTTGGTCTCAGCGCGTCGTCATACGTTGCGGTTGTTTCGAGATTCTGACGAATGCTGATGTTCCTACATTATATTCAACTCAGAACGAGGCAGTCGGTGATGTGTGCGCTCCAAAAAAAGTTCTCTGGAGAGTGTCAATAAGTCTGAAGTTAGATTATTTAGTGAATGTAATTCTGTAAGGCGCACTGAATCCTTACTTTAGTCCCTTCGGCACATTACTAACTGGTATCAATAGCCAGGGCGATGGCTCTAGGCATCCTTAGCTCTCGCCACTTATAGACTGTGCACATGTCCTAGAAACCTAAAACTCAAAGACACGTGTCATGTGAGAAATCTCGGTATCTGGTAAAGTAAGGTAAAAATGTATTTACTGACATAATTAAGTTTGACATAGTTTGAATTTCATAGGCTCCCGAACTAGTTAAAACTGTGTTCCAGGTGCCAGTGGCTTCTCCCATCATATGAATATGTTGAATGATGTCTAGTAAAGTTTAGTTATTTAAGTTCGAGAAATAATTTACAAAAAATAATAAATCATATAATAAAAAGGTTAAAAAGTAAGTATTTAAAATAAATACTTAAACTATCTCAAATTCAAGTCTGTTACACAATAGGTTATACAATATTTTATATTGTTCATAACCTTATTGTTCATACCAATACAGAATCTATTAATATTATAAATATATGTAGGATGATCTGGTAGATGACGATTGACGACCTCAGTGGTGCAGTGGGCGAATGGCTGAGACGCAGGAGGTAGCGGGTTCGAATCCCGCCGCGGAACAAATGTTTGCATGATCTACAGATATTTGTTCCGGGTCTGATTGCTTCTCTATATATTTTATGTATGTACTTAAATAATAATGTGTTTAAGTATTCTATCAGTTATCTGGTTTCCATAGTACAGGTTCTGCTTAGTTTGGGGCTAGATAGCGCTTTGTGATATGTCCAGCAATATTACTTATATTTGACACTACTTTCAGGTCAGAGAGACCATTTTCTGGCCTACATTACTAAGACATGGTCCCTGTCATAACGCAGCGAACACTCATAGGCAACAAGGGCGGATCCAGCTTTGGTGCCAGGAGGGGGGGGGGGGGGGGGGGGGTCACATAGTCGTGGTCAAGTCACAAAAAGTTATAATTTAATTTTTATAATCATAGATACAAGTAAAACGTAGGTATTTCATTAATGTACTTACATACTGTACTTAAAAATACCTATATTTAAGTAACAAAATCAATTTTTCAAATCAAAATATTATATAAAATAAAATTAATTATATATTAAATGTACTTACATAAAATCTATATTGTGACAAAAAATATATAAAAACATTATGATCAATAATTTTAACTAGTGGTCCACCTAGGTCCTGGACCCAGCCCAGGGGGGGGGGTCATGACCCCCATGACCCTCCCCCTGGATCCGCCCTTGATAGGCAATGACAAACACAAGCAAATAGAAATATCATCTCTTGACAGTGCAACAACTGATATTTCAAAGTTTATTTGATGGCCGCGGAAAAATAGATCCACATCTCATACAAGTGTTTATTGTCTTTTCCCAGGAAAAACAATAAAGTCAGTTTTATAACATTGATTGCGACATAGTTTTATAGTGAGGCGATTATGCAAATTTTGTAAAAAAATCATAATAAAATAACTGCTAGTCGGTCACGACCGATGTGCCTTTTGCAAAAACAGTAACAAAACTGGAGTCTTTATTGTTTGTGTTAATTTAGATTTTAACTGGTATATTGCTTTAAAGTGATCAATTACCAGTTTACGAATAGGATACAATAAAAAAAAGATGCTGGACATTTTACACAATGTCATCTAGCCCCAAAACTAAGCAAAGCTATGGGAACCAGATAACTCATAGAATAATTGTATACATTTTTTTTGTAAATACATTAAAATTAAATACATTTCATCAACCTTTTAAAACAAATCTACATTAATAGCACTGCATCCATAAAAATTGACAAGGTTGGACCATCCTTTCACATCGAAAAAGGAGTAAAACAGGGAGACCCATTGTCCCCAAAACTCTTTACTTCTACCCTTGAAGAAGTTTTCAAGACACTAACACCAAACTGGAGGGAAAAGGGCATTTCTATCGGTGAAAAGAGGTTAACTAACCTCCGTTTTGCCGATGATGTTGTGCTTTTCTCCTCCTCAGCTTTAGAACTTGAAACCATGCTGAACGAATTGAACACGGCAAGCCTCGAAGTTAGACTTAGTATGAACAGATCAAAGACAAAGCTAATGACAAATAGCATACATCATAAGCTACAGGTTGAGGGCGGGGAGGTGGAATACATCGATGACTACCTGTACCTAGG
Organism: Philereme vetulata; assembly: GCA_918857605.2. NCBI lineage: Eukaryota > Metazoa > Arthropoda > Insecta > Lepidoptera > Geometridae > Philereme > Philereme vetulata. Next base: position 877,928 of record OU975460.1, on the reverse strand, counting down.
CCAGTTGGTATCCTTCCAAGGACGACAAGACCTCGAAATTGCAAGACGAACCGAGAACGCTTGGAAAGGATATTGGTCAATGAAACAGCTAAAGAAAGGTACACTTCTTTTATCTCTGAAACGGAAGCTCATGGACGTATGTATTCTCCCCATCCTCACCTACGGCGCACAGACCTGGTCTTTGACTGATCTGCAAAAGTCCAGACTCGGGGTTTGTCAGTGAGCCATGGAGCGCAGTATTCTGGGAGTCAGACTGACAGACCGAGTTCGTAACAGTATACTGCGCTCTAAAACGCAAATCGCGGATGTCGGGCAACAAGCGGGTAAACTAAAGTGGGATTGGGCGGGCCACGTCTGCCGCATGTCGGATGCGTTATGGGCTACAGCCACCACAGAGTGGCCGCCTCTAAATGGGAAACGATCTCTTGGCAGACCGCGGCGAAGATGGAGGGACGAAATTGATGCCCATTTACAGGCTTGGTTCACAATAGCCCAAAATAGAGAAGACTGGAGAGAAGAAAGGGAGGACTTTGCCCTGCAGTGGGACACCACAGGCTCTTAATAATAATAATAAATACATTCATATCAATCTAATAAATAAAAATCTCGTGTTTGTGGTCGCATTCCTCCGAAACTATTTTTTTTTGTATATTTGGTAAGTATGAGGTCGTAAAGTATGTTTCAGGACTTTCACCCCTACGCCGTATTTTTTAATCGTGATTTTAGTTATTTCGTATGAACAATATCCATACAATTTATCCGTCGTTCATTGACGTGAAGTATCGCGTCAGTTTGACAAGAGTTTTTATTCCGAAGTTCCCACGGGAACGGGAAATTTAAAGCGTGCGAAGCTGCAAGCGATGCCTGCCTGCCTGATGCCTGATCAATGATCATGCCTGATGGAAACAGGCAAGTCATTCTATAATCGGACAGCTCTTACCGTTCACGAGTTACTAATGAAGTTGGAATTATGGGTTGGAGTTTTCAACTGGAAAGTAGTGGAAGAACGCAGATATATAAGCATTACCTAAAGGTCTATCTATCTTGTAACCTTACTTATGGCATTGAATTTGTCTCCATTTTAAAATATTTTTATGCTTATTAGTTTAAGCTTATTTTATATATAGGTTTATAGGTATATCTTTAGGTATCTATTTATGTAATAGGATTTTAAGATCAGTTGTATACTATTGTTATTTAATTTATCTACTATCAAATTTTACCATGTGCGTCCGTTCGTTAGTGCTTCGCTCATTACTTTCCATGCAAAGGTTGCCTGGAAGAAATTGCTTTCAGCAATAACGCCGCCCATTGTACTATATTTGCCATAAATTTGATGTATTCCTGGTGTACAATAAAGCGTCATTCTATTCTATTCTATCTTCTTTTTAATAAAAGATCTTGTATAATACGGAATTCTCATTATTTCATTCCCATAATCTTCCTAGAGAAACCCCGAGCATAGCCCTCTCCATAGCTCGTTGAGCGACTCTGAGCTTATTCATAAGGCCAATAGTGAAGGACCACGTCTCGGTTCCATATGTCATCACTGGTAACACACACTGATTGTAGACTTTCGTCTTAAGGCACTGAGGTATGTTGGACGAAAAGACGTTGCGAAGTTTCCCAAACGCTGCCCATCCGAGTTGGATTCGACGATTGACCTCTTTCTCGAAGTTGGACCTACCTAATTGGACTGTTTGTCCTAGGTATACATGCTCGGGGTTTCTCTACGGGATCGAATCAGAAATGAGGAGATACGTAGGAGAACTCAAGTCACCGACATAGCCCGACGGATTAGCACGTTGAAGTGGCAATGGGCAGGCCATATAGCGCGCAGAACAGATGGCCGATGGGGCCGAAAGGTTCTCGAGTGGAGGCCACGGACCGGCAAGCGCAGCGTAGGACGTCCACCCACAAGATGGGCAGACGACTTGGTAAGAACCGCAGGTCGGCGTTGGATGCAGGCCGCTTCCAACCGCAGTTCCTGGAGATCAATGAGGGAGGCCTTTGTCCAGCAGTGGACGTCCTACGGCTGATATGATGATGATGATGAATCTTCCTAACACTATAACTTAGTCCTAAACATATCCCAAAAAAACTGTAATTTGGTTTTTCCTTAGAGTAATGAAATATTAAGGAAATAAGTAGGTAGTAGCTTCAAAATATTTTATTAAGGTAGGTGCAACCGTTTCCTGAACCTCTTACTTATTGTTTTTGACAGACTTTTTAGGGTTCCGAGCACAAATGTTGCTAAAACGGGAGCCTACTACTAAGTCTACGCTGTCGGTCTATCTGCCCGTCCGTCACAGCGGTAAATCTCGGCAATTAAAAGGTGCTGGATGAGCGAGTGAGTGAAGGTGTTGTGAACCAAATCCTAGAGCTGTTTATCAACGTTACATATACCAGCTTTTTTAGGGTTCCTAACCCAAAGGCTAAAACGGCCCTATTACTAAGGATCCGCTGTCTGTTCGTCTGTCACCAGGCTGTGTATCTCATCAACCGTGATAGCTAGACAGTTAAAATTTTCACAGATGATGTAACATATTTCTGTTGCTGCTAATACAACAAATACTAAAAACAGAATAAAATAAATATTTAAGGGGGGCTCCGATACTTTAAGGGATTTTTTCGGCTCGTTTTAGTTCGATATATTATAACGGCAACAATACAGCAAACAACGGCAAACGGCAATATTCACAGAATATTTAGTTATATATTCACTTGAAAATTAAATAATTAAACTAAAATAAAACATATATTTAAGGGGGGCTACCATACAACAAACGTCATTTTTTTGCCGTTTTTATAGATTGTACGGAACCCTTTGTACGCGAGTCCGTCTCCCACTTGGCCGGTTATTTTATATTTTGTGATAATCAAGCGTTTGGCCACTACCTCATCTGATGGTAAGTGATGGTGTGGTCGAAGATAGAGCAAACTTGTCTAGAAAGAACCTATTTACTCTGGACTTGATGACTTCGAGATTATAATGGTCAGGAAAAACAGACGACTGTTTTACTGCGACGATAACCATTATCATACAAGTCTGTGTCTTGATTCTACCTGGCTTTACCATACCTGAACGAACATATTATTTTTATTTGCAATGGATAAGCCGACCGTGTGACCTGCTGGTAACTTTCCTACTGTTGAATTCGCTTGAATTTGTAGAGTACGAATAGAATTGAATAATCTTCTTAATAACTTCTTGCCATAGACAGACCATGGATAATGGAAAAATAAAAATAACGGAACATGAAAAAATAAGTTAAAAACTTGACTCGGCGGCTCCTTGCGCACGCGGGCGGCGGCTCCTTGCGCACGCGGGCGGCGGCTCCTTGCGCACGCGGGCGGCGGCTCCTTGCGCACGCGGGCGGCGGCTCCTTGCGCACGCGGGCGGCGGCTCCTTGCGCACGCGGGCGGCGGCTCCTTGCGCACGCGGGCGGCGGCTCCTTGCGCACGCGGGCGGCGGCTCCTTGCGCACGCGGGCGGCGGCTCCTTGCGCACGCGGGCGGCGGCTCCTTGCGCACGCGGGGGCAGCGGCTCCTTGCGCACGCGGGGGCGGCTCCTTGCGCACGCGGGCGGCGGCTCCTTGCGCACGCGGGCGGCGGCTCCTTGCGCACGCGGGCGGCGGCTCCTTGCGCACGCGGGCGGCGGCTCCTTGCGCACGCGGGCGGCGGCTCCTTGCGCACGCGGGCGGCGGCTCCTTGCGCACGCGGGCGGCGGCTCCTTGCGCACGCGGGCGGCGGCTCCTTGCGCACGCGGGCGGCGGCTCCTTGCACACCGCGGGCGGCGGCTTCTTGCACACGCGGGCGGCGGCTCCTTGCACACGCGGGCGGCGGTCTCAAAATCGAGTAGACGACATTTCCCGTTGGACACTGTTGTGTCCGCGAATCAATCGACGGCCTTTTTCCCTTGTACACTACATACTGTCCGGATATCAATCAATCGGTTAATCTCCGCTATGGACGTACTCAGATCTGTTACTCAGTATCTATGCTGGCACTAGAGGGGTTAGTGAGTAAATCTTCACAACTTCACGATCAAAAGTAGTGGTATAGTACTTCAAAGCACATAGCTTCGTTTAGGATATCGGGATAGGATTTACGTATATAATATCTATCATCATTATAAATACGGGTTTTATCACTTAATCGGTGTTTCGACCGACAATGTTTCGGTTCAATTCGTGAACCTTCATCAGGGTGAGTGCGATTAAGGTTCACGAATTGAACCGAAACATTGTCGGTCTTCATGAAACATTGTCACCCACAATATGGGCAGATGACTTGGTAAGAACCGCAGGTCGGCGTTGGATACAGGCCGCTTCCAACCGCAGTTCCTGGAGATCAATGAGGGAGGCCTTTGTCCAGCAGTGGACGTCCTACGGCTGATATGATGATGATGATGATGATTGTCGGTCGAAACACCGATAAGACGGTACGTGATAAATCCCGTATTTATAATAACGATTGAAATCAACCACGAAAGTTTTCTAAATATATAATATCTGTTTGAGAATCATCATCTAAATCATATGCTTTTTGCTTCACTTCTAAAACTCGTCTTTGCAAGAGGCTCGACTTTATAACTTCTTTTTCCAGAATATCAAGGTGAGGTAAAATGTTAAATAAAATCCAAATTAGTGCTTCTTGTAACTATTATTATTTATTTACATTATTTGTAACTATGTAGTTGCCCGCGACTTCGTACGCGTTACGCTACTAAATGTGTAGGCAACCTAGAAATAAAGCTAAACTCGCTGTTCCAACTTGACTTGACACCCCATTTTTATCCCAGGGGAATGGATTTAGAGGATAAATGGTAGCCTATGTGGTGATCCAGGTTATAATCTACGTATATACCGAATTTCATCGAAATGGCTTTAGCCGTTACGGCGTGTTTGATTAACAAACAAACAAGCATCCAAACTTTCACATTTATAATATTAGTGGGATTAGGACCGCCTCTGTTCGTTATCCAGAATAATAATCTGTTTATTTTAATCCAACACAACATCAGATTGAAACAGATTTTACAGGTAGAGCCTTTTTCCGAAATTTGTTGACTAATCACAAATTCACCTTGAACACACGGCTACACATCAAGCTATACGGTTCCAGTATAAGCTGACCTCTCATTCTACGAAAAGCCTATACAATGCGAGGTCAGCTTATACTGGAAATGTATAGCTTGATGTGTAGCCGTGCGTACGTATACTTTATCAAACTAGTGCTTCTAAAGATATTAATTCGCGCAAACTTTTGTTAATTTCATACGTAATTTTTAAGGTAGAGTCGTTTTTAAAACTTGTTGATTAGTACTAACTCCGCCAGCCAAACTATTGTGGGAACAATAATTTAATTCTAAGTACATATATACAGTTTTAGAATCAATTAAGTAAGTATTTAGTGGTTTATACCCTGTACAGAAGGAGGGTTATGATTTTGTTGGTTACGCCATCAGCTGCGTTGTTCCCGCAAATTCCAGTTTCGTCTGACACTATTTCCACTAGAAATAGGGTTCTTGTAATACGGGAAATACGCCCCCACTTTTCTATTAAATACTAGGTAAGGGGGTACATTGTTGGACGGAAGTACACTGTTGTATGATTTTGCCCAGCTGTTTGAGTAGGCGTTTCTTAGCTGTTTGGATGAAGATCCGGTAGTCCCAGCTGTGACGGCATTTATCACGAGTCCAATTAGTATCAGCTGAAATGGAAAAATAGTTAACAGCTTAACTTATGTGTACTAAGTTATCTATTGCTTTTGCTTGTTTAAATTAAAATTAAGTGTGTGCCCAGGGCCGGATTAACCCTATCGGGGCCCCTAGGCAAAGAAATTCTCGGGGCCCCTTTTCTTAATTTTTAAAATATATTTTTTCTCTTACAAAAGTCGAGTCGAACAGATCGACTCCTGCATTTTGCTTTTATTGAAATGAGGTATCATGATGGAGTAGGAAAGATAAATAAGACGCGACGCGGTTATTTTAAATTCGATCTTGTTAATCCAATAAAAATATAATGTATAACGAAACAAAATATTTTTGTGAAGTAGGTACAATAAGTTTATAAGTTTAAATACCAACTTTTCTAACTTTTTTATTAGATACAAATCGTTTAAAACAATTTGGAAGTTGACCTTTTCCAACACATCATTTTCAATAGCCATTATCGACAATGAATTTAAACGGTTCTGTAATATTGTTGAACGAAGACAGTTTTTTTATTAATTTAAATTTTGAAAAATTATTGTTTATCTGTGGCGTTTGATATCATTAGACTTATATATATTTGCAATGTTATCATTACATTCGGAAAGGTTGATTGTACCGCTTTTTAAACTAAGTAAAATATTTTTTTCTATGGCAACATTACCAGTGGTGCGTCGCCCGCATCGACTAGGTCCCCGTGAGCCCCTAGTCGTTGCGGGGCCCCTAGGCTGCCTAATCCACCGTATGGATAATCCGGCCCTGTGTGTGCCTAATAATTATATATTTTTTACTCTGTTCTGTTTGTTTGCTGCAAGACAGGATCTAGCGTTATCTTAATATAAACCAATGATGATGGTTACCACTTAAAAATAAATATAGCCGAAAGCATTCAGGGACAGTGTTACTGTTTGTTTGTGAAATATTTGTTTTGTTCAGTAGTTTCTGAGATTACGTTTACAAGTACTACTACAAACATACAAACAAACTATGCCTCGTTATAATCCTAATACTAGTTAAAACCAAAAGTATGTGCCTCTCACAAAGTTAGTTAACATAAACTTGTCCTTGTTGTTGCCCTTGTCGATATTAGGTACATACCTACCTTGTAAAGAAAAATAAATACCTTATATTAATACAACATGTAGTCATTTACCTACCATAAATTATTTTTGTACGGAAAAATATACCTTCCTCTAAAATAACGAATTATTAAGTATTACTCGGTAAATAATAAAGTCAGTACCTATTTTTAAAATTAAATTCATATTGGTGGCGATTCTGTTGTTTACGCTAAGTAAAATTGTGTAAAATACGAACGGTCTTATTTTGTTTACGATAAAGATCAAATTAGAATGACATTTAAAGTGACATTTCTAAAATTAAGTATTTTTTACTAATATGGCGTGTTTACGGGCTAGTTTTAATCAACACCAATTTGCCTGCTGACTAAAACTAGCCCAAAAACACGCCAAAAATCAAGCCTAAAAAATTCTTAATTTTAGAAATGTCACTTTAAATGTCATTCTAATTTGATCTTTATCGTAAACAAAATAAGACCGTTCGTATTTTACACAATTTTACTTAGCGTAAACAACAGAATCGCCACCAGTATCTGAGTAACAGGCTTATGAATTAAGCTTAAAACAGGAAAATATTGGTAGTGTTTCTAATAAACTCACCGTTATTAAAAGCAATCTCATGTTTTCCGTTTTCCCTTTGTTTATCATCCTTGTCACAATATAGGTAACTAAGTAATTAACATGTATATTTATGTAAATCTATGTAAAAAATAAGATTTATTGTAGTTCTGTGCTTCAGCCTCTACACACAATGAATAAAAACTTCCCTGAACTTGACTTTCTTTATATTTGTACTGTGTGTGCACTACTCAAAAATTTTTTAAACAAAGACGCTTCGCAGAACAAAAAAAACTGTGGAATAGTCATTTAGAATATATAAATATTAGAAAGAAAGTGTACTATCTGCTCCGGTGGCCCTGATTAGTCATACCTACTAACCATGCCTATTTTAAAAACTTTTTATTAATTTGCAATGTATGTATGTTTGTCCGGGTGGAATCTTGCAACTGAATTTTAAACCCGTTCCCCTCAACCAATTGAGTTGAAATTTGGAATATATGACATTATAGGAAAATGGACATTGCAATAATAAGGTACCATAGAGGTAGTCTCATGATGGAGACGGATGCTAGACAACGGAACTTCTGAATGGATTATATTAGGTTACTACTATTTTATTCAATAACACAATTTTATTTATTTATCTTATTTGAGGTTGGTGCCGATTAAGCTAGTCCTCTAAATTGTATGAGCGCCCATCTTTATTGTCGTCAACTATATATGTATGGGGACACCCTTTCATTTTAACTTTTTTTATTTCTTGGAATTTTTCGTTTGCTTTATGCCAAATTTCGTGATCTAGGTCAACGGGAACACCATATAGGTTTTCGACCCAAAAACCTATATAGAGTACTTCCGGTTGACCTAGAATTGTCAATTTTTGTTAAAAGTAAGGTCTTATAGCACACGTAAAGGAAAAATTCCGAAAAATAAAAAAAAATAAAATTGAGGTATATTTTGGTCCATACAAGTTTTCGCGAAAATCTAAATTTGTCCATATCTTTTTATCGTGTTGTCTCAGGATAGACCTCAGTATCTGGTATAAATTTCAACTAGCTAGGTCCACCCGTTTCTGAGATAATTAGTGGTGACACACGGACAGACAGACCAGAGAGTTATCTTATAAGGGTTCCATTTTTTACCTTTTCAGGCACGGAACCATAAAAAACCATTACAGTAAAAATATATTTTATAAAACAGTAAACCACGGACCGCGAAACAAGACCCAAGCGATCAGTGGCTGGGGCTGACAGAGGAACCTCCTGACAATGTGTGCCGAGTCCAGGAGTAACGCCTGACCGTAACTGACCCTTGATCCAACTTCCTAGCGAGAGCTTCTTTTTAATGTATTGTATGAGGCTCTTCGCTATCAGTCCGTTGGCCGACACAACGGAACGATAATCGTTGATTCCACATCCCACACTGCGGTAATCTCACGAGCCAAGTCATGATACTTGCTTAGCTTGTCCTTCTCGACCTTCACGAGATTAGCATCATGTGGGATAGTAATATCAACAAGTATCGCCCGGCGTTCCGAACAGTCTATTTTTTTTTATAAATTATAGGCTAGCGTTTGACCACGATCTCGCCTGATGGTAAGCGATGACGCAGTCTACGATGCTACACGCTTGCCTAGAATAAACCTATTCACTCGCGACTTGAAGACCCCTAAGTTGTAGTTATCAGAAAACAGACTCATGCAAGGCGTTCCACTCCTTGGCGGTGCGCATAATAAAGGTGGAAGCGTACCGCTTTGTGCGAATGGAAGGTATGTTTACCATGTAGCGGTGGTGCACCGCGGAGCGTGTGGTTGTCCGATGATAGAATGGGGATGGTGGGATCAGGTTGAAGAGCTCCGAAGCACACTGTCTGAAATGTATCCGATAGAAAACCGAGAGGCTTGCAACCTTTCAACGATGCTCGAGGCTGTGGAGCCTTGCATCTGCTAATTCGTCATTGCTTTTTGCATGAGCTTTTTGGCTATTCTCATAATTGAATCTAGAGCCTCTAGCTGGTACTTCGCTGATCCGTCCCAGAGGTGAGAACAGTACTCCAGACATGATCGGAATTGTTCTTGGTAAAAGTTGATCAACTGTCCCGGTGTGAAGTTTTGTCTCACCTTTGCAAGTATATCAGGCTTTTTAGCAGCCAGCTGGTCTACCAGCACGATATCTGGCTTATTGGCGACAATAGTCCTGTCCGTGATGATAGACCGGTCCCAATAGAGCGTCGCCATTTAGCACGCCCATTATTATTATTATTCAGGTACGGTATTATTTTATTATCTTAGATTTTTAGAATCAGAATCAAATTCGACTGACATATTATTTTTACAAGACAGATGCCATTGCAATTAGAGTTGGTTAGGCACTAATAAAATGTGTACAATATATTAGGTTGGGGAAAAAGTTTCTTCGCATTTTTTAAGAAAATTCAAAACATTTTTTAATATAGTTTATTTACATTTAACTAAAGTATGTAGGTAGTATGTTGTGTTCGATAACTTTTTGCCATCTTGTAGGTAGGGACATGATCCCATTGCTATAGAAATTTTGGGGCTTCTGATCAAAATACCGCGACAAGTAGTTTTGGCAGTCCTCTCGTGATATTAACCTGACTCTGCCTAAAGAATTCTGAAGAGACCGAAACAGGTGGAAATCTGAAGGTGCAAGGTCAGAACTATACGGCGGATGCATTAACACCTCCCAACCAAACTCTCTTGATTTTTGCTGAGTGGCTTAATATGTGTGAGGTCTAGCGTTATCATAATGAAAAACCACACCCCTTCTGTTGATTAATTCCGGCCGCTTTCTCTCAACTTCTTGCTTTAATCTCATCAGTTGTTCGCAGTAGAGTTCAGAATCGATGGTCCTGCCTGGTGGTAACAGCTCAAAATGAATAATGCCCTTCCAATCCCACCACACACACAACATCACCTTGTTGCGAGTTAACCTGGGTTTCGCCACAGTCTGTGAAGCCTGACGGGCCTTTGACCACGACCTTTTTCGCACGTTCTTGTCGTTCGTGATCCACTTTTCATCACCAGTTATCAGCTTCTTCAAAAATGGTTCGGTTTCATTACGTCCTAATAAAGAATCACAAATGAGTACACGATTCATTAGGTTTTTTTCAGTGAGCTCGTGGGGTACCCAAATATCGAGCGTTTTTTGTGTACCCAGTTTTTTTCAAATGCGCCAAAACTGTTTTGTGGTCAATTTCCCAGTTCTTCAGCTACGTCGTAACTACTGATATGCCGATCTTGCTCCACTTTTTCAAAAATGGCATCAATTTTATCCGTAATAGGGCGACCAGAGTGACGTGCATCTTTGACATCAAAATTTCCGGATTGAAAACGCTTAAACCAAATTTGTGCTACTCTCACAAACACTGCACTAGGTCCATAAACATCGTAATTTTTTTTCGCGGCTTGCGTTTCATATTTACCTTTTTTGTAGTAAAATTTTAAAATGTATCGAATTTCTTCATTAGATTCACTTATCTTTACAGTACGAAAAACAAATAAAATTCACACATTTTCCTAAATTGGATTTGGAATTATCGTCTTTAAAATTTAAGCTTAGAATGATACCAAAACCAGCCAGATACAAATAGTATAGCCAAAGAGATTTTATTACAAGTTCATACATACTATAATGCGAAAAGACTTTTCCCCAACCTATTATGTATAAATATTGAAAACAGGTATAACTGGTCTCAACTTTATAATAATATTATTACAGCGATTAAATATTGTAGTTTCCGGAAAAGTGGAAATAATTAAAATCTAATTTTATTTGAGAACAAAAATAATCATATAAACAGCTTTTAAAAACATACTTTATTAAATAACAAATTATTGATTATTCCTTAGCAAGACTGGTGAGGTAGAACGCGAGCACTTACACGTTTGTTGTATGGGAGCCGTAAATATTTATTTTAATTTAATTATTTATTTTTGAAGTGAATAATATAACTCAATATTCTGTGAATATTTCAAGCGTTTACCTGTTGCCGTTATCAATATCGAGGAAAAGCGCGCAAAAAAATCACGTTTGTTGTATGGGATTAAATATAAATTAAATATTTATTTTAATATGTTTTTAGTATTTGTTGTTAAAGCGGCAACACATATACATCATCCTGTGAAAATGTCAACTGTCTAACTATCACGGTTCATTAAATAAAGCCTGGTGACAGACGGACAGACAGATAGACAGAGAGACAGACAGCGGAGTCTTAGTAATAGGGTCCCGTTTGACCCTTTGGGTACGGAACCCTAAAAAGGAGGAATATTCGTAGTTTTTTATATCTGTTTTTGAAGTGAAAACTTCTTTAGGCGCGTTGGGCATAGTGAAAACTTCTTTAGGGCGTTCTTTAAAGGGAAAAACCATTAAACTCGCGCCACTGTTACCGACACCGTGTATATAAATTTAACAAATTTAATATTTGATTTTTTTTAGTTTGTGGAGGGGCATAATACAATTTTTTTCGTAAATTTTCATGTTTTTGCGATATCCATCATGATAATTTTGCAACATCCTAATTTTTTTTAACTGTATTCTTCTTTAGGCGCGTTGGGCATTTAAGATGGGAAAAACCATTGAACTCGCGACACTGATACTGTTACCGACATCGTTCCTGATGATTCAAAAAAATATTTCCTGACGATACAAAAACTAAACACGTAATTGTTCAAGATTTCACTTCGGTCGGCGCTACTTTTTTATTTTTTCTTTAGAGTGTTATCCGATTTCACCGATTCAATGTACCTTAGGAATAGTCCAATATAAATTTGGTCATAATATAATAAAGGGTTCCATGCGAAAATTATAATAATCTTCAATTTGCACGACATTATAGGCGAATAATTAGTACCTACCACGTCAACTGATTTCAATGGTTGTCTGACGTCGGTTATATTTTTGTAGAAAAGTTATGACCCACCTTATAAAATTAATAAAAACCAGTGTGCCCCAAGACTGAAGTAAAACTTCTTTTTCAAAATATTAATTTATAAAATTGTTCAATTACAAAATTGTTCACACGTCTGTAGGTTCATCAGTCATGTTCATTCTGGACAGACGCACTCGCAATCGTAACTCTCTCTCTCTCTTTCTATCTTCACTAACTTATATCTCCCTCTCAACTTCCGTTCGCACCTTTTGTAACGCATTCACCAGCTTACTCCCCAAGTGAAGCGTGCGTAAAGAAGTATTACTTATAAAAAACGGACTAGTGTGATTCTGGCTGGTGCACCGTGGGTTCCATAAAAATATTTTTATTTATGTGATATAACTACAAGTTACGATTTTTGTATTTTTTCAATTATTTGTGTGTGAAACTTTGCTTCTTGCACAATTTCATGATGGTCAACGGGAAGCACCCTATATATTTTGTTTTATTTGCGAGCAAAATATGCGACCAAAATAGCCGTATTTTTTGTTTGCTTGACCCGGTAGCTGGCACTGTTGTCAAGATACAGAAAATTTGCGGACGAAATCACGGCATTCAACAACTCTATATTAAATTTTGAGATAAACTCTCCGCTCCTTTCCTGTTATGCCAGTATGCCACAGGTCAATTAACACGTTAGTGCTATTTGCTCAGGCTTACATTCAAAGATTCTAACTCATGCCGAGATACATTAACCCTAAGGCAAAAAAGTAGTGTTCTGAAGAGAAAGATGTTACTATAGTGTGACCATTAGTGCTGTGCACTCCCTGAGGTATGCGCGGCGAGGTGGGAGGCAAAGAAAAAACTACATGAGTTCACATGAGATCAATACATGTCGGACATATCTTACGATATCAGTTTGCATTTCTAAGGCAAGACTTGTGGCGGGACGATGGTCGGAGGCTATCTATCTGTAATATATTATACTTACTTAGTTGATTAAAATTTAACTTAAATATACTCATATTTTATTAAAAATATGCAGGTGATAAATAAGAACTAAACTTATAATTCAAAGGACTTGTTTTATTGAACATTTTTTATATTTACAAACAATTATATATTCTAACGAAAGTTATTCTGACATAGATTCTGTTTCAACTTCATCTTCCATTTCATATCACGAGATAACGCACGACCCATCTTTGAATATTTATCTCATGTGCGTCTGACATAGACAGTCCGATACAAATAACACTACCTGCCGCCACGAGCGTTGACGGCGAACTGACAGAGCGCAGCAACCGATTCTCCCCCCCGTCTCGCCGCGCGCATACCTTAGGGAGTGCACAGCACTAATGGTCACACTATAGCATCGTGGCTCCTTAACGGATATACCAATTTCAATGGGATTTTTCGTTTGAAAACTAGTGTTGTGTGAAATTGGTGCAACTGAGAATCGTGCATGGAAACTGGTTACAAATTTACAATCTTCATCATCATCATCAACAGCCTGACTTCACTCATTGTTGGGTATAGGTCTCCCCAAGTTTGTGCCATCCACCACGATCCTGCGCTAGTCTCACCCACTGACGGCCCGCGACCTTTACGATGTCGTTCACCCATCTCGCTGTCGGACGTCCCACCTTTTTATACCAGCTCCTCGGCCACCATTTAGTCACTGCCTTGCTCCGTCTGTCAACACCACGTCTAGCAAAGTGTCCCGCCCAATACCATTATAGCTCCATAACTCGAATCCCATCGTTATGAACCTTCGTTCGTCTACAGATCTCGACATTTGGAACTCGATCTAACAGTCTGATGCCGAGCACGGTACGCTCCATGGCTCTCTGTGCAACTCTTAACCTGTTCACAGCCTCCTACGTGAGCGTCCATGTCTCAGCATCGTAGGTCATGGTGGGCAGAACACATTGGTCGAATATGCCTTCAGACACTGTGGCGGTTTAGGCGACTTAAGGATGTCGTCTAGCTTGCCGAATGCAACCCATCATAATTGGATACAAAAAGACAAAAGATACACAATACAGGCAATATATTAATTATAGCTGACATGCCGGCTTCACTAGGATTTTTATGAAAATAAAATATAGCCTACTATTCCAGGGCTTCACACGCGTGGTTTGTCATTAAAAGTGGCCTAGGTCCAGATCTATCTTTCTATATAGATTTACTATATAGGTTTACTATATGGTTCAGCTGTTTAGTCGCGAAAACGTAACAAACAAACAGAAAGACAGACAAACATGATTCTTACTGGGTTGCCTGGTGCGGGAAGCATTAGTGCTTTCACGTGCTAGCCGATTGGGATATTCCTTTAACCAATTTATTAATTTGATTTAAATATGTTCTGACATTATATATTTTATTCCTTAATATACTATTTTGACATTTTCTACTATATATTATTATATTTTGACACATGACATATTGACCATGCCACTTAATATTGCCACTTGACAACCTAATACTCTCACCTGGCTAAATGGAGTGGTCTCGACAGAATATCAGCTGCTGCAGCACACATTATCTACCAAGTTCTCCTTGTTTTTTTTTATGTTTTATTTGATACTGTTTCATTTTTTTGTATTTCCTCTGTCTTAAAATTTAATTGTATTGTATATTGTGTGCTAATGTAGTGAATAAATGATTGTCTATGTCTATGTCTCTATGTCTAAACATGTCGAAACTGTAATGGTTCCGAGTTCAAATAAGAAACCCTAAATATGTTTTACAATATCATGTTTAAGTGTGAGGATTTTTTCTGGGCGTCTTCCAATATCTTTGCTCCATCGAACCTCTGTTTGAGTCAGTCTCTGTCCAACCTATAGAACGTCTCTGAATATCAGCCCCAATGTGTTACTAACACATATCGTTATTTTGGGCACGACTTTTATTAACAAGGCCTTAAAGTTTTAAGATCTATTTTTAACCCCAAATGCAAAAAAGAGAGGTGTTTGAAGCAGAAAAAGATTTTAGCATCAAGCCCACTTTAAGTACATTACATGTGTTTTTTTATACTACTTATATGGCAAACGAGCATGCAGTCCACCAGATGTTAAGTAGCTACTGCAGCCCATGGATATCCACATAGAATTCAAAACAAGCTATTATGTTGTCTTGATCTCTATGTGGATACGTTGCCATACTATAGGACTTAGCTGTTATGCCTATGTGCCAGTAATTACAGGAACATACCATCTAACCGGAACACAGCAGCACAAGTACTGCTGGTTGGCGGCGGTGTATTTTGTGAAATAAGGTAATATGTAATCTAGACCTCGAGTCGCGTGAAAACTAACGAAGAAAGTCCAATTTTAAATCTAATTCAGTTGCTTCAATTTTCTAATAGGTCTATGTAGATTTTTGAGCAAAATATTGGTATAAGTTATTGCGATTAATCGCGTTTCCTTGGTCCTAGGAGGTCCAATTTGGTGTCTACGGGTTCGTCTCATAAAGCCGGACAAGACTGCGTGGTTTGATTGGTAAAGGTAGGTACAATTTTCAGAAAAAAAATCAAAAATTAAATCCGTCCATTTATAACGCTTCAGCAAACTTCCCCCCCCATCCACCCCCCTCTTTTTGGTTTTTTTTTCAGAACATCTTGTGTATAATGAAATCCTTAGTGTGCCTCTCAAATATGATTGAAATCCGTCGATAAATAACGCTACAGCAAACTTCCCCTTTTTCCCCTCCTATTTTCTCCCTAATCAAAAATAGCGATCGACTTCGTCAAAATCAGTTGAAAAATGCGACCTGTAGGCGAGCAAATCGTCATTCCATCAAGACAGAGGGTGTCCTACACTTCGCTTGCCTAGACGTGGTATCCACTCCAGAACACCATTACCCCAACTATCGGTTCTGCGGCAGATATGACCGGCTCACTGCCACTTCAGCTTGCTGACCCTCTGAACTATGTCGATCACCTTGGTTCTCTGTCGGATAATCAATAAAAATCTCTCAAACTTTGTGATAAAACCAGTTTCTTTTTGCTCCTGTAAAATTTTCCCATATGGGCTTGCGAATTCTGATAATTAGACCGACGATATTGCTATCTCTCTCGCTCCTGAAAATAAAAATGAGAACATTTACATATACAAAATAAAACAGAAAAGAAGATTGTGATATTACGTAATGTCGAATCTTGACATTACTATCGATACCTCTATTGCAAGTTATTGTATTGAAAAGGAAACATGTTCATTAGTTGGCCTTATTTGCCACCAGTCTTGGCGTCTTAGCGTATACTATATAATCAGAATGGTCGAAGTATTCAAGTATGATCTACTTTCTGATCCAAAAAAGATTGTCGATAATTAAGATAATTAGGCCGACGTTTTTGTCCCACGTTTAATGACACCGGCGCAGTCTACCAGGAGCGTTGACGTCTAATATAGTAATTAAGGTCATTAAAATACCTAACATTACTAAACGGGTACTTGTAGGTATTACTGATAACCTGTTGATGAAGCAATGCATCTTTACAATGCATATAAAATGCCCTTCACCTTCGAATTTGCAGTTTAGTGCATTCTAACTGTCAAAATGAACTTCCGGCTACTGTTTTTATCGGTAAAATTTGTTTTTAAATTATCGTGATTTCTAGAAAGGGCGGACGGGGCGAGG
The DNA here is from genome assembly GCA_918857605.2 of Philereme vetulata. NCBI lineage: Eukaryota > Metazoa > Arthropoda > Insecta > Lepidoptera > Geometridae > Philereme > Philereme vetulata. Next base: position 861,036 of record OU975460.1, on the reverse strand, counting down.
GGGTGGCGTAATTTTTACCCAGAATAGATCCATTCCAATGGCTATCTATAATATAATAAAAATAATCTATACTAATATTATAAAGAGGTAGATACTTAAAGTTTGTAATTTTGTTTTTTTTTTACATTATAGGCTTGCGTTTGACCACGATCTCGCCTGATGGTAAGCGATGATGCAGTGTACGGTGGTACACGCTTGCCTAGAAGAAACCTATTCACTCGCGACTTAAAGATACCCAGGTTGTAGCTATCAGGAAACACAACGTCTCTGGCAAGGCGTTCCACTCTTTGGCGGTGCGCATAATAAAGGTTGAAGAGAACCGCTTTGTGCGAATGGGGGATATTTCTACCATATAGCGGTGGCGCACCGCAGAGCGTCTGGTTGTCCGTTGATAGAATGGAGATGGTGGGATCAGGTTGAAAAGTTCCGCCGCACACTCCCCGAAATGTGCTCGATAAAAGACCGAGAGGCTTGCAACCTTTCGTCGATGCTCCTTGATGTCTTGTTTGTTTGGAAGAAGGGGTAATCTTCGGAACTACTGCTCCGATAATGAAAATTCTTTCACTAATAGGAAGCTACATTATCCTTGAGTACTATATCCTATAGGTTATTTTGTAATTTGACCTTTTATCCGTGTGCAACCGGTTGCGGTTCAGCGAGTAAATGATAAAGTTTTTATTTAAAAGTTTTATTTTCTTTCAGGCTGCATGCCTCTCCATTGTCGTGTCACCTGCATCGTCAATCAGTCTCCTGGCTGCCGCAGCCGCTGAGAAGGGTGCCGCAGCCGCAGTGAAGGGTGTCGTGTTAGGAGCTGGACTTTCAGGTATGTGACTTTTTTTTAGAGTTCCGTACCGAAAGGGTAAAATGGGACCCTATTACTAAGACTTCGCTGTCTGTCCGTCTGTCACCAGGCTATATCTCATGAACCGTGATAGTTAGATAGATAAAATTTTCACAGATGATGTATTTTTCTTGCCGCTATAACAACAAATACTAAAAACTGAATGAAATCAATATTTAAGGGGGGCTCCCATACAACAAACGTGATTTTTTTGCTGTTTTTATAGATAATGGTACGGAACTCTTCGTGCGCGAGTCCGATTCGCAATTGGCCAGTTTCATCTTTAAAAAGGCAGGGTATATTGAGCTTCGCTATTGTTGGCATAAGGCAATTATCTCACCGCCGGCGAGTAAGCGATTAGCTATCAACTATTTTCTCGCTCAAGAAACGAACAACAATAGATTCCATGTCAGTCAAAGAGACGAGATATTAATAGTTCATCGCTGGCCGTTCACACTGCTGGCGAGACCTCGCCCACCATTATTTTGTCATAGCGACTATAACACTCACCCAGCGATACTCGCTCAGCGATACTCGCTTGGCGGTCAGAACACACGCCGTGAGATGATGAGTATCGCCCGCCGCACTCGCTCACTCGCTTTATAGCCCAGCGAGACAACTATAGGAACTACACACTCGCTTCTCGCTGCTCGCCAACTCGTTTCTAGTTTCTAGCTCTACTCGCTTCTCGCTCATCGCCGGCGGTGAGACAAGTGCCTAATGATGCAATTTACGCCATTTTGCTTTTTCCAATGTAGACTGCATTTCATACACGGCATAACTGCGGCCTTCTCTTTTAACTGGCACATGTAATTAATATTGGTCTTCCTCTTTCTCACTTTCTTTGTACCTTCATTTCTATGATGTTCTTTAAATAGCTGTCATGTCGTTTAAAGTGTCATTTTCCCTCTTTTGTTTTATGCTATATGTAATATATATTATTAAATATTATGTAAATACATATTTTCATAAATTCCAATTATAATAACTAGTGGTTCGCCCCGAACTGAGATCTCGCGAGTATCCCAAAACAAAAAAAAATATTCTTAGGGCGACTCGCACAACGATACTAAACGTATTTAGTGGCTAAATATAACTTAAGGAGTTGTCGAAACATACAAATAGTTACGTAAAATTTAAACTTGTTTAGTCGTTAAATACGTTTAGGGATCGTTGTGCAAGCCGGCTTTAATCTTTGACTAATACTACCACGAAAAGCAACCAATTTACTTGATCCACAGTTTGATTTAAATTACAGGCAACGGGAGTTAATGTAAATTGGTTCTTCTTTTTGAGGTACAAATTGCATTGATTTTGGATATTAGAATTTTGCCTATATTTGTGTTACTAAAGCTACCCGGATAACAAATTTCAGTACTGTGGGTTCACTGGTGTTCCCTGTGAATTTTATCTAAGTTCAGTTTTTATTATGGGTAATAACTTAAAAACTACAAGGCTTAAACTAAAAACAAAAACAGAGTCTAAATATTCTAATGAATACCTTATATTTGACGTCACATTTGACCTGATAGCCTCATTTTCATTTTTTTACTTCCCTAGAACCCCAATAATTCAATAACCCCTCAACATTTTTAGCTCATTTAGGCACACTAAAGTTGTGCCATCACTACCTACCTATGTATTAAATTTTACGATGATCGGATCAATGTTACGAAAGTTATCCTCCGACAAACGTACGTACATACAACGCCGATTTGCCCAAGTTGATTTAGAGATCTCGTTTCGCTCGATCAATAAGTATGGTACACCAACCCCCTAGGTAATATTCACGTAGTTCATTCCATCTTAAGAGTAGTAATCGCTTCTGACCGCCAATTGTATCACATAGATTTACATTGTTCTGATTTTAAATTTTTTTTATGGTACTTTTCTAACCTCTATCTATTTAAAAACATCGAATACTCGAGTTGGGAATCGGATGTTTTTAATGAACCGTCTGCTACTGAAAGAAATATTTTTCAAATTGTATGAAACACATTGGAAACCATGTAAAACTGTTGGACGGGTACTATCACCGCACTAGGGAAGTGTCCCCTCACTATGCTGTGGACATCCGATAGCCATGACAGATGACATATCTACAAATGAATGACACTTGTGTGAAATAATTCGTAGCTAGTCTGTGCTTGCATGTTTTTAAGTAAATTAATTAAATATAGTAAAAGACATGATATCGTAAAACCATCAGTCGTTATAATTTTATAGTGCATACTAGGCAGACCATCAGTTAAAGTTCCTTCAAAAACATATATAAAAAAACAAGGAAGCGCTCAGTTTAAACTTAATTAATTTTTTTTGTTTCACACATATGAAATGAAATAAAAATTATTTATTTAAAATAAAGAATACACAAAATTAAATTAAAAAAATTGTGAGTATCATCAATCTCTCATAAAGTCATCATAAGAATCGTATGACGAAAACACCGCCGGAGCTCGTTTAAGTCTTTTGTATGAGTTTTAGGAACATTTAAGTGTTAATGGTACCTATTTGTATCTTACCCAACGATAGAAATATGATAGTACCTTTTGTGGTCAGAGATAGCTTAATAATCCTGATAGATAAATCAATGCTGCTTAACTGAACGCTTACCTTAAGAACTAGATTAAAAGCATTCCACGAAGAGCAACGATTTTAGAGTACCAATTATATTCCACGAAGAGCAAAGATTTGTATTTTGGCTTGGTGCTGTTCGTGGAATACTAAAAATATATTGAACGTTTCCACGAAGGGCACCTATACCGTAGTAGCTTGTAGTGATGGGGTATTTTATATTTTTTATCATTAATTATGATGAATTGTATCAATTATAAGATAATTCCGATAAAAAAATTGGTTGTTTTTAAAGTCGGTTTACGGACGATAATTTTACGTAATAACAAATTGAAGAGAGAGTTCGGCTCAGGCGGAACGTGACACTTTTTCGTGCGTGCAGTTCATCGATCTATAAGACGTTATCACGTCAAAAGTTAAAATGTTATACAGAGTGTTTTTTTTAACTATAACAGCTTCAATTAAGTCTAATTTTTGCATATTTGACAATGCCATGATATAAAAGTCCGACAGGTGCAAGAACCATGTTCGAAATTCAAAATTGTTCTGAAATACGAAATGTTTTTGAATTGCTCATGAGAGCATGGAGTTCCTAAACTTATTAATCGCTTCAGTATTAATACTTCTTTAATGTGGAATTAGAATCTAATAAAATGTTTGTAGAAGGAATTTTGTGTGTCCTGTAGTATGAGAATACTCTTTATCAAATTTGACTAACTTCCGCTGTTCAGATTTTTTTCATCCTATACAATAAAATTATCCTTACAAAGGATTGCATCGATCAGCATTAAAAAAAAATTACCAACTTGATTCATTTTAAGGCGCTACTCACACTTGACCCAAAAATTTTTAATGTCAAAATGTTTTTCTTCGTATACGAGTTGATGTTTTAAAAGAAATTACACCTGTATCTCCTCTGGTTATGGGTGCTGCCGTACTGTTACAGTTAGAAAAAACACTGTATATTGTTAGTATCACAATCAGTTTGGGTTATTAAAACTTAAATAATTGATTATTGATAAAAAATATAAAATACCCCATTATTAGAAGCTACTTCATTGTAGGTGCCCTTCGTGGAAACATTTAAAATATTTTATGGTATTCCACGAAGAGCACTAAGCCAAAATATAAATCGTGATCTTCGTGGAATGCCTCAAGTTTAAGCCAAACATAATAAAAATGAACATATTACATATAGTTCCTTAAACCCATCATACAGGAAATCCTAGTGTGTAGTCAGGGCTATGTATGTTAATAAATCAATCTTGAGAAATTAATTATTAAGATTAATTAATTAGCTTAAGATTTTTTCCGAACTCGTAACTTATGTACAAGTTTTTTTTATACAACTTTATCGATAACAACTTCGATTAGGGACCTTCCTATAAAAACGGTAATTATAAAATCAGTCTATTTCTTTGGAATGAGGTATTTTCATGGCAATTGCCGTGTCATCATTATTTTTAGAGGATTCTTGAAATGAGATGATTGAGAGAACTGACGAAGTGAGATTGTTTTAGACAAAGGAGAACGGGCATAAGTGTATGGAAGCTGGTCTACCTTGCAATAAAAATGAGTCATATGTCAATATAAAGGTAATTCTATGTATTTTCATATGTAGAAAGTCGCATTTCTCTAAGTATTGTCCGATCTGAGTTCTACTAAAAATTGAATCTGATAATATTTAGTGCCAAACATTGAATATCGTGGTAATTAAAAAAACATTTTGTGTAATGTAATGATTTTATTTAAGTTAGGTAAGTAGTAATACAAATAAAAACAACATCTTCTTAAAAAATCAAAACAATATGTTATTAAACATTATCATCATCATCATCATCATCATCGATGAGAATACTGTTAAGGAACAATGCAGGTTCATTGAACCCTTCATGACGGGCATAACCTACGTACCATATAATTGACAGTACATGGGCACAAGTACCTATAGTACGTCGCCCTGTCAAGCAGGTACAATAATATTGTGTAATATTGTTATTAATATTATTGATTAATATATAACAAAAATATTTCCTGGCTCGGACATGTCGAGACTGTATACGTCCACGTAATAGCCAAGCCTCTTCGTTGATATCATATTGTGCCAAGTCTTCTAGAGCGTTATCTCTATACGTCTCGATTATATAAAGACCATTTTGTAAGTGCTCGCTACAATATGATCGAGCGAGCTTTAACTGGTAAGTTCCCAAGGCAAAATGTATGACTTGTTCTTCACTAAGCCTTGGGAAGTTTTCTATTTCATTTGCTTCGATTCGCATGAAGTCTGCTCTCCTATAATTCAATCTCTTTGCTTCCACATAATTGTGCAATGTGTTTGGTATGTGTATTTTAGCTCTTATTGAATTCAAAAAGGCTGCTGCGTGTGAACTATCTTCGATGGGGGCGTGGAAGTGGTTTAGAATGGCTGCAGCTATTTTGAAGTCAACAAACATTTTTGGCAACGTTTTATTAAAATAGTTTTGACGCAAAAGTTTAAAATCTCGCTTAAATCTCCCATTTACTACTTCCACCACCCATCGGCACATGGTGACCAAACGAGACTGATTAGCTTGTTCTGTAGTGAGTTGATTTTCTCTTCTGTCTTTAGTTGGTGGCACATGATGTTCGTAGCCACAAGCTTCTATATCCTGCAAACTATCTCTAAATCCTCTGTCTAGGATAAACGCATCATTACGTCCGAGTAACCAATGCAGCGGCTCATCTTCGTTATTCATTATTTCACTCATGATCTGGGCATCGGTTCTGGTAGCGGCAAATGGCCCTTTGACATCTAATATATAGCCGTCCGTGAATACCATTAAAAACGGCTTCAACAAGTTTTGATATTTGTGTAAGCTGTATGACAGCCGTTGAAACAAAAAGTTGGAGCTTTTGTTAATATATATATATGTACCGTCACATATAATTATGGCTTTGATGTTTTCATCGTTTCCAAATAAAGCCCTTGGAATTGTTAAGTTTCTTTGAAGGATATCATTTCTGGTAATGTGGTCCACACCTAGATGCAGCACAACGTAATCGTTGCTCAGACATTCTCGAACTATAGGCAAAAAACGTTCTAGTTTTCGACGAGACATATGAAATAACGTTGCCAGTCTCTCATCAGAGTCTCCAGTTCTAAGTTTTGTTAAATAGATGCCTAATGCAGTTCTAGGCTGGTTACAACGTTCACTTAGTGACGGAGTTTGTTCTAATATAGCTTCGAACTGATCGTAAGTGCGCCCAGTCCATAAGTGCATCTCTTCATTAGACAAGGTGCTTCTGTTTTCGAAGTCGATTTTGGGCTGGTTGTTAGCAGCCATTCTCATCAAGTCACAGAGCGATGTAAACTGAGCGTCATTAAAATCATGTGTCACATTACACATTTGCGGCAGGTTGCTCCATTCATTATTTTGTAAGTGTTCTGTACACACCCTAGCGCTATCAGGAATAAAAAGCTTGCTCTCACAAAATACATTAATTCTTATCGCGTTTGGTATATGATTACGGGTAATATTAGCACAGTTGTTGTAAATACAATGCACCGAAGTGTTCGGTGCCCTCGTGTATTCTTGAGAGTGCAATGTACCAGGCGCTCGCGCCGCTTGCTGTGCAGGTCTATGATCACGCTCAGTCCTCTGCCAACATCGGTGACACAAGCTTCGAGTACTGTCGAACACCACCTGAAAATAATAACAATTAATACTTAAAATAAATAAATCCTATGCCTAACTACTCAATATAATAAAAATAAAAGGTAACTAACCTCCAACACAGCATGTTGTTGTATAAACGCGGCGAATTCTGGTCGTTCCCTTTGCAGGTTATCAGCCAAGATATGCTGCTGGTACCGTCCGCGGTAAAGTCCTCGACGACACATCACACAGTTTCGAAAAACTTCCATTAGGTAGGCAGTTCAAAAGTCAATAAGTCGAGCCAAAGTTAACACATTAGGGAAAGAAACAGGGTCCAAAAGCAAGCCAGGGTCAGTAAAAACAGAGAAAGAAGTTCAAACACAGCACTATCGTAACAAGACGTGACGTAGCCACTCACTTGATGCGATGCGACTGATTATTGTAGCCGTCCGGCGCGGCGCGTACACAATAGTTCCCCTCCCCCGCGTACGCATCCCTCTCCCCACGGCCCTTACATCGCTCTTCTCCCTTCTCGCTCTTGCTACTGCATTGTATAGGAGCCTTTATGTATGGATATAGTAATCGTGAAACCGTTATTTTATGTTCTTTAAAACAAAAAATGCTGGTGTTTGCATTGCTGTAACTCAAAACGGACAGACTTTTGGGGAAAGTTCCAATAGTATATTTTGATGTACTATTGTATGCCAATTCGAAAATGTGCTGCTCATTTTTATTGGACTGTAGACCAGGATGCCCGTTCTCCTTTTGATATTGTTCTATGAGATAAAATTTAAACACTGTTTAACTCGTGTTTTAAAAATCCTATAAATACATTGGTAAGGCATTTATTCAACACGCGTACTTTTTATACGTAACTTTTATGTAGTAAAAAGGTTTAGCATTAAAACCATCAGTTTTGTGCTTACGTGCTTCCTATGAAGAACACATGAACAAGTGTCTTCCCAGTAAGTAAAGTACTAAAGTAAAAAAACTATAAACTACTAGCTTCCGCCAGCGGCTTCGCACGCGTTGTCTGTCAACACAAAGTAGCCTATGTGTTAATCCAGGTTATAATCTACGTACATACCATATTTTATCGAAATCGGTTCAGCCGTTACGACGTGGTTGAGTTACAAACAAACAAACAAACATCCAAACTTTCGCATTTCTAATATTAGTGTGGATAATCTAGACTAGGCCAAACTCAAAATACTCATTATCATATATGGCTTGTATATTACTAGGGTATTTAAGAGTATTCTACACTAGAAATAATAAAAAGAGTGTGCTTTAAACCACACGACTGAAGTAAAACTTCTTTTTCAAAATATTAATGTATAAAATTGTTCAATTACAAAATTGTCCACACGTCTGTAGGTCGATCAGTCTATGTTCATTCTGGACAGACGCAACTCACACTCGCACATTAAAGTTTAAAAATATACGAAACGTAACTCTCTTCTATATTCGCTATATTCACTAACTTCTAGCTCCCTCTCTTTCCGTTCGCACTTTTCGTAACGCATTCACCAGCTTACTCCCCAAGTCAAGCGTGCGTAAAGAAGTTTTACTTCAAAAGGTAGTTATTGTAACACCGCCTCCTCACACGTCTTTTCAATCCAGTCCATCCAAAGGTTGCCTGAAAGAGACCGCTTCGAGCGATAAGGCCGCCCATTGTCCCACCATGTATTAGTCTAAGTTTTCTAGGAGAATTATCTATCTATCTGCACCAAAATTAATCAGGCATTAAAATGTATAATTTAGAAATTCGTAGGCTTTTTCCTCTAACAGTTTTGTAAGCGAATTTTTAAATGCATTCGAACTTTATACTAAGGTTAGTACTTACTAAGTAGAGGTCGGTTGGTAATAGGTAATGTTAGGCGTAGTGGTTAGTTTAGTAGGTAGTAATATTACTCCGAAAATTTACGTGATTTATGTCATTCATTACTGTATTTACGGGATTTATCACGTACGTTTTATCGGTGTTTGAAGACCGTGTTTCGGTTAAATTTGTGAACCTTCATCAGGGTGAGTGCGATCGACTCTACACTGCATCTCGCCTCGCACTACGCACAGCCCTCTGCGATATCACATGCCTTCGAATGTTGGGTTTTTGGACCTCAGAACCCGGAACGTTTTGCAATACAAATAAAAGAATACAAAAGTATACAAATTTTCTTTGGGTTATTTTGTAGTTTTAAAACTAAACTATTTAAGCAACTTGCTATCAATTTTGTTCATGATAATATTGTTTTACTGTGTATGTTTTGTTCTGCTCATTTCAATAATACCATTTAGGTATAGATTAAAGGTGAATATACACTAGAGCATTTTCTCGCGCTTTTACTTGTAACGATATCTACGCTAGGCGAGCCATGCACGAGCCGAGCGCAAGCGAATTCGGAATCTACACAAATTCGCTCGTTGGTTTGTAAAATCAAGTAGAAAGAGTGAAACTTAGTAGAGTGGCTCGATGTTTTGTAACAAGACAAAGTCAAAATCATTAAAATCACAAGGATCACTTTGAAACGTTAATTTTACTGCCTGTTCCTTCGCGGCCAAGCCAGGAAAGAAAGGCAAGAAGCAAGGCTACATAACAATGCATATATGTATACATAACAATACAAGAAATAAATTACGTTTAAATTGTAACATTTTAAACGAGTTGGAGCAATTTCAATCCCAAGCTTCTCTATCATCTAAATAATCCGATATTTTATAGTAGGCTTTTTTATAAAGATATTGTTTAATTACGTTTTTAAATTTGTTAATTGTCAATTTTTGTACATCACTTGGGAGTTTGTTATAAAAGCGAACACCTTGCCCTTTAAACGGCTTACTAACTGTATGGAGTCTACAAGTGGCAACAAAACAGCAGTTAATGCTCTAGCTAGTGTATAACCTTTACAGTTTTACCTGTTATGAGGTAATTATATTGCGCAATTTATTAAATTAGGACTAAGTTATATTAAATGCCCATTAAAGATTAGACTTAGTGTTATTACCATAACACAATAAAACCATTTAGGCAAATATAAACATTTTTGTATGAATTAATGTTATTATATGGGTTGCGGTTGGAAAATACCAATCCAATAAATTTATCTGTGCTATGCTCATTTGAAGATAAACACATTTAGCAAATTATTACGTTTATTTGTGACTACAAAAGTTTTGATTGCACATTAACAATTTTAAGCCGCTACAGCAGTAAATGGGACTCGACTCAGCATTATACCCGCTGATATTCTGTCGAGACCGTTCCATTTAGCCACTAGACTTTCAGAGTATTGTGTTGTCAAGTGAGAGTACTATGTGTCATGGTAGATATGTCATGTTGTGTCAAAATATAATCATATATAGTAGAAAATGTCAAAATATTATAATAAGTAATAACATAAATAAAGTTAGAACGTATAATAATATATATTAATAATTTATAGCACTAAAAAGTATGTCTTAAATCTAAACACATAAACACACACTTGCGTCATATCAATATCTATTACTATTAGATTAGGAGCAGTAGTTGACCAACTTATGAATGAACTAGCTGGCCAATCCGCAGCTTCGCACGCGTAGTTTTTCAATAAAAACATTACCCTCCTTCTGCGCAGTTAAGTAAAAAGTAGCCTATGTTACTCAAGGTGAATGTAGCTTTCTAATGGTGAAAAAATTTTTGAAATCGGACCAGTAGTTTTTGAATTTATTTATTACAAACATACACACAAAAATACAAATCTTTCCACTTTATAATATAAGTATAGATGAAAAAACTTTATTGTACACCACAGAAGAAACAAACATAAATATATTAACTCACAAAGCAACAAGTACAATGGGCGGAAGTATCGCTTAGAAGCGATTTTTTTAGACAACCTTTGGATGGAGGGGATTTTTGTAACATTATGGAGGGGGGGTGTACATTAACAAAACAAAAACGATATTTTAGGAGAGCACTGCTGATCACTTACGAGTACAATAAAAGAAAACAATATACATAAGTAGATATACATACTTACAACAAATAAAATAAACAAACGATTGTGCTTTAAACCACACGACTGAAGTAAAACTTCTTTTTCAAAATATTTATTTATAAAATTGTTCAATTACAAAATTGCCCACACGTCTGTAGGTCGATCAGTCTATGTTCATTCTGGACAGACGCAACTCGCACTCGCGCATTAACGTTTAATAATATACGAAACGTAACTCTCTCTCTATCTTCACTAACTTATATCTCCCTCTCAACTTCCGTTCGCACTTTTCGTAACGCATTCACCAGCTTACTCCCCAAGTCAAGCGTGCGTAAAGAAGATTTTCTTCAAAATAAAAATATACATAATTATCTATAGCGATACTAAGACGTTTCTTAGAGATAAAAGCTTTTCACTCTTGTTTTAAATGTGGCTAATTATGTCTGTAATTGGGTTTGGAAATATATAAGGATCAACCAATTGTAACACCGAAACACATGAACCTATATTCTGGCAAATAAACGTTATGATTTCAGATTCCTGATTAAAAAGGAGAGAGTTGTAACGCTACAAGATGTAAGGGGTAATTAATGATCCGATTTTGAAAATTATTTCACTAATAGAAAGCTACACTATCCCTGAGTACTATAGGGTGTATTTTATATTGATAAAAATCAATGTATAGCCTCAGGTCATCCCGTTTTAAGTATATTAAAGAATTGACATTCATTCATCATTTCATATTGATATGTCAAAAATATATATTACAAATGTCAGTTAATAATAGGCCGCCTTTACATCTGTAAGTTACTTTCGTAATATTTATGTAAGTTACGTTAGTGACTTACGTGAGTAAAACTTACAGATGTAAAGGCGGCCATAGAAATAAAAATAAACTAATTAAAACTAAGTAGAACATTGGAGAAGTTACAGTAGATACTACTCCTGCAGATAAGAACAAGAAGGGTGGTTCATTCAAGACTTTTTATTCCTTCCGCAGCTCTGTCTTTCGGCGGCAGTGAGACTGTGGTCATACAACCGCAGCCGGGCTCTGTAGCTGAGCTGGTGCCGGCAAACCAGGTCATCCTTCAGGATTTACCTAAGCCTGTTACGGTTCAGACTGTGAGTTATAATAAGATAACTCTTGTAATTACTACATAGAAACACAAAACACAAAACTGAAATTAAAAGGCTACATCCCGTTTGGTATACGTTCATGACTCGAAGAACTGACGGCCGCTGGGGCAGATAAGTTCTTGAACGGAGACCACGCACTGGAAAGCGCCGCGTAGGACCCCCCCCCCCCCCCCACCCCTAGAAAATCCGCCAAGCAGGCCGCACATGATCGGTCGCTTTGGAAATCTATGGGGGAGGCGTTCAACAGAGGACGTCCTGTGGTTAATATTATGTCGAACCAGTTTGATAATTTCCATTTGAATATAATTTTATTCGGTAGCTATATTAAAAAAGTTATTTCAGTATTCAGTATTCATTTATTCACCATTTCATTACATTTCATGGTATTGGTATGTCAAAAATATATAACAAATTATATTCAGTTAAGTAAGTAACTATAGAATAAATAAAACCATACAAAATAATTATAACTAAGCAGCGGCTAAGCTAACTAAACTAATATGTTACAGCAGATACTACTCATTCAGATGAGAAAATGAACAGCTCATATATTCATTTAAATGATAAAAATAGGTGGTTTTCTAAGAATGTTATTAGTTTTAGTTGAAATCCTTTTAAAGGAAGTCGTGTTATTTCTAACGGAAGCTTATTGTACACAGCCAGCTTTATACAGGTACCTTGTTCATAGTTAAGCCAAAAGTGACGTTTCGTAAACATTCAGTTGCAGTAGGTACAGTCAGGATAAGAAATAGATGACAATGGTGGCGATTCTGTTGTTTAGAATGACTAACTAAAATTGTGTAAAACACGAAAGGTCTTATTTTGTTTACGCTAAAGATCAAATTAGTATGACATTTAAAGTGACAGTTCTAACATTAAGTATTTTTTACTAAAATGGTGTGTGTTTTGGGCTAGTTTTAGTCAGCAGTCAAATTGACTTAAAATGACAAACAAAAAATGACTTAATTTTAGAAATGTCACTTAAATCTCATTCTAATTTGATCTTTAGCGTAAACGAAATAAGACCGTTCGTATGTTACACAATTTTAGTTAGTCAGCGTTAACAACAGAATCGCCACCAAAATATTTATTTTTAGCCAGTTCTAACAAATACCCTTTGAAAATTTCCTGTGGCTGCCTTTTGAGTACTGTTTGATAAAAAGTTCAAAAATCCTTGCAACCATTTATTTTTAGGGGAAGAACTAGAAAATAATAAATACCTAGGCCGTTAGGTTTTTTTAGTAACGCACCCAAACGTGGGTTACACATTCTTTAGTATATAAATAATTGATGTTTACAAACGGGATTAAATGTTTGACCTTTTAGGTGGTTATATTGAAGGGTTCTTATCTATAAGATTCGATTCTATAGGAATGTTACCAAAATGGATGTAGCCAGTTCAAAAGGCAATACAATGGGCCTAATAATACTTACTAAGAATCCGAGCCTCTCTGATAGACTGGCTGAAGAATCCGAAGATTGGTTTTAGTGTTATATGGATGTCTTCCAACTATTCTAGAATCTAAACTTTGATTTCACCCAGCAGGAGGTAGCGGGTTCGACTCCCGCCGCGGAACAAATGTTTGCATGATCTACATATATTTGTTCCGGGTCTGGATGTTTTTCTATGTATTATACATATGTATTTACAAAAAAAGAGTACCTATATAAGTATTCTATTAGTTATCTGGTTCCCATAGTACAAGCTCTGCTTAGTTTGGGGCTAGATAGCGCTGTGTGAAATGTCCAGCATTATTTATTTATTTTTATTTATATCTATACTAATATTATAAATTAGAAAGTAACTCTTGTCTCTCTGTCTTTCTGTCTTTCTGTCTTTGTTCCGTGTTCCACGACTAAAAGGCTGGACTGATTTCAATAAAATATGGTATGTATATAGATAGATTATGACCGGGATTGGGACATAAGCTACACTTTACCCGACTGCGCAGAAGGAGGGTAATTTTTTTATTGAAAAACCACGCGAAAGAAGCCACGGGCGGGTCAGTAAACATAATACATAATACTTTACACGGCAATTGCCAGGTCGCATTTATTAGGCGCGGCAAAATATCTACATTATTACCTAGTCAGGTCATAAGTATTGTCACACAGTAAAAACTTTTCTTTTAGAATGCTGGCCACAAAAAAGTTTATAGAATTCGAATTTCGAATTGTTCATGAAAATAAAAAATGTATACTTTTTAGAATTTTACTCATTTTTAAATATGGAGTGGACGCTTAAAGAAGACCGTGTTGCAGTTATTGCGTAGCATCGTTGCGGTTACGCGTCAATTCAAATTTTTGACATACTGAAAAATTTTAATATAACCAAAAGATTCGTTTATCGCACCATCAAACGATGCAATGAAGACTCTAGTGTAGATGACAGGTCAAGAAGTGGTCGCCCTCGGTATGTTAGGACTTCAGCAGTGATAAAAGCTGTGAAGGCGCGAATTCAAAGAAATCCCAAACGTAAGCAGAAACTGTTGGCCCTTCAGATGGGGTTAAGCAGAACCACTGTGAAAAGGGTGTTAAATGAAGACTTAGGGCTTCGGGCATATCGAAGAAAAACAGGACATCGTTTGAATGCTCGTCTAATGGACTTGAGACTGAAGAGATGCCGTGCTTTGTTGAAGCGGTACGCGGGAAAAAATATCGGGAAATTCTTTTTTCGGATGAAAAAAATTTTACCATAGAAGAGAGCTACAACAAACAAAATGATAAGGTGTACGCACACAGTAGTGAAGAAGCGAGCAACCGTATTTCGCGTGTCCAACGAGGTCATTTTCCATCCTCGCTCATGGTATGGTTGGGAGTTTCTTATTGGGGCTTAACAGAGGTACATTTTTGTGAGAAAGGTGTAAAAACTAATGCAGTTGTGTATCAAAATACAGTCCTGACGAACCTTGTGGAACCTGTTTCTCATACCATGTTCAATAACAGGCACTGGGTATTCCAACAAAATTCGGCGCCAGCTCATAGAGCGAAGAGCACACAAGACTGGCTGGCGGCGCGTGAAATCGACTTCATCCGGCACGAAGACTGGCCCTCCTCCAGTTCAGATTTGAATCCGTTAGATTACAAGATATGGCAACACTTGGAGGAAAAGGCGTGCTCTAAGCCTCATCCCAGTTTGGAGTCACTTAAGACATCCTTGATTAAGACAGCCGCCGATATTGACATGGACCTCGTTCGTGCTGCGATAGACGACTGGTCGCGCAGATTGAAGGCCTGTATTCAAAATCACGGAGGTCATTTTGAATAAACTTTGGTGTCATAAGAATCTATATTTTGTTAAGTTCATTTTGGTATATAAATGGTTACATAATGAATAAACTTGTTTCAATTATTTTATATTAAACATGTGACAGAATTTATGACCTGACTAGGTATATAGATATTAAGAATACTGTGTACTCCTTTTGCTCGCACGGAGGAATGTAAGATTTGGTATAGATAAAGTTTGTATGGAGAACACAGGGCAAATGCTAAAATTAGTTAAAAAACAATATATTAAATTACGGTCGAATTTCGACCGCTGTGCGCAGCCAACAAGTACTCATACATACATTCCATACCCATAGAAATAGGAGTTAGAAGATTTTTGTCCGAACATTAACAAAACTTTGTGCTTAACAAATAAAATATAAAAGAATACGAAGAAATACACAAAAATATAAAGGTTCTATAGGTGGTCTTAACTCTAAGAGACTAGGTTATTTTCCTATATTAAGTACGGCTGATACCTAATATATACAGGTAAAGTTTAATTCAATGTGACAGAACTGATAAACCATTCTGTAAATAAAATAGCTTTATAGAATTATTACATTATTTTCGATACCAATGATGACATCATGTATTTAAGGATAATAACGGCATTTTTACTATTGTTATTTAAAGGTAAAATAGTTAATTTTGATAGGTTCATTATTCAGTCAATTAAATATGTTTATTCGTTCGACTGCAACTGTCTGCAAGGAAAAGTTAAATAGCATTGTCCATTCTGCCTGAAATAAATAAATAAATATTGCTGGACATTTCACACAGCGCTATCTAGCCCCAAACTAAGTAGAGCTTGCACTATGGGAATCAGATAACTGATAGAATACATAATACTTCTTATAAAACATAATAAATACATTTTTTTTGTAAATACTCGTATATACTTATAATACATAGAAAAACATTCAGACCCGGAATAAATATCTATAGATCATGAAAACATTCGTTCCGCGGCGGGAATTGAACCCGCTACCTCCTGCGTCTCAGCCGGCTAAACGCCCACTGCGCCACGTTTATGTCATGAGTTCAATAACCACATTCTATAGCTTTGCAAATTCTATCCAAAATGCCATGTGGACAGTTGCCACAAGAAAGTTTTCTCGATAGAATTAGCAAGTTATCACACAGAAACAATATGCGAACCAAGCTAAACTAAAAATGCAATATAGTGGGCTGCCTAGCTATAGCTAACAGTCATCTCTTTTAGACACCTATAGCTATCTACACAAATCCGCTTTCATGTTCATCTTGCGGCGTCCATGAAGCGCATGCATGAAGCGCCATAGCGCATGCAGATCCGGCACCGATGACGCACAGGTGTAAGCGATAAGCTGCATAATATTGCATACACTTGACGCAGTACGAATTGAAAGTTGAAGACGTAAGATGAACATGAAAGCGCACTTGTGTAGATAGCTATAGATGCCTAAGAGATCACCGTTAGGCAGGCCTCTATATTGCATTTTTAGTCTAGCTTGGTTCGCGTATTGTTTCTGTGTGATAAATTGCTAATTCTGAAGAGAAAATTGTGTAGCAAAGCTTAATTGTTTAAATAATAATAAATAAAAAAACTGTGAGACTCGCAACGAGTGCGATATGATACCCTGTAATATTAGTATAAGTTTTTTTAATTTGTTCGTTTTTACGTTTCCTGTTTTTTCTTACTCGGTACTGTCACAAATAAAATTTTCATTTTGTGTCAATATGTTGTATATACATTTTGATATGTTGTATTGTATATTCTCCCTGTAAATAACTGTTATTTATATTTTCAGGCCCAAACCATCACGTACACGTCAGCCAACCCCATTTCCAAACTATGGGGGGCAGTGTCTAATATCATCGTTGCTAAGACGAAAGCGATCTACGATCTCTTCCACCCAAACCGAGTTGTAGTCCTGGCGCCTCAGGCAATAGAGCAAATCCTCCTAGATCAGAAGCCAGGCATTGAAGTTGACCTAGGTCACAATCCATCGATGCCAAGCATTAATGTTGATCTAGGTCACAACCCATCGATGCCAAGCATTAATGTTGATCTAGGTAACAAACCATCGTTGCCAAGCATTAATGTTGATCTAGGTAACAAACCATCGTTGCCAAGCATTAATGTTGATCTAGGTAACAAACCATCTATGCCAAGCATTAGTGTTGATCTAGGTAACAAACCATCGTTACCAAGCATTAATGTTGATCTAGCTCACAATCCATCATTGCCAAGCATTAATGTTGATCTAGGTAACAAACCAGCGTTGCCAAGCATTAATGTTGATCTAGGTAACAAACCATCGTTGCCAAGCATTAATGTTGATCTAGGTAACAAACCATCGTTGCCAAGCATTAATGTTGATCTAGGTCTCAATCCATCGTTGCCAAGCATTAATGTTGATCTAGGTAACAAACCATCGTTGCCAAGCATTAATGTTGATCTAGGTCTCAATCCATCGTTGCCAAGCATTAATGTTGATCTAGGTAACAAACCAGCGTTGCCAAGCATTAATGTTGATCTAGGTCTCAATCCATCGTTGCCAAGCATTAATGTTGATCTAGGTAACAAACCAGCGTTGCCAAGCATTAATGTTGATCTAGGTCTCAATCCATCGTTGCCAAGCATTAATGTTGATCTAGGTAACACACCATTGTTGCCAAGTGTCGATGTTGGCTTGGGTCTACCATCTTTGATGCCAAACATCAATATAGATGTCAACAGGCCCTTGAATTTACCTCTTGAGTAAGTACCTAACTGAATTATTATGATAATGAACCTAAGCCGAATTCTTTTCTTTACATTCAACAATTTTTTTTCCCTATCTCGTGCCACTCTGGCCAAAGGTCTCAACTAATATATCATTTTATAAATTTATATTTAGATAAAGTTAATTATATTCTTAGTAAGTAGCGGGTTTCCACGCGATTCCTTCACAGTTTTGAGCGCTTAGATATTTTTTTTATTCTTATAATTTTAAAAGAGCATTGAGTCGACTATGTCAGCATCTTGCCATTATACACCTAACAACTAGACTTAATAATATTATTCACCATTTATAAAGCACCTTGGCTGAATCTTGTAGTGGGGTAGACAAGATACTCTGGAATACATTAACATCTGACAGATTCGCATTATATTGATTCTGCCTGTGTGCTCTCAGAGGTTGCGCTTAGATATTTTCTAATAGAAAAATCCTGTAGTGTACATATTGATGTTTTACAGTATATTGTTATCCTTTTTCTAAAAACTTCAATTATAGAAAGTACTAATGAAACATCAATAATTAATTAACTAATTTCATGCGTTTATCTTTATTTTACAGGGTCTCAGCATCAATAGGTCGGGGTTCCTCGTTTCGGAGAATACCGATGGCTGTTGTTAATTATCTGACGAAATAAATGAATAAGGAAAAACTAGAAAATTATTAAAAAATTAAATTGCCCCAATATTTGTATTTTTTTAAACATTACATATAGTCTTAGGCTTTTTGTATCTGCCTATAACCCGTAGCATACATTAGGAAAGAAATAACATTTAATTCGAAAAGGAGCACCAGAAAGACTGGGAACGTAGAGCCGACTGCAAGCAGACAAAGGCAATGCTTCCGGCAAAAAACAGAAAAAACAACAAACACCTTGTTAAAGATGAAAAGCGAAGATCTAAGGATGATGGTGGGAATCATCACGCACTGCGAACCATCACCTCCTAAAGACCGGAGCCACGGACAGTGGACTTTGTCGCGGATGCCTTCGGGAGGAAGAGACTGTGGAGCACGTGATACTCCACTGCACTGCCACAAACGACGCCAGACTGAGAACGGGTCTGCAAGGGGTCATCGAATCCTCATCCCCCACTAACACCGCTACTACATCAACATCCATGGGGACCCTGGAAAGCTATTGCCACCAACCCAAAGTCCTACTCCGTTACTTCAAGGAGTTGGGATGGCGGGGGTCAGGATAGAAGGGGGGTAATGCACAATACACCCCAATGCGGGACGTCAGTACAGATCTTTTATTTCCCCCACCCTAGAATTAGATCATTTAATAAGTAGGTTTAATGGATGATTGTTAAATTGATTTTTTTTATTTATGGCACATGCAAAGGGAGGCATATACCCAGCAGAGGGTGAAGTCGGGCTGTGGATGATGGATGATAATGAGTAGATTTAAAATGACGTCGCATTGCTTGGGAATCAATGTATGAAGTTTTAAATTCAGAGAACAATGAATTTCGCATTGGTTGGAATAAGCCTTTAAAAGAGTTTATTGTAATGAAATAGAACAAAAAAAACCTACTGATGAGAACACAGTAACGGTGAGCTACAGTAGAAAAATGGACCTCGACTCAACATTATACCTGGCGCCATAAAGGCGTTGATATTCTGCCGATCGATACTGTAGAGTCGGTTTCACGTCAGAAGTCCCTCAGCCGGGGAAATCAAGGTTGAAAATGTATATTTACGATCCTTTTAAAGCATAAACTGACACTAGCGCCCAGGCCGAGGTACTTCTTCCGAGAAACAGTCTCTACGTAGTTTTAGAAAACCGTGTTACCTAGAAATCGTACAATTTGCATACACGTTTAAGTAAGAACAATTAAACCAAACTGTAATCAATTTATCAGCGATTAGTCAATTCGCAAAATCATATTGGCCAAGCCGAATACAAATGACACGCAACGCAGCGCTCCGAGTCGATTCTGTTCAGCGTTTTTTACTGGAAAGTTCGTAACACCTACTGGAGTTTGGCAGTGACTCCCGAACTAGACGCCGATTCGATGAACGACACTGCAACTCTTCCGTCGTGCTATCCTATAAATACGTATTTTTACCATCATCATTGTTAGCCATAGGCCTCTCCCATAGATTTCAAAATTGACCGATCTTAGGCTTGCACTTGACCACTGACCCAACAGCTTAATTAATTGATCGAGCGAAGCGAGATCTCTAAGTCAACTTGGGCAAATCGGCGTTGTATGTATGTTTGTCCGAGGATAACTTTCGAAGCTTTGATCCGATCATCGTGAAATTTAATACATAGGTAGGTAGTGATGACACAATTTTGGTGTGACTAAATGAGCTAAAAAATTTGGGGGGTTGTTGAGATATTGGGGTTCAAGAGGGGTAAAAAAAATTAAAATGAGGCTAACTGGTCAAGTGGGACGTCAAATGAAAGTTATTGGTACATTTAGACCCCATTTTTATTTTTCTTTATTGTTTTTGAGTTATTAGCCATAATAAAAACTGAATTTTGACAAAATTCACAGGGTACACCAGTGACCCCACAGTGCTCAAATTTGGTATGCGTGTAGCTTTAGTAACACAAATATAGGCAAAAGTCTGAAATCCAGAATAACTGCAATTTGTACCCAAAAAAAGGTAACCAATTGACATGAACTTTCGTTATCTGTAATTTGAATGAAACTGTAGGTCAACTTATTTGGATTCTCATTTTGTGGCACTATTTTATTAGTTAAGGCCGGCTTGCATAACGATCCCTAAACGTATTTATCGAATAAACATGTTTAAATTGTACGTATTCGTATGATATGACAACTCCTTAAATCTTATTTAGCCACTACATACGTTTAGGCATCGTTGCGAGTCGCCCTCAATATTTTTTTTGTTTGGGGAGACTCGCAAGATCTCAGTTCGGGGCGAACCACTAGTTCAGCAGAATTTTATTTTAACAATTGAATGTACAGTCAGATGATGAAGTATCAGTTTATTTAAGTAGCTTCATATTTTAGAAAAAAATAGCCGATCTATATACCTAAGCAACTTTGAATTTTGCCGCCTGCACCCAATCGCTGCCAGCAAACTTTATCAGTTCGTTATTGCATTTAAAATCAAATCAAATCAAAAACATTTATTTGTGAACAACACCAATAGTACAACAGAACAAACACACACAGGAGGCATACCAAAAAGAACAAAGAAACAATTACTAAAAGATTAAAACTATATAAAAATGCAAAATATTGCAGTGTGTGTGTCTCATCGTACTCACTGCATGTGCCACAAAAAGGCTCTAACTCAGCATGTGCTGGGTTGCACTGGCTACCCAGCGCTGGTCTTCCGTTAGAGCCTCTTGAGTAGACCACGGATATCCGCCCACTAATTAAGCAGTGTACAACTAAAGTGGGAGGGAGTACTATTGTTCTTACGAGGTTGACTCTGTAGTGTCGTTCATTGAACGGGGCCGTATTTTATAGAAGTAAGTACGTAATAAACAGTAGTTTGACATGTGGCTCTACTACTAGTTGATGTAACACAAGATGCTAACCCGCTCACACATACACGTACATTGTTCGATAAACGAAATCGTTATTAAATTAGCATGTACTTGTACTCATTGCTTATTACCAGTTCAAATACATTACAATTCTCTATTCGATGAGTTGACTTCCGTGGCGCAGTGGGCGAATAGCCGGCTAAGACGCAGGAGGTTGAGGGTTCGATTCCCACCGGGGAACAAATGTTTGCATGATCTAGAACTCGTCTAGGGTAGAGACCAAGAAAATGGTGGTCTGAAGTGACCGACTAGTGGCGGGTTCCTATATTCGTCGGTTTCTACGACATGTTTCTCCTTGAAAACATGTCAAAATTTTGACACTAGTTTGACACTTTTTCAAGGAGAAACGAGTCGTAGCTGGTTACCGACGGATATAGGAACCCGCCATTAGCGAAACATACGTTACAGCGGCTTTGTAAGCAGATCATATTATATTCATCTAATATTGAGAATGGAATCATTAAGATAAGATATGATAAGATAACTCTTTATTGTACACCAAAGTAAAACACAGAACATTATTCTTACAAATAGATTCAGTACAATGGACGGTCTTATCGCTAAAAGCGATCTCTTCCAGACAACCATTGTATTAAAATGTATCATGTACATGACGGCGGTGCATCTATATAAAACTAAAAACATATCTACATACTATAAACCTAAAATACTAGTACATAATAACATAAATTTAGTTTAAAAAAAAAATTATAAATGCCTATGATGGATTAACAAGCAGTTACAACTTTAACACAAGGACAGATAACAGACATTATTCCTTATTGTTTGTGGATCTGGGTTAGGTTCATTGTAGGTACAGGTGTTATATTTAAAGCGCGCAAAATCCTGCCTCACAGCAAACCAACAAAACAGCAAAACATATTATTAACAAACAGTTACTTTATATGTAAACAGGTAAGAACTGCAATTCCATTAATTCATTAAAGTGGCTGAAATACCGTCACAAGCATCTCATTGTAACAATAATAATATACCCCTCAGGACACGGCTGGGACGAGCGCTCGGTGCGTGGCGTGGCGACACCACGGAGCCCCATTACTCCCTGGGCTTGACAGAAGTCTTAGTTGGCTTTTTTTTGTTTTAAAAGGTCTTTATTGAACATAAATGTTAACAGCGTATTACAACTAAACACAGTTTAGCGTAATAGTATTTTAAACTAGAATAACTCAGCAGGCACCTTTATAAGTTTTTTGATAAAAGTCTTAGTTGGCTGGTCATGGGAAGCGCAAGAACGGCACCTATGCTCCAAGGGTTGAAGTGTTAAAGGCATAAAGCCGGGAGTAGCGCTTAGTGTAACTGCAGCACACCTCTCAAAACCCGTTAACCGCCCACACCAACCTTGCCCCTTACGCTGCCTTCTATTGGCGGTACTTAGGGGCCCGTTTAGTGGACGGCTAGTCACCACCTGTCTAAATCATTCTTACTATTACAGGATTGGCAGGTGCCGTATCTTATTTCTCTGATAACCCATACTCTATTTCATAAGCAGTACTCTAGCAATAGTCCGAACTGCAGTGGCGGATTTGCAGTGTTGGCCGCCCTAGGCCCCGGCCGTGTTATAAGTACCAGCCGCCCCTGTTTCTTCTCGATATTCTAGTATTTATAATACTCAGCTAACTCCAGAATTGAAATTAATGATAATTGATTACTGAATCGTTCACCATTCAAATACCCGACTGAAAAATCCCTAATTCATTATTTTGTTAATATACACGCATGTTGTAACAGATTCAGAATATATCGTATTTCTTTTTGCTTTTAATTATTATATCTAACAATCAAAAAAATATATCTAAATTGATTTTATTTTGTGATATTTTTACCTTTTTTGACTTAAATTAAGCCAAAACCAAGTCAAGTTTAGACTTGAATATGACTTTTAAGAGAAAAGTAGGGTTTAATTTTCGACCCAGGATGTACGAAAGAAGATTATTGTTATACGATGCGGTGTAGTGCGGCCCGCCATAATTTGCGCGAGCCTTTACAATATTCAGGTACTTTGAGTTATTTCTTGTTATCATCAGTGAATTTTTGTCACGATTGGCCGCCCCTAATATCAGGCCGTCCTAGGACCGGGCCTACTGGGCCTACTGGGCCTTATGGCAAATCCGCCACTGCCGAACTCTAATTCATGTGTTGCAATACTACTATCATCTGTGTCACATCTATCTTGTCAGGATTTTTATTTTTATAAGAACTAAACAGGCCTCTTACTCGTTGGCTTCGGCCCCGGTAATGCCTTTGTAAAGGTCCAGGCCTTTAACTTGAGGTAAGAAATACGTGGAATAATAATAAAAATAAATAGTAAAATAGATATGTATTACTCGTGCGCGATAACTTGGGACCTGCTAGGAATGCGACTCCCCGACCGCTTCCCCTGCACTTTCCCGATGGCGCCCGTATTGTACCGTTCGCATCTCTATTTTTTACTAGGGTTTTTAGCCTACGTCACGTAACGACGCGCTCTGGAATTCTTTTAGTTTTCGTTTGTGTCATTGTTTTGTTGTTGTAGTTTGTGTCATTGTTTTGTTGTTGTAGTTTTTGTTGTTATAGTTCTTGTTAAGTGTTTTTGTTATCATTATGAAGGGTAAACCTTTGCATAGCGGAGAAAGAAACCTCGTGCTAAAAGTGTTAGAGTTTTTTGAAAACGAAAAACGGAACAAACAGTTTTGTTTACCTGTCCACTAAGTAGTGGCGAAGATGAGATAATATAAATAATAGATAAAATAAATGTATAAACTTAAACATTGTATTTTTATTTTATTCAAATAGTGTAAAAAAGATTAGATAAAAAGCAGCGTCCTCCCTGAGTAGGGTTTCGTTCCCGGGTCCCGGAAATCGGGAAATCCCGGGAAAAATGTAATTCCCGGAACCGGGAAAAATTCTGATTTCCCGGGAATTCCCGGGAATTTTTAAAAGTATGTGATAGGTCTAAAACTTTGTATTTTATAGTCATATTAAACTCAATGTTGCTCTTAAAAAACCTTTCAAATTTTTCTACAGCTTGTCAGCCAGCCATCACTTTGCAGATGAGTAGTTCCGTGGTAATTTTTCGAGGGGAAAAAAATGTTTTCCTTTGTTTTGTCTTTCTAGAACTGTCAGAAAAAACTAGATAACACCTATTTGCATTTCTTTGTTTCATTCTCTCTATTATATTCGCTCTTCTTTGTTTTTACGCAGGTGCTGTGCAATTTCGATAACGATCTTTTTGCTTAATTATGCGTACCTATAATATTTAAGTTTCTTTGTCTGCGCCCTTCCCTTCCCCCTTCACCTTGCGCATTTAAGTGTAACTAAACAAACTGGTTCTGTTGTTTTATCAAATCGACCGACCAGTCAGTGACGCGCAGCGCAGTGTGGTGTCTGTGCCCATTAAATTAAGTGACATTTGGCATTCGTTCGCCGGTAATATCTCTTTGTTAGTGAAAGTTTGAGTGTGTGTTGAAACTCTGGTAAGTAAACCCTGTCGAATTGATTGTTTTGTCAATTCAAATTTACTACATATACAATAAGTACATTTAATATTTTTAACTTGTTATAGGTCAACATGGAAGGTCGACTTTTATCCGAAGTATGGAATCATTTCAAGAAAAAAGGGTTAGATAAAGCACAATGTAATCGCTGTCCAAAAATATTGAGTTGTAAAGGCTCATCGACCAGTGGACTTGCAAGGCATTTGTTAATGGTGCATAGCATAAATTTAAAAGATCAACCCAATGAAGCGTCCTCTGAAACAACACGGGCGTTGGCATCTTCACCGGCACCAAGTACCTCCACAAGTTCACCACAACCACCAAAAAAAAGGAAGAGCCACATAACACAGACTTCTATAGTTGAACATATCAAGAAGCTCTATAGTATTGCTGAAATCGTCTCGAAGTTGGCATCTAGTGATGGACTTTCGATTCGGATGATCACGCACAGTGAAGTGATTCGAAGCCTTGTTTCACAAGCTGGCCTAAATATTCCAAAATGCGAGTCGCAGGTTATGAAGATAATTGTAGAATTTGCTGAAGAAAAAAAGCAAGATATCAAGAAAATCATAAATGAACACGTGAAAAATCATGGACGGCTCAGTATCACGCTCGATGAATGGACCAGTATCAGAAATAGACGCTATTTCAACATAAACTTACACAGCGGAGATGGAAAAGTGTATAATTTGGGTTTGATATACATACCGGGGAAATGTGGAGCACAAGAGATGAGAAGAATTGTTGATACAGTCCTGACGGAATTTGGAATAAACTTCGAAAGAGACATTGTAGCCGTGACAAGTGATGGTCCAAATGTGATGAAAAAGTTTGGCCGCAAAAGTCCAGCAGAAATGGTATTATGCATGAATCATGCTATTCATTTGGCGGTGACAGATGTTCTTTATAGAGAAAAGACCACCAAAAAAAGTAAAACGGATTCTGAAGAATCAGACTCCGACGTCTCCGACTTCGACTCATACGACGATTAAGATCAAGAATTAGTACAATCAGCGGTGGAAATAGGAAACCATGATATCCGACCAGATCTGAAGAAAGTACTGAAAGATACACGAACCATAGTCAATTTGTTTCGCAGAAGTCCATTAAAAAATGCGAAATTTCAAGAATATGTAAGATCAGAACATAACAGGGAAAAATCATTGTGTCGCGACGTTAAAACGAGATGGAACAGCATTGAAACAATGATAAGCCGGTTCGTAGAAGTTAAAAACTGTATCAAAAAAGCTTTGATTGATTTAGATACCGCAAATTTATGGCACGAAGAGAACTTGGCTGTTTTAGAGGATTTACTTAAAATTTTAAATCCCATCAAATTAGCAGTTGAAGCACTGAGCTCCCGAAAAGCAGATATCTTGATCTGTGAAGCTATCATTACACACTTCTAGTAAGACTGAAAAAGTTGGAGTCACCTATTGCTTTAGAGTTTTCAGATTTCTTAACGCAAAGAATAAGTGAGAGGAGGGATTCTACTCTATATACCTTAACGCTTTTTCTTCAAAACCCAACAATTAGACGCAATGAATACTTATCACAAAGTGTTGAAACTAAAGAAATAATAATACGCTATGCTGAGACAATACGCTTTGCCGTGTGGTCCCGGCGTAATAATAGGGCCACCCCTTCTCATCCCGCGGGAGCCGTGTGAGCCGGCAAAGGGAGTTGATCCAGGGAATGGGCAGCAGCATTCTTCTGTGTACTAAACACCAACCACTGCGATCACCAAGCCACCTGCCAAGCGTGGTGATTATGGCAAAACCCCCCCTATGACAGACACAACACACAAACGGCCCCCAGTCCCCGGCGGCTCCGTCATCCCTGGAAGTGGTAGCAACCAGGGCAGTGGCGGAGCAGGGGGTGCTAAGAATCCCTGGCAGCGATCCAGCTACCACCACCGACGACTGGACCTGGCAACGTACAACACACGAACGCTCAGGGCTGACGAGAAGATTGTCGAGCTGGAAGAAGAACTGAGCAAGCTACGTTATGACATCCTAGGATTGTCGGAAGTCCGAAGACAGGGTCAGGACACGATGATCCTTAACTCCGGTAACTTGCTCTTCTACCGGGAGGGAGATCAACTATCCCAGGGTGGTGTCGGGTTTCTCGTCCGCAAGTCCCTCGTTAACAACGTGACAAAAGTCGACAGTGTGTCGAACAGGGTAGCATACCTTATACTCAGAATTACCGAAAGGTATTCGTTGAAGGTCATACAGGTATATGCGCCGACCTCGACACACCCAGACGATGAAGTGGAAGCCATGTATGAGGAGATCTCCGATGCGATACATACTTCCAAGACTCATTTCACGGTTGTAATGGGGGACTTCAACGCAAAGCTAGGCACAAGGAAAAACGATGAGCTGAGAGTGGGGCCATTTGGATTCGGGCGGCGGAACCGAAGGGGCCAGAGACTGGCCGACTTCATGGAGAAGGAGGGCCTCTTCATGATGAACTCCTTCTATGAGAAGCGGCCAGCCAGAAAGTGGACGTGGATAAGCCCCGACGGTTTCACTAGAAATGAGATAGACTTCATTATGACGACCAAGAAGCAAATATTTAATGATGTCTCTGTGATCAGCAGGGTGAAAACCGGGAGCGATCACCGCATTGTTAGAGGCACATTGAATATCGATGTTAAGCTTGAAAGGGCACGTCTGATGAAGTCTGCGCTCCGTCCAAATCCTGCCCAAATCCAAAACCCCGAGAGCTTTCAGCTAGAACTGCACAATCGCTTCCAGTGCCTAGCCAGCTGCAATGATATTGACGAGATAAACAACGGGTTGGTGGAAACTGTCCAAGCGGTGGGATCTAAGTTCTTTAAGGCCCCCCGCCGAACTAAGCACCAGAAACTCTCAGATGAAACCATTAAGCTAATGGAGGACCGGGATGAAATGAGATTGCAGTCTTCAGCTGATATGTCGGCATACGGCGTGCTTAATAGACGAATCTCGAAATCTATGCGACACGATCTGCGTACCTTTAATACATCTCGTATTAAGGTCGCAATAGAAAGGAACAAAGGTTCAAAAGTGTTTGCAAAGCATTCGTCTATAGGGCAAAGCCAAATGACTAAGCTGAAGACCGACAGCGGCACTATCATTTCGTCGAAACCGGAGATTCTGAGAGAGGTCGAAAAGTTCTATGGACAGATGTACACCTCAACACAAAACCCCGTTGGTCAGTTGGCTCAGGACACCAGAGCCAAATTAACCCGACACTATACCGAAGACATCCCGGACATCAGCCTGTACGAGATTAGGATCGCTCTGAAACAGCTTAAAAACAACAAGGCACCAGGTGAGGATGGAGTTACGACAGAACTTCTGAGAGCGGGTGGAAAACCAGTACTTCAAGTCCTCCAGAAGTTATTTAACTCCGTCGTCCTCGAAGGAACCACGCCAAAAGCGTGGGATAAGAGCGTGGTGGTGCTTTTCTTTAAAAAAGGTGATAAAACCTTATTAAAGAACTACAGGCCCATCTCGCTCTTGAGCCACGTTTACAAGCTGTTTTCGAGAGTGATTACGAACCGTCTCGCACGCAGGTTCGATGACTTCCAGCCTTCCGAACAAGCCGGTTTCCGAAAAGGCTTTAGTACCATAGACCACATCCACACGCTACGCCAGATTATACAGAAGACCGAGGAGTATAATCGGCCGTTATGTCTAGCGTTTGTGGACTATGAAAAAGCCTTCGATTCAATCGAGACCTGGGCGGTACTGCAGTCTCTTCAGCGATGCCAAATCGACTATAGGTATATCGAAGTGTTGAAGTGTTTGTATAGTAACGCCACTATGTCAGTCCGTCTACAGGACCAGAGTACGGAACGAATCCAATTACAGAGAGGCGTGAGACAGGGAGACGTAATTTCTCCGAAACTGTTCACGAACGCATTGGAGGACGTTTTCAAACTCTTGGTCTGGGACAGACTTGGCATCAATATCAATGGCGAATACATCACTCACCTTCGTTTTGCCGATGATATAGTCATTATGGCCGAATCGCTCGAGGAACTCGGTACCATGCTCAACGACCTCAGTAGGGTCTCCCAACAGGTGGGTCTTAAAATGAACATGGATAAGACGAAAATCATGTCAAATATCCATGTTGCGCCCGTACCGGTAGTTGTTGGGGGCGATACTCTCGAAGTTGTCGACGAATATGTATACCTAGGACAAACTGTCCAATTAGGTAAGTCCAACTTCGACAAAGAGGTCGCACGAAGAATCCAACTCGGCTGGGCAGCGTTCGGGAAACTTCGCGATATCTTCTCGTCCAAAATTCCCCAGAGCCTGAAGACTAAAGTCTTCAACCAGTGTGTGTTGCCAGTGATGACCTATGGCACTGAAACGTGGTCCTTTACTCATGGCCTCATGACCAAGCTCAAGGTCGCTCAACGAGCTATGGAGAGGGCTATGCTCGGGGTTTCTTTGCGTGACAAAATCCGCAATGAGGAAATCCGCAGAAGAACTAAAGTTGCCGACATAGCTCTCAAAATTAGCAGGTTGAAGTGGCAATGGGCAGGCCACATCGCTCGTAGAATCGATAACCGTTGGGGAAGAAAGGTTCTCGAGTGGAGACCACGGACTGGAAGACGCAGCGTAGGCCGGCCCCCCACAAGGTGGACCGACGATCTAGTAAGAATCGCGGGGAGCCGTTGGGCGCAAACGGCTACCAACCGCTCGTTGTGGCGATCTAAGGGGGAGGCCTATGTTCAGCAGTGGACGTCTTCCGGCTGATGATGATGCTGAGAAGCTATTTCGCCGATTATTTCTAGAAAAGTCAGAATCTGAATCGAGCCCGGAAGAATCGCTTCATGCTGTTGCTGAGACGCAAAAAAGAGGCATTAGTTTTGCTGAAGAACTTCAAGACGCTATTCAAAATGTTTTCAAAGGCACTCCTCCATCACGAACTCGATTTCCTAGACTGAAGAAAGACTTCGATCTATACATCTCTTCTGGTAAACGGACACCTAATTTGGAACTGCTATACAACGCTCTGCGCACGATCATGTCTACATCCACCGAAAGCGAACGTACATTTTCAGTATCGGGAAATTTTGCTACTAAAATTAGAAGCCGATTAAGCGATAAATCACTCAGCTCTTTAGTTTTTCTTAAGTATTACTTTATGAAATAATTTAAGACTTAAACTGAAATAATGGTTTACGTGACTGTTACATAATAAGGGCATAAATTAAATTTTGCCAACGATGTGTGGCCGCTGTAAGAGAGTAAATAAAATATTATACGTAACTGCTGCATAGAGTTAAGGTATTTAAACACTCGAATCATTTTATGGTTAAATTAAAATCGGTTACGCTACTTTTGATAAACTACGCTCGTGTTTACATACCTTAATGATGTGCAGTTACGTATAATACTTTATCTACTCTTGTAAAGCCGCCACACATCGATGGCAAAGTTTGTTGGTTATCATAAGAGCGTTTCGCAATACTTAATTACTCCGTTTATATTACGTTTATATCATTGTGTGTGCTAAGAAGTTTTATATTATAAGTTTGATTTTGCATGCCTGAAACAAATAATTAAGTTTCTATTATACTACCTCTGTTTATGATCGATCAAAAATGTTATTAAGAAGAAATAATTATTTCTGAGTCAAATAAATAGCTTATTTAATCCATTATGTGTTTTCTTGACTTTTTGTAGTTAAAAAAAACTAAATTAAGGACTTTAAAAATTTCCCGGTTTCCCGGGATTCCCGGGAAATTGAAAATATTATTCCCGGTTCCCGGGAACGAAAAAAACCCGGGAAATCCGAAACCCTATCCCTGAGTAACATAATAAATTAGGTAAAAAAAAACAAAGACGAAGCCGCGGGCGGCTGCTTGTTATGTTCGCAACATTTTTTTGTGGGCGGTACAAACACGCCAATATGACGTCACCGCGCTCAGGTCCCAACTTATCGCGCACGGGTAATACAAGATGTTAAAACTAAATTCTACGGCCCATATTAATATTATACCTTACTGACTAACAACATAATTTAACACTAAAAACTATTTGGTGACACGTAAAGTCTGAGACGTATGACGCACTTGCGCTGTATCGCGTAGTCGGCCGCGATAACGGCAAAACCACACACTTTTCACTGTGACAATGCACATGTCTCACCGCCCGCCGCCGGCGAGAACTCGCTCTCCACTATTTTGTCGCAGCGACTACAACACTCGCTCAGCGATACACGAAACAAGGCGCTATGTTATACCCCAGCGAGACAACTATAGGAACTACACACTCGCTTCTCGCCAACTCGTTTCTATTTTCTAGCTCTACTCGCTTCTCGCTCATCGCCGGCGGTGAGACAAGTGTCTAAGTAAGGTAATTATGGTAATTATGTTAGATGGATTGGAAGCAAAACATTCCTGTGAACTCAAAAATATAAAAGAGCCTTCCAAGTGGATTGAGCAAGGTTAAGGTACCAACCCTCTAGATTTTCCAGCGTGCTATGGAGAGGGCTAGGCTTGGCTTGGTATATCTCGACGAGATTCTACAAAAAATATATTTAAATGAATTTAACACGATAAGTGCGAAACAGAGCTTGAAACACCCTATCCGTGTCTCGTCTTTATAGCGGTAAGAAAAAACTTAAACGTCTCTGTCGTGCGGGAGGCATAACTTCCATCTAGTTCAGTGTAAGAAAGAGATAACTATATATCTGAGATGTGCTATTGATTCCTAGTACTAGATGGAAATACGACTTATTAAAGGTAGCTGGGAGCCGTTGGGTGGTCGAGAAGTCTACGGGGAGGCCTATGTTAAGCAGTGAACGTTAGCGGCTGGTATGATGATGATGTTGATTGGTCGATTACAATACGTTTAGCTAATTTTTAGGGTTCCGTACCCAAAGGGTAAAACGGTATCCTATTACTGAGGCTCCGCTGTCTGTCTGTCTGTCCGTCTGTCACCAGGCTGTATCCTGAACCGTGATAGTTAGACAGTTGAAGTTTTTACAGATGATGTATTTCTGTTGCCGCTATAACAACAAATTCTAAAATTAAATATTTATTTTATTCCGTATAAAATAAATATTTAAGGGGGGCTCCCATACAACAAACGTGATTTTTTTGCTGGTTTTAGCTCGATGTTGATAACGGCAACAGGTGATAGAGACTTGAAATATTCACAGAATATTTAGTTATATATTCACTTTAAAAATAAATAATTAAATTAAAATAAACCAAATATTTAAGGGGGCTCCCATGCAACAAACGTGATTTTTTTGCTGTTTTTATAGATAATACAAGCATACATTGTACAAGCTCTGCTTAGTTTGGGGCTAGATAGCGCTGTGTGAAATATTTATTTATTTTATCAAAATAGTGCCACAAACTAAATAACCAACTAACTTGACCTACAGTTTTATTCAAGTTACACGTAACGGGAGTTCATGTAATGTATTTACAGTTTTTTGGGGTACAAACTGCAGTTATTCTGGATTTCAAACTTTTGCCTATATTTGTGTCACTTAAGCACATACCAAATTACAGTACTGTGGGTCAATGGTGTGAGTTTCGTCAAAGTTCAGTTTTTTATTATAGCTAATAACTCAAAAACTATAAAGACTACTAAATATAAAAACAGAGTCTAAATGAAGACCTTTCATTTGACGTCCCACTTGACCTAATAGTTTCATTTTTTTTACCCCTTTGAACCCCAATATCTCCAAAACCCCATAACATTTTCAGCTCATTTAGTCACACCAAAATTTTGTTATCACTACTTAAGTATCAAATTTCACGATGATTGGATCAGCGCTTTGAAAGTTATTCACGGACAAACAAACATACATACATACTCGTACAAACATACAACGCCGATTTGCCCAAGTTGATTTAGAGATCTCGCTTCGCTCAATCAATTATAATAATATCTCCATTGTGAACAGTAAATATGCATTTATTAATTACATAGGATGGATTCAATAATGCTCTACATTCATCAGTGAATGTAAGTATTTATTTACTAATTATTCCATGTTATCAGCTTCACACCACCTGAAGCGTATCGTAACGATCATTCTGTGTTTAATTAACCATTGAGTTGTATATTATATGCACAATGATTTATTGTTCGGCACTAGACTCTGACGACGGGTTTGTTTGCATCCGGATAAGTGGCCTAAACCTACGTTATTCCAGAGTGTCTAAAGTTACTTATTAGAAACAATAATTTACAAACTATAAAATATTATATCGACAAAAGCAAACACAAAATAACCGTTTGAAACATCAATAAGAATGCTCAATTTTTCTAGATCACAACACGTTATCAGTTGCCGCCAGTTTGGTGGAGCCTGGGAATGGTTGTAAAACTATAATTAGGTAAACTTACCGATTACTTAACATTGGTGTATGATAAAAATTAAATAAGAATTATTTATATATATGTAGTTTGAATTTTGTTAAAAATTCCAGTTCCCCACAACCTGCACTCGAGACAAGCTCACTGAGGAACCCGATGAGGCCCTACCCCCCGTTTCCTCACAACCTGCACTCGGGAACAGCTTATTGAGACACCTGATGAGGCTCTGTCCCCAGTTCCCCACAACCTGCACTCGGGACAAGCTCACTGAGGAACCCGATGAGGCCCTACCCCCCGTTTCCTCACAACCTGCACTCGGGAACAGCTTATTGAGACACCCGATGAGGCTCTGTCCCCAGTTCCCCACAACCTGCACTCGGGAACAGCTTATTGAGACACCCGATGAGGCTCTGCCCCCAGTTCCCCACAATCTGCACTCGGGAACAGCTTATCGAGACACCCGATGAGGCTCTGCCTCCAGTTCCCCACAACCTGCACTCAGGAACAGCTCACTGAGGAACCCGATGTGGCTCTGCCTCCAGTTCCTCACAACCTGCACTCGGGAACAGCTCACTGAGGCTCCAGATGAGGCTGCAGGGGTGGCTCCCTACTGGCACAAACTAATATAATCTATTGAGTCATTAACATCAAATCAAATCAAATTATTTATGGGGACACAAGAACAATACAAGTAAGTAAGTAGGTACATAACAAGCTTAAATCTAAAAACATAGTGCTTAGTTAGTTAGTTAGTCTAGTTCATTTACCTTACAATAGTAGGGTAGGGATGTGCTAAGAGCCAGACTAGATTAGTGTATCCCAGCCCTTAGTGCCCTCTGACGGACGACGTGCGATATAAAATTAAATGTATAAAAAGTATAAGTATAACCGTACACGTGAGTACCTAGTTATTGAGTGTTTAGTACTAATTGGTTTTGTGCTAGTGTGTTAAAATAATTTTTAGTTACTGCTTTTAACTATTCATTTAGAAATTCAAGAATAAGGATCAGTCATTATTTTTGAATTTCCAATAGATCCTCCGTGTCTTTGTACGATAAATCCAGTCATTGATTCGAGAAGAAGTATAATGTTTTACAGTTTGTAAATTATTGTAGGTATTAGGTAATTGTTTATTATTTTATTTTAAAACGTACTGTTTAATATTAAGTATGTCCTCATGCAATATATACGAATAAGTTTTGTAAGGTTTCGCGGAGAGGCTAAGGATGTGATCGCAACTGTTCCGATACGGGCCGCTGCCGCCGCCACTGCACCGATTAGTTTTTACATACCCACTTAATCGTATTCAAATATAACTGCTTCTATTGGTCGTCTATTAGCATTATTGCATCGATTATTAATTTTTGGTGCAGTATAAAAGTGCGTGCAATTTTGTACTTGGCATCATTGCAATCAGCGGTCCGATAAAGTAGTGCAGCAAACGTACCTACTAGCCATGTCCCGACTCACGGTAAGGCGACATCGGCCACTCGAGCTGTGCAGTTGGTGCACTCATTCAAACTCCCCATGCCATACGTTTCAAACTAATAATCACATCTCTTTCAGATTTTCTTCGTCATCGCCGTAGCGTATGAAGTACTCGGAGATGGTAAGGCTGGTCACAAAAAATGAACATTCGACAGCTATAGAACCGAATATAATTTTTTGTATTCCCACAGGCGCTAAGGATTCGAAAGCTGCCGCCTCGGGCATCGGTCTTGGACCGGCAATAATCGGCGGGCACGGGCTCGGTGGCATCGGCGGGCACGGTTTGGGCGGCATTGGAGGCATCGGCGGTTATGGCCTCGGAGCGGGCATCGGCGGGCTCGGACTAGGCGGCGCCGTGCTCGGCGGTCCCGGTATCGGTGGCGCCGTAATAGCCGGCCCCGCCATCGGCAGCGGAGCCGCGCTTAACAACGCGGGCGCCGTCGGTGCATCGCATTTGAGCGCCATCCAGAACGCGCAGGCGGCGCAGGCCGCACAGATCGCCAACTCTGCCGCTGCCGCCATCCAGGGCGCGCGCAACACCGAGGCGGCCGCCCGCGCCGGCCAGTTCAACGCCATCAACAACGCGCAGGCGCTCGACGCCGCGCGCGTCGCTAACGTGCAGCGCGCGCAGGCCGCCGCCTGGGAGAATGCGCGCTCCGCGGAGAACGCGCGCCGCGCTGCACTCGCCAGCGCCGCTGAGGTGGCTCGCGCCGTGGAGTCCGAGCGTCTCGCTAACGCAGCTCGCGTGCAAGCCGTCGCAATCGCCAACACGCGTGCCGTAGAGGCGGCTCGCATCGCGAACGCAGCGCGCGCGCAGGCCGCGGCCGTCGCCACCACGGCCGCACAGGCGCAGGCTATCGCCGACGCGGTCGCGCGCACGGCGCAGGAGGGCGGTCTGTTGCTGGGCGGCGGAGGTCTGGGCGGAGGCCTGGTCGGCGGCGTCGTGGCAGGCCCTGCAATCGCGGTCGGCGCGGGCCCCGTTGCCGTCGGCGGTTGGGGTCTTGGCGGCGGCCTCGGCGGCGGCTACGGTGGATACGGACACGGTGGCAAGATCCTTCACTAGACTAGCGTAAGGCGACTCAACCCCCTTCATCCCATTGATAAGTTCCACATTGACGCAGTCGAACAGATTTCTACATCCATTTCTCCTGATTTTATAGAAATGGTTGGCGGCAGATCTTAAGATATTTGGACCGGATATAGACGTGTAAATAGTATTATAATATGCAGTAATCGCAATTAAGTCTGTCTTATAATAAAACGTTAGCAATCAATTAATTTGTCATTTTATTTATTTGAATACATAATATCTTCCAATCGTTTTGAGAGTTCTTCGTAGGTGCTGGTGCTGGGGCATGGTATTCATGTCTGCTAGGTATGTACATATTTACTTTGCAATTCATATTACGTAAGTACAATAGTGCACATCTAGATATATCTTCAAAGGTAGAGAGACTATTATTATAGGTATTCTATCAATGAATCACAGAATTAAATAAACTTCCAGTACTTATTTTGCACTACCTACAAAATGTTATGACGATTAATCAACCTTGTGATAATATAAAAACACGAATGTCAATGTAACAATACATACAAGATAGGGAATATAAATATAAAATATATTTATTATTTGGAATGGACACATTTTGGATTTTAGATTAAATGGGTATTTTTTTAAAATCTATTACGAGTAAAACTATCTATTTGATAGTTTGGTATTGAGTAGGTCAAAAAACCAGTGGAGGTGTAGCGGTGAGCATTTCGACAATACACCAATTTAAACTGATAGTTATTGAGAAATAGTACAAGGAATTCATTACTCCTTTGCAATTTTGCTCCCCTTTCATAGATACTCAATCTTTTATTGTATTCCACAATGTAATAGGTGGTAATTAGATAGGTACATGATTGTTATGACCCATGTTCGGCGCAACAATAACAACAGGAGATGCTACATACCTACTCAATTTGAAAAACAAGTCCTAAAATAGGATAGGTACCTAGAAACCTAATACTTTAGGTAAACAATACTAGTAACTTATGGCCGCTATAAGCAAATATCACTGTTTTACGGTACCATTTAATCAATCAGGAATCACAGTTGTGCCGATAACAAACTATAAAATTAAATGTAATATATTAGGTCTTTACCTATGACATTGCCGTTTTGTATGGAATAAGTGAAAGTAGATACTTATTTTTTTATTTTTTTTTATTTCTGTTATTCAAAGTAATCACCCATGCAATCGAAGCATCTTTGCCAACGCATTGGCAGTTTATTGATGCCCTTCTTGTAAAAATCAGCTGGACGGGAGGCAACAAACTCTTCAAAGACATTTTGTACTGCCTCTCGGGAATTGAATTTCTTACCCACTAAAAAGAGGTCTAAATTTTGGAAAAAGTAATAGTCGGTAAGTGGAAGGTCTGGTGAGTATGGCGCATGAGGGAGAGCTTCCAATCCCAGCTCTTGCAGCTTGGAGACTGTCTGTTGTGCAGTATGGGGTCGCGCGTTATCGCGAAGGAGCAGTGGGGACGACCGATTGACCAAAGCTGGTTGCCGATGTGCAAGCTTCTCCATCATTGTCTCCAGTTCTTCACAGTACACATCTGCAGTAATGCTCATGCCGTTTTGTAAAAAGCTGTGGTGAATCACACCCGCACTAGACTAGCAAACAGTTACCATGACCTTTTTAGGGGTAATTTTTGGTTTAGGGCATTGCTTTGGTGCTGAACCATCTAACCGACTTGCTGAGTGCTTTCGATTGTCGAACAGAATCCATTTTTCATCGCACGTAACAATTCGGTTCAAAATTCCTTCATTTATATGCCTATTGAGCAGCGCGAGGCAGGTCTCGACGTGTACGTTGCGCTGGCGATCGTAAGTTCGTGGGGCACCCATCTATCAAGTTTTTATACCTTGCCTATTTGTTGCAAATGGATCAAAATTGTTTTGATGCTAACATCAAAAGCTGCTGCTAGCTCAGCTGTTTTGACAGATTGAGTTTCGTCAGCTTCCACAATCGCCTTTAATTCATTATTGTTGACCAAAGTCTCCGGACGACAACGAGCTTCATTTTTCAAGTCAAAATTTCCAGAACGGAACCCGGAAAACCAATAACGGGTTGTGCGTTAGTTTGTACAGTTCTCTCCGTAAACGTTTTTGATGTTACGTGCCGTTTGTTTCGCGTTGGTGCCACGACGGAACTCATATTCCATAACTACACGAATTTTTAAAGTATGCGTTATGACGAAAAATGTTCAAATGTAATGAAAATACAACGTTAATCAATAAACTAAAGACTGAGTTTGTAAAAAGAATGTCATGTTTTTAAAACAAAATTAATTTGAATTTAGAATACACAGCCATTCCAAACTTTTTTTCTTTGAATGACCAGTACTGAAGGACGGCAATTTCATAGGTACCTTCTAAAGACCTACACGAGTATTATTCATCTTTAGTGATAGAATACTCATATGATAGGTATTCCTGCCATCAAAAAAAAAAAATACCAACTTGATTCATTTTAAGGCGCTACTCACTCTTGACCAAACAAATTTTAATGCCAAAATGTTTTTCTTCGAAAACGAGCTGATGTTTTAAAAGAAACTGCACCTGTATCTCATCTGGTTATGGGTGCTACCATACTGTCCCAGTTAAAAAAACACTGTATAGTTTTATAGTTATATTATTAAGATGCGTCCACATCAAAGTAGCATTTTGTGAAGCAACGAAATGCTAGCGACCAACAATGGATTACAGAGGTATATAATAGGCTGTATTGTAAAAGTTATAGAATGTTACTTTTTGTGGAGCAACATTTTGCAATACGATAAAATGTTCTACACAAAAAATAACGTCAGTATGGATGCACCTTTAGGTAATAATACTATACAATAGTACATACATACACATCGTTTTTGTTCTACGTTCTTGATGCGCATAGCTAAGGTATGGAACATTTTGCCGTCGTTTGTTTTTCCTAAAGAATACAACCCAGGCCTCTTTAAGGTAAGAGTGAATAGGTTTCTTCTAGATCTTCGTGCTTCATCTTAGACTACATCATCGCTT
This sequence comes from Philereme vetulata, assembly GCA_918857605.2. NCBI lineage: Eukaryota > Metazoa > Arthropoda > Insecta > Lepidoptera > Geometridae > Philereme > Philereme vetulata. The sequence continues at coordinate 821,897 of OU975460.1, read as the reverse complement.
ACCATCAGGTGAGATTGTGGTCAAACGAAGATCTATATAGTTAAAAAAAATTGTTTTACACTAACCGATGCAAGCGAGCGATTGCCCACACACACACAAGCACACACACACGCTTCAAGTGCCATATATAGTGTGTTGCAAATTGTACGATGCCACAGATTAATAAAAGTTATTACGGGCCCTTCAAAGACCCCGCTCGTTCACTGACCCTGCCCAGCCTGCCATGCCCTGGCCTGGTCAATGCACCCAACCAGCCAACAGAGCGCGTACGGTGCGTACGCGCTCGGTAGGGTAGTAACACGGTAGTGAGTACCTACATGTTAGGCACAAAAAATCATTTTTGGATGTAAAAATAAACATTATTTATTTAATATTTATGATCTCAAAAATAATACTCTTTCATTATTTTTAGTTTACATTGCACCTTACACATCATAGCCTACTCTTGCCGGGCGAGTTCGCCAGTCAGTGGCAGGCAACAAGACGACACGAGAGTTCTGATATAGTGTAAAGAAAAGTTGTACGATTTTTTTATATTCTGAATTTAGCCTGAAGTCTGGCACTGGCTGACGATTCAGTATGCTTCAACATAAGCCAAGGTGTCTTCGTTGGTGGCCATACTAACAGCTGCGCCTCCGCTGTACTCCGCAGCCCTAGTCATACACTTGGTTCCGTCGAGGACGCGTCTCCCGTCTTGACCTACCCCAATGTCGCCTTTAAAGACCGTATTACCAAGAACTCCGGCGTTACCGTGTATTTCTCCATCAGCTCCCACTATTTTGTCACCGTAAAGCGCAATATCACCTCAGAGCGTTCCTAAAACGCCGCTGTGAATAATATTTTCTTCAAATTAGTTTTCTTTATTTTTTAAATATGAAAGAGTTTATCATTTATATCTCTGTGCATCGTATAAATAAACACTCTTATGGATCGGATGATTTAGTTAAAATGCAATAGGTTTACCTTTAATAACGTTTACTTATTAGATTTGAACAAATTATGACATTATGCAAGATGTACCAATGCAAGTCATACTTTGTTCGTTTGTTCAACATACAAACAACATAAGAAACAAAATCTATCACTAAAGTACAGTCATTTCGTTCGAAAAATAGTGGTTACCGGGAAAGTTTTCCGGGAGTTTTGAAAATTAGTAATTTTATATCGTATTTTTGCCGATCGCGCCGCCATATTGGAAAATTGGCGCCTAAAAGCAGTTTTTTGACAATACCTCTATGAATAATTGTAGAACTTTTTCATGGCACAGTGAAGTCAATATCTACTAAAACTCGATTTGAGGTCATTTTTATTTGCTTTTGTTTTTCTGAGCACTAATTTATGTCCATGTTTGTTTGTTCATCGTGAAATTTGGTATATAGGTAGGTACTTAGTGATGGCACAATCCTGGTGTGACTAAATGATCTGAAAATGAGGAGGGGGGGAGGGGGAGGGGGGGGGGGGTTGTTGAGATATTAGGATTCAAGAGGGGTAAAAAAAAACAAAATGGGACTATTCGGTCAAATGTTAACGAAAGAAAAAAAAGAAAAGCAAAAGATGCATGTTTAATGAAAGGTCTTCAGTTCATTTCGACTCCGTTTTTATTTTTAGTCTAAATCTTTTATTTCGTTTTTATTTTCAGTGCTGAAATTTAGTATGCCTGTAGCTTTATTAGCACAAATATAGGAAAAAGTCTTAAATCTAGAATAACTGCAATTTATACCCCTAAAATGTATAACAATTTACATGAACTTCCATTACTTGTAATTTGAATGAAACTGTAGGTCAAGTAACTTGGTTGTTGATTTCGTGACACTAGTTTATTAGTCAAAGATATGCATGATATTTTTTTTTGGTTTTTTGGGAGACTCGCGAGATCTCAGCTCGGGGCGAACCACTAGTTACTTTAAGTTACGACACGTCTAATACAACAGCAACATCTGATGCTTCAGGAGCCATATTCACTCGGAGCAGCGTATTGCTTTCTTAAATATTTTTAAAACAATTTTTGGCTATAATTAGTTTTTTATACTACTTGGAGATAAAACAAGCATAAGGACCACCTGATGTTATGTGGTAACCATCGTCTATAACAGAGAATTGCCTCGTAGGTCACGTACGTTAGAAATGTGCCCTACGATGCATTTCCCCGCGTGTCCATCAACTTGAGGAATACAGGTGTAAAGCCTCATGTGCCTGTAATTTCACCGGCTACCATACCCTTCCAACTAAACGACAGCAATGCTGCTTAGCGGCAGAAATAGGTATGATGGTAGTACTTCCCCGGGCGAGCCCTTACACAAGGAACTCTACTACTCGTAAACGGGTGGTACACACGGCTACACATCAAGCTATATATTTCCAGTATAAGCTGACCTCTCATTCTACGAAAAGCCTACACAATGCGAGGTCAGTTCATACTGGAAATGCATAGCTTGATGTGTAGCCGTGTGTACGTACGGGTAGTGTTGAGTATCCCATGTATTCTCGCTGATTAAATGTTATTTATTTGCGGATGTTACTGTAAATTTGTCATTACTATTGATGTCGATCAATCGTTTGCCCGAACAGATATAAATGCAGCTAGAACATGTAATGACGACTTCCGTGGTGCAGCGGGCGAATAGCCGGCTGAGACGCAGGAGATAGCGGGTTCGATTCCCGCCACGGAACAAATGTTTGCATGATCTACAGATATTTGTTCCCGGTCTGGTTATCTCTCTATGTATGATAAGTATGTATTTAAAAAAAATGTATTTTGTTGGGGAAAAAGTTTCTTCGCATTTTTTAAGAAAATTCAAACCATTTTTTAATATAGTTTATTTACATTTAACTAAAGTATGTAGGTGCCATTTTGTTCGATAACTTTTTGCCATCTTGTAGGTAGGGACATGATCCCATTGCTATAGAAATTTTGGGGCTTCTGATCAAAATACCGCGGCAAGTAGTTTTGGCAGTCCTCTCGTGATGTTGACCTGACACTGCCTAAAGAATTCTGAAGAGATCGAAACAGGTGGAAATCTGAAGGTGCAAGGTCAGGACTATACGGCGGATGCATTAACACCTCCCAGCCAAACTATCTTAATTTTTGCTGAGTGGCTAAATATGTGTGAGGTCTAGCGTTATCATAATGAAAAACCACACCCCTTCTGTTGATTAATTCCGGCCGCTTTCTCTTAACTTATTGCTTTAATCTCATCAGTTGTTCGCATTAGAGTTCAAAATCGATGGTCCTGCCTGGTGGTAACAGCTCATAATAAATCTCTTCCAATCCCACCACAAACACAGCATCACCTTGTTGCGAGTTAACCCGGGTCTTACAACAGTCTGTGAAGTCTGACCGGCCTTTGACCACGATCTTTTTCGCACGTTCTTGTCGTACGTGATCCACTTTTCATCACCAGTTATCAGCTTCTTGAAAAATGGTTCGGTTTCATTACGTCGTAAATGAGTCACAAATGAGTACACGGTTCATTAGGTTTTTTTCAGTAAGCTCGTGGAGTACCCAAATATCGAGCTTTTTTGTGTACAGAGTTTTTTCAATAGCATCAAAACTGTTTTCTGGTCAATTGCCAGTTCTTCAGCTACGTCGTAACTACTGATATGCCGATCTTGCTCCACTTTTTCAAAAATGGAATCATTTTATCGGTAATAGAGCGACCAGAGCGACGTGCATCTTTGACATCAAAATTTCCGAATTGAAAACGCTTAAACCAAATTTGTGCTACTCTCACAGACACTGCACTAGGTCCATAAACATCGCAAATTTTTTTCGCGGCTTGCGTTGCATATTTACCTTTTATGTAGTAAAATTTTAAAATGTATCGAATGTCTTCATTAGATTCACTCATCTTTACAGTACGAAAAACAAATATAAATCACACATTTTCCTAATTTGAATTTGGAATTATCTTCTTTAAAATTTAAACTTTGAACGATACCAAAACCAGCCAGGTACAAACAGTATAGCCAAAGAGATTTTATTACAAGTTCGTACATACTATAAATGCGAAAAGACTTTTTCCCCAACCTATTATATGAGTATTCTATCAGTTATCTGGTTACCATAGTACAAGCTCTGCTTAGTTTGGGGCTAGATAGCGCTGTGTGAATTTTTTTTTATTTATTTATTAGTTCATAAAACAATTAACCAATTGTATTTGAAACTACGTTATACATTAAATTATACTAACTATACATTAAAATTTTAAAAATAATCATCATTAAATACAAAAACAATCAATAAACCGACACAATTCAAAACACAAGTCACATTAAAAATCACAAAAACAGCACTTAGGTTAAAAAGTCAAGTTAAAAAAAAAATGAAAAATGTCATAAATTAATTGAATAAATAAATCATTTTGAATTGCATTGTGACTTGAACTCATCCACTGAATAAAAACACCCTTCCAGCAAAAGCTTTTTTAGCCTAGTCTTAAATATGATTGGACTATCAATAATTTTCATGTCAATGGGGAGAGAGTTGTATAAAATAACTGCTTGATACCGAGAGCCATGCATCGCTACATTTATTTTTGGATATAGTGGAACATCAAGATCTTTCCTTCTTGTGCTCAATCTTAGCACTTTTTGTTCCGGTGTCTCATACTTATGTGTATGCCGGACAACATCCATAAGAACTACTAATATGTAGAGGCTAGGCAGTGTCAAAATTTGTAGGCTCTGAAAATGATCCTTACATGTATCCCACGGAGGTATCCGCACCATGGTACCAATAGCACGCTTTTGTAACACGAATGCCCTGTTAATATTATATTCGTAACTATTTCCCCAAAATTTTACACTATATCTCAACTTAGACTCCATCAGTGCGTAGTAAACTGTTTTAAGTTGCTCAAGCGTCACCTCATCTCTTAAGCTTCTTATAGCATAGCAGGCTGGAATTATTGAGTTCTCAACAGACTCCAATTCAGGTTTCCAGTTTAGGAACTGATCAATATGTAATCCCAAAAATTTTACACTATTGTTGAATTCTAACTTTATACCGTTACTGATTATGTCAATAGTATCTTGCCTACGGGATGTCGTTCGGAATAATACTGCATTAGTCTTATTAATGTTTAATTTTAAATTGTTAGCATGGAACCATTTATTAAATGCTATAATTGCATTGCTAATCTTACTGTCAAGTTCTTGCAAACATCTGGCTGGGATGACTGCATTTGTATCATCTGCATAAACTACTAATTTAGTATCTGGGATAGAATTACTAATAAAATTAATAAGATCGTTTAAGAAAATTACAAAGAAAATTGGTCCTAATATTGAGCCCTGTGGAACTCCGCGTGTTATATTAGTTAATTTAGATTTCGTCAAAACTTCTTGACAATTTACAATATCTTTAATTTCGATAAATTGTTTTCTGTTGCTTAAATACGATTTATTAAGATTAAATACATTACCCCGCACTCCGTAGAACTCTAACTTAGCAAGTAGAATTTCATGATCAATCGAATCAAATGCAGAAGACAGATCCAAAAATAGACCTGCTACTTTCATTTTGTTATTCAAATTAGTTATAACTTTATTGATTAGCAGATCAACCGCATCGACGGTACCCAGACACCTTTGGTATCCAAACTGGCGCTCGTTTAAAATTCTATTTAACTTAAAATGTGATACTATTCTATCTTTTATTAGTTTTTCATAGATTTTAGATAGAATAGGCAGTAAGGAAATAGGTCTATAATTCTTTGGATTACTCTTCTTACCCTTTTTATAGATAGGAATAACTCTAGCAATTTTTAATTGATCAGGAAATTTACCTAAATTAATACAATTATTAATAAAGTTTGATAGTGGTTCAGCCAAGAGATCAATATTTTCTTTTATTATTGTGATTGGTATTTCGTCATATCCATAAAAGCTTTTTGTCTCCATCATCTTTACGATTAGTTTTATCTCCTTTCTATTTGTATTCCTCATTTCCATGTCAGTATCAACTCTATTCGAATTTTCTGTCATAAATCTTACTGCTGAGGCTTTTCTTTCATTAGAACCAATGTCACTAGTAGTACTATAATCAAATTGTTTTGCAAAAATATCAGCCACTTCTTGGGTGTTATTAATAATTGTGTCATTAATTTTAAGTAAATAATTGTCATAAGACCTAATAAAACTTTTATTCCTATGTCTATTCACTTTTTTCCAAATTTGCTTTGTCTTATTTTTTGCTATATCTACTTCTTTTTTAACTGAGTTTTTTTTTATTTGCGCTATAACTTTCTTGTATAATTTTAAGTATGTGATTCGGTATGCAACTATAGATTCATGACTAGAGTTCTTGCTTATTGAATTCAATACTCTTTTCATTTTACTAGACGTTCTAATTCCTTTTGAGATCCATCTAATTTTATTTTGTTTGCTAGTGTTCACCTTAATATTTTTCTTTCTAAAGCAAGAATTAAATTTTTTTTTAATGTGGTCTGAAAACTATTAACGTAGCAATCCAATAGGTTGCATTCTTCTAGACTTTGTCTGAAAGAAGACATATTACTCTCAGAAAAGATTCTTCGTTTAGCCTTGAAAATATTAGTTTCTTCCCTAGAGCTGGTATTTTTTAGAATCAAACTGCTCAAAATACCCGCATGACCATCCCCAAGGCCATTGTGGTCATCTTTCAAATTACCTATATTTTCTTCTGGCAAGTTAGCTGTTAGGATGTTATCAATGCATGACTCAAGGCTATTTCGTGAGAAAGTTGTGGAATTTACAAGAATTTTAAAATTGTAGCATTTCAGAAGAGATAAGAACTCACTCTGATGTCTACTCTCCTTTAAAACATTGACGTTAAAATCTCCAAGTATAATACAATTTTTGCTGAAACAGTGCTCTAGTAGAGATTCCAGTCTGGTCATAAAATCAACAAAGTTTTTATCACCTGGCGTTCTATACAGGCAGCAAATATTTAGATTCGATTTAGTGTCCCTTACTCCGCATATTTCAAAACTATCCATTTTGTACAATTTCTTGCAGATCTTTAATTCTACAGTATTACAATTTAATTGTGATAAGATCAACGACCCTCCCCTTATCTTCTTAGCCCTGGTATTGTAAGTAGCCATTGTATAATTGTCAAGACTAAAAACAGAAATACTTTGATTATTAAGAAAGTGCTCACAAATACATATATAGTTAACGTCAACATCTAAGTTACTTAGGTAAATTTTTAAATCGTCTTTTTTGTTTGATATTCCACACAAGTTTTGGTAAAAGAAATTTATGTGACATGCAGAACTAGAACTTTTTACTGGACTTTCATTGAGTTTTACATCATTGGTGACGAAAAAATGTTTCTTGTGGTCTAGGTGCAAAATTTTTAGTTTGTGTACTTACACAGAGCATTTCTTTAGTTCTTCCAACTAATAAATGTCCAGCAATATTTATTATTATTTATACAAAGAATGATTGCCAATTACTTCGTCAGTCAAAATTACAATCAGTCAAAATTTTACGAAGTTATTTGATTAGTTTTGTTCCGGACTTACAGCATACCTGACTATTATTACAAATTATATCGCCGGTAGAAAACTAAATTTTATCATGTTTTGCATTAGAAGGTAAACCATATTGTTTATTTTAACTTTGTCATACCAGCGTATTTATATAACTCATAATTGCATAAAATGTATTTTTGGTTTTCCTTTACCAATTTACATGGTTATCATAATGTACTTACCTATATAAGGCCGAGGTTTTGTTCTAATGGTCACACTTTGTCCCTCCAGTAACCAGACTAGGATCAACCTGAAACGAGAAGATCATTATTTGTACCAGCATGTTACCGCAAGTGAGTAATAGTATCCAATTCTTTCTATTTGCATCCGGGGAAAATAACAAACTAACCGACCTGCATATTGTTCCATTCCCCCAGGGTAAACATAACGAAACTCTTCTAGATCGCAATTTGTTTCGTATGTCATTGTGTTAAATAATCTGGGAGGTAGCGTTACAGATGAAAAAGCCATAGTAAGCGGGTTGATTTTGATATGGATTGTTGATCTCGCCCAACCGACCGTCAGTTGTTTCAAGTAGCGGTCGGTGTGAGTGTGAGAGACTGCGAAAGTGGTAAAACAAATAAGTAATAAGAAAAAAAAGAACGCATTTGAAAATAAATGTCATCTACGTCGAATTATACGCTGTTCGCGTGAACATGTATAAAAACGTAACGTTATGAAATTTACTAGGTGATTATTTACATAATATATAGTATTAATAATACGAAAACAAGCATCAGCTGTGTTTGTAGTGGAACGATCGAAGAATTTAGTTGTCGCTTGTACGGATTCAATGGGATACACGATATTAACCCCCTCCTCGATGCAGCCGAGGATTCTTTTTTAACTCACTTTGATGTGAAAAAAAATTTAATGGGCGTATTATTACTTAATTATTATTTTTTACCACTTTTGCAGCTTCTGACACTCCCACCTACCGCGGGTGTGTCAGTGACGCTTGGTTCAATTTAATCAGAAATCTAGAGATTCCTAGACAAAATAAGGTCACATAGCCCAGAGGATAAGTAAACTAAAGTGGCAGTTGGCAGGGCACATAGCTCGTAAAACTGACTGCCGTCGGGGGAAAGGATCATGAATGGAGACCACGTACTGGAAAACCCTGCGTAGGGCGACATCCACTAGATGTAACGACCTGATGATGATTGCCGGGAGCCTTTTGGTGCAGGCAGCACAGGAAATTCATCATCACTATATCTCCGAAGTATCCGAAGTGAAAACTCTGAAATTAATGTTATTGATAGATACATTATACATTTATTTTATTTTGATTTGACAGTACTTATGCGAATGGTATCAAAACTATCAGCAAAGGAATTGGTCCTTGATTAATAAAACTTTAAATTTTGTTTTCAGATTAGTGGATTTGCGCTTTTCCTGTTCGTGGCTGGGTTACAATGTGAGTAATCATATATATTATAGTTTAGAAGTTTTAAGATAGAAGGTTAGCGTATTACCATTTTGTTTCATAAGACTGCGGCTGCCTGCAGAGTAGAGTAGTCACTAATTGTATTAAACTTTCTTGGTCGTATGTAGTATGAATTTTTTTTCTGACAGGAGAGTATTGTCGACGCAATAAAGACGTACATTTGCGCGTCCTTAAATCCTATATCTCTTCTCTTTTTGCGTAGGTTATCTACTCATAAAAGTTCTAACATAAGTTCGACAATCTTAGCGTTTACTTTGATCAATAGAATACTCATGTGATAGGTATTCCTGCACCCTCTTCTGATTTTAAAATTTAGTTTCTTCTTTAATATCTCAGCAACTTGGTACTCATTCAAATTTAAAAAAGGCTCTGTTAACAAAGTAAAAATAACAACAGTTTAATAAATCTTCTCTTATTTTTCAAGGTGCCCCGGCCCCAGGTAAATATCTCATTGGATTCTCTCACGGCTTGTCTGGACAAACGAATGGTAAGGCCGGAGGCAACGCCAATTTCGATGCATCTGGAACTCTAATTAATGGTACTGCTTCAGCAAAACTCGGTGGCGCTGTCAGTGGACAAGCCGACGGCAGCGTCTTTATGCAAATTAACGATAAAATAACCGAAGCAAGAGGAAGTTATGACGGCAGCGCTGGTGGTTATATTAGCCCTGTTTATAAAGGAAAACTTGGCAAGGGCAAGGGAAATGGAAGGAACGTTGCTGGAAGCAACGTCGACTGGCGTTCAGACGGTACCAGTAGCGGTGCCGGTAGCGGAGGCATTTACACCAATGAAGATGCTCTGGTTAAATTTAAAGAGTATCAAGGCATAAGAGCCAAAGATATCCTTGCTGATATGGACGACTTAGAAGAATAGACGTGAATTGCGCCTACTCGTTTAATTAATACCAATGTGGAGGTATTTTTGTCCCCTAAATATATATTTTTGTAACAAATATTTTTATAGTGAGATCAATAAAATAAATTACGTACCACGCTCCTAGTTATTTTCTTTGGCTTCTCTTAAATGTGAAATTATATAAATGTGGCAACGCTACCAGGCCACAAATGAAATAAGAGGTTAGGAATCTGAAATCAGACTGTTTAATTGCCAGAATATAGGTACACACGGCCACACATCAAGCTATACATTTCCAGTATAAGCTGACCTCTCATTCTACGAAAAGCCTACACAATGCGAGGTCAGCTTATACTGGAAATGTATAGCTTGATGTGTAGCCGTGTGTACAATAAGTTTCAATGTTACTTTTGTTGATCCTTATATATTCTACCAACCAGATGGTGTGTAAATATAAATTATTAGTAAAATAGTTATATGCCAAAAGTTATTAAGGTGCGTCCACATCAAAGTATCATTTTGTGAAGCAACGTAATGCTAGCGACCTACAATGGATAACAGAGGTATTTATTACGCTGTATTGTAAAAGTTATAGAATGTTACTTTTTGTGGAGCAACATTTTGCAATACGATTAAATGTTCTCCACAAAAAATAACGTCAGTATGGATGCACCTTTAGGTAATAATACTATACAATAGTACATAAATACACATCATTTTGGTTCTACGTTCTTGATGCGCATAGTTAAGGTAAGGGACATTTTGCCGTCGTTTGTTTTTCCTAAAGAATACAACCCAGGCCTCTTTAAGGTAAGAGTGAATAGGTATCTTCTAGATCTTCGTGCTTCATCTTAGACTACATCATCGCTTACCATCAGGTGAGATTGTGGTCAAACGAAGATCTATATAGTTAAAAAAATAGTTTTACACTAACTGATGCAAGCGAGCGATTGCCCACACACACACAAACGCACACACACACGCTTCAAGTGCCATATATAGTGTGTTGCAAATTGTACGATGCCACAGATTACTAAAAGTTACTACGGGCCCTTCAAAGACTCCGCTCGTTCACTGACCCTGCCCAGCCTGCCATGCCCTGGCCTGGTCAATGCACCCAAACAGCCAAGTAGTAGGGTAGTAACACGGTAGTAAGTACCTACATGTTAGGCACAAAAAATCATTTTTGGATGTAAAAATAAACATTATTTATTTAATATTTATGATCTCAAAAATAATACTCTTTCATTATTTTTAGTTTAAATTGCACCTTACACATCATAGCCTACTCTTGCCGGGCGAGTTCGCCAGTCAGTGGCAGGTAACAAGACGACACGAGAGTTCTGATATAGTGTAAAGAAAAGTTGTACGATTTTTTTATATTCTGAATTTAGCCTGAAGTCTGGCACTGGCTGACGATTCAGTATGCTTCAACATAAACCAAGGAGTCTTCGTTGGTGGCCATACTAACAGCTGCGCCTCCACTGTACTCCGCAGCCCTAGTCATAGACTTGGTTCCGTCGAGGACGCGTCTCCCGTCTTGGCCTACCCCAGTGTCGCCTTTAAAGACCGTATTACCAAGAACTCCGGCGTAACCGTGTATTTCTCCATCAGCTCCCACTATTTAGTCACCGTTAAGCGCAATATCACCTCAGAGCGTTCCTAAAACGCCGCTGTGAATAATCTTTTCTTCAAATTGGTTTTCTATATTTTTTAAATATGAAAGAGTTTATCATTTATATCTCTGTGCATCGTATAAATAAACACTCTTATGGATCGGATGATTTAGTTAAAATGCAATAGGTTTACCTTTAATAACGTTTACTTATTAGATTTGAACAAATTATGACATTATGCAAGATGTACCAATGCAAGTCATACTTTGTTCGTTTGTTCAACATACAAACAACATAAGAAACAAAATCTATCACTAAAGTACAGTCATTTCGTTCGAAAAATAGTGGTTACCGGGAAAGTTTTCCGGGAGTTTTGAAAATTGGTAATTTTATAGATTTAGATTGGCTCTTTCCGAATTTTGACTTTGCCACCTCGTATTTTTGCCGATCGCGCCGCCATATTGGAAAAATGGCGTCTAAAAGCAGTTTTTTGACAATACCTCCTTTCTGACTTGTTTTACAATGAAAACAGTTATAAACAAAATGAAACTAGAGACAATTGCCTACAATGTATGTGTCTACCTTTAAAATAAGATGCATGACATCTTAGATTAAAAATTGAAATATCGGTTTTTTTATCAATGGAGGAGAGCCACACAAACGGGGCTCTTTGCAATGACAAAACCACGGTAATATATTATACTCGTATTACCGTGAAAAAAAAAACGATTTAAAATCAGATTGCATTCACTGTTATGTGAATAATTGTAGAACTTTTTCATGGCACAGTGAAGTCAATATCTAAACATCTAAACTCAAATAGTAATAGAAAAACTCGATTTGTGGTCTTTTTTTTTTGTTTTTCTGAGCACTAATTTATGTCCATGTATGTTTGTTCATCGTGAAATTTGGTATATAGGTAGGTATTTAGTGATGGCAAAATCCTGGTGTGACTAAATTATCTGAAAATGAAGAGGGGGGGAGGGGGTTGTTGAGATATTAGAGTTCAAGAGGGGTAAAAAAAACAAAATGGGACTATTCGGTCAAATGTTAACGAAAGAAAAAAAAGAAAAGCAAAAGATGCATGTTTAATGAAAGGTCTTCAGTTCATTTCGACTCCGTTTTTATTTTTAGTCTAAATCTTGTAGCTATTAGGTTATTTACCATAATAAAAACTGAAATTTGTCAAAATTCACATGGTACAACAGTGACCCCACAGTGCTGAAATTTAGTATGCCTGTAGCTTTATTAGCACAAATATAGGAAAAAGTCTTAAATCTAGAATAACTGCAATTTATACCCCTAAAATGTATAACAATTTACATGAACTTCCATTACTTGTAATTTGAATGAAACTGTAGGTCAAGTAACTTGGTTGTTGATTTCGTGACACTAGTTTATTAGTCAAAGATATGCATGATATTTTTTTTTGGTTTTTTGGGAGACTCGCGAGATCTCAGCTCGGGGCGAACCACTAGTAACTTTAAGTTCATCAGTTGTTCGCAGTAGAGTTCAAAATCGATGGTCCTGCCTGGTGGTAACAGCTCATAATAAATCTCTTCCAATCCCACCACAAACACAGCATCACCTTGTTGCGAGTTAACCCGGGTTTTACCACAGTCTGTGAAGCCTGACCGGCCTTTGACCACGATCTTTTTCGCACGTTCTTGTCGTACGTGATCCACTTTTCATCACCAGTTATCAGCTTCTTGAAAAATGGTTCGGTTTCATTACGTCGTAATGAAGAGTCACAAATGAGTACACGGTTCATTAGGTTTCTTTCAATGAGCTCGTGGAGTACCCAAATATCGAGCTTTTTTGTGTACAGAGTTTTTTCAATAGCGTCAAAACTGTTTTCTGGTCAATTCCCAGTTCTTCAGCTACGTCGTAACTACCGATATTTCTCCACTTTTTCAAAATTGGAATCAATTTTATCGGTAATAGAGCGACCAGAGCGACGTGCATCTTTGACATCAAAATTTCCGGATTGAAAACGCTTAAACCAAATTTGTGCTACTCTCACAGACACTGCACTAGGTCCATAAACATTGAAAATTTTTTTCGCGGTTTGCGTTGCATATTTACCTTTTATGTAGTAAAATTTTAAAATGTATCGAATGTCTTCATTAGATTCACTCATCTTTACAGTACGAAAAACAAGTAAAAATCACACATTTTCCTAATTTGAATTAGGAATTATCTTTTTTAAAATTTATACTTTGAATGATACCAAAACCAGCCAGGTACAAATAGTATAGGCAAAAAGATTTTATTACAAAAGTCATACATACTATAAATGCGAAAAGACTTTTTCCTCAACCTATTATATGAGTATTCTATCAGTTATCTGGTTACCATAGTACAAGCTCTGCTTAGTTTGGGGCTAGATATCGCTGTGTGAATTGTCCAGCAATATTTATTATTATTTATACAAAGAATGATTGCCAATTACTTCGTCAGTCAAAATTACAATCAGTCAAAATTTTACGAAGTTATTTGATTAGTTTTGTTCCGGACATACAGCATACCTGACTATTAATACAAATTATATCGCCGGTAGAAAACTAAATTTTATCATGTTTTGCATTAGAAGGTAAACCATATTGTTTATTTTAACTTTGTCATACCAGCGTATTTATATAACTCATAATTGCATAAAATGTATTTTTGGTTTTCCTTTACCAATTTACATGGTTATCATAATGTACTTACCTATATAAGGCCGAGGTTTTGTTCTAATGGTCACACTTTGTCCCTCCAGTAACCAGACTAGGATCAACCTGAAACTAGAAGATCATTATTTGTACCAGCATGTTACCGCAAGTGAGTAATAGTCTCCAATTCTTTCTATTTGCATCCGGGGAAAATAACAAACTAACCGACCTGCATATTGTTCCATTCCCCCAGGGTAAACATAACGAAACTCTTCTAGATCGCAATTTGTTTCGTATGTCATTGTGTTAAATAATCTGGGAGGTAGCGTTACAAATGAAAAAGCCATAGTAAGCGGGTTGATTTTGATATGGATTGTTGATCTCGCCCAACCGACCGTCCGCTGCTCAAGTAACGGTGGGTGTATAGTCTAACTTTTTATTAGCTGCAGTAAAATGACGTTTCTAAATGTCATTCCGTAAAATAATGTTGCCAGCCTAATCTCAATAGGGATGTGATTCAGTTCACAAAAATTAATTAAATAACATTATTATGACGTTTTTGTTTCATTTTGAATGTACCTCCCTATACTTCCAATAAAAAAGATAAATCCTCTAGTATAGTAATAATAATAGGTTAAAAAAATACATTACAACTTAATATTAAATCTCAAAAAAAAAACCAAACTGATTATTCATTTATGATTCACTCATTTAGCTACATCCCTATTTATTTTTCTTCAAAAACCGGCAACCCACAAAACGTCATTTTACTGCAGCTAATAAAAAGTTAGACTTGTGAGAGACTAGGAAATCGGTATAAAAAATAAGTAATAAGAAAAAAAGAAGAAAGCATTTGAAAATAAATGTCATCTACGTCAAATTGTACGCTGTTCGCGTGAACATGTATAAAACGTAACGTTATGAAATTTTACTAGGTGATTATTTACATAATATATAGTATTAATAATACGAAAACGAGCATCAGCTGTGTTTGTAGTGGAACGATCGAAGAATTTAGTTGTCGCTTGTACGGATTCAATGGGATACACGATATTAACCCCCTCCTCGATGCAGCCGAGGATTCTTTTTTAACTCACTTTGATGTGAAAAAAGTTTCAATGGGCGTATTATTACTTAATTATTATTTTTTACCACTTTTGCAGCCTCTGACACCTACCACCTACCGCGGGTGTATCTGTGACGCTTGGTTCAATTATTTTCATACCAGATAAATCGAAAAAGATAGCAATCGATCGCGCTAAACATACTACCTAAAATGCAACACTACCCCCGCGGAACTATAATTCAAATATTTCTAACTCTTAGCTTTGTTTTCCAGGTAAGTTACTTATTACTAGTCCTGTTGGTGGCTGGATCACAATGTAAGTGTATAGGGAAGTCAGATAACGGGTCCTTTTAAACCAGTTTTCCAGTATCTCCGAAAGTATAATTAATGGAATAACTAGATACTTAGCCTTATTGGTTACCTGATTCTTCCAGCACAAATATAAAATGATTGACATACAACTTACGAAGTAATTTTTGCAGGTGCTCCGGCCAAGATAGGCGGAGGATTCAATATCGGAGCTTCTGGTGAAGCAGGCTTGAAAGGCGGAGCATCGGTTCGGGCCGGCTTAGAGGAGCCTTTCCTGCTTCACCCCGGCGTTACTGGCATGGTCGGTGCTGACACGAAGGGAGGCCTGCATGGCGGTGGTTACGCGTTCCTGAATGACAAAGTGGTAGGAGCTGATGGAGAAGTAAAGGGCAACGTAGCTGGTCAACTTAAAGATGTCTTCGAAGGTGATGTTGGTATCGATAAACATGGTAATGCTGTACTAGGCGGTACCAACCGTGTGTCTGCAGCTGGCGATATCGGAGGAGGCGCTAACTTTAGGGCTGCCACCAACAAAGACGCTCTTGATTACATAAAATGGTACGGCGGCGAAAGTGCTAAAGAAGACTTTCTTAAAATATACTAAAACACAGCTTACTTAGAACTATTGTGTGTGTTTTTTGAATACAAGAGAAAAGATATTTGTTTCTGTTCTAAAAAATATTGTACAATGTCTTACGTATCATATTCATTTAATCATAGTTCTAGTTACGAATCGCATAGTTTTATACGCTTTTTAATTGTGTTTTTATGTATCATGATAGTTTTCGCTTGTTCATTTAAGTGTGTGCTATGGTTATGTAGATTGTTTTTAAGTAAGTTTTAATTCCGAACTGTTTCTGTTGTCACCACTCATATAAATAACTACATTTGTTAAGAATTGATGTCAAGGTGGTTAGGATCATGATGACAGTTTGTATTAATAGTAGTCGTATGCCCGAGACATCGTCCGCAATTTTCGTGATCCCAACAACCGCGCCACCTACCGGGTCCAATTGTCAGCCGTCCCACAAGACCTACTACCAGAAACACGAACTTGGGCTTTGGAACTGGGAGATAATAATTATTGAATTTACAAAAGAACAAAATGAACTAAAAGGAGGCACTTAAACCTAAATGTAATCATCCGTTTTACTTATATGTACATATATAATAAAAGTATTTTTGAAACGCAATAAAATTCTAATTAAAAATATTTAATAATTGCTTCTTATTGTAATCTTTATTTTTACTCAACACTCAAATTTGCTTTTAAAAAGAAGATCGGTAAAATAATATTGATAACAGAAATAGATATAAGATTGATAGAATGTGGTAGTGGATGTCATGGTGGAAGCGTCGTTGATGCGGGCTCGAAGACCGACATAAAGAAGTCTGAAAACAAATCAGAGACTACACTAGGATGATTAGACCTACAATTTTGATATTGTATCAGGGATGGAACTTGCTTTTGCCAATAGCGACATATGACCAGAAATGTTTAATATTTGACCTAAGATTACCCTCAATTGATTTAATATAAGACGCGTAGAATCTTTTGCACAATTCGCAAGAATAACATTGCAATACTTCACTGATAAATCTTATTGATGTATGTAAACGATGTACAGTGTATCAAAAAAATTAAAAGAATCTTTATTATTTTACAAGAACTGTGGGTTACATGGGTTAACTTAACAGATGACTGTTAAGTTGCAATAACCTGTATTAGAGGAGCCCCCTCTTTCTTACGGTGATCATTATAAACATTAAACTCTGGTATTTTAGTAAGAATTCTGTTTCTTGGTACGTTAAGGATTTTAGCCTAGAGGTTATTGTATTTTTGCATTGAAAGTAGGTCATTGTATATATTCTTAATTTTCTATTAGTTTTGTTATATAAATTGACAGATTTATTTCTTAATTGTTTTGAAGCAAGTGCAGTTTTGTTCATATGGTGTTTTAAATACAGAGCGTTGATTTCTTTTAAATTTAATATTTGGGTCAATCTTATGTAGCATTATTCTAAGGATCGTTATTAGTGCACGTTTTATGCTAATAAAATTAGTTTGAAAGGTGCCACCCCAAACTGATATACAATATAACAAAATCGATTTAACCAATGATGTATAAATGTAGGTTGTAAGTTGCTTGTCAGTAACATTACGCAAGTATTTAAATGTCCAGATTAGTTATCGAGATCTGTTGGAGACTAATTCTAGTTGGGGATACCAGGAGAGGTTTTGACCTACCATGATACCCAAGTATTTCGCACAAATACCTTGGTTAGTTATTGACAATTACAGTGATTGGTATTGATGTTTCCGCAAAAGTTATTCAGTTATTCTTAGTGTATGATCGGGTTCAGAGAGTCAAGAATCAAAAAAGACATAATTTATTTTTGAAATATTTAAAGAAAGAAGATTTATGTTTAAACAGTTGATCACTTCAACAAGTGCCCTTTCAGCTAGTTTATATGCCTCTGACCATGATTTGCCACAAAAGAGTATTGCTGTATCATCCGCGTATGGAAAAACATGTCCATTTGTCAGTTGTTTGTCTGTCAAGTCAAGTATATAAGCTAGAAATAATATGGGACCAAGGACGTTTCCCTGTGGCACACCATAGTCAGTGGTGTTATCGTCTGTATTAATTATGTTCTTGTTAAGTTTGACCCGTTGAGTACGACCATGGAGGTAGTTAGTCAGTAACTTGAGAAACGTGCCACGAATGCCAAACTTGTAAAGCTTCCTAATAAGAGTGGGGACAGATACGGTATCGAATGCTTTTTTTAGATCCAAAAAGATACACAATGTTTTGTACTTTTGGTTCAGATTACTAGTACATTTTTTTGTGAGATCTTAACTGACATCTTCTGTGCTTGTCCCATCCCGCTGCGGAGTCAGGTTTATATCAACTTCACGGAGTGTATAAAAAGGTTAACTTCACTTTATCAAAGCCGTATAAAAAGATAATAATAATAGTACCTATATTATTATAGGGTTAGGTTTTCAGTTTCTAGTTTTATACGTCTGGATCTCGTCTGTCATTTTGTGTGTGTGTTTGTGTGTGTAATAGCTCGCAGGCAGGATAAACTCACGAGGCACCTACGTTTAATTAGAAAAGAGCAATAACCACTACCTATTACCGCAATCTATAAATCCATGGTGTCTCTTTATACCGATCTGTGGTCCTCGATGGTCGCTAAAAAGCTAAAACTTAGTATCCGACATAATATGCCTTACTGTTGCTTAAACAGATAAACAATTTTATTGGTATCGGATAAATATATTAACGTCATCAAAAACTCTTCTATTGAAAAGAACGCTTTTTGGAGCAGCCAGCGCTTAAGCCGGTGCTTAAAAGTAATGTCATTGCATAGTGAAGTGATTGCAACAGGGAGACTATTGTAGACTCGGCCCCATGACGTGAGTGAGGCTGTCGGTCTTTGCGAGTCTGTGTGGGGTACTCGCGAGCTTACGTGCTCCACGGGTGTTGTACCTGTGGGAGTTTCCTCGCAGTCTTATGTTGGCTGCATTGGCTGCATCGATTTATTTCTTATTTAGACACAGAAATAAATAATGTTGGACCTTTTACACAGCGATATCCAGTCCTAAACTAAGCAAACTATGATGTTATGCTATGGGATCCAGAAAACAAAAAAAACTTATTTATCACAGTTATGGTTAAATACATACCTACCTACTTAAACATCTAAATAACTAGTGGTTGCCCCGAACTGAGATCTCGCGAATCTCCCATATAAACAAATACATAATATTTGTACCTATCTTTGATTATGTAAGGTTATGTATTTCGTGGCACTATGTTGATATAGTGTGACCATTAGTACTGTGCACTCCCTGAGGTATGCGCGCGGCGAGACGGGGGGGAGAATCGGCTGCTGCGCTCTGTCAGTTCGCCGTCAACGCTCGTGGCGGCAGGTAGTGTTATTTGTATCGGACTGTTTATCTCATGTGCGTCTGACATAGACAGTCCGATACAAATAACACTACCTGCCGCCACGAGCGTTGACGGCGAACTGACAGAGCGCAGCAGCCGATTCTCCCCCCCGTCTCGCCGCGCGCACACCTCAGGGAGTGCACAGCACTAATGGTCACACTATATCAACATAGTGCCACGAAATACATAACCTTACATAATGTACTAGACCTACAAATTACAAGTAACGAGAGTTCATGTTATTTCGTTACGCTTTTTTGAGGTAAAAACTACAGTTATTCTAGATTTCAGACTTTTTCCTATATTTGTGTCACTAAAGCTACACGCATACCAAATTTCAGCACTGTGGGGTCACTGGTGTACCCTGTGAATTTTGTCAAAGTTTTAATTATCTTCTATACTATTTTTGTATTTTGGTGTGTATGTTTGTAATGAATAAACTCAAAAATAACTGTAAATATTACAAAAATTCTTTCACCATTGGAAAGCTACATTCACTCTGAGTGACAAAGGCTATATTTATTATTAGAAAAGATTAGGTATTTTTACTAAACCTCAAGTAACGTAACCCAAGGTGTAAAAAAGTGCCCTAAAACGTCTTCCGTCGCATGCGCTGCGGAAACTATTGATGATAGAACAAAAATATGTTCTACAATATTAAAGAACATATAATATCTACAAAAAACTTGCGTACACCATATGTCCAACTATTATCGTTATGTCACAATAACCACTTTTTACATTTTAAAAGTTGATAGAAATACCGACCAAAATTATAATATTATAAAAGGAAAGATTTGTATTTTTGTAACGAACAAACTCAAAAATTACTAGACCGATTTAAAAAACTCTTTCATCATTAGAATGATATATTATTCCTGAGTAACATAAGCTACTTTTTATACGATTGCGCAGAAAGAGGGTAATGTTTTTATTGACAAATCATGCGTGCGAAGCTGCAGGTCAGCTAGTGGCTAATAACTTAAAAACTAAAAAGAAAAACGGGCTCGAAATGTACTCACAAATACCTTTTTTTAGACGTGCCACTTGACCGGATAGTTCCATTTTATTTGTTTTTACCCCTCTTGAACCCCAATATCTCAACAACCCCCACATTTTTAGGTCATTTAGTCACATAAAAATTCTGCACTATCTATCTGCCTTTAAACTAAATTTCACGATGATCGGATAGACGGTTCGAAAGTTATCCTCGGACAAACAAACATACATACATACAGCGCCGATTTGTCTAAGTTGATTTAGAGAGAGTTGATTACAAATATAAATATTGCTTAGCCCTAAACTAAGCAGAGCTTTTGTACTATGGAAATCTGATAATTGATAGAATTTTTATATTCTTTTTTAAAATGTTTTTATTTTTATATATACTTATATAATCATAGAAAAACATCCAGCCCCGGAGCAAATATTTGTAGATCATGCAAACATTTGTTCCGCGGCAGGAATCGAACCTGCTACCTCCTGCGTCTCAGCCGGCTTTTCGGCCACTGCGCTACGGGGGTCGTCAACTTAAATAGAGAAACACTTTTTGTTCGAGCGAAGCGAGATCTCTAAATCAATTTGTGCGTTGTATGTATGTTTGTTTGTCCGAGGATAACTTACTAAGCGTTTATCCGATCATCGTGAAATTTAGTAAATAAGTAGGTAGTGATGGCATAATTTTGGTGTGACTAAATAAGGTAAAAATATGGGGGGGTTGTTGAGATATTTGGGTTCAAGAGGGGTAAAAAAAAACAAAATGGGACTTTTCGGTCAAATATCACGTCTAATAGAAGGTTTTATGAGTACATTTCGATACCGTTTTTATTTTTAGTTTAAACCTTGTAGTTTTTAGCAATAATAAAAACAGAACTTTGCCAAATTCACAGGGTACACCAGTGACCCCACAGTGTGAAATTTAGTATGCGTGTAGTTTTAGTACCTAACACGTACTAGTTTAAAGTCTGAAATCCAGAATAACTGCAATTTTTACCCCAAAAAAAGTAAATCAATATACATGAACACCCGTAACCTGTAATTTGACTGAAACTGTAAGTCAAGTAATATGGATATGCATTTCGGGGCATTATTCTATTGATCAAAGATTAAGGCCGGCTTACACAACGATCCCTAAATGTATTTAGCGACTAAACATGTTTAAGATACGTATTTGTTTGATTTGACAACTCCTTAAATCATATAAAGCCACTAAATACGTTAAGGCAGCGTTGCGCGAGTCGACCTAACAATATTTTCTTGGTTCTTGCTGTTCTTGGTTTGGGAGATCTCATTTCGGAGCGAACCACTAGTAAGTATATAGAGAACACTCAGACCCAGAACAAATATCTGCAGATCTGCTAGTACTAGTACTTTTATTGTTTACATACATATAATTAAAACTCCACCTGACCCATCCAAAAAATTTTTTTTATAAAGCATGAAACGAATGTGTGGCATGGTCAACCCGCCCCTACTTCGTAGTTTGCTGTTAGTAGTGGTTTGGTTGGAGATGGAACAGGATGTCAAAGAGTTCATACAGTGGCGTAGCGTAGTGGGGGCGGCAGGGGCGGCCCGCCCCGGGCGGCACCTTTTAGGGGGCGGCAAAATTTCACAATAAATAATAAAAATATTTGAACCATTCCACATTTTTATCGCAAATACAAATTCGGACCGATTGAAAAGAGCACGGATTTTTTTAATTAATTAATGAAGTAAAATAATTTATGTAATAATAATTTGTGATTGTAAAACTTAACCTTATACTTATAGGTACTTAGACTTTTAAATTTTAAATCTAACCTGCATAAGTATAATGCAAAATAATGATGACTTATCTTGCCGAAAACTTCTCTAGAATTAATGTATAGTATACATTAAATTGAAATACCTAAATAAGAGGGCGGCAAAATTGTCTTCCGCCCCGGGCGGCTGACACCCACGCTACGCCGCTGAGTTCATAGTAGGTGTTGTATTGTTCTCAATGGTAGGTAAGGTACATGAAATACTTAGTTAAAAACTGGTAATCACCTAAGCTGGTTTGTATGGTTGATTGGTAGTTGTTAAGGTGCGTTGATATGCGCCTCCATCTCGACTAGACACGGCGTTATTGCACTAAGCATTTTTGCATAATTTTGTAAGACTAAAATACAGAACTGCATTGTTTAGTGTAAGCCCAAACGTTGAAAAACAAATCAAATGAATATATATCGTGTATGAACCTTATTGATTTGTCATCTCAACGTTTGGACTGCGTTACAATTTGCAACAGCCGTGGTGGCGGGCGGACACAGGCTGTTGCAATACATTCGATATAACTAACAAAAAAACAAAAAACGAGTGTGCTTTAGAGCACACGACTGAAGTAAAACTTCTTTAGCTCCATCTAGTAGCCTATAACATTTTAATCAAACCCAAAATCGGGTCCAATCTATCGATAACGACAATATTTTGTGTCACCGCACTGGCGCGGCTGAGTAGCGGTAAAAATAATGTTTTAAGGAAATGTCAACCTTATTTCGAGGAGCATACAGTAAGAAGTTCATAAGCTATTTTCTGTTGCTGCCTGCCATTTCTTGTGGAATAGCTGAACTTTTTCGTAAATCAAAGCTAGTAGATTCAAAATACGAAACGTCGTAAATACTTTTTTTTATCTATAGCAAGATTAAAATCTATTATAGATTAGATTAGAAAATTCTTTATTGCACTAATAAAATGGCGAACTTTCAGCTAACCTTTGTGTAGTGTGGAAAAAGTGGTAGTGCCAGAAAAAGGAAATTTAATCAAACTTTAGTTTAGAAATAAACTTACAAAAATTAAAAATAATAATAATACACATACATACACGAAATACACAAATATATCTACATAAAGTGCTCAATTTTGTTGGGTCTTGAATGATCTTGAAGAGAGATGAAGTATTTAAAGAGTTTAGATTTGAAGATTCCCATAGAGGTGGCCTTGCGGATTTCCACTGGAAGAGAGTTCCACAAGCAGATAGCAGTTACAGTAAGAGAGTTAGTGAAGAAAGAAGTTTTATGCTCAGGCGTCTTGAATAACAGATGTTGAGAAGAACGAGAAGGACGATCAGGTGGAAAAAGAGGAGAAAAACGTTCTTTAAGATAGCAAGGAGACAGAGGATTTTAAAAAATGTTATAAAGAAGACAGAGTAAATGAGTATCCAGACAAAACCGGATTTTGAGCCACTTTAACTGTGAGTGGTACTGTGAGATGTGGTCGTACTTGCGTAACCCGTATACATACCTGATGCAGAGGTTTAACAACCGCTCCAGTGTATTAAGTTGCTCCTCAGTAGCGTCGGGATAACACACATCTGCATAATCTAGGATATGGAGTAGGATAGAATTTACCAGAGTAATTTAACTGAAAAAGGAAGGAAATTATGCATGCGCTTTAGAGCGTGCATTGATCCATACATCTTTCTGCTGACTTCAGTAATGTGCTGGTCCCATGATAAGTTCTCAGTGATCATTAGGCCAAGATTCTTTACTTCAGAGCAGTAAGCTAAGGGGACATCGTTATACGTAACATAAGGGAGAGAGTTTAGATCAAGCCTAGAAATAAAGACCCGGCTGCCAGTAATCATCACTTGGGTTTTACTAGTGTTGATCTGTAGTCCAAATTTATGTGACCAAGAAGAGACAGCACGTAAATCCTCAGTCAAGAGGTGTATGGCATTATGAATGTCCTCGGGATTGAACAAAATATAGAGCTGTACGTCATCAGCATATAGGTGAAATGAAGAAGAACGGAGACCAGAGACCATAGTATTTTTGAAGACCGAAAAGAGAAGAGGGGACAGGACTCCACCCTGCGGAACGCCGGCAACAACATCGCACCAGCCAGAGTACGTATCGTCAACTTGAACACGCTGCTGGCGTCCACTAAGGTAGGATCGAAACCAGTCACAAGCAGATAGGGAAAAGTTTAATAAAAATATTATACAGTATGAAGGAATGTTTTGTTTTTGCAGTTTGTATAATTTAGGCTAATTTGGGATAGAAGATATGCGACAAATGAACTGGCTATGAGAGAAAGAGAGAAAGAAAATGTGTGCTCGCACCTCTCTCTCTTGACCCTACAGTAATATACAAAACGTAACTCTCTCTCTTTCTACCTTCACTAACTTATCTCCCTCTCAACTTCCGTTCGCACTTTTCGTAACGCATTCACCAGCTTACTCCCCAAGTCAAGCGTGCGTAAAGAAGTTTCACTTAAAAAAAAAATTAACTAATGCTTCGCTCAGCGACATCAATCGTATTCCAGAAAATATAAAAATCCTGCTCGAGCACATAAATGAAACAAGAATGATTACAAATTATATCGCCGGTAGAAAACTAAATTCTACCACGTTTTGCATTAGTAAACCCTCAGAATCGATAAAACACCAGAACACGCATTCAGCTGTGATTGCAAGCCGTGCGCTGTGTCCATAAAACGAAACCCGCGTCCCGCGCCCACCTCAAGCCGCGTAATGTTGCTAGCTTAGTCATTATTTACCCTGTTTTGGGGTAAATGTTTTAAGTAAGATACAACTAATGAAATCACAGGTGTATATTATATCTGCGTAACTGATAGGATAGGATTGACATACAAAAATATTATAATAATTAGGTACTACAACTTTTATACATATAAAGGGTTATCTGTTTGGGGTGTACTAAGCCGAAAAGAGCGTCATTTTAATTAAAAAGGCAGTTAAAAATCGTTTCTTTCAAAGAACATTTTCATTGAGACGCATGGCAAAATGTGTATCTATATACGACCTCCGTGGCGCAGTAGGCGAACAGCCGGCTGAGACGCAGAGGTAGCGGATTCGATTCCCACCTCGGGACAAATGTTTGCATGGTGTACAGATATTCGTTCTGGATCTGGATGTTTTTCTATGTATTATAAGTACGTATTTATAAAAAAAGTATATAAGTATTCTATCAGTTATCTGGTTCCCATAGTACAAGCTCTGCTTAGTTTGGGGCTAGATTGCACTGTGTGAAATGTCCAGTGATTTTTATTTATTTATTTATATCATCTTATGGAGCAGCTGATTAATTTCGTGATTTCAGTGTTGGTTAGCCCCTTAAGAAAAGTTGTTCACAATAGTGAGTACAATGACCCCTCTTTCGGATTAGCACACCATAAATAGATACTGCTCATAAATATGTAAAACAAACTTAAGTACCTAACAATCTCAATGATTTTAAAATAAAACACGGTTTAGATAAAAACATTTAATTTGCTTTTTACTGCGTGAGTTTTTTAAAAGTACTACAACAAAAGCTGTTTGTTTTATGTATTACTCGTGCGCGATAACTTGGGACCTGCTAGGAATGCGACTCCCCGACCGCTTCCCCTGCACTTCCCTGATGGCGCCCGTATTGTACCGTTCGCATCACTATTTTTTACTAGGGTTTTTAGTCTCGTACTGGCCTACGTCACGTAACGACGCGCTCTGGAATTCTTTTAGTTTTCGTTTGTGTTATTGTTTTGTTTTCTGGAAAAAAGAAGTCAACCATGTGGACAGGCTTCGACAAAAGTATTGGGACGATGACCTCTTACAAGAGACGAATGAATCGCAATTAATTGTAAATTTATCGGATACCTCTTCGTCAAGTGATTATAGTGAGACTGAGGACGAAGAACAACCTCTAGAAGGCATAAATCCACTAAGTAGTGACGAAGATGAGATAATGTAAATAATAGATAAAATATATGTATAAACTTAAACATTGTATTTTTATTTTATTCAAATAGTGTAAAAAAGATTAAATAAAAAGCAGCGTCCTCCCTGAGTAACATAATAAATTAAGTTAAAAAAAACAAAGACGAAGCCGCGGGCGGCTGCTTGTTATGTTCGCTTTTTTGCGGGCGGTACAAACACGCCAATATGACGTCACCGCGCTCAGGTCCCAACTTATCGCGCACGGGTAATAGGTACAGAACATGTCCCTAAAAGGAAGCTAACTGTTTATGTGATTGCCTGTAACCCTATATAACTTTTTTAAGTCATTACGTATTCAAATAATCATTGATCAAGCATAGTGTTGGCACTCACCTGGTGTGACTAATTGAGCTAAAAATGTGTGTGTGGGGGAGGGGGAGTGGGGGTGTTGAGATATTCATAGGGGTCAAGAGGGGTAAGAATATAAAATATTCTGTCAATGGTTTAATGAAAGATCTTGATAGTAAATTTTGACCTCGTTTTTAGTTTTAGCCATCATATAAATTAAACTTTGATTAAATTCACAGGGTACACTAGTAAACCCACAGTGCTGAAATTTGGTATTGGTGTAGCTTTAGTGACACAAATGTAGGCAAAAGTCAGAAATTCAAAATAACTGTAATTAGTACCCCTAAAAAGAGAATTTAACTTACATGCACTCTCGTTACCTACTTTTAATTTTGATGAAACTGGAGGTCAAGTAAGTTGGTTGTGCTTACAAGTAAGTAAGTATTTGGTAACACTAGAAAAATGGATAATCAAATATTTACGATAATTACAAACCGAACATTTTATTCAATAATCAAATAATACAACATCAAAATCGCTACTTACGTATGAAATGTTATCCCCTCTTGTTTTTTTTGGAGCCCTACTGAATTTTTACACGTTGGGACGACACAAGAAGGCATAATCCAATTAAATTGATCACTGTAAAACTCGTCACGCGTGACGACGGTCAGATACTGACTAATGGCGGCGTATTCTACTTCGAGTAGATGTTGACGTTTCAGTATTAGGGGCGTTCACTTCTTCTGGAGTTTTATCTATTCTGTGAGTAAACCATATTAATATTTATTACAAAATGTATTAAATTAAGAAGTTATTTGATAAGCTTGTTTATTTTAACATCATCATACCTGCGTATTTATATACAAGTAATTAATTGGATAAATGTATTTTTGGTTTTCCTTTGCCGAGATGTTACCAACACGCTTATCATAATGTACTTACCTATATAAGGCCGAGGCTTTGTTCTAATGGCCACACTTTGTCCCTGCAGTAACCAGACTAGGATCAACCTGAAACGAGAAGATCATTATTTGTACCAGCATGTTACCGCAAGTGAGTAATACTCTCCAATTTTTTCTATTTGCATCCGGGGAAAAGAACAAACTAACCGACCTGCATATTGTTCGATTCCCCCAGAGTAAACATAACGAAACTCTTCTAGACCGCAATTTGTTTCGTATGTCATTGTGTTAAATAATCTGGGAGGTAGCGTTACAAATGAAAAAGCCATAGTAAGCCGGCTGATTTTGTTATCGATAGTTAATCTCGCCCAACCGACCGTCAGTTGGTCAAGTAGCTGTGGGCGTGGGCGTGGGCGTGGGTGTGAGAGACTGCGAAACTGGTATAAAAAATAAGTAAATGTAATCATTAAAAAACATGTCAGCTGCATCGTGGGGAAGGAATTATACGTCAACTGTTCAAACTATACAAAGTAATGAAATTTTACTAGGTAATTAACAGCATATCTAATAATATGAAAAAAAGAATCTGCTGTGTTTGTAGTGGTGATAACGCCTTCGTAACTATCGAAGAATTTGGTAATCGATTGTACGGATTCAATAGGATAATTAATTAATTGGATTGGCGCACAATTCGAAATTGAAATAAATTTTATTCGAAAGCCGTGTTATTTAAAATTTAAAATTCAGGCATTTGTTTTTAGATAGTGTTTTGTTTTTGTGAAATTGTTATAGCTTTTAGCGCCATGGATAAACTGAAAATTCGTACAATTTTCAAATATGAGTTGGTAAGTGTAAATACCGATGCGAAAACAACACGACACATTAATGACGTATACGAGTCTAACTCTGCTTGCATAATCACGGTCCTTTATGAGTTCAATCGTTTTAAATCTTGAAATTGTGAGATGAAGAACCAGCCTTGCGGTTGGCTGGTAACCATTGTCGACAACGACGAATTGAAGGCGATAGTGGAAGCGGATCCAACTCAATCTATGGCTGAGCTTGTGCGGGCCTTGGAGTTAGTCTCAAATCAACATTGAAGCACTTGCCTCAAATCAGAATGATAAAAAAGCTAGATAAGTGGGTGCCGCACGAACTAAACGACCAACAGCGAGACTTACGCATCTAAGCATGCATAGCACTATTGAATCGGCATAGAAACGTCGGAATTTTAAACCGAATTGTTACCTGCGATGAAAAGTGTATCCTGTACGACAACCGTAAGCGTTCGTCTCAGAGGGTGGACCCGGATACAGCACCTAATCAGTGCGCTGTGCCAGATTTGTACATCACAGCTTCTTACCGAATGGCACAACGGTGACGGCAGATGTCTATTGCCAAGAATTGCAAACAATGATGGAGAAGCTCGCAAATCAACCACCAAGACTGGCCAATCGCTCTTCCCCATTGCTTCTCCACGACAACGCACGCTTCATGACAAACCATCGCAAAGCTACAAGAGCTACAGCTGGAAGCTCTCCGTCACCCACCCTACTTACCGGACATTGCCCCAACAGATTTATACTTTTTTTAAATAAATTTAGACAATTGTATAAGTGGGAAATAATTCAACACCCAAACCTCCCGTCCGGCAGACTTCTACAGTAAAGGGATAAACAAACTTCCATCAAAATGGCAAAACTGTATACTTAGATAAATTGGGTCAGTACGTTGATTAGCTAAAATAAAAAAAATACAAAAAAATATTGTTTAAAATTTTCATACAAATCTCCAATTTCATAGGTAATGAATGACCTAATATAATAGGTAGGTGTATATTAAGTAGATTGTGTTTTATGAATCCAGAGCAAAGCGATGGATTCTAGAGTTGCTTGACGTCGCTTGAAGTTAAATAATTTTGGTACCGTGTGGCAAACTCTGCTTTTCATCGCCCTCTATGAAAATATATATAAGAGATTTATATTTACAACCAAATTACAAATTTATATTAACATTAGATACGTTTTTGCAATTTTGAAAGTTTACTGTAGCTGTTATATTGGGAACTGAAAATGTCGTTGACTTATTTATCACTTGGGTATTCGTAATAACTTCAGACTCTGGTTGATGATCATGTTGAGTCAATGGTGACATTTTACACTGTTTTGAATACAGTTTCTGAAAATAACTGCTTCATTTTAATTTCTCCATGTAATTACATATTCATAGGCTTTTAGATATTTCTCCCTTGATTTGTTTGGTAGTAAATTGTTTAGGACAGTTTCTGCGATTAATTTTACACTTTCTGGTGTTAATATTTCACGTTCACTGCTAGAACTCATTTTTTATTCAATATGTGTGAATCAAACTAAAATTGTATTTATAAAAGTAATAATAAACCAATAAGAAGTTCCCTCGTAATTTTTTAAAATTTGATTTAACAATTTTTCAATTTCTGTACTTGAAGATCGGACAAAAAAAGTGCGGAAGACCCCGACTAACATGGATGGCTGTAATAAAGAAAGACCTGGACAATGACAATATAGACCCAAAGACGACCCAGAAAAAGACATATCTGGAGACAAATGATTAGGAGAGCCGACCCTAAATAAAAATGGGAGAAGGCCTGAAGAAGAAGAAGAATGCCGCGTGGGCAGGCGCACTTATATTATAACCGGCCAGCACTTTATCGAAGCGAATTGCGTTCAAACTTTTTAAATTAATTAATGTTCCAAATTCAAAAGTAATTTCGTCACTGTTATTAAGTGCACCGGAATGACCCATTTTGCACGTAGGTACTTATCGAGGAACCCATCGCCTCTTTTCGAATAGATGGGATAAAAATTATGTTAAGGGCCCTCCACGATGCAGCCGAGATTTTTTGTAACTCACGCTGATGTCAAATGTTTATAAAAATTCCAGTTGGCGTAATAATTACATACTTACCTAATACGTACATAATTATTATTTTTTACTACTTCTGCAGCTTCTGACACCCATACATCATGCAGCTTCTGATGCGGGTGCATCAGTGACGCTTGGTTCACTTATTGTCATACCAGATCTAACGAAAACGATAGCAATCGATCGGTGCAAAAACACTAGGTACATAAAATATAACGCTGCTTCCCGGGACTATAATTCAAATATATCTCTAACTCTAAGCTCTTTTTTCCAGATACTCGTAAGTTACTTCTTACTAGTCCTATTGGTGGCTGGATCACAATGTAAGTAGGTATATAGGAAAGTCAGGTATTTTGTAGCTTTTTAAATCATTAGTTCCAGTTCAGCATCTCCAAAAGTAACATTAAGGGAATAACTAGATACTTGACCTCATTTGTTATCTGATTCTGCATGCACAATAAAGTCGTAGGTATACTTAGATGCAAAACCAGCAACATCAATTTTTTTCACTATAGCAACTTTGAATGTATTCTGAAAGCGTTTTTTTTTTAATTTATGTAAGTAAATAATACAAACGTAGTAAAAGCATCAATATCCTAAACAAAACAGACGTTCAATCGCGAGGTTAGTAGCAAACACAGCAATATCTTAAATGACAGGTACAAAGACAGCTTTCGACCAATCAGAGCACAGTATTTCGACGCCGTTACAATGGCGACTTTGTTGATTTTGTATTAGTGCGTTCGTGATTAAATTAGTGATTTACACAGGATCCATGTTTAAGATGCAAAAAAAGCAATATGCTAATATAATTATTATCTATTTTGCAGATTATTAAATTTATTTCAAAAGTTTCGTACAGTAATAATTTTTAAACAATATGATGTAATTATTATTACATCATATTATTATTGAATAAACTGTGTTGTATCAGTAATGAATGAAAAATCTCCTGCACTCTTTTCCGTTAAAATGGATGTTGCTGGTTTTGCATCTATATGACTCTTGAAAATGATTGACATACAACTTACGAAGTAATTTTTGCAGGTGCTCCGGCTAAGATAGGCGGAGGATTCAACGTCGGCGCTTCTGGTGAAGCAGGCTTGAAAGGCGGAGCATCGGTTCGGGCCGGCTTAGAACAGCCTTTCCTGCTCCACCCCGGCGTTACGGGCATGGTCGGCGCTGACGCGAAGGGAGGCCTGCATGGCGGTGGTTACGCGTTCCTGAATGACAAACTGGTAGGAGCTGATGGAGAAGTAAAAGGCAACGTGGGCGGTGTATACAAAGAAAACATCGAAGGCGCTGTTGGTATCGATAAACATGGCAATGCTGTTCTAGGCGGCTTTAAAACTATGTCTGCAGCTGGCGATATCGGAGGAGGCGCTAACATTAGGGCTGCCACCAACGAAGACGCTCTTGGTTACGTAAAATCGTACGGCGGCGAAAGTGCTAAAGAAGACTTTCTTAAAATATACTAAAACACAAGTTAGATAAAACTGTTGTTTGTGACTTAAGAAGACTAGAAAGAGCTTACCAATATTAACATACACCAAAAAAGATATTTGTTTCTGTTCTAAAAAAATATTGTACAATGTCTTACGTATCATATTCATTTAATCATAGTTCTAGTTACGAATCGCATAGTTTTATACCCTTTTTAATTGTTTTTTTATGTATTATGATAGTTTTCGCTTGTTCGTTTAAGTGTGTGCTATGGTTATGTAGATTGTTTTTAAGTAAGTTTTAATATCGAACTGTTTCTGTTGTCACCCACCACTCATATAAATAACGACTTTTGTTAAGAATTCATGTCTAGGTGGTAAGGATCATGATTACAGTTTGTATTAATAGTAGTCGTATGCCCGCGACATCGTCCGCAATTTTCATGATCCCGACAACCGCGCCACCTACCGGGTCCAATTGTCACCCGTCCCACAAGAATTATATATATATATATATAATGAAATACATACTTACTGCCATAACTGGGGCCTAGGAACTGGGAGATAATAATTATTGAATTTACAAAAGAACTAAACTAACTAAAAGGAAGCACTTATACCTAGATAAATGTATTTTTGAAACGCATTAAAAATCTTATTAAAAATATTTAATAATTGCTTCTTATTGTAATCTCCTATACTTCAACCCTTAAATTTCCTTTTCGAAAGAAGATCGGTAAAATAATATTGATAACAGAGATAGATATACAATTGATAGAATGTGGTGGGGATGTCATGGTGGAAGCGTCGTTGATGCGGGCTCAAAGACCGATATCAAGAAGTCTGAAAACAAATCAGAGACTATACTTGAAGCTGGCCTCTCATTCTACGAAAAGCCTACACAATGTGAGGTCAGCTTATACTGGAAATGTATAGCTTGATGTATAGCCGTGTGTTCAAGCTTTGCTTGGTTTGGGGCTAGAAAGCGCTGTGTGAAATGTCCAGCATTATTTATTTATTTATTGTGGTGATGGTTAGACCTACGATTTTGATATTGTATCAGGGATGGAACTTACTTTTGCCATTATAACTTACTTACAAGATTATCCTCAATTGATTTAATATAAGACCCGTAGAATGTGTTGCACAATTTGCAACCAGAACATACTAATAATAATTCACTAATAATAGTTATTTGTTATACAAGAGCGCAAAATTGCTTCTTCACCGCGTGCTCAAATTTGATGACATCAAGAGGGAATAAAAAGAGCACAAAGTGAGAAATCTTTGCACTCGAGTGCAACAGGTAACTTTTCATCCCACCTCAACTAGGAAATGACTAAAAGAAAAACGCATTTTTAACAGTTTCAGTCAATTCTGTGGGCATCAAATAAATTTCCTCGTCGCTAGAATCACTCATTTTAGGTTTTTCGCTTGATTTCAAGTTTCTTGTTTTTAACCTAAGGATTTAACAATATGGCGTGAAAAGAAAATGGCGCGCGTAAAGCAACTTAAAAAAAAGTAATACACCAAGAAGGTTCCGAGTTTGAGTTTATAACAAATTAAAAAAGGTTGTATGATAAATTCGGCACCATGGAGGTAGAAGTAAATAGGTTTAATGATGTTTTGAATTCACATACTTAGTGCACACGATGTTCTAAATTCAATATAAGGAGGTTAAGAACAAAAAGTGACATTTACGTATTTGGTCATTTTCATTTTTTTTATCCAACTCAAAAAGATATTGATAAAACATCATTATCTGAAAAGATTACGTTCAAAAAGTGACTTGTTTTATAGAAAAATCAATCGAAATAGGTATCTGCTTCCGGAACAAATAGTAACATTTTCATTCAAAAACAGTAGTGGTTAGTGATTTATTTTCTAAATTTACTGAAAAAACTAAAATGTGTAAATGTCACCTTTTGTTCCTAACCTACTTTATTATATAATAACCTACATTACTTTACCCTCTAGCGGATAAAAACGGCTTTTGCACTCAGATATCGAAGAGTAAAAATACTCTTTCCGAGATGAGGGGATGAAAATCTGATTGGTGTTTGTAAACGATGTACAGTGTATCAAAGCCGCATAAAAAGATAATAATATTAGTACCTATATTACCTCTCTAAATTCAAAATTTAATGTGTGGTACCTAGACGATGGCACTCTAGGAGGCGACGCCAATATTGTTTTAAAAGATTTAGAATATTTAATTGACAAATTTCACTCAATCGGTTTAGATCTAAATTTTTCAAAGTGTGAGCTATTTGTCACTGGCATGGTGCCTGACGAAAAGAAAGCGGAAATCATACAAATTTAAAAATTATAGATAAACAGTCGCTTCGCCTTCTTGGAGCCCCAATCCTAGAGAGCTCGTACGTGGCTTTTATTAACGAACAGCGTTCAAAATTTGATGAAACTTCGGACCGGCTTACAAAAAGCCATTCTCATATAGCTTTTCATATAATCCGTTACTGTCTTTTTGTTCCAAAACTTACATACGCACTCCGCTGTTGCCCACTTTGGAATGTTAATCTGACGTTCGATTTGGATGAAACTATCCAAAAAAACTTGACACAAATTCTAAATTGTACTATTTCTGGAAATTCTTGGTGCCAAGCCTCCCTTCCTATACGTTTTGGAGGAATAGGCATCCGAAAAATTACGAGTGTTTCATTACCAACATTTCTGTCTTCTGTCCACAGCATCGCTGGACTATACCATAAAATTATCAACCTATCTTTAGGAGACATTCCGGTCGTATGCGCGGCAGAAGCCAGAAACGGTTGGACAGTAGCTTGTCCGGGTGAGGCGTTTCCAAAAAGCCTCCGTTCCCAAAGGCAATGGGACGAGCCTCTCTGTAAGTTAATACAGAAGTCCCTTCTGGTCAATTGTATTAACAATTCAGACCGGGCTCGTCTCCTTGCCACAAGCGAACGCGAGGCGGGCTACTGGCTGCAAGCTGTTCCCTCGGTGAATATTGGAACTCTACTTGACGACAGCAGTTTTTCAATTTGCTGTTGGTCTGCGTCTGGGCATTTTCAGGACTGAGCCCCACCAATGTCATTGCGGTGGCAACGTAGATCGTTTGGGTCACCATGGTCTGTCTTGCCGCCGCAGTGCTGGTCAACTCTCACGCCACGCCACCTTGAACGACGTCATCCGTCGGGCGTTTGTCGTCAACGTCAACGTGCCGGCTCTACTCGAGCCGAACGGTATTTCACGAGACGATGGCGAGAGGCCTGATGGTTTGACGTTAATTCCGTGGAGACGTGGGAGGTCGCTGGTGTGGGATGCAACTTGTGTTGACACACTGGCGCCCTCTCACCTTCATAGTACTTCCCGGATGGCTGGTGCGGCAGCAGAGGCTGCGGAGAACCTCAAACGGAGGAATTATGATTTCCTGGGAGATCAATACATATTTCTTCCGTTTGGGGTCGAAACTATGGGTCCTTAGGGCTCGAGTGCCCAAAAATTCATTAAAGAGCTGTCCAGACGCCTCATAGACACCACAGGTGACCAAAGAGCTGGAACTTATCTCTGCCAATGGATCAGCCTAGCCATTCAAATACGTTATGTTGCCAGTTTTTTGGGCACCTTACCTGCAGATGGAGACTTAAATGCAGTTTTTTATTTATAGGTTTATTTTAAATTTAGTTTTAGTTATTTGATTTAATTGTAGTTTTTATTATTAATCTGTTTGTGAACTGAAGAGAAATAAATCTTCAATCAGGTTTTAGAAAAAGTAGAGGTACGAATACCGCACTACTAGACGTAACAGACAATATTCTTGCAGCTCAAGACAAGGGTAGGGGCACGATCTTGGTTCTTCTAGACTTTTCACGTGCTTTCGACTCGATTAACATGTCTCTTCTTTTATCTAAACTTAATTTTTATAGTTTCGATTCGAATACTATTACGTGGTTTGATACATATTTGAGTAATCGTGAACAAATTGTAGAAATCAAGAAGGATAATGGGTCAGCTATTTATTTCGATATGCCTAAAGTGACTAGAGGGGTCCCACAAGGCGCCATTCTCGGCCCAGTTCTATTCATCCTATACAACGCTGATATTGTAAATTGCATCCAATATTGCAAGTTCCATATATATGCCGATGACATTCAGATGTACTTATCTTTCAAGCCAGAGGATATAAGAGATGCAGAAAGTATATTTACTCAAGATTTGGAAAGGGTTTAAGACTGCGCTGTATCAAATTCCTTACTTTTTTTTTTTTTTTTTATTTATTCATATCCTTCGACAAATTACATGTGCTTGGACAAGTCAGATGAAACAATTAAAATATGTTACCTACGTAATTATTACATAATCCATAATACATAAAGATACCTATACTTAATAATTTTTTATAAAAAAAAGAAACAGTTCTCAATAATAACAACTTAAAATAAGGTCTGCAAAAGCATCATCAAATTGTAAATAATAATTATATAATAATGAGAAAAAATGATAATAATAAATTAATAAATTTATATATGTCAGGTAATCATTACAATTCATCAAATTTAAATATTGTTTTATCAGCAAAAGCTTCGTCCAACTTATAATAACTTTTACAAATAAGATGTCTTTTTATAAATGATTTAAATGAATTATTTGACATACATATTACATTGTGCGGTATTTTATTGTACAATTTAATTGCTGTACGGTAGCTCTTTGAAATTTTGGCTAACCTTGTTTTAGGTAAGACAAGACGATTTCGATTTCGAGTGTTATAATTTAATACTATTAAATGCTAGGAAGACAAAGTATATGATTTTTGGTAATAAAAATCAAATTATGAAAATAAGTTATTTAAATCCACAGTAGGGAGATAATCGAGCGAGTCTACGAAGCTAAGAATCTTGGTCTTATTCTAGCTAGATGAACAGTTAAGGTTCGAACACCACGTATCCGAGTCTGTTAGAAATTCTTTTTATCGCTTAAAAATTCTATATAAAGTTAGAAACTATTAGAGTCCAGGCCTCCGTACTATGCTCGTGGACTCATTGGTGCTTTCCAGGTTTAACTACGTTGACTGTGTGTATGGTCCCCGCCTGCTCTCTAAAACATCTCGTCTAATCCAGAGAGTACAAAACGCTTGTGCGCGATTCTGTTTTGATGTTCCTCCACGTAGCCATAATATAACACCGTTCCTAAATGAGCATAATATATTAGATATGAAGCACAGGAGAGATCTGCATCTTGCAACTTTAATGTTTGGTGTGGTGAAGACCCAAAAGCCGTTCTATCTCTATTCCAAACTCGATTGGGCTCGAGATCACAATAGGTATGCAATACGTGCGTCATCGTTATTACTACGTACACCGCGACATGGCTCTGCTGCATTTCGTTGTAGTTTTCGTTTCTGTGCCACTAAGTGCTGGAAATCTCTCCTTCCACTATTATTTCTAAGTAAGCCTAACTTCAGGATAAAGTTAGGAGACACCTAATAGACTAGCAAAAGTCTGTTTCGTGATTGCTTAGTATAGTTATGAAATCAGTTTTCTATACCTACTGCTGTCCCATCGAACCTGAATAAACTTTATTACTACGTTTTTTTAATTTTCTAGTTCTCTTTTTATTGTTTTGTCTATTAAAGTGACAATATGGCACAGAATGTTTTAAATTTTTATTTATTATTTGATTCCTAACCACTGTAAATATGGGTTCTTCTTGTCTATTGTATATATAGTTCATTGTGTTGATAATCGCAAGCTTTATTCAAATATCTTCATTATTTTTTTATGTCTATTATTTACATTTTATCGTGCTCTTTTTTTGGTAAGAGTCTTTGTGTATTTATCTCTTAATTAATAATCATTAATATTTTTAATCATCTATATTTTTGAATAATACACTTCACTTTTGTAAGGACATTTATTTATTTGCATTTTTTTTTATTACTCTTTAAGTACGAGCGTGAGTCACCAAAGCCTTGTACTGAAAATCAGCGTTGTAAACTAGTTTACAGCATATACTGAGCTCAGGGCTTTTTGCATAATCCTGTACATGACAGCATTTCTCCATGCATACACGTTAATTGCCGTAATATACAATGTATTATTTTTCTCTTGTGTGTATGTATTTTTTCATTGTGTATAATTATGTTCGTTTAAGTTCTTAGTTTGTTTCTTGTGTACAGTTTATGTGAATAAATGTCTTCTTTCTTTCTTAAGTTTTTAAAGTGTGGGAACTTCTTTGCGCAAGTAATAGTCTTATATATTATATGACGGTGAATAGCGTCAGCGTCGAAGTTGGCAACCGATGTCACACGACGTGGTTGGCGT
This sequence comes from Philereme vetulata, assembly GCA_918857605.2. Taxonomy (NCBI): domain Eukaryota; kingdom Metazoa; phylum Arthropoda; class Insecta; order Lepidoptera; family Geometridae; genus Philereme; species Philereme vetulata. Next base: position 783,900 of record OU975460.1, on the reverse strand, counting down.
TTTTTCTTCGGCGTACGAAGCTTATTTTCCTGCATGCCGCTTGTACCCACGGACTTCACTGGACGCGCAACTCGGCCGATTTCGCCTTTACCTCTCTTGCCACGAACTCAGTCATTTTGCCATAGTAAACGAAATTGTCTTGTCAGTCAAAAGTGAGCCGTATTATTTTGTAAAAGCTATAGTGGCCGAGCAGTTAATATTTCTTTTCACCTGTGAGTGTAATTTTATCCCATTGAAGCCTCTATATTTTCATAAAATCAAATAAATATGTAACGATTACTGCAAATAATACGCCATTTTAAAATTACTCAATTTTTTGGGCAGTGTAACCGAAATTGTGGTACACCAAAATGAGTCGGATTATAATGTCATTTAGTTTTCATTCTTCATTACGTTCATTCTAATCATATGGTGATAGGGCTTGACACTATCGATAAAAATATCGATATGAATTAATGAACGAACTCACACACTTTCAGATTTTCAACTGATCCATTAAGAAAGAGAGAGTGGGTGAAAGCAGTCCGCAGAGAGCAGGTTTGGATTCCAAGAAAACATAGTTATATATGCAGTTTACATTTTGAACCTGAGTGTTACAATAAAAAGTCTAACAAATAAAGGAAACTATGTAAAGATGCTGTTCCAAAATTAAATTTACCAGAATTTGTAAGTAGAGCTTCAAATACCGGACACAGCTCTCCTAATCATCATCATCATCAACATAATGATGGTGATGTTGTTTTACAAGGTGGTTATCCATACTAAATAATAAATTCAAAAGTAACTCTGTGTCTCTGTCTGTCTGTTTGAAACTTTTTTATACATTTGGATATGGAACAAGCATATGGTTCACCCGTTACCACGACCGACGTTATCTTTATAAAAGATGTAAGTACCTGTTAAACTGACTAAGCGTCACCATCGCAATGGCGCGACGGATTTACGTTACTAAAATTGTTTATTGAAAATATTTCGATTATCGGATAAATACGACGACCTTTACGACGATTTTGACGACCTCTGTGGTACAGTGGGCCGGCTGAGACGCAGGAAATAGCGGGTTTGATTCTCGCCGTGAAACAAATATTTGTATGATCTACAGATATTCGTTCCGGGTCTGAATGTTTTTCTATATGCTTATTATGAGTATGTATTTACAAAAAAAAAAGTATATAAGTATTCTATCAGTTATCTGGTACCCATAGTATAAGCTCTGCTTAGTTTGGGGCTAGATAGAAATGTCCAGCCATATTTATTTAAAAGTAGCCTATGTGTTAATCCACGTTATAATCTAAGTATATAAAATTAATTATAAAAAAATTGCATATGTAAAAATAGTTATAAGTATACTAAAGAGGAATGTCAAATTTTCACTTAGGACAAACCTACTAAGGTTTTTTAAGTGTATTAATTTTATAAGTATATGTTTTTTTAAAATAAATAAATAAAAAAAAATATACTAAATTTCATCGAAATCGGTTAAGCCATTACGACGTGATTGAGTAACAAACAAATTAATAAATAAACAAACATCCATACTTTCGCATTTATAATATTAGTGTAATAAGTTTTGATTTTGTAATTTCTTTTTACCAGACTGCTATAAAGGAGGGTGTTTTTTTATTTTTCGTGAATGGCTGACTTCTTCTCCATCTAAATAAAAAATATATGAAATGTTAAATGATTTAGTTATTTCTTGTGATTTTCTACATTCCTGAATGGTTATTGACACGCCATCAACGCATGCAATGCTATCAAACTGCAAATACCTAACCTGCAACTCTTTATTGTTACTTCCACCGTTTTGGATTTTTGGTGACGTCATAATGTAACCGCAAGCAGATTCAAATGAGCCCAAACACTAGTAGCCTAGTACACTAGTATCCACTCAGAATGTACATTATCTAGCATCCGTCTCCATCATGAAACCACCTCCATGGTACCAAATTATTGCATTGTCACCTAAGTTACATTGTATTAAAAAATTCAGCTCAATTGGTTGGGGGAACTGGTTTGAAATTCAACAAACATTGCAAGTTAAATAAAAGCTTTTTATAATTTGATCACGATTTCAAATTTAAAAAGTAGGTTAGTCATACTCTTTAATTTTTCGTCATTCATTCTATTTTATCGATACTATTTTATCGACTGCACCAAGAACTAGTGTTCAATCTACAGTAACTGTTAGACAATGACAACGCTATATGTGGAAGTACACCAGCAATAGATCACTCCCCGAGCCCCGCAAAAAACGGTCGACGGTGATTTCATTAGTTTTAAGCACGTTACGCGTCCCGTGAAGTCCGTGCTTGTACCGTAAGCTTCGGTAGTAATTTTTGAAACAGTAGGTCCACTAATTCCTAATGCGGCCGCAACACGCTCTCGCACTTGCGACAGTGTTAATCGCGGGCCACCATTTTGATACTCTGCTTCAAAGTATTTACGAACCTTGATCACCAGTTCTCTCGCCTGCCTTTTCAAAACAGATCCTTTCAGCATTTTGATATTTGACAGCTGGGCAGCAATCAACACGGAGGAACTCAAAATACACAACGTAACGTATGGTTAATGTGAAAAAACTCAGCGAACAGAAATGTAGTGACTAGCACGACCGTCTTGTTGCGAGTGACATATTTAATCAAACACAAAATGGCGGTGGGCCATTGAGTGTTCCCACCTTGAAAAAATATATTTGAATTTTTTTGTTGTATTTGTCTTTGTTCAAGATATAATAAATATATGCGATCGATATCATTACTTATTTAGTCACAACACTACAACTATCAAATTAGAACTGTCATCGAGAAAATAAAGAAATGGAAATAGTATAGTACATTTAGACTCGGTTTTTTTAGTAAATTCCTTATAGTTTTTGAGTTATTAGCCATATTAAATACTGAACTTTGACAAAATTCACAGGGTACACCAGTGACCCCACAGTGCTGTAATTTTGTACGCTTGTAGCTATAGTGACACAAATATAGGCAAAAGTCTGAAATCCAGAATAACTGCAATTACTTAATTTAATACAAATACTTATTTAATTTTTGGGGTATACTTACCCCAAAAAAATATACCAAATTACATGAACTCCCATTACCTGTAATTTGAATGAAACTGTAGGTCAAGTAATATACATACTCATTTCGTGGCACTATTTTAATGGTCAAAGATTAAGGCTGGCTTACACAACGATCCCTAAACGTATTTAACGTTTAAAATGTTTAAATTTTACGTAGTTCTCTGATTTGACAACTCCTTAAATCATATTTAGCCCCTAAATACGTTTAGGCAGCGTTGCGCGAGTCGACCTAAGAATATTTTCTTTTGTGTTTTGGGAGACTTGCGAGATCTCAGTTCGGGCGAACCACTAGTAATATATAGAGAACACTCAGACCCGGAACAAATATCTGTAGATCTACAAGTACTAGTACTTTTTATGTTTCCATGTCCTCATAACTCCATCTGGCACATCCAAAAAAACTTTATAAAATGCATGAAACGTATGTGTGGCATGGTCGACCCGCCCCTGCTTTGTAGTTTGATGTTGGTAGTGTTTTGGTTGGAGATGGAGCAGGATGTCAAGGAGTTCATGGTAGGTGTTATATTGTTCTCAATGGTAGGTACATGAAATAGTTAAAAACTGGTAATCACCTAAGCTGGTTTGTATGGTTGAATGGTAGTTGTTAAGGTGGGTTGATATGCGCCTCCATCTCGGCGACTGGACACGACGTTATTGCACTAAGCATTATGCATATTCTTGTAAGACAAAAATACAGAACTGCTGTATTTAGTGTATGCCCGAACTTTGAAAAACAACTAAAATTACCTCAAATTCAAGAGTAAGAAGACATTTAGACGGCTCTATAATAAGATCAGCTCATCATATCAGCCGTAGGACGTCCACTGCTGGACAAAGGCCTCCCTCATTGATCTCCAGGAACTGCGGTTGGAAGCGGCCTGCATCCAACGCCGACCTGCGGTTCTTACCAAGTCGTCTGCCCATCTTGTAGGTGGACGTCCTACGCTGCGCTTGCCGGACCGTGGCCTCCACTCGAGAACCTTCCGGCCCCGGACGGATTAGCACGTGGAAGTGGCAATGGGCAGGCCAGCTTTAGTAACACAAATATGGGGAAAAATTTGTAATCCAGAACAACTGCAAATTCTACTCGTAAATACGTAACCAATTGACATAAACTCCCGTTACTTGTAACTTGAATGAAACTGTGGATCAAGTTAGTTGGTTGTGCATGTCGTGGCATTATTTTATTAGTCAAAGATTATGAATAATAAATATATATTAATAATAATAAATAAATAAATAATATATTTATGTTTGTTTTTTGAGAGTCGCGAGATCTCAGTTCGGGGCGAACCACTAGTTATAAACAGTTACCTACTATTCTACTAAGAATAGTAACTATTCAGTCAGGCACCACCACCATATACATGTATAAAAATAATAATAATACAAAACAATTTATACATATATATATATAAATATTGTAAATAAAACAATATAAACAAATAAATAAAATATAAATATTGCTGGACCTTTCACACAGCGCTATCCAGCCCAAAATAAGAAGAGCTTGGGAACCAGATAATTGATAGAATACTTATATACTTTTTTTTTGTAATGTAATTATATACTTATAATAAATAGAAAACATCCAGACCCGGAACAAATATCTGTAGATCATGCAAACATTTATTCCGCGGCGGGAATCGAACCCGCTACCTACTACGTCTCAGCCGGCTATTTGGCCACTGCGGTGGCGCAGTGGCCAATCTCTATATAAGTTGACGAGCCCCGTGGTGTCGAGAAAAACTCAGACTCGGAACATATATATGTAGATCCAGAGCATGTCAAGCCATTATATATTTGAAGCTAACAGAACTGGCGAGCAGCACCGTGTGTAACACGAACCATTTGGAGCCACTTTTGACCTCCTCATAACTCAGAAACTGTTACACATAAACATGTCAATTGCCAAAAATTTGCCTCATATATTGAGACTTGCGAGATACATATGTGTTTCAAATTTCATAAACGCACCTCCAACGGTTATTTAGATATTAACGTCCAAAAATCGACATTTTTATCACAGACCTATAAATCAAAACTCTGACCCAGTGCCAGATGACCTAGAAAATTCAAATTTGGCATCCAGACAGGTAGTTGGGTGAATACAAAGGAATAAATCAGAAACTAGTAAATTTTATTATAGTTTTTCAATTAATTTATTCTATTAGGAATACTTATTTATAGTGCCTGTAATGTAAGATTCAGCAATCAAAATTGATGACAGCTTGTCTTTATGTGGATTTTTTAAGGTCTTCACGTAAACATTATATATATAACGAGTGGAATATACCACCCTTAATTTATTACTGAATGGGCAATTCACTGGAACATTTCAATATAGAAAATAACATCAAAAAGACAATCATACCCCGTAAAGGTAGGAAAATACAGTAATGAACAATAACAGTTTGGTATTCATTTTATAATGAATAATTACCTATTTCTGTACAAAAAGTAATGACATCCCATCAAAAACATAAATGTGAACAGAGAGCCAAGTTCAATATGATATACTCGTATGCCTTGGTTGTTGACTTCAACGGCAAAAGAAGTGAGATCTAAATGGGTGCCAAGTATTTAACTTGGCAACAGTATATAACAATATTATAATGTGCTGACCGCACCGCAGCTTCGCACGCGTAGGTTTTCAATAAAAATATTACCCTCCTTTGCGCAGTTGGGTAAAAAGTAGTCTATGTTATTCACGGTGAATGTAGCTTTCAAATGGTGAAATAATTTTTGAAATCGGACCAGTAGTTTTTGAGTTTATTCGTTACAAACATACACACAAAAATACAAATCTTTCCTCTAATATTCATCTTGGCTCTCATTTCACATTTATGTTTTTGATGTGATCATAACTACTAGTAGGTGGCACTAGTACTTTTTTTTGTTTCCATGTCCTCACAATAACACCTGGCCCATCCAAAAAAACTTTATAAAAAGCATGAAACGTATGTGTGGCATGGTCGACCCGCCCCTGCTTCGTAGTTTGATATTGGTAGTGTTTTGGTTGGAGACGGAACAGGATGTCAAGGAGTTCATGGTAGATGTTATATTGTTTTCAATGGTAGGTACATGAAATAGTTAAAAACTGGTAATCACCTAAGCTGGTTTGTATGGTTGATTGGTAGTTGTTAAGGTGGGTTGATATGCGCCTCCATCTCGGCGACTGGACGCGACGTACCTAATTGCTTTAGGTTTTGTTGCATATTCTTGTAAGACAAAAATACAGAATTGCTGTGATTAGTGTAAGACCGAACGTTGAAAAACATATCAAATAAGCTCAAATTCGGGAATATTGAGACATATATTATACAAGATATTGAGACAGCGTTCCACCCGGCTCTATGATCAGATCAACTTCGATTGTACTAAAATTATTGTCATCCGAATCGCATTCACTTGGCAAGTTTCAAATGGATCAGGATAAAGTGACGCCCTAGATCTGTTTACGAAATTGGTTACAGAAGTGAAGATAAAATAAAGTATGTTCTCTCTTCAACTATTATGTACCTATTTATCTATTATTGGCGACCTCCGTGGTGCAGTGGGCGAATAGCCGGCTGAGACGCAGGTGGTAGCGGGTTCGATTCCCGTTGCGGAACAAATGTTTGCATGATCTACAGATATTTGTTCCGGGTCCGGTTGTTTCTCTATATATTATAAGTATGTATTTACAAAAAAAAGGATATAAGTATTCTATCAGTTATCTGGTTCCCATATGTAGTAAGCTCTGCTTAGTTTGGGGCTAGATAGCACTGTGTGAAATGTCTAGAAATATTTATAATTATTTATTTATATTATGTTAGATGATCAAGATTTATAACTTTATATAGTTACTATTCGATCAGGCACCACAACCATACAAAAATAATATATTGGCGTGATCCTTGGCGGGGAACTTAGGCGATATGCCTCATCATTTCTCTACGCGTCAGTAGTAAAATCATGCGGTGAGCAATAATTACCATCTCTCAACGCAAAAGTCAGTGGAGTTTTATCTTATCTATCTATCATAATATGAAAATGAATCGCAAAATGTGTTGGTAAGCGCATAACTCAACAACGCCTGGACCAATTTGGCCAATTCTTTTTTTGTTGTATTTCTTATTGTCAGGAGAACATTCTTATGAAAGAAAAAATTAAGAAAATTGCGCGATAAATTAGAAAATTTAAGAATACTTAACCACCATATAAAATTAATTATAATCTAACCTTAGCGCTTTTATAATGTAACCTTATGACGTTTGACATAGAATTGACAGAATGCGTGCTGCAAATATCGTCAAAGAGGATGTAAAAAAAATGAATATCGTTTAAAACAGATGCTTTGGTAGGAGTTATCCCGAGATATATTGTCTATATATATAAAAATTAATTGCTGTTCGTTAGTCTCGCTAAAACTCAAGAACGGGTGGAGCGATTTGGCTAATTTTGGTATTGTATTATTTGTGGAAGTTTTTCATTTTCTCATACATAATGATGGCCGGGGACAATAATTGACAATTCTACCAGGGTGACTTATATTGACAGCCCGCGTTATACCTATGCATGTCTAGCCGATACGAAGTTCGGGGGGTCCACTAGTTTACAAATAAAACTTTATTTTCTCTGATACTTTCCGAGCCATGTTCTCTAGTAATATGGCGTTGCTTTCTGAAATCCTGCCGAAAAATGTTTGGCTATCAGTTGCATCCTAGCTGCGATTGAATGTTGCTTATAACGATCTCTGGGTGTTACTGTAAATTGCTCAGCGACATCAATCGTTTTCGAAAATATATAACTAGTGGTTCTGATAATATAACTGGTAGTGGCGAGTCTTCCAATACACAGAAAAAAATATTCTTAGGGCGATTCTCGCAACGACGCCTAAACATATTTAGTGACTATATATAATTTAAGGAGTTGTCAAATCATACAGATATGTAAAATTAAGAACCAGATAACTTGACCTACAGTTTCATTCAAATCACAGGTAACGGGAGTTCATGTATAGTGGTTATTTTTTTTTGGGGTACAAATTGCAGTTATTCCGGATTTCAGACTTTTGCCTATATTTCTGATACTTAACGCTACACGCGTACCAAATTTCAGCACTGTGGGGTCACTGGTGTACCCTGTGAATTTTGTTAAAGTTCAGTTTTTATTATAGCTAATAACTTAAGAACTACGAGGTTTAAACTAAAAAAAAACGGGGTCGAAATATACTCACAAAGACCTTTTAGTAGACGTGTCACTTAACCGGATAGTCCCATTTTGTTTTTTTTTACCCCTCTTGAACCCCAATATCTCAACAACTCCCCCCCATTTTTAGCTCATTTAGTCACGCCAAAATTGTGCCCGCACTATCGACATAAATGAAACGAGGGATGATTACAAATTATATCGCCCGTAGAAAACTAAATTCTACCACGTTTTGCATTAGTAAACCATATTAATATTACAAAATGTATTAAATTAAAAAGTTATTTGATAACTTCATAACAAATAACTTCTGATGATAAGCTTGTTTATTTTAACATCGTCATACCTGCGTATTTATAAAATTAATTGCATAAAATGTAATTTTGGTTTTCCTTTGCCGATGTTACCTACACGCTTATCATAATGTACTTACCTATATAAGGCCGAGGCTTTGTATTTATGGTCACACTTCGTCCCTGCAGTAACCAGACTAGGATCACCCAGAAACGAGAAGATCATTTGAACCAACATGTTACCGCAAGTGAGTAATTTTCTCGTGTTACTTTTAGCTGTCCCAGGGACAAAAACTAGACTAAACCATAATTTAAACTCTTCTAGACCCTAATTTGTTTCGTATGTGTGTGTTAAATAATTGTCCGGGAGGTAGCGTTATAAATGAATGAGCCATGGTAAGTCGGCTGATTTTGATATGGCTAGTTGATCTCGCCCAACCGACCGTCAGCTGCTCAAGTAGCGGTGGGCGTGGGTGTGAGAGTGAGACACTGCGAAATTGGTAAAACCAATAAGTAAACGTAAGCATTTAAAAAAACCGGCCAAGTACAAGTCGGACTCGCGCACGAAGGGTTCCGTACCATCTACACTAATATTATAAAGAGGAAAGATTTGTTTGTTTACATTGAATAGGCTCCGAAACAACTGGACCGATTTAAAAAATTCTTTCACTGTCGAAGCTACACTATCCTCGGGTGACATAGGCTACTTTTTTCCCAACTGCACAAAAGGAGGGTAATTTTTTTATTGAAAAACTACGCGTGTGAATTGTGCGTGCGGATTTGTCAGCTATTCTAGTAATCTATAAAGCGGAGACTAAAACAAAATCACGTTTGTTGTATGGGAGCCCCCCTAAATATTTGTTTTACTTGTTTTAAATTTAATTAATTAATTTTAAAGTGAATATATAACTAAATATTCTATGAATGTTTCAAACGTCTACCTGTTGCCGTTATCTATATCGAGCAAAAACGAGCAAAAAAAAGTCACGTTTGTTGTATGGGAGTCCCCTGTAAATATTTATTTTATTCTGGTTTTAGTATTTGTTGTTATAGCGGCAACAGACATAGGTACATTATTTGAGAAAGTTTAAATTGTCTAACTATCACGATTCATGAGATACAGCCTGGTGACAGACGGACAGACAGACAACGAAGTCTTAGTCATAGGGTCCCGTTTTACCCTTTGGGTACGGAACCTTAAAAATATGCCAGCTGCTTTGTGGGGATGGAATTATATGTCAGCTGTTCGCGTGAACATGTAAAAACATGCCAGCTGCTTTGTGGGGATGGAATTATATGTCAGCTGTTCGCGTGAACATGTAAAAACATGCCAGCTGCTTTGTGGGGATGGAATTATATGTCAGCTGTTCGCGTGAACATGTAAAAACATGCCAGCTGCTTTGTGGGGATGGAATTATATGTCAGCTGTTCGCGTGAACATGTAAAAACATGCCAGCTGCTTTGTGGGGATGGAATTATATGTCAGCTGTTCGCGTGAACATGTAAAAACATGCCAGCTGCTTTGTGGGGATGGAATTATATGTCAGCTGTTCGCGTGAACATGTAAAAACATGCCAGCTGCTTTGTGGGGATGGAATTATATGTCAGCTGTTCGCGTGAACATGTAAAAACATGCCAGCTGCTTTGTGGGGATGGAATTATATGTCAGCTGTTCGCGTGAACATGTAAAAACATGCCAGCTGCTTTGTGGGGATGGAATTATATGTCAGCTGTTCGCGTGAACATGTAAAAACATGCCAGCTGCTTTGTGGGGATGGAATTATATGTCAGCTGTTCGCGTGAACATGTAAAAACATGCCAGCTGCTTTGTGGGGATGGAATTATATGTCAGCTGTTCGCGTGAACATGTAAAAACATGCCAGCTGCTTTGTGGGGATGGAATTATATGTCAGCTGTTCGCGTGAACATGTAAAAACATGCCAGCTGCTTTGTGGGGATGGAATTATATGGCAGCTGTTCGCGTGAACATGTAAAAACATGCCAGCTGCTTTGTGGGGATGGAATTATATGTCAGCTGTTCGCGTGAACATGTAAAAACATGCCAGCTGCTTTGTGGGGATGGAATTATATGTCAGCTGTTCGCGTGAACATGTAAAAACATGCCAGCTGCTTTGTGGGGATGGAATTATATGTCAGCTGTTCGCGTGAACATGTAAAAACATGCCAGCTGCTTTGTGGGGATGGAATTATATGTCAGCTGTTCGCGTGAACATGTAAAAACATGCCAGCTGCTTTGTGGGGATGGAATTATATGTCAGCTGTTCGCGTGAACATGTAAAAACATGCCAGCTGCTTTGTGGGGATGGAATTATATGTCAGCTGTTCGCGTGAACATGTAAAAACATGCCAGCTGCTTTGTGGGGATGGAATTATATGTCAGCTGTTCGCGTGAACATGTAAAAACATGCCAGCTGCTTTGTGGGGATGGAATTATATGTCAGCTGTTCGCGTGAACATGTAAAAAATATAAATTAATGATACTAGGTGATTATTTACATAATTAACAATACGAAAACAAGCATCAGCTGTTTTTGTAGTGGTGTTAAGGCCTTCGTAACGATCGAAGAGTTTGGTTGTCGCTTGTACGGATTCAAAGGGGTGCACGATATCACGCCCCTCCACGTTGCAGCCGAGGATTTTTTAACTCAACTGTTTATAAAAGTTTCAGTTGGCGTATTATTTTTTACCACTTTTGCAGCCTCTGACACTCACACCTATTGCGCGTGCGTCAGTGACGCTTTGTTCACTAATTGTCAATCTATGGAAAAAGATAGCAATCGATCGGCGTAAAAACACTACCTAAAATGCAACACTACTTCCCGGGACTATCATTCAAATATCTCTAACTCTGAGCTCTTTTTTCCAGGTACGAGTAAGTTACCTCTTACTAGTCCTGTTGGTGGCTGGATCACAATGTAAGTATACAGGGAAGTCAGCTATTTTGCAGTCTTTTAAACTAGTAGTTTAAGTATCTCCAAAAGTATAATTAACGGAATAACTAGATACTTAAAATGTTTTGTTACCTAATTCTGCACAAATTAAAAATGATGGACATACAACTTACGAAGTAATTTTTGCAGGTGCTCCGACAAAGATAGGCGGAGGATTCAACTTTGGAGCTTCTGGTGAAACAGGCTTGACAGGCGGAGGATCGGTTCAGGCCGAATTGAAGGATCCTATGCATCTTCACACCGACGTTACAGGACTGCTCGGCGCTAGCGCGAAGGGAGGCGTGCATGGCGGTGGTTACGGGTTCCTGAATGACAAAGTGGTAGGAGCTGATGGAGAAGCCAAGGGCAATATAGGCGGTCTAGTCAAAGATGCTTTCGAAAGTGATATTGGTGTCGATAAACATAAAAATGCAGTGTTAGGTGGCACCAACCGTGTGTCTGCAGCTGGCGATATCGGAGGAGGCGCTAACTTCAGGGCTGCCACCAACGAAGACGCTCTTCCTTACATAAAAATGTACGGCGGCGAAAGTGCGAGAGATGACCTTCGTAAAATATACTAAAACACAGTTTACATAAACGCATTGTTTGTGTTTTATGAAGCCTAAAAAGAGCTTACCTATTTACACCAATAAAAGATATTTGATAATATTCTCACAAATATTATCATATTCATCTAATCATGTTTACTATTCGCATAGTTGCCCCTTTTTAATTGTTTTTGTAGGACCATGATAGTTTTCGTTTTTTCGTATATGTGTGTGCTGTGGTTGCATAATTGTTTTAAGTAAGTTTTAATATCGTTCTGTTTCTGTTGTCACCACTTTTATTATTAGCTAATTTTAATTAGTATTCATGTCAAGATGACAAGGATCAAGATGCCAGAAACACGAACTTTTCCCCTGGAACCGGCTGATAATAACTATTGAATTTACAAAAGAACAAAACGATTTAGAAGAAGGCACTTATACCTACTTAAATATATTTTTGAGACACAATAAAATTCTGATTATATACATATATTTTTTTATTGTAATCTTCCTCATTACTTGACGTTTCAATGTGTTTTTCAAAAGAAGATTGGTGAAATGATATTGATAGTGATTGGTCTATGAACGTGCGACTGTTACTGTTACTGTTGGTTGACAGTTAGGTAGGTATTTTATTTTGTTTATTTAGAAACAATAACAGCTACAAAATAATTTCATAAATAAATTGGTAGGTATTATGTACAAAGTAACAATATTGTATCCCCAAACGTTATCCAACTAAAAACTTTAGCCTGAAATACGCCACTAGAGAGGCGAGAGAAATAATATATAAAAAAGATAATGTAAAAAATCAAAAATGAATAATTATAATCATCATCATCATATCAGCCGTAGGACGTCCACTGCTGGACAAAGGCCTCCCTCATTGATCTCCAGGAACTGCGGTTGGAAGCGGCCTGCATCCAACGCCGACCTGCGGTTCTTACCAAGTCGTCTGCTCATCTTGTAGGTGGAATAATTATAATATTAGAATAAATTTAGAATAACAGCTACCATATTAGTTATAATAATAAAAAAATCATCTACACTATTAGGTACTTACTACTAAACTACTCAAAACAAAATAGGGCCCACCCAATAAAATATGATTTAAATTAAAATAAATAAAAAATATTTACAATTTATTTCAAGATTAAATTTAGAAATAGGTTAACACATTCAGAATCATTGAAAAAACATTACAATGCCTTATTTTTGCCAAAAAAATCGTCAAGAAATGCACGTTTTACACATTAACTTAAAATTACACGGTTTTCCAAAACAACACGTTGAAGACACGAGCACATTTTTTTTTAAACATGTTCTTAGGGTTGCTTCAATGCCTTATGTTTAGTAACGCGAGGTCGATGTTCCGAACCGACTCAGAGAGTGTGTGCGCAATAGAGGAGCTATTGCGCACACACTCTCTGAGTCGGTTCGGAACACTCTCTATAAGGTGGATGACGTTTTCATCTGGAATTTGCTCCCAACACACTTTTAAAGCAGTTATCATCTCCTGTCGGCTATGAATTTCAGTGTGGTTGTCTTTAAGGCTTCTTTTCAACTGGTCCCAGATATGCTCGATCGGATTCAGGTCCGGACTCATGGCAGGCCAGGGTAGAACTGCGATACCAGCTTCGGAGATTGCATTTTGGGTAACTCTGGCAGTATGAGGGCGAGCGTTGTCTTGCATCAGAATAAAGTTAGGGCCTACTCGCTGTGAATATGGGATCACATGAGGTCGGATGACATGCTGAACATAGCTGGCGGCCGTTACATTGCCCTCATCCAAAATCACTAGCTCGGTTTTGCCCATTATGCTAATCCCACCCCATACCATAATACTGGGTCCACCAAAGCGGTCAGTTTCACGAATACATAGTTCTGTAAAACGTTCTCCAGGTCGTCGCCAAACTCGTACGCGTCTGTCATCATTAAAAAACTTTACTTTAGATTCATCTGTAAAAAGCACTGTCCTCCAATTATTCATGGTCCATTCGAGGTGATCACGTGCAAACCTTAATCGCGCTGCACGGTGGGCTCTGGTCAATTTGAGCCGAACAACTGGCATTCTGGAGCGTTGTTTGTCTTCATGAAGTCTGTTGCGAACAGTTTGGTCACTCACTCGCGTTCCAGTGGCGTCACGTAAGCGGTTTCTCAATATGCGTGCAGTTACAGTTCGCTCGCGACGTGCAGAGAGTCGGATGTATCGGTCTTCCTGGGAGGTTGTCGCTCGGGTTCTACCTGAACCGCGCCTCCTACTCACACTACCTGTCTCTTGAAAGCGTTCCCACACATTTCGAATAGCTCGTCTTGACACACCTAAGCTTGAAGCTACCGATCTTTGCGAATTTCCCTGCTGAAGCAAAACAATGGCTCTAGTCGCGAATTCCGTGTCCATGTGATTCTGAGAACCAGGCATTGTTTATGCAAACAGTAATGTAATCGATAATTAAAGGTAAGGTTACGATAACTTCTTCGTTAGACACAACAAACCCCACTGAGCAACAATGTAATGGCACTCACAGATTCTGCGGTATATCGTAAGATTTTGTTTCTTGTCTACCCGCTTAAGAACTTCCCTAAACTTGGCGTTTAAGTGTTAATTTATGATCAATAAATATGCCTACTTAACATTTCCATACATCAGTATTCCAACAACTCGAAAAAAAAAATGTGTCAGGCAAAATATCGAAATATTTCAAGTGGGCCCTATTTTGTTTTGAGTAGTTTATTTGATTTAGGTATTAAATTATTTAAAACTTGGACTTTTGGAGCATGCCAAAGTTACTATATCAAAAGACAAGAGAGAGAGAGAGAGAGAGAGAGAGTGAGAGAGAGTAGAATTATATGGATCAACTATTCAACGTATGGGGCAAATAGGGCCAATAGGGTACCTGCACATTCCTTCTAGTACAAAACATTGAATTCCAATGAGTCAAGAGTATGAACTTAGCTATCAATTGTGAAAACGATAAATGTGATCACCTATAATACTATGCTATGAAACTTAAGCTGAACTCTTTCAATCTCGTCAATATATTATTTTGGTCCCCAACGCGGACAGCATATTATTAAATATTTAACGACACTAGGAATAACAGCACGGAATATGCAAGGCCCAGTTCTCACTTGCCACGACCAACATTTTAGACCGGCAGCTCGCGACAGATTTTATCGATCAATCGTACCATGTATGCCCTTCAAGTTGTTTAAATCACTGTTTTCCCAGAACAAACGTTGTTCAGACCATGCTCTAATAACAGTTTATAAAATCAAATTAAAAAACAAAACAAAATCTGTCTTTGAAATATATAAAAAGTTGCAAATTTAAAACGTCTATTTTAACGTTACGCTCTACAACATTGACCAGTAGCTACTAGGTACATCTAAGTAAGGAGTAGGTAATACGCTACGGCTAGCGTACCCACGAACTTACGGTTACTTGTTGAACAAAGACTTATTTGAGAAGGTCTAGATTCTAGATTTTATTTATTTATTCTTTTATTTGATGCTGTAAACAGTTATTAAACCATGGTCTGAGCAACGTTTGTTCTGGGAAAACAGTGATTTAAAGGACACCGTGTATAGTAGGTTTAACTAAAAAATGGATTTAAGCGAGATCGTGAGAGCGGGACATGTAGCGTGCAATGCCATGTGAAATCGCAAAAAAAATATAATTTTTAATCAATCGTATCACGTATGTCATTCATGCCATGATGAAATTTATGAAGAATAAATCTAGTGGACAAGCATTGGCATGCGTGTAGGTCACCCCTGTGGCTGAACTCAATCCTCGCATTTGCAAAAATAAAACTATTTTTGCCAATCGTATCACGTATGCCTTGTATACTAAATGTTTATAATATTTGTGAAAATAATTTGTAACTAGTCGTTTAAACCTGGGCCGATATTTTTTTTTTCAATTATCGCGTTTGTGTTATAAAATTTATTTTTAAATCAATTGAACCATGTATGTGTTTGTACCCTTGGTTATTTCCGATTTTTATATGTTATATATTTTAACGGCATACTTATTTTCGAGACCTTATACAAAGGCATACGTTGTAATACTGAAAATAATGAAGTTTGTGTCATATCCATTGAATCATGTATGTCCTGTTGGATTTAACTTCGTAAATATATAATTCTTATCAAATTGAAAACGGCATACAAATTGTGCTGGGCAAAAACGCGAATCAACATTTTTTTTTTAAACTAGATGCGCTCGAATTATTTTTAATTTTTTTTCAATCGTATGATTATAACCCCTTTGCAATTTCTCTGCAATATTATGGTATTCTGACATATTTTATGAAGGCTCACGGGCTCAAGGGTTCACGTAGACTCCATCCAGCCATCCAAATGCGGCGAAAGCAAGCGGAAAAACGTCGTAAAGTCGGATTTCCGTCAGGTCGAATTACCTATTTTGATGACTACCTTATGGCCTTAAACAACAGCCGTGGTCGCGGGCAGACTGGAGTACTTGGAGGTACCATCGCGTCGAGAACTGATGGCAGCTGCATCAGTAACTACCCTCACTAGCTCTTCAAAATTAGAAATGTCCTCGTTCATATTACGACACACTACACTAACCGTATCTACGCACTGATGGCGGGTTCCTATATCCGTCGGTAACCAGCTACGACTCGTTTCTCCTTGAAAACCTGTCAAAAGTTTGACACTAATTTGACACTCTTTCAAGGAGATACGAGGCGTAGTCAGTCACCGATGGATATCGATGGACATCGGTTACCGATGGACCCGCCATGAGACGACCGATCACGATGCGCGCACCTAATAATCACCAGGTTCCAGGACGCTGAGAGTCTACAGCCATCTTCCCGATTGAAATTTGAAAATTTCCTGATTTAAATTGCTTCACGAACTTGTAATTGTAATTGCTCTTGTAATAATGGCGTTCACTAAGAGAGAACCTTAGGATCATAAAGTTCAATCCTATGATTCGGTAGCGAGTCTACCAGATACTCTGCTATCGCTGACTTATTTACCTGGCGATTTTCGACAGCTCCGATATGCTCTTTGACACGCTCGGCTTTGGTATGTTTGGTTTGCCCAATGTATGTATACATTTTAATATATGGGGGGGTGCTAAAAACAATTGATTTTCAAAGTGGGTGGTAGATGAAATAAGTTTGAGGACCTCAGCTATACCTAGATGGTGTAGGGAAACTCGACTGACATTAATAAAGCTTTTATAGCACAAAAAAGTGTGTTCGCGCATTACGTGGAACCTAGTTTACTGAAAGCTGTCGTCCTATTTTTAAGGAACATAAAATCATGCATATTGCCTGTATGTGTATAAATGGTATATGTAGGTAACTCAGTTAAAGAAAATTCTAAACGATTTCTATAACACTCTGACAAAATGCAAAGGCATCATAATAGACTTTATCTACCACATTGCCCATTTGATATTTATAAAAAGAATGTATATGTAAAGGCTGTAAAAATATTTAATAATTTACCAAAGGACATTCAAGAGCTGCCACTTCTTAAATTTAGGCACAAATTAAAATTATGGATTAAGACCTTTTAGATAGGTACATTAGAAGAATACTTTAATAAATAAAGACATGATTAATTTGACAGATATTAATTATAATTTAATACTTAATGTTTGACATAAATAGTGTAATGTTACTAATAATATCTTTATAAGTAAACAAACTGACTGGGCAGACGACTTGGTAAGAACCGCAGGTCAGCGTTGGATGCAGGCCGCTTCCAACCGCAGTTCCTGGAGATCAATGAGGGAGGCCTTTGTCCAGCAGTGGACGTACTACGGCTGATATGATGATGATGATGATGAAGTAAACAAATATGAAAGCTTTGCAATCTTATTACATGCCCCTGTGTGTGGTAAAGTATAGTGAAACTAATTTAAATTAAATGTGACATCTTTCTGTATAACCTATATGCTGACAATAAATGATTATGATTTATATCACATAACAATGGAGTGTGTTCGCAACGAAACTATCAGAAATACCCTATCTTTAAGAAAGAGAGAAATAGGTTTCTGTAACAATGTTCTAACTGAACCTTTTTCGAACTCAGTCTCAGACTTCGGAGTTTTCAAAAAGTATACCTTTTGGTATCAGTTATCTGGCTCCGATAGTACAAGCTTGACTTTGTTTGGTGGTAGATGGCGCTGTGTGGAATGTCCAGCACATTTATTAGTATGTTTACTAATATAAGTTTATTTTGTGTTCAAAGATGATGAAGAGAATGCTTGAAGAGATGTTGAAGGCGTGTGCAGCAAGTGAACGACACCGCGCTCCTGCAGAACAGCTGCTTAGCTGGCGCCGCGGCGCCCCGAGAGGAGATCCGCCGATTATTGTCTAAAAATCTAAGTTCGATTTATTTGACAGATTTCGATGTTTGACAGTTATTTCGAGGGTTAACTGTCAAATTCGCATTGTGTAAGCGCCTGTCAAAACGAAACCGAGATGAATGAACGAAACACCCTTTTGAAGCATTAATTCGCATTGTTTAAAAAAAATCTTAGCTTCGCTTGACATCCGAAAGACGGATGCAATGTCAAATAAAGCAGGGATCTCTCGACTTGCCCCATGGCCCAGTCTATTAGTGTTTCTCTATGGTGCAAGATCACAGACTGGGAAATAGAATGACCACTGTAAGATATTATTTGTCACCCGTACGAGGCACAGTTGAGGCTTGGTTGAGGCACAGTCTATTAGTCTATAGTGTAGGGCATAGAGAAAATAAGGAAATGACATGACCACAGAAAATAAATACCTACCTCAACAAATTTTCTCGTGGAGGACATGACATGAACATGACTTGATGGTCAAGTCAAGTCGAAGACAAAGTCTATATTCTCTTTGAGATAAATAACCACTACCTCACTACCTACTACAGTCTTGACCATAGAGGACTACTAAAGACTATAGACATACATGGTATTGACAATTAATTTTTCATTACTGTACATAATACTACACTTTTCATAGATTTATTTTTCTTTTCAGACAAAGCATTCTCGCTTTGCGCCTGTGATCAGCAGTTTGTTTTATTTGATTTATTTAGTTTGCGAAGAAGTTTTGATTCATGGCATTACTTCTGCTTGATCGTTAACCAGGGCGTCTTCGTTTGTCACTGACGGTGACTCCTCGGTTGCACTCCTCGGTCCCGTTGTGGGTTTCACCGCGCTTGTATCGGCTGGAGCATCAAAATCAAATACATGGTATAAAATATGTTACCTAGATACTTATTGTCATGGATGTTAGTTGAAATTGAGATAAATGTTAAGACCGCTCATTATGCTTATACATTTCCTTGTTTTTTTTTAATTTCTTTATAACTTTTGTTGTGTCTAGCTTGTAAGGTGATGATGATGATGCGGAGGTGAGCATAAAATATTATTTTACGCAGAATTGTGCTGTAATATGGTTTATAAACTCGACCGCTCTGCCCCACTGGGGGTTATGAAACAAATCAATTATTGACGATCCTATTCTCACAAGCGGTATTGAGCCCTTAAGTCTCAGGAGAGATTTCGCCTCCCTGTGTGTGTTCTACCGCTTGTATAATGGGTTGTTTTCTGTGGAGTTGTTTGATATGGTACCTGCAGGTTCCTTTTACCATCGCGCCGCTCGCCATCGGCATGGAATCCATCTACCCACACACCTTGGAGACGATGTGGTCGCGGACCGTGAGGTTCCAGAGGAATTTCCTACCGCGAACACTTGGCTTGTGGAATGGTCTCCCTGCCGAGATTTACTGTTTTACCCCATACTGTAGTCCCTAAGGACTACTTTTGAAGAACCCCATACGGTTCTTCAAAAGGGCGTTTTGAAAATTTTAAAGGGTCGGCAACGCGCGAGTAATGGTGTTTACAAATGTGTTTACCTTTGGTGTTACAAATTATAATCAACTATCTCCATCTTCAAAGGTTCGCTGGAAGAAATCTCGTATTAGGGTTAAGCTCGCCTTTGTACATGTCCATTTTGTAAGCTGTTTCTGTCTATAATCTATTTGTGTTTAATAAAGAATAAATAAACGTCCATAGGCTACGGTAACCGCTTACCATCAGGTGGGCTGTATGCTTGCTTGTTAACTTGAGGTAAAAAAAAAATGTAAAAGGTGCTATATCTTACCTCATTGTGCGATCAGTGTTGAAGCGGTGGGGACTGGGGTTGATGAGCATAAACAAAATACCTTCTATAGGTACTTAAACACCCCAGTGTTACAATACAAATACTTATATGGTTTAGAGAAGCTAGAACTTTTGATATCCAATACGTCCAAATGAAACAGAAAAAAATAAAATTAATAATATGTGAAATTGCAGATTTGTCAGAGTTTCAGTTGGGAAAGTACACCATTAGCCAAATAGTTTTCTAAATAATAAAAAAAACAAACAAAACGTGCAGTTCTGCGCATTGTTTAAGACACAGCATGGACCACGCGAGACGCGCTGACCAACAAACTATTGACTAATGGCGGGCTCCTATATCCGTCGGTAACCGACTACGCCTCGTATCTCCTTGAAAAAGTGTCAGACTAGTGTCAAACTTTTGACAGGTTTTCAAGGAGAAACGAGTCGTAGCCTGGTTACCGACGGATATAGGAACACGCCATTAGTCAATAGTTGGTTGGCTTAGTAGCTTAAACCATCACTGACAAAGAAAAGTTTTAGTTTAAGCTTAGAATTTTAGTTTAAACTGCTATTGATCTTACGGGCCTAAGGGTTTCTTTCATAAGTTTAGCGTTTACCTAATCATGCATAATTATGTCCATTGCTCTAGTATTTAAAATACTCGACTACAAACGCTGCCTCCAAGTGCATCTGCCATATCCAGACTCTGCTACGTCCAGACTCTGTTCTAAAGAGAATCTTCCTTTAACCAAATAAAGGAGTCACTCCTCTCCGCACTGCCCCCTTCCTTTTTCCTTCTCCCTCACTCGCACACGTGCATGTCCCAATACTTATAACGCAGCTCAAAGTTGTTTGTAGAAAATCACCTTAGATAAGCACAGAAAGCGTAACAACAGCATAGCATAGCAATAGATTTGTATTGTTTGGTCAACTTTATGGTGCCAGCGAGCCGATCTGAGACGCAACTAGGTCTCAATACCGGTACCTGTCTTACTGTGTATATTTTTAGATATGTATAATTGTATACATATAACATTCCCCTAGGAGTTAATGGCATAATGCAAGAACTTTGGAAAAAAGCTTTACTACATCTTGCTAAGTAATTAAGTACATTATATTGTTATTTTTCAGGCAACTTTTTACATTCTGTGCATTCTGGCGGCGGGATCTTGTGGTAATTAACACGTTTATATTATAAAATTGCAAGTTTCTGGTAATCTACTAAAATAAAAATGTTTTTTTTTATGTATTTAAAACCTTCCTTAATTAGGATACGTGGCCAAGATGCTTAGTTTTGAAAAAAAAGTCTAATGTTTGAGCACATTAAAATACATTTGCAATAAAAAATACGAACTCGAGAGCCAGCGTGGACTTACATAAAAAATATATTTAATGTTGGACATTTCCCACAGCGAGCGCTATCTAGAACTAGCAACGCTATAAGAACCAGAAAACTTATTGTAATTTTCTTTGTAAATAAACACTTAAAATGAATAGAAAAATATCCAAACCCGAAGCAAATATCTGAAGACCATGCAACCATTTGTCCCGCAGTGGGTATCAAGCCCGCAACCTCCTGCGTCTCAGCCGACTATTCGCTCGCTGCGCAACAGAAGTCGTCAAAAATTAAAATAGTCTTCCTATTACCTTTTGCTAGCCCTAAAATAGGATAGTGTATAAAGACTATGCCAGGATCCAATGTAAAAACCTCTTAGGCATTACATTATCTGTAGGCGTGGAAATTAATTTTTTTTCCATACGATTATTTTTTATCACTGCTATTTCACATGTGAAAAATCACAGGCAATGATTGTTCATTATGATGCCGTAATGTCACACTTGCTATTCTTGCTAGTGCTATTTCACATGTGAAAAATCACATGCAATGATTGTTCATTATGATGCCGTAATGTCACACTTGCTATTCTTGCTAGTGCTATTTCACATGTGAAAAATCACAGGCAATGATTGTTCATTATGATGCCGTAATGTCACACTTGCTATTCTTGCTAGTGCTATTTCACATGTGAAAAATCACATGCAATGATTGTTCATTATGATGCCGTAATGTCACACTTGCTATTCTTGCTAGTGCTATTTCACATGTGAAAAATCACAGGCAATGATTGTTCATTATGATGCCGTAATGTCACACTTGCTATTCTTGCAAGTGCTATTTCACATGTGAAAAATCACAGGCAATGATTGTTCATTATGATGCCGTAATGACACACTTGCTATTCTTGCAAGTGCTATTTCACATGTGAAAAATCACAGGCAATGATTGTTCATTATGATGCCGTAATGACACACTTGCTATTCTTGCAAGTGCTATTTCACATGTGAAAAATAACAGGCAATGATTGTTCATTATGATGCCGTAATGTCACACTTGCTATTCTTGCTAGTGCTATTTCACATGTGAAAAATCACAGGCAATGATTGTTCATTATGATGCCGTAATGTCACACTTGCTATTCTTGCAAGTGCTATTTCACATGTGAAAAATCACAGGCAATGATTGTTCATTATGATGCCGTAATGTCACACTTGCTATTCTTGCAAGTGCTATTTCACATGTGAAAAATCACAGGCAATGATTGTTCATTATGATGCCGTAATGTCACACTTGCTATTCTTGCTAGTGCTATTTCACATGTGAAAAATCACAGACAATGATTGTTCATTATGATGCCGTAATGTCACACTTGATATTCTTGCTAGTGCTATTTCACATGTAAAAAATCACAGGCAATGATTGTTCATTATGATGCCGTAATGTCACACTTGCTATTCTTGCAAGTGCTATTTCTCATGTGAAAAATCACAGGCAATGATTGTTCATTATGATGCCGTAATGACACACTTGCTATTCTTGCAAGTGCTATTTCACATGTGAAAAATCACAGGCAATGATTGTTCATTATGATGCCGTAATGTCACACTTGCTATTCTTCCTAGTGCTATTTCACATGTGAAAAATCACAGGCAATGATTGTTCATTATGATGCCGTAATGTCACACTTGCTATTCTTGCAAGTGCTATTTCACATGTGAAAAATCACAGGCAATGATTGTTCATTATGATGCCGTAATGACACACTTGCTATTCTTGCAAGTGCTATTTCACATGTGAAAAATCACAGGCAATGATTGTTCATTATGATGCCGTAATGTCACACTTGATATTCTTGCTAGTGCTATTTCACATGTAAAAAATCACAGGCAATGATTGTTCATTATGATGCCGTAATGTCACACTTGCTATTCTTGCAAGTGCTATTTCACATGTGAAAAATCACAGGCAATGATTGTTCATTATGATGCCGTAATGACACACTTGCTATTCTTGCAAGTGCTATTTCACATGTGAAAAATCACAGGCAATGATTGTTCATTATGATGCCGTAATGTCACACTTGCTATTCTTCCTAGTGCTATTTCACATGTGAAAAATCACAGGCAATGATTGTTCATTATGATGCCGTAATGTCACACTTGCTATTCTTGCAAGTGCTATTTCACATGTGAAAAATCACAGGCAATGATTGTTCATTATGATGCCGTAATGACACACTTGCTATTCTTGCAAGTGCTATTTCACATGTGAAAAATCACAGGCAATGATTGTTCATTATGATGCCGTAATGTCACACTTGCTATTCTTGCTAGTGCTATTTCACGTGTAAAAAATCACAGGCAATGATTGTTCATTATGATGCCGTAATGTCACACTTGCTATTCTTGCTAGTGCTATTTCACATGTGAAAAATCACAGGCAATGATTGTTCATTATGATGCCGTAATGTCACACTTGCTATTCTTGCTAGTGCTATTTCACATGTGAAAAATCACAGGCAATGATTGTTCATTATGATGCCGTAATGTCACACTTGCTATTCTTGCTAGTGCTATTTCACATGTGAAAAATCACAGGCAATGATTGTTCATTATGATGCCGTAATGTCACACTTGCTATTCTTGCTAGTGCTATTTCACATGTGAAAAATCACAGGCAATGATTGTTCATTATGATGCCGTAATGTCACACTTGCTATTCTTGCTAGTGCTATTTCACATGTGAAAAATCACAGGCAATGATTGTTCATTATGATGCCGTAATGTCACACTTGCTATTCTTGCAAGTGCTATTTCACATGTGAAAAATCACAGGCAATGATTGTTCATTATGATGCCGTAATGTCACACTTGCTATTCTTACAAGTGCTATTTCACATGTGAAAAATCACAGGCAATGATTGTTCATTATGATGCCGTAATGTCACACTTGCTATTCTTGCTAGTGCTATTTCACATGTGAAAAATCACAGGCAATGGTTGTTCATTATGATGCCGTAATGTCACACTTGCTATTCTTGCAAGTGCTATTTCACATGTGAAAAATCACAGGCAATGATTGTTCATTATGATGCCGTAATGTCACACTTGCTATTCTTGCAAGTGCTATTTCACATGTGAAAAATCACAGGCAATGATTGTTCATTATGATGCCGTAATGTCACACTTGCTATTCTTGCAAGTGCTATTTCACATGTGAAAAATCACAGGCAATGATTGTTCATTATGATGCCGTAATGTCACACTTGCTATTCTTGCAAGTGCTATTTCACATGTGAAAAATCACAGGCAATGATTGTTCATTATGATGCCGTAATGTCACACTTGCTATTCTTGCAAGTGCTATTTCACATGTGAAAAATCACAGGCAATGATTGTTCATTATGATGCCGTAATGTCACACTTGCTATTCTTGCAAGTGCTATTTCACATGTGAAAAATCACAGGCAATGATTGTTCATTATGATGCCGTAATGTCACACTTGCTATTCTTGCAAGTGCTATTTCACATGTAAAAAATCACAGGCAATGATTTTTCATTATGATGCCGTAATGTTACACTTGCTATTCTTGCTAGTGCTATTTCACATGTAAAAAATCACATGCAATGATTGTTCATTATGATGCCGTAATGTCACACTTGCTATTCTTGCTAGTGCTATTTCACATGTGAAAAATCACAGGCAATGGTTGTTCATTATGATGCCGTAATGTCACATTTGCCATTTTTGCTAGTTTTATTTCACATGTAAAAAATCACAGGCAATGATTTTTCATTATGATGCCGTAATGTTACACTTGCTATTCTTGCTAGTGCTATTTCACATGTAAAAAATCACAGGCAATGATTGTTCATTATGATGCCGTAATGTCACACTTGCTATTCTTGCTAGTGCTATTTCACATGTGAAAAATCACAGGCAATGGTTGTTCATTATGATGCCGTAATGTCACATTTGCCATTTTTGCTAGTTTTATTTCACATGTAAAAAATCACAGGCAATGATTGTTCATTATGATGCCGTAATGTGAAAAATCACAGGCAATGATTGTTCATTATGATGCCGTAATGTCACACTTGCTATTCTTGCTAGTGCTATTTCACATGTGAAAAATCACAGGCAATGGTTGTTCATTATGATGCCGTAATGTCACACTTGCTATTCTTGCAAGTGCTATTTCACATGTGAAAAATCACAGGCAATGATTGTTCATTATGATGCCGTAATGTCACACTTGCTATTCTTGCAAGTGCTATTTCACATGTGAAAAATCACAGGCAATGATTGTTCATTATGATGCCGTAATGTCACACTTGCTATTCTTGCAAGTGCTATTTCACATGTGAAAAATCACAGGCAATGATTGTTCATTATGATGCCGTAATGTCACACTTGCTATTCTTGCAAGTGCTATTTCACATGTGAAAAATCACAGGCAATGATTGTTCATTATGATGCCGTAATGTCACACTTGCTATTCTTGCAAGTGCTATTTCACATGTGAAAAATCACAAGCAATGATTGTTCATTATGATGCCGTAATGTCACACTTGCTATTCTTGTAAGTGCTATTTCACATGTGAAAAATCACAGGCAATGATTGTTCATTATGATGCCGTAATGTCACACTTGCTATTCTTGCTAGTGCTATTTCACATGTGAAAAATCACAGGCAATGGTTGTTCATTATGATGCCGTAATGTCACATTTGCCATTTTTGCTAGTTTTATTTCACATGTAAAAAATCACAGGCAATGATTTTTCATTATGATGCCGTAATGTTACACTTGCTATTCTTGCTAGTGCTATTTCACATGTAAAAAATCACAGGCAATGATTGTTCATTATGATGCCGTAATGTCACACTTGCTATTCTTGCTAGTGCTATTTCACATGTGAAAAATCACAGGCAATGGTTGTTCATTATGATGCCGTAATGTCACATTTGCCATTTTTGCTAGTTTTATTTCACATGTAAAAAATCACAGGCAATGATTTTTCATTATGATGCCGTAATGTTACACTTGCTATTCTTGCTAGTGCTATTTCACATGTAAAAAATCACAGGCAATGATTGTTCATTATGATGCCGTAATGTCACACTTGCTATTCTTGCTAGTGCTATTTCACATGTGAAAAATCACAGGCAATGGTTGTTCATTATGATGCCGTAATGTCACATTTGCCATTTTTGCTAGTTTTATTTCACATGTAAAAAATCACAGGCAATGATTTTTCATTATGATGCCGTAATGTTACACTTGCTATTCTTGCTAGTGCTATTTCACATGTGAAAAATCACAGGCAATGATTGTTCATTATGATGCCGTAATGTCACACTTGCTATTCTTGCTAGTGCTATTTCACATGTGAAAAATCACAGGCAATGGTTGTTCATTATGATGCCGTAATGTCACATTTGCCATTTTTGCTAGTTTTATTTCACATGTAAAAAATCACAGGCAATGATTTTTCATTATGATGCCGTAATGTTACACTTGCTATTCTTGCTAGTGCTATTTCACATGTAAAAAATCACAGGCAATGATTGTTCATTATGATGCCGTAATGTCACACTTGCTATTCTTGCTAGTGCTATTTCACATGTGAAAAATCACAGGCAATGGTTGTTCATTATGATGCCGTAATGTCACATTTGCCATTTTTGCTAGTTTTATTTCACATGTAAAAAATCACAGGCAATGATTTTTCATTATGATGCCGTAATGTTACACTTGCTATTCTTGCTAGTGCTATTTCACATGTAAAAAATCACAGGCAATGATTGTTCATTATGATGCCGTAATGTCACACTTGCTATTCTTGCTAGTGCTATTTCACATGTGAAAAATCACAGGCAATGGTTGTTCATTATGATGCCGTAATGTCACATTTGCCATTTTTGCTAGTTTTATTTCACATGTAAAAAATCACAGGCAATGATTTTTCATTATGATGCCGTAATGTTACACTTGCTATTCTTGCTAGTGCTATTTCACATGTGAAAAATCACAGGCAATGATTGTTCATTATGATGCCGTAATGTCACACTTGCTATTCTT
This sequence comes from Philereme vetulata, assembly GCA_918857605.2. Taxonomy (NCBI): domain Eukaryota; kingdom Metazoa; phylum Arthropoda; class Insecta; order Lepidoptera; family Geometridae; genus Philereme; species Philereme vetulata. Next base: position 756,264 of record OU975460.1, on the reverse strand, counting down.
GCTAGTGCTATTTCACATGTGAAAAATCACAGGCAATGGTTGTTCATTATGATGCCGTAATGTCACATTTGCCATTTTTGCTAGTTTTATTTCACATGTAAAAAATCACAGGCAATGATTTTTCATTATGATGCCGTAATGTTACACTTGCTATTCTTGCAAGTGCTATTTCACATGTGAAAAATCACAGGCAATGGTTGTTCATTATGATGCCGTAATGTCACATTTGCCATTTTTGCTAGTTTTATTTCACATGTAAAAAATCACAGGCAATGATTTTTCATTATGATGCCGTAATGTTACACTTGCTATTCTTGCTAGTGCTATTTCACATGTGAAAAATCACAGGCAATGATTTTTCATTATGATGCCGTAATGTTACACTTGCTATTCTTGCTAGTGCTATTTCACATGTGAAAAATCACAGGCAATGGTTGTTCATTATGATGCCGTAATGTCACATTTGCCATTTTTGCTAGTTTTATTTCACATGTAAAAAATCACAGGCAATGATTTTTCATTATGATGCCGTAATGTTACACTTGCTATTCTTGCTAGTGCTATTTCACATGTGAAAAATCACAGGCAATGGTTGTTCATTATGATGCCGTAATGTCACATTTGCCATTTTTGCTAGTTTTATTTCACATGTAAAAAATCACAGGCAATGATTTTTCATTATGATGCCGTAATGTTACACTTGCTATTCTTGCTAGTGCTATTTCACATGTGAAAAATCACAGGCAATGGTTGTTCATTATGATGCCGTAATGTCACATTTGCCATTTTTGCTAGTTTTATTTCACATGTAAAAAATCACAGGCAATGATTTTTCATTATGATGCCGTAATGTTACACTTGCTATTCTTGCTAGTGCTATTTCACATGTGAAAAATCACAGGCAATGATTGTTCATTATGATGCCGTAATGTCACACTTGCTATTCTTGCTAGTGCTATTTCACATGTGAAAAATCACAGGCAATGGTTGTTCATTATGATGCCGTAATGTCACACTTGCTATTCTTGCTAGTGCTATTTCACATGTGAAAAATCACAGGCAATGATTGTTCATTATGATGCCGTAATGTCACACTTGCTATTCTTGCTAGTGCTATTTCACATGTGAAAAATCACAGGCAATGATTGTTCATTATGATGCCGTAATGTCACACTTGCTATTCTTGCAAGTGCTATTTCACATGTGAAAAATCACAGGCAATGATTGTTCATTATGATGCCGTAATGTCACACTTGCTATTCTTGCTAGTGCTATTTCACATGTGAAAAATCACAGGCAATGGTTGTTCATTATGATGCCGTAATGTCACATTTGCCATTTTTGCTAGTTTTATTTCACATGTAAAAAATCACAGGCAATGATTTTTCATTATGATGCCGTAATGTCACACTTGCTATTCTTGCTAGTGCTATTTCACATGTGAAAAATCACAGGCAATGATTGTTCATTATGATGCCGTAATGTCACACTTGCTATTCTTGCAAGTGCTATTTCACATGTGAAAAATCACAGGCAATGATTGTTCATTATGATGCCGTAATGTCACACTTGCTATTCTTGCTAGTGCTATTTCACATGTGAAAAATCACAGGCAATGATTGTTCATTATGATGCCGTAATGTCACACTTGCTATTCTTGCAAGTGCTATTTCACATGTGAAAAATCACAGGCAATGATTGTTCATTATGATGCCGTAATGTCACACTTGCTATTCTTGCTAGTGCTATTTCACATGTGAAAAATCACAGGCAATGGTTGTTCATTATGATGCCGTAATGTCACATTTGCCATTTTTGCTAGTTTTATTTCACATGTAAAAAATCACAGGCAATAATTTTTCATTATGATGCCGTAAATGCGAATGACTGTGATTTATAGCCGACCCGAATGACCGTGACCGATATACGATGAAAACCGAGAGTTATTTAATTTGAATGATTTTTGGCAGGTTACGAAAAAATAGCAGGTTACGTATGATTTTTTAAATCAAGATTCACATGCTACGCGTGAAACGTTCCAAATTATCTGAACTAAAAGTATCTTTCAAAACTTTCACCACTATATAAATAATTTCCTCATTTTTATAGGCGCCCCTGTAAAAAGAAGAATGTCTTATGATGTGGGAAGAATAATTTTTAGTGATGGAGAACTATTGCAGACTGCTATGAGTAAAATCCATAATGCATCTAACTTCACATCGATGGCTCGAGAAGCAATAAACGTTGGAAATAACACATTTTCTCGCACAAACAAAGATTTCAGAAGAGAAGATACAGACGAGGATTCATCTAAAACGACTTCTTCTTCAACAACAAGCACTTCTACCACCACTGGAAAGAGCTGGTGGGATAGTGTATTTGAAACAGGAGGTAATATTATACAGGAACAAAAAGACGTTGTAATACAAGGCCTTTTGCCGGAACATTATAAAACGTACTGCATTTTAACTGTCGTAGGTATCGCTATTTTTATTATATCGTGTATAATTGGCATTAGCATATGTTATCACATATTGCGAAAAGATTTAAAAAAAGTACCTGCAATGGTATACAATGCGGATAATTGACTGAATTAAACCACTTAATTAACCATTTTACACACGGCTACACATCAAGCTATACATTTCCATTATAAACTGACCTCTCATTCTACGAAAAGCCTACACAATGCGAGGTCAGCGTATACTGGAAATGTATAGCTTGATGTGTAGCCTTGTGTACACAGGGGTGGGTAGTATTTGAATTAAGTACTTGTAATTAAAATACGTTATTGAAATACAAATACGAATTTTATATTTGTAATTCAATTACTTCGTAAAAATGTTATTTGTAATTGGTATTTCAAATACATAAGGCTTCAAAATACATCTGAACTTAAATACATTTTAGCGATCGTATTAATGTTGTTACAGGAAATAGCGCTCGATATTTTTCGTGACAGTTCGTAAGCAATATGTCAAGTCCTAACACCTGACTGTATTTTGTAATTTGTATTTTAAATAAAAATTGTTAAAATACTGTATTTTATATTTAAAATACACAACTTAAAATATTTGGTATTTCTAACATTTGGTGCGAGATTTTGAATTTTAATTTAACGTAAAGCATGTATTTTGCCCAGCTCTGATTTTACACACGGCTACACATCAAGCTATATATATTTCCAGTATAAGCTGACCTCGCATTGTGTAGGCTTTTCGTAGAATGAGAGGTCAGCTTATACTGGAAAGTATAGCTTGATGTGTAGCCGTGTGTACAACATATAAATATATATGCCCGGTCAAGTTCGAATGGAACTCGCCCACCAAGGGTTCCGCGCCTGCCTAATATTTATGTGATTGATTAAAGCAGCGCCAAACTTTTATGACAGACTAGCTGACCCGCCGAACTTCGTACCGCCCTGACATGCATATGACACGGGCTGCCAATGTAGCCCCGGTATTGTCAGTCGGTCAATATTAGCTGCATCTATGTATGAGAAAATGAATGTTCTTCATAATTTCATGTTGCGTGAATTTTTTCGATATTCTAATAGTTATTCTGCTAATCGCGGTGGAGACAAATCCAACAAAATATATTAGACCATTGTTTTTTTTTATTTAATTCCGAGCATTTTCATATTTATTCACCTTTTAAACCTTCTCTGGACATCCACAAATAATTCAATATCAAAATTAGCCAAATCGGTCCAGCCGTTCTCGAGTTTTAGCGAGACTAACGAACAGCAATTCATTTATATATTTATAGATTTCCAAATAACTGTTTTAGGACAGAGGCTTCGTTTTTTCCTTGACCTATTTACTTACCCTATTAGACTATTTTTACAAATGTTGACTATTTTTAATACCTGTTTGGTCCTTTGACAATCTAAAGGGTTTTTTTTCATTTCATTTTACACATGAAACAAATAAGCGCGTGTTTACGGCGGCGCGGCGTCGTTAACGCGCGGTTTTAAAACGATCGTCGTTTGCGCGTTTGAAATACGCCGTGTACCCTCAAATAACGACCGCACGACAAAAGCGCGTTTTTGGCGCGGTTTGTATCGGCACCAACGTGTGACTAAATTTGTGAACGTGTGCAGAAGTTTACTACAGTGCGGCGTCTGCGCGTTTCGTGTACACGCGGCTACACATCAAGCTACAACATTCCAGTATAAGCTCACCTCTCATTCTACGAAAAGCCTACACAATGCGAGGTCTGCTTATACTGGTATAAATAGCTCGATGTGTGGCCGTGCGTTCGCCGTGTGCAAAGGCTCCTAGAGCGTCTTGCACAACGATGCAAACTCATATTTAGTGCCTAAATATTTATATTAATTTATTTGGAAAACCAATCGCTAATTATACATAAATATGAAATACAATAAATAAAAGAAAGCCAATAACAGGTTTTCACGACTAAGCAACGTATAGTGTGACCATTAGTGCTGTGCACTCCCTGAGGTATGCGCGCGGCGAGACGGGGGGATGTGTCGGCCGCTCCGATCTATCAGTCTGCCGTCAACGCTCACGGCGGTAGGTAGCTTTTGTACCGGACGGTCTATGTCAAACGCACACGGGATAAATATTCAAAGATGGGTCGTGCGTTATCTCGTGATATGAAATGGAAGATGAAGTTGAAACAGAATCTATGTCAGAATAACTTTCGTTAGAATATATAATTGTTTGTAAATATAAAAAATGTTCAATAAAACAAGTCCTTTGAATTATAAGTTTCGTTCTTATTAATCACCTGCATATTTTTAATAAAATATGAGTATATTTAAGTTACATTTTAATCAACTAAGTAAGTATAAAATATTACAGATAGATAGCCTCCGACCATCGTCCCGCCACAAGTCTTGCCTTAGAAATGCAAACTGATATCGTAAGATATGTCCGACATGTATTGATCTCATGTGAACTCATGCAGTTTTTTTTTTGCCTCCCACCTCGCCGCGCATACCTCAGGGAGTGCATAGCACTAATGGTCACACTATAATAAAACAAAATACGAAGTGAACAATAAAAAAGTCAAAACAAAGTGGTTATTAAATCTTTACATATGTTTAAGGTCAGGAGATACTTCACACCAGGGCAGCTTCTTAGTCTTTCCAAAGCTCAAGGCCGGTCTGGTATGGAGTACTACTGCCACCTTTGGGATGGTTCGGCCAAATACCAGCTCGCTACCTTAGACTCGATAGAACGTAGAGCTTTTAGGCTTATAGGTGAGCAACATATGGCTGAGACTAAGACCCAAAGTCTCGAACACCGCCGCAAAGTTGCAAGCCTATCGATCTTTTACAGAATACATTTTGGGGAATGTTCCCAGCAACTATACGATCTGATCCCACCATCGCCCTTCCATTAAAGGATAAGCAGGCGCACGGCTCAGTACCATCCGCACCTAGTTGATATACCACCCATTCGCACACACCGTTTTGGTTCTACGTTCTTGATGCGTACAGCTAAGGTATGAATCTGTTTTTCTTAATAAATACGATCCGGGCCTCTTTAAGGTAAGAGTGAATAGGTTTCTTCTAGATCTTCGTGCTACATATTAGACCACATCATCGCTTACCATCAGGTGAGATTGTGGTCAAACGAAGTTATATCATGTTTAAAAAAAAAGTAAAACTTACTTACTTACTAGTACTTAAAGTATAACTTGTATCGCCAAAAAAGTCTCTGTTCAGCCGCAATCTGGCTGAAATGACACTCGTACAGTAGATCTTGATCTATAAATAAATAAATATATATATTGCTGGACATTTCACACAGCGCTTTCTAGCCCCAAACAAAGCAGAGCTTATGGGAACCAGATAACTGATAGAATACTTATATAAGCACTTTTTTTTGTAAATACATACTTATAATGTATCGAATAACAACTATACCCGGAACAAATATCTGTAGATCATGCAAACAGTTCCGCGGCGGGAATCGAACCCACTACCTTCTGCATCTCAGCCGGCTGTTCGCACACTGCGCCACGGAGGTCGTCAAGCTAATCGCTTACTCTTATTAATAGCTTATTATAGTTGTCGCTTGCTCGCCACAAGAATAAATTTTGCCTGTAGTTGGTACCAACTACAGAGATATGGATAGGAGGACTTAAATGGTACACTTATTTTAATTTTCTGTACTAATATTATTAAGAGGAAAGATTTGTTTGTTTGTTTGTTTGTATTGAATAGACTCCGAAACTACTGGACCGATTTAAAAAATTATTTCACTGTTGGGAACCTACGCTATCCCCGGGTGACATAGGCTACTTTTTACCCAACTGCGCAGAAGGAGGGTAATGTTTTTTGGTCAGCTAATTGTCATATAAATCGGCACAGTTTATATTGTTCAAAGGTATTTTTAATAGCAAAGATAGATCAGCTACTTCACGCATAAGTTTAAGTGAGTTGTCAAATCATACAAATACGTCATTTTTAAAAATGTTTAGTCTCTAAATACGTTTAGGGATCGCTGTGCAAGTTGCGCTAAGAGTGGATATGAAAGATTTAAAATTATACGTTTGATAGCCGCAACTTGTACCTAGTCCAAGACATGTACTAGATTACTTAAAAACAAGTTTGCTACTAAAGAAAGGGTATTGATAGTTCAGTGCTTATACTAGAAAAAACATAGCTTGATCTCTGGGACAGCTGTCAGTAAAATCGCGCCTATGAAGTTCTGAATTTAACAGTACGGACAAACGTACCAGTCAATGTCATACTTTATGGGCATGCTGAGCTAATTATAGCGATGAGCGATGAATCATCGTGACCACAGACTATAAACTATCGATATTTTGTATAAAACTTAATTCAACATTAATTTATCATAACATAACACAACACCGCCTTTCACGGCAAATAAAATGTTGCAGTTACTAAACACTGCGGTTGAAAATGTATGTGTAGAAGATTGGAAAAAGGTAGTTACCAAATGCAGAAAATTAATGGAATAAGATTGGGAGCGGCACGTTCGATTTGATAATATTTGCGAATAAGAGTTCATTATAAATTTACAAGATTGCTCTAGCGATTCTGAAACTGATTCGGATATTGATTTGGGGTGTACTCCTTTGGAATAAATAAATGTATGTATTATAATATTCGTTTCATTTTACTACCCAAATCATAATATAATCCAATATACATATAATTATGGCAGACAGCCTTCGTGGCGAAGCGCTAGTAAATACGACTGCTGCGCAGGAGGTCGCGGGTTCGATCCTCGCTCAGTGCAAATATTTGTATGCATAAATATGGGTTTTTGCACTGGTCTGGTCGTGCCTCGGAAAGCACGTTAAGCCGTCGGTCCCGGCTGCCATACGAATATCTAATGGCAGTCGTTACGGGTTGTTGGAGCCCTCAAAAGTCCAACAATTGGTCTTACTGCAAAGCTTTTATCGATAATTAGTATCGATATTTTTTTCTGTATCATAACAACCCTAGGAACGTCAGTTTAACAAATGTCGCAGAGATCAAGCTATGTTTTTTCAAGTATAGTCACATCAACCGAATGGCCACACTAGAATAACAGTTATTCGTAGGGTAGCGACTGGACCCGGGCACTACCTAGGTATTACCCGTGCGCGATAAATTGGGACCTGAGCGCGGTGACGTCATATTGGCGTGTTTGTACCGCCCGCAAAAAAGCGAACATAACAAGCAGCCGCCCGCGGCTTCGTCTTTGTTTTTTTTAACCTAATTTATTATGTTACTCAGGGAGGACGCTGCTTTTTATCTAACCTTTTTTACACTATTTGAATAAAATAAAAATACAATGTTTAAGTTTATACATTTATTTTATCTATTATTTACATTATCTCATCTTTGTCACTACTTAGTGGATTTATGCCTTCTAGAGGTTGTTCTACGTCCTCAGTCTCACTATAATCACTTGACGAAGAGGTATCCGATAAATTTACATTTAATTGCGATTCATTCGTCTCTTGTAAGAGGTCATCGTCCCAATACTTTTGTCGAAGCCTGTCCACATGGTTGACTTCACAAAACTCTAACACTTTTAGCACGAGGTTTCTTTCTCCGCTATGCAAAGGTTTACCCTTCATAATGATAACAAAAACACTTAACAAGAACTATAACAACAAAAACTACAACAACAAAACAATGACACAAACTATAACAACAACAAAACAATAACACAAACGAAAACTAAAAGAATTCCAGAGCGCGTCGTTACGTGACGTAGGCCAGTACGAGACTAAAAACCCTAGTAAAAAATAGTGATGCGAACGGTACAATCTCATCTTCGTCACTACTTAGTGGATTTATGCCTTCTAGAGGTTGTTCTTCGTCCTCAGTCTCACTATAATCACTTGACGAAGAGGTATCCGATAAATTTACAATTAATTGCGATTCATTCGTCTCTTGTAAGAGGTCATCGTCCCAATACTTTTGTTGAAGCCTGTCCACATGGTTGACTTCTTTTTTCCAAACAACAAAACAATAACACAAACGAAAACTAAAAGAATTCCAGAGCGCGTCGTTACGTGACGTAGGCCAGTACGAGACTAAAAACCCTAGTAAAAAATAGTGATGCGAACGGTACAATACGGGCGCCATCGGGGAAGTGCAGGGGAAGCGGTCGGGGAGTCGCATTCCTAGCAGGTCCCAAGTTATCGCGCACTACTTGACACCAAAACCTAAAACCTATTTTGAGTTTTATGATATTATAACATAATAAACCTTTAAATTATTGAACATGTTTTTTCCTGTGTTAAGTAGGATGACAAATAAATAATATTTATAACTTACACACCTTTATCACGTTGTGCTTATTAGACATTGTGTAAAATCCATAATTAGTGCGTACCTACAAAGAAGTACGTACCAATATATACAATTGTGCTAATAATGATTATCACACTTTAGCAGGAATGACAGCGTAAACAAGGCTTGTGAAAAATGCATGTAAGTAGATTATTTGAAACACCTTATACTAACACATGTGAACTAGATTATTGCCTTGCCTTGTCAATTTTATAATTTTTTGTGTATCTCAGTCTGTGAAGTTCCAGTTGGATAGTCAGTATACTAGGTACGTGTTTTGTTATGTGCGACGTTGAATGAAAACACTGATAGGACTAATATTGTTGTCAAATAGGTTTTTTTCATGGACATATGGAACCGAGACGTGGTCCTTCACTATTGGCCTTATGAATAAGCTCAGAGTCGCTCAACGAGCTATGGAGAGGACTATGCTCGGAGTTTCTCTACGGGATCGAATCAGAAATGAGGAGATACGTAGGAGAACTCAAGTCACCGACATAGCCCGACGGATTAGCACGTTGAAGTGGCAATGGGCAGGCCATATAGCGCGCAGAACAGATGGCCGATGGGGCCGGAAAGTTCTCGAATGGAGGCCACGGACCGGCAAGCGCAGCGTAGGACGTCCACCTACAAGATGGGCAGACGACTTGGTAAGAACCGCAGGTCGGCGTTGGATGCAAGCCGCTTCCAACCGCAGTTCCTGGAGATCAATGAGGGAGGCCTTTGTCCAGCAGTGGAGGTCCTATGGCTGATATGATGATGATGATGATGAGGTTTTTTCAATTTCAGTACCTACCATAGAAAATTTTAAATTTTCAAACAACCTAAAAGTTTTAAAATATTAATGAAACAGCCTGTATAAAAATTCATTCATCATGTTAGGTAACTGTTTAATTGAGTAAGCAGCATCGTCGCAATGGCGCTGCCGATTTACGTTAAAATTGTTGGAAATTTATCGATTATTAGATGAATATTCGACGTCTAAAATCAGTTATGTTATGTTATCCGGTTCGAAGGACAAAATTATGTCTGTGCCGACACAGGGGTTTTCTCGTAGTGTTGAAATAATGAAATCCTCGAATTTTATAGTATTTCGTATAGTCACCTTATTAAAAAATTACGTACCCACAGATTTTTGCGTGCGTATAAAGTGGTAGGCAATTGTCAAGTGTTTTATTTTAATTTTTCTTTCTGACAGTTTTCAGAGATTTTTGTTTTATTTCGGATGTGTTTTACATTAATGTCGTATATAACAAACAGGTTGTATCAGTATTTAAAAAAAAGTGGCACTCCGGGAGTGCCGACAGAAGTGAAAACTTGAATAAAAGCAGACTACACTACAGATACTTATATACAGGTGTATCAATGTCAGTGTCAGGTGTCAACAGTCAGTGTCAGTAGTCAATGACAGGTATCAGTAACAGTGTCGCGAGTTCAATGGTGTTTCCCATCTCAAAAAATGCTCAACGCGCCTAAAGAACTTTTCACTTCAATAGTTAAAGTTGTTTGCCGACAATCTCGTGGCTTTTGAGAAAGATTGAGATCGCCAATGACGGGCTAAGTGGAAGAGTTATATATATATTATATATTATACCAATGAGGCAGAATAAGTAAAAGAAAGTTCTTTGGGAGATGGTTCGTAGCTAAATTTATATGGGATTGATGCAGCCGTGTTCTTCTGTCGGGAGATTATCATAGATACCGTGGTTCTCATAGCACACTCGAGACTCACATTAGTTATTGGGTTTCAGACATCTTAGAACATTTAAGACTTCATCTCACACACCTCCGTGCGCGCTGGCGATATGTAAAAAAATTTGAGCCGCTAAGTACCTAACTGTCATGTTCAATAACGAAATATAGTACTGATTTCATATTTAAGCAATATTTACTTGAGGATTTAAACTACATAAATGAAAGTCAGAAACGCAATTGGTGAAACTTTTCTCGATACAATTATTTGTCAAAAAAACTTCTAAAACACTAATATCGTTCATTCTCCGACTCTAGAAAAGATTTAAAGTAGTTTTTACATAGTTATGTAGGTAATTATGGTACCTAAACTAATGGAAAAGCATTTTTTTTTTCATTTGTTGGTTCTCTTGCAATTCGAGATTTTATCTTTTGTCACTTACGTCATTTACTCCTGCGACAATGCGACGCGGCTATGCTACATGTTTGTCTCGTTCTTCACCTAAGCAAGTAAATAGGACTGTCACTTTCTTGCATTTCCGGATGCTCCGCCCAATCGTCACCGAAATTAAATTTGTAAAAGGTGTGCAAAGTTTTCTCATCGTGTATTTAAAGTATTGGTTCGCCCCGAACTGAGATCTCGCGAGCATCCGATTAAAACAAAAAGAATATTATTTGTAATCTTTGACTATCAAAATAGTGTCATGAAACTGTAGGTTAAGTTATTTGGTTATTTAAACCAAATAACTTAACCTACAGTTTCATTCAAATTACAGGTAACGGGAGTTCATGTAATGTGTTACCCTTTTTTGGGGTACAAATTGCAGTTATTCTGGATTTCAGACTTTTGCCTATATTTGTGTCACTTAAGCTACACGCATACTAAATTACAGCACTATGAAGTCACTGAAATTTTGTCAAAGTTAAGTTTTTATTATGGCTAATAACTCAAAAACTATAAAGAATTTACGAAAAATAAAGACAGGGTCTAAATAAACTAATGAATACCTTTCATTTGACGTCCTATTTGATCAGTTAGCCTCATTTTCATTTTTTTTACCCCTCTTCAACCCCAGTATCCCAACAACTCCCCAATTTTTTTTTGATCATTTAGTCACTCCAAAATTGTGTCATCACTACCTACCTATGTATTAAATTTCACGATGATCGGATCAACGCTTCGAAAGTTATCCTCGGACAAACATACACACATACATACAACGCCGATTTGCCCAAGTTGATTTAGAGATCTCGCTTCGCACGATCAATAAAGATTATGTAGGTAGATACATAATAACTCTTTCAACTAGTAACTTATTGTATTTCAGGCCACTTTACCTATACTCTGCGCGCTGGTAGTAGGATCTCTCGGTAAGTTTGGAATCGCGGGTTATTCATACTTGCAGTTACCTTCACTTCACCAGGGTTTCATAAGCGCGCTAGCGACCGACGACGATGACGAAGCGAGCGAAGGTGTACCATACAATCATATCTATTAGCATTTTATTGACGACCTCCGTGGTGCAGTGGGCGAATAGCCAGCTGAGACGCAGGAGGTAGCGGGTTCGATTCTCGCTGCGGAACAAATGTTTGCATGATCTACAGACATTTGTTCCAGGTCTGGTTGTTTCTCTATACATTATACAAAAAAAATGTATATAAGTATTCTATCAGTTATCTGGTTCCCATAGTACAAGCTCTGCTTAATTTGGGCCTAGATAGCTCTGTGTGAAATGTTCAGCAATATTAGTATTATTTATTTATTTTCTTATTACTTCACTGGTTTTTTTACGAGTTGTTGACAACCCCTGACTAGATATTTTAATCATGCTTATTCCTAGCAGATATAATATATATAGCGCCTAATAAAGGAATTGTGTATCTACGTACTACCTACAAGATTAGTTATTGTGGCTATTAGTTAAATTCAATGGTTCAGTAGCAAGCAACTAATATAGAATTGACAATATTTAAATCTTGAAAAAACCAATGAATAAATGTCATTGTTTTCAGGGGCCCCTAAAAAATGGGGAGCAGGATTTTCATTCGGAGCGAGTGGTAAAACAGATCTGGAAACAAAGGCTGAAGTGAAAGTGGAGAACGGAAAAGTCTCTGGTGACGTCAGCGGCTCGGCTGCAGGAGGCGTGGACTCTAACGTACAGACAGGCGCGTACTACGAGTCAAATGGAGATATTATTGGCATCAATGGAGGACTGAATGGAAGTATCGGAGGGGCCGTACAAGGATCTGCTCATGGAGAAGCCGGACTAAACAAAGATGGCAGTATCAGCGCTGGAACCAACAGCACCTTATCTACCACAAGTTATTCCGGCGTGAGCGGACACGCCAACATTGCCACAGGAGACAACGCACGTCGACAGGTAGCATTATACGAAGGAAATACCGCAAGAGTTACCGGATACGAAGGAACAAAAACAGACCTATTACCGCTTATTTCTATCGCTGACAATATCTTAAAACACTTTTGGCTATACTTTTGGCTGGTAGTCGGTTTCATCATTTCCATAATCAGTTGTTGTCTTTTCACTGTGTGTTGGGCTTACTTGAAAATGGCAGGTGACATTAACAACTTGAAAATGGAGAAAGAACAAAAGCAGTATGATGCGAAAGTAAATGAAGCTGCGTCAGACAAAGAACACGTTCTGGTACAGATGAAAGGCTGCGAATAGATAGAACATCTTTGTATCAGCGAAAGACGAGGCTGTCTCCGTAGATTTCTATATAAACTGATCGGGCGTGGGAGCCGTCTTACCTACTCGGACGATGCCTTTATCAGTGCGTGGTCTTTCGAGAACCTTTCTGGCCCGAAATATTAAATTAATTCAAACAAATTAAGTTTACAAACTTAAAATCTAGATTTAAACTATATACATTCATGCTTCTTGTGTAACTTAAGTTTGCAGTTATGATGAATACATAGTCAAGTGACTACCCTCCGTACTAGTTTTCACTGTATGACGCAGAGCGTCGTTGCTCTTCCTTATGATGCTATCGACTTAGGAATTTGAACTTTTATGATGTATGTTATAGTCTTATAAATCTACTAAACAGTATTTATATATATAACTATTGTTTAATTGAATTTGATAACACTTTATTGTACACCATTTTTATATTAAAAAAAAACAATATAAAAAGCTAATAACAAAACACCCGGAAATACAAGTGTCCAAAGGTTGTATGGAAGAGACTGGGGGAGGAGAGATGGACTGGATTTCACGAGAACGTCATAGGACGGTAGATTTTAATAAAATAATTGAATATTCAATAAACAGTGTACTTACTTAAGCAAAATAAACATTATATAACCATTAAATTAGGACAATTTTAAGCAATGTTATATTTTAATATTCGGTATTATCACTATGTAGCGATCTCCAGCCTTTGCATGGAATGGATTATATGACTAGATAGATATTAGAACAGAAAACATTTGTTTTGATAGTTATAAGTACCTACTTAGTTTTGTTGTAGTTTTAAACAATTTTCTCAGTTTACAAAAAGAGTAGTTTGGACGTCCATAGTCCGAGAAGTTTTCTGCAGTTCATGAAATTGTTTTATTTTCAACTGACTTCAAAATGGAGGAGTTTTTTTGTAGGTATGTTTGTTGCTCGATGTCTCAGCTATTTGTTAACCGATATCAATGATTCTTTTTAGGGTTCCGTACTCTTGTCCGTGTGTCACCACCGGTTTTCTAAGGAACGGGTGGCCCTAGCAGGTTGAAATTTATACCAGATACTGAGGTATATAGTCCCTATTAGGTGTATAAAAATCTAGGTCCTGAGTCAACAAGATAAAAAGATATGGGCAAATTTAGATTTTCGCGAAAACTTGTAAGTACCAAAATTTATCATTTTCAATTTTCAATTTTTTTTTACTTGTGCTGTAAGACCTTGCTTTTAACCATAATTAACAATTCTAGGTCAACCGAAAGTACCCTATAGGTTTTGGGTCGAAAACCTATATGATAGTTCCCGATAACCTAGAATCACGAAATTTGGCAATTAGCAAGGTCTTACAGCGCAAATACCAAAAGGAAAAAAATAAAAAAATAAAAAAAATTGATAATTAAAGGGTGCCTCATACATATATAGTTGGCGCCAATTAAGATAGTCCTCTGAGTTGTATGGGCGCTCATGCAATTTAGAGGACTATCTTAATCGGCAACCTCAAATATGGTAAATAATTAAAATTGTGCTATTGAATAAAATAAATAAAAAGATATTAGAGCCACTCATGGCCATGTGTAAAACCTTTTCAAAATCCCTATTAAATGCGCCAAAACTTGTAATACAGGGTCACTTTTCGGTAGAGTATTTTTTTCACAGTGGGGTCCGAGCTAAATGAAATATGATTTGAGTTTTTTTTTTGTAAAACCTAATATTATCTTCAACACAATCAATAAACAACCATAAATAGCATGTCTAACGCAAGGACTTGTCAGTACCAATCTAGTGAGAATTATAAAAAAGATACAAGTGTAGATTTTTTCGAATTTTTATAAGAATTAGTAAAAAAAAGTCAATTTTCTCATAAAACACAAAATAAATTATAAGTCTGCAGGGTTGGACCTTAAGGACCTCCTTGTACTACATTTTTTTGCAGCTGATGACCCCATCTAAACCCTAGTTGCGTTTGATCTACGGCTTTTTGGCCACCCTGTATACTTGCTCTGACCATACTGTACTTGTTTTATTCTTCATAATAAACCTATAGTTTCCTAAGAACAAAACCTTCTAACTACTTTGTCCCACCCTGTATAATGTCTATACAAAATTACCAAAATCAACTGCAAAATTAACTTTGTGTTTGAATATGACTAAGGTACAGCCTTCAGATACAAGCTACGGAAACCTTCACATCTCACTAATATTATTATAAACTAGCTTCAGTTCGCGGCTTCGCACGCGGGGTTGTCAATAAAAAGTAGGCTATGTGTCAATCCAGATCATAATCTATCGACATACTAAATTTCATAGAAATTGGTTAAGCCGTTATGACGTGATTGAGTGGTTCGACCCGAACTGAGATCTCACGAGTCTCCGAATAAAACAAAAAATATTATTTGTAATCTTTGACTATCAAAATAGTGTCACGAAATAAATATTCAAATCACTTAACCTACAGTTTCATTCAAATTACAGGTAACGGTAGTTCATGTGATGTGGTTGCCCTTTTTTGGGGTACACATTGCAGTTATTCTGGATTTCAGACTTTTGCCTATATTTGTGTCACTTAAGCTACACACATATCAAATTACAGCACTGTGGGGTCACTGGTGTACCCTGTGAATTTTGTCAAAGTTTAGTTTTTAGTATGACTAATAACTCAAAAACTAAAATAAAATTAGAAAAAAAAAACCGTCGTCTAACTGTACTAATGAATACCTTTCATTTGACGTCCCACTTGACCAGTTAGCCTTATTTTTTTTTTAACCCACTTGAACCCCAATATCTCAACAACCCCCACACATTTTTAGCTCATTTAGGCACACCAAAGTTGTGCCATCACTACCTATGTATTAACTTTCACGATGATCGGATCAACGCTTCGAAAGTCATCCTCGGACAAACATACATCCAACGCCGATTTGCCCAAGTTGATTTAGAGATCTCGCTTCGCTTATTAGTGTATTGGAAAAGTTTTGTTGTTTGTTTCTTACTCACGTCGTCGTAGCGTAAACCTATTTCGATGGGTAGATTGATAGATTATACCTGATTGAAACATACTTTTTATTGACAAGCCAAACGTGCCAAGCCTCGCGCCGCCGCGCCGCCCGCCGTAGCGAATGTCACCAACAATTAATTGTGAATAGACCTCGAATATGCCTTAAATTGTCTTTGAATTACTGTTTCTAGACTTTTTTATACAAAAAAGAATTTCATATTTAAAATTATATTATCTACTACCTGACCAATCCGCAGCTTCGCACGCGTAGTTTTTCTAAAAAAACATTATCCTTCTTTGTGCAGTTGAGTAAAAAGTAAATGTTACTCAGGGTGAATGTAGCTTTCCAATGGTGAAAAAGTTTTTGAAATCGGACCAGTAGTTTTTGAGTTTATTCATTACAAACATACACACAAAAATACAAATCTTTTCTCTTTATAATATTAGTACAGATATAGATATAAGATTTTAACTTCTCTATGACCGTGAGAGATTTTGACGGTACGGCATTGACAATCAAGTAAGTAAGTAGGTTTAAATCAATTATTTTTATGTGGTTTCAACTTCCATAGTATTTCTCTATCCAGTATACTAGTATTTCTCTAGGTTCATTACATAAACGAACAAACACTTTTCAAATGCGTATTGTTGATATTCTCATTGCTTTTCAAAGATTTATTAGCTCATTATGAAAGAGCTTTCTCACTTTGCGACTGTGATGTGTCTGGCACTGCACGGGGTGGTGTTCATTTGTGCTCGAACATAGGCCAGGGCCTCGTCGATTGCAGCCTCACTGACGGTGACTCCTCGCCACGCCAGTCGTGTAGACGTGAATCCTTCACACTGCCCCCTTGCGGTGCCGAAGCCACCGTGGAGGAACTTATTATCCTTCCAATTGGCTTCTGCAGGACCTTCCAAAGCTCAAGGCAAGTTGGTTCCACCACGACTGTCTTAACTGGAACATCGATAATCAAATACATGGTAAATATGTTTTTTTAGATAGATATTGTCTAGTGCTATTAGAATAGAAAAACTATTGTAAAAACTGTTTTGACAATAGGTGGTGGGTTTTAAAAATATATATATTCGCAAACTAAACAGAATTTGCCCCTTTCGGACATACAATAGGTGGCACATAATTAATTATTAGAACTAAAGAAACTTACTATACACATAAAGATACAGTTAGTAACAATATCTAGTAGAATTAACACAAGAACTGATATTGACATCTGGTAGAGTCGTTTTTGCATTGTAATCTAGTTCAAACATCCTTTGAAACCCCTTAACCACTTCCTACATGAAGGAACGATTTGAGTTCCTTCACTGCTCTAATCCTTGCTCGCTCTGATCTTCTGAAAGTTTGCTGCTGAAAACCCCAGTTCATAGAACTAGTTTCTATGATCGTCTGTATGATATGAGCTTCTTATACATATCTTATATTTTATTCCTTTACCATTAAAGCGACACTTCCTTGGAACACATTACCGGTCTCAATACAGCAAGCTCTATCATTACTCATTAGCCACATTTAAACAAGAGTGAGAAGCTTTTATCTCTCAGAAACGTCGTTGTATCGCTATAGATATGTATGTATGTATGTTTATGTATATTTTTATTTTATTTGTTGCAGGTATAATTACTTATGTATATTATTTTATTGTATTGTAGGTGATCAGTGCTGTCCTAAAATTTAGTTTTTGTTTTGTTAATGTAGACCCCCCTCCATTATTGTAATTTTACAAAAACCTCTCTCCATCCAAAGGTTGTCTGGAAGAAATCGCTTCTAAGCGATAAAACCGCTCATTGTACTCGTTGCTTTGTGAATTTTTATTTGAATTTTTGTATCTTATGTGGTGTACAATAAAGTTTTTTTCATTCATTCATTCATTCTTTAGCTTTGTAGCTTTGTGTGGCTACGCTTTGTAAAGCCGTGTCTCCTAAGCGTCTTTTTCGGAACTATACACAAAAAACATGAAACAATATCATTTGTCATATTATTGTATATCATACACAAGCGGTCTCCTCCTGCATTAGGGAATTTTTTCTAGCTAAAACAAAATATATCTCTCGGATTAAGCTCAAAAAGTAGAGAACACTATCTCAACTCCAATGTATTGATAATTAATCTGCAAAACTCACTATTTATCACAACATGGTCACTAATGATTATTGTAATTTTTCAGGCAATTATTCACATGTTGTGCATATTGGTGGCGGGATCTTGCGGTAATTATCATGTCTATTTATGATTATTTTTCGTTTTTTTTATAAATTGTAGGCTAGCGTTTCACCTGGTGGTAAGCGATGCAGACTACGATGGTACAGACTTGCCTAGAAGTTTCTAGTACTAAGTCAACAACTAAGTAGGAAGGTATCTACCTAGCAAAATATATGCTTCTTATTGAAAAATTTGCTAATTAAAAATAATTACTATTGAATTTCGACCACTGTGGCGGGCAACTAGTCATCATCATCATATCAGCCGTAGGACGTCCACTGCTGGACAAAGGCCTCCCTCATTGATCTCCAGGAACTGCGGTTGGAAGCGGTCTGCATCCAACGCCGACCTGCGGTTCTTACCAAGTCGTCTTCCCATCTTGTAGGTGGACGTACTACGCTGCGCTTGCCGGTCCGTGGCCTCCATTCGAGAACTTTCCGGCCCCTAGTTTTCGGGCAACTAGTACCTAATGATAATAGGGTAGTTGGTGAAAGACTGTGCGGTCGCACGTCATACTCTGCAACGCCAACGGTATGCTACTACCCTGCCAGGGTTCATAAATAAGAACAAAAATCTACCTAACTACTTGTAACACTTTGGTCACCATGTGAAAACAATGTGTATTGAGTATTGGGCACAGAAGTATTGGGTATAGGCGTATAGGGTAATAGGCTACTTTCAGTTGATTTTGTTTAGTACAAAGATCGGTAAGTGCCTACGGAAAAATATTAAAATACTGTAATTTTTAAAGCAATGGGCTACTTGTGAGAAATACGAGCATGACACGTTAGTTAGTAGGACGCTATCGAAAACCTAGGGTCTGGAGAAATCTAGTTTTAAGGCATCATTGAACAACTGCTTTTTGTATCAGATAAAAAAATATCAGTATTTTGCTTTACTTATTTTTGCATGACGAAATTACAAGACACAAAATGAAAGAGGCAGCAGTGACTGAATACAAGCTGAGAATGAGGATGTTAATGATTTTTGCATACTAATGAGGGCAATTCTGATGGCGGAAACTATACCTACTTAGGGTTGACAGCACTACACCACAACTATTGATATCCTTTTTTGTTTTTTTTAATTTTAGTGCTGGAAAAGGTTTAACTGGTCCAACAGAATAAATAAATAAATAAATATTGCTGGACATTTCACACAGCGCTATCTAGCCCCAAACTAAGCAGAGCTTATACTATTGGAACCAGATAACTGATAGAATACTTATATACTTTTGAAGTTTTTGTAAATATATACTTATAATATATAGAAAAACATCCAATACCCGGAACAAATATCTGTAGATCATGCAGTCATTTGTTCCGCGGCGGGAATCGAACCCGCTACCTCCTGCGTCTCAGGCGGCTATTCGCCCACTGCGCCACGGAGATCGTCAAGAACTCTGCTTTCAATATCATACATGTGGCTTATTCCATTATAATCTCACTATCTTGCTCCCACTGTGAGCATAGTGAACATTAAAGTGCACAATGATTCCACTAGGAATTCATGGACACTCATCGTTCCATTAAACAATCCCACGCTCCCGGAGCTAAATGTTAAGGAATAGCCATCAGAAGGTAGTTTACAATATAACTGGGATCATAATGGAATAAAACTGGAGGTGATCCCTTATATGGAAGAGCATAATGCAACTTTTCTATGCTCCGAGTGGGAGCAAGAGAGTGGGACCATAACAGAATAAGCCATCCTTAAAATCCTTAATCGTGTATGGTCTTTCAACGAGATAGTCAGAACATACTTCAAACAATTAATTTAGGTTTGTAGGGCTGGGCATAGAGAGGGGTGGATAAGGTTTGGTGATGATTAAAGACTAAGACATGTTCCCTAAAGCAAACCCTGAAACCCTCACAATATATATCTATCATATAAAAATGAATCGCAAAATGTGTTGGTAAGCGCATAACTCAACAACGCCTGGACCAATTTGGCCAATTCTTTTTTTGTTGTATTTCTTATTGTCAGGAGAAGGTTCTTATGAAAGAAAAAAATAAAAAAATTGCGCGCAAAATTATTAAATTTAAGAAACCTTAACCACCATATGAAATTATTTATAATCTAACCTTAGCGCTTTTATAATGTAACCTTATGACGTTTGAAATAGAATTGACAGAATGCGTGCTGCAAATATCGTCAAAGAGGATGTAAAAAAAAATAATATCGTTTGAAACAGATGCTTCGGTCGGAGTTATCTCGAGATATTGTCTATATATATAAAAATGAATTGCTGTTCGTTAGTCTCGCTAAAACTCGAGAACGGGTGGAGCGATTCGGCTAATTTTGGTATTGAATTACTTGTGGAAGTCATTCATTTTCTCATACATAATGATGGCCGGGGACAACAATTGACAATTCTACCAGGGTGACGTATATTGACAGCCCGCGTTAGATGCATGTCAAGCCGGTACGAAGTTCGGCGGGCAACAGCTAGTTTGAAATAAAATTGACTTGCGAAACTCTCACTACGCAGACCTTTTTACCTCTACCTACCTACTCTATCTACCTAGATTAACCAGCTTCTTAATTTTTCCAGGAGCCCCTGTAAAAAGGGGAATGTCATATGATCTGGGAAGAATAATCTTTGGTGATGCAGAAGTATTGCACACTGCTATGAATGAAGTCATCATTGCACCTGACTTCACACCTATGACACCAGCTTTAACCCGTGAAAGTAATATTTTTATTCGCACAACATATAAATATTTTAGAAGAGAGATCACAGATAGTTCAGATCCATCATCAAGTTCTTCTGCTACGACTACATCCAGCACTTCTTTGGCTGCAAGATCCAGCAACCCTATTACATCTATTTTGGATTATCTGAAAAATCAACGACATAAAATTATAGATGGTTTGATTCCGAAACGTTATAAAACATACTTAATGATTGCCGCCATATGTCTTGCTGTTTTTACCTTATCTTGTATAACTGGAATTTGTATTTGCTTCTGCGTATTACGTAGAGATATAAGAAATTTACCTACAAAGATACAAATCTATGAACCGTATTATTGCGGTGACGAGAATTGCCTGAATTAAAAATATTCAATGTAAGTTGGGAATATCTGTTGTGAGCGCGACTATCTCTTCCAGCCAAGGTATATGTGTTGGTAGCATTTTTGTTTTCACGTAATTTTTTCACAAATGATGTACCTATATCTTGGACTAGGTACTAATTTACACATCGACAAATAATTCACCACATTAGGTACCCAACCCATCTCCACCAATATTCTACCAATACGTTTTAAGGTAGTAAGTAATAATTTATTAAATATTATTTATTTTAACATCAGCGGATTTCAAAATGTTTTACATAAATAAAATGTATGTTTGAATGAGTTTTTGTTTTACTAGCGTTATAGGTACGTACAGAAAGCTAAAGTCAGGAACTACGTAAGGCCCGTATGTCAGAACAAAACTTAATAATTTTTCGGACCATTTTTCAGTTGATTTTGGTATTCGAAGGTGAACCTAAATGCTCACAAAACGTCAAAACTTCGAGCCGGTACGGTTCAAGGTACTCAAGTTACAGCATATGCAGTCTAGTAGATAATTTTTATTGTTTTGTTCAACTCATTATGTAATCGAACTTTCTTAAATGAATAATAATATAATAAATAAATAAATATTTCTGGACATTTCACACAGCGCTATCTAGCCCCAAACTAAGCAGAGATTATGGGAACCAGATAACTGATAGAATACATATATACTTTTTTTTGTAAATACATTCTTATAATATATAGAGAAACAACCAGATCCGGAACAAATATCTGTAGATCATGCAAACATTTGTTCCGCGGCGGGAATTGAACCCGCTACCTCCTGCGTCTCAGCCGGCTATTCGCCCACTGTACCACGGAGGTCGTCTCACGTCGGTCGAATGAACTCGTTTAGTTCATTTTGATAGTTAATTCTTGCAATTGGAGTTTGTTTGCAACGATGTAAACATTTGCTATATCTGCATATTATGTCATGTACCTACCTAATTATTATTTTATAGTTAATTTGGTCGTTGACAAAAACAACAATATTATCCTGGATTAATTAATTTGTTGGTTTCGTTATAAATTATTAATTTACATCAAAAATAAGAGTGCATTATGTCGTTCTGGTTCCTTATCAGTGATAAGTTTATCACTGTTGTTGTAGGTACATTCAACGAAACAAGCTGGTTATGTGTTTTAAAAACACGACGAAGGACGAACCAGGCCGCCGGGCACCGCCCCGGGCGGGATGGCTTTCAGCTTCCGACTTTTGGTGATTCTCAGTATTTTTTTTAAATATTCGCACAAATGATTTCTCGCCGTAGCCTAAAATAATTTAATTTTCATTCCTTAGATCGCCGCATAATAAAGCAAAAGGCCTTAATATTAGAACATATTTTATTTAATATAAGGTCATTTTAAATCGATGTTTAAAAACGCTGAATAATACATTCAAATTCAATCGTCTATTTGCTAGATTACACAAAAAGCTCTTAAATCTATGCTTGTCAATGTATTCAACCTGCATGCAGGCGTACAAATATTTGTCAGCAGGTATTTATTAAACAATGTCAATATCCTGTCTAATTAATTCTAACTCTATGGTAGGAGGAATAAGATCTGCAGTGACGTCCCGCATAGGGGTGTAATGTGCATTATCCCCCTTCTAACCTGACCCCAACCACCCTAACTCCTTGAAGTAACGAAGCAGGATTTTGGGTTGATGGATGCAGCTTTCCAAGATCCCCCAGGATGTTTTTGTGGTGTTAGCGGATGATAATTCGATGAGCTCCTGCTGACCCGTCCTCAGGCTGATATCGCTCGTGGCCGTACAGTGAAGCATCACGTTCTCCACCGTCTCTTCTTCCTGAAGACATGCGCGACAAAGCCCACTGTCCGTGGCCCCGGTCTTCAACAGGTGATGGTTAAGTTCGCAGTGTCCTGTGATAATTCCCATCATCATCCTTAGATCCTCGCGTTTCATTTTTAACAGGGTATTTGTTGTTCGAATCTTTGCAGAGAACATTGTCTTTGTTGGCTTGCGACTAGTCCGCTCTGCGTTCCCAGACTTTCTGGTGCTCCTTTTCGGAGTTCATCAATATCCTGTATTAAAATTCAAATACATCATTTATAAGAACAATTGTGGATGTAATAAGCAATGATCATTAATAACCTATTACACATCAGGTCGGCTTTCAGCAGGTGAGCCCGTTGGCCACAAAAAGCCGGTTCCAATGTCAAGTATAAAGACGGTGAAATTACAGGCACATGAGGTGTATACCTTAAGTTAATGGGCGTAGAGCAGTGCATCGTAGGGCACGTTCCTACGGTGATCTACGAGGCAATACTTTCTTATACAGGGTGTTTGGTAATATACTGATGATATTCTAGTGACGGTTTCTCAAAACATAAAAAAGACTACTCAAAAACAACTACTAGTTATATTATCAAATTATAAAGAAAATCGACTAAGTTTAGGTGATTAATCTAATATATAAAATTCTCGTGTCACAGTTTTCGTTGCCATACTCCTTTAATTTTTGTGCGTATATTATCAAACGCCATATATGCTATGGTTACCACTTATGGTGGTCCATTATGGTTGTATTATCTCCAGGTCGTATAACTAAATGAAGTTTGTTTTGTTGGAAAATCACCAATATAACAAATCCATATTATTGTCGCTGTGTGCCTACCTACCGGTGCTAGCTCATTTGTATATATAAGGCGCGGCATGGACACATATTGTACTAGAACACTGAGACTGGTAGAGTTAACATGAAGGCTGTATACGTAAGTTAAGTCACAAAATATTAAATAATTATTAAGGACATCACCCACGATCAAGATGCTACAATATTTTATGTTAAAATTAATTTTAATTATTTATTTTATTTCAGAGGTATTTGTTTATGGCGGTCTTTCTAGCGTCAAGCTGTGAGTATCTCCTCGTTCATACTCGATACCAGGGTCTCAATTCTGTTAAACGTTAAAAGCGATTATGGAGCCATATCATTATTTGACGATTACGATTGTTGTTCCTATCGTAAGCTGCCAAATTTTCAATGGTGTTGATGACAACAACACGATAATTTGACAGCAAAACAAGTCTATTCTAAGACCGCCGGCGCCGTTGCTATGAAGCAACGGCGGTCTTAGAATAGATTTGTGTTAGAAGAATACCGAACGGTATCTATTTAAGGCCATTATGTGAAGATAGATACCATTGCCGTGAAGCGATTGGTCTATGGCGTGCTCCTATATCTGTCGGGAACCATCTACGATTCCTTTCTCCTTGAAAACATATCTAAAGTTTGACACTTTTTCCTTGAAAAAGTGACAAACTTTAGAGATGTTATTCTACTAATGGCGGGTTCCTATATCCATCGGTAACCGACTACGACTCGTATCTATTAAGCCCCTGGGGTGGCCAAACTTGTTAGGTATGCGGTCTACATTAAGAGTCGAAATATCCTAGTCTAATATCGTCAGCAACCGGTTCAGATAAAATGTATTCTCGCTAAAAAGAAACTGACTATTTCAAAATCTGTATTAAATGTCTTATTATTTAATTTTTGAAGTGAAAATTTCTTCAGGCGCGTTAGGCATTTTTTGAGATGGGGAAAAACCATTGAACTCGCGACACTGTTACCGACACGTCTGTATATCATCATATCAGCCGTAGGACGTCCACTGCTGGACAAAGGCCTCCCTCATTGATCTCCAGGAACTGCGGTTGGAAGCGGCCTGCATCCAACGCCGACCTGCGGTTCTTACCAAGTCGTCTGCCCATCTTGTGGGTGGACGTCCTACGCTGCGCTTGCCGGTCCGTGGCCTCCACTCGAGAACCTATCGGCCCCATCGGCCATCTGTTCTGCGCGATATATGGCCTGCCCATTGCCACTTCAACGTGCTAATCCGTCGGGCTATGTCGGTGACTTGAGTTCTCCTACGTATCTCCTCATTTCTGATTCGATCCCGTAGAGAAACCCCGAGCATAGCCCTCTCCATAGCTCGTTGAGCGACTCTGAGCTTATTCATAAGGCCAATAGTGAAGGACATATGGAACCGAGACGTGGTCCTTCACTATTGGCGTCTGTATATAATTTTAACAAATTTAATATTGGTTTTTAGTTTGTGGAGGGGCATAAAACAATTTTCTTAGTAAATTTTAATGTTTTTACGACATCCATCATGATCATTTTGCAACATCCATTTTTTTTATGTGAATACTTCTTTAGGTGCGTTGGACATTTTAGAGATGGGAAAAAAACCATTGAACTCGCGAAACTGTTACCGTTACCGAAACCGTTCCTTATGACTCAAAATATATTTCCTGACGATTTAAAAAATACCTACACACGTAATTGTTCAAGTTTTCACTTCTGTCGGCACCCGCACTCCCGGACGTGCCACTTCTGTCCGCACTCCCGGACGTGCCACTTCTGTCGGCACCCGCACTCCCGGACGTGCCACTTCTGTCCGCACTCCCGGACGTGCCACTTCTGTCCGCACCCGCACTCCCGGACGTGCCACTTCTGTCCGCACTCCCGGACGTGCCACTTCTGTCCGCACCCGCACTCCCGGACGTGCCACTTCTGTCCGCACTCCCGGACGTGCCACTTCTGTCCGCACCCGCACTCCTGGACGTGCCACTTCTGTCCGTACTCCCGGACGTGCCACTTCTGTCCGCACTCCCGGACGTGCCACTTCTGTCCGCACTCCCGGACGTGCCACTTTTTTTTAGTTTAAGTGTTATTACACTAATATTATAAATGAGAACTGAATAATGAGAGTGACTCTGTGTGTTTGTTAGTCTCTTTGTTTGTAAGTTTGTTTGTTACCTTGTAATTACCAAAGAGCTGAACGGATCGTAATGAAATTTGGCAAGAAGATGGAATATATCCTGGGGAAGGACATCTTTTGTTTCAAAAAATAATCTTGAAGGGGGTGAAATAGAGGTTGACAGTTCCATATAATTTAACCGTCGTTCATTTGATTTCTTTGATCTATACTATACGATATTATAAAGAGGAAAGATTTGTTTGTTTGTATTGAATAAGCTCCGAAACTACTGGACCGATTTAAAAAATTCTTTCACTGTTGGGAATCCACGCTATCCTCGGGTGACACAGGCTACTTTTTACCCAACTGCGCAGAAGGAGGGCAATGTTTTTGTTGAAAAACTACGCGTGCGAAGCTGCGGATTGGTCAGCTAGTTGTCATATAAAAAAGTTGGAATTAGAACTGAGTTTTGTCGAGGATTTCATGAAATTTTACATGCTACATTATGTCATGCACTACTTACAAAAATATTTTTTCATCACTACGCAAAGGTTAACTGGAAGAGAATGCTTGCTAGCATTACGTTCGCCTATGTACATTCATATTTATGTATTTTGTGCAATAAAGAATTTTCAATCAATCAATCAACTTTAATTAGAAACAAGCTTCTGCCCGCAACTTCGCATGCGTGGTTAGTCAATAAAAAGAAGCAAATGTCTCAATCCATGTTCTATCTATACACCAATTTTAATCGAAATCGGTTGTGCCGATACAACAAAGTGGACATCATAAAAACCGTCTCCATAAAAAAAACATAGATGTGCCAACTTCGGTGTTGCGTTTATCAACCTCAGATATAGGTACACCGACATACATTTTATACATTTATAAGAAGAAGATTGAATAATTGATAGGAAAGATTTCTGGTTGTTGTATTTTTTGGCGTCGCACGGTTGAGGCGAGCAGTGGCGGAGCGGTGTGAGATATGTCACGATTGATAGCTCGGTCGTTAAGACACAGCGCGACTCCAATATATTTGTTAAAAACCTATTTTTTGGCAAGACATGTGTCTTGCTGCCCGGATTCCCCCCCCCCGTCATATAGACTTTACCTATGCCGAATATTACACTCCATCTTAGCTGTAAAAAGGGAACAAAGTTTTTTCTTCGCGTATATACAGTGAACATAATGTTTTATGTTCTTACAGGTCATTGCAGTCGAAAAGAAGGAGAAATTAAAGGCTCCGGCTCAGGCCATTTAGATCTGACACTCGACGGTAAACTCACAGGCACAATACAGGATGGAAATTTCTTCGGTACCAGATCAGGAGCCTATGACGGAGGTTTGAGTGGAAAAGTCTCTGGGGCATATAGCTTTAAAGATGAGCATGGAGTGTCAGGTAAAGCTGGGGGCGTCAGTGGATCAGTGAGGAGTGGAACACCTGGCTTTACTACAGCCAAATCAGACCTCGGAGCAGCAGCTGAGCTGGCAAATCTTAATAAATTTGTTCAGGAAGGGCAGGTCGCTTCAGAAAGTGACCCGGCAACCATTAATACACTTTACAGCAAGTATAGGTTATAAAGACAATTTGATAAGAGATACTTTGAACTGTTCTAATAATAAAATATGTTTGGTGTTTTTTTCCTTGGCATAGAGACTTTTGATCACTGATGTAATTTTATTTTGGCGTTGTGACAAATAAAGTGTTACGCTTATTCATTGTTTTATTATAGAGCTGTTGCCCGCGGCTTCGTACGCGTTACACTACTAAATGTGTAGGTAACCTAGAAATAAAGCTAAACCCGCTGTTGCAACTTTACTGGACACCCCATTTTTATCCCATTGGACCTGATTTATGGGATATAAAGTAGTCTATGTGTTAATCCAGGTACATACTAAATTTCATCGAAATCGGTTAAGCCGTTACATCGTGATTGAGTAACAAACCAACATATAAATAAATAAACAAACATCGAAGCATTCGCATTTATAATATAAGTGTGATAAATTGAGTAATATTTACTTGACGCACACATAAAGAACACAATTAGACAAAGTAGGGGAAAAACAGTAATAATTCACTGGTGGTAGAGCTTTTGTGAACGGGCTCGAGGAAGTGGGCACCACCGCCTTACCTTTATCTGCCGCCAAATAGCAGTACTTGTGCTGCTGTGTTCCGATTAGATGGTAATGGTATGTTCCTGTAATTACTGGCACATAGGCATAACAGCTTAGTCCTATAGTATGGCAAAGTATCCACATAGAGATCAAGACAACCTATTACCTTGTTTTGAATTCTATGTGGATATCCATGGGCTGCAGTAGCCACTTAACATCTGGTGGACTGCATGCTCGTTTGCCATATAAGTAGTATAAAAAATAGAAAGAGACACTAACATACTAGTGGTTCGCCCCGAACTGAGATCTCGCGAGTCTACCACAATACAAAAAAATATTATTCATTACATTGACTAATAAAATAGTGCCACGAAATAACAATTATCTAACTTGACCTACAGTTTCATTCAAATTACAAGTAACGGGAGTTCATGTTAATTAAATAAATAAATATTGCTGGACATTTCACACAGCGCTATCCAGCCCCAACTAATCAGAGCTTGTTGATTGAGCGAAGCGAGATCTCTAAGTCAACTTGGGCAAATCGGCGTTGTATGTATGTATGTTTGTCCGAGGATAACTTTCAAAGTGTTGATCCGATATCATGAAATTTGGTACATATAATATACATAAGTATGTAGTGATACCACTATCCTGGTGTGATTAAATAACCTAAAAATAATAAATTAATAAATAGATATTGCTGGACATTTCACACAGCAACCCTGTGATCCCTGTGATGAACATCCTCGGATTCAGTATGAAGTTCAAACATACTGCCCGCTTCTTAGTATTTGTTGGTAAGTGTATCACTTGAGAACAGCAGCAAAGATTTGTCTATTTTTTTAAATGGGCGTAATAGTCCCAAAAATCGGAATTGGCCGGAAATTTTGAAAATTCGGGAAAGATTGAAAGTGGTGTTTTCTTTGGGATTTTTGTATGAACTCAAGATCATTTTAAAAAGGAAAAGGTCTTATTTTGATGTCTTGGCGAAGCCGAGGCGGGTCGGCTAGTAATTAACTAGTGGTTCGCCCCGAACTGAGATCTCGTCCGAGAGTCTCCGATTAAAACAGAAAAATATTATTTGTAATCTTTGACTATCAAAATAGTGCCACGAAAAAATAACCAAATTAGTTGACCTACAGTTTCATTCAATTTACAGGTAACGGGAGTTCATGTTTTTTCGTTACTTTTTAGGGGTACAAATTGCAGTTATTCTGGATTTCAGACTTTTGACTATATTTGTGTCACTTAAGCTACATGCATACCAAATTACAGCACTGTGAAATCACTGGTGTACCGTGTGAATTTTGTGAAAGTTTAGTTTTTATCATGACTAATAACTCAAAAACTATAAAGAATTTACGAAAAATAAAAACAGAGTTTAAATAAACTAAATAATACCTTTCATTTGACGTCACACTTGACCTGTTGGTAGTCTCCTTTTAATTTTTTATTACCCCTCTTGAACCCCAATATCTCAACAACCCCCAACATTTTTAGCTCATTTAGTCACACCAAACATTGTGCCATCACTACCTACCTATGTATGTATTAAATTTCACGATGATCAGATCAACGTTACGAAAGTTATCCTCGGACAAACATACATACATGCAACGCCGATTTGCCCAAGTTGATTTAGAGATCTCGCTTCGCTCGATCAATAAAGTTACATTATTATGATATGCAATCTAACAAATAATTTGCGGTCAAAGGGCCTAATCACAACTACCTATCAAGGTAGGTACTAAGCGTAAGTTTATAAACAAACAATATTATTGGAATTTGAAGAGGTCAGCGATAGCAGTTCCTATATTTGATAAGGTATGCTATATAAGATGATACTTAAACATTTTAGTTAGTCAATTATTTTCTGTTCAAGATGGCATTCAAGGTAAGTTTTCTTATTGTAGTCCCATTGGTGGCAAAAGTTGTACCTCCATTGAATTAATTTAAATGATTTCTATTTTTTTTAATAACGTGACGGAAATTGCAAAGTGCCCAATTCACAAAAAAATGACAACAATAAATGACAACTGTCACCCTATCCTTAAGAACAAATAGTATGGTCATAGTTTTTAGTACAGTAAACCTTAACTTAGCTATGTTTGTGCAAACAGAATTGCCCTATTGTCTTTCTATATTTATGATTAGACTATAAAAAAGTCAAATCAAATCAAAATATTTTTATTCGTCAAAATGACAAGGACCACTTTGAAACGACAATTTTACTGCCTGTTCCGTCGCGACTAAGCCAGGAAAGAAAGGCAAGAAACAAGGCTGGTTGTTATTTTTAACAATCATTTTAGAATACATAACAAAAAAGAAAACAAATTACGTCTAAATTGTAACATTTTTGTCAGAGTTGGAGCAATTCCAATCCCTAGCTTCTCTATCATCTAAATAAGCCAATATGTTATAGTAAGTGTTTTTTATAAAAATTGTGTTTAATTACGTTTTTAATCATTTTAATTAATTTAAATATGTTATAATTTGTCAATTTTTGTACATTACTTGGGAGTTTGTTATAAAAGCGTACTTTGCTCTAACGATGTACTAATGTAAAAATATAGGAATATTTTATTGGAAAATGCAGAACATAGTGTTCTAGCGATTATATCTGTATGTGTTTTTTTTAATCATTTTCATTTTAAATTTCTATTTCCTTTTATTTGTAACCTTTATGAGTGGCTTTTTAATGGCCTGAAATAAATATTTTTTTTTATAATTACAAATCGAGATTATTTTTATACAATTGGGATGGTATTTTATACTATATTTTCTATCGAGTTAAGGTGGTCTACCACCTTAACCAAAAAAAAAAAATTCTTTCCTCTAGGAAAGAATATTTTTTTTTAATAACTTCTCCAAAACTACACGAAATTAAAACTGTTTTAGAATGTGTAAATTTAGCTCTTACATGATATCTCATTTGACCTAGTAAACGTATTTAAAGATTTGAGTTGCTGTCGATACGGACAAAATTTATTAGGACACAGTGTCCCAACTGACACTTTTGATTTTAATATTTATTTTACTGTCAATTCGGACACCATCAAATTTGACCCCCATTATTTTGGCACTTTTGGAAACTAAATGTTTTTTTTCACCTGCAATTGAGGTGGTATTTTTTACAAATTGTAAGTCGGTAGCTTCATTAATCACAGTGCCGGATTAAGTAAGCGCTGGGCCGAAGCAAACTCTATCGAGGGATCCTATGTGGCGGAAATGGGCGGGTTTGAATGCGCGGAACCCGTAGCAATTACTACTCTTGCTACTAAAGTACACCGCACTCCGTATCTTTGTAAATTTATCTCCATTCAAAGGTTGTCTGAAAGAGATCGCTTTCAGTGATAAGGTCGCCCATTGTATTGTCTTATTTATTCTTGTATTATTTCTGTTTGTGTGGTAATTCAATTTTAATTCAAGAGTTATCTATCTAAAGTGGTTAATTTGGCACTGATTAAGCTGTGACGGACGGACGGACGATGTATGGATGTTGATACCACAGAACATAAAAAAACAATAGAAACTAGCATGATGACTTTTTACTAAAAAGAGACCACTGTAGCCTAAACTCACTTATGTAAAAACTAGCACACTTAGAAATAAAAGTTATAATTGGTTGAAAGAGAACGTTCAAAGAGGCCTAAAACAATAAAACTAATTCTACGGATATAAAACCTTAGCAACAAAGGGAACATGGTTTAAGATTCAATCAAATAACCAGTAATAAAAATTAAAGTCTACTTCGTCTACTCAGCAAAAGATGGCGCCTTTGGAAATATTTTTATTTTAGTCTCTATGTATTAGAAATAAGATTGATAATGCAATGGCTGTTACTTGATTACCCACAAAACAAAGCAACCCAACAAGAGATGGCGCTGTCGCTATCGACTTTTGTTATAGTCTCTAATAGCAAAGAATAAGATTGTTAATGCAATGGCTGTTACTGGCTTGCCAAAAAAACATTGCTACTCCCTTAGTGATGTACCTATGAGGATACAAGACGAATGTATCGATATCGATTATCACTTACCTACTCAAGGATAAGGAAATAGGTACGTCAGGTTACATTTGTGGTGGTCGAAATAAAAATATTTTCTTTTCTTTCTTTAATAACTGTGTGTGAGCTTATAAAAGTACACCCTGAGGTTGACATAATCGCGGATAGGTACACTACATTCCATTGACAGGATGTGTCTCAGCTTTTGTGAAGCACGTATGAATTAGTACCTAATGTGAGATACATACCTACCCACATCAATTTCATTCGTGTTATAGGTTTAAAGTTGCTTATTGGGTATATTGAGTAATTTAGTGTTATATTTTTGTTCATTATTGTTTTAATTGTTCATTTTATTGGATTTTCCTGTTTGTTTAACTTGTGTTCGTGTTCTATTTGTTTTTATGTGTGTGAGGATAACTTTATGTTTCATAATTTATATTTGTTTTGTAGTAGGTACCTAGTTATAACGTTTTGGTCCTGTAATGTAAAGTTGTAAACTATTTTTATTGAAATAGACAAAATTGAGTAACATAATCACAGGTTTCAGAGCAAATTGTGCTTGTTTTTATGTCTGGCGCCTTAGGGAAACTGAAAACAAAAGTTATTATATTATTTCACTGGGCACCATAGGTCTAAAATACATTTAGAAAATCATCAATAAAACAACAAAAGAAATCAACGCCCTAAAACTTATAAACCTTTTAATAGGGGTAACTAATTAAAGCTATCGATAACACATTCATCAGTTTATTGGCGTCATATCCCTAATTGAGTAGCTTATGTTGAGGTTTAAGAGAAACAACACCTTACAATACCTTACATTCACAGTCTATTTTTGTTTGACGATTTTGCATGTTAAACAAAACTAACAAAAAACAATAAAATAATATAAAATAGTTTTTACCCTCCAAAACGGCAAAATATGGCATTTTTTATATATTTTGGAAGTACTTTTACCACACAGTGTACCCTGACGCAATTCAAACACGACTGAAGGGAGCGAAGCTTGTAGTGCGCGGTACTTCGCGTGCTTGATGTTACGCGGGCACCGCCTACTTACGACTTCTATTGTTTTTTGTGTTCTGTGGTTGATACTTGGAAATAAAAATGTATATTTTTCAGATTGCGTGTGTGATGTTCCTCGTTGTTGCTGTATGCTACGGTACGTACTCTAAACAAATTGCACGCATACCTACTAAAAAAACTCTTTAAACCGTGTATGTGTCAGGGGGGCAATCGCGCTAATTTTGAACGTGTCTAACGTTGGAACTCACGTTGGTTTGACTGATGTCACGCGTGTCAGCGCCATACGAAATGTACATAATCGTAACGTTTTTGTTTTGGTCTTACTTTGGTATTATCGTTCAAAATTAGCGCGATTGTCCCCCAGAGCTCGCTGTTATGAATTAATTGGTTACGTGCCTGTTCAAAAATTAATTAGTTGTAAAATTTGTAGCATGGTTTGTAAGTTTTTGAGTGTCCCGATATTTCGGCCACGATATCGCATAAAGGAATAAATCGAAAACGTTTGTTTTTAAAGTGGCTACCATCGCCTTTAATAACAGAGAATTGCCTCGTAGGTCACGCACCTTAGGAATGTGCCCTTAGAAACGGTACTGTATCGGTAGTGAATATGCACAGAATATTGCTAAAACAATTACAGAGACGTTTTTGTCACCTAATCTCACGTAACGATATGTTTGCACAAGGCGTGCGGGCAGACCGCTGCACCTTTTTAGGGTTCCGTAGCCAAATGGCAAAAAACGGAACCCTTTGGATTCGTCATGCCTATCTGTCTGTCCGTCCGTATGTCAGAGCCACTTTTTTCCGAAACTATAAGAACTTATACTATTGAAACTTAGTAAGTAGATGTATTCTGTGAACCGCATTAAGATTTTCACACAAAAATAGAAAAAAAACAATAAATTTTGAGGGTTCCCATGCATAGAGCTGAAACTCAAAGTTTTTTTTTCATCAAACCCATACGTGTGGGGTATCTATGGATAGGTCTTCAAAATTGATATTGAGATTTCAATATCATTTTTTTCTAAACCCATAGATTGCGTGAGAGACACTTCCAAAGTGGTAAAATGTCAATGCCCCCCCCTGTAAGTTCTAAAATAAAGGAATGATAATATTAAAAAAAACATATGATGTACATTACCATGCAAACTTCCACCGAAAATTGGTTTAAACGAGATGTAGTAAGTAGTTTTTTTTAATACGTCATAAATCGTAAACCGCCGTTTACCTTTCATTCAATCAACTCAAATATAAAAAAAATGTTACAACGAACTACAAGAACTTTTATATTAAGTTACTTGCTGCTACAGGACCCTTCATGGGCGAGTGAGTCCGACTCGCACTTGGCCGCTTTTTGTTTTTAGGTAATATTATTCTAGATTAGTTCGCGCGGAGCGACACGGGGCTAGTTAGGTGTTATATTAGTTTCTTGTATATAAATACTATTTCTTAAAATATAAACTGTGATAAGCGATATTTTCTGCTAAATAAAACCCTTTGAAAACAAACAAACAGTCTTAATTATTTATTTACTTTCTACAGGCTACCCGTACTACGGCGAACACAGCGGTCACGGAAGCCAAGGAGGCCATGGAGGCCATGGAGGCTTCGGTGATTCGAGCTTCGGAGGCAACCAGGGAGGGTTCGGAGGACAGGGTGAACAGGGAGGCTTCGGTGGACAATCCGGTGGCGGACACGGACAGGGTGGACAGACTGGCTTTGGAGGGCAACACGGTGGTGGACATGGACAGGGTGGCTTTGGAGGGCAACATGGTGGTGGACAAGGAGGTTTCGGTGGACAACACGGTGGACATCAAGGTGGTTACGGGGCACACGTATATTAGATCGTTAATATATTATAATTAAATATTAGAAATGTTTTATTTTGTTATATCGATCAGTCACCGCAACCATACACAACTGGATGACGTGTTCCTTGATGGTGTAAGTATGTCCTTTACGCAGGCAATCAATCATTATAATAAAATGAAAACATTTACTTGATACGACATACAGAACAGAAACACAGTAGAAGATGACGGAATACCCTGTTAGAACCTGTACTTCTGACTATGCTTCAGATGTAGATTAATTTGACGACCTCCGTGGCGCAGTGGGCGATTAGCCAGCTGAGACGCAGGAGGTAGCGGGGTTCGATTCCCACCGCGGATCAAATGTTTGCACTCAGTGCCACTTTTTTATATCAGAGGGTAATCTATTAACTTATCTGTGATAACAAGGTCTTGGAAAACATAGTGCTCGTAAGGGATCTGAATGGAGACCACGTCCTGAACTCTTAAGCATACCCAGACCCGGAAGAAATATCTGAAAATAATGATTACGAGTACATTTGTTTCGGGGCGGAAACTATTCCAAAGTAATTTATAATGAAGACAACGGTAGCCTTGCCATAGTCGTTAGTTTCACGGCAGCACCTGCAGTGGTGCCGTGGCCATTACGTAGCAGCACTGATGCTACAATGTAGCGGTATCCTTGCCGTTCCGTAGCCGCACCGTAGCCATGCCGTAGTCGTTCTTTTCATTGCAGTACCGTAGTCGTTCCGTAACCGTGCCGTAGCAGCACCGAAGCTATGATGTAGCACTAGCGTAGCCGTTCTGTAGCAGCACCGTAGCAGTGCTGTAGCTATCCCGGATCCATGCCGTTGTCAATCCGTAGCCGTTACACAATCATAACGTAGCCATGCTGTGTCTTCACTTAGCCTTACTCGTTCCGTAGACTGTTCTGACTCTTCGTAACGCTTTTCTTTGATCAAGCCTGGATTTGATCCCATTTAGGGTACGTGTATGGGAATAAACTAGTGGTTCGCCCCGAACTGAGACCTCGCGCGACTCCCATTCAAACAAAAAAATATTATTCGTAATCTTTGACTATCAAAATAGTGCCACGAAATGCATTTCCACTTTTCTTGACCTACGGTTTCATTCAAATTACAGGTAACAGGAGTTCATGTATATTGGTTATCTTTTTTGTGGTAGAAATTGCAGTTATTCTGGATTTCAGACTACCTATATTTGCGTCACTAAAGCTACATGCATACAAAATTTCAGCACTATGGGGTCACTGGTGTACCCTGTGAGTTTTGTCAAAGTTCAGTTTTTATTATGGCTAATAACTCAAAAAATACAAAGAATTTACGAAAAATAAAAACGGAGTCTAAATTTACACACGGCTACACATCAAGCTATACTTTTCCAGTATAAGCTGACCTCTCATTCTACGAAAAGCCTACACAATGCGAGGTCAACTTATACTGGAAATCTATAGCTTGATAGCTTGAGCTGTGTGTACTAATGAACACCTTTCATTTAACGTCACACTTGAGCTGATAGTCTCATTTTCATTTTTTTTACCCCTCTTGAACCCTAATATCTCAACAACCCCCCCATTTTTAGCTTATTTAGTCACACCAATTGTGCCTACTTACCTATGTATTAATTTTCACGATGATCGGATCACCGTTACGAAAGTTATCCTCGGACAAACATACATACATACATTCAACGCCGATTTGCCCAAGTTGATTTAGAGATCTTGCTTCGCTCGACCAATCATTTAAATTTCTAGGTTTGTCAAACTTATAAAATCGTTTCTAATTACTTATTGGAACGGTGGCGTGGTGACGTTAAGCCTAGGCAGTGCTGACAGCCAACTTGGCGTTTTTAGCGTCAGATCTAGCGGATTTTGGTCTACAGCTCGTTTTAGAGCACCCAGCGCTAAATCTAGCACTTTTAGAAATCATATAATGTGTGGCGATCTACATCACAGATTTATATTTAATGCACCAGAGTTTGCTAATCTAAGTTATATGTTTATTTCCTAATTACATAAATAACTAGCCTAGTACGAGGGCTGCTATTTATGTATCCGGAATAAAATAAAATAACTATCATTGACTGTTAAATATGGTTTTATTGCTTTTCAAAATATTCGCCATGATGATCAATGCACTTTTGCATTCGGTGAAACCAGTTTTCATAGCACTTTTTCCAATCGGAAGACGGTATCTCCAAAACATGATTTTTGAATGCCTCAACGGCTTCTTCTCGGGTTGAAAATCTTTGACCACGTAATTTATTCTTCACGGTTGGGAATAAAAAGAAGTCGTTGGGTGCCAAATCAGGGCTATATGGCGGATGACCCGTTAATTCCACCGTTTCACCCTCCAAATATCGGGTCGTTTCACCCGAAGTGTGACAGCTTGCATTGTCGTGATGGAGAATGATTCTGCGTTGTGGATTATTCTTCCTGATTTCTGCAAATACTTCTGGCAAACAAATGGTCGTGTACCACTCTGAATTCCATCTATACCAAAAAAACAGGCGACCATTTGCTTCAAAGTGCTTTTCGCACGAGCAACTTTTGTTGGGTTCGGCTCATGTTGGAAGACCCAAACTGTTGACTGTTGCTTAGTTTCGGGGTCATATGCATAAATCCAGGATTCATCACCTGTGTAGATATTATATACAGCTTTTGATGCACCACGATTGTATTTCTTTATCATTTTTTTGCACCAATCGACACGAGCCCGTTTTTGATCTATTGTCAAGTTGTGCGGTATCCAACGCGAACAAACTTTTTTTGCAGCCAAGTGTTCGTGTAATATCTTATGTATACTCGTCATACTAATGCCCAAGATCGCCTCTATCTCTCGATATGTCACATGACGATCTTGCATTATTAGTTTACGCACTGCGTCGATGTTTCGTGGCACAACAACTGATTTAGGCCGACCATCTTTAATTTCGTCCGTGAGCATACGACGTCCACGATTAAACTCACTAAACCAGTGATACACAGTAGTCTTCGATGGTGCTTTATCCCCAAAAGTCGAACTGAGTTGATCGATACACTGCTGTTGAGTTAGACAACGTCGAAAATCATAAAAAATCATCGCACGAAAATTTTCTCGAGATAAATCCATTGTGATAATGACACGCAATTTTTGAAATCGCGCCACACATTGAAAACAATTGACAGACGGACGAAATAACCTGCATTCTACAACCAAAGAGTTCCATTTTCAAACGTGATATTTTCTTTTTAAATATTATTTATGCAGTGGCCAGTTCCGGATTCTTAAATAGCAGCCTATGTACATCCATAATACAGTGTACAAGCTGTATGGGTGGCTAGTTGACAAAATGTTTCTATACGGTTCATTAGGTTTCTTTCAGTGAGCTCATGGGGTACCCAAATATCGAGCTTTTTGTGTACCCAGTTTTTTTCAAATGCGCTAAAACCGTTTTGTGGTTAATTCCCAGTTCTTCAGCTACGTCGTAACTACTGATATGCCGATCTTGCTCCACTTTTTCAAAAATGGCATCAATTTTAAAAATGTATCGAACTTCTTCATTAGATTCACTCGTCTTTACAGTACGAAAAACAAATAAAAATCACACATTTTTCTAATATGAATTTGGAGTTATCTTGTTTAAAATTTAAACTTTGAATGATACCAAAACCAGCCAGATACAAATAGTATAGCCAAAGAGATTTTAATTGCCTATTCATTTTTTTGGTAAATGTCGGTTATGAAGCGAAAGTTTACAAATTAAGTGTCGGTAAAATGGCAGGATCCCCATTTTTACTTACTTATTATTCTGAGTTATGCGTAAAACGGAAAAAATCACTACTACTAAATCACTACTACTAAATTGATATTCAAAATAAGGTTACTAAATTTTGATTGTGTGTGACATTTAGCTCGGCTTGCTGAAAGATTCCTGGACGTATTTAGTGATTAGACATGCCTAAATATGACGTGTTTGTATGATTTAAAAACTCTTTAAATCACATTTAGCCACTATATACGTTTAGGCATTGTTGCGCAAGTCGCCCTTAATATGTTTTTGTCATAATATTGTATTCTGTTGTTAGTTAATACTGACAACAGAATACAATATTTTAACTAATACCGTGTATAATCTAGGGCGCGTTAAAATTAATTAGGGCGCGTTCAAGTATTACGTAACGCAATATTTGAAGATTTTTTACCCAAACCCCCATGTTTGCCCGGAACGTTTTTCTGTGCCCCCCTCCTCCTTCCTAAAAGCTACGTAACCATCCAAGAGATCTTTTTAGGTCACCATTAAAATAAAAATGACGTACAATACAGTCGAAAGATTCCCCGTGAAACATAAACGTAAAGGGTTGTCAACTTGGGAGATTATAACCCCCTAGTTTTTTATTTCAATA
This sequence comes from Philereme vetulata, assembly GCA_918857605.2. Classification (NCBI taxonomy): domain Eukaryota; kingdom Metazoa; phylum Arthropoda; class Insecta; order Lepidoptera; family Geometridae; genus Philereme; species Philereme vetulata. Next base: position 716,707 of record OU975460.1, on the reverse strand, counting down.
AAAAAAAACAACATTTCGAACCCTCATTCCGCCCCTGTAACGCATCGTTACGTTTCAAAAGACCCCCCCCCCCCCCCCACACACCCCCCAATTGCGTTTCAATAGTTAGTCGTTAAAGCTAACAAGCTAAGCTAGACACAACGGATATAAAGAAATGAAAAAATAACAAATAAATGTAATCATAATGGGCGGTCCTATTGCTTAACAAAGCAATCTCTTCCAGACAACGTTTGGATTGAGAGTATCATTGCTTTATTGAAGATTGACCGAGGTGTTTAAATAATTTATTTACATAATAATAGAAAATGACAAATTACTAAACCTTAAATACATATGAGGTACTTAAATAATTGTAAATAAATAAATATCATATATATAATATATATTTTTTTGTTGAAAAAATACTGTTTGAAAACAAGCTTTTACAAAATTCATATCAGAACCGCAATCAGATTCAAATGAGCCCAAACACTAGTAGCCTACTATAATCCATTCAGAAGATCCGTTGCCTAACATCCGTCTCCATCATGAGACCACCTCATAGTATCATATTATTGCATAGTCACCGAAGTTACATATGTATTCCAAATTTCAGCTCAATCGGTTGAGGGGAACATGTTTGAAATTCAGTTGCAAGATTCCACCCGGAAAACATACATACATTGCAAGTTAATAAAAAGCTTGTATAAATAAATAAATATGTACTTACATGCATAAATATTAGATTATGGACAAAAATGGCACTCCGGGAGTGCCAACAGAAGTAAAAACTTGAACAATCACGAGATACGTATTACCCGTGCGCGATAAGTTGGGACCTGAGCGCGGTGACGTCATATTGGCGTGCTTGTACAGCCCGCAAAAAAGCGAACATAACAAGCAGCCGCCCGCGGCTTCGTCTTTGTTTTTTTTAACCTAATTTATTATGTTACTCAGGGAGGACGCTGCTTTTTATCTAATCTTTTTTACACTATTTGAATAAAATAAAAATACAATGTTTAAGTTTATACATTTATTTTATCTATTATTTACATTATCTCATCTTCGTCACTACTTAGTGGATTTATGCCTTCTAGAGGTTGTTCTTCGTCCTCAGTCTCACTATAATCACTTGACGAAGAGGTATCCGATAAATTTACAATTAATTGCGATTCATTCGTCTCTTGTAAGAGGTCATCGTCCCAATACTTTTTTCGAAGCCTGTCCACATGGTTGACTTCAAAAAACTCTAACACTTTTAGCAAGAGGTTTCTTTCTCCGCTATGCAAAGGTTTACCCTTCATAATGATAACAAAAACACTTAACAAGAACTATAACAACAAAAACTACAACAACAAAACAATGACACAAACTACAACAACAAAACAATAACACAAACGAAAAATAAAAGAATTCCAGAGCGCGTCGTTACGTGACGTAGGCCAGTACGAGACTAAAAACCCTAGTAAAAAATAGTGATGCGAACGGTACAATACGGGCGCTATCGGGGAAGTGCAGGGGAAGCTGTCGGGGAGTCGCATTCCTAGCAGGTCCCAAGTTATCGCGCACGAGTAATATATACAGAGGTGTCAGTAACGGTAACGGTAACAGTTTCGCGAGTTTAATGTTTTTTTCCCATCTCACTTTCACTTCAAAAATTTTGTCTCTAGTTTACGTTGTACGTTAAACGTTTTAAATAAATTTTGCAGTTGATTCTGGTCATTTTGTAACTGCTAGCTAACGAACCCAACTACATACATAGATCGGTGGCGTAACTATTGGTTGGCAGGGCTAGCAAAATGCCACGGGCCCCCGGCCCGAAAGACCGGTGAGCTCAAAAGTAACCTTTCTAACAATTTTTTAAACAAATTGGCTATTCTGTCTATTGAAAATGGCCCGTTCTTGAAACTTTGATCATGTTATTGATCGTTATTGATTAATTAAATTGTTATTATAATATAAGTACGTACCTAATACCTATGCGTTTGAAAATTATATTTATTAGATTTATTTTAGTAATTGTGTTGGATTAGGTTAGGTTAGAACTACTTCATTGATTTATTAAAACTAAATTACACCGTGACGGTTTTTACTGGGGCCCACAGACATGAGAAATAAGGAGACAGGCTGATAATACGAATTATCAAGAAACCAGTCTCCCTGAATTTCCCCATCTCGTTCCTACACCTACAAATAAAGCTTGCGTACGAGAATAACACGCAGCAATGTATGTATTTCAAACAATGAATATGAAATGCTTTTCGCATTTCAAACTTGACTGACGACGATGAAAATAATTTTTGCCTTGTGATTGTTTTATAGATAAAAACATATAAAAACAAGTCAATTTGAGTACTTACATGTGGAACGATATCCCATCTTTGCTATAATTCACTTTGTTACTCCTGTCTTTGCATGTAATCACAGCACAACTTGGCATTTTGAGTGAATTTGTCTGAAACAGATGAAGCGCGACTAGTGCCCGATTTCGACGGACAAGATAGTTTGGTCTTGTTGTTGAGACGCGGGCCACGCCCCTTCGCCCTATTCCCTTACTTCCCTCATCCGTGCTGGGGCCCCATTCAATGAATTAGCCACGGTCCTCTGGTGATATAGTTACGCCACTGATGTAGGTACATACATGTTTTCGAGCATATAACACAAGAAGTAGAATATCAAACTATGTACTTCTAATAAGACGTGATAAATAATGTATAACAACTTAATGCACTCATTAATTGTAAGCAGCCGGGTCAGACGAACACAAGATAACGGCTTCTATAAAAACATTTGTAACCCGATATTGTGACAGAACGCATACTTACACTTTCAAAATGGTTGTCCAAGTAAGTAAATACTTTTTATCCTTACTAATATTATAAATATATTTTTTTAATTAGTTTTTGAGGACCATCATCCAGCTACCTTTAATACCCACACCAACGATCGCTTTTAGCGATAAGGCCGCCCATTGTACCTTTGGTTTAATTGTGTATTCTCTTTTGTTTGTTTTATTTTTTAATGGTGTGCAATACAGAAATTATCTAATCTAATTAACTACCTAATCTAGCTATGTAGATAATCTACTTTGAATTGGAAAGTAACTCCGTCTCTCTCTCTCCTTCTGTCTATTTGCTTGTTACGTTTTCATGACTGGACCGATTTCGATGTAATTTGGTATACATATAGAATAGGAACGGGATTGACGACCTCTGTGGCGTGGCATGCGAATAGCAGCTAAGACGCAGGAGGTAGCGGGTTCGAATCCAGTTGCGGGACAAATATTTGCATGGTCTACATACATTTGTTCCGGGTTTGGGTATTATTCTACTTACTTATTATATGTATTTACTTAACAATTGAAGTGGGATTGGGCGGGCCACGTCTGCCACATGTCGGATGTGTTATGGGCTTTAGCCACCACAGAGTGGACGCCTCTAAACGGGAAACGACCTCGTGGAAGACCGGACGAAGATGGAGGGACGAAATGGAGAGAGGGAAGGGAGGCCTTTGCCCTGCAGTGGGACACTACAGGCTCTTAATAACAATAATGTATTAACAAAAAAATGGATATAAGTATTCTATCAGTTATCTGATTCCCATAGTACAAGCTCTACTTAGTTTGGGGCTAGATAGCGCTGTGTGAAATATCCAGCATTATTTATTTGTAGGCTACTTTTTACACGACAGAAGGAGAGTAATGTTTTTATTGACCACTATATATATTATAATTAAACTGTACATTGAATATATTTGCCAAAAAACTGATTGCGGGTGAAGTAGGGAATGTATCAGAATACAATAAGACCATAGATTAAGTTTAATATGGATATAAGGTACCTACAATACCAACTATCGTTTAATATTATGCTGATGGATGAGGTTGACTGGTAGAAAATGCAATTTAGCAGGAAGTCCTCCTATGTACTATCGACTATCAACAAAATCCACCCTTAAGGTGGCCACGCTTCACCTTTGCCACTGTACATTTTCTGCTGGTAAATGAAGAATCTTTACATATTATAAAAATGAAGTCGCTTCCGCTGTTTGTTACCTTAGATCTTTTAAACTACTCAACAGATTTCAATGCAGTTTTCAGCAATAGATATAATGATTCAAGAGGAAGGTTTATATGTATAATACATACATAGTAACTGCGAAAGTAACAGTTTATTTGTTTGTTACCTTTTCATAACTAAACGGCTTAACGGATCGTAATGAAATTTGGCAAGGAGATAGATTATATTCTGGGGAAGGACATAGGCTACTTTTACCCAAGTGCGCAAAAGAAGGGTAATGCTTTTATTGAAATACCATGCATGCAAAGCCGCGGGCGGGTCAGCTAGTTATATATCATTTTCTTTTTCAGGTCTTCTGCGTAGTTCTGCTAATGACTGTGGCATGTTACGGTAAGCTAAAATCTATCCAGTACTCAAGTGTGAGACCTAATCACGTACAATAAGGCTTATTCTAAAACTGTGCTCATTGATCGAGAGAAGCGAGATCTCCTAATCTACTTGGACGAATCGGCGTTGTATGTATGTTTGTTTGTTTGTCCGATAATAACTTTCGAAGCGTTGATCCCGTCATAGTGTTTGGTATAGGTAGTAATGAAACAATCCGCGTGACTAAATGAGATATAGATGTTGCGGGATTTTGAGATATTAAGGTTCAAGAGGGGTAAAAAAATTAGACTACTAAGTCAAACGGAACGTCTAATGAAAGGTATTTATCAGTACATTTTAACCCCGTTTTTGCCTTGGAAGTTTTTATATTATTAACCAGAGTAAAATCTGAAGTTCAGAAACTGAAATTCACAGGGTACACCAGTGACCCACAGTGCTGAAATTTGGTAATGATATTATATGGAAATAATATAGGGAAAAGTCTGATATCCAGAAGAACTTAAATTTCTAAAAAGTGTCACCAATGAACATGTACTCTCGTTACTTGTAATTTAAATGAAACTGTATTTTAAGGACAGGTACTTCTGAGGTATTGTGCATGCGGGACGCGTATCCGAAGATGCACCGCGTCGTGCCGTCTCGCTCTTACAGCTCATACTATAACAGCTTGTCCATTTCATAACTCACATTACAGTAATATGTATCAATTAACTACAAAAAAAAATGTCTCATCTCATCTCATCTCAAAAAATCTATCAATACTTACCTATCAATAATCATCAACATTAAATCAGCCATAGAATGTCCACTGCTATACATAGGCCATCAAAGAGATTTGCACTCTGCAATTCAGTGTCGGTTTTCTAAGAGAATATAGTTCTTACTTCCGTGCCACACTTGGTGACTATGTGGGTATTATTATTTAGAGGCGCATTTCGTTGCGCAAGTCGGCTTTAGAGTTCTGAAAGTCTAATACCAATATTAGAACTGGTTGGTTATCCTTTTTTAGGGTAGAAATTGTAATTATTCTGGATTACAGACTTATCCCTATATTTGTATCACTAAAGCTACACGCATACCAAACAGCACTGTGGGGTGACTGGTGTAGGTACCACATAACATAAAAAAACAATAGTCTAGTATCATCATGCTAGTCGCATGATGACTTTTCACTATGAAAACCAGTGTAGCTAAACTCACACATATATAAACTAGCACACTTAGAAATAAAAGTTATAATTGGTTGAAAGAGAGCGTTCAAAAAAACATAAAACTAATTTTACGGATATAAAACCATAGCCTCTAAGGGGACATGGTTGAAAACTCAATAAAATAAACAGTAATCAAAAATTAAAGTCTACTTCGTCTACTCAGATGGCGCCATAGAAAATATTTTTATTTTAGTCTCTATTTGTTAGAAATAAGACTGATAATGCAATGGCTGTTACTTGATTACCCACAAAACAATGCCACCGAACAAGAGATGGCGCTGTCGCTACCGATTTTTGTTATAGTTTCTAACAGAAAAAGAATAATATTGATAATGCAATGGCTGTTACTCGCTTGTCCAAAATACATTGCTACTCCCTTAGTGATGTACCTATGAGGATACAAGACGAATGTATCGATATCGATTATCACCTACCTACTACGGATAACGAAATAGGTACGTCAGGTTATATTTGTGGTGGTCGCAATAAAAAGCTTTTCATTTCTTTCTTTCTTAACAGGTTTCCAACTCGTAAATACTTAAAAAAAATTATATTACTGGAATATTAATACTGAACTATTATACGAGGGGCACACTAAAAGTTTCAGGAATCAATAATAAAAACAACTATTAATAAAAATGAATTTATTGTTTCTCAAAATATTCTCCCTTTGCGTCAATGCACTTTTTCATACGATTGAACCAATTTTGAAAACATTTGCGCCACTCCTCCGGTGCTGAAGTACTCTTCGTACTCGTTTTTCATACTCTTCGACAGCCTCTTCTGGTGATGAAAACCGTTGACCGGGTAATTGGTTCTTGATTTTTGGGAAGAGAAAAAAGTAACACGGTGCCAGGTCAGGACTCTGTATGCTGGATGACTCATAAGTTGTACGTTTTTTTTTAATTTTTTTACGTCTGGTGCCTTGGGGAAACTGAAAACAGAAGTTATTATATTATTTTACACCATAGGTCTAAAATACAATCAGAAAATCATCAATAAAACAACAAAAGAAATCAACGCCCTAAAACTTATAAACCTTTTAATAGGTGGTAACTAATGAACGCTATCGATAACACATTCATCAGTATATTGGGGTCACATTGCTAATTGAGTAGCTTAAGTTGAGGTTTAAGAGAAACGCGACCTTATACGGTATGATTCACAGTCTATTTTGTTTGACGATTTTGCATTTTAAACAAAACTAACAAAAATCAATAAAATAATACATACCGGTGATAGGATATGCCCCCTTTTGTTAAATTTTTGGTTCGGCTATAATACTTACACTCCAAAACGGCACAATAAGGCATTTTTATATTTTTTTGAAGTACGTTTACCCCACAGTAATTGAAACACGACTGAAGTGAGTGAAGCTTTTAGTGCGCGGAACTCCGCGTACTTGGTGTTACGCGGGCTCCGCCTAGTTACGACTTCTATTGTTTTTTGTGTTTTGTGGTAGGTACCCTGTGATTTTGTCAAAGTTCAGTTTATATTATGGCTAATAAGTAATAACTTAAAAACTACAAGGCTTAGATTAAAAATAAAAACGGGGTCGAAATGAACCTGAGACCAAAGACAAAGACATGAGACGTACGACTTGACCAAAAAGTCTTATTTTGTTTTTGTTTTACCCCTCTTGAACCCCAATATCTAAACAATCCCCCCATCATTTTATTTAGTCACACCAAAATTGTGCCATCACATATCTTTATACCAAATTTCACGACGATCAGACAAACGACTCGAAAGTTATCCTCGGACAAACAAATATACATAGGTACATACAACGCCGATTTGCCCGAGTTGATTTGGAGATTCTTTGGATCAAAAAACATAAATTAACAAAAAGTTACTACTTACCCTCTCACACGTATTTTTTTTATTTCAGGTCTTCCGTATCAATATGATCACAATAGAGGTTACGGGAGTAACAGCCTAGGTGGTGTTGGTCAAGGCGGCCAGGGAGGATTTGGCCCCGGCAACCAAGGAGGATATGGCCTCGGTAACCAAGGAGGATATGGCTCCGGCAACCAAGGAGGATATGGCCCCGGCAACCAAGGAGGATTTGGTCCTACCAACCAAGGTGGATTTGGTCCCGGTAACCAAGAAGGATTTGGTCATGGATTTGGCCCTGGCAACCAAGGCGGATTTGCCGGTAACCAAGGCGGATTTGGCGCTGGACCAAATGGTGCCACTCACCGTGGTGGTTACCAAGAATACGGATACTAGTTTTCTCAAAGACACATAGATACCTAGAATATACATAAAACAGTTAAAATCCCTAACAATGTAAATAAACAGAATTTGTATTTGTATTTATTTATTTCCACTTATGTATATCTATCATTTCATGTCTAAACCTAATACAATGATGTAGTCAACTTAATTTCTATCTTAATTATGTAACCTATGCTGCTCAATTTCAATTAATTATTAGACTACACTATTTACAAACATACATTGAAACATGGAACCATTTTAAACATGGAACACATCTATGCTCTCCGCAACTACGTTGAGCATGTGCAGGGTGCGCGTCAGAGGCGTTGGTTCTGCCTCGGGGCACCTCGAACAGACGTGGTCGCCTGCGCCAATGTACGTATTCTTTGGGCACGCACATACTAACTCTGCCTAATATGGCCTTCATCACGTAGAATATTTTAATCACGTAGTATAAGTGTTCATTTTTAGGGTTCCGTATCCAAAGGGTAAAACGGCACCCCATTACTAAGGCTCCGCTGTCTGTCCGTCTGTCATCAGGCTGTATCTCATGAACCGTGATAGTTAGACAATTGAAATTTTCACAGATTATGTATTTTTATGGCCGCTATATTAACAAATATTAAAAACAGAACAAAATAAATATTTAAGGGGGTCTCCCATACAACAACCGTGATTTTTTTGCTTGTTTTTGCTAGATATTGACAACGGCAACAGGTAGACGCTTGAAATATTTACAGAATATTTAGTTATTTATTCACTTTATAATATAAATAATTAAATTAAAATAAAATAAAACAAGTATTTAAGGGGGGCTCCCATAAAACAAACGTGATTTTTTGGAGTTTTTATAGATGCACGAAACTATTCATGCGCGAGTCCGACTCTAGAGATCTTATTGCGCGCCTCTCTATCGCGTGAACTAGAAGTATACTTAGGGACGTTTGAAAGTGATTCTTATGATTGCAATGAATAAAGATTATTTCGCTTTGATGTAACGAAGTAGTGGGCCGAGCAATTTACAAATAATACAATTAAATACTTTAAAACTGGAAGCTAATGTACTTAGGTGTCTTATTAACCTATCACTTCAACAAGTAATAATAGGTTATCACCTTATCATCCCTTTTTTTGTATGGATGGTTAAGCAAACACTCTTGTTAATAATATGAGAGACGAGACTTAGCGTCTTAGACTCTAACAGCTCCATATTTGTAACAAGTATTTATTTTTTGTTTTTTATGTGGATAATGTTGTGGGTTACATTATCAATAACTTTTACATTCCCAGAATGTACCTACATGAATTGTATTTAAACAGTATACTGTAGTTGTTTGTTGTTCCTCAATAAATGAAATAAAAATAAACACTCTGTTCTTACCATTTGTACCTACTTTTCCTTATTCCAAGAACTACTTTTTCTAATGAAACGTTGTTATATTCACATCCTATTGATTATTCTATTAGGAACCTAAGTAAGTGCAATCATTTCATTGTTACAATACCAATTAAAATTGTCTTCTTCTGAATGTGAGATGATAATTGGATTAATTCCTTCAATTATTGTATAGGTATAAAAATATCATTTTGTTGGACAATGCATCAGTTTGAAAGGCGATCCTGAGGTATTCAAGATGTCGCGGTTAGTGGTAAGTTTCGCTTTGATTATACTTTACTGTCAAAAGTATGTTTTTTTTATTGAATAAAATCGTATAGAACCCCTGGGTTCCCAAACTTTTTCTTTTCGCGGCGCACTTTCAGATTTAGTATTTTGTCTCGGCGTCCTAGCTAGTTGAAATAGGGTACAATGATAATCACAAAAATTAAAACTTCCACAATAAAAAGCGGAGTTTTAACATTATAGAAAACATTTAATATTTAATAAAAATAGGAAATCAAATACAAGTGGCAGATTAGTCAATGTGATGTGTGAGCTTGGTGATCTCCACATATTTTATCAAAGCGCGGTTTAAGGCTTGACACCGCTTCTCTCATTTCTTGCTCCACATTGATCTTTGATTGTTCATTTTGTAACCGCGAATGCCTAAGTTTAGTTTCGTGCTTAGGAGTTTGTTATAAAAGCTATTTTCGGACTACTTAAACATAATAGTCGCGCCAAATGTAAGATGATTGATTACATATAGCCATACAGCCTACTTCAAAATTGTAATTTTAGTGATAAAATGCAAATATTTTATAACAAATTATTGTGAATTATAAATAATTTGATAATAATAAATGTTTGTTCGTCTTAATTAGGGATACATTTATTTATTCCCTAATGTAAATGGATTTTCAGCGATACAAAACCTCTTTGTTTTTACAAAAAAAAAAACTGTATTTACCCGGTTAAATTGAACATGCTCTGTTTACTCGCATATCATTTGCAGTTAGGTACTAACTTAACTTTGTAGGGATAATTCTATTATGCACTAGTGTGTAATATTATTATGCACGTGTGTGTTATAGCTCGGTGAACTATTTAATAAGGCTCACTTTACGAGCAAGTGTGTTGAATAAGTTTAGGCATCGTTGCTCAAGTCACCCATCATAATGAGTAAATTTTCCAATGCGTCATTGAGTGCGTAGATTGTGTTTGTGCTCAATAAATAATAACTCCGCAATTATTTGAACTCAGAGTTATAGATCGAGCGAAGCCAGATCTCCAAATCAACATGGGCGAATCGTCGTTGTATGTATGTACCTATGTAAGATGTAAGGGGTGATTTTTTAAGCGTTTAGTTATTTCTTTGAAAAAAAAATACTGAAAATTGTATTAAATATAAAATTTATTACGGGCAGTTAAAAATAAACTCATGCCATTTATTTTTTAAAGATTATTTAATGCAAATGTCGGCCATGACTATGTTTTAAATTATCCATACGCGAAGTCCAATTTTGAGTTACTTTTCAAGCATATCGACTGGAATATCAGACCATTGATTTTGATTGTAAAATTGATACTTTCAACGCTATTCAGCGTAGAAGGATAGCGTCTTTCATGTCGAGAGTTGACACTTGTAATAACGCTATCATTAGAAGTCTGGCAGAAAGGCTTATATGTACATTCTAAGATGTATAGACGTTGGGTGGGCATTGCCACCTAAACTACTTAAGGTGATTTATTGTGAATGATGTGTATTGTATTGTATTGTATTGTATTGTATTGTATTGTATTGTGTGTAGTAAATGTGTATGGACCTCATGAGTCTGAAATAAAGATTATTATTATTATAAATTCAATGATTTGTGAACGTTGTTCGTTTAAAAGTCTTTCATTAATGAAATGGCAGAAAAAAATAAATAAATGTAAATTTGACACATGGCACAAATCACGCGCGATCTGTCAAAAAATCGCGTTATAAGCCATACAGCAAAAAAATCACTTGTTATATCTATGTATGTTTGTTTGTCCGAGGATAACTTGAAGCATTGATCCGATCATCGTGAAATCTATACTAATATTATAAAGAGGAAAGATTTGTTTGTATTGAATAGACTCCGAAACTACTGGACCGATTTAAAATATTCTTTCACTGTTGGGAAGCTACACTATTCCCGGGTGACATAGGCTACTTTTTACCCAACTGCGCAGAAGGAGGGTAATGTTTTTATTGAAAAACTACGCGTGCGAAGTTGCGTATTGATCAGCTAGCTTTATAAGATAAGATAAGATAACTCTTTATTGTACACCAAAGTAAAATACAGAACCTAATTCTTACAAATAGATTTAGTACAATGGGCGGTCTTATTGCTAAAAGCGATCTCTTCGAGACAACCTTTGTATGGACAGGATCAAAATGTAACACATGACGGCGGTGCATCTATATAAATTTAAAAACATATCTACATACTATAAACCTAAATTACCAGTAATAACACAATATTACCTAATTTAAATAAGCAACTCTAAAAGTGGTTATGATGAATTAACAAGCAGCTACAACTTCAACACAAGGACAGATAATGGATGTGCACTTTTGTTAACTTTTTTATATATAAGTATAAAGGATAGCACAATCCTGGTGTGACTACATGAGCTAACAATGGGGTCTCAGACATGGGAAAATCTTAAAATTTCAATTTATAATCGTAATTATTTAGATAAATTATAAGATGGTATCTCACCAAGGTTGCAGGTGCAAATCCCGTCTGCTCGTAATTATTTGAACTTTTTTTTATAAATGACAAGCTTCAGCCCTCTCTTTTGCACGCGTGGGTCGTCAATAAAATGTTGAGATAATAACCAAACAAGCAATATTATCCTAGAATATATATATCATAGGAGTAAGGGGCCGTTCAAGTATTACGTAAGCAGATTTATTACAATTATTTCCCCCTCCCCTCACCCCTGTCAGCAAAAGTAAGCAAATCTCTTCCCCCCCCCCCTCCCTCCCTCACATGCTTACGTAAACATTGGTATTACCCGTGCGCGATAAGTTGGGACCTGAGCGCGGTGACGTCATATTGGCGTGTTTGTACCGCCCGCAAAAAAGCGAACATAACAAGCAGCCGCCCGCGGCTTCGTCTTTGTTTTTTTTAACCTAATTTATTATGTTACTCAGGGAGGACGCTGCTTTTTATCTAACCTTTTTTACACTATTTGAATAAAATAAAAATACAATGTTTAAGTTTATACATTTATTTTATCTATTATTTACATTATCTCATCTTCGTCACTACTTAGTGGATTTATGCCTTCTAGAGGTTGTTCTTCGTCCTCAGTCTCACTATATAATCACTTGACGAAGAGGTATCCGATAAATTTACAATTAATTGCGATTAATTCGTCTCTTGTAAGAGGTCATCATGTCACAACAAAAACTACAACAACAAAACAATGACACAAACTATAACAACAAAAACTACAACAACAAAACAATAACACAAACGAAAACTAAAAGAATTCCAGAGCGCGTCAAATATTATAATCTCCCCCCCCCCCCCCCCCCCCCCCCCCCCCCCCCCCCATGTTATCAAAAATAAGTAAAGCATAGACCCCCGCCTCCCTATAGTGCTTACGTAATATACTTAATACTTGAACAGTCCATATTGCACTTATAAAACCGGAATACTGGTTCTGGTATTTGCTATTGATTTTTTTATAGTTTATTATAAGTAAGTATACAATAGCATGAAGATAGTCTGTTAGTACGTTTACTCCTTTAGTTAGACTAATAAGATAACATTTTATGACCTCTATCGTTCGTCGAATCTTCATCAGGGTGAGTGCGATTCGCTCCGCACTGCGTCTCGCCTTGCACGTTGTCAAAAATATTTTCGATCGTAACACCGATAAAACGGTACGTAATAAATCACAGATTATTGTAGACATTTGGATTACTGGCAGTGATTTTTAAATTTGTCTGCAGTTTACATTCACCCTGCACTTCTAGGACTAAACCCCACCAATGTCATTGCGGTGGCAACGTAGATCGTTTGGGTCACCATGGTCTGTCTTGCCGCCGCAGTGCTGGTCGACTCTCACGCCACGCCACCCTGAACGACGTCATCCGTCGGGCGTTTGTCACCGTCAACGTGCCGGCTCTACTCGAGCCGAACGGTATTTCACGAGACGATGGCAAGAGACCAGATGGTTTGACGTTAATTCCGTGGAGTCGTGGGAGATCTCTGATGTGGGATGCAACTTGTATTGACACACTGGCGCCCTCTCACCTTCATAGTACTTCCCGGTTGGCTGGTGCGGCAGCAGAGGCTGCGGAGAACCTCAAACGGAGGAAATATGATTTCCTGGGAGATCAATACATATTTCTTCCGTTTGGGGTCGAAACTATGGGTCCTTGGGGCTCGAGTGCCCAAAGATTAATTAAAGAGCTGTCCAGACGCCTCATAGACACCACAGGTGACCAAAGAGCTGGAACTTACCTCTGCCAACGAATCAGCCTAGCCATTCAAAGAGGTAATGTTGCCAGTTTTTTGGGCACCTTACCTGCAGATGTAGACTTAAATGCAGTTTTTTATTGATAGGTTTATTTTAAATTTAGTTTTAGTTATTTGATTTAATTGTAGTTATTATCTGTTTGATACAAATAAATTAAATAAAAAATAAATATCAATATACCTTCACCCTAAATATAGGTAGTGAGTAGGTTAGGTACTAAGTACTATAACCAGTACTATACTACGTAGTATATAAAGTACACAAATATTTGTAAAAAATCCTGCACCCTCACCCTCACACAGAAAAAGATGGCGTTTTGTTTCTTTTAACATCTTATAAGAATTTTATGTTTAGGTCCTCTTATGTATGCTGATGCTGGTCTCAGCGACGGTCAGCGTGGAGCTCCCTGGTGCCCCCAACCCGCCAGAGATCCCGAAAGCTGAACTACCGAAACTACCTGATCAACCCAAGGCACCCGACGCGAAAACTCTTCAAGATATAGGAGAAAAGAGCTGATCGTTTCAACGCTCGCAAACCCTATCTAACAACGGACAAACCATAGGCAATTAGATTGATTTTCTAGTGAACAATATTAATATGAAGCATAATAAATTCAGTTGCAACTGTTTTTGAAACTTCTATTTTATTTATTACATGAGACACGGCACATGCCGATGACTTAGCCACTGCCTAGATAAGTAGAGATCATCATCATCATCACCAGCCGGCAGACGTCCACTGCTGAACATAGGCCTCCCCCTTAGATCGCCACAACGAGCGGTTGGTAGCCGTTTGCGCCCAACGGCTCCCCGCGATTCTTACTAGATCGTCGGTCCACCTTGTGGGGGACCGGCCTAATCTAAAACAGATAGAGTAGAGATAGTCTAATCTAAAACAGAATGCCGAAACTATTTCATTACGTCAAAGTGATTTTTTTTAAACAGGTGTTATTCTTTTTGATGTTCCGTACCTCAAAAGGTAAATAAGAAACCCTTATAAGATTACTCTCTTGTCCGTCTGTGCGTCTGTCCGTGTGAAACCACCGATTTTCTCAGGAACGGGTAAATCTAGCAAGTTGAAATTTACACCAGATACTGAGGTCTATAGTCTTTATTAGGTGTATAAAAATCTAGGTCCTGAGTCAACACGATAAAAAGATATGGGAAAATTTCGATTTTCGCGAAACCTTACCGAAATGTACCTTAATTGTTATTTTTTTTTATTTTTTGGAATGTTTTCTTTACTTGTGCTGCAAGACCTTGCTTTTAAACAAAACTGACAATTCTAGGTCAACCGGAAGTACCCTATAGGTTTTGAGTCGATAACCTATATGGTTCTTCCCGTTAACCTAGAATCACGAAATTTGGCAAAAAGTAAGGTCTTACAGCACATATAAAGGAAAAAATCCGAAAATAAAAAAAAATAAAATTAAAGTGTGATACATACATAGTTGGCGCCAATTAAGATAGTCCTCTGAGTTGTATGGGCGCTCTGCAATTTAGAGGACTATCTTAATCGGCAACCTCAAATAAGGTAAATAAATAAAATTGTGCTATTGAATAAAATAAATATTTAAGCATACAACAAACATGATATTTTTGCCGTTTTTATAGTACGGAACCCTTCGTGCGCGAGTCCGACTCGCACTTTTGTTGTAAGGCCCGTAATCTTTTTTTAGAACCTAGTTTTTTTATACCACTAAGTTAGCAAACAAGCACACGGGCCACCTGCTGGTAAGCGGTTACCGTAGCCTATGCGGTTACCTACTCGCGCGTTGCCAGTACAGAGTAGTTACAGTACAGATTAACTCTTTTGTATTTTTAAGGCTATACCTACGTAAGAACATAAATAACTACATAACACCTAAAAGTTATGTACACACGGCTACACATCAAGCTATAAATTCCAGTATAAGCTGACCTCTTATTCTACGAAAAGCCTACACAATGGGAGGTCAGCTTATACCGGAGATGTATAGCTTGATGTGTAGCCGTGTGTACCTTCAGACTGAATATTAGTCTCATGTATGCTCATGGTTGCCATAAATCCCCAAGGCCCCGTCGGGACATTTACAATTAGGAGTCCTTTTTTTTTTGTTTACAGCGTGTAACAGAAATCATAGAAAAAAATTCTAGGTATGTACCTATTATTATGTCATACACATCTGTATCTCTAGCTAGTTGTAAGGAACCTACACACCTGAAAAAAATACCCAAGATAGATGATAGATTGTGTAGTGTAGATGATACAAAATAGAAAATCTGATCCAAATAGCACAAATAAGAAGAAAAAAATATTTAAAATTTGCATTAAAATAAAAAAGTCGTCTGTTGGTTGTTTGCGCGTCCTGCGCGGAGCGCTCGATTATGTATGTCGGGACATTTTAGAGCTTGTCGGGACACGACTGTTAATAACGGTGACATGTCCCGACGTATCGGGACGAATGGCAACCCTAGTCTTATGGCATCATGTGCTTGTAATTTAGCCGGCGCGTCGCGTCGGCGTCGGCGTATTCTGCGCGTATAAAATACGCGTATAATGTGCATAGGGCACAGTAGGCCCTACATAAACATTATGTATCATGTATTTATCGTTCATTTGGTAATTCAAGAAGGTACCTACGGTTATTACGGTGAACTTTGACTTCGCTTAATAGATAAAATTATAATTTTTAGTAGGTATTGTCTTTAATAACATAAATAATATACAATACATATTTACATCACTAAAATACAGAAGAAACAGCTGCAAACGATCTATATATAGCTCAACTGCTCCAGATCACTATCAGACGGAAGTGTACCCGAGACACTGGCTGAACTTCCCCGCTGAATGGCAATGCGTATGCGTTGGCTCAAGGATCACACGTCGCTTCGACCACACACCCAGTAAGAATTTTGAAAACGCGATGGACGGTACCCCATAGACCCAGGGTCTTGGCCCCAAATGGCTCAAATACGTAAGCTCTGTCGAGACTTTCATATTTGCGCCGCTTAAGATCTTGTCTGAATTTGCCGCCGCACCGGCCCCAACCAGACAAATGAGATGGCGTAAGGGTATCGACGCACCACGACGCACCAAGGTATAAGAGTCATACAGTCATGTCTCTTACCATCGTCACGTATCAGACCGGTCCGGGAACGGCTAGAAAGTTGACGCTGCAAAAAGCCTGGCGTATAATAACATTAAGGCTAGCGTCACGGGAAATCCTAAAGGTAGGTATTGAGTAGGATAGGTAGGTAAAGTAATACACAAATTAGATAGGGACTGTGACAGATTTAAAGCTTGGTACAACTAGTACGAGGATCACGGATATCGACTTGACGAGATCTTATGCGCGCGCCTATGTGTACGTGCGGCTGTTTTCTCACGTTGCACTAAGCTTTACATCTGTTCCTATCTAATTTGTGGCATATGCTTAATTACTTAGGTATGCACTTCAGTAATAAAAAGTTGAGTCTGGGTTAATAAGCAAGTTTAATTTTAAGTTATAACAATGAAATGTGTTAGAGTAAAATCAAAAACATAGCTCAATCTAAATAACAGTATTTTGTTCTATGAAAGGAAATATTTGGTAGTACGTTTCAATTCAATGCAGAACATTGCATTGTTAGTTGTTGTTGAGTTATAGGCACTTTTGTAGAGTAGATGGGTAGATAGGTCTTTATTTGCCACCGCGAAGGCGAGGGTCGTTAACTGAAAATAAAAAAGTATAATTGAAAACAGCCCGGGCACATCAAATTTCCGTAATTTTCCAAGTTACAGCTGAGATCCCTTCATCGAAATGAAAAAAAGTTCTGATAATCGTCGAATCGGCTGTCCAGGGCCCGCAGCCAAATTACATTCGCTTCGAGTCGATTCGATTTCTATATAGGTTTGTTGTCGATAGTTCACGTGATATTTCCATAGCATGTGTCAAATCCCATACATTTTCGGACTTGTCGACTAGCGTCATCGATAATCGACTGTAACTTGGCTAAGTCCTCTGATCTTCATCACAATATATATATAGCTAGTATAACTAAGGCAGTTCTTAGGTACGAGTATGTGTGATAAGTTTCTTAAACTTTTTAGTTTCACTTTAAATCATTGTTTTTTAGACTTTGCGCCTTCCTAGAACTTACCATAAACATACATTTGAATTAAAACTGCTGATAAGCAGAATTTTAACGCAAATCAGTAATATTTACAAGCTTTTTATTAACTTGCAATGTATGTATGTTTGTCCGGGTGGGATCTTGCAACTGAATTTTAAATCAGTTATCTTTAACCGATTGAGCTGAAATTTGGTATACACGTTTATTTTGGAGAACAATGCATATTTATAGTAAGCACGACCTGATTATACTCCCTGGATTGGCTCCAGACGAAGGATCTATTCAACGGTCAACAGCACAGATTCAAGTCAATTTAGTATACGCATTTAATTGTGATAGCCCGTTCTAAGTTCCACCATGACATATCTGCTGCACTTAGGGTTGGCTTCCAAGAAGGAACTCTCCAACGGTCAACAGCAAAGAACCGAAACATTGTATACGCATTTAAATTTGGAACACATATTTAACTTTGGTGACAATGCAATAATATAGTACCATGGAGGTGATCTCATGATGGAGGCGGATGCTAGACAATGGAACTTCTGAATAGATTGTAGTGAGCCCCTAGTGTTTGGGCTCATTTGAATCTGCTTGCGGTTCTAATTAAGAATTTTATAAAAGCATGTTTTGAAAATTTCAATGAAAATCGACGAATTCACAAAAGACAGAACAATTTTCGTAAGTGTCGAGAATCAAGAATCGAGAATAACACTTAACCAGAAAAGTTATGATTATGGTTGGTTCGACAGCGCACACAAAATGCGATATACGTACGTCACATTACATCGGGTGGTCCAGCCAAACTGAGTCATCTGTCAATGCTTGTCACCATCATCATATCAGCCACTGCTGAGCGTGGGCCTGCACCCAACGCCTCCCAGCAACTTTTATCAGGTCGTCTTTCCATCTAGGGAGGGCGGGGGGGGGGGGGGGGGGGGGGGGTCCTACGCTGCGCTTACCCCCCTTAGCATACGGTTATGGATCTAATTCCCTAGAAGTACCTTAGAATTGATTAATATTAGACAGGCACTCACACTTATTTGGGCGATTATTGTTCACGAAAGTAGGTCCGTAGCCTGTAAAAAAGAACAATTGTATAAATAACAGTATTTAAAGATACAACCGCAAAATTAGGTGGATGTAACTAACAACTTTTTAACCAATAAAAACGAGGTGCAGGGTTAGGATTCATTATAATTATGACGACGCCCTCTGTGGCGCAGTGGGTAAACAACCGACTGAGACGCAGGAGGCTGCGGGACAAATGTTTGCGGTAGGTAAAAGTATATTTACGAAAAAATAAGTATATAAGTATTCTATCAGTTATCTGGTTCCCATATACAAGCTCTGCTTAGTTTGGGGCTAGATAGCGCTGTGTAAAATGTCCAGCATTATGGACCAGCCATACGACGTCTTCGACTGAACATAGGCCTTACCTATCGATTTCCAGAGCGACCGATCTTGTACAGATTGCACCCAACGACTCCCAGCAACTTTTATAATGTCATCTTTCCATCTAGAAGTGCTTTCAGTGCATGAATTTCAAGAACATTCTGCCCCAACGGCCGTCCAAGCTAGTGCCCACTCACTACCTTAAAGAAACTAACTCGCTATCTAGCGACCATTGGCCTTCGTATGAGGCCTACAATCCTAAAAGACTAAGGTATTTTCGAAGCTTATCATTTTTTTCTTTCGTTAAACCAAAATTTGAGATTTCATAGAGGGGTTAATGAGTTATGAGTATTATGTTATGAGAAGAACAATCTTTAGACTTCTTACTTGGCTGCTGCGGGACGGGTCCTGAAAAAAAACTTTATTTGAGTACATCATTACAAAATAATTTATTCTAGTTATTGATCGAGCGAAGCGAGATCTCTAAACGAACTTGGGCAAATTAGCGTTGTATGTATAGACTTAACATCAGGTGGATCATATGCTTGTTTCATCATCTCATAGGTTGTTGTCGTATAAAAAAGTCAATTATACACACTAATTATTCAGTCAGTCTTCTGAATTTAAAAACGATTAATAAAAATCAAAATCTAAATTCTGTCTAAATTTAGCTAAGTGTAAAGCGGGTTTTAGATCTAATCAATCAATTCATTTATTTCAGATGTCAAAAATCCATATTTGTTAGTAAACTTAATTATACATGTCAAATGGTTAGTACAATTGTGACATAACAACAATTAAATAACAATATGTGTGGTATGTGAGCATCTAGTGTAGGTACTGCGCATGTACCATACAACAATGGTTTAGATGCTCACAGTCGAACCTGTTTGCGAACGTATTCAGTATACCGTTGGAGCTGGCCCGAATTCTGCGCCCCAGGGATGTGCACCGCTTGCGCATGGTGCTGTAGAAACAGTCCACTCGCGCCTCGGCGAACATCCCCGACGCGCTGCAGAACCGGGGCAGCCCAACCAGCACCCTGAACGCGTTGTTGTATTGTACGCGTAGGGCGCTGTACTGTTTTTGCGTATAATTAACCCACAGGCTGCTCGTGTAGAAACTAGTACAGTAGGCTCGGAATAGGCAGATTTTGACATCAGTGGAGCAACGAGCAAACCTGCGTGCAATCATGTTTGCTCTTACAGACAACGCCCTCCGCTCCCTCTCAATGTCTACATCGTCTTTCAGGTCAGAGGTTATCCAATGTCCAAGGTATTTAAATTGATCAACTCGCTTCAGCGGCGTACCATACAATTTGATGGTAGGTATTAGCGACGGACATTGGCGACCCCTGGCCTGAAAGACCATGCATTCACTCTTTCTTACATTGTATTGTAGACCATGAAGTTGCGCATATTTTTAAGTAACATAGGTTGAACTTACTTGAAGGCTGGCCGAAATACGGATCAGCTGGAACAAAAACAGTATTAAAATAAGTACCTACCTAATAAATAAAGCATTAGGTACGTAGGTATAACATAGTTAGACCAATTCGAAAAAGTCGAAAGTGATGAATTTACGTCGTTGGAGCGAGTCAAAGCTTTATTTTGAAGTTTATTATAAAGCATAAAAGCATTGATTTATCATTATAACAAATCATAAAAGTTAAATTCATAAAATAAAAACATTATCTATATTTTCAGGAATGGTTTCAAAACACATATAAAAAAAGGAAAATTAGTTAATAGGGTATTTTTAGATTGGTACCTATGTACCTTGGTACTGTTTCGATTAATCTAACTCTGTTTAAACGAGGTCGTTTATTTTAAGGGTTCTGTACCCAAAGGGTCAAACGGGATCCTATTACTAAGACTCCGCTGTCTGTCTGTCCGTCTGTCACCAGGCTGTATCTCATGAACCGTGATAGTTAGACTGTTGAAATCATCACAGATGTTGCCGCTATAACAACAAATACTAAAATCAGAATAAAATAAGAAGTTAAGGGGGGCTCCCATACAACAAACGTAATTTTTTGCCGTTTTTATATATAAAGGCACGGAACCCTTCGTGCGCGAGTCCGACTCGCACTTGGCCGGTTTATTTAATAACTTGTGGAATTATTTGCTTACGGTTCGTGATAATGCCTTGTCCATGGTTCACAATCGGTCTGTAGAATGCTTGATCAGCATATATAGATTTTTAATATTTTTCATTTAGCATTTTTTATATATTTTCAGATACTATCGGCAGAAATAATCTCAAAAAAACGTACAAAGATCATACTTTACATAAACCAAAAACTCAATAAATCGAGGAAAAACTTTATATAGGGTATTTTTAGATTGGTACCCCTAGGGTGTTTTTTTTATGGATTTCTCTGTTTAGGCCAGCCAGTCTTATAATGCTTACGATTTGTGATGATGCCTTGTCCAGGGCCTTGGGGGTTGTAGTATCCATGACCTGAAACCAAGCATTTTAAGTTATGTGATGGCTTCATGAGGTTTCATGGCAATATTTGCTTACATATAAATTATAACCAACGGTAAAACTTTTACAACATCATTAGTTACTGTTTGTTCCATAAATTGGTTTCTGTTTTTTTTTGCTATTAGTTAAGTATTCTGTTTATAAAAAAACGAGTGTGCTCTAGACCAGTGTTCCGCAAACTTTTTGTGTTCAATGTATACCTACGAAATCAAGTTATTTCAGAGGTGCACCATAAATAAAAAATCAAATCTTAATCATATAATTATCGTTTATTTATTTAATACTTTATTGCACAAAAATACAAATTACATGTACAAAAGGTGGGCTTAATGCTAATAGCATTTTCTACCTGCCAACCTCAGAGGTAACAAAAAAGGTTGGCGTGCTAACTTATAACAATATTAATGATAATTTAAAAAAAACTCTGATCACAGTTAGAATAAATACATAAACCTACTTGATATAACAATATTAATACATAGAATAATATATATATATAAACAATATTAATGATAATTTAAAAAAAACTCTGATCACAGTTAGAATAAATACATAAACCTACTTGATATAATGTTTTAAGGAAATGTCACCCTTATTTCGAGGCGCATTCAGTAAGTACATAAGTTATTTTCTGCTGCTGCCTGCCATCTGTTGTGGAATAGCTGAACTTTTTCGTAAATCGAAACGTCGTAAATACTTTTTTTATCTATATCAAAATTAACTCTATTATACAGCATGAAGGAGTGTATTGTTTTTGCAGTTTGTATAATTTAGGCTAGATTGGGATAAGAGATATGCAACAAATCTATGATATATATATATCATATGCTATGAGAGAAAGAGAGAAAGAAAATGTGTGCTCGCACCTCTCTCTCTTGCTCTTACAGTAATATACGAAACGTAACTCTCTTTATATCTTGATTGATTGAAAATACTTTATTGCACTTATACCTAAAACTAGTACAAAGGCGAACTTAATGCTAAGGAGCATTCTCTTCCAGATAACCTTTGTGTATTGTAGATAAAAATGTGTACCTAGGTAACTGGAAAGGGTACACTGGAAAGGGAACTAATGAAAATTTGCACAGGACTAATAAAAATAGCATAGGTACCTTTTTAAATACTTTATATCTTATCTATACCAATATCACATAAAAATACATACATAACAATAGAAGAAGTGATAAGGAAAGATTGCTCATTTTTGGTCTGTTTGACCGATAAGGTGCCTATAGATTCTCAATCTGAATGCTTCCACTGAAGTAGCCTCGAAATAGTTTGGTGGCATAATATTATATCTCCCTCTCAACTTCCGTTCGCACTTTTCGTAGCGCATTCACCAGCGTACTCCCCAAGTCAAGTTTGGCTTCAAAAAACACACGACACTAACTACAGCTTGCGCCTGTTTGTGCAATCGTGTAGACGTCAGGTAGACGTCAGACGTCAGTTGCCGAAGTTAGTGCAAATTCAAATACCAAAATGTTGCGCAAACAGTTTGAATCGTGCGTCTGTTTTGTCAAGATATGTTGAAGCAAAACTAACCGAATCGTGTATTCTTGATAGAACCGTACTTCATGTACTTACCGTCTTTTAATAGACCAAAGCATTTATAGCTAACGCAAAATAATAAAATAACTTTATACGATACGGATTTGTCCTGGAAAAGAAGCAAGCAGAAAGTAGAGCCTAGTTAAGTTAGCATAAGCACCACAGCTATACAAAAATGTATTGGCGCGATACTTTATGTGGTATTTATGTGATAAACAAGATGTTATCTAGGTATACAGAGTGTTTGATAATATACTGACGATATAAAAAGACTTCTCCAAGAAAACTACTAGTTAAATTATTAAATTTTATATAAAATCGACTAAGTTTAGGTGATTAATTCGATATAAAACTTACTGCCTACTCTTGCAATCGACATCCAAAAATAAAGGCCGTATTGATATCTCTTTCGGAAATGGCTGCGGGTTTTGGGTTAGAATGGAACAACAAGAGATATCTCGAGACGTCACCAATACAGTATCTGTGGTTAGATGACAAGCATTATGCAATAGCACAACATAAGTTTAATAAAGTGTTTGTCTTTACATGCTAAAATAAATTTTACATTTCTCTGGTAAACATTTCACAAATTTATTTATTATACTCATCAAAATAATCCCTTTCTGTTTTGTTTTGTACCAAACACCCTATAATATTAGGTACGTGAAGAGCACACGGAGGAGTGTAAGATTTGGCATAAGTAGGTACCTAGTTAAAGTTTGTTTAGCCAAAGCTAAAAACCTTTGGATTTCGACCATTAAGGGCGCATAAGGGGTACAATAATTATTTCCTTTTTTCGAGCATCGCCAATTTCACACAAATGCGAATGCACAC
Organism: Philereme vetulata; assembly: GCA_918857605.2. Classification (NCBI taxonomy): domain Eukaryota; kingdom Metazoa; phylum Arthropoda; class Insecta; order Lepidoptera; family Geometridae; genus Philereme; species Philereme vetulata. The sequence continues at coordinate 692,625 of OU975460.1, read as the reverse complement.
CTACCTTGGCCTGATGAAGGTTGTTCCACCACATTAACTGAAATGAAATAAATAGAGATAGGTAACCATTCTACGTAAAGCCTTAGAATAATAAAGATAATACATAGAATATTAAAATTAATAAGTTAAGACGACTCCGTGGCGCAGTGGGCGTTTAGCCGGCTGAGACGCAGGAGGTAGCGGGTTCGATTCCCGCCGCGGAACAAATGTTTGCATGATCTACAGATATTTGTTCCGGTTTTGGATGTTTTTCTATATATATTTTAAGTATATATTTACAAAAAAAGGTTATATAAGTGTTATATCAGTTATCTGGTTCCCATAGTACAAGCTCTGCTTAGTTTGGGTTAGATAGCGCTGTGTGAAATGTCCAGTAATATTTATTTATATTTTAAGATCAATTAAATTTTGTTTGCCTCGACTGTGTCGATAATATTCTTACTTAAATTCAATGAAGCTGAGCGAGCAGAAAATTAGAGTCTAGACTAGATACGTTTGATTAAACACCACTGCCATACAAAAATGTATTGGTGTTATACTTGTCGGGTTATTGATGTGATATACAAAATGTTATCTAGGTATATATTAGGTACGTGAAGAGAAAAGATGGTCACCCTTTTTAGGGTTCCGTACCCAAAGGGTAAAACGGCACCCTATTACTGAAGCTCCTCTGTCTGTCTGTCTGTCCGTCTGTCACCAGGCTGTATCTCATGAACCGTAATATTTAGACAGTTGCAATTTTCATAGATGATGTATTTCTGTTGCCGCTATAACAACAAATACTAAAAAAAGAATAAAATAAATATTCAAGGGGGGCACCTATAAAACAAACGTGATTTTTTTGCTCGTTTTAGCTCGATATTGATAACGGCAACAGGTAGACGCTTGAAATATTCACAGAATATTTAATTATATATTCACTTTAAAAATAAATAATTAAATTAAAATAAAACAAATATTTAAGGGGGCTCCCATATAACAAACGTGATTTTTTTGCTCGTTTTAGCTCGATATTGATAACGGCAACAGGTAGACGCTTGAAATATTCACAGAATATTTAATTATATATTCACTTTAAAAATAAATAATTAAATTAAAATAAAACAAATATTTAAGGGGGCTCCCATATAACAAACGTGATTTTTTTGCTCGTTTTAGCTCGATATTGATAACGGCAACAGGTAGACGCTTGAAATATTCACAGAATATTTAATTATATATTCACTTTAAAAATAAATAATTAAATTAAAATAAAACAAATATTTAAGGGGGCTCCCATATAACAAACGTGATTTTTTTGCTCGTTTTAGCTCGATATTGATAACGGCAACAGGTAGACGCTTGAAATATTCACAGAATATTTAATTATATATTCACTTTAAAAATAAATAATTAAATTAAAATAAAACAAATATTTAAGGGGGCTCCCATATAACAAACGTGATTTTTTTGCTCGTTTTAGCTCGATATTGATAACGGCAACAGGTAGACGCTTGAAATATTCACAGAATATTTAATTATATATTCACTTTAAAAATAAATAATTAAATTAAAATAAAACAAATATTTAAGGGGGCTCCCATACAACAAACGTGATTTTTTTGCTCGTTTTAGCTCGATATTGATAACGGCAACAGGTAGACGCTTGAAATATTCACAGAATATTTAATTATATATTCACTTTAAAAATAAATAATTAAATTAAAATAAAACAAGAATTTAAGGGGGCTCCCATATAACAAACGTGATTTTTTTGCTCGTTTTAGCTCGATATTGATAACGGCAACAGGTAGACGCTTGAAATATTCACAGAATATTTAATTATATATTCACTTTAAAAATAAATAATTAAATTAAAATAAAACAAATATTTAAGGGGGCTCCCATATAACAAACGTGATTTTTTTGCTCGTTTTAGCTCGATATTGATAACGGCAACAGGTAGACGCTTGAAATATTCACAGAATATTTAATTATATATTCACTTTAAAAATAAATAATTAAATTAAAATAAAACAAATATTTAAGGGGGCTCCCATATAACAAACGTGATTTTTTTGCTCGTTTTAGCTCGATATTGATAACGGCAACAGGTAGACGCTTGAAATATTCACAGAATATTTAATTATATATTCACTTTAAAAATAAATAATTAAATTAAAATAAAACAAATATTTAAGGGGGCTCCCATATAACAAACGTGATTTTTTTGCTCGTTTTAGCTCGATATTGATAACGGCAACAGGTAGACGCTTGAAATATTCACAGAATATTTAATTATATATTCACTTTAAAAATAAATAATTAAATTAAAATAAAACAAATATTTAAGGGGGCTCCCATATAACAAACGTGATCTTTTAGCCGTCTTTCTATATAATGGTACGGAACCCTTCGTGCGCGAGTCCGAGTCGCACTTGGCCGGTTTTTATGGTTATAGCTCGTACGGAGGAGTGTAAGATTTGGCATAAGTAGGTACCTAGTTAAAGTTTATTTAGCCAAAGCTAAAAAAACGATTGGATTTCGACCATTAAGGGCGCATAAGGGGTACACAAGAAGGGTAGGCATGTAATTATTTTCCCTTTTCGAGCATCGCCGTTTCGCGCAAATGCGAACGCACACCTACCTTGGCCTGCTGATGGTTGTTCCACCACATTAACTGAAATGAAATAAATAGAGATAGGTAAAGATTCTACCTATAGAATAATACATAAAATAATAAAGTTAATACGTAGTACGCAATATCTACCGCATAACCAAACAGTTCGGAATTTTTTTGTATATATATTTTTATCTCTTAGGTATACCATTCATAAGTATAAAATATAATAAAAAAATATGTGTTTTTCCCAAGCTCTTTGGTTATGCGTTAGATGTGTATATAGTAGGTACCTACCTAATAGGGAAAGCCCATTCTAACGCATGACGAAAAATATGTGTTTTTCCCAAACTTTTTGGTTATGCGTTAGATGTGTATATAGTAGGTACCTACCTAATAGGGAAAGCCCATTCTAACGCATGACGAAAAATATGTGTTTTTCCCAAACTTTTTGGTTATGCGTTAGATGTGTATATAGTAGGTACCTACCTAATAGGGAAAGCCCATTCTAACGCATGACGAAAAATATGTGTTTTTCCCAAACTTTTTGGTTATGCGTTAGATGTGTATATAGTAGGTACCTACCTAATAGGGAAAACCCATTCTAACGCATGACGAAAAATATGTGTTTTTCCCAAGCACTTTGGTTATGCGTTAGATGTGTATATAGTAGGTACCTACCTAATAGGGAAAGCCCATTCTAACGCATGACGAAAAATATGTGTTTTTCCCAAGCTCTTTGGTTATGCGTTAGATGTGTATATAGTAGGTACCTACCTAATAGGGAAAGCCCATTCTAACGCATGACGAAAAATATGTGTTTTTCCCAAACTTTTTGGTTATGCGTTAGATGTGTATATAGTAGGTACCTACCTAATAGGGAAAGCCCATTCTAACGCATGATGAAAAATATGTGTTTTTCCCAAGCTCTTTGGTTATGCGTTAGATATGTATATAGTAGGTACCTACCTAATAGGGAAAGCCCATTCTAACGCATGACGAAAAATATGTGTTTTTCCCAAACTTTTTGGTTATGCGTTAGATGTGTATATAGTAGGTACCTACCTAATACGGAAAGCCCATTCTAACGCATGACGAAAAATATGTGTTTTTCCCAAACTCTTTGGTTATGCGTTAGATGTGTATATAGTAGGTACCTACCTAATAGGGAAAGCCCATTCCAACGCATGACAAAAAATATGTGTTTTTTCCCAAGCTCTTTGGTTATGCGTTAGATGTGTATATAGTAGGTACCTACCTAATAGGGAAAGCCCATTCTAACGCATGACGAAAAATATGTGTTTTTCCCAAGCTCTTTGGTTATGCGTTAGATGTGTATATAGTAGGTACCTACCTAATAGGGAAAGCCCATTCTAACGCATGACGAAAAATATGTGTTTTTCCCAAACTTTTTGGTTATGCGTTAGATGTGTATATAGTAGGTACCTACCTAATAGGGAAAGCCCATTCTAACGCATGACGAAAAATATGTGTTTTTCCCAAACTTTTTGGTTATGCGTTAGATGTGTATATAGTAGGTACCTACCTAATAGGGAAAGCCCATTCTAACGCATGACGAAAAATATGTGTTTTTCCCAAGCTCTTTGGTTATGCGTTAGATGTGTATATAGTAGGTACCTACCTAATAGGGAAAGCCCATTCTAACGCATGACGAAAAATATGTGTTTTTCCCAAACTTTTTGGTTATGCGTTAGATGTGTATATAGTAGGTACCTACCTAATAGGGAAAGCCCATTCTAACGCATGACGAAAAATATGTGTTTTTCCCAAGCTCTTTGGTTATGCGTTAGATGTGTATATAGTAGGTACCTACCTAATAGGGAAAGCCCATTCTAACGCATGACGAAAAATATGTGTTTTTCCCAAACTTTTTGGTTATGCGTTAGATGTGTATATAGTAGGTACCTACCTAATAGGGAAAGCCCATTCTAACGCATGACGAAAAATATGTGTTTTTCCCAAACTTTTTGGTTATGCGTTAGATGTGTATATAGTAGGTACCTACCTAATAGGGAAAGCCCATTCTAACGCATGACGAAAAATATGTGTTTTTCCCAAACTTTTTGGTTATGCGTTAGATGTGTATATAGTAGGTACCTACCTAATAGGGAAAGCCCATTCTAACGCATGACGAAAAATATGTGTTTTTCCCAAACTTTTTGGTTATGCGTTAGATGTGTATATAGTAGGTACCTACCTAATAGGGAAAGCCCATTCTAACGCATGACGAAAAATATGTGTTTTTCCCATGCTCTTTGGTTATGCGTTAGATGTGTATATAGTAGGTACCTACCTAATAGGGAAAGCCCATTCTAACGCATGACGAAAAATATGTGTTTTTCCCAAACTTTTTGGTTATGCGTTAGATGTGTATATAGTAGGTACCTACCTAATAGGGAAAGCCCATTCTAACGCATGACGAAAAATATGTGTTTTTCCCAAGCTCTTTGGTTATGCGTTAGATGTGTATATAGTAGGTACCTACCTAATAGGGAAAGCCCATTCTAACGCATGACGAAAAATATGTGTTTTTCCCAAACTTTTTGGTTATGCGTTAGATGTGTATATAGTAGGTACCTACCTAATAGGGAAAGCCCATTCTAACGCATGACGAAAAATATGTGTTTTTCCCAAGCTCTTTGGTTATGCGTTAGATGTGTATATAGTAGGTACCTACCTAATAGGGAAAGCCCATTCTAACGCATGACGAAAAATATGTGTTTTTCCCAAACTTTTTGGTTATGCGTTAGATGTGTATATAGTAGGTACCTACCTAATAGGGAAAGCCCATTCTAACGCATGACGAAAAATATGTGTTTTTCCCAAGCTCTTTGGTTATGCGTTAGATGTGTATATAGTAGGTACCTACCTAATAGGGAAAGCCCATTCTAACGCATGACGAAAAATATGTGTTTTTCCCAAACTCTTTGGTCATACGTTAGATTTGTATATAGTGGGTACCTACCTACTATGGAAAGCCTAAGAAGAAAAGGCGGAATGAGGATTGGCCTATAGTTTAACTTGCTTGTTGACAGCACTTAAATGACAACTGTCACTCTCTGTCAATCATTTTAAAACTAAATTAAACTGTGTTGTTATAGTGTGACCATTAGTGCTGTGCACTCCCTGAGGTATGCGCGCGGCGAGACGGGGGGGAGAATCGGCTGCTGCGCTCTGTCAGTTCGCCGTCAACGCTCGTGGCGGCAGCTAGTGTTATTTGTATCGGACTGTCTATGTCAGACGCACATGAGATAAATATTCAAAGATGGGTCGTGCGTTATCTCGTGATATGAAATGGAAGATGAAGTTGAAACAGAATCTATGTCAGAATAACTTTCGTTAGAATATATAATTGTTTGTAAATATAAAAAATGTTCAATAAAACAAGTCCTTTGAATTATAAGTTTAGTTCTTATTTATCACCTGCATATTTTTAATAAAATATGAGTATATTTAAGTTACATTTTAATCAACTAAGTAAGTATAATATATTACAGATAGATAGCCTCCGACCATCGTCCCGCCACAAGTATTGCCTTAGAAATGCAAACTGATATCGTAAAATATGTCCGACATGTATTGATCTCATGTGAACTAATGCAGTTTTTATTTTGCCTCCCACCTCGCCGCGCATACCTCAGGGAGTGCACAGCACTAATGGTCACACTATAAAACTGAATGACTCCCTTCAGAGAAGAGCCATCAGAATCATCGGTGATTCCAAACTCGCCGACAGGCTGGAACCGCTGAGTCAACGCCGTGACATCGGACCGCTCAGTGTATTCTACCGCCTGTATAATGGGGAATGTTCTGAGGAGCACTTCTCGACAACGTAATAAAGCTCATCCACATATCAACGACAATTGGGTATCGCGCACCACACGCTTCACGCGATCTTTTCTACCCCATACTTGCAAGATGTGGAATGAGCTACCATCTGAGGTTTTCCCATTAGGCTACGACATGGCACGCTTCAAGAGAAATGTAAAGAGGTTTCTACAGTGTAGGGAACGCATCGACATTACCCCGGGTGTTGCCGGTGTCAATAGGCGACGGTGACCGCTTACCATCAGGTGGGCCGTAAGTCTGTTTCCCAACAAATAACATTAAAAAAATATATAGTTAGTGTTAACAGACTTGCCCCCAGATAGAAGAAGAAGCAGAGAAGAAATAGATATACAGTGTAAACTCTATATAACGACACTCAAGGGACTGAGCATATTTTGACGTTATAGAGAGTTGTCGTTAAATGGAGAGAAGTAAAATCTGTATTAGAAAAAGAAAACGTTTATTTCTGATTAGTCTTGTTAAATAGTACCTACTATAAAAATCTGTTTTAATTTGAACGCTATTGCGTTTTACAGTTTATGTTTACAATTTGAAAGTTTGTGAGCTACTAAGAATATGACAACGTATAGATAAAATCCATCACTTCTACTAACAACAGTCTGCAGCTACACGTGCAAGCAATCCCATTTTGTAAACAAAAGAACGGATTTCTTAGAAAGTTTGGTGTGTATGATGCCAACAGTCGAGTTTATTATGGTCTAGTATAATAAAACGACAAAAGGATATACACAGCTGCGCAGTTTTTACTAATTTGGCAACTTAAAAAGAACTTTTTATTACAAATTGTTGTCGTTATTGAGAGTGGGTGTAATGCTATACGGAGTGTATCATTGTATGGAAGACAAGCTAAACCAACCAACGCCGAGTGATTTCGACGCTTTAGAGAGTTTGTCGTTAAAACGAGTGACGTTATATGGAGTTTACACTGTATTTAAATTATTAAATATTTCTATTTCTTCTCTGCTTCTTCTTTTTGTCGCGGGCAACAGCTTGTAGGTATATATTTTATAATTAAAACAAGCTGTTGCCCGCGACTTCGTACGCGTTACACTCTTAGATGTGTAGGTAACCTAGAAATAAAGCTAAACTCACTGTTGCAACTTGACCCCCCATTTTTATCCCATGGGAACTGATTTATGGGATAAAGGTAGCCTATGTGGTAATCCAGGTTATAAACGTATGTACCAAATTTCATCGAAATCGGTTCAGCCGTTATGACGTCATTGAGTAACAAATAAATGAACAAACACCCAAACTTATACATTTATAATATTAGTGTGATATTTATTTTAACTTATATTATTAGAAGAATGTAAGAAGGGGAGATAGTTATCTGTCCTGCAGTGCGACACACTAAGCTTTTGTATATATGTCGCAGCCAACTAGCGTAATTAGCCGTTCAATCAACAGCCTAGCCTCTTTACTAAACAGTGCCGTTCAACTAGATTCCGCAAACAAGCCTTACCCTTATCAGCCGCCAAATAGCAGTACTTGTGCTGCTGTGTTCCGGTTAGATGGTAATGGTATGTTCCTGTAATTACTGGCACATAGGCATAACAGCTAAATCCTATAGTATGGCAACGTATCCACATAGAGATCAAGACAACATAATAGCTTGTTTTGAATTCTATGTGGATATCCATGGGCTACAGTAGCCACTTAACATCTGGTGGACTGCATGCTCGTTTGCCATATAAGTAGTATACTACAGGGTAGTAAAAAACAGGGTTTGAGGTACATAATACACAGATAAACCATAATGCAGTAGCTCATTAGGTTTGTTTTTAATAAATAAAAAAGAATTATGTACCTTATTATGTATGAAAACTAAGAGTGCAGACTCAGAGAGAACAACACCCCCCCCCCCCCCCCCCCCCAACCAACTAGAATTTAAATGTTGTAACAAACGCTACGGCTGAATATCATTCAGGCCGCTAGTTGAACGGCGCTGTTTAGTAAACAGGCTAGGCTGTTGATTGAACGGCTAATTAAGCTACATAGTTGGCTGCGACGTTAATATATATGATAATAGATAACAGGTAAACATTCTAACTTATAGGATAAAACAAACTATATACCTATCAAGCTATGTATTTTCAGTATAAGCTAACCTCGCATTGTGTAGGCTTTTCGTAGAATGAGAGGTCAGCTTATACTGGAAAGTTTAGCTTGATGTGTAGCCGTGTGTATAAATAATAAAATGTAAGTATCTTACCTCCGCGGTCTTGAGCACAAGACATGGCGCAAATAGCGAGGAAAATGATCTGGAAAGTAATGAAACACTTCATTTTTTAACTGCCAAATAGTTTTTCACAATTTTAAAACTGTGGATTTATCTGGAAACTTGAAACTTCCCACAAACAGGAAAGTGAATTAAAACAAACGAATGATAAACAGTAGGTAGATATAGGTACTGTTAAATAAATTCAGTTCGGATTTAGATATATTTGGACGCAGAAGGCACAGATAAGATTTGGGTTCGGACTAGGGTTGCCACCCCTAACATAGGGTATGTTCCTTTTTTTTTCCACCAATATGGTACGATAAAATACTATATTTACTCGGTCTTTTAATTGTTTATGAATACTTAGAGACTAAATTAACTGATATCCAAAGCTGCAAAACTTAAAAGCAAAGTAAAACAATAGATAGTTTGTCTGTCCGTGTGTCACCACCGATTTTCTCAGGAACGGGTGGACCTAGCAAATTGAAATTTATATCAAATACTGAGGTCTATAGTCTCTATTAGGTGTATAAAAATCTAGGTTCTGAGTCAACTTGATAAAAAGATATGAACAAATTTACATATTCGCGAAAACTTGTAAGTACCAAAATTTACCTTAATTTTCAACTTTTTTATTTTTCGGAATTTTCCCTTTACATGTGCTGTAAGACCTTGCTTTTAACCAAAATTGACAATTCTAGGTCAACTGGAAGTACCCTATAGGTTTTGGGTCGAAAACCTATATGGTAGTTCCCGTTGACCTAGAATCACGAAATTTGGCAAAACAACAAGGTCTTACAGCATTAATAAAGGAAAAGTTGCAATAAATAAAAAAAGTTGAAAATTAAAGGATGTCCCCATACATACATGTTGACGCCAATTAAGATAGATCTCCGAGTTGTATGGACGCTCATACAATTTAGAAGACTAGCTTAATCGGCACCAACCTGAAATAAGGTAAATAAATAAAATTGTGCAACATACAACAGACATGATTTTTTTGCCGTTTTTATAGATGGTACGGAACCCTACGTGCACGAGTCCGACTCGCACTCGGCCGGTTTTATTTATATGCTGTGTACTTTATTTTTGTTCTATCGAAATGAAAAATACTTTATTTGTCCCAAAAAAGGTGGCAACCCTACTACCTACTTACAACTGATTAAAATGTAGAGTCACTTGTATTAATAAACGAGCATTATCTTTGGAATAGCTACACTTTGTTTTGTCTCTGCCGATCGGGTTGTCAATGTAAAAGACAATAGGCAGTGTTATTTACCTATCTGCATACGGCTGACAATTTCCGATAACATTAACTGTAGCGGAGGCAACAGCAGATTTTACGAGTAGTACCTAGAGTTCCTTGTGAAAGGGCTCGCCCGGGGAAGTAGGTTCTGCCACCATACCTATTTCTGCCACCAAGCAGCAGTGCTGTGTTTCGGTTTGAAAGGTACTTAAGTATAATTGCCGGTGAAATTACAGGCACATGAGACTTTACTCCTGTATGCCACAAGTTGATGAGACGAGAGCAAGGTGGCCCACCTGATGTACCATCCCCAACAAAGTATTGCCTCGTAGGTCACGCATCTTAGGAACGTGTCCTACGATGCACTGCCCTGCGTCCATCAACTTCAGACACATATATTAACTATTCACTAGATCCCATGTGGTACAGCTTATAACTAACTAGTTGTTGCCCGTGGCTTCGCCCGCGTTGTTCTGGGGTGCAAAATACATATATAAACTTTGACATCCCATTTTCATCCCATAGGAACTGATTTATGGGATAAATGGTAGCCTATCTAGTGATACAGGTTATAATCTACGTATATACCAAATATTTTATCGATATCGGTTCAGCCGTTACGGCGTGATTGAGTAACAAATAAACATACAAACAATCATTCAAAGTTTCGCATAATATTAGTGTGTTAACTTACTTTACTTAGACATTAATTAAAACTTTAGACATGAAGGTAGGTAAATACCTACCCACCCATAGGTAGGTAGCTATATTATTTTTATCTTTAGTAGCTTTGGTGTCAAGGATTTGAATATAATCATCTGATGATTCCTTGACATACCTATAAGCACAAACAAATGGAAGTAGAATAGATACTTATTGACAGAGCAGAACAATTTACACACACTTTGTTTGGCGTGTACCTACATACCAACATAGGTAGGTAAGTCCTTGTTTATATAGATGTGCGAATAGATACGATGCATGTAAGTACCTAGGTAGCTAAGTACTTATTGTATCCATAGTAATTAAATTCGAAAATTAACTCTGCCTCTCTGTCACGTTTTCACGAATAAACTGCTGGACCGATCTTGAGAAGATCTTGCTGTAATCTAGATATAAATAGACCTGGATTGAGTCATTGACTACTCGCTCGCGTGCGTTCCACTGCCTGAAGCTTGTTGCATAAATTAATGCACAGGTAGGTACTTAACTATCTAGGATTATACATAAAAATCTTCCACGATTCTTACCTACTAGCTAAATACTCGTAGTTACATTGTAGCTTATAGTATCGTCTCAAATGTAAAACACAGCTATGGTCCGCCCGCTCAATGGATTTATCAAAGAGTTTTCATGTATCAAATTAATTTTGTCAATCAAGATGCTATCATTATTTATTAGAGAATTCAAAAAAATTGCCGGTAGAGTAAGTACTCTACGCACCGTTTCATCGATCACCATATAAGTTAGCACATCATCTATTCTATCTCATGTAATTTTTTCTTATTGACTAACCACGTTTTCTATTCCACGGGCTTACTAAAAATATTTCTAATTTGTATGGAATATACAAAACACATCGTACTGAAGGAAATTTAAGAGACAGCGGGATTTTGGCTTCAAATTCGTGAACTGTGCAATGTGCTTATTGAAGATCCTCTGCCGCTATTGGGTGCGAAGGTAATTATACCTTAGTAATAACCTATACCATAATGAAATGTAACTTATGCTAATGATGCCTACGTGGATAATAAAAAAGTAATCACAGTAACTTACCGATACAGCCCTCATTATCCAAAAATATTTTACGGTAGATCTGTGCACCAAGTTAAAAATCTTGTAAGAGATTGCCAAATATTTTTTAGGTAGAATCTTTTATAGGCAGACGTGACGATAACCTCTCTCCACCTAAGTAAATAATCGCTAGGTATTATTCTAAAGTCAACCAAATATCAGCCAACGCCAAACAAATATTGTTTTTCTTAGAATCCTTGTAATTTTAAAATTATGTTGCTTTTAGAAAAATAAGTAGGTATTAACACAGAATGTGTACCTATTAACAAACTGATTATGGTAATGTTTTCCTTATGAATTCCTATAATTTTGAACATAAGTCGCTGTTAATTATATATGTTTACAAACAAATAATGTGTGTTGATTGGCGAGAAAATGATATTTTCGGCGACTTTAAACCAGTGAAGGTGTATGTGTAGCTCAGGTGTATGTTACGTATGAGGCACATACCTATATACCTACCTAGGTACTGTTTCAGATTTTATATTTAGATAGGTAAGGTACACGTGAGGGTAAATATACCCAGCAAAATACCATAGTTGACGACCTCCGTGGCGCAGTGGGCGTATAGCCGGCTGAGACGCAGGAGGTAGCGGGTTCGATTTCCCGAATATTTGCATGATCTACAAATGTTTGTTCTGGGTCTGGTTGTTTCTCTATATATTATAAGTATGTATATCTATAATATAAAAATGAATCGCAAAATGTGTTGGTAAGCGCATAACTCAACAACGCCTGGACCAATTTGGCCAATTGTTTTTTTTGTTGTATTTCTTATTGTCAGGAGAAGGTTATTATGAAACAAAAATTAAGAAAATTGCGCGCAAAATTATAAAATTTAAGAATACTTAACCACCATATAAAATTATTTTTAATCTAACCTTAGCGCTTTTATAATGTAACCTTATGACGTTTGACATAGAATTGACAGAATGAGTGCTGCAAATATCGTCAAAGTTACAAAAAAATGAATATCGTTTGAAACAGATGCTTCGGTAGGAGTTATCTCGAGATATATTGTCTATATATATAAAAATTAATTGCTGTTCGTTAGTCTCGCTAAAACTCGAGAACGGGTTGAGCGTACAAAATAAAAGGATATAAGTATTCTATCAGTTATCTGGATCCCATATGTAGTACAAGCTCTGCTTAGTATGGGGCTAGATAGCACTGTGTGAAATGTCTGTGTGCGCTGTGTGAATGGTAGGAATTAGGTCAGTTAGGTATAGAGTTCCGCTGGTATCATTCATGCCAATACATATATTTTCCTGACCAGTCCTACTAAAATGATATATTAAAAACTTCCTGAACTTCGTTCTATTCGTGATTTGTTTCAAGCATCTCGCCTCGCACACAGTGCGGAGTGGATCACAGTCGCACTCACTCTGTTAGAGGTTCACGAACCGAAACATTGTCGGTCGTAACACCGATAAAACGGTACGCGATAAATCCCTTAATTTTAATATCTATGTGAGATACATAATATAAATTAACAGTAAATTAGTAGTAGTCTCAGATAAATGGTTAAATTATGGAAATAAGGTTCTGCAGCCTAGGTAATAGATGCCAGCCCGTCGGTCGTTCCTGCAGGAAGCAGACTGCACTCAGCAGGCAGAATCGAGGTTTATGATGAAAGGTTTTGGAAGTGCATTGGTAGCGTCCGTTTCACATAAGTCCGGCGGCCGTTTGAGGAACTAACTGATGGTAGATGAACATTTTTCGTTCGTACGTAAACCAAAGGAATTTGTATACAAAGTAGCACTGATAGCCTAAAGCCGAGGTCAAGGAACGTCTTTCATGAAACAGACTCTATCTTTGTTTAAATTCCTGGACCTTTTTACTTGTTTATTATAACAGCCAAATGACTCTGAGTATGAGTTATCACTGTCATGAATGTCATTTTATGTCAATGTCAAACATGTCGGATTTGTTGACAAACATCCACGAAAGCGCAGAATCGCCGGAAAATCCAGAAAAGTTGTATTTAATTTCAGGAAATTATGAATATTATCACTATCTTTGCGATGGGTTTGACGATAGAGTAAGTATATTTATTGTACAATTCCAACACCAATTTACATCTATGTTTTGGTGGTTAGTTAGGTTAGGCACATAAAAATACCTGCATACACCCATCCATTGTGACTAAGTTACTGATCTCTGCATACTGGTTTACTAAAGATCAGTGCGTTATAGTAGATATTTCTAGTGCCCCAACGGCCGTCAGTTTTACGAGCTCTGTGCTCCGCCTACTGTCACTTCGGCTTGCTAATTCTCTGGGCTATGTCACTATTTCAGTGACTTTGACTTTGTTACGAATCTCATTTCTGATTCGATCTTCGGTTTAGAGAATGTTTATTGCCTTAAGAAATAATAAATTTCACTTACAAGACAACTTAATGCTAACTTAATAAAATTTGTTAAGAAACCGGTGAGCATATGTTTTCTGAACTAAGATCTTGTAGAGAAACACCAAGCATAGCCCTCTCCATATTACACTGAGTGACCTTAATTAAATAAATAGAGGAGGAAACAGTTTAAAAAAAAGTTATTTATTTTCATTCATTCTTTTCTTGTTCAGGGATGGGGTTGTGGTTACAGAACCCTGCAGACGATATGTTCATGGATGACTTTCAATTATGACAGTAGATCCAAAGTTCCTACTATCAAAGAAATCCAGGAAACCCTGGTCCAGCTTGAAGATAAACCAGATACATTTATAGGATCAAGACAATGGATTGGTAGCTTCGAGGTACATACCTACTCTACTATTATATTAATACTACCTCTATCTATCTATCTATCTATCTATTTTCTTCTTTTATTTTTCTATTTTCTATTTAGTTTTTATGATTGATTTTCAATCAATATTTTACATTCATCAGTTTAGCTAAAGTGTCCATAGTGGAACAAAGGCCTCACCGGGACAGCTGCTCAGTCTCTACAAAGCACAAGTCTGCTCATGTATGGAGAACTGCTGCCATCTCTGGGATGGCTCGGCCAAGTATCACCTCGAAGCCCTTGATTCGATTGAGTGACGTGCATCTAGACTCATTGGTGATGACTCCCGAGTTGAAGCCAATTTACAAAGTCTAGAGCACAGAGGCCGAGTAGCCAAACTTACAGTTTTTTACAAGATTCATTTTGGTGAATGTGTGGAAGATCTTCATGACCTTATCCCTCCTTCCCCCTTCCACCACCGGACAAGCAGACGTACCGAGAAGTACCACCCATACCACCTTGACGTACCAAACGGTTTGCTTCAACTTTTTTTGTTAGCACAAGTAAGGAGTGGAACTTACTTCCGGCGTATGTTTTTCCAAACCAGTATAATCATGGAGTCTTCTAGGCAAGGGCGCTCCATCTTCGATCTCACCATCTCTTACCATCAGGTGAGGTAGTAGTGGTCAAGCGCTTGGCTATCAATAAAAAAAATTAAGTTCAGTCAGGCAACCAAGGTCACTTGTCATTTGTAGTGAATAGTTTCAAGAATTCAAATATGATAATTATGTTAGTCACTAAGGTATATATTTATACATACTTGTTATCATGTACTTTTCTATTTTTGCCTGAAATAAAGATTTATTTTTTATTATTTGTCAATCATGTTTGTATCAGGCTTTGTGTCAGGTTCATAAACATACTGAATATCTTTTTTCAGGTTTGCCTCATCATAGACAAGTTGTACGATATTCCATCTAAAATCCTTCATGTAAACACAGGAGATAAATTGTCTACCATTGTTGAAGCACTGGTAACCCATTTTGATAAGTTTGGAAGTCCTGTGATGATGGGCGGAGATGTTGACTGTTCATCTAAGGGCATTATGGGTATTGATGTTGGTGGCATCGAACCGAGTTTGCTGATTATGGTAAGATTCAATTCATTGTCTAACCTAACCTAACTGATAAAAATATGTATGTAACTAAAAAAAATGCGTGAGTTTCGTGGAACACTGGGTGGGAACGAAGTTCCTTTCGTAAAATTAATAAATATATAATAAAATTACATTATAATATTTTTTGTATCTAGCCTATGCTGTCCCACTGTTGGGCAAAGGCCTCCCCCTCATCTCTCCATTTTTCTGGATCTTGTACTAAATCCCGCCAGTCACTATAAAAAGCGTCCAAATCATCGCGCCACCGTCTCTTAGGCCTTCCATGGTGTCGTTTTCCATCCAGTTACGACCTTAGCCCACTTATTTGGTTGCATGCGGGAGACATGACTCGCCCAATCCCACTTAACTTGGCAGCCTTGATACCGACGTCAGCGATGCCGGTCCTTGAGCGCAGCGAGGTGTTCCGAATCCTGTCTATTCTCTTGACACCCAAAATGCTGCGCTCCATCGCTCTTCGGCAAACCCCGAGCCCCGACTTATATTATAGCATACGCGCTATGGATAACCGTCTTCACTAAAGAAAGGGTCGTGACGGTAAACTCTTTCGCCTAGCCTCCATCCGCCAAGTCCGTACCGTGCGATAAGGAACTTCCTTCCAAAAATCCCAATCTGCCAATTCATTTATTTATCCATAATCTTTTGGACGAATTTAACTCTGTGCTTAGGAATTGGCCATATTTAGCTGTGAAGTTGTAGATTGGCTTCAGTTTTTAAATTGTTTCCTTAATCAAGAGTACCTACCTACAGGTTTTTTTATTTTTTGTAACATTTGTATAATGATTATCTTAATTTGTTATAGGATCCGCATTATGTGGGCAAGAAGCTATCAAAGGAGTTTTTACAAAACAAAGGTTGGGTGAAATGGCAGCCGCTTGGAGATTTCCTGAGTACTTCCTTTTACAATTTGTGTCTGCCCCAAGCGAAAGCAAAATGTAAAATTTCATAATTTGAAGTTAATACAAGTTTTGTGAATACGAGCATCTTTCTAATTAAACTAATACCTATCAAAATAAATAATGCAGAATTTCATTAAAAAAACATCTTAGTACAAGAACTGTTTACTAAAGTCTAACTTTTTATTAGCTGCAGTAAAATGACGTTTTGTGGGTTGCCGGTTTTTGAAGAAAAATAAATAGGGATGTAGCTAAATGAGTGAATCATAAATGAATAATCAGTTTGGTTTTTTTTTTGAGATTTAATATTAAGTTGTAATGTATTTTTTTAACTTATTATTATTACTATACTAGAGGATTGATCTTTTTTAGTGGAAGTATAGGGAGGTACATTCAAAATGAAACAAAAACGTCATAATAATGTTATTTAATTAATTTTTGTGAACTGAATCACATCCCTATTGAGATTAGGATGGCAACATTATTTTACGGAATGACATTTAGAAACGTCATTTTACTGCAGCTAATAAAAAGTTAGACTATAACTACCCTTTGAACCCATTTCATCTTTCCACCCTGTTCGAAATTCAAAATTCGTTTATTACTCCGGCAATAACATAACATTTTATAAATACCAAAACGTTATTTTTATAAAGAGTGTAAAGTTGAAATATTAGGAACAATTATTGGTCACTAATAATCTGAAAGAATACTTACAACAATGAATAAAATACAGGTTATCAATTTTATTAGAAACTTAAATTATTGAACACATTGAGATCAACATCAGTCTTGGAATAAAAATAGGTAATTAATTTAATCTTAGAACTCAAAACAGTAATATTACTACAAACAAAACATCTTCAATCACATATAAACGAGATAAGCGAGTTTTGCAATCAAACCTCTTGTGTCTTAGTAGCACCACATACCGAAAGCGGTCAGCCGTTCGGGGCGGCGTGGAGCGGTCAGAGACCGCCCATACCGCTTCCGGTGTGCATTGCAACGCGGCGCGGTGGCGGGCGAGGCACGGGATAAGGCGGCGCGGTTGGTATCCGTCCCGCTCCGCGCTGCGTTTGGTGTGACAGACGCGAAACTCCGAACCGCGTTCAATGGGTGGAGCTTCTCAGTCGGCAACTCGTCTACCTCTCCATAGGGGGATATTATAACAAGATTGCTATTCGTGTGCTTGACTTTAGTCGGTGTTCATGATGAGGCAGACGCCCTGAAGGATCCAATGGCTGCTGTGCTCCGTGGTATACAGGTCGGATTCGAACACAAGTCCAACGCCCATCGCGTTGCGACGCGTTGACGTTGTGTATACAGGAGTCCGTAACGTATTCTGAAAGGAATACTTACCTATTATTTACTTGGGACACTTGATATATAGGTACTTTTTAAACCGGGATATAAAAAAAATCATTTTACGAAAGCTAAACCTAAATCAACTTGTATAAAATTAAACTGGAGTAGATTATTAAAAGCTGATCCGGTAGCTAAAGCGTCTAAGACAGCAGTTAAATTTAAATACTTAAGACAATATCAAAAGAGCTATTATAGTCCTTCATGGAATCAGGGAAAGGATATTACAGTTGCACTAAACTCCCTATAATTAAGTGTCAAGTAGTTCGTTTAATAGTCCAGTTGACCGAACTACTGATACTTTTTGGTGTCAATAGTCCGGTTGGTACAAATCACCGAACAATCCCTTTTTAGTAGCAATAGTTCGGTTAGTAATGTAAAAAACAACGACCTACTGCCAACCAGGCACACACCAGTAGGTAGTTAGGTTTTTTTTGCACCAACCGGACTATTGACATCGAAAAGTACTTATCAGTAGTTCGGTCAACAGGACTATCAACCGATCTACTGACACTTGAGGCTAAACTCGGGGTCAGTTCAGAGTTTAACAGATGATTTTGCGCAAAGGTTACCTACATCCTAGTTTGACTTGCTACGAGTTTATTGGTAGTCTTACTCCAATATTAAAATAAGCTAAAATCCAGTTAGTTTGTTCCATCTAGTTTATTAGTAGGTATCTCTACGCCATATTTAGGTACGCCGGGTCTTCTGCGCTGACCCTAAAGGTCATATCAACTCTGAAAGGGATCGTTACCGTATCGCCTAGCGCCTCGTCGTCAACCAAACGTAAGCATGTAATCAAAGCGGATCAGCAGCTCCTTGGCTACGGCTAGGCGACACCGCGCTTGCGGCTCGCCGCCCGCTGGTTGACGGCTAGGCGGCACCAGTTTCACCGCTCGGGTACGGAGAGACGTAAGCGCGGGACGACGAGCCGTAAGCGCGGGGACGACGAGACGTAAGCGCACCGCAACGCATTTTGTCAGCTTGCCCCAAGGCGAAGCGATTAGGTACGTTACGATTCCGATTAGTGTGTGTTGCAGTAGAGAGTTTCATACAAAGAATAGGTACTGCCGTGAATTGAGCCATAAGGCACACATATCAACTCGGAAAGGGACCCTTTCCGAATTGATATGTGTGCCTTATGGCTCAATTCACACCGAGACGATGGCGAAGCGGCGAGTAGTTTATGTATCAAAACTGTCACAGCATTTTAAACTTAAAACTACTTTAACACATTGAATCGCATGAGGGTTACCTACGCGCCTTTAGTTGGTGTAATTTCTTCGTGTCATCTCTATTTGTATTGAGCCTAACAACGCAGTTATCATCTGCAAACGATCTAAACTCGAATACTAGCCTGTAGCTTTAGCTTGTGGCACTCGATGGGAATGATGTACATGATGGGCAGTTCCGTGACCAGAACCTTAGGATGCGATCTCTTCAGACAGCCCTCCTCCACGTCCCACCGCGCGCCTTCCAAATAAAATCCGCGGACGTAGCAGCCCTGAAAACAAATCCCTGTAAGTACCTATCCAAATTGATGATTATTGAAAGAATTTATAATTAACTAGCTTCTGCCCACGGCTTCGCACACATGCTTTGTCAATAATAAGTACCTTATGTTTTAATATAGATCATATACCTATCTATATACCAAATTTCATCGTAATCTGTTCAGCCGTTACTGACGTGACTGAGTAACAAACAAACACATACATAAACATAAACAGCGAGTTTAGCTTTATTTCTAGGTTACCTACACATTTAGTACGTAGTGTAACGCGTACGAAGTCGCGGGCAACACCTAGTATACTATATAATATAATTCACAATATAGAATTATCTTTTTATAACATACCATACGAAATATAAACACGCGTCACAGAAAAACTATCTTTATCCGTAGGTACATTAGGTAGTTTACAACTATTGATATCTTACCGTAAAAATGTAAATAAAATAATACTTATTAATAAATCTTATCCTAATTCTATTGGACGCATGTCGTCACGGCGTGACGTGACGGATTACTAGTCGGTCTTACCCCACAAAGCGCGCCAATAGACGCTTCACATCAAAAACCTAACGACCTACCTGCCATCCACTGTACCTACCTATAGTTGAATAGAGTTGGATCAACAATACAGACAGATAGGTGAAACTGATTGGACGGTGGAGAAGCACTCAATTTTGCACACGTTTTAATTTAGCTTCAAGAAGAACTAAAATTTTAGGTTCTCGGTGTAGATTAAAATTTAATTAAAATTTATTCTGATGTACAAATACATTTTGAAAAATAATTTCAATTGCATCGCATAGCTAAAACTAGTAAAAGTTAACGCACCTAGGTGAATTAGGCGCTCAACACACTGCCACGCGCCACGCTACATGTTGCGTGAATGCGTGTTCTAACGTTGCTTGTAAGTATCCCCGTTTGTATAGAAAACACGCACACTCCAACACAGAAAATGCATCCACGCGCGTCCATGCAGATCAGGCGTTCAAGCGCGGAGAAACATGCACCTCCGCGCGTAGGTGCGGGCCGAGACGCAAGGTATGCCACACCGAGTCCCGCAGTGCCGTGCGTGATTTTGGAAGCGCACTATTTTGGAACTGCACTAGCGAACAGCTTTGAATGAAATGAGTCAGAGCCGCCGTGAATCCGCACAACGCAACTACGCGCGTGAGTGCGTAAAATACCCGCACGATGATGCAGATTTGCACTCCCGCAAGTACGCGCGTAGGTGCGTCGACACGCAACATGCAGCGTGGTGCGTGGCAGTGTGTCAACCGCCTCATGTAAACTAAAGTAAAAATACGCCAGCCAATTAAGTACGTCTTGAAAGTAATTTGAAAAGTCTACAGATATGGGTCTGGGATTTCTCTCTTGTACATAGCATTAATAACTAAACATACAGCACAAAGAAATAAGTACTTCAACAACAAAAATGCACATTGTGCGGTGTGGACGCGAAGTAATGAACGTGTGAAGTGAAGAAGCTGTGAAGAATGATGGTTTAAACAAAAAATGAATAATATTATTAGAAGTATAGCACAAATGAATTTAATTAAAAGAAATATACAATAAAAGCACGATAAACTAAATACAAAGCAAAGCAAAATACGCGAGCGCGCGATAGACAAGAGCGGCCGCCAGTCAAGTGTAGTGTGGGTAAACAAAATGCGCGAACGCGGGTAGGTCGGTCGGTCCGAAACCTGTATGGTACGTGTGCTCCAAACGCTAACATATATTAGTAAAATAAAAATAGAAGCATCATTGTACAATACAGATTTCGGATCGGTGGCGCGCGTCGGTATCTTAACCCGATTTCTTTCAGACAACCTTAGGATGTAGAAGACTTCATGGAAGAAAGATGGAGGGGGGGGGGGGGGGGGGACAGATAAGCAGTCTAAAAGAAGGCTCACAGTAACAGGTCGCTCCTCGATCTCATCAGCTGATATCCACTTGGTGACTCGCGTGAACTGCGTAGAGCGATCGAGCGGCCACGTGTAGAGGCGACAGGCGATCTGAATGTGTGCTATGAGGTACGACTCCGGGACCTGCAGACCTGATAGCCAGATCACTAATGGCTCCTCTATTGTCGCCTGGAAACATTCAAATATTTATGATTAATTACTGTAATTGGTGCATGTATCAGAAATGTGTTTATGACTATCGTCATAAATCTGGTAACATGCTTAAAATTAATAAAATATGTGTACCTATAAATAATAGGTGCATCTTTATATAAATAAAAAAATTAATAATAATTTAAGTTGACCTCTCATTTAGTAGACTTTCCGTATAATGAAAGGTCAGCTTATACTGGAAATGTATAGCTTGATCTGACGTGGTGCGTACTTTTTTCTTTGTATTTTTCTATTTTCATTGGCTAGGGCGTGGCCGCGCCACACTTACGGCAGCTGGCCGTTGAACAGACTGTAGGACACGTTGTATAATACTCACCCAGTCTGTGTACTGCTTGGTGCGAGCGATGAAGTGGTCCACCCAGACTCCCAGTCCCTTGCAGGTGGCTGGGGCGAGGCCGCGCTACTTTTGCGGCAGCTGGCCGTTGAACAGACTGTAGGACACGTTGTATAATACTCACCCAGTCTGTGTACTGCTTGGTGCGAGCGATGAAGTGGTCCACCCAGGCTCCCAGTCCCTTGCAGGTGGCTGGGGCGAGGCCGCGCCACACTTGCGGCAGCTGTCCGTTGAACAGATTGTAGGACACGTTGTATAATACTCACCCAGTCTGTGTACTGCTTGGTGCGAGCGATGAAGTGGTCCACCCAGGCTCCCAGTCCCTTGCAGGTGGCTGGGGCGAGGCCGCGCCACACTTGCGGCAGCTGTCCGTTGAACAGACTGTAGGACACGTTGTCGAGTATCGCGTCCATTCCGATCTCGCCTGCCAACGCTTTGCGGAGGAGGGAGAGGGTTGTTCTCATACGCGCGATAAGGCGATTGAATCTGGGGGTAAAAGATGAGATTTTAGCCGTAGCATTGCTTCATTGATTACACTCATACCTATAATGTAGGCAAAATAAATATTTTGCGCAGGAGTGAACATCAAATTCTGTACGGCCATTACGAGTAGTCGTGAATAGTTGACCTACAAGATCTAAAGTCTATAAGATTTTCTAAGCATCTTACACAGAAAATCCAGTCCTATTTTATTTCATTTAATTAAAATCACAACCAATAAAATTTTCCAACGTGAATGAAATGAAAACTGTTTCTGTACTCAGTAGAACCACAGACCAATATAATTTAAATAGACTGACAGTCTCAAACAAGATAATGTAACTCGATATTTGATTACCTGCTAGGACGCGAGATGTCGCTAAGAGTTACAAATCTTTAAATATATGCCAACCTTTAGCTTACTACCGCTCATAATGGTACGAAGAAAAATAGATGGCGCTATTTCCAATTACACGTGCGCGATAATATTATTGCAACCTTGTGACCTTTACGTTGTGCGAGGTTGCCGCTCTTCAGTTTCGTTAAAACTATAGTCTCTAGCTATTTTTAGAGATTTGCGCACATTTTCTCAGAATTGCCAGAACATGAAAGTTTCCGTAAATTTTTTTAGGATTTTTTAGGAAAGGAAAGGATAGGTTAACTTTTATTCATTACATACGTCTATGATCATACCATTATCACTTAAATGCTGAAATACCTACATATTTGTAAAATAAGAATACATATTTATAATGATGTACAGATAAGTACTTAGTACACTTTTCGAAAGAAAATAAAATTAATTTGTAAGTACCCGGCAAATGCATACCTACTACAAGATAATACTTACGTTCTATTAATTTGAACTGGAAACATAATAAAATAATGAACTCAATTTGTATTGTATGTACACAATATGTATATACATTATGTACAACAAAATATCGACTAGTCGCGACTTTTGAGAAGTGAGGTTTGGCAACACAGCATGTAACAAAATTAGGTACAAAAAGCGTGACTTTGCTTGCTTCCCGGCTGTCAATGTCAGTCAGTTCACGGTTCTCTTTCGTTCCCTTTGTTTCGGACTTTGTGTTAATTTTGTGTTAAACGCCATCTAGGTAAAAACGATGTGCTACCTTCCCACGCCATCTGTGATTAAGCATATGAAAGTGGTAAATCATTAATATAAAATAAAATCGTTAAATCTTATTTTATGGGCAATATTACTTATTCTAAAAAATATTGAAATATTTTGGTGTGGTTTAGTGGAAGTTTATTTTATATTTGTTGGGTGCAATGGCCGCTATGAAAGTTTCCAGGCTATGAGACAGCGCCATCTACAAATAATACGGGATTTTGTGCTTTTTGCGGGCTACGATTTCTTATATGGACATTGACAGTCTATTGATATTACTAGTCTCTGGTAGAACACGACAATATAGCGAGAGAAAAAACTCGTTTGCAAGATGTTAACTAAATCATTAGTATACCTATAGTTAGGGAGCTGGCGAGCAAAATTTCGATATGATCAGTACACAAGGCAGACGTTATTAATAGTGATAATTATACCCTAAGAAACATCAAGGACCTCGTCTGCCACCATGGTGGCGCTGTGTTGTAAATTTACAGCGTTTCAAAAATGTTTAAAATAACAGGTGTGCTATATTATGCGCACACGTCTGCCTCTGGGGCTGATAATCACAGTCATCCTGGAAACACAAAGAATCGAAAAGGCAGACATCCAGGGCTCTGACTTTTGTAGTATTCAATTTTATTATTTATTTTTATGATAAAAAAACTGTATATGAAGTGCACACTTGGCAGATTTGAATTGTTCGATTAAAAACAATGAGTAGAACCACGGAAAAATAGTTTGCCAACATGTTGCCTCTGCGTTGTCTATTGACAATGCTCCAAAAATGTAAAAAAGGTGTGCTATATTATGCGCACACGTCTGCCTCTTGGACTGATGTTTGAATTCCTTATGAAAACCAATGATAGAATATCATTGATGAAAACCAAGAAAATAGATGAGGCAGACGTTCAGGCCTCTGATTTTCCAAAGGCAGACCATTTGAATTTTTTTTTTTCAACCATACGTTCACGCCAAATTTAGCAGGTATAAAGTATCCCCATAGTTCCTTTCGTGGTGTCTCTCTTTTATTAGGGAATATGAGTGAGAACGGTATAACTCAGTTCCGACCTTTTCCGTATTGTGAAACTAAATGTATAGAGCGTATATATATCACCGGCAGTGTTATAGCAATTTCACCGCGCTGAAAAGCATATACAAAAAAATAATGTCCTCTGAAACAATATCTGTGTCTTCAACATCTGCAGCATTTGAGATGGCTGAATCATCCGTAGAAAATTGTGCACAGGAGGACGAGTCTGCGAGGTAGGAAAAAACTGTACTATATTGATAATATATTATAAATAATGATGCTAATTTTCTTATTATTCGGAGTAATTTCATCGAAGTCCATTTATTTAACGCGAATAATTTTTTTTTCGTAATGAAAAGGGGAAAGGCTTACATATAAGAAAACTCATAAAGTCAATCCACCCAGCCATTTAAATATTTAAATACCCAATAATATGAAATTCCCAATTCCTCGAAAATATTTTAATGCCATATTATGATTACATCGACGAGCGTGTACTGTTTATAAACAGACGGCGACTCGCGTCTGAGGTCTCATCCTTCCCTTATCCCTCACACACGCCCATCCAGTACCGACACTCTCCCACAGCTGCGCGAGCCAAGGCCACTACCGAACGGTTAGCTCCGGCCATGTCTAAGACTTTTGCTCGCTGTGTATTTGATATCAATATAATTGTCCTACAAATCGGATGATTTGTGTGAGAGCGTCCTCCACTCCGAACATGTCGAACATTTTTTTGTTAATAACAACCTAGTTTGATTTTTTTTCCTATCGGGAATAATGCCCACAAAAAAGATCCTGTTGGTGATTTGGACCCGAATGATTGTGGCTGGGTACAAAACGATAACACCCTGAATAATGATGGTTCAAAGGAGAACAACTGCCCCGGTTCTATAGCGACGTCATAGAAGAACCCTATAATCAATCTGGTAAACATTTTTTCGTTCAGATATACATATAATGTAAAATTTGCGCTATTAAAATTTGAACACGTTGTCTATTTTTCAGACGAGGAAAGAGACATAGATGAGAGCGCCGACATGAATGATCGGTAAGGTTTCTCGGATACCAGCGATGATGACGTTTGCTAAATATTATAGTTTTTTTTTTAATTTTTTAATGCAAAAACAAAGAAATAAATGAAGTCTTGGTTCAAAATCTACGTATTTTACACAAATAAAACGTGATTAAAAAAGTTATAGACTGTTCCTATCCAGATCTTAATCCTATTCAGATTAAATTCAAGCATGCAATTTATAAAAATTACTTTTTAATTAAAGTTCCAAGCGCATTTCGTTTCTGGTTGGCATTGAGAAACAATATGATTGCATAGATTTCAGCTCCAGAAGTTTAATCGTTACCATGAGTTTAGAGGATAATATTAAACAAAATTATAAGAATAAAACTATAAAGAATAACAATAATCCCGTGCAATACTCGCTGTCCCTTGATTCCGTGAATTTCAAACAGTTATACAGCTAAAAATCAGTGAGCAAAGTATCTGCCATATGTTTTTTCAAATCCACAGAGTCATAGTGAATCGAACGGGCGCAATGAGAACCGCGTGCAAATGACTTAGTAGAGCTTTTTTTTTACATTTTTACAACTCCGTCCCATGATAATGCAGAGTCCTGAATGTCTGCCTCTTCGATTTTCTTCGTTTCCAAGATGGTTGTGACCATGAACTTCAGAGGCATACATGTGCAAATGATTTAATACCCCGATTTTTTTAAGCAACTTCAATCCGCTGTAACGCAGCTACATAGGACCTTAATTGATTGGACCAAATCAATTCGTAATGATTTAAACTGCAATCCACCTCGACGTGAAACGTGTGCAAATCATATACCGAAATGCTCGCCAGCTCCCTAACTACTACTAACATTAAGTTTATAATTTGTGTAAATATTACAATATACCTATCTATTAGCTATTTATGGTACCATCAGTAGGTAGGTGCATTTGTTTATTATTATTATATTACCTACCTATTCTATAAAATACACCTCGGCCAATACTCTATTTACAAATACTCCTCTCCATCCAAAGGATATCTGGAAGACATAGCTTTTTTGCGATAAGGCCGCCCATTATACATTTACATGTTTCTCGCGATATTGTATTTAGCTTGTAAGGTATATTATAAAACGAGTCTACTTTAGAGCACACGACTCAAGTACCTAAAACTTTTTTAGCTCCATCTAGATACTAGATCTTTTGTATGGCGTTATTTGTCAGATAGCTATCTGGAACTTTATCAGAAACCTGTGAAACGGGCCCCAAGTGTTAAAAACGACGAAATCAAACTTGCGTATTTTATTTTTCAACTGGAAAAAATGCGACAAATCAACTGGCTATGAGAGAAAGAAAATGTGTGCTCGCACCTCTCCCTCTCTTACCCCTACAGTAATATACGAAACGTAACTATCTCTCTTTCTATCTTCACTAACTTATATCTCCCTCTCAACTTCCGTTCGAACTTTTCGTAACGCATTCACCAGCTTACGCCCTAAGTCAAGCGAGCGTAAAGAAATTTTACTTCAAAAAATAGTAATTAATTCATACCTTTCCAACTCTTGCAACAGCACCACGAGACTGGGCGTGATGTTCATTTCGAACTGCTTTCGCACGCGCCATACTTCGTACAGGCCCGGCAACTTGCTCAGGACGTCAACAGCGATATTGTCTATGAAGTCTTCGCGACTCATCGCTCCTCCGCCTTCGCCTGTCATCATCCAATTAATTGTACACTTTTCTTTAATTCAAAAACAAAATATATATTTGTTACAACGAACACGATAGGTAAGTATAATAAAAGCATGTTGAAAACGTTTGCAAAAGTTATATATAATTGAGTAGTAGTGCCAGCATATGGCCCACCTAATGTTAAATGGTAACCATCACCTATGACAAAGCATTGCCTCATAGGTGCACACGCACCTTAGAAACGTGCCCTACGGTGCACTGCCCTGCGTCCATCAACTTGAGGCATACAGGTGTAAAGCCTCATCTGCCTGTAATTTCACCGGCGGCCATACATACCCTTCAAACCGAAACACAGCAGTGCTGCTTGGCGGCAGATATAGGTATAGTGCTAGTACTTTCCCGGGCGAGCCCTTTCACAAGGAACTCTGCTACTCTTAATAGGTTCCTAAAAGTATTGCGTTTCAGTTATCTTTGTATTTCAGTATCCGCGCTTTTCAATTAAAACATAAACCCTCCATCTGCGCGGTCGGGTCAAAAATTGCCCAGGTATTTATTTCTTTTTCGTTTATTTGTGTAACTAGAATAGCCATAGCCAATCATACTAATTAATATACATGCCATAAAAATAATATTAGGAATAAATGAGTTTTTTGTTAAAAAATTACGTTTTGAAAACAAGCTTTTATAAAATTCATAATCGGAACCGCAAGCAGATTCAAATGAGCCCAAACACTAGTACCCTACTATAATCCATTCAGAAGTTCCGTTGTCTAGCATCCGTCTCCATCATGAGACCACCGCCATGGTACCATATTAATGCATTGTCACCAAAGTTACATAATATTATGTATTCCTCAACTCAATCGGTTGAGGGGAACGGGTTTAAAATTTAGTTTGCAAGATTCCACCCGGACAAACATACATAGCGTCTAAACTAAATTAAACTGTCGTATGTCTCAATCCCGAACATAATTTATACCAAATTTTCATTAAAATCGGTCCAGCAAAAGA
Source organism: Philereme vetulata (assembly GCA_918857605.2). Lineage (NCBI taxonomy): Eukaryota > Metazoa > Arthropoda > Insecta > Lepidoptera > Geometridae > Philereme > Philereme vetulata. Next base: position 664,392 of record OU975460.1, on the reverse strand, counting down.
GCCAAAGAGACAGATTTACTTTAGAATTTTTAATATTAGTAAGGAAGGTTATGGATTAATGTTGCTTGTGTCTTCAACTGACAACTTTAGTTTCTAGTTGCTCACACATAACACTATGATTGGCGATCCGTGTCAGGTGGAAATGAAATTAAATAATATGTATTGCATGAAATATGGTTAAATTACAAGATATTGATTGTATGAAAATATAATGTTTGCGCAGCGCCCATTTTACAACACCAATCGATCGAGCAACGATAGATAGTAAACAGAAATCAGCCGACGATGCGGCATAGTACGAGTAGGAACTGTCGATCGGCGATCGATCGATTGGTGTGGTAACACCGTAAGACATCAACTTTTATACAGCACAGGAACAATGAAATGAAATGACTAGGTTACTAAAATCTCGCTAGCGTCTACGTATTCGTGTTCAGAGTTTAGTTTGTGTGCAGTGCCTAGATATAATTTTAGTCCAGGCAATGGAGGTTTCTGCCTTACAAAAGATCAAGGAGAGTTCTAATTTGGTAAAGTACAGTTGGGTGTTAATTAATATCGCGAGACTGATTGAAAAATATTTTATACAAAAGTTGTAGGAAATTGTATGCTCTATAATTTTGTACAAGATATTTTTCTCCTACGTGGCGCTGGAGAGAAGATATTCTTGAAGAACTGGTTTTCGGTACCATTTATCCAATATGGCGGCGTCGCGAGCGGCGGTCGCTCAAGGTCGCAAACTCGTAATATTAATTAGGACACCCAACTCTACAAATCTACCAAATTATAAGTCTCCTTGACCTTTTGTAGTGAAAGCCCCTTTTTTGTCTTCATTGCCTGGACTAATAGTAATGTGGAAAAATCCTGGTAGAACTCACCGATTTCTATTACTAGCCGCATAAAACAACAAACATGTCCATAAAATAAAAACCAATAAGTTGGTATAAAAGTTACAAAATTGCACGAATATATATATCTTTGATATTAAACTTACATTCCGTTTTCCTTACTAAATGATGCGTGAAAATATATAATTGATTAGGTATGTATGCATATTTTAAGTCCCGATCCCAGATATACTTACATAAATAAAGTTCTGTAGAGCAGTGGAAAAGCATACAGGTAAAAAAAATATTTTGTTGCGTATTAAATTAATTACTATTATAATGGCCCATGTTGTCCCATTGTTGGGCAAAGCCCCCCCCCCCCCCCCCCCTCCCCCATTACCGCCATTCACAATGTTATAATCATCATCCTGATCACCTAAACTGGTATATTACAAGGAGGTACCTTGTGAGTGAGGAGTGACAAGTGAGGAGGTGAAGAACAAAACCACACTTTTCCACTTCTGGAAATTTCGTTTTTTTTTCATATTCGTGCATAAAATGCTAAATTGGTTGTCTATGCGAGATCTTGTCAAAAACACCTCTTTTCCAATTAAAAATTCATTTCAAATCAAGGGTTTCGTACAAAACCACACTTCTGGAAAAATCAGTCATCTGTGATTTTTTTCAAAACCACACTTTTTTAGAGTAAAATTCAATGGTATCAATAAGTCTTCATCAAAACCACCTAAAAACAATGAATTGATTGATTGATACATTAAACGTTCTAAAATTGCAGTTGTCTGGACTGGTAGCTAAAATATTTTATGGTTGATTTATTTTTCATAGTTCTGGCAACATTTTTCGATAATTTGACGGACTGTCAAGTCGAAACTGTCAAACCAAACCTTTTTATATTATTTTTTTTCAAATTCGAACTTTGTTAGTGGTGCTAATTTCAATTTCATTGTTCATTGAATTTAATGCAGATTTATTTTGAAATTTTAATAAAATGGATAAATGCGGAACTGCTGAGGTCGCCACATTAAACAGTGGCACAAAAACAGGCCACGGCTAGGACGTTCAAGCATTAGAAAATCAGCGTCCAAGTGATATTTCACATAAATTCCGTTGGGATTTGAAGTCATAAACCTAAAATTATTCTAAAATATCAATTTTTTCTATTGTAGGTATCAATATACTGATTTGGTACCACTTAACTTGCAGAGGAATTGTAACCACGGGCCAAAAAGCGTTTTCAAGTGCAAAAAGTTAAGCCTACCGTTATTACTGAAAAATAGAAAGTTATTTTACCAAAACAAAACCAAAGTTGCACAAGACACCTACTTATCTAACAAGATTGGTGTCTGCATACACACCTCAAAGAAAAAGACAACAGGAGAGACAAGTCTGTTCGCAGAAACCCAGAAAATAATGTTCCAGTTTCTTTTTGACCGGCAGAAAGAACAGGTTGATCCAAGTTTGTAAAAAATTGTTCATAACTCTTCGCATAGGGCAGAAGATGGACATGTTAGTGATTGTGATTGCCTTAAAAACCTGATGCAAGCACTATAAGAATTTAGGTTAAAAGTGAAAGTGCAGAAAACTTCGTAAATAAAGTTATTTTTAAAAGTGAGGTTGTCTTGTCAATTTTCGTCAAAACCACACTTTTTTTTCTTGACATTATCAAAACCTAAGTTTCTATCAACCCAGAAGTCTATCTAAACCACACTTTTCCAAAAAAGTTTAATCAAAACCACACTTTTCCATATTTCATTTTAAAATATTGGCAAAGATGTTAACTATTTTTATCAGCAATTAGGTATGTATATAAAATCGAGTGAAACACGAAGTTTCATATGACACAATCAAAACAAATCCGGTAGTTGAAATCTGTTATCTATATTTTATGGTTTTCTCTAAATTGAAAAAGTGGAAAAGTGTGGTTTTGTTCTTTACCTCCTCAAGTAGTAGGTAACTATGTGTACAAACGTTGCTTAGTTTGGGGCTAGACGTGTGAGATGTTCAGCATTATTATAAACAAACATTTGTGTTTGTTTATCTGACGAAGTGAGATTGTTTTAGACAACTTTTGTTATTGTGTCTGAGATTTTGACAAAATTATAAACCATATTTTTAGGCAGCTACAGCGCCATCTATGTATTACGCTAGTTGGAACTAGTTTACTTTTAAATCTAAAGTGAAAAGCCCTCATTGATCTTACTTGTTTGCGGCTGCAATTCAATGAGATGCCCCCACATCTCGCGCACGGCTTGGCTGAAGTAGCCGATCTCTGCGTTGGGGTGCAGACCGAATACTTCTGGCGTGTTCGCAAGCGGCAGGATATCGATGAACTCTGAAATGGCAAAGGCATTAATAATAAAAATAATTATTAACAGACAGAATATACAATTATTTACATGACTAAAATACAGAAGAAACAGTTGAATCATCTAAAGACCGTTGCAAATGATCCATAGACAGCTCAACTGCTCCAGATCACTATCAGACGGTAGTATCCCCAAGACACTGGCTGCATTGCCCCGCTGAATTGCAATGCTTATGCGTTCACCTAGGTAAGCGCCAGCTCTCGGATCACACGACGCTTATAGGTACCAGACTTAAAAGAATTTTTCAAAAAGAAAATTCTAAAAAATGCTGTTTAAATTGCATTCAAATGTAATATATTTCATTTCCAAGAAAGTTTGATTTCAATTTCACTATAGTCCCGTTTACACAGAAATAGCAAGACTTCCATAAAAGGCTTCCTTATAAACTAGCTTCCGCCCGCGGCTTAGCACGTGTGGTTTGCCAATTTAAAGTAGCCTATGTGTAAATCCATATTATAATCTACGTAAATACCAAATTTCATCCAAATCGGTTCAGCCATTACGACGTGATTGAGTAACAAACAAATAAATAAACAAACATCCAAACTTTCGCATTTATAATATTAGTGTGATTTAACAAAATAAACAAAACACTTTTCCTCTCAGAAAATGTGATCGGGGTCATACACAGAGTTCCTTTACAAGTGAAACAGCTAGAATAATGTACGATGACGTAGACCTCCCGCATATACCACGACGAACGGATCTGAGCAGTGACCATCCACGAGTGAAGGGTGGCTTTTCCTCCATCAACGTTTTCCTCGCACTTGTCTCTTTTCCTCTCAGGCGCGAAGACGTAGTCCGTAGTCAAAACACGGAGTCCTCGTAGAAATGGAATGGCTGAAACTTACCGATATACTCGTCTCGTTCGCCCTCGGGCGGGATGACGTAGTCCAACACAGAGTCCTTGTAGAAATGGAACGACTGAAACTTACCGATATACTCGTCTCGTTCGCCTTCGGGCGGGATGACGTAATCAAAAACGGAGTCCTCGTAGAAATGGAACGGCTGAAAGTTACCGGTATACTCGTCTCGTTCGCCCTCGGGCGGGATGACGTAGTTCAACACAGAGTCCTTGTAGAAATGGAACGGCTGAAACTTACCGATATACTCGTCTCGTTCGCCTTCGGGCGGGATGACGTAATCAAAAACGGAGTCCTCGTAGAAATGGAACGGCTGAAACTTGTCGAAGAGGAACTCTCCCATGTACTCCTCCATGTATGTGTGCACGACGCGCCGATCAAAATCGTCTATCACGCGTCCTCCGTACATTACCTGCAAATTCATTATTACCTACAGGGTGCTTTGGAATAAGTTTGCTTTGGTGGCTATATTACTATTTTAAAGAGGTAAAGATTTTATTTCATAAGTATAGGCTATGGAGCGTTCTATGATAACATTGTAATCAGTTATGCTACAAGACCACCCCGCAGCCTGCAGCCATACAGACCTTTAGTCTTGGTTCGATCTTCCATAATAGCGGTTGCGTTCAGGGGCTAACATATCCTTCTGATCTCTTAATAAAACGTGATTCATAAGTGTCAAAGTCAAAATCTTTTATTCATTAAAATCACAAGGATCACTTTGAAACGTCAATTTTACTGCGACCAAGCGAGGAAAGAAAGGCAAGAAACAAGGCAGATTGTTTTTTTAATGATCCTTTTAGAATACTTAACAATGCAGGAAATAAATTACGTCTAAATTGTAACATTTTGAACGAGTTGGAGCAATTTCAATCCCAAGCTTCTCTATCATCTAACTAAATAATCCGATATTTTGCAGTAGGCTTTTTTATAAAGATTTTGTTTAATTGCGTTTTTAAATTTGTTGTCAATTTTTGTACATCACTTGGGAGATTGTTATAAAAGCGTACACCTTGCCATTTAAACGATTTACTAACTTTATGGAGTCTACAAGTGGCCACTGTGAGTTTACCAGAGAGTGTATTTTTTTTAAGCCTTTGGACATCCCTCGAATGCTAAACGTTATTTGCTTATTATTATTTACGACCACCCAATTCACATTCGAACCTGTCGCTTACGACCGTAGTCTGTGCGACTATCGCTATTACTCACCTCCCCAAACAGGTACTTGAGGGTGGACCACGGCACAGGTCCGCCGGCGGCCTGGCAACGCTCTAGGTAGCACTGTAGGATCTGCATGCACACCGTGAAATCACTCTCGCTGAAATCGTACGATATGTTCCAACCGATTTTGTCGTATTTACGCCGCTCCTGAAAGTAATAAGAAAGAAATAAAACATAACTTTTAAATAAATAAAACATTTTATTCAAATCCACAGAGTAAAAAAACAACATCTTACCAAGCTTGTATTACTAGGTATGAAGAACTTTTAGAAGCAGTGGGAATGAATATGGTAGGGCGTTAGTACATACCAATTATTGCTAAGAATTTTTTAAACAGGTTGTCAACGACTGTTATACTTTTTTTGTAGTTAGGCCTTATTCATCTAGGTTCTGGATCAAGTGATTTTTATACATCAGGAAAAATAAGATGGCCAAAATCAGTTTGGCCGTTAAGAAGCCGGCGAACCCCGAGCGCAACTTCAATTCGGCCGCGTCAAAAAATTCGGCCTGAATACCGCTATCCCTGTTTAGTGACGAAGTTTAGCCATGCAGAGCGACAGTGATAGCAAATGACCGATTCTAAATTTGATCAGATTTTGACCGTGTTCCGTAATACCAAAAATGATGACTGAAAACTTGTTGTATTTTTCTCATTGTGTTGTTATTCTGTAACTAGACGATATAATCTATGTTGTTGTTTTTAATACGAAACAATTGGGTTGAAAACAGGTCTTTTATGACGTAAAAACATGCAGAATGCGATACGCTTCTTGTTCATTTTAGGTAAGTATTTTGATCTAATATATGGTTGGGAACCTAGATAAATACTAGTCAAATTAAAATAATACCTTATTAAGGTAGAAATATGCTCCAATTACAAATTATCTTGGTAGTACGTGTTGTATGGGCGATTCCCCTCCGGTCTCCCCTTAAGTGGTAACCATCGCCTAATAACGAAACATTTCCTCATAGGTCATGAAATTACGATAGCAATCTCAACGAGCTTGTTCAAGACAACAGATACGCGACTTCAAATCCCACGCTCTCGCTAGATATCTTATTATGCTAACCATCGCCTATAGCAAAGTATTGCCTCTTGTAGGTCACTTACCTTAGAAACGTACCCTACGATGCACTGCCTTTCGTCCACCAACTTGAGGCTTGAAGAGATTTTTTATGACCTGAATTAGAGCATGAAGTCATCGAGACTAGAACTACGCTGAGCAGGAACATTGATGGCGCCAATTTAAGCCCGAATGTTCAGGTCACCGAATACGTGGGTTCAAAACCCACGTGGCTAGATTTTTTACAATATATTTTGTAGATTAATTTGTAACCTGTACTACAGCGTGGAAGAATGCTAGTACGTAGACTAATTTCTTGAAATGTGGATGTGGACATTCCTCGAGCGCGTGAGGTCTCATCTTGAAGTATGTGTTGCGGAGGTTTAGCTTCAGCCCGTTCGGTGGTTCCGTCACAACTGTAAGCAAAATTAGTTTATTACCACTCCTATGCGGAACGCCGAAGATATCTTATTCCCCCCACCCTAGAATTAGGATTACATGTAGCCCATTATTGACAAATTGTTGGGCAAAGGTTTATCCCCACTTCCACTATTCACTGCGATCTTGAGAGCGTAGCAATCACACTAATATTATAAATGCGAAAGTCTGGATGTTTGTTTGTTACTCAATCACGCCGTAACGGCTGAACCGATTGCGATGAAATTGGTATGAACGTAGATTCTAACCTGTAGCACCACATAGGCTACCATTTATCTCACAAATCAGTTCCAATGGGATAAAAATGGGGTGTCAAGTGAAGGTGCACCAGCGAGTTTAGCTTTGTTTCTAGGTTACAAACACATTTAGTAGTGTAACGCGTACGAAGTCACGGGCAACAGCTAGTGATTTTCTAAGTAAGTTTTTTTAGTAATAAGATTGAAAATTAGTTTTCAAATCATCTTTTTTTTGTAGTGGGAATGAAGGAGACCATACGAGTCCGGAAACACTCAGTCTGCTAATACCCATCAAAGGCAATCAAAGTACCCTTTCTAAAACATTAAATCAACCGTAATACGATATTCGCACTACACCTATGGCAACATAAAATTGTAGCCGGAAGAATCTGTAATATAGGCCTGAGAGACTTGGCCCACACAAAAATACATCATTATATGTATAATTGGTTAGGTACCTACACTTTTACAACGCAGTTCTAAGCCTCGACCCCCGCATACTAACCACTCGCCACAGCCACAAAACACCGCGACATGATGCTGGAAGCGGCTACTCAGTAGCGGGATCGTGCGACAGTCACTTTTTATTTTTTCCTTCACTTTCGGTCGGTGGCGGTCACACAACAAAGCGAGGTGCCGCGTCTCGTGAGTGGCGACCGCTGGGCATCAACCGTGTGCAGTCCGCAGCTCGGTGGCAGCGTTTTGTGGCTGTGTCGCGTGGCTCATGTGCGGCAATTATAGCAATATAACCAATCACCATTAACTATCAAGCGGTACTCTTCCACCTTTAATAAGCGCACTTACAAAGAGTGGTACGCCTTACCTTAGTCTGTGTTTCCTGATAATCACAACCTAGTGGTATTCAAATCGCAAGTGAATAGGTTTCTTCTAAGCAAGAGTGAACCATCGTAGACTGCATCAACGCTTGCCATCAGGCGAGATCGTGGTAAAACGCTAGCCTATAATTTATAAAAAAAAACGAATAATACAAACGAAACCTTTTAGGGATCTCTGCAAGATTCCGATAGGGAACGTCGGTGTGGGGTCCGTAGTGAGCCACAGTCGGTATTCCGGGTGAGGTTTCGTCATCAGCTCCAATTGCTTTTCCAGTTCCCGTAGGAAGGAGACCAGGAGATGGCAGTTTTGTAAGATCAACCACTGGCCGTGGGAGATAGCGCCTTCGAGCAGCGCAAGCGCCGCCTAGAACAAATATATTAGATAATTGAAAAAATAACAGATTACTTAAAAATATTGTTAAAAACATTTAAAAAGTGCAAAAAGCCCGCATCACGCGGTGCTCCCAGGCGGTCACCCATCCAAGTACTGACCGCGCCCGACGTTGCTTAACTTCGGTGATCGGACGAGAACCGGTGCTTTCAACGTGGTATGGACGTGGGCGATAATGGCATGCGACTAAAATATATATAAAACGACGCAGCGTTGACGCTGCGACGACGCAATGCAACGCAACGCACTAATGAGGCCACTCTCTAAGATTGTCTTCCGTGCTGTCTGGACCACACAAGGCCCGCGTGCATCACACTTATCAAACTAATATTATAAATGCGAAAGTTTGAATGTTTGTTTATTTGTTTGTTACTCAATCACGTCGTAACTGCTGAACCGATTACGGTGAAATTTGGTATGCTTTTTATCCTATAAATCAGGTCCCATGGAATAAAAATGGGATGTCAAAGTTTGTGATATGTTGTGATAAATTAGTACTCACACATTTAGTAGTGCAACGCGTACGAAGTCGCGGGCAACAGCTAGTACAACATACATACCCCTTCTTGGCCCTGTCCCAGCGAGAGGTACTTGAACTTGCCGCCGCCGAACCCGCACTGGTCCGCCAGCTTCATCAGGTCGGACGTGGGGTCGGAGCCGGGGCTCAGGATAAACACGACCGGCGAGAACGGCGTCGTCTGCTCTACTATCATGTCAAGGCTGAAATACAAATTAACACTATTACAATATTTGAAAAGGAAAAACTCTTTATTTTGAGATACTATGTTATTGAGAAGGAATTGATCCTTGTGTCCCTTTCGAGTGGTATCAATAAAATACAGGTGATTTTTTCTCGAACTTCAATCCTCTATGTAGCATGGCCTTGCGGTGCGACACACTGTATACAGGTTGAACTTGTAAACATTCGACAAATTTTGAAGAACGCCTCTCTGCTCGTAATGCGTATATACTGTAGTCTAAGGACTCAGTGCTCCAATTCGTGCACAGCACAAAAATGTGGATTTTCAACTTTATTATTCGATATATTTAAATAAGTTCCTACAGATTTCAGATTAGGAAGAGAGCCATTCCTTAAAATTTGTAAACTGTTTACAAATTCACCCTGTATGAGGCTGATTCTGTGCTCCACAATATGTTTCATGGAGACCATAGATACCCAGAAACTCTACTGAACATTTGAGATTTTAACTGTCATTTAGTTACCAGTTACCTTATAACGGGGGGAGTGATGTACTTCTCTCCCATAGTGACGTTGATAAAGTACCTATGTGAGAGCGTGGTAGATGCGGTCTACTCTGAAGCATCGCAGTATCGTTAGCAGCTCAAACAGTAGTTACCTTATAACGGGGGGAGTGATGTACTCCTCTCCCATAGTGACGGTGATGAAGTCTGTGAGAGCGCGGTAGATGCGGTCTACTCTGAAGCAGCGTAGAGTCTGGCTAATGAAAGTTGATACTGAAAAAGCGCGGCAAATTTAAAAAATATCAGCATGGCAGCCCTAAAGTAAAAAGGAAAGTTCGAACAACTCACTTTGATACTTTGACATTTATTTTTATTTTACTAGTGGATGCTTGCAATTTTGTCCGCGTTATGACGAGATTAAAAGTAGCTTATATCACTTGTTAACTCTTTATTAACTCCATACTAAACATCACACGGATACGTCACTCCATTGTGGCGTATTAAAGGAACAAACAGGCATATTATCATGAGTTTAAATATTTGTAAATCTATGTGAGTATGTATCAAAGAAAACAACACCATATATTTTTATACTGTTTTTTAATCACTATAATCAAAATCTGAATCTAAAAATTCAACATGGAGTGAATCGTCAGAATCACTGGAGTCGCTGCTGTCTCTTAAATTGATGATGAAGCTTTGTAAATTATTTTCAGTTATATGGTCTCTTCTTTTGTACTTGTCTTCCACATGAATGACATGGTCTGTCATTTTTTTCCAATCATCTGCTGTAATACACTCAAAAGATTGTTTTATGAGATCCTCGAACTCTTTTGGAGTTCGGCTTACATTTTTGCTTCCCACATTTCTTTTTGCTAGACTCCATATGAGTTCTATAGCATTTAGGTCACAATGATATGGAGGAAGTCTTAGCACTTCATGTCCGTTATGGCTTAAAAGTTCATCAGCTTCATAAATAGGTTCTTGTGTGTTCTGTTTTACTAAGCAGAGCAACTCTGCTTTTGAATTGTATGTTTCAAATGAAATACCATTCAATGTAAGCCAATTCTGTATCTCTAACTTTCGATTTTGAGATGTGGGCGCTTTATTTATTATGACAGAATGATATGATGCATTGTCCATTACAATTACACTTGGTTCATTCAAATTGGGCATAAGCTTTTCTTGAAGCCAATTGTTGAAGTTTGTGGAATTCATGTCATGGTGGTAGTCGGCCATTTTCGATTTGGTGCTAAATACTAACAATGAGTTTGGAACAGGGCCTTTCTCTGATTCTGCATGCACAATAATATATCGTTTTCCTGACGATATATTTTCAATTATTCCACTTGTTGATTGACCTTGCCAACATTTTTTAGGCTTATAGGTTTTGTGGACATAAGTTTCATCTAAGTAGATTATTGGCTTGTCTTCTGCACGTTTCGATGCAATGGTACGCAAAAAGCGATGTCTCCATGAAGCAATATCATACCGTTCAATTAATAATGAACGTTCATTTTTGTTTTTCTTAAATTCATAACCGTTGGCCAATAATATGCGACGGAGAGTTTCACGACATCCACCAAATTCTATACTTTCTTTTAACTCTATCAACAAAGATCTTAATGTTAGTACATGTTTCCTCACAATGTAAAATTCGTTTACTTTATTACGAATAACGTCCATATCGAAACTATCTAAGTTCGACACTTTTGAAGGGTGAGGTCGTTTTTTACCTGGAGTCCTCCAGACCCCTTCGTTCACCGCACCTTCTTTTTTAATTCTCTTCAATGTAATAACACTTACATCTGTAAAAAGAATATAATATTATATGTCAATTATCGTGAGTTTCATAACTAAGAAATAATAGAAAATACACAAGTATTACAAAACTAGTCTCAGATTAACGTTTAGTGAAAACTTACCGGTGAGTGAAGATAGTTCTTCTAAGTACTGGTTCTGCGATTTCATCATATCTTTTTGATCTAAATCTGTGATCTTTTCAATTGCTTGTTTTACTTCAGCAGTTCGTGCATTATCCTAAAGACTATCTGTAAAAGAACAATAACATTATATAAAGTAACTAAAACTAATATGTACTTATTTAAAATAAAAAAATATCAAGACATTTTGACCGTACTAACCTAAAAAATCAGTCACAGTACGTAAACAATCCTGTTTTTCTCGCAATACGGCTTGTTTCACAAGCTTTTTCTCTTCATATTCCGACATCATACAAAACAATAGTTTTCGCACTTCACTCTTTATAGTTTTATTCATTTTTATAGCATTAACACGGATATATCACAACAAAACTATACGCAAGTCAACCACAACGAAACATCAACAACACGCCATCTTGTTGCGTCAGAGATAGGGATACCATACACTGATTCTGATTTTGACCAAATCTTTCGGAAACAGCCGAAAATTTATTTCTTTAAAATAAAATTGCCAAGTTTTTCTCTAGTAAATAGTGTACCTAATTAATTAAGCTATTTACTAGACCAACTTAAGGCTTAGTGTTGCTCTTGAAATGATCCAACACGTACATACGATACTTATTTTTGATGAATACAATTTTAGCACACGTACGAATTTTTAAAACTCATTTTATAAAATAATTAAAATAAGTTTGTTTTAAAAATGCCTTTTTGGAATTAATTGTTCCTAAGTACTTTCTGCTTAAAATACCCCAATTTGTAGGGTAAATATCTGATGGTAGGAACACTTTAGTGTTGTCATATAAAAAGTTTGCAAAAAAATCCAGTATCTACTTTCGTTAGCCAGACTCTAGTAACATTAGCTATCAGTTCCAACAGTAGTTACCTTATAACGGGGAGAGTGATGTACTCCTCGCCCATAGTGACGTTGATAAAGTATTACCCGTGCGCGATAAGTTGGGACCTGAGCGCGGTGACGTCATATTGGCGTGTTTGTACCGCCCGCAAAAAAGCGAACATAACAAGCAGCCGCCCGGCTTCGTCTTTGTTTTTTTAACCTAATTTATTATGTTACTCAGGGAGGACGCTGCTTTTTATCTAATCTTTTTTACACTATTTGAATTATAACAACACTATTGAACTATAACAACAAAAACTACAACAACAAAACAATAACACAAACGAAAACTAAAAGAATTCCAGAGCGCGTCGTTACGTGACGTAGGCCAGTACGAGACTAAAAACCCTAGTAAAAAATAGTGATGCAAACGGTACAATACGGGCGCCATCGGGGAAGTGCAGGGGAAGCGGTCGGGGAGTCGCATTCCTAGCAGGTCCCAAGTTATCGCGCACGAGTTATACCTATGTAAGAGCGTGGTAGATGCGGTCTACTCTGAATCATCGCAGTAACATTAGCAGCTCAAACAGTAGTCACCTTATAACGGGGGAAGTGATGTACTCCTCGCCCAAAGCGATGTTGATAAAGTACCTATGTGAGAGCGCGGTAGATGCGGTCTACTCTGAAGCATCGCAGTAACATTAGCAGCTCAAACAGTAGTTACCTTATAACGGGGGGAGTGATGTACTCCTCGCCCATAGTGACGTTGATTAAGTACCTATGTGCGAGCGCGGTAGATGCGGTCTACTCTGAAGCATTGCAGTAACATTAGCAGCTCAAACAGTAGTTACCTTATAACGGGGGTAGTGATGTACTCCTCGCCCATAGTGACGGTGATGAAATCTGTGAGAGCACGGTAGATGCGGTCTACTTTGAAGCATCGCAGTAACATTAGCAGCTCAAACGGTAGTTACCTTATAACGGGGAGAGTGATGTACTCTTCGCCCATAGTAACGTTGATAAAGTACCTATGTGAGAGCGCGGTAGATGCGGTCACTCTGAAGCAACACAGTAACATTAGCAGCTCAAACAGTAGTTACCTTATAACGGGGGGAGTGATGTATTCCTCGCCCATAGTGACGTTGATAAATTACCTATGTGAGAGCGCGGTAGATGCGGTCTACTCTGAAGCATCGCAGTAACATTAGCAGTTCACAGTAGTTACCTTATAACGGGGGGAGTGATGTACTCCTCGCCCATAGTGACGGTGATGAAGTCTGTGAGAGCGCGGTAGATGCGGTCACTCTGAAGCATTGCAGTAACATTAGCAGCTCACACAGTAGTTACCTTATAACGGGAGGAGTGATGTACTCCTCGCCCCCATAGTGACATTGATAAAGTACCTATGTGAGAGCGCGGTAGATGTGGTCTACTCTGAATCATCGCAGTAACATTAGCAGCTCACAGTAGTTACCTTATAACGGGGAGAGTGATGTACTCCTCGCCCATAGTGACGTTGATAAAGTACCTATGTGAGAGCGCGGTAGATGCGGTCTACTCTGAAGCATCGCAGTAACATTAGCAGCTCAAACAGTAGTTACCTTATAACGAGGGGAGTGATGTACTCCTCGCCCATAGTGACGGTGATGAAGTCTGTGAGAGAGCGGTAGATTCGGTCTACTTTGAAGCATCGTAGTAACATTAGCTATCAGCTCCAACAGTAGTTACCTTATAACGGGGGGGAGTGATGTACTCCTCGCCCATAGTGACGGTGATGAAGTCTGTGAGAGCGCGGTAGATGCGGTCTACTCTGAAGCATCGTAGTAACATTAGCTATCAGCTCCAACAGTAGTTACCTTATAACGGGGGGAGTGATGTACTCCTCGCCCATAGTGACGGTGATGAAGTCTGTGAGAGCGCGGTAGATGCGGTCTACTCTGAAGCATCGCAGTAACATTAGCAGTTCACAGTAGTTACCTTATAACGGGGGGAGTGATGTACTCCTCGCCCATAGTGACGGTGATGAAGTCTGTGAGAGCGCGGTAGATGCGGTCACTCTGAAGCATTGCAGTAACATTAGCAGCTCACACAGTAGTTACCTTATAACGGGAGGAGTGATGTACTCCTCGCCCCCATAGTGACATTGATAAAGTACCTATGTGAGAGCGCGGTAGATGTGGTCTACTCTGAATCATCGCAGTAACATTAGCAGCTCACAGTAGTTACCTTATAACGGGGAGAGTGATGTACTCCTCGCCCATAGTGACGTTGATAAAGTACCTATGTGAGAGCGCGGTAGATGCGGTCTACTCTGAAGCATCGCAGTAACATTAGCAGCTCAAACAGTAGTTACCTTATAACGAGGGGAGTGATGTACTCCTCGCCCATAGTGACGGTGATGAAGTCTGTGAGAGAGCGGTAGATTCGGTCTACTTTGAAGCATCGTAGTAACATTAGCTATCAGCTCCAACAGTAGTTACCTTATAACGGGGGGGAGTGATGTACTCCTCGCCCATAGTGACGGTGATGAAGTCTGTGAGAGCGCGGTAGATGCGGTCTACTCTGAAGCATCGTAGTAACATTAGCTATCAGCTCCAACAGTAGTTACCTTATAACGGGGGGAGTGATGTACTCCTCGCCCATAGTGACGGTGATGAAGTCTGTGAGAGCGCGGTAGATGCGGTCTACTCTGAAGCATCGTAGTAACATTAGCTATCAGCTCCAACAGTAGTTACCTTATAACGGGGGGAGTGATGTACTCCTCGCCCATAGTGACGGTGATGAAGTCTGTGAGAGCGCGGTAGATGCGGTCTACTCTGAAGCATCGTAGTAACATTAGCAGCTCAAATGGTTTTACATTATTGCGGTATCCGTCTGGTATATCCGCTGATTCGGGAGTGTCGCTGTCAAACCACTAAAATAATAACAATGATTTCACAAACTTTTATTTAGCTTGCAATGTTTGTTTGTTAGTTTGGTTAGGTCAAATCTTGCGAGCTGAATTAGAACCATTTCTCTTATCCTACGGAGTTATGAAATGTTGCTGTATATATATAAATATTAATAAAATAAAAATATGAATATTGCTGGACATTTCACACAGCGCTATCTAGCCCCAAACTAAGCAGAGCCTGTACTATCGGAACCAGTTGTCTGATTGAATACTTATATACTTTTTTTTGTAAATACATACCTACCTACACATAAATAATATAGAAAACATCCAGATCCCGAACAAATATCTGTAGATCATACCTATACAAACATTTGTTCCGCGGCGGTTCCCGCTACCTCCTGCGTCTCAGCCGGCAATTCGCCCACTGTACCACGGAGGTCGTCATTTGTTTCAATATTGTGTGTGATTGTGTACACACGGCTACACATCAAGCTATATATTTCCAGTATAAGCTGACCTCGCAATGTGTATGCTTTTCGTAGAATAAGAGGTCAGCTTATACTGGAACCATATAGCTTGATGTGTAGCCGTGTGTACACAATCACACACAAAAATTTCCAGTATAAGCTGACCTCTCGTTCTACGAAAAGCCTACACAATGCGAGGTCAGCTTATACTGGAAACGTATAGATTGATGTGTAGCCGTGTGTACATTAAAGCTTAATAATAATAATCTATCTATAACGTGTACGGACCCAGGTGAACCAGGGCGGGCGGTGGTTGTTACGAGTGGACTGTATGGTGATACGATTTTGCTCATATATGGTCATTACGCTGGATCGCGGCCCTGCGTTGTTTCGCGGCCTCTTAGAGTACCAACGGTATAAATATTGCAATAATAAGTATTCTATCTCACTCCTACCAACGCTTTGTGGCACTTTAAAAAGTAGGATAGTTGCAGAATATAATGCCTATTCAAATTAATCGGTTAACCTAATCCGTGTGCTGGAAATAAATCGTCCATTTTGCCAGCCGCGCTGTCAGCGTACACACGTACGTAAAGCTGCGAAATAAAATAGCGAACAGGTCCCGCTTCCAAAGTAAGTATTTCAAGTTTACGATTACTTATTACTAGTGTGATTGTTTTTGAGTGATCATAGTTGAATGTTTCATGTAATTCTGCATTCATTATGGGAGTAAATTACATTAATACCAGTTTTATTTGGTGGCCGCCAACCAGTGTTGGGCAAAATGTAATCTAACTACTGATTACTAACTACGATTACATTTTGTAGTTAGTAATCATAACAGTAGATTACATAAAATAATCGTATTAAGTAGTTAAAATTTTTGATTACAAACTACAAATTGTAGTTGCAATCACGATTACATGATTACTTTTTGTAACTACTTTTTTTACAACGTGGGTTAATACATTATTGAAGTTTTAGTAGGGATCCCTGATTTTTTCTAGGGATAAATAATATACTTTAAATAAAGTATATAGGTAAAAGTACATTAGTAAAAGAATGTAAGTATATAAGTGAAAGTATATAAAAGAAAGTATATAAGTAAAAGCATACAAGTGAAAGTATATAAGTAAAAGTACATAAGTAAATGAATGTAAGTAAAAGTATATAAGTAAAAGTATATTCAATCATTATTATAAATACGGGATTTATCACGTACCGTCTTATCGGTGTTTCGACCGACAATGTTTCGGTTCAATTCGCGAACCTTCATCAGGGTGAGTGCGATTCGCTCCGAATAACGTCTCGCCTCGCACTGCGCGCCACTGCTCTCTGCGCGCGAGTGGACGGGCGGGGTGGTGGGGATTGGGTCAACGAAAGCACAGTGCGTTGACCCGCTGTGTCATCATCATTATCATCACTGCTGCTCTCTTTTGTAGTTCTTGGTACAGGCAAACACAGAACACTAACTATGTCTCTACCAGGTTCTCTCACTCTTCTGTCACTTGCATCATGAAGACATGGCCTCCAGGCCGGCGGTAGAACCCATCCTCTATCCCTGTTAAAGTTCGGCACACGACTTATTTCTATCGCCTCTCGGATCTTGCGAGGAACGAAGAACTTCTCTCTCGCTAAAACCCGGGCCTTGTCGAAACGTATGTAGTGCGTCGAATCAGAATCTAGGGAATGTTCCGCCACTGCAGAACTGTTTGAGTCAACATTCTTTTGGTCAACATTGTTTGAGTCACGTATGTGTTCTACACATATGTGCAATGAAGAATGTTGACTCTGAGAAGTTCTTCGTTCCTCGCAAGATCCGAGAGGCGATAGAAATAAGTCGTGTGCCGAACTTTAACAGGGATAGAGCATGAGTTCTACCGCCGGCCTGGAGGCCATGTCTTCATGATGCAAGTGACAGAAGAGTGAGTGAACCTGGTAGAGACATAGTTAGTGTTGTGTGTTTGCCTGTACCAAGAACTACAGAAGAGAGCAGCAGTGATGATAATGATGATGACACAGCGGGTCAACGCACTGTGCTTTCGTTGACCCAATCCCCACCACCCCGCCCGTCCACTCGCGCGCAGAGAGCAGCGGCGCGCAGTGCGAGGCGAGACGTTATTCGGAGCGGATCGCACTCACCCTGATGAAGGTTCACGAATTGAACCGAAATATTGTCGGTCGAAACACCGATGATGGTACGTGATAAATCCCGTATTTATAATAATGATTGAAATCAATCACGAAAGTTTTCTAAGTAAAAGTATATAAGTAAAAGAATGTGTATATAAGTAAAAGTATATAGGCGAAAGTATATAAGTGAAATTATATAAGTGAAAGTATAGAAGTAAAAGTATATAAGTGAAAGTATATAAGCAAAACAATATTAGTAAAAGTATATAAGTAAAAGTATATAAGTAAGAGTATATAAGTACATAAGTATAGTTTTTAAGTATAAAAGTAAAAGTATATAAGTTTTCAAGATGTTTGAGAAAAATTGTTTTTGTTTTATCTATCAATCAATCGACATTATAATAGATAAATATAAGTATACATCTAAGTTTTGTACTTATAAATAAATCGATAATAAAAAACTTGAAATATTACTTTTAAGTTTTTTGTTAAACCGCCGCAGGTTTACAAATAGTTTTGTGGTTACATAAAATTACCTCCATTAGCTATTGATTAATTAACGAATATTAACGTAATTATGTAAATATTAACTTTTTAACATATTTTCTTACAAAACGAGATATTCTTAGAACTTAAGTAATCAGTAGTTATAACTACTTGATTACAGTAATCAGATTACCGATTACTTTATGTAACTTGATTACTGTAATCATAACTACTTGTAGTTAACTACTTGTAATCGTAGTTAGTAGTTAGATTACAAAAAAGTAGTTAACTACGACCTACACTGCCGCCAACCAACACAATATTTTTTAGTAAAGTTGGTATACGGCCGGTTGGCCGCGGCACTAGATCACTGAATGCAATAAGTTTGCTTTCTTTTCTATTATTAATGTAAATAAAGCTTCGCTTTGGCAACATTTTTTATTGTTGGGGTTGGTTTAAATGATATGGTTAGTTCACGGCCACCAAAATATAATTTTATACGGATTTTATCTATAATGTGGCCGCAAACTAAAACATGCTAAGAAAACAAATCTGGTTCGCGGCCGTCTGAAAATCATATGAAAAATAGATGGCCGTTATCTGACTATTTGAAAATAGAGGTGTCAGGTAACGGCCACTTCTTTTAAACATACTGTTTTGTTTGGTTTTTCGATAAGTTTTGTTATCAAAGATGTCTACGAAAAATCCAAAAAAAAACTGTGACTTACACTCCTGTAACTCTACAGAAGGCATTAAAAGAAGTTCGCGAAGACCAAGTCCCAATCAGGGAAGCATCACGTAAATTCGGTATTCCGAGATGTATAACTCAAGATCAATTATGTGACTGACGAACTAAAAAAAACAGGGCCCTGCGCCAGTGCTGGGAGAAGATGGCGACAAAAAAGTTGTAGAGTGGCTTATAAATATAGCCAAATGTGGTTTTCCAGTGAAGAAACAAGAGCTATTAGATACCGTTCAGTAAAATTTCAAAGATTTAAAAAAGCTGAATCCTTTTAAGGATGATCTTCCTGGACAGACATGGTATCTAAACTTTTTAAATTCTTTTTATCTTAACTTCTAAAACTTCTTTTCACACCCTGAGATATCAGTAAGATCTGCAGAAGGAATCAACAAAGCTCGCGCTAGGGTGACCGAAGAATCGTTTCGACTGTGGTTGAAGACCTAACAGAACAGAAGATAACAGTATTCTCAACATGCATCGTTAATGGTGAGATGTGCCCGTCATTGGTGGTTTTTCCATATAGAAAAACTTAAACTTAACATAAACTTTTTGGTGGTCTAATATATATGAGACCACCAAAAAGTTTACCAGACAGCATGCTACAATACTGGAGTCTAGGAAGAAGCGAATCCGGGTGGATGAATGGAATGAATGATTTCATCAATTGGATAACAGAAAATAATATCAAGAAGCCCGTTCTTCTGCTAGTCGATGGACATAAGTCGCATATGTCTTTAATGTTGATCTGTGAACATCTTGGTATTATTTTATATGCTCTTCCCCCGAACACTACGCACATGCTGCAGCCTGCCGATGTCAGCGTGTTTGCTCCATTAAAAGCCCAGTAGAAGGGTCACGTCAGAAAATTCCTTGCAAAGCCAGAAAATATGAACAAAGCTGTAACAGTATGTATTTATATGTATTGTAGTATGTGTTTATAGGCCGCCGGGGGTAAGTTATAATACCTTTGAAATAGTTATGTGTGATGTGCTAGGGAAACTATGTAAAACAAACAAGGAAATAGTCATAGCTGGTGACTTTAATGTCGACTTACTTGAACAAGATATTAAAACAAAAGAAAGGAGAAGGATAATAAATTTGTTTGAGTGTTATAATTTAACATATCAATTTATCGAACCTACGTGAATTACTAGTTCATCGGCCAAATGCATTGACAATATATATTGCAATTATGCTACCCATAAGATCTATTATCCACTACTTTAACTCTGATCATACGGGTCAATACATTGAAATCCCGGGATCTGAGATTAAAAATATATCTAGAAGGAGAGTTCTAAAAAGAACTTATGCAAAAGATAAAATGATGAAATTCAAAAATAACTTAGTTTCTGACCTTCAAAATGAAATGGCATTTAATTCAAATCCTAATGCTAATTATAATAATATTTTTGACATTTTAAAACGTAATTTTGACATGTGTTTTCCTGTGCGTAATAAATTAGTTAATTTAAAAATTACATTTAATGGCACTGGCCCTGGTAACACACAACATCCGCACTTTGAGGACAGACGAAAAGATTGTTGAGCTGGAAGAAGAAATTAGTAGATTACACTGGGACATTTTGGGGTTATCAGAAGTCCGTAGAGAGGGCAAGGACACGATATCCCTCAAGTCTGGTAATCTACTATACTACCGGAAGGGCGACCAACAGTCCCAAGGTGTTGTTGGGTTTCTCGTTCACAAGTCACTCATCAACAACATTATCACCATAGACAGTGTGTCGAGCAGGGTCGCGTACCTGACACTCAGAATATCTAAGCGATATTCGCTGAAGGTCGTTCAGGTATATGCGCCGACCTGTTCACACCCAGATGAAGAAGTACAGTCTATGTATGAGGACATCAGTAGAGCCATACATACGAACAAAACTCACTTTATTGTTGTTATGGGAGACTTCAATGCAAAGCTAGGCATGAAAAGCGATGATGCGTTGAGAGTGGGGCAATTTGGATATGGGCAACGGAACCCCAGGGGACAGAGGCTGGCCGATTTTCTGGAGAAAGAAGGACTCTTTTTGATTAATTCTTTTTTCCAGAAGCCGCCTCACAGGAAATGGACCTGGATGAGTCCCAACGGTTCCACGAGAAATGAGATTGATTTCATCTTGACCAACCAGAAACGGATATTCAATGATGTCTCTGTGATTCACAGGGTGAAAACCGGCAGTGATCACCGAATTGTTAGAGCCACATTGAATATGAACGTTAAACTTGAAAGGTCCCGTTTGATGAAATCTACGCTCCGACCCACTCGCGCACATATCCAAAACCTCGAGAGCTTTCAACTCGAACTTGCAAATCGCTTTGACTGTCTAGAAGTATATGCATCAGTGGACGAGATCAATAACAGGTTCGTAGAAACCGTCCATACGGTGGGGTCCCAATTCTTTAAGACCCCCCGTACCAATAGACCTCAGAAACTCTCTGATGACACCCTTAACCTCATGGCTGAACGACGTTCTTTGCAACTGCAGTCTCCCGATGATGCTCAGTCACATAGGCAGCTCAATAGAAATATTTGGAAATCCTTGCGGCACGATATTCGTACCTTTAATACATCTCGTATTAAAGATACGATAGAGCGGAATAAAGGCTCCAAAATGTTCGCGAGAGATAATTATATTGGGCAGAGCCGCATGACGAAGCTGAAGAGGGAAGATGGCAGCATAACGTCAAGTAAAGCGGAAGTGTTAAGGGAAGTCGAAAAGTCTATGGACGGCTCTACGATTAGGTCACTAAACCTGTTTGCAGTGCGGCCAACGACCCAAGAGCCAAACTGACCCGACATTATACCGAAGATATTCCGGACATCAGCCTGTATGAGATCAGGATGGCCTTGAAGCAGCTTAAGAACGACAAGGCGCCGGGTGAGGATGGAATCACTTCAGAGCTTCTGAAAGCGGGTGGATCACCGGTACTTAAAGTCCTTCAGAAGCTTTTTAATTCCGCCTTGCTTGAAGGTACAACGCCAAAAGCATGGAACGGGGGCGTGGTGGTTCTGTTCTTCAAGAAAGGTGACAACACCTTGCTTTAGAATTACAGACCCATCTCGCTTTTGAGCCATGTTTATAAGCTGTTTTCGAGGGTCATCGCGAACCGTCTCGGCAGGTTTGATGACTTCCAGCCTCCCGAACAAGCCGGGTTCCGTAAAGGCTACAGTACCATAGACCACATACATACGCTGCGGCAAGTCATACAGAAGACCGAAGGGTATAACTTGCCGCTGTCTCGCGTTTGTGGACTTTGAGAAAGCCTTCGATTCGATCAAAACATGGGCAGTGCTTGAGTGATGACGGCATCGTTGGAGAGATCCAACGATGCCGTATTGACTATCGGTACATCGAAGTATTGAAGTGTTTGTATAAAAACGCCAATATGTCATTCCGAGTACAAGAACAGAGCTCGAATGCGATTCTCTTAAAAAGAGGAGTAAGACAGGGAGATGTCATCTCTCCGAAACTGTTTACGACCGCTTTGGAAGATTCCTTCAAGCTTCTGGAATGGAAAGGGCTGGGCATCAATATTAACGGCGAATACATCACTCACCTTCGGTTTGCCGACGATATTGTGGTCATGGCAAAGTCGATAGAAGAGCTCAGCACGATGCTCGAAGGCCTCAATCGAGTCTCCCAACGGGTAAGGCTTAAAATGAACATGGACATGACGAAAATTATGTCGAATGTCCATGTCGTGCCTGCCCCAGTTATGGTTGAGAACTCGGCTCTTGAAGTTGTCGACGCGTACATATGTATACCTAGGACAAACAGTCCAATTAGGTAGGTCCAACTTCAAGAAAGAGGTCAATCGTCGAATCCAACTCGGATGGGCAGCGTTTGGGAAACTTCGCAACGTCTTTTCGTCCAACATACCTCAGTGCCTTAAGACGAAAGTCTTCAATCAGTGTGTGTTACCAGTGACGACAAATGAAACCGAGACGTGGTCTTTCACTATCGGCCTTATGAATAAGGTCAGAGTCGCTCAACGAGCTATGGAGAGGACTATGCTCGGGGTTTCTCTACGGGATCGAATCAGAAATGAGGAGGTACGTAGGAGAACTCAAGTCACCGACATAGCCCGACGGATTAGCACGTTGAAGTGGCAATGGGCAGGCCATATAGCGCGCAGAACAGATGGCCGATGGGGCTGGAAGGTTCTCGAGTGGAGGCCACGGACCGGCAAGCGCAGCGTATGACGTCCACCTACAAGATGGGCAGACGACTTGGTAAGAACCGCAGGTCAGCGTTGGATGCAGGCTTCTTCCAACCGCAGTTCCTGGAGATCAATGAGGGAGGCCTTTGTCCAGCAGTGGACGTCTTATGGCTGATATGATGATGATGATGATTTATTGACTGAAAGTAGCGAAATTGCGCATCTATATGTACATTTTTTACCAATATACCACATGAGACAACAAAGACACTTAATATTTGTGCAAATGAGGCCATAAAGCTGTTACAAGAAAATGTAGACCCCTGCTCAAAACTTTTTACATTTAGCAAGGTAAACAGCAAAACAGTTGTAAAGACCTTTAGATAACTGAAACTTAAAAGTTCTGAAGATTTATGGGGAATTTCAGTCAAATTAGTTAGTAATATTATCGAGATAATAGCTCCGTTTCTAGCGAGTATCTTCAATGAATGTATAAATAAAAATGAATTTCCCGATCTCATGAAACCCAGCAGGGTTATGCCACTTTTCAAAAGTGGCAATAATAAGTTACCAAACAACTTCAGACCAATTTCTATTTTGCCAACTCTGAGTAAAATATATGAGAAAATTATCTTAGACCAGTTAATAGCGTTCTTTAATGGTAATAATATTATATTTAATAGGCAATACGGATTTACTAAAGGTTGTTCGACGACTGATGCAGTTGTTGATTTTATCGAAAATGTATTCGCTGCCTGGGAAATCTCTTCAAACGCGCTAGGTATATTTTGTGATTTGTCAAATGCCTTCGACTGCGTGAATCATGAGATTCTTATAATGAAGAGCAGGAGCTCTTGACCTAATGACGTCGTACCTGACTAAACGCGTGCAATCCGTAGACATAGATTAGATTAGATTAGATAATACTTTATTGCACACCACGAATCAAATACATATACAAACAACTACGTAAATCTATGGATACAATTGGCGGTCTTATCGCTAATTAGCGATCTCTACCAGACAACCTTTGGATGGAATGGACTGTGTAGACATTACCTGGGGTGTAATGGTGTACCTAACATACTACATGTACATACATACTAATACTAATTATATAAAAATAAAAAAATAAAAATATAAAACTTACATAAATGAGGGAAAATAGAGAAAGGAAAGAAGAAGGGACAGAGGGAAGAATTGTTGCAGAAGTTATGATGGTGAGTTGGGAGGAGAAGTTAAGATGCTGTACAGATTAGAATGCCTGAATGACGAGATTGTAGTGCGTGACTCCACATTAGATGAACAAATCCTGTGGAAATAAGAGATGTTAGAATAGTGTAAGGAAGGTTAAGTTAGAGAACAAGAAAGGGAAGAATACTGAAGAGAACGTGTTAAGAGTAAAGGCATTTGAGTGACAATTGCAATCATTATGTCCTATGTGGAAATTTATGATAAGACCATTATATGATGAAAAGTGTACGAAAACGCAAAAAAGTATCAAATACTCGTAAGTCAATATTGTATGTAAAACTGGCGGCCGCGAACTAACTTTAGGATGGTCGCGAACTGAAAAAAGTGGCTGTCAACCGGCATTTTGAGCAAATTTTTATTATATATATAATTTATTTTAAAAAAAACTGTTACAGTAGTCCTCCAATACTAATTTCGAAAAATAACTTTATGATATCTGCTACGCCTACAGAAATAATCAGAATCTGAATAATGGACATATCATACTCATTTCAAGGAGCAAAGTTGGGAAGGCGACTAAAAGGCCGCCAACTGGCGCAACGACCCTACCCTGGTCCGTCCCGGCTTCGTACTTCTATGCGTTGGAATCTGTTGGTCCGGAATTTCTGCCTAGTGTGATGATGGTGATGAGGGCTTGAATGAAACTCCAGTAGAGGCTAGACTGCTTGAGGCTTGGCGCTGTTGCTAGGACGACTGAGTGGCTTGATGCTTGGTAGGTACACACATTTCGCAGAAAACTGCGCTCGAAAAAAGCCAAAAAGTCTCCCCGCATTAGCGTTGCCAATGTTGCCATGCCACCCCCAAGTCAATTTACTGTTTTAATTGTATTGCTTACCTTGCTTTGGAGACCTTTTGACCTACATTCCATTTCTACCCAATTGTATGGCATCTATCTATCAATTTTATTAAATCCTACGCTTGAGGCGTACTGGCAAAATTTATATCTACTTACCACTTTTTCAGGATTTATACAAACCGCACACCTCCAGCACAGGGATATTTAGCCAATATCTAACTAGGTACTATCTGAATTAGAGGACTCTAGCTGGGTTTTTAACTATTACCTGATCAATAGGATTCTAGCTTCATGTAGCCTGGATTTCTATGTACCTATTAAGAATAAGCTTTAACTGACAATTTCATTATTTTCGTTACTTTACTGTGTCTATGTTACTGTTCTGAGTTCTGTAGTCTTTATTTCTCGCTTACAGCTAGGTATATAATGCCAAACTTACTATATACTTAAATCTATACCTAAGCTGTGAAGACTTTATTTCCATAAAACTATATCTAATAGCTATACAGTGCAAATGACCTATATGAGCCTAGTATATGTTATAGTGTAGGTACCTAACTTAACTACCTATCTGTTTGATTCTACCTTACTTTTATTTGCTTTGTCTCAATAAAACTATAACTATTTTATATCATTCAAATTATTTCCGACCGTTCGGAGCATAACGGTACAAGACGGTCACGGACAAGACAGTGAACTTATAAGGGTTCCTTTTTTACCTTTTGAGGTACGGAACCCTAAAAAAGGAACCCTTATAAGATCACTCTCTTGTCCGGCTGTCCGTGTGCCACCACCGATATTTTCTCAGGAACGGGTGGACATAGCAAGTTGAAATTTATACCAGATACTGAAGTCTATAGTCCCTATTAGGTGTATAAAAATCAAGGTCCTGCGTCAACACGATAAAAAGATATGGGCAAATTTAGATTTTCGCGAAAACTTGTAAGTACCAAAATTTACCTTCATTTTATTTTTTTTATTATTCGCAATTTTCCATTTACTTGTGCTGTAAGACCTTGCTTTTAACCAAAATTGACAATTCTAAGTCAACCGGAAGTACCCTATAGGCTTTGGGTCGAAAACCTATATGGTAGTTCCCGTTGAATCACGAAATCTGGCAAAAGCCTAGCAGCACAAAGAAAGAAAAAATTCCAAAAAGTAATAAGTATAAATTAAAGTTAAAAAAAATACACACATAGTTGACGCCAATTAATATAATAAATAAATAATAATAAATAAATATTGCTGGACAATTCACACAACGCTATCTAGCCCCAAACTAAGCAGAGCTTGTATTATGGGAACCAGATAACTGATAGAATACTTAAATACTTTTTTTTGTAAATACATACTTATAATATATAGAAAAACAACCAGACCCGGAACAAATATCTGTAGATCATGCAAACATTTGTTCCGCGGCGGGAATCGAACCCGCTACCTCCTGCGTCTCAGCCGGCTATTCACCCACAGCGCCACGGAGGTCGAAAAACGAGAAAAATCTAAATATAGTCCTCTGTTAGTCCTGTCCCTGTCCTGTCCTAGTCCCTGTCAATTAAGATAAGATAATCGGCACCAACCTCAAATAAGGTAAATAAATAACATTGTGCTATTGAATAAAATAAAATATATATTTAAGTGGGGCTCCCGTACAACAGACATGATTTTTTCCGTTTTTATAGAGATAATGGTACGGTACCCTTCGTGCGCGAGTCCCGACTCGCACTTGGACTGTTTTTTATTTAATATCGTGACGTTTCTATTGACTTACAACAATAGTGATCTCGGTAATTGATATGGGATTATTTTTTCGCAACGAGCCCAGTCCACAGGTGGGCCTGTTTGGTGGGCTCGTAATCGAAAGCAAATAACTAGGCAGCGGAAATACAAGTGGCGTTCTTATCGCTAAAAGCGATCTCTGCGACGTGGAGGGATAAATTATACCAAATACACAGCTGACAACATTATTACTCTTTTGCGTTGTTCTTTATCGTATTGTACATTCATACGTGTGCTGTTATGTGCCATATACATTAACTATCAGTACTTTCAGTTCTTGTTCATCACACCTTACCTCTTGCCATTGATCGGTTTTCTTTGCGATGTGGTCAGGCAGCAGAGCAAATGATTCTGGGAAATCTGCGCTCAACTTCATTATATCTTGCCAGCCCTGCAGATAATTAATTATTTATTACGGTAAAATTTATTAACATTAAAAAAACTACGGAAAAAAAAAACTCTTCGGTCGCTTGTTACCTGCGACGGTATCCAACTGGCGGGGTTGGGTCGCGCAGTCTTCTCAAGCGATACATTCCCTTTGATGAAGAAGTCAAGCTGCATCTGAGTGACGTTGCCTTCGCTCTGCTCCAGTTTAATGTTCATTTGGAAGGAGAACAGCAGCTTGTGCCGTTCAAATATACCTGTTTATTATTAGAATGAAACCTGGTTAAGTGGGACCTGGATAGGCTGGATAAGTGAGAAACCTCTATTACTGAGAATTGCAATGAGGTCCCGGCACTTTATTACCCGTGATAATGGGACTTTTCGAACCTGGTTAAATGAGATTTGATTCTAGAATTTTTTCGATTTTTACCGGTATAATTGGGACTCTGTAGCTCAATCCCCTAAGGGAGACAATTTATTAAGTTGGGACGTCTTAAACCTAAACTTCATTACAAATTTACTGACGACTCACGGAGCATGAATGGTGAAAAATAATAACCACAATGAGGGCTTTTCAGAGTTAACATACATGGTCCAAACCTGTACCTGCCTCTACCTACGTGTATACTGCTCGGGGTAGGTCAGCTACTATGAATAGTCAACAAAATTAACCTATTTATGTATTTCGTCTATATTATGTGTATTATTATTATAAATTTTTATAAGTTTTTTTTTTGTGTTTATGTTACATAAGTTCAAGTCTGATTGATTTTTTTTCTGGCACTATCACTTAATCTACACTACACAAAGGTAGTCCGGTCAAGTTAGCCCAAAAAATTGTATCACAAAAAAGGTAGGTTAACAAAAAATCGCATAGAGCTGAAAATTGGTACGAATGTACGCAAGGTCTTCATGACCTTATCCTTCCTTCCCCCTTCCACCGCCGGACAACCAGATGTACCGAGAAGTACCACCCATTCTTGAACGGCATATCACCTTGCCGTACCAAAAGATTTGCTTCAACTTTTCTTGTTCGCACAAGTAAGGAACTCACTTCCGGCGTATGTTTTTCCGAACCAGTATAAGCTCGTAGTCTCCAAGTTCAGAGTGAATAGGTTCTTTCTAGGCAAGCGTGCTCCATCTTCGATCACAACATCACTTACCACCAGGTGAGCTAGTCAAACGCTTAGCTATCATCAATAAAAAAATATCTCAGAGAAAAATTGTAGAGACAATTTTTATAGATTCTCGTAAGTAATAGCATAATCTATAATTTTTGTACAAACTATTTATAACATTAAACACAGTTTGGCTAAAAAAACGCTAAAAACTCACATTTGCGAACTGTGACCTTGAATAAATTTTATTGCAAGTGTGGGATCGATGGGGACTGAAACATTTAATTTTTATTGGTGTTGCGATTATTCGCACCAATTTTCAGGTGTACCTTTGCGAATTTATGCAGTTTGACCGGACTATTAGCTGGAAGAAAATGCTACTTAGCATTAAGTTCGCCTACGTAGGTATCTATATATTTAGTGCAATAAAGAATTTTCTAATGTAAATTGTTACTTACCAGTACAACCATAATCGTAAACATTTTTAGTAAGCATATCGATGATGTTCTTCAAGCGTTTGAACAGGATTACATTTGGCATCGCTTTTCGGAGTGAGAATGAGAACACCTGCAAGGTATTGTAAATTTGTAAGTGGTAAATACTGTGCATTAATTTCAAAAGTTTTACCGCCAACGTCCATACCACGTTGAAAACACCGGTTCTCGTCCGATCACCGAAGTTCTGCAACGTCGGGCGCGGTCAGTACTTGGATGGGTGACCGGCTGGGAACACCGCGTGATGTTGGCTTTTTGCAGTTTACAAACATATTTTTAGTTTTTATAGCGTAATAAAATATTATCATGTTTAAAATAGGGTCTAACAGACGTATTTAAAATGCACTAATACGTCATCCATTCAATATCCATTGAATCTGATCTAAGAATTTCTTATAATATAATACGTAAGCTAACGTCACAGATACATAGGTACAGAAGTTATGTTTAGTACAACAAGCTATAACAGGCGCACGCACACAGACGTGCGCGTGCGAGGATCTCGGATCGAGTCAGTCGAGCGTTCGCCCGAGATCTTTGTATATAACTTCTGTACTTAGGTATATAATGGTAATATATTAGGTTGGGGAAAAAGTTTCTTCGCATTTTTTAAGAGAATTCAAAAAATTTTTAATATAGTTTATTTACATTTAATTAAAGTATGTAGGTACCATTTTGTTCGATAACTTTTTGCCATCTTGTAGGTAGGGACATGATCCCATTGCTATAGAAATTTTGGGGCTTCTGATCAAAATACCGCGACAAGTAGTTTTGGCAGTCCACTCGTGATGTTAACCTGACACTACCTAAAGAATTCTGAAGAGACCGAAACAGGTGGAAATCTGAAGGTGCAAGGTCAGGACTATATGGCGGATGCATTAACACCTCCCAGCCAAACTCTCTTAATTTTTGCTGAGTGGCTAAAGATGTGTGAGGTCTAGCGTTATCATGATGAATAACCACACCCCTTCTGTTAATTAATTCCGGCCACTTTCTCTCAACTTCTTGCTTTAATCTCAACAGTTGTTCGCAGTAGAATCCAGAATCGATGGTACTGCATGGTGGTAACAGCTCATAATGAATAATGCCATTCCAATCCCACCATACACACAGCATCACCTTGTTGCGAGTTAACCCGGGTTTCGCCACAGTCTGTGAAGCCTAACCGGCTTTTGACCATGACCTTTTTCACACGTTCTTGTCGTACGTAATTCAATTTTCATCACCAGTTATCAGCTTCTTCAAAAATGGTTCGGTTTTATTACGTCGTAATAAATAATCACAAATGAGTACACGGTTCATTAGATTTCTTTCAGTGAGCTCGTGGGGTACCCAAATATCGAGCTTTTTTGTGTACCTAGTTTTTTTCAAATGCGCCAAAACTGTTTAGTGGTCAATTCCCAGTTCTTCAGCTACGTCGTAACTACTGATATGCCGATCTTGCTCCACTTTTTCAAAAATGGCATCAATTACATCCGTAAAAGGGCGATCAGAGTGGCGTGCATCTTTGACATCAAAATTTCTGGATTGAAAACGCTTAAACCAAATTTGTGCTACTCTCACATCAAATTTCTGTCCTGGTTAGGAAAAATTGTAGATTCCGGGCTGCGATTATTGATACTTACATCAAGATACGAAGATAAGGAGTATTGGTACATGGTGTTCACGCCTGCCATGTCAGAGAGCACGAAGAACAGAATGGAGCCGCGTTTTGCCACCGGCCGGTAGCCATCACGGAGCATCTCTATGTCTTTTGTTGTCGCCTCCGCTAATGTCAGTTTTTCCATCACCTGATTTAGAAAAATGCAATTAAAGTAGGGTCGGCTGTCATCATCGCCCGTATTATATCAGGGGGTCCAATACTGAGCATAGACCGCCCCTAGAGATTTCATAGAGAGACGAATTGTGTGCAGTAAAAAATAAATCACGCGAAGAAGTGGCAAAAGATTATTTGTCAGATGAAAAGGCCAAAGTAGATGTTCTTTCTCATATCGAGAAAGAGACTTTTTGATCTTTATGCACTCAGCAACATGAATGAAAATCCGGTTATGAAATCTTATGTAAGTAGATATAGCAAGATTTTTAAATCTTTATGTTTATTGGCAAAGAGAATACACATAGCGGACAAGATTGTAAACTCTAAAAATAAAATTAAATGTGTGTGGCAAATAATAAAAGAAGAGACAGGGAAAAGTAGTAGCTACTGTGATAATATCTGTGATAAAATTTATAGTGATAGTGACAATAGAATCATTTTTCATAAATTTGACATTTTCAACTATTTTAATAATTATTTTGTAAATATAGCTAATGACCTGACATATAATCTTGACTCCTTTGTTGAAAATTCTTTGAGATTTCTTTGTAAATATATCCGAGTCTCTAATACAAATTTTGTATTAAAACCAATAAGCATTAGTCGAATTGTTAAAATTATCAGAAACATTAAATCAAAAAAATCTAATGATTTTTGGGATATTACACCTTATATGTTAAAGAAGTTTGAATGTGTTATTGCTGTACCACTAATGCGCATTATTAATAAGTGTATAGATCAAGGGATTTTCCCAGACAAAATGAAACTCGCAAAAGTTGTGCCATTGCATAAGAAAGGGAAGACTACTTTATGTAATAATTATAGACCAGTGTCCGTACTGCCTAGTTTAAGTAAAATTTATGAGAAATATGTGGCTGAAGAAATGTTTACCTTTATTTTGGATAATGATTTCTTAAATAGTAGACAATACAGATTTCAAAAGAAGAAGTCAACTAGACATGCCATAACAAGATTAATGCAAGATGTACTTTCTGGCCTTGAGGGATCCAAAAAAAACTTATGGAGTTTTTTGTTATCTTTCAAAGGCCTTTGACTGTGTATCTCATGAAATCTTGCTTAAAAAATTAGACCACTATGGGGTTCGTAATAAAGAATTTAAAATACTGAAATCCTATTTATGTAGAAGAGAACAAGTCACCGAATTGCATGGTGTAAGATCAAATAAATGTGATATTAAGTTAGGCGTTCCACAAGGATCAATATTAGGCCTTTTATTATTTTTAATTTATGTGAATGATGTTTCAGTAGTTTGTAAGGATATTGACATGGTCTTTTTTGCTGACGACACAAGTTTAATTATTAAGGACGAAACAAATGATGGTACATAGGCTGCTATTTAAGAATCCGGAACTGGCCACTGCATAAATAATATTTAAAAAGAAATTATCACGTTTGAAAATGGAACTCTTTGGCTGTAGAATGCAGGTTATTTCGTCCGTCTGTCAATTGTTTTCATTGTGTGGCGCGATTTCTAAAATTGCGTGTCATTATCACAATGGATTTATCTCGAGAAAATTTTCGTGCGATGATTTTTTATGATTTTCGACGTGGTCTAACTCAACAGCAGTGTATCGATCAACTCAGTTCGACTTTTTGGGATAAAGCACCATCAAAGACTACTGTGTATCACTGGTTTAGTGAGTTTAATCGTGGACGTCGTATGCTCACGGATGAAATTAAAGATGGTCGGCCTAAATCAGTTGTTGTGCCACGAAACATCGACGCAGTGCGTAAACTAATAATGCAAGATCGTCATGTGACATATCGAGAGATAGAGGCGATCTTGGGCATTAGTATGACGAGTATACATAAGATATTACACGAACACTTGGCTGCAAAAAAAGTTTGTTCGCTTTGGATACCTCACAACTTGACAATAGATCAAAAACAGGCTCGTGTCGATTGGTGCAAAAAAATGATAAAAAAATACAATCGTGGTGCATCAAAAGCTGTATATAATATCTACACAGGTGATGAATCCTGGATTTATGCATATGACCCCGAAACTAAGCAACAGTCAACAGTTTGGGTCTTCCAACATGAGCCGAACCCAACAAAAGTTGCTCGTGCGAAAAGCACTTTGAAGCAAATGGTCGCCTGTTTTTTTGGTATAGATGGACACGTGGCTACTGTACCCCTAGAAAATTGTAAATCTGTTAATTCAGAGTGGTACACGACCATTTGTTTGACAGAAGTCTTTGCAGAAATCAGGAAGAATAATCCACAACGCAGAATCATTCTCCATCACGACAATGCAAGCTGTCACACTTCGGGTGAAACGACCCGATATTTGGAGGGTGAAACGGTGGAATTAACGGGTCATCCGCCATATAGCCCTGATTTGGCACCCAACGACTTCTTTTTATTCCCAACCGTGAAGAATAAATTACGTGGTCAACGATTTTCAACCCGAGAAGAAGCCGTTGAGGCATTCAAAAATCATGTTTTGGAGATACCGTCTTCCGATTGGAAAAAGTGCTATGAAAACTGGTTTCACCGAATGCAAAAGTGCATTGATCATCATGGCGAATATTTTGAAAAGCAATAAAACCATATTTAACAGTCAATGATAGTTATTTTATTTTATTCCGGATACATAAATAGCAGCCCTCGTATTAGTTATAAGTTTAGACATGTTATGCCCAATGTTGAAAATAGGTTTTCAGTAAATAATTTGTTGTTGAATATTGATAAAACACATGTAATTGAGTTTTGGTTAGGAACTAGCATATCGACGCATACCTACATCAGTACGAGATACATTACAGGATTTGTCTTTGCCTAGTGCAGATCGTATAAAGTTTTTGGGACTTTGGCTAGAAAAAACTGATATGGACAGTACATATAGATGAATAGACAAAGAGGCTTGGATCAGCAACCTATGCTATCAAAAAAATAAAGGAGCTCGGGGGTATTAAAGCGGCAAGGGATGTGTATTTTGCCTACTTTCATTCATTAATGTCCTATGGGATAATGTTTTGGGGTACAGCAGCCGAGTCTTATAGAGTATTTGTATTACAAAAGCGTTCGATAAGGTATATTTTAGGTATGAAAAGAATTGATTTTTGTAGAGATAGTTTTAGAGAATTAGGTATTATGACTTTGACATGTGAATTTATTTACCAAAATATTGCAACGCCATGTATAAGACTGGCTAAAACAAAAAAAAGTTTTGTTTACGTATCTATTAAGCTGTACAATAATATTCCAATTGATATACGAAATAAGAGTGACATTGAATTTTTAAAGTATGTAAAAAAAAAATTTACTATTTAAAAGTTATTATACAACTGACGAAGCTTTGACGGATAAATACATATTCTGTAGTCATAATAATCCTGGGTAAAAACAGGTTATACTTACGTTTATTTTTATCCTTAATTGACGTGGATTTAATAAATACTGTTATGTATTAATTAGGTACTGTTATAATTTTTGGTGTTAGTTTTGTAGAAAATGTATCAGGTGTATTAGGTGTGTGTAGTGATAGTGTGATTCGTTACGATAAGTTCTTCTAAAATAATATATTATTGTTATGACGTATCTAAGTACATGTAAATGTCAAAATATAAATAAACATTATCATTATCATCAGTATCTACTTTGGTCAATGAGGTCGGCCAATTCGGATGGTTCCAGCTGCGGATCCTAGTACTCACAATGATTGTCCTCATATTTTGGGGCGTCTGAACGGGAATATGTTTTTACAAAAGCCCGGGCCAATACAAGGTAGTATTGCGTTTTTAGATTTATTTGAATTACACCATGTCCTAAATCGTTATCACCACTGTGCTGAGTCTATCGTTAGTTTTCAAAATATCTCGGATGTATATGATCGCTGATGGACTAGGAGGTTAACACTGACAATTTGTTAATAAAATATAAAACAGTTACGAATATTATCTACAGCTTTATTTTATTAAGAACCTAACGACCTACTGAATTATAGGTACGATGTAGACAACGGCCAAAATAAATTACGCATGAACCTCTTATTTATTTAGTACAGAAACCAACGGCGTTACAAATTGTTTGGTTAAATACCTTAGAACTAAACGTAAGGCTAATAACAGGTTTCTACTTTTGAACATTGTAAAAAAAAAAATTGTCGGGAACAAAAACACAACAAAAACAGCCTAGTTAGCCTATTTTAGAGTTACAATCTAAATAGTATTAGTATGTTCTACACTGCACCTGTAATAAAAGGAATCAAAAGTGAAATTATTGTGTTTTATGTTGTATGAACCATGAAAAGAAAGCAAATAACTGAAATGTGACTACCTACTGGTTTATACTTTCGAGTTTGTTTTGTACATAAATATGGCTATTCAAACTTAACTACTAAGTGATAACCAATCGTACCTAACTATCACTCAGCGTATGTATAAATTTAACAAGTTATTTTAGGTACATTCGTATGGTCTAATGATCAAACTCTGTCAGAAGAATTGTCTTATTGTGCATCATAATGTTCTTATAGCACAATAAGTTTTTATAGTTTAAAACAATCGTATCGGTTCGTTTAGTTAGATATTGCGCTCTCACTGCCCAAATTCATTGACGGCCAAATCATAAAACGTGAACAACTAATTATAAAAAAACCCGACTGCAAAACGAACTGACAGGAGGTTAACTTTGCAATTTTTCCGTCTTCATTAACTAAACTCAATTTACACGTAGGTAGAATGGAGAAAAAGGCTTCTAATATTATAAAGTAGCTATCCCGCCCCGGATTTGCACAGATTTCAAAATATAGCCTCCCCTGAGTTCATACAAAAACCCCATAGAAAAAAGCACTGTCTTCCAGTAGGTACTTCCCGAATTTTTGAATTTTTCTTAGAACTTTTTTTTTTTTTATTTAATAATAATAATAATAATCCTCCTAGCCGATTTCGGCTACAGAGACTTGACTTTGTGATTATTGGCCTAGGTGTTTAGCCTGTATGTGGCTGATGTACCCTATTTTTGCGCTAAAAGTCCGGTTACAATGAACACAAGTTAAGGCGCCATTAATGTAGTTGTAATTGATATTAGCCGGCGGTCGACTTTTAAGCTGATCTCGTTTTAAGTCTAGTTCTTGCCTCCTTTCTTCTTCAAACTCGTACACTTTGTCCTGAACATGACGCCTCCATTCAGGTCGTTTTTCAGCGAGAGCCTCCCAGCGCGACGGATCGATACAACACCTCTTCATGTGCCTCTTCTGTACGTCTTTGAAACGTAGGAACTGACCTCCGCGTTTCCGCTTACCATGTTCTAGTTCACAGAAGAAAATGCGTTTCGCCCTTCGCTCATCAGACATCCGAGACAGGTGCCCGCACCAACGCAGCTGACGCCGCATCAAATATGCCTCTATGCCACAGACATTAGCCCGTCGTAGAACATCGGTATTACGGACCCGATCCGACCACTTGATGTTAAGAATGTCGCGGAGGCATTTCAGATGGAATCTGTCTAACGTGCGTATGTGTCTGCGATACAGGCACCATGTCTCTGACGAGTACAAGATGTTAGGAAGTACAATAGCCATATACACCTTAATCTTGGTACTCAATTTGATGTTATGGGAGCGAAATACCTGGACTCGTAGTTTACCAAAAGCAGCCATAGCGGAGCCAAGTCTGCTGTTGATCTCCGAGTCAAGGTCGCATTTTGTTGTTATGCTGCTTCCCAGATATCTGAATGTATCGACCTGTTTTATGGGCTTTCCATCGATTTGCAGATTCAGTGGAGCTTGGTTAACAGTGTCCATGGCCATCACCTCTGTCTTTGTAATATTAATTTTGAGGCCAAATCTACAGCACGCAGCGTCAAGCCGAGTCATCAAGTCCTGGAGTCCCTCAGAAGATTCCGCAACGAAACATAGGTCATCAGCATACATCAATTCGGTAATGAGGTCATACGATACCTTTGTGTGCGCTTTTAACCTAGCCAGGTTAAAGATACTGCCATCTGTGCGAAAACGTATGCGGATCCCTTCGGTGTTGGCTTGTAAAGTCTCCCTCACGACAACGGAAAAGTACAGAGCAAAAAGAGTGGGTGCTAATACACAGCCTTGTTTTACACCACAAGTGACAGGGAATTGCTCTGTCTGCTCACCATTGACGGTTACGCAACAAGTCATGTTGTCGTGAAGAAGTCTTATCAAGCGTATAAATTTGTCGGTGCAACCAAGTTTCGAAAGCACAATCCACAAAGCTTCGCGAGGTACACTGTCAAAAGCTTTCTCCAGATCAACAAAACAGAGAAACAGAGGTTGACACTGTTCCCTGCTTTTCTCTTGCAGTTGTCTAAGAGAGAATATGGCCTCGCATGTGCCGCGATTGGGTCTAAACCCAAATTGCGTTTCAGGCAATATACTTTCAGAGAGCTCCATAAGACGATTTAAGAGTACTCTGGCAAAAGTTTTTCCTGGAGTAGACAGAAGTGATATACCCCTATAAGAGTTGCAAACAGATCGATCACCTTTATTTTTATACAAAGAGCAAATTAGTGATACGCCAAAACTAGGAGGAACGAACTCCATTTCCCACATGCGCTGGAAAAATTGCCAAATCTTGTAGTGCAACTCATCTCCGCCATATTTTAATAGTTCTCCTGGTATGTTATCGATGCCGACAGCCTTATTGTTTTTCTGCGCTTTGATGGCGATGATAACTTCCTCAAGAGAAGGAGGCTGATCCAGATCTACGGCTTGTGGTAAGGCAGGAAGTGATGCTAAATAGTTTATGTCAGCAGAACGATCCACATTGAGTAAGCTGTTATAGTGTTCTGCCCAGCGAGTAAGAACTTCTCCTTTGCTTACCAGGAGGGTACCTGAAAGTGATTTCAGTGGTACGTTTACTCGATGTGGACTTCCTACTAACTTTTTAATCTCGTTAAAGAAATCGCCGAGTCTATTCGAATCAGCAAGCCACTGAATATAGCGAACCTTGTTCAGCCACCACTCATCTTTTGCGTTTCGAGTTAGTCTCCTTATTTGGCTCGTACTCTCCTTTATTTTTTCAGAAGCAGTTGTCTGATTTCCCTTTCGAAGGAGCTGGCGGTGTTTTTCTAGGGCGACTGTCAATGTATTATCATTTTCGTCAAACCAGTCTTCACAGACACGAGGTTTTTGGCCTAAGATCTCAGTAGCCGCATTGATGGTATTTGTAGTTAACAGTTTCCAGCCCTCGTCTAACTGTTCATCTTCGGGGTGTATGCCTGCTGTAAAGGTATTGACAGCTTCCCTGTAATTTGCCAATATTTCAGCAGACTCTAGCTTTTTCAGATGAAGACAGTTAGGCTTAGCCCTGCGAGGTCTACGGCAAGGGCTAAGACGCAAAAATAGTTTTGTAACAACAAGTCGGTGATCCGACCAACAGTTTGCGCCCCTCATTACTCTCGTTACTTTGACATCCGCTATATCCCGTTGACGGACTATAGCATAATCAATAAGATGCCAATGCTTGGACCTTGGGTGCATCCAGGTAGTTTTGTATTTATTTGGGAGTCTAAACATGGTATTGGTAATACCCAGATGAAATTGGGAACAGAGGCTTAGTAACAGTTGCCCATTACTGTTCATGTTACCAATGCCATGTCGCCCTATCACCCGAGGCCAAGCTTCAAAATCACGTCCGACGCGAGCATTAAAGTCGCCAAGAAGCAAAACTTTCTCACAGCGCCGGATTTTAGTCAGCACTTCTGACACTTCCTCATAAAATTTGTCCTTGACGTCATCACTTTTGTCGAGTGTTGGCGAATATACGCTGATAACATTTAAGTATTTATTGTTTCGAAGATGGAAACGTAAGGACATGACACGATCAGAGATAGCAACTGGATGTTCTTCCAACTTAGAGGCTAAAGTAGTTTTAATAGCAAAGCCTACTCCTGACCGTCTAGGCCCAGAAGCTGGTGTGCCTTTCCAGAAGAAAGTGTACCCACCACCACGTTCAACAAGCTCACCTTCATCAGCTAGATGTGTTTCGCTGAGAGCGGCTATGTCGACGTCATAGCGTTTGAGCTCGCGAGCCACAATGGCGGTTTTACGTTCTGGGCAGAGGTTGTTGGGTCGGTCTAAAAGAGTACGTACATTCCACGCACCAAAAGTCATATTCATCTGCATGTTTTTAGATTTATTCTTATTGCGAGGAATGAGCGTTTGTTTGGGGCACCTTTTCTAGCCCCCTCCCCGGCTGAGCGAGGAAAGCAGTGCCTCTCTAAATAAAGCTGCTTTGTCTCAAAGAGTGCTGCCAAACCACACTGTCACCCCGATGCAGTGCTAGAGCGACCACTCTCCTCTCCTTAGGCCACCCGTGTCCAGGTATTAGACCAAGCCCAGGACTTTTTTAAACTCGGAATGACAAAGCCAAGTCAGATGCGCAGGATATATTAAGTTGCATAAGTGTGCGCGCCGTACACAGATGCACCCTCTCCTCCTTACTCCCCTTGACCCAGTGGAAAGGAGAACCGCTACGACTGGAAGGGAACAGGACGCAGTATCTGGCAACGATAAAAACTCCTATCGCTACCTTCAGGCCTTCTACAGTTGCCTGGTTGCCTCGCCACTTGAGGTGGATTGCGTTGACGCCGAAGCAACGAGCACTAGCACGGGGAGTGACCGTGCCGACTCGAGGGCCGAAACACGCCGTTGCTACAACAAAGTGTTTCGGCACTCGAGCCCCCCTCTACCAGCCTAGGTTCCTAAGGTGTGGCCGCTGCATGCTATAGCGGCGACCACTAACGACGATCGAATGCGTGCCGCGCGATCTGAGGAGCCTTTTATAGGCGATGTTGCCTCGACCACTAACGACGATCGAATCTTCGTATATTCAACGGGCAGCGTAACGACGCCCCAGAGACGTCCGCACTGTACGACGGCTCGAGCACGACTTTTTTTTTTATTTATTATTGGACTGTTACAATAATATGAAAAATATGCCCAGCTGTCCAGCCGTTCTTATTAAATGCGCTTACCAACGAACACCACATTCCATTTTTATTTGTATAGACGTACCTCAGCCGCTTTAGACTTAGTGTTTTCCAAAGTGTCGACGAGCTCCACGTTGTCCAGCATGTTGCCGGTAGAAGTGGCCAGTTCCCTCAACAATGAGTCCTCCAAGCCCGACAGTAGACTCTTGTTGGCGCTCGTCTCTATAATAAGGCTTTCTCGCTGCTCTTCTAAATCTGATCGTTCAGCTCGTACGACAACACTGAGAAGCTGGTCTTCGAGACCCTGGAACAAATTGAAAAGTATTTATAGCCAAATCACTTCCGGCGTATGTTTTTCCGGACCAGTATAATCTCGGAGTGTTCAAGTCCAGAGTGAACAGGTTCTATCTAGGCAAGCGTGCTCCATCATCGATCACACCATCACTTACCATCAGGTGAGGTAGTGGTCAAGCGCTTATCTATCATCATATAAAAAAAACCCGGCCAAGTGCAAGTCGGACTCGCACACGATGGGTTCCGTATCATTATCTATAAAAACGGCAAAAAAATCATTTCTGTTGTGTTGGAGCCCCATTTAAATATGTATTTTATTCAATAGCACAATTTTATTAATTTTCCTTTTTTGAGGTTGGTGCCGGCTATGCTAGTCCTCTAAATTGTATGAGCGCACATACAACTCAGAGGACTGTCATAATTGGCGACAACTATGTATGTATGGATTCCAGAAAATGAAAAAGTTGAAAATTAAAGAGTGTCCCATACAGTACAGTACAGTACAGTACAGTATGGGACACCCTTTCATTTTAAACTTTTTCATTTTTTGGAATGTTTTTCTTTTATTTGTGCTGAGTGCTGTACCTTGCTTTTTGCCTAATTTTGTGATTCTAGGTCCACGGGAACTACCATATAGGTTTTCGACCTAAAACCTATAGGTTACTTCCGATTGACCTAGAATTGTCAATTTTGGTTAAAAGCAAGGTCTTTAGCACAAGTAAAGGGAAAATTCCGAAAAATAAAAAAAATTTGAAAATGAAGATAAATTCTGGTACTACAAGTTTTTGCGATAATCTAAATTTGCCCATATCTTTTTATTGTGTTGACTCAGGACCTTGATTTTTATACACCTAATAGGGACTATAGACCTCAGTATCTGGTATAAATTTCAACTTGATAGGTCCACCCGTTCCTGAGAAAATCGGTGGTGAGACACGTACAGACAGACGGACAAGAGTGATCTTATAAGGGTTCCTTTTTTACCTTTTAAGGTAACCCTAATTATGAATAAAAATATAATGGAGGCAATTATGTTGGCTCAAACTATTTATACTATTAATATTTTAAAAATACTGATACTGAGGTTTCAACAACACATTTTCGATACGCGAGTTTTTTTTTATACTTTTATACATTTTGTATAGAAGCGTCGCATCGCCTGCATCACATCTTCTCTGTATGTTTTGTATAGAAGCGTCGCATCGCCTGCATCACATCTTCTCTGTATGTTTTGTATAGAAGCGTCGCATCGCCTGCATCACATCTTCTCTGTATGTTTTGTATAGAAGCGTCGCATCGCCTGCATCACATCTTCTCTGTATGTTTTGTATAGAAGCGTCGCATCGCCTGCATCACATCTTCTCTGTATGTTTTGTATAGAAGCGTCGCATCGCCTGCATTACATCTTCTCTGTATGTTTTGTATAGAAGCGTCGCATCGCCTGCATCACATCTTCTCTGTATGTTTTGTATAGAAGCGTCGCAACGCCTGCATCACATCTTCTCTGTATGTTTTGTATAGAAGCGTCGCATCGCCTGCATTACATCTTCTCTGTATGTTTTGTATAGAAGCGTCGCATCGCCTGCATCACATCTTCTCTGTATGTTTTGTATAGAAGCGTCGCATCGCCTGCATCACATCTTCTCTGTATGTTTTGTATAGAAGCGTCGCATCGCCTGCATCACATCTTCTCTGTATGTTTTGTATAGAAGCGTCGCATCGCCTGCATCACATCTTCTCTGTATGTTTTGTATAGAAGCGTCGCATCGCCTGCATCACATCTTCTCTGTATGTTTTGTATAGAAGCGTCGCATCACATCTTCTCTGTATGTTTTGTATAGAAGCGTCGCATCGCCTGCATCACATCTTCTCTGTATGTTTTGGATTTCGACTCTTCTATACATTTTGTATAGAAGCGTCGCATCGCCTGCATCACATCTTCTCTGTATGTTTTGTATAGAAGCGTCGCATCGCCTGCATCACATCTTCTCTGTATGTTTTGTATAGAAGCGTCGCATCACATCTTCTCTGTATGTTTTGTATAGAAGCGTCGCATCGCCTGCATCACATCTTCTCTGTATGTTTTGGATTTCGACTCTTCTATACATTTTGTATAGAAGCGTAGCATCGCCTGCATCACATCTTCTCTGTATGTTTTGTATAGAAGCGTCGCATCGCCTGCATCACATCTTCTCTGTATGTTTTGGATTTAGACTCTTCTATACATTTTGTATAGAAGCGTCGCATCGCCTGCATCACATCTTCTCTGTATGTTTTGTATAGAAGCGTAGCATCGCCTGCATCACATCTTCTCTGTATGTTTTGGATTTAGACTCTTCTATACATTTTGTATAGAAGCGTCGCATCGCCTGCATCACATCTTCTCTGTATGTTTTGTATAGAAGCGTCGCATCGCCTGCATCACATCTTCTCTGTATGTTTTGTATAGAAGCGTCGCATCGCCTGCATCACATCTTCTCTGTATGTTTTGTATAGAAGCGTCGCATCGCCTGCATCCCATCTTCTCTGTATGTTTTGAATAGAAGCGTCGCATCGCCTGCATCACATCTTCTCTGTATGTTTTGTATAGAAGCGTCGCATCGCCTGCATCACATCTTCTCTGTATGTTTTGTATAGAAGCGTCGCATCGCCTGCATCACATCTTCTCTGTATGTTTTGTATAGAAGCGTCGCATCGCCTGCATCCCATCTTCTCTGTATGTTTTGAATAGAAGCGTCGCATCGCCTGCATCACATCTTCTCTGTATGTTTTGTATAGAAGCGTCGCATCGCCTGCATCACATCTTCTCTGTATGTTTTGTATAGAAGCGTCGCATCGCCTGCATCCCATCTTCTCTGTATGTTTTGAATAGAAGCGTCGCATCGCCTGCATCACATCTTCTCTGTATGTTTTGTATAGAAGCGTCGCATCGCCTGCATTACATCTTCTCTGTATGTTTTGTATAGAAGCGTCGCATCGCCTGCATCACATCTTCTCTGTATGTTTTGTATAGAAGCGTCGCAACGCCTGCATCACATCTTCTCTG
The DNA here is from genome assembly GCA_918857605.2 of Philereme vetulata. Lineage (NCBI taxonomy): Eukaryota > Metazoa > Arthropoda > Insecta > Lepidoptera > Geometridae > Philereme > Philereme vetulata. Next base: position 621,333 of record OU975460.1, on the reverse strand, counting down.
TATGTTTTGTATAGAAGCGTCGCATCGCCTGCATCCCATCTTCTCTGTATGTTTTGAATAGAAGGGTCGCATCGCCTGCATCACATCTTCTCTGTATGTTTTGTATAGAAGCGTCGCATCGCCTGCATCACATCTTCTCTGTATGTTTTGTATAGAAGCGTCGCATCACATCTTCTCTGTATGTTTTGTATAGAAGCGTCGCATCGCCTGCATCACATCTTCTCTGTATGTTTTGTATAGAAGCGTCGCAACGCCTGCATCACATCTTCTCTGTATGTTTTGTATAGAAGCGTCGCATCGCCTGCATCACATCTTCTCTGTATGTTTTGTATAGAAGCGTCGCATCGCCTGCATCACATCTTCTCTGTATGTTTTGTATAGAAGCGTCGCAACGCCTGCATCACATCTTCTCTGTATGTTTTGTATAGAAGCGTCGCATCGCCTGCATCACATCTTCTCTGTATGTTTTGTATAGAAGCGTCGCAACGCCTGCATCACATCTTCTCTGTATGTTTTGTATAGAAGCGTCGCATCGCCTGCATCACATCTTCTCTGTATGTTTTGTATAGAAGCGTCGCATCGCCTGCATCACATCTTCTCTGTATGTTTTGTATAGAAGCGTCGCAACGCCTGCATCACATCTTCTCTGTATGTTTTGTATAGAAGCGTCGCATCGCCTGCATCACATCTTCTCTGTATGTTTTGTATAGAAGCGTCGCAACGCCTGCATCACATCTTCTCTGTATGTTTTGTATAGAAGCGTCGCATCGCCTGCATCACATCTTCTCTGTATGTTTTGTATAGAAGCGTCGCATCGCCTGCATCACATCTTCTCTGTATGTTTTGTATAGAAGCGTCGCAACGCCTGCATCACATCTTCTCTGTATGTTTTGTATAGAAGCGTCGCAACGCCTGCATCACATCTTCTCTGTATGTTTTGTATAGAAGCGTCGCATCGCCTGCATCACATCTTCTCTGTATGTTTTGTATAGAAGCGTCGCAACGCCTGCATCACATCTTCTCTGTATGTTTTGGATTTCGACTCTTCTATACATTTTGTATAGAAGCGTCGCATCGCCTGCATCACATCTTCTCTGTATGTTTTGGATTTAGACTCTTCTATACATTTTGTATAGAAGCGTCGCATCGCCTGCATCCCATCTTCTCTGTATGTTTTGTATAGAAGCGTCGCATCGCCTGCATCACATCTTCTCTGTATGTTTTGGATTTCGACTCTTCTATACATTTTGTATAGAAGCGTCGCATCGCCTGCATCACATCTTCTCTGTATGTTTTGTATAGAAGCGTCGCATCGCCTGCATCACATCTTCTCTGTATGTTTTGTATAGAAGCGTCGCATCGCCTGCATCACATCTTCTCTGTATGTTTTGTATAGAAGCGTCGCATCGCCTGCATCACATCTTCTCTGTATGTTTTGTATAGAAGCGTCGCATCGCCTGCATCACATCTTCTCTGTATGTTTTGGATTTCGACTCTTCTATACATTTTGTATAGAAGCGTCGCATCGCCTGCATCACATCTTCTCTGTATGTTTTGGATTTCGACTCTTCTATACATTTTGTATAGAAGCGTCGCATCGCCTGCATCACATCTTCTCTGTATGTTTTGTATAGAAGCGTCGCAACGCCTGCATCACATCTTCTCTGTATGTTTTGTATAGAAGCGTCGCAACGCCTGCATCACATCTTCTCTGTATGTTTTGTATAGAAGCGTCGCATCGCCTGCATCACATCTTCTCTGTATGTTTTGTATAGAAGCGTCGCATCGCCTGCATCACATCTTCTCTGTATGTTTTGTATAGAAGCGTCGCATCGCCTGCATCACATCTTCTCTGTATGTTTTGGATTTCGACTCTTCTATACATTTTGTATAGAAGCGTCGCATCGCCTGCATCACATCTTCTCTGTATGTTTTGGATTTAGACTCTTCTATACATTTTGTATAGAAGCGTCGCATCGCCTGCATCACATCTTCTCTGTATGTTTTGTATAGAAGCGTCGCATCGCCTGCATCACATCTTCTCTGTATGTTTTGGATTTCGACTCTTCTATACATTTTGTATAGAAGCGTCGCATCGCCTGCATCACATCTTCTCTGTATGTTTTGTATAGAAGCGTCGCATCGCCTGCATCACATCTTCTCTGTATGTTTTGTATAGAAGCGTCGCAACGCCTGCATCACATCTTCTCTGTATGTTTTGTATAGAAGCGTCGCATCGCCTGCATCACATCTTCTCTGTATGTTTTGTATAGAAGCGTCGCATCACATCTTCTTTGTATGTTTTGTATAGAAGCGTCGCATCGCCTGCATCACATCTTCTCTGTATGTTTTGGATTTCGACTCTTCTATACATTTTGTATAGAAGCGTCGCATCGCCTGCATCACATCTTCTCTGTATGTTTTGGATTTAGACTCTTCTATACATTTTGTATAGAAGCGTCGCATCGCCTGCATCACATCTTCTCTGTATGTTTTGTATAGAAGCGTCGCATCGCCTGCATCACATCTTCTCTGTATGTTTTGTATAGAAGCGTCGTATCGCCTGCATCACATCTTCTCTGTATGTTTTGTATAGAAGCGTCGCATCGCCTGCATCACATCTTCTCTGTATGTTTTGTATAGAAGCGTCGCATCGCCTGCATCACATCTTCTCTGTATGTTTTGGATTTAGACTCTTCTATACATTTTGTATAGAAGCGTCGCATCGCCTGCATCACATCTTCTCTGTATGTTTTGTATAGAAGCGTCGCATCGCCTGCATCACATCTTCTCTGTATGTTTTGTATAGAAGCGTCGCATCGCCTGCATCACATCTTCTCTGTATGTTTTGTATAGAAGCGTCGCATCGCCTGCATCACATCTTCTCTGTATGTTTTGTATAGAAGCGTCGCATCGCCTGCATCACATCTTCTCTGTATGTTTTGTATAGAAGCGTCGCATCGCCTGCATCACATCTTCTCTGTATGTTTTGAATAGAAGCGTCGCATCGCCTGCATCACATCTTCTCTGTATGTTTTGTATAGAAGCGTCGCATCGCCTGCATCACATCTTCTCTGTATGTTTTGTATAGAAGCGTCGCATCGCCTGCATCACATCTTCTCTGTATGTTTTGTATAGAAGCGTCGCAACGCCTGCATCACATCTTCTCTGTATGTTTTGTATAGAAGCGTCGCATCGCCTGCATCACATCTTCTCTGTATGTTTTGTATAGAAGCGTCGCATCGCCTGCATCCCATCTTCTCTGTATGTTTTGAATAGAAGCGTCGCATCGCCTGCATCACATCTTCTCTGTATGTTTTGTATAGAAGCGTCGCATCGCCTGCATCACATCTTCTCTGTATGTTTTGTATAGAAGCGTCGCATCACATCTTCTCTGTATGTTTTGTATAGAAGCGTCGCATCGCCTGCATCACATCTTCTCTGTATGTTTTGTATAGAAGCGTCGCAACGCCTGCATCACATCTTCTCTGTATGTTTTGTATAGAAGCGTCGCATCGCCTGCATCACATCTTCTCTGTATGTTTTGTATAGAAGCGTCGCATCGCCTGCATCACATCTTCTCTGCATGTTTTGTATAGAAGCGTCGCATCGCCTGCATCACATCTTCTCTGTATGTTTTGTATAGAAGCGTCGCATCGCCTGCATCACATCTTCTCTGTATGTTTTGTATAGAAGCGTCGCATCGCCTGCATCCCATCTTCTCTGTATGTTTTGAATAGAAGCGTCGCATCGCCTGCATCACATCTTCTCTGTATGTTTTGTATAGAAGCGTCGCAACGCCTGCATCACATCTTCTCTGTATGTTTTGTATAGAAGCGTCGCATCGCCTGCATCCCATCTTCTCTGTATGTTTTGAATAGAAGCGTCGCATCGCCTGCATCACATCTTCTCTGTATGTTTTGTATAGAAGCGTCGCAACGCCTGCATCACATCTTCTCTGTATGTTTTGTATAGAAGCGTCGCATCGCCTGCATCACATCTTCTCTGTATGTTTTGTATAGAAGCGTCGCATCGCCTGCATCCCATCTTCTCTGTATGTTTTGAATAGAAGCGTCGCATCGCCTGCATCACATCTTCTCTGTATGTTTTGTATAGAAGCGTCGCATCGCCTGCATCACATCTTCTCTGTATGTTTTGTATAGAAGCGTCGCATCGCCTGCATCCCATCTTCTCTGTATGTTTTGAATAGAAGCGTCGCATCGCCTGCATCACATCTTCTCTGTATGTTTTGTATAGAAGCGTCGCAACGCCTGCATCACATCTTCTCTGTATGTTTTGTATAGAAGCGTCGCATCGCCTGCATCACATCTTCTCTGTATGTTTTGTATAGTAGCGTCGCATCGCCTGCATCCCATCTTCTCTGTATGTTTTGAATAGAAGCGTCGCATCGCCTGCATCACATCTTCTCTGTATGTTTTGTATAGAAGCGTCGCATCGCCTGCATCACATCTTCTCTGTATGTTTTGTATAGAAGCGTCGCATCGCCTGCATCCCATCTTCTCTGTATGTTTTGAATAGAAGCGTCGCATCGCCTGCATCACATCTTCTCTGTATGTTTTGTATAGAAGCGTCGCATCGCCTGCATCACATCTTCTCTGTATGTTTTGTATAGAAGCGTCGCATCACATCTTCTCTGTATGTTTTGTATAGAAGCGTCGCATCGCCTGCATCACATCTTCTCTGTATGTTTTGTATAGAAGCGTCGCAACGCCTGCATCACATCTTCTCTGTATGTTTTGTATAGAAGCGTCGCATCGCCTGCATCACATCTTCTCTGTATGTTTTGTATAGAAGCGTCGCATCGCCTGCATCACATCTTCTCTGTATGTTTTGTATAGAAGCGTCGCATCGCCTGCATCCCATCTTCTCTGTATGTTTTGAATAGAAGCGTCGCATCGCCTGCATCACATCTTCTCTGTATGTTTTGTATAGAAGCGTCGCATCGCCTGCATCACATCTTCTCTGTATGTTTTGTATAGAAGCGTCGCATCGCCTGCATCCCATCTTCTCTGTATGTTTTGAATAGAAGCGTCGCATCGCCTGCATCACATCTTCTCTGTATGTTTTGTATAGAAGCGTCGCATCGCCTGCATTACATCTTCTCTGTATGTTTTGTATAGAAGCGTCGCATCGCCTGCATCACATCTTCTCTGTATGTTTTGTATAGAAGCGTCGCAACGCCTGCATCACATCTTCTCTGTATGTTTTGTATAGAAGCGTCGCATCGCCTGCATCCCATCTTCTCTGTATGTTTTGAATAGAAGGGTCGCATCGCCTGCATCACATCTTCTCTGTATGTTTTGTATAGAAGCGTCGCATCGCCTGCATCACATCTTCTCTGTATGTTTTGTATAGAAGCGTCGCATCACATCTTCTCTGTATGTTTTGTATAGAAGCGTCGCATCGCCTGCATCACATCTTCTCTGTATGTTTTGTATAGAAGCGTCGCAACGCCTGCATCACATCTTCTCTGTATGTTTTGTATAGAAGCGTCGCATCGCCTGCATCACATCTTCTCTGTATGTTTTGTATAGAAGCGTCGCATCGCCTGCATCACATCTTCTCTGTATGTTTTGTATAGAAGCGTCGCAACGCCTGCATCACATCTTCTCTGTATGTTTTGTATAGAAGCGTCGCATCGCCTGCATCACATCTTCTCTGTATGTTTTGTATAGAAGCGTCGCAACGCCTTCATCACATCTTCTCTGTATGTTTTGTATAGAAGCGTCGCATCGCCTGCATCACATCTTCTCTGTATGTTTTGTATAGAAGCGTCGCATCGCCTGCATCACATCTTCTCTGTATGTTTTGTATAGAAGCGTCGCATCGCCTGCATCACATCTTCTCTGTATGTTTTGTATAGAAGCGTCGCATCGCCTGCATCACATCTTCTCTGTATGTTTTGTATAGAAGCGTCGCAACGCCTGCATCACATCTTCTCTGTATGTTTTGTATAGAAGCGTCGCATCGCCTGCATCACATCTTCTCTGTATGTTTTGTATAGAAGCGTCGCATCGCCTGCATCACATCTTCTCTGTATGTTTTGTATAGAAGCGTCGCAACGCCTGCATCACATCTTCTCTGTATGTTTTGTATAGAAGCGTCGCAACGCCTGCATCACATCTTCTCTGTATGTTTTGTATAGAAGCGTCGCATCGCCTGCATCACATCTTCTCTGTATGTTTTGTATAGAAGCGTCGCATCGCCTGCATCACATCTTCTCTGTATGTTTTGGATTTCGACTCTTCTATACATTTTGTATAGAAGCGTCGCATCGCCTGCAGCACATCTTCTCTGTATGTTTTGGATTTAGACTCTTCTATACATTTTGTATAGAAGCGTCGCATCGCCTGCATCCCATCTTCTCTGTATGTTTTGTATAGAAGCGTCGCATCGCCTGCATCACATCTTCTCTGTATGTTTTGGATTTCGACTCTTCTATACATTTTGTATAGAAGCGTCGCATCGCCTGCATCACATCTTCTCTGTATGTTTTGTATAGAAGCGTCGCATCGCCTGCATCACATCTTCTCTGTATGTTTTGTATAGAAGCGTCGCATCGCCTGCATCACATCTTCTCTGTATGTTTTGTATAGAAGCGTCGCATCGCCTGCATCACATCTTCTCTGTATGTTTTGTATAGAAGCGTCGCATCGCCTGCATCACATCTTCTCTGTATGTTTTGGATTTCGACTCTTCTATACATTTTGTATAGAAGCGTCGCATCGCCTGCATCACATCTTCTCTGTATGTTTTGGATTTCGACTCTTCTATACATTTTGTATAGAAGCGTCGCATCGCCTGCATCACATCTTCTCTGTATGTTTTGTATAGAAGCGTCGCAACGCCTGCATCACATCTTCTCTGTATGTTTTGTATAGAAGCGTCGCAACGCCTGCATCACATCTTCTCTGTATGTTTTGTATAGAAGCGTCGCATCGCCTGCATCACATCTTCTCTGTATGTTTTGTATAGAAGCGTCGCATCGCCTGCATCACATCTTCTCTGTATGTTTTGTATAGAAGCGTCGCATCGCCTGCATCACATCTTCTCTGTATGTTTTGGATTTCGACTCTTCTATACATTTTGTATAGAAGCGTCGCATCGCCTGCATCACATCTTCTCTGTATGTTTTGGATTTAGACTCTTCTATACATTTTGTATAGAAGCGTCGCATCGCCTGCATCACATCTTCTCTGTATGTTTTGTATAGAAGCGTCGCATCGCCTGCATCACATCTTCTCTGTATGTTTTGGATTTCGACTCTTCTATACATTTTGTATAGAAGCGTCGCATCGCCTGCATCACATCTTCTCTGTATGTTTTGTATAGAAGCGTCGCATCGCCTGCATCACATCTTCTCTGTATGTTTTGTATAGAAGCGTCGCAACGCCTGCATCACATCTTCTCTGTATGTTTTGTATAGAAGCGTCGCATCGCCTGCATCACATCTTCTCTGTATGTTTTGTATAGATGCGTCGCAACGCCTGCATCACATCTTCTCTGTATGTTTTGTATAGAAGCGTCGCATCGCCTGCATCACATCTTCTCTGTATGTTTTGTATAGAAGCGTCGCATCGCCTGCATCACATCTTCTCTGTATGTTTTGTATAGAAGCGTCGCAACGCCTGCATCACATCTTCTCTGTATGTTTTGTATAGAAGCGTCGCAACGCCTGCATCACATCTTCTCTGTATGTTTTGTATAGAAGCGTCGCATCGCCTGCATCACATCTTCTCTGTATGTTTTGTATAGAAGCGTCGCATCGCCTGCATCACATCTTCTCTGTATGTTTTGGATTTCGACTCTTCTATACATTTTGTATAGAAGCGTCGCATCGCCTGCATCACATCTTCTCTGTATGTTTTGTATAGAAGCGTCGCATCGCCTGCATCACATCTTCTCTGTATGTTTTGGATTTCGACTCTTCTATACATTTTGTATAGAAGCGTCGCATCGCCTGCATCACATCTTCTCTGTATGTTTTGTATAGAAGCGTCGCATCGCCTGCATCACATCTTCTCTGTATGTTTTGGATTTCGACTCTTCTATACATTTTGTATAGAAGCGTCGCATCGCCTGCATCACATCTTCTCTGTATGTTTTGTATAGAAGCGTCGCATCGCCTGCATCACATCTTCTCTGTATGTTTTGGATTTAGACTCTTCTATACATTTTGTATAGAAGCGTCGCATCGCCTGCATCACATCTTCTCTGTATGTTTTGTATAGAAGCGTCGCATCGCCTGCATCACATCTTCTCTGTATGTTTTGTATAGAAGCGTCGCATCGCCTGCATCACATCTTCTCTGTATGTTTTGTATAGAAGCGTCGCATCGCCTGCATCACATCTTCTCTGTATGTTTTGTATAGAAGCGTCGTATCGCCTGCATCACATCTTCTCTGTATGTTTTGTATAGAAGCGTCGCATCGCCTGCATCACATCTTCTCTGTATGTTTTGTATAGAAGCGTCGCATCGCCTGCATCACATCTTCTCTGTATGTTTTGGATTTCGACTCTTCTATACATTTTGTATAGAAGCGTCGCATCGCCTGCATCACATCTTCTCTGTATGTTTTGGATTTAGACTCTTCTATACATTTTGTATAGAAGCGTCGCATCGCCTGCATCACATCTTCTCTGTATGTTTTGTATAGAAGCGTCGCAACGCCTGCATCACATCTTCTCTGTATGTTTTGTATAGAAGCGTCGCAACGCCTGCATCACATCTTCTCTGTATGTTTTGTATAGAAGCGTCGCATCGCCTGCATCACATCTTCTCTGTATGTTTTGGATTTAGACTCTTCTATACATTTTGTATAGAAGCGTCGCATCGCCTGCATCACATCTTCTCTGTATGTTTTGGATTTAGACTCTTCTATACATTTTGTATAGAAGCGTCGCATCGCCTGCATCACATCTTCTCTGTATGTTTTGTATAGAAGCGTCGCAACGCCTGCATCACATCTTCTCTGTATGTTTTGTATAGAAGCGTCGCATCGCCTGCATCACATCTTCTCTGTATGTTTTGGATTTAGACTCTTCTATACATTTTGTATAGAAGCGTCGCATCGCCTGCATCACATCTTCTCTGTATGTTTTGTATAGAAGCGTCGCAACGCCTGCATCACATCTTCTCTGTATGTTTTGTATAAAAGCGTCGCATCGCCTGCATCACATCTTCTCTGTATGTTTTGGATTTAGACTCTTCTATACATTTTGTATAGAAGCGTCGCATCGCCTGCATCACATCTTCTCTGTATGTTTTGTATAGAAGCGTCGCATCGCCTGCATCACATCTTCTCTGTATGTTTTGGATTTAGACTCTTCTATACATTTTGTATAGAAGCGTCGCATCGCCTGCATCACATCTTCTCTGTATGTTTTGTATAGAAGCGTCGCATCGCCTGCATCACATCTTCTCTGTATGTTTTGTATAGAAGCGTCGCATCGCCTGCATCACATCTTCTCTGTATGTTTTGGATTTAGACTCTTCTATACATTTTGTATAGAAGCGTCGCATCGCCTGCATCACATCTTCTCTGTATGTTTTGTATAGAAGCGTCGCATCGCCTGCATCACATCTTCTCTGTATGTTTTGTATAGAAGCGTCGCATCGCCTGCATCACATCTTCTCTGTATGTTTTGTATAGAAGCGTCGCAACGCCTGCATCACATCTTCTCTGTATGTTTTGTATAGAAGCGTCGCATCGCCTGCATCACATCTTCTCTGTATGTTTTGTATAGAAGCGTCGCAACGCCTGCATCACATCTTCTCTGTATGTTTTGTATAGAAGCGTCGCATCGCCTGCATCACATCTTCTCTGTATGTTTTGTATAGAAGCGTCGCATCGCCTGCATCACATCTTCTCTGTATGTTTTGGATTTCGACTCTTCTATACATTTTGTATAGTACCTACCTTCAATAAAGGGGCGCCTCATCCTCGCTCTACGTTTCATCTGTCTTCTAGGCGCGACTAGACGCGCAAATGTCTCTACTAATCCACCACCAGTCGCTCTAGCATGAATAAAATTTCACTCTACAGAAGAATACTTACAGTAAAATAACATTTTACCGTAGAAAGTAGAAACATTTAATTTTGTAATCTCTACGCTAAAATATAATATTACTCTATTCTTCCGTAGAGATAGAGTTGCTTGGCGAATGTTACCTGCACAGTGACGGTGTAGTTGATAACGACAGCCTTAGCGTACGCAGCTGGGTTGAACTGGGGATTCGCCAATTTTGTAGTCAAGTACATGCGGAAGTTAGGATCGTAGTCCACTTCTGAACTGCCTAAAAACACGAAGGTACGCCCGCCTTCAACTGCAAAACAAAATTGAACTTCGTTAGTGATACACTATTTGGTAACTCAAGAGCAACTGGACAGATTTCTATGAAATTTTACCCGACTGCACAGAAGGAGGGTAATGTGTTTATGGACAAACCGCGCGTGCAAAACCGCGAGCGGGCCATCTACATACATATATATTTTTTGGATTTGTTAGTGTCATTGTAAAATTCAACAAGTTTATCGCCAACGTCCATACCACGTTGAAAACACCGGTTCTCGTCCGATCACCGAAGTTAAGCAACGTCGGGCGCGGTCAGTACTTGGATGGGTGACCGCCTAGGAACACCGCGTGATGTTGGCTTTTTGCACTTTTTTTTCAATTTTATATTATGAACTAAGGTAACGAGTGTATCTTACCTTTTATATTTTTTTCGAGAACGTTATCCACCACCGGGTCAATGTATTCGTTTACATCTTGGAATAACACTGGTATTCCGTATTTTATAGCCATTTCCAACTGTCTCAGGAACTGCGGATCGTTGAATGAGAGCACCTGATAATAAAAATAATATTATAGCATTTATGTCATTAATTAATTTAATGGCTCTAACGAAGTTAAACTCACACTTTTTAAGGCATATTGTCAGAGCCTGTACACGGGTAATCTACAAGGGTTAACCACACGGACGTTAACCAAAAACTCGCTGGATGCCCTACGAGTACAGTATAACACAACTTTTAGGATGATCTTGAGGCTCCTCTGTTTTTGTAGCGCCTCAGAGATGTTTACTCAGGATCGAACTGATAGCTTTAACGCCATCATTCGGAAGAAAACAACATCTCTGATGAGCAGGACGCGAGCCAGCCAACCACAACAGCATCCTACAAACTGGGCGGTGTGTGTCCCCTATATGGACACGCTTCGTCTAGTGTGTTGCTCCAGCGTGTGCATACACCGATGGCTAATTTTTCCATTCTATTTTATTTATCTAATTTGTAATTTAATTTATTATTCCAATTTCAAACGTAATTTGTTATTTAATTTATTATTCCAATTTCAAACGTAATTTGTTATTTAATTTATTATTCCAATTTCAAACGTAATTTGTTATTTAATTTATTATTCCAATTTCAAACGTAATTTGTTATATAATTTATTATTCCAATTTCAAACGTAATTTGTAATTTAATTTATTATTCCAATTTCAAACGTAATTTGTTATTTTAATTTACTTTTATAATACCTATTTTTACTTTAATTGTAATTAAATTTATTACATTATGGATTAATTTAAAATCTAAAATAAATTAACTGAATACAATTAAGGTAGAACTAATCGTAAAGTTAAGCCGGTCGGTGTGTACGTGGTACGGCGCGATAGGTACGCCGCAATATTGCGACAAACAGCCCCACCCCAACACGAAGTTTTTGTTATACGTCTGCCAGAAAGTAGGAATTTCATATAACCACAGACCAGTATAATTTGATTTTAACTGGTCTATAACCTAGAAAATTAGGATTTCATAATAAAGCCAAAATTATTGTTTGTAAATTCTAATAAAACGTACTTTTAGGTTATTCTTCGTCTCCTTCTTTTTGATCCACGACAGTGCCTGAGTTTGAGGGTCGATACAGAGCGGGAAACGAGAAGCTCGAGTAGTTAGAATACCGTTTTGCACAGACAGCTCATCCGGTGGTAAGCCCTCCGAGTTCCAACTAAAATTAGAAAACTACGCTTAAAACAATATTAAGTAAATATAAAAAAACGAGTGTGTTTTTTTTTATATCACACGACTGAAGTAAAACTTCTTTTTCAAAATATTAATTTATAAAATTGTTCAATTGCAAAAAATTGTCCACACGTCTGTAGGTCGATCAGTCTATGTTCATTCTAGACAGACGTAACTCGCAATCGCACACTAACGTTTAAAAATATACGAAACGTAACTCTCTCTCTTTCTATCTTCACTAACTTATATCTCCCTCTCAACTTCCGTTTGCTCTTTTCGTAATGCAATCACCCGCTTACTCCCCAAGTCAATCGTGAGTAAACTAGTTTTACTTCAAAAATATAGAGATGCAAAAAGCCAACATCACGCGGTGTTCCCAGGCGGTCACCCATCCAAGTACTGACCGCGCCCGACGTTGCTTAACTTCGGTGATCGGACGAGAACCGGTGTTTTCAACGTGGTATGGACGTTGGTATACAGTTAGCTGAATTTTAAAATCAAATTTCATTTACTTACCCACTAATCTCCACTTCATTAGTGAGATTTCTTTCAATAGTATACGGTAACGTTATAGGTATTCCCCGCTCCATAACATCACCGTACCAATCCTCGTAGATCATAGTCTCTCTGAAGGAAAATGAGAACGGTCCCGCGTAGCTCAGGAATGATGCAGCTAGTAGGCAGTTTCCGATGAGCCTAGATTGTTCCACGTGCAGGGCGGCGAGGTCGATGGTCCAACGACTCTGTTCGCTAGATAGACCGGACATTAGCTTGTCTGCGGCTACAAGACGACGCATCATGATATCGGTTTCTTCCTGCGAAGTCAATTTACGTTTTGTACTTCTTAACACTATAATTTTAACTTTAATTTTGTAATTAAAAGGACGTACGTATAAATAATAAATAAACGCAGTACTTTAAAATAATCCTTACTAATTTAAAATTCGAGCTCGACCTGTCTCTGTTTGTTACGTTTCATGATATATATATGTAATAGATATAGATATAATGTAAATAGATATATGTAACAAAGAAATATTCTTAGGTAAATACTTAATATTAAGTACCAAACTAATTTCAGAAATTTAATCTAACTTTACCTAATAAGGTAGGTACGTATGACGTACAGGTATACCTAGGTAGATACCCGATAAGTTTATATAAGTACAGTATCAATAGTAGAATATTGACGACCTCCGTGGTGCAGTGGGCGAATAGCCGGCTGAGACGCAGGAGGTAGTTCCATTTCCGTTTCGGAACAAATGTTTGGATGATCTACAGATATTTGTTCCGGGTCTGGTTGTTTCTCTATGTATTATAAGTATGTATTTACAAAAAAACGTATATAAGTATTCTATCAGTTATCTGGTTCCCATAGTACAAGCTCTGCTTAGTTTGGGGCTAGATAGCGCTGTGTGAAATGTTCAGAAATATTTATTTATTTATTAGCTATTATATAATACATAATATTATAAAGTCATTAAAAGCCCAGTGGAAGAGTCACGTCAGAAAATTCCTTGCAAAGCTAGAAAATTTGAACAAAGCTGTAACAAAAACCACCTAGTGGTTAGGAGTTTCGAGTAAGGAAAAAAAGGAGGAAAAATAGAGAAAGGAAAGAAGAAGGGGCAGAGGGAAGAATTGTTGCAGAAGTTATGATGGTGAGTTGGGAGGAGAGGGTAAAATGCTGTAGAGATTAGAATGCCTGAATGACGAGATCGCAGTGCGTGACCCCAGATTAGATGAACAAATCCTGTGGAAATAAGAGATGTTAGAATAGTGTAAGGAAGGTTAAGTTAGAGCACAAGAAAGGGAAGAATACTGAAGAGAACGTGCTTTTTAAGAGTGCATTTGAGTGACAATTGCAATCATTATGCCCTATGTGGAAATTTATGATAAGACCATTATATGGTGAAAGGTGTACGAAAACGCAAAAATGTATCAAATACTCGTTAGTCAATATTGTATGTAAAACTGGCGGCCGCGAACTAACTTTAGGATGGTCGCGAACTGAAAAAAGTGGCTGTCAACCGGCATTTTGAGCAAATTTTAGGTAATAATTTATTTAAAAAAAAACTGTTACAGTAGTCCTCCAATACTAATTTCGAAAAATAACTTTATGATATCTGCTACGCCTACAGAAACAATCAGAATCTGAATAATGGACATATCATACTCATTTCAAGGAGCAAAGTTGGGAAGGCGACTAAAAGGCCGCCAACCGGCGCAACGACCCTACATGTCATTTGGATTACTACGCAATACTTAATGTTATGTTGTTTGTATGTAACTGATTTAGTGTCGCAAATAAAGAATATGAATATGATTAAATGGCTGGACCGTTTTCAATGAAATTTGCATTATAGATAGATGCTCAATACATTTATTGCTTTCACGTGGTGACCAAGGTGTTACAAATAGTACTTAGGTAGAACAGGAAGGTAGACCATGTGTTCCTATCTAAATAGGTAGGCATGCTCTTTACATTCAACTTTACACCTTACATTTTACAATTTATACGATACTAGCTGTCCCGCCCGCGGCTTCGCACACGTTTTTTCGTAAAGCATTACCCTCCTGCGCAGTCAGGTAATCGATCTTTTTAAGATATACAATTCCGTAGTACATTAATTTGAGCTATCTCGTAAGGTTTAGCCAGCGTTTGCGATTTATGCGCACAAAAATATATTTTTCTACTATAATATGTATGTATTATACCTACATATAAACCTTCCTCTTGAGTCCACTCTACCTATTGCTGAAAACTGTATTACGATCCGTCGAGCAGTTAAAAAGATTTAAGCGAACAGACAGCGGTAACGATTTCATTTTATACCTACTAAGTAGGTATGTAACTAACATACACACAAAACATTTTTTGTGTTCTGTGAACGGGCGGGTCTGTTAGCGGGCTTCGCGTGCGTGGTATTTCAATAAAAACATTACCCTCCTTTTGCACACTCGGGTAAAAGTAGCCTAGGTCCTTCCCCAGGATATAATCTATCTCCTTGCCAAATTTCATTACGATCCGTTCAGCCGTTTAGTTATGAAAAGGTAACAAACAAACTAACACACAAACAGTTACTTTCGCAGTTACAATGTATGTATTATACGTATAAACCTTCCGCTTGAATCACTCTATCTATTACTGAAAACTGCATTAAAATCCGTTGAGTAGGTAGTTTAACAGATCTAAGCGAACAGACAGCGGAAGCGATTTCATTTTAGACTACCTATGTAAGAAGAAGAAGATTGTAGGTAATATTTTATACTTTGCACCTAGGTTATTAATTATTTCTACCTATTTGATTATTGTTATTACACTGACATACCTATCTATGAACATTGTAATTACATTCTTCATAGTACATACATAATTTAGTATACATTAATGGAATACCTAATTATCTATTAATAATTCAATTTAATATTGATTAATTTTATGTCAGTCAGTACCTATTAATTATAATTTTACTTGAGTTAGTCAATGTTAGCTAAAAGAGAGATATGGAGAGAGTAAATAGTTGATTTTTGTAAAATCCGTTCTTAGTGAGCGTCTACATAGGGCGTTTGTGCACTACAAAGAATTTTACTGTCCGGCAGTCCGATTTTTTACGGTCCGATATGGCACGCCATAAATTTATATACTAGCTAGTTTGTGCACTATACGTAATTTTACCGTCCGCCAGTTTACTTTTCCCCATTCCGGGCCGTTTAAAAAATAATCTTTCATCATGCCTCAATTTATTGTGGTTTATGTAAAATGACCCTGTCAGGTAATTACCTTACACATAAAAGGGGATGAACCCAAAATTCTTTTTGTCTTCTACGTCTTTGCACGTAGAGTAGGTAATAAAACCAGCAACTGGCGACGTTCCAAGAAACTCATCGCGTATTAGCGTATTTACGCGTGCGTGGCGTGTAGTTTCAAAGAGAGCTGCCCTAAACTGCGCCGCACCTGCGAGTAAAGACGGACGGTGCACTAAAATCGGACTGCCGGACAGTATAATTCCTTGTAGTGCACAAACGCCCCACAGCCTGTTTTGTTAGTACGACATTAATTTAAAACACACATCCAAAATAGCATTAACTGATTTTAGTGGTGGGTTTAATACCGGTAACTTGAATATTTATCCAGTAATCGATACATTTCCAATAAACAATATTTAATGTAAATCCGCGGCGCCTTATCGACGATATCGCTTCACTTACAATGAATAAGATTTGTTTACCTATTTTATACAGGCTGTTTCATTGATATTTTAGGACTTGATATATTAAGGTTGTATGAAAATTTTAAATTTTCTATGGTAATGTATTTGAAATACCTATTTTACAACAATACTAGTCATTAGGCCTACCCGTGTTTTCATTTAATGTCGTACATACCAAAACACGTAGTATAATACAACAGTATTTTTCAAACTTTCCGAATACTGTAGGTACATAATTACTGATTACGGGTATTTTCGCCCGAAACGTCGGGATAACAAATTAAAAAGGTATACATAGGTACGCGATAAATACCTACCCGTTTTAATGAATAATGAATAAAACAAACATTGACTGACTTGCAACTCCTGCCTCCTCAACATAGCGGCATCGTATCTATTGTTCAGTCCGTCCAACGTCCGCTGCAGTCTGTCGATCTCTCTGTTCAGCGAGGAGAGGTAGTCGACGGCCTCCTTGTATTCTATCTCCAAGCTCTCCACCTTGTCCTTCTTCGGCTTCACTTCCTTGTAGACGGCGCAGTAGCCGAGCACGGCGATTACAAATTTCAGGAGCCCGTAACTGTAATTAACACATTAATACTTATTATACATGTTGAAGGTTTGGATGTTTGTTTATTTATTTGTTTGTTTGTTACTCAATCTCGTCAAAACGGCTGAACCTATTTCGATGAAATTTAGTACGTACATAGATTATTAAAATCTGGATTAAAAGTTTTCATTTTCATTACACATAGGCAAACCACGCGTGGGAAGACGCGGGTGGAAGCTAGTTATAATCTTCTTTGCATAGTTTAAAAATGAAGTCGCTTCCGCTATCTGTTCGCTTAGATCTTTTAAACTACTCAACGGATTTTAATGTAGTTTTCAGCAATAGATAGAGTGATTCAAAAGGAAGGTTTATATGTAATACATACTCGTATATAATACATACATATTATAATAGAAAAATATATTTTCGTGCGCTGAAATCGCAAACGCTGGTTAAACCTTACGAGATAGATCATATTAATGTACTACGGAATTATATATCTTAAAAAGATCGATTACCTGACTGCGCAGGAGGGTAATGTTTTACGAAAAAACGTGTGCGAAGCCGCGGGCGGGTCAGCTAGTCTATACTACTATTATAAAGAGGAAAGGTTTTTATTTTTGTGTGTAGGTATGTTTGTAACGAATAAACTCAAAAACGACTGGTCCCATTTCAAAAATTCTTTCACCATTGGAATGCTACATTCACCCTGAGTAACATAGGCTACTTTTTACCCCACTGCGCAAAGGAGGGTAATGTTTTTATTAAAACTACGCGTGCGTAGCTGCGGACTGGTCAGCTACGAGTAGTATAAAATAAAGTAGTGGTCCGCCCTGAACTGAAATCTCGCGAGTCACACCACACATAAGAAACGCACAAAAAAAATGTAATCTTTCACTATTAAAATGGGTTATTCACCAACTCGACTCGAGAGCGCGGACAGTATTTAGTATTTAGTATCACTATTAGTTCGTCATAGCGAAAATCACTGTGACACAAAATATACAACCAACTAAATTGCCCTACAGTTTCATTCAAATTACAGGTAACGGGAGTACATGTATATTTGGTTACAGTTTTTTGGTGTAGAAATTGCAGTTTTTCTGGATTTCAGACTTTTTCTATATTTCTATCACTAGAGCTATAGCTAAATGCAATAAATTTCAGCACTGTGGGGTGACTGGTGCACCCTGTGAGTTTCGTCAAAGTTCAGTTTTTATAATGGCTATAACTCAAAAACTACCTACAAGGCATAAATATAAAAACGGGGTCGAAATTCTCTGTCCAAGTTGGTAGTCTGACCACAGGAAAAATTATTCCTGTTGGACCAACCAGACTATTTAATTTGATCACGAAGAGACTGCCTTGTGTTTGTGTCCCAATAAACTTTGCAATCAATTAAACTTACCCAGCTTTACTTATACTCTGCATAGTGTCCAATTTCTTACTCTTCTTCATATGCGCTTTGACAGCTTTCACTTGCGCCTGGGTAATCAGATCGCAGTTCATTTCTTGCAGATTTCGAAGGAAACTCGGATCAGCCATCATACCCTTAGCGCCTTTCCAGCTCACATCCTTTATACCACGGATTATAACTACACACTCGCATACCACCTGAAAGAGAATGACGTCATTATTATCCGTATTGTAAAAGTATTTCAAATTAGCGCTCGCCCACGTCCATACCACGTTGAAAGCTCCGGTTCTCGTCCGATCACCGAAGTTAAGCAACGTCGGGCGCGGTCAGTACTTAGATGGGTGACCGCCTGGGAACACCGCGTGATGTTGGCTTTTTGCACTAAGTCATTAATTCAACCACTAAATTAAATTTGAAGGAAATCACAGTCATCTTTTTGAAACAAAAAAATGTTGCACTCCGTGAGTGCCGACAGAAGTTAAAACTTGAATAAAAGTAAACTACATTACAGATACTTATAAACAGAGATGTCAGTAACAGCCAGTGTCAGTAGTCAGTGGCAGGTGTCGGTAACAGTGTCGCGAGTTCAATGGTTTTTTCCATCTCAAAAAATGCCTAAACGCGCCTAAAGAAGCTTTCACTTCAAAAAACAGGCTTTTATAATTTTAAGATCTCTTACCCAGTCTGACCCGTGAATGAGTAGTATATAAGTCCAAAAATGTATATTTAATACATGTTCGTTTTTGCATAGTAGTTATTATACCATAATAAGTGACGTTTTGCAAACCCATCGACCATCGATTTTTTTTATTTGTGACGGGAGAGCTTTCTCCCATAGTTTTCCTTTATCGTTTCCTTTATAATGCTGTCTCGCCGGATGGACCGTTTCGCCGCGGTTTTTTTTATAGAAAGCTATTTTAATTCGAGTGGTTTTTAGCTACTCGTATGTCTGTTTTTACTCCCGAAGCAAAAAAATGAGGGCGTGGTTTTTGAATGTTGTTCCATATCGGACGGAACTGATTGGAAATAGATGACACAATTTGGAGGGTGATGTACCCTCCAAATTGTGTCACTTATTTCCATTCCTAATTTTATGGATATTCTCTGAGCGATGTGACAATACCAAGGTTCTAACTGTCAACTCGTCTAGCTACGGTTCGGCCAGTAGGTTACTCGCCCACCGGCGGCTAAGGGGCTGTTTTCGCACGAGTAACATCCCTCAAGAAGACGACATACATTTCTCATCAACCACAGCAGCCTGAAGAATTGCGGATTTCATAGGGCATGCCAGGATTGTACGACGGATTAAACCAAGGTAGGTCAGTCGCTCTCGCATCAGCCTTTTACTGAATGTACAAACGTTTTTAATAATTGTTTTGTTTAGATAGATTGTTTACCTGAACAGCTTCTGGCGGAGTTGCAAAGGATCTGATTTCAGTGATATCCGCCTTATCCAGGTCTTCCAAAGCCAATCTAGCGGCTTCAAGCGCTGGCAGTGCCAATAAAAGCGCTTCCTCTGCCTCCGTCTTCTCTACAGCAATAACTTTGCTTTGTTCTGTGATCTCGACGGATTTGATTGCGGCTACTTGCTGTTTGCCGACAGCAGCATCGGTTGCTGCGGAGACAATTATTACACGAGTACAGTGCCACCTTAAAATTATCACATTAATAGGTACTACAAATCCGAAAGTTTGGATGTTTATTTATTTGTTTGTTACTCAATCACGCACGCCGTAACGGTTGAATCGATTGCTATGAAATTTGGTATACACGGTGTCCTTTAAATCCCTATTTTCCCAGAACAAACGTTGCTCAGACCATGGTCTAGTAACTGTTTATAGCATCAAATAAGAGAATAAAAAAAAAATCTAGACCTTCTCAAATAAGTCTAACTTTGTTCAAAAACTAACCGTGACATAAACGTACCGCTACGCTCACAGAACATAAAAAAAACAATAGAACTAGCATGATGACTTTTCACTTTGAAAACCAGTGTAGCTAAACTCACACATGTAAAAACTAGCACACTTAGAAATAAAAGTTATACCTAATTGGTTGAAAGAGAACGTTCAAAAAGTCATAAAACCATAAAACTAATTATACGGATATAAAACCTTAGCCATTAACTGAACATGGTTTAAAATTCAATAAAATAAATAGTACCTAATAAAAAATTAAAGTCTACTCACCAAAAGATGGCGAGGTCGCAAATATTTTTCTCTATTCTCTATTCATTAGAAATAAGACTGATAATGCAATGGCTGTTACTTGATTACCCACAAAACAAAGCCACTCAACAATAGATGGCGCTGTGGCTAACGATTTTTGTTATAGTCTCTAACAGAAACAATAAGATTGATAATGGCATGGATGTTACTCGCGTGTCCAAAATACTTTACTACTGCTTTAGTGATGTATCTATGAGGATACAAGACGAATGTATCGATATCGATTATCACCTACCTACTATGGATAACGAAATAGGTACGTCAGATTATAATATAGGTGGTCGAAATAAACAGCTTTTCTTTTCTTTCTATCATAACATAATCACAAATTTCCAACACATAAATACTTAAAAAAATAATATATTACTAGAATATAAATACTGAATTATTATACGAGAAGCACACTAAAAGTTTCCGGAATCAATAATACAAAAATACTATTAATGATCAAAAATAAATTTATTTTTTATTTCTCAAAATATTCTCCCTTTGCGTCAATGCACTTTTTCATACAATTGAACCAATTTTGAAAACATTTGTGCCACTCCTCCGGTGGTGACATCAGATACATTTTTTTCATACTCTTCGACAGCCTCTTCTGGTGATGAAAACCGTTGATCGGGTAATTGGTTCTTGATTTTTGTGAACAGAAAAAAGTCACACGGTGCCAGGTCAGGACTCTGTATGCTAGATGACTCATAAATTGTACGGTTTTTTTAATTTTTATTATAATATTTCACAAAAAGTTATTGTAATATGTCTAAAATGCATTCAAAAATCATCAATAAAACAACAAAAGGAATTAACGCCCTAAAACTTATACACCTTTTAATAGGGGGTAACTAATAAAAGCTATCGATAACACATTCATCAGTATATTGGGGTCACATCCCTAATTGAGTAGGTAGCGTAAGTTGAGGTTTACGAGAAACGCGACCTTAAAGAGTATGATTCACAGTCTATTTTGTTTGAAGATTTTGCATTTTAAACAAAACTAACAAAAACAATAAAATAATACTTACCGGTGATAGGATATGCCCCCTTTTGTTAAATTTTTGGTTCGGCTATAATATTTACACTCCAAAACGGCACAATATGGCATTTTTATATTTTCTTGAAGTACGTTTACGCTACAATAATTGAAACACGACTGAAGTGAGCGAAGCTTGTAGTGCGCGGAACTCCGCGTACTTGGCGTTACGCGAGCTCCGCCTACTTACGAATTCTATTGTTTTTAGTGTTCTGTGGCTACGCTAGCCGTAGCGTATTACCTACTCCTTAGATAGGGTACCTAGTAGCTACCGGTCTCAGCGCGCTGACTATGTTGTAAGGCGTAACGTTAAAATAGACGTTTTAAGTTCGCCACTTTTTATATTTTTCAAAGACCAATTTCGTTTTGTTTTTTTAATTTGATGTTATAAACTATTAGTAGACTATGGTCTGAACAACGTTTGTTCTGGGAAAACAGTAATTTAAAGGATACCGTGTATAGACCTGGATTAAAACATAGGCTACTTTTTAATGACAAACCACATGTGCGAAGCCGCGGGCGGAAGTCAGTGACTACATATAGAAAAGTTTAGATTTTCCTTTCGAAACGTATGCCCAAAACAACGAATGTGTGCGTGCGTGCCATGTTTAATATTCGCGGATATTTCACACAGCGCTATCAAGCCCCAAACTAAGCAAAGCTTGTACTATGGGAACCAGATAACCGGTAGAATACTTATATACATATGCATACATATTATTTTTTTAAATACATAATATCTGTAGACCAAACATTTGTCCCGCAACGGGAATCCTCCTCCGTCTCAGCCACTGCGCCACAGAGGTCGTCACAGAGGAGAAATAAACTCAAATAAGAAGATATTGCTACAAACCAACAGCAATTTCTTTCAGCAAAACCTCGCATTCCTTTGTCTGTTCTGCGACGATCACTTTCTGCACCGCTAGCTTGGCGTTCAAGTCTTCTAACTGTACGTTAGCCTCTTCAATCTTCGCTAATCCCCCGATCAGACGTTCACACTGAAACACATAAGTACATTTTTTAATACTAATCTATCTCGTCCCTATAACCTACATCTCTTAGATCGAGTTCCCAATACCGAAATACGCAAGCAGACTAAAGTACAAGACGTCAGCAAGCGAATATTGGGGCTCAAGTGGAGTTGGGCAGGACACTTGGCCAGACGTAGTGACGACAAGTGGACTAAGGCACTAACAAAGTGGAGGCCGAGAACTGGGCATCGAAATAGGGGACATCCACCAGCGAGATGGGTCGACGACATCAATAAGACCGTGGGTCGTACGTGGTTCAGACTGGCACAGGATCGGGAAGAATGGCAGAAACAAAGAGAGGCCTATGCCGAGCAGTGGGTCGACACGGGCTGAGAATGATGATGATGATGAGAATGATGATCTCGTCCGACTGCTGGGCAAAGGTCAAAGTCAAAGTCAAAAAGTCAAAATCTTTTACTCATTAAAATCACAAGGATCATTTTGAAACGTCAATTTTACTGCCCGTTCCTTCGCGACCAAGCCAGGAAAGAAAGGCAAGAAACAGGGCTGGTTGTTTTTTTAATGATCCTTTTAGAATACATAGAAATAAAGGAAATAAATTGCGTCTAAATTGTAACATTTTGAACGAGTTGTCAATCCCCCAAATCCCTCCAAGCATCGATATCAATATCCGTCGATATCTACCAACATACTCTTATGAAGGTGTCGAGCGAGATCGAGTTCAAAATTAAAATAGGTTTTTTTATAAAGGAGGTTTTTACATTCGTAAATTAATGAATTTTTTTGCAGAGATAGATGGAGAGGCTTGGGGGAGACCTTTGCCCAGCAGTGGGACAATATAGGTTGACAAAAATAATAATAATAATAATGAAAGTATGTTCAGCAATGATTATGGAAATAAAAATTGTTTTTTTAATGTTTGCAAAAAAATACTTGGTGAAAAGTGTTTGTGTTGGGAAATAGAGTTGGTAGAGACCAAATTGATTTTTTAACATATGTAATTTTCTAGGATACCTGTATTTTTTTTAATCCCCTAATTCAGTTCTTTTTTCTTCAAAATAAACCTATAATTTCCATAATTTTTCATAAAACAAAATAAAAGGTAGCTGCACTCAATTGCGCAAAATTACCCAACCTACCTTATAAAACGATTTTAATCAAAGTGTTTTTACTTTTAACTTGCCTGTTCTTTGCTATTCGGTAAGTAAACGGAATTATTAGCATAAACACACTATCACACTAATATTATAAATGCCAAAGTTTGTATGTTTGTTTAGATATTTGTTTGTTTGTTACTCAATCACGCCGTAACGGTTGAACCGATTCCGATGAAATTTGGTATATACGTAGATTATAACCTAGATCACCACTTAGGCTATCATTTATCTCATAAATCAGTGCCCATGGGATAAAGTTTATATATGTATTTTGCACCCCAGAACAACGCGAGCAAAGCCGCTGGCAACAACTAAAATTAAAACATAAAATTGAAGAACAATAGTTGTTTACTCGGTATGTAAACGGAATAATTCAAATTTTACCCCAGCCTGTTTAGTTTAAATCCTTACCTGGGCGACAATAAAGGCATCCTTCTCGCTGAGCAGAGACAAGTAATTCGTCAGGTAATCCATGTAGTGTTTGGGTGTGACGTAGTTGTTACGTCTAAGTCGCAGAAGAAACTCAACTGAGTACCTATAAAATCAAACAGGATAAGATAAGATAACTTTTTATTGTACACCAAAGTAAAATACAGAACATGATTCTTACAAATAGATTTAGTACAAAGGGCGGTCTTATCGTTAAAAGCGATCTCTATCTCTAACAAACAAGCTATGTTGGTTGCACTCAAACACAGGCCAAGCGCTGATTTTTACCCGACTGCCAGAATAGGGGGGTATAGGTACTACATGGAGATGCAACAAGCTTACGGCCCGCCTGGTGTTAAGTGGTAACCATCACCTATAACAGATAATTGCCTCGTAGATCACACACATTATAAATGTGGCCTCCGATGCACTGCCCTCCGTCCATCAACTTGAGGCATGCAGGTGTAATCGCACTGGCAACCATACCCTTGAAACCTAAACACAGAAATGCTGCTTGACGGCAAAAATAGGTATGGTGGTAGTACTTCCCCGGGCGAGCCCTTTCACAAGGAACTCTACTACTCTTATACTTAATGTATTATAACTAGTGGTTCACCCTGAACTGAAATCTCGCGAGTCTCACATAGAAACAAAAAAAATACTTTTTGTAATTTTTACTATCTTATCTATACACGGTGTCCTTTAAATCACTGTTTTCCCAAAACAAACGTTGCTCAGACCATGGTCTAATAATTGTTTATAGCATCAAATAAGAGAATAAAAAAATAAAATCTAGACCGTCTCAAATAAGTCTAACTTTGTTCAAAAACTAACCGTGACATGATGTTCCCATGAACTTACGCTAGCCGTAGCGTATTACCTACTCCTTAGTTAGATATGTAGGTACCTAGTAGATACCGGTCAGCGCGCTATGTTGTAGGGCGTAACTTAAAATAGACGTTTTAAGTTCGCACATTTTATATGTTTTAAAGATCGATTTCGTTTTGTTTTTTAATTTGATGTTAGAAACTGTTAGTAGACCATGGTCTAAACTAAACAACGTTTGTTCTGGGAAAACAGTGATATAAAGGACACCGTGTATATGATATTTTCAAAAATTACTACACATAACTACTGAACTGTAAATAGAGGTCATTCCTTTTTTCCCCTATCCTAGAATTAGGGTTAATTCTTACCTAGCAACAGACATGTGTACGTGGACCACGTGCTCGACAATGATCGGTCGGAATTCTTCGGGAATCTTTTGAACCTGAATATAAGATTTTAGTTTCAATAGAGTAGGTAGTGGTGTTATGAATCTATTTAGTTAAGTACTGCAATTTTTATAAAGGTATCGAAATATTGGATAATAACGTGAAACTTATGATACAACACGTCATATTCAATTAAATGTTTGCCTACGTCCATACCACGTTGAAAGCACCGGTTCTCGTCCCATCACCGAAGTTAAGCGACGTCGGGCGCGGTCAGCACTTGGATGGGTGACCGCCTGGGAACACCGCGTGATGTTGGCTCTTTGCATCACAAATATTTTTAGTACTTACATCAGCTAAAAATACATTAGCGACCGCTAACAGCGCTTGCTTTGGCCACGGGAACTGCCAATCAATTGTAGTGTTGTTTACAAGACCGGGAAAACTTCGGCACCTGAACAAAAATGGTATGCATGCTGCACATTTCGCACAGCGCTATCTAGCTCCAAACTAAGCAGAGCTTGTATTATGGGTACCAGATAACTGATAGAATAATTGATTATTTATAACCTCCTGCGTCTCAGTCGGCCATTCACCCATTGCGCCACAGGGTCGTCTATTATGTAGGTAGGTAGATGTTTACAAAACTGTATGCTCCTAAGTATTGTTACGCCGAGGCTGTTACAGA
Organism: Philereme vetulata; assembly: GCA_918857605.2. Classification (NCBI taxonomy): domain Eukaryota; kingdom Metazoa; phylum Arthropoda; class Insecta; order Lepidoptera; family Geometridae; genus Philereme; species Philereme vetulata. The sequence goes on along the minus strand of OU975460.1, from coordinate 595,373 downwards.
TTAAGTAATACTGTGTCAGAGAATAGGTAACACTTGGTATAGAATATACCTACATGCTACGTTTTTACCTACAGTTGCACAGAATAAGAAATAGTTGATAGAATACCTACGCTTTTCTAGGTTACTAGTGGAAACGTCGAGAAGGTTCTGGAAATAATGCGCGGTGTAAATAGTGCGGCGTAGAGACGTCCGCAGTCAGTCTGGACTTGGCGATACGTGCGAACATTTCGGTGACTTTTGGTGGTTTATTGTGCGATAGTGTTGTGAGTAAGTTCGTGTATTTATCATTTCAGTGTTGAATAAAAGTGTTCTTTTGGTTAGATTCATTTTAATTACTTATTTTATCCCGAACCCTCAGCTCGTAATAGTATTCTATCAGATATCTGGTACGGGCAGTAAACGGGTACAGGCTTTTACTTAGTTTGGGGCTAGGCAGAGCTGTGTGAAATGCCCATCATTATTTGTTGTGACATTTATATTTTGAATTAGCTTCCGCCCGCGGCTTCGCACGCGTGATTTGTCAATAAAAATTAGCCTATGTGTTAAATCCAGGTTTTAATCTACGTACTACCAAATTTCATCAAAATCGGTTCAGCTGTTGCGACGTGATTGAGTAACAAACAAACAAATAAATAAACAAAGATCCAAACTTTCGCATTTATATTTTGTTTCGTATTATTAGTGTGATGATGTTAGGTAAGTATTTATACCTAGTCAGGTCATAAGTATTGTCACACAGTAAAAACTTTTCTTTTAGAATGCTGGCCACAAAAAAGTTTATTGAATTCGAATTTCGAATTGTTCATGAAAATAAAAATGTATACTTTTTAGAATTTTACTCATTTTTATATATGGAGTGGACGCTTAAAGAAGACCGTGTTGCAGTTATTGCGTTGCATCGTTGCGGTTACGCACCAATTCAAATTTTTGACATACTGAAAAATTTTAATATAACCAAAAGATTAGTTTATCGCACCATCAAACGATACAATGAAGACTCAATGACAGTGTAGATTCAATGACAGTGTAGATGACAGGTCAAGAAGTGGTCGCCCTCGGTCTGTTAGGACTCCAGCAAAGATAAAATCTGTGAAGGCGCGAATTCAAAGAAATCCCAAACGTAAGCAGAAACTGTTGGCCCTTCAGATGGGGTTAAGCAGAAACACGGTGAAAAGGGTGTTAAATGAAGACTTAGGGCTTCGGGCATATTAGGTAGTTTCTTATTTTTTTATTTGCAGGATTACTGAGAGTATTCAGTAACGATGCCATGAAGCCTTCAAAAATGGATAACCACTTATCAAGAGTACATGCTGACAAAAAAAGTAAGCTCTCGTCATTTTTTCAAGCACTTAAAGAAAAACTAGACAAAAGACCATCCATAAGATCGATGTCTGCGTCATCATCTATTAAAGACGATGATGGTTTACGAGCGTCCTATAATATATCTTTACTAATAGCGAAGTCGGGGAAACCCCACACAATTGGAGAGCAGCTTATCTTACCAACCATTGCGGAGGTCCTTAACAATGTATTGCACAAACCCGCACATGATATTTTAAAGAGAATACCTTTGAGCAATAACACCGTTCAGAGACGCATAGACGAGATGGGACGGGATGTGGAAAACATTTTATGCAAGTTCTTACAGACCAATAGATTCTCTCTCCAGTTGGACGAGTCTACATTACCCGGCAATGAAGCTCTGTTGTTAGGATATGTTCGATATATCAAAGATGAAAATATGTGCCAAGAACTGCTTTTTGCTACATATTTAGAGACTGATACCAGAGGAGAATCGATTTTTCAGGCCGTGAAACATTTTTTTACTGACAAAGCTATTCCATGGAAAAACATTGTTTCTGTTGCGACTGATGGTGCACCGCTTATGGTTGGTCGTCATCGTAGTTTTATAGCTCACTTAAAGCGACAACTGCCTGATGTACTGGTCATTCACTGCGTGATACACAGGCAGCATTTAGTAGCAAAAAAGCTGAGTCCTAGATTACATAAGTCTTTACAATATGTAATAAATGCTATCAACAAGATTCGAAGCAATTCTTTGAACTCTCGGTTATTTGCTCAGCTATGTGAGGAAAACAACGAAGTCTTTACTCGATTACTTCTGTACACTGAAGTTCGCTGGCTATCAAGAGGCTCTTGCTTAGAAAGATTTTCAGGCATTTTTGAATCTGTGTTGGAGTTTTTACAAGAAAAAGATCCGAATTGGAAAGAAAATCTGAACAATTGTAAAACAGATATTTATTACTTGACTTATCTTTGGAATATTCAACAAAGTTAATTTGCAGCTGCAGGGTGACGATCTTAACTTGATTAAAACAAAATCAATAATATCGGCCTTCGTGGGTAAACTAATCCTTTATAAACAAAATTTAGGCAGAAAAGAATATTCGCAGTTTCCGCATTTGTCAAAATTACCAGAAATGCTTCAAGATGATGACATTTTATTATATGTCACTCACTTGGACGCATTACACAAGGATTTTACGGAGAGGCTTGAGGATCTTTTAAATTTACAAATTCCTCAATGGATAATAAATCCGTACAATACCACAGCCATAGAAGAAGCCAATGTGATAATGCAAGAAGAGTTGATTACCATCAGCACAGACGAAGAGCTTAAGCAGAAGTTCAACCAAGGCTATCAGAAGTTCTGGTTGCAACGCAACATTGAAACGCAGTATCCTACATTGTGGAACATTGCTGAAAAATACCTTATCACTTTTCCATCATCATACCTAGTTGAAAAAAGCTTCAGTGTGGTAACAAACATTTTGACGAAACAAAGAAACCGTTTGAAAATCAACGAACGTGGAGATTTAAGGCTACATTTTACCAATATTGAACCGGATGTAGCTAGATTGGTAGATAGTCACCAGGTTCATCCATCACACTGAATGTTTTATTTTCTCTTTGCGAATTAATACTTTTTTAAATATAATTTCCTATTATTTACTTAAGATTCTTTAAGTACTTAATTTGTAATAATCATTACAAATTAAACTTGATATTTACTGAATTGTATGTCTTTTTATTTTGTTAAATTTTGATGAAGTCAACTTTACTCACTAAACCAAGTGCAAAGTTTTCCAATTGGTACCTTAGTACCTAGGTATTTTGTATCAATAGGAAAAAACTAAAGATAGGCCCCCTTATTCATAATAGTCTGCTAACTAATTTAAAGCATTGCTAATTCTCACTCTGTCTTCTTCTATTGACCTAAGTCAGAATGAAAAATAACACTCTGTATCAGCTGTTTTAAGTTAGCGGACCATTATGAATAAGGGGGTTGATCTTAAAAGTAGGTAATTTGGCCATGGGGGTCTGAGGTAACAGTTCATTTTGGAAAAGGGGTCACTTGTCCAAAATAGTTTGGGGATCCCTGCTCTAGCGGATAAAAACGGCTCTTGCACTCAGATATCGAAGAGCTAAAATACTCTTTCCGAGATGGGGGGATGAAAAAGTTACTTAATATAAAACCCCAGACTTCGAGTTAACAATATAACACCTATCTAAGACCCATCGCCGAGGAATACCAACAATCATACAGAGACCCGAATCTAAATCAGTCAAACCGTTTTGGTTAAATGGGAACATTCGTTTTTTGGACACAACCTCTCACAATTATGCCTACTCCGTTCCGTCGTGGGTAAAAAAATACATAGGTGTTCAGACTTCGGCTAAATTCTATCCTTCCTTCACAATACCTCTCGACAACTTGCAAATTCAAATTTGGCGCCACGACAACACGGGAATGAACGGTGAGCTACTTTTGTAGAAGAAAATAAGATGGCTGTCCACCTTGAAAAGAGCTGTGTGTGCGCGCGATAAAATCCAAAAATTAATGTGAAAGCTTTCATCGTGAACTAAAAATTGATATCCAAATATTGATGTGATCTGTTTAAACAATAAAGTGTTCAATAATAAGTGGAGTGTTACCTAATATTAGGCGGACCAGCCACCGAACGCATTGCGAGTACCTACCTTTCAATACCTACCCGTCCGTATCCTGCTGGAGACTGTCGAAGAAACTTTAATTTCACCTCGTTTAAGTTAAAACAGGTAGGTATATCAAAATAAGATTGCCCACTACGTACTTAACTTGGGCTTGCCATTTAAATCTACAGAAAGACCAGTAGATTGTTATTAATGAACATTATGTAGCCTTTTAATCATTTCAAATTACCTGTTCCTCAGAGTATCGCCACTCGGAGACATTGATAAAACAACGTGAAGATTATCAGCGCATCGGTTGCAGAAGAAGCTCCATACAGCATCTCTATAAGCAGAAAAAAATAGAAAAATTAGATTATTTATTAAAAAATTAGGTCGTAATAATGACCCAGTTCAGTTGAGACGACTACTTGATAGTAGTTATGCGAAATTCAAATACTTAGTCGCCAACGTCCATACCACGTTGAAAACACCGGTTCTCGTCCAATCACCGAAGTTAAGCAACGTCGGGCGCGGTCAGTACTTGGATGGGTGACCGTGTGATGTTGGCTTTTTGCAATTTTACAAATATATTTTTGAACTATTTTTATAAAGTGTATTAGTAAACACTCACTTAGCAATACCATATCCAGCTTCGTTGCTGTCGTTTCTGACAGAATTTATTATAGCATCTTTTTCATCATCACCGAAGAGCGCTGGTATCATTCCGATCATCAAGATATTGTTAATGAATTCAAGGAAACCTTCTTCTAAAATCTGTGGGGATGGATTATATACATTATGAAAAAGGAAATCATTTAAAAATCCAAATCTTCTCTGACTACCTCTCAGAGGGATATCTTCAAATGTCTGTGCCTCTTCATCGTCATCATTATCCACAGCCCAACTTCACCCACTGCTAGGTATAGGCCTCCCCAAGTTTGTGCCATCTGCCACGATCCTGCGCTAGTCTCACCCGTTGACGCCCGCGACTCTAACGATGTCGTCCACCCATCTCGCTGCCACGTCCTACCCTTCTACAGCCATTCCTCGGCCACTATTCAGTTCTTACCCTGCTCCACCTGTCATGCTCACCTGTACGTCTGTGCCTCTTACTACTGAGAAATTTGAAGATATCTAATATGGAGATTAAGCCTTAAGCCTATCATCAATATCATATCCATAGACCTCCCAGATTTCCAAAGCCACCGATCTTGTGCAGCCTGCGCCTGAGTTCTTCAGGTAATATAAAGACCACCTATTTTTTATATTAAACTTGTAGACACACAAGCTGACGGGCTAAGGGGTCACCGCCGCCTATATACTCCTGCAGCACTCGTGGTACTGCAGTCGCGTTGCCTAGCACTTAATACCCTATTTACACCTCTCTTGAAGGCGTTCATTTTGAAGCCCACCGGAAAAATCTTCGAAGGAAGGTCATTCCACATCTTGCAGGTGCGTGGAAGAAACGAGCGGGTGAAACGCACCGTGTGAGACTTCCACGCATCTACAATATGTGGATGAGCTTGTTGCCGGTTGCGGGAGGATCGATGGTAGAAGTGGGAAGCAGGGATTAGATTGAACAGCTTTTCAGAACATTCGCCGTTATATATTTTATAGAAAATGCTGAGCGCGTGACATCAGAGCGCTCACACATGTCAGACTCAGCGGTTCCAGATCCTTACGGTGCACCGTTCCAGATGGGAGAACAGTACTCCGTGTGGGGCTGGATATCACGGGCCACGTCCCAAAACTACGTTTGTGGATTTAAATTGTCATAATTATAACAGAAATCAATAAAGATTAAAACATTAAAACGAACTGATAACGGGCTATCAACTCAACTAGCAATATTTAACCAAGGCAGTCAAGCAGTCCAACTTAAAATTATAATTTACTTTCATAATTGTATGGCAAACAATCTTAATTTTCCCAAAGAAAACTTACTTTTTAATAATATTAGTAAGTTTGGATTTTTTTTTCTCAGATTTACCTGAGCAGCTGTGAAGACGAAGACAGTTTTCTTATTGTCAACGCCGAGCAGATTGTACATTCGCTTCAAATCGTCTTTGAATGTGTTCTCGTTATAGTTTCGGGTAACAGTGATCTCGAACATATCGCATCCTGGTATATAAAATTTAAAATTAAAAAAAATCCGACCCCTTCTCTTTGCTTTAAACTGTATAGATCTTAGTTTGACCACAATCTCACCTGATGGTAAGTGATGTTGTGGTCTAAGATGAAGCACGAATATCTAGAAGAAACCTATTTTTTTAGGAAAAACAGACGACGGTAGTTTTCCATTCCATACCTTAATACCAGAATTTTGCCATAGCGGTCGTACAGTGTTACAAATTATTTTAAAATTACCAATTTTAATTGCATTCAATTCTGGCGCTTAAGTGCACAGACAGAATAAACAAAGTACTTTGATTAGCAGTGCGTTACTTGCAACTAATCTCATCCGTGCAACATCAACTACGTGACATCATCGAGGCAGTAACAGCCCTTCACCCCCGCGAGTAAACAAGACAGGCTCTTTATTTTTCGCACCGCTCACCCCAAACTGCATCGAAGTAAGAACGTACCACGGAGCTACAATGAGCACACTACGCTCGCCAACTGGATCTGGCATCTACCGAGAACTTGGTGGATCGCAACCAAACTTATCGGTTAATTCCGACAATGGTAAGCAGCAAACCACTTTTTGTAATAAGCGAAAGCTAACAGATGATAATAGTCAAATCATAAACGAATTCTCTGAAATGAGAAAACAGATGGCGGAAATGATGTCCCTGATAATATCGGTTAGCAACACCCAGACAGAAAATATAAACAAACTGTGTCAAGATGTCACTTCTATTAAGAGCCAAATTAACAGCATTTGTGATAACATAGCAGTCATGAATATAGAACACAACAAGATAAAATCGGAGGTACTAAACTTAGTAACTCTAGCTATTGCTACAGAGAAAAAAGTTGAACTTCTTGAATCAGATGTAGGACTTTTGAAATCATCCTCTGGGCAGATATCTACGTCTCAAACTTCCACTTCTTACGATGACTTGATTGCAGAATGTCAAGAACGTAACTATCGAGCTAAAAACATTATAATTTTTTTCAGGGATTTCCGAAAATCCTGCAAAGATTAGAATTTGACAAACAGGAAGTAAGAAAAATTACCACAATGATTAGCACTGATTGTTCGGAACCTAAGCAAATCCACCGTCTTGGAAAATACCAACCCGGCAAAAGTCGCCCTATCAAAGCGTGTTTCACATCAGAAGAAACTGCAAAACTCATACTCCGCAACATAAAACTTATATTCTATAGATAACTTTGAAATTTTTAACTAAATATTCTTTGCTAAATGCCGCATCCATTTCTAACATCTTTGTTTCACTATCTTTGTTACGACGAGTGTTAATTTGTTTTGTTAATACACTCTATTCTTATTTTAAGAGGTAATGATAATAATCTTACTCACTGTACGTTAAACATTAAAAACATTATTTTTAAGTTCTCATGTAAGTGAATATGTTATTCTTATGAGAATAAAGTTTCTTGAACCAGATACCTTAGCTGTACGGATGAATCATTGGGTGGTATATCAACTAGGTACTGACGGGTACTGAGCCGTGCGCTTGCTTGTCCTTTGATGGAAGGGAACCAATCAAATCGATCGAAAGTTCGACCAAGATCGTTTCGAGATCCTTGTACTTGCTCGTCTATTAGTGGGAACACAGAACACAAAAAACAATAGAAGTCGTAAGTAGGCGGGGCCCGCGTAAAACCAAGTACGCGGAGTTCCGCGCACTACAAGCTTCGCTCACTTCAGTCGTGTTTCAATTACTGTGGGGTAAACGTACTTCAAAAAAATATAAAAATGCTATATTGTGCCGTTTTGGAGTGTAAATATTATAGCCGAACAAAAAATTTTACAAAAGGGGTCATATCCTATCACCGGTAAGTATTATTTTATTGTTTTTTGTTAGTTTTGTTTAAAATGCAAAATCGTCAAACAAAATAGACTGAATCATACTCATTATGGTCGCGTTTCTCTTAAACCTCAACTTACGCTACTCAATTAGGGATGTGACCCCAATATACCGATGAATGTGTTATCGATAGCTTTAATTAGTTACCCCCTATTAAAAGGTGTATACGTTTTATGGCGTTAATTCCTTGTTGTTTTATTGATGATTTTCTGAATGTATTTTAGACCTATAGTGTGAAATAATATATAAACTTCTGTTTTCAGTTTCCCCAAGGCGCAAGACATAAATAAATTAAAAAAACGTACAACTTATGAGTCATCCAGCATACAGAGTCATGACCTGGCACCGTGTGATTTTTTCTGTTCCCAAAAGTTAAGAACCAATTAACCGATCAACGGTTTTCATCACCAGAAGAGGCTGTCGAAGAGTATGAATAACAAGTATCTGACGTCACCACCGGAGGAGTGGCACAAATGTTTTCAATTTTTTTCAATCATATGAAAAAGTGCATTGACGCAAAGGGAGAATATTATGAGAAACAATAAATTAATTTTTGATTATTATTAGTATTTTTTTATTGATTCCGGAAACTTTTAGTGTGCCCCTCAAATAATAATTCAGTATATAATATTCCAGTAATATAATATTTTAAAGTAAGTATTTATGAGTTGGATACCTGTGATTATGTTAAGAAAGAAAGAAAAGAAAAGCTTTTTATTTCGACCACCACAAATATAACCTGACGTACCTATTTCGTTACCCGTAGTAGGTAGGTGATAATCGATATCGATACATTCGTCTTGTATGCTCATTGGTACATCACTAAGTGAGTAGTTATTGTTATCACTGTTATTTGAGCATGCCAATGCATTATCGATCTTATACTTTGCTGTTAGAGACTATAACATAAATCGTTAGCGACAGCGCCATCTGTTGTTGAGTGGTTTGGTTTTGTGGGTAATCAAGTAACAGCCATTGCATTATCAGTCTTATTTCTAATTAATAGAGACTAAAATAAAAATATTTTCTAAAGCGCCATCTTTTGCCGAGTAGAAGAAGTAAACTTTATTTTTTTGTTACTGTTTATTTTATTGAATTTTAGACCATGTTCCATAGTAGCTAAGGTTTTATATCCGTTAAATTGGTTTTATGGTTTTAGGCCTCTTTGAACATTCTCTTTCAACCAATTATAACTTTTATTTCTTAGTGTGCTAGTTTTTACATGTGTGAGTTTAGCTACACTGGTTTTATTAGTAAAAAGTCATCATGCCATAATGCTATAGTGTGACCATTAGTGCTGTGCACTCCCTGAGGTATGCGCGCGGCGAGACGGGGGGGATGTGTCGGCCGCTCCGATCTATCAGTCTGCCGTCAACGCTCACGGCGGTAGGTAGCTTTTGTACCGGACGGTCTATGTCAGACGCACACGGGATAAATATTCAAAGATGGGTCGTGCGTTATCTCGTGATATGAAATGGAAGATGAAGTTGAAACAGAATCTATGTCAGAATAACTTTCGTTAGAATATATAATTGTTTGTAAATATAAAAAATGTTCAATAAAACAAGTCCTTTGAATTATAAGTTTAGTTCTTATTTATCACCTGCATATTTTTAATAAAATATGAGTATATTTAAGTTACATTTTAATCAACTAAGTAAGTATAATATATTACAGATAGATAGCCTCCGACCATCGTCCCGCCACAAGTCTTGCCTTAGAAATGCAAACTGATATCGTAAGATATGTCCGACATGTTTTGATCTTATGTGAACTCATGCAGTTTTTTCTTTGACTCCCACCTCGCCGCGCATACCTCAGGGAGTGCACAGCACTAATGGTCACACTATAGTTCTATTGTTTTTTATGTTCTGTGAGTGCGAACGCCTGTTATCTCTCGTACTAAACGTTTCTTTACCCATCTATTTTGTGCCCAAGGTTTATCACTCATACATTTAGTCACAGAAGAAGCATTTACAATATATATTTACCAGCGGCAAACGCAGCGAGCTTGCAAATAGACTTCTTCCCAGAGCCGCCGACGCCGATGATCATAGCATTGCCGCGGTCCATGCGCAGGATGCGGTGCGTGCGAGTCAGGTGCTCAAGGCAATCCTCGAACAGCACGATGGATAGCTTTCCTAAGCGCTCGTTGAACTCGTCCAGAATCTACGAGCAAATTAATCCATTCTACAGAGTGATCTTTTTAACTGGGACAGTATGGGGAAATCCAAACCTAAGAGGAAAAGTTTTATTTAATTTGTGCCATATTCTGCTGCCACTAATTTGACCACGCACTGGAATGCGCAGCGTAGGACGGTCCCCCACTAAATGCAAAGACGACCTGATAAAGGAAGCTGGGAGCCGTTGGGTGCAGGCCGAACAAGATCGCTCGCTCTCGGTTCACCAGTGAACGTCTTGTGGCTTAAATGACTAGTGGTTCGCCCCGAACTGAGATATCGCGAGTCACCCAAAATAACAAAAAAATATTATTTGCTATCTTTGAAGGTAGATCGGCCGTGGTCACGAGAGACTCGAAATTATAATTTTGATACAAATCTGAGCTGAACACAAAGCTGAGACTGATCCTTCTTGAGACACCACGAAGCACATAACCTTTTAGCGCCTACATATAGTGATCGTTCCTATTTTTTGTCTGTGCTGTAGGTACTGTTGTCCCCACAGACATGAGAACTAAGGTTGTTTTATGTTGCTTGTTCAATAGTGAAGTAAAGTTACCTCTTGGAAAAGAAAATAAACAGCTTCATAATCGAGAAGGTCTTCATAATATCTAATTTCTTCTTCATCCATTGCGTTACGATAATCGCCAAACAAAAGTGGATTCCGAAGAACGTATTCTTCCAACTGCAAAAAACATTAATTTTTAGATGTTAAACAAAATAAATGCAAAAAGCCAACGTCACGCGGAGTCCCAGGCGGTCACCCATCCAAGTACTGACCGCGCCCGACGTTGCTTAACTTCGGTGATCGGACGAGAACCGGTGTTTTCAACGTGGTATGGACGTTGGCGTCAGTTCGAATTGAATATACACTAGGGAATTAAAAATAATTAAATATATAAAATATTTATGTAACGTGGAGTGTTGAATTTAGATAAACGCTTACAAATATATCTCATATATTGAGTAAATAAGATTGAATTTACCGTAAGCTCGTGTTCGACTTCCACCTCTTCTTCCTCTTCAACCATTGGCTCCTCTTCGGTCAGCGCTGCGGCGACGGGAGCGGCTTTAGGTATTGGATCCCCAAGTTCTAAAACAAGTAAGAACATACAAATATCGCACCTAACTAGCATCTACCCGCGACAAACCATGCGTCCGAGCGTGCTTTAACTAGCATCTACCCGCGACAAACCATGCGTCCGAGCGTGCTTTAACTAGCATCTACCCGCGACAAACCATGCGTCCGAGCGTGGTTTAACTAGCATCTACCCGCGACAAACCATGCGTCCGAGCGTGATTTAACTAGCATCTACCCGCGACAAACCATGCGTCCGAGCGTGGTTTAACTAGCATCTACCCGCGACAAACCATGCGTCCGAGCGTGGTTTAACTAGCATCTACCCGCGACAAACCATGCGTCCGAGCGTGGTTTAACTAGCATCTACCCGCGACAAACCATGCGTCCGAGCGTGGTTTAACTAGCATCTACCCGCGACAAACCATGCGTCCGAGCGTGGTTAAACAATAAACAGTAGTATAGGTACTAAGTATATATATATATGCCGCATTTCATCGAAATCGGCACAGCCGTTACGACGTGATTGAATAACAAACAAACAAACATCTTAACTTTCGCATTCATAATATTAGTGTGATTCTGAGCATTTAGAACAAAAATAAATTGATGACACATAAAAAAATCGTAATAAATTTCCATTTTTACAGCTGAGATCCCTCCGCCAATAAGGAAATGTGCTGATAATCTTCGCATCGGCTGACCTAATCTTCTCATACTATGTATAAGAACCCATCAACCCAGTTACATTAGCTTTAAAAAAACCGAATCGGTCCATCCATTTTGGAACTAGGTACTTTGCCACAGACAGATAGTCAGACATATAGACAAAAACACAGACACAAACTTTATACTTAGGTATAACACCCCTCTTTTTGCGTCGGGGGTTAAAAATGTAAACGCCCGTCGCTTTCCATCGACTAATAACTAGTGCTTCGCCTCGAACTGAGATCTCGCGAGACTCCCAAAACACAAAAAAAATAATTCTTAGGACGACTCGTGCAACGATGTCTAAACGTATTTAGTGGCTAAATATGATTTAAGGAGTTGTTAAATCAAACAAATACGTAAAATTTAAAAATTTTTAGTCGCTAAATACGTTTAAGGATCGTTGTGCAAGCCGGCCTTAATCTTTGACTAATAAAATAGTGCCACGAAATGCGCAACCAACTAACTTGACAGTTTCATTATACATACAAGTAACGGGAGTTTAAGTTCAATGGTTACTTTTTTGGGGTAGAAATTGCAGGTATTCTGAATTTCAGACTTTTCCCTACATTTGTGTCACTAAAGCTACACGCATACCAAATTTCAGCACTGTGGGGTCACTGGTGTACCCTGTGAATTTTGTCAATGGTTAGTTTTTGTTATGGCTAATAAGTAATAACTTAAAAACTACAAAGTTTAAACTAAAAATAAAAACGGGGTCAAAATGTACTTACTCACAAAGACCTTTGATTAGACGTGCCATTTGACCGGATAGTGCCATTTTGATTTTTTTTACCCCTCTTGAACCCCAATATCTCAACAACCCCCCCACATGTTTAGCTCATTTAGTCACACCAAAATTGTGCCACGACTACGTACCTATATACCATATTTCACGATGATCAGATAAACGCTTCGAATGTTATCCTCGGACAAACAAATAGACATACATACAACGCCGATTTGCCCAAGTTAGAGATCAAGTTAAAGATTTAGAGATCTCGTTTCGCTCGATCAATAAATACTTTGATTTGAGATCTCGGTGTTCGGTATCCGTTCTCGGAAACAGGCGATATAGAGGCTCCTAAAATTTAATGTTTTGTATCGGAATTTGCTGAGTCAAGCATCATGTCTCATCCATCAATGTTAAAAATAATTTTATCCCTTATGGGATTATTAATTCATTCATTCATTCATCTCAGCCCGTCTGCACCCACTGTTGGGTATAGGTCTCTTCTATAATACGCCATTTATTCCAGTCCCTTGCGAGTATCATCCATTGACACCCAGCTACGCTTTCAATGACATTCGAGCATCGGGCGGGTGGTCTGCCTCTTGGTCTACGAGCATCCCTTAGCCAGCACTCAGTAATCGCCTTCGTCCAACGCCCGTCATCCCTCGTAACCAAGTGTCCAGCCAATCTCCACTTCAGCCCTGCGATCCTCATACCACGTCCACAACCTTTGTGCGACGTCGGATTTCTATATTGGGTATGTGGTCCAAGAGTGATATACCGAGCACGGCACGCTCCATTGCCCGTTGAGCTACTCTAATCTTATGCATGTATTCCTTTGTGAGCGGCGATGTCTCGGAGCCGTAAGTAAGAATGGGCAGGACACATTGGTTAAACACCCTGGTATTGAGGTATTTAGGCTTAAATTATTAATTAATCTATCAAAATGTTGTCATATATTAAACTATATTTTCTTGCTGTAAGTGTTTGTTTTCGACAAGAGACGCGAACAGTTTTCACAGAAAACTACAAAAAAACTCTCTTAAAAGCATCATTTTTAAAACGAAAAATGACAGTAGATAAAAAAGTACCAAGTAAAACCAAAAGTAGTTCCAAGAAATAACTCAAATACTATAAGAAAACTTAGTTTTACATTGATGAGACATGTGATTGACTCACCAAGTCCCGACAAAAAACATACGATTTATCCTCCCCTTTTATAATTAAAAGGAGTCTTCAAGTCCAGAGCGAGCAAGTTATTTTCAGGCAAGCGTGCTACAATTTCAAACACACCATCACTTGCCATCAGGTGAGGTAGAGGTCAAGCGCTTGACTAAAACCAATACAAAACAAGATTCAATGTTCATCATACCATCCAGCTGTTCTTCACCATCTTCTTCAGGCAGCACTATTTCTTCCAAAACCACGGGTTCCTCTTCAGGGAAGTATTTCATTATGTGTTCTTGTATGTGCATATGCATTAACTCGTTGTCCTGAATAGTATAATAGCAAATGCTATAGATTTATAATATCCATACGAATCGTATAATCTAGTAGTCTCGAAGAAAGAAACAATCAGTGAGTGTAAAATGATAATTTAGGACAAAATAAAAATTATATGCAAAAAGCCAACATCACGCGGTGTTCCCAGGCGGTCACCCATCCAAGTACTGACCGCGCCCGACGTTGCTTAACTTCGGTGATCGGACGAGAACCGGTGCTTTCAACGTGGTCGTTGGCGATATTTTACTAATATTTTTGAACTAGATAAATTAAGTCGAAGTAATATTTTTTCGAAATCAGGCATCCCTTATAGTTTCATATTAAAAATGTGAACGATTTCTCCTAATTTGATTTTCAAAGTATCGAGTCGTTCGTTCGTTAGCAATATGGAAATACAACATTTAAATAAATTGTAATGCATAACATAAATAAGATTCCAACATTATAAAATCTCAAGAACTCTAGAGTGCAAAAAGCCAACATCACGCGGTGTTCCCAGGCGGTCACCCATCCAAGTACTGACCGCGCCCGACGTTGCTTTACTTCGGTGATTGGACGAGAACCGGTGTTTTCAACGTGGTATGGACGTTGGCGATAGCGCAAGCAAATTTAACTTTCATACTAAAGAAGTAACTTCTTCCAGCTGATATATATCAGTTAAGGTTGCATTTCTCACCGAGATATTAATCAGTCTGTCGCAGATAACGCGTGTGAATTCGTTCCTCCAACAACGGACCACAGCTCGCATCTCGCTGAAGTAATTGGGGTGTGTCAGGCACATTCCCGCCGCTATCCGCGAGAGGTCCCTGAGGTTGAATATGTAGTGAAACTTAGCTGGTGTTGGAGGGAGCTCTACTATGATTATCTGAAATTAAAAAAAAAACATTTATTAGTCATATCATCAAAGGTTCTAAGGATTCCGGATTAAAATGGTAAAAACGGAACCCTACAATATTTTCTTATCTAAAATACCTACTTTATTATAGAGAGATTAGAATAAAATGCGGTACTTACTAGTATTTATACTAGTGGTTCGCCCCGAACTGAGATCTCGCGAGTCTCCCAAAACACAATAAAAAATATTCTTAGGGCTGCTCGCGCAACGAAGCCTAAACATATTTAGTGGCTAAATATGATTTAAGGTGTTGTCAAATCGTACAAATACGTAAAATTTAAACATGTTTAGTCGCTAAATACGTTCAGGTAACGTTCTGCAAGCCGGCCTAATAAAAAAAGTGCCACGAAATGAGCATCCAACTAACTTGACCTTCAGTTTCATTCATTTCGTAGGTGCCTAATAAACAGGGGTTCATGTAATTAGTTTTTTTGGGTAGAAATTGTAGTTATTCTGGACTTTTCCCTATATTTGTGTTACTAAAGCTACACGCATACAAAATTTTAGCACTGTGGGGTCACTGGTGTACCTACCTACCCTGTGAATTTAGTCAATGTTTAGTTTTCATTATGGCTATTAACTTAAAAACTACAAGGTTTAAACTAAAAATAAAAACGGGGTCGAAATGTACCCGAGCTTTTATTAGACGTGCCATTTGACCGACTGGTCTCATTTTGTTTTTTTTACCCCTCTTGAACCCCTATATCTACATACCCCCCCCCCCCCCCCCCCCACATTTTTGGCTCATTTAGTCTCACAAAAATTGTGCCACCACTACCTACGTACATACCAAATTTCACGATGATCGGATAAACGCTTCGAAAGTTATCCTCGGACAAACAAATTTACATAGGTACATATATACATGAGACATAGGCTACTTTTTACCCGTCTGCAGAAGGAGAGTAATTGTTTTATTGACAATCCAAGCGTGTGAAGCCGTGGGTGGATGATTGTGTCTTAAAATTACCTTGTAGAGGTCCAAAGTCATCTGCACAATCTTATCAACAATTTCCTTTATCGCTTCCGGGAATATCTCGAAGTGGCCGCACATTATAGACACGTAGATATGACGCAGAGTGGTTTCAGACGGAAACTGAAGGTTGTATACTGAGAACATTGATATAAAGCGAGGGTCCACCTGTGGATGAAAAGCAGCTTTATTGTCTAGGCTATAAAGGCGATCGTGTTAGCGATCTTAATTTGTTCGAGTAGAAAAACTCATTGGTGTAAGAAACATGACCGCTTGCTTAAATACACCCATAGTTTTGGTCACGCCTTTGTATAA